>OV656700.1:1250000-2500000 GCA_927399405.1 Agonopterix arenella | reverse complement strand
CATGCGTCCGATCATCTGCTGGTACCACCGATAAATTCAATGTGGCTGTAGGTTTGCACCAAGGGTCGGCTTTAAGCCCTTACCTCTTCCTGTTGATTATGGATGCTTTAACATCGGACATACAGGAAGAGGCACCCTGGTGCATGCTGTTTGCCGACGACATTGTTCTTGTCGGTGAAGATGGACTCGAGGTCCAGAGCAGATTGGCACAATGGCAGCAAAAACTGGAGAGTGTTGGCATGAAAATTAGCAGAACTAAAACGGAACGTTTGTTCTGCGATTTCGGCGGTCTCTCCAGTTGCATGCCTATTGCCCTTGATGGCGTGCCTTTGCCAGTCTGCTCCGACTTCCGGTACCTCGGGTCACTCATACAAAAAGATGGAGAGATAGACCGGGACGTGAAGCACCGAATCAACTCAGGGTGGATGAAGTGGCGGCAGATTACGGGAACGATCTGCGACTCCCGAATCCCCCTCAAATTGAAGGGGAAAATATATAAGACCGTAATACGACCTGTCGTTATGTACGGATCAGAGTGTTGGGCCACAAAAGGGACGGATGAGAAACGATTGCATGCAGCTGAGATGAGAATGTTGAGATGGATGTGTGGTGTAACTAGAATGGACAAGATTAGGAATGAGTATATTAGAGGAAGTTTGAAAGTAGCACCTATAACGGAAAAATTGCAGGGTAATAGATTATCGTGGTATGGGCATGTAATGCGGAGAGAAGAGTGTCATGTTACGAGACGAGTGTTAAGTATGAGTGTGGATGGCTGTAGTAGGAGAGGGAGGCCGAAGAAAAGATGGATGGATTGTGTGAAGGATGATATGTGTAAAAAAGGAGTGAGTGTTGAAACGACGGCTAAGAGAGATGAATGGAAGAGGATGACATATTGCGCCGACCCCAAATAATGGGAAATGGGCAAGACAATGATGATTAATTACGTCTACGCGTATTGTGCGTCAAACTTTTGTATGGACTGAAACCACCTTAACATATTTTCGAAAAGATACCTACATAATTCTACTGTGTTTTATTTATTTTAAAATGTTATTCAATTACCGACTGTAGAATTCGTTTTAAAGATTTCCATAGAAACACACTTCAAAAATATTTAGGTACTTTCGTAAAATAACCATTTTGGAAACCAAATGTTCCAATTAAGTGGAAATTGGCTGACGTACTACTACAATTAGCAATTAATCTCAAACTTGGCTAAATTTGACACGTGTCAAAGCGCTTGATTGATAGTCTAGTGTCCACTTTGAATTAATCAGCGGTTGTTATTGAATTCATAGTTAATTGGATACTCCCCGCATCGGCATCTCAAATTGTTGTCATGTATTATCATTTTAGCAGTGTTTGAAAGATCTTTGTTCTAAAGTAAATTGTTAAGAGTAGTTTATTCTTAAAGCGGTAAATGTGCGCTGCATACAATCGAAGTTTCAATATTAAACAATTAAAGTCACTGTTTTTTTTTTTAGATTTTCGTTAAAATATACAGTTTCAATGCTAGAATTAATTAAAGATTTGTATGGAAATCTTTAAGGCACTGTAACTTTAAAACTACACATTTATCGTAAATCTGATTCATTACAAGCATAGAGAATTAGTTTCTAGATTGTTTCTGAAAACAATCATGACTTTATTTGGTTATTATTGAAAATATAACCAGACTTCGTTTGTATCGAAAGCGCTCCGAATTACGTCCCCTTATAACTAACAAGGATAAAGCCTGAAAACCGACTGAATAACACTTAATTCCTCTGCAATACCAACTACCACTAATTATCCCTTTTGTTTGTTCAAGCATCACGCAAAATCTACCAGAACGATTTTAAAACTTTTTATGTCTATGTAAGTATATATTTTATCTTGCAACGGTGAAGAGAATCGCTGCGGACAAAGTCGCGGGACTCACGGCTATCTATAATAAAACTTTAAGATTGGCGTGTTTGTTTATTGAAATTCGGGGTATAACGGTAACGGATAGGTGATGGGAAGAAACTCGTCAAGTTTTATTTTCTGAATTTTAGTCCATAAAACTACTGACCCAATTCAGATGGACTTTTCTTAAAAAAATAGGGCTTATCTTGAACATTTTATATTTTATTATATTTCATCTTTTCTCCGTCCTATTTCATAGGTCTACGCCACAGATCACAAAAACTAAAGGCAGCTGTGAAATCGGGGCGGGGCCAGTATCGCAGCAATATGCGCAAAAACGGAACACATTGCTCGCGACAGTAAGGATTCAATATATTATGAGGCTGAAAGCCAGTCGAGATATTATGTGTGAATAGTTTACAATGCTTGCGTAGTACTAATGATTATTCGAACGTTGAGTTCTGATACCGCAATGGATAATGAGCACATTCAAGCTAACACAATACTTTCTATCGCGTGGTACTGGTGGTTATGCGACACTAGGTTTCGTACTCAGCGCGTTGGTTGGCATCTCTCTAGATCTCTATGGTCTACGCGTACGTCCTCATATGGAACTAAACCATTTAGATAATATTTAAATCGCTTTAATTTCTTACCAATAGGCTAGATTGCTGTCGGTTAGTTAATTGTCGGCTTTACCTGGAACATAGAAAATTATAGGTTAGCTTTTTATCATAGAGTAATATTATGTAGTTAACAAACTATAATAAGAAGGTGTACAACGAAATAATTTCCATAAATGTCACCTAAACTGGAAATCATAAATAGACAAATACTTTTCACTTATAAATGAACTGTTAATGAATCCATTTCCATTCATAAGTCAAAATTGCTCGTCGAAAATAATTTTGAAAACCATGATAATTGCGTTAGTATTTTCTTTATTTTCGTAAACCGTAAATAAATGGAATAGACATTATGGTGTAACATCTTTTTCAATTCTTAAAAGATTTTGTGATTGTGATGTTTTTAGGTTAACTGCATTATACCTACCTCTTTTACCTACAATTTATAGGCGTTATAGTTGTAAGTGAAGACAGTTGCATTACTTTATAGAATTACTAGCTGGTGCCCGCGACTTCGTCTGCGCTTCGTCTGGACAATTCACACAATATCTTTATAAAATGTAGCCTATGTGTTATTCTGTTGTATAAGCTATATTATTGTAAAGTTTCATTAAAATCCATTAAGTAGTTTTTACGTGAAAGAGTAACAAACATCCATCAATACTTACAAACTTTCGGGTTTATAATATTTGTAGGATTGTACTCATGTTATTGACAACTTTCCCCAAGGAACCGAAGGAAAATAAAAAAAATAAAAATAAATTCATACAAATACTCGATCAGCTAATTGTATTTAGTATGATAAGTCCTTTTTTTGCAAATTTTATAGGTTCCTTGGGGAAAGTTATTCAGTATCATGAGAAAAATCGCGCTCTTAAAAGTAATGCAAATATCTCCTCTCACTACCTGTATATTCTGTGGTAGGTATAACACTTAGAATCGGATTAGTAGGTATTAAGGTGGTTGCAGAGGGGTTAATTTTATACAAAACTTTGACTCACAATACGCGTGGACGGTATTAATATAAGTAACTTTGTATATATGGAAAAATAGTTTAGTAAATCTAGTTGCCGCGTAACAAATAACATTTGCAATTTATAAAATAATTACGAAGATATAAAGCTATGAAATTTTTCATACCAAATTTTAAAAGCTTTTATCTTCGTAATTGTATTATAAATTGCAAATGTTATTTGTGACGCGGCAACTAGATTATCTAAACTATTTTTCCATATATAAAATATTACTTTTATTAATTCCGTCTACGCGTATTGTGCGTCAAACTTTTGTATGGACTGAAACCACCTTAAATACTTATTTCTGAAGAGTGAACTTCATTAAACAGTAGGTATCTACTATTTTTATGTTTAGAAATGAAATCAGTAGATACAAGTACATATAAAACGTGGTTGTTTTAATAGCGTCTCTATGGCCTTGACTTAAGCCTCACCATGGAAATTATCGAGGCAATAGGCAATAATAACGAAATTTAACGACACTGCTGTATAATTTGACATTTCTAATACAAGTTTATTGCGTAGATAATCATAGCTATAATCACAACCATTTGTGGTTATATCCCTTAATATCATGCTGTTGCGTTTACTATCCTTACCTCATTTGTTCAAATTGAAGGCCAAAATGTAATCAGCCACTCATACAAAATGTACACTGAAAAAAATGTTTTGTTAATATAACCGAACTTTAGTGACTCCCAAACTGTTTGTAGCACATAACCAAACGTTTGGTTAAAATAGCAAAAAGTTATGCTATTTTAACCAAACGTTTGGTTATGTGCTACAAACAGTTTGGGAGTCACTAAAGTTCGGTTATATTAACAAAACATTTTTTTCAGTGTAACAGAATTAACCTGAAATTATAACAGTACTTTTGTTCAGATATCATCAAAATCTATTTGTTTAGCTGTGAATGTGAATACAGATAACCTCCGATGGTTTTTGGAAGTTCAATTGTCCAAATATTTGTCATTTTTCTTACAATAAATAAATAAATAAAAAAAAAAAAAAGTTAAAATCGCGAAAAAAAAAAAAGTCAGCTGATCCATACAAAACTGCAAACATAACTCGACCGAAATATATGGGACAGCTGATTTTTTTTTCGCGATTTCGATATTGGTCCCATATATAAAGTTGTTCAGGTTGATGGTCTGAAGTAACCCTTTAAGGCTCCAACGGGGTTTTTTACACCCTGTATATCGAACAGGGTGCTTCAGCTCAGGCCATCAAAATCAAACTGAACAACTTTCACTATGGAGCCAACATCCATATCGAGCAACATTGTTTTAAAAGGATGCTAATGATATCAATTTCAAAACAGAACAGAGCTTCCGTGGATATACTCCTAATGCAAAAACTGACAAACCGCACGACCGAATAACATCCGAAACCGAAGCCTTACAATAAGTAGCACCTTATTTCTTTGCGGTAGAGTTTACATTGGCATGAAATTTCTCTTAACATTTCAGTTCTAAAGGAAATCCTCCGACACAAATTTGATTCTTACATCTTAAGTACGGAATTTGCTTGACTGAGGAGACTTCGTATGTAAAATAAACTATAATGTTGGCAACACTTGAATTCTTGCTTTAATTTCGGGTAAGGAAGCCTCAAAACCGCAGACCTTGGGATCGGGTGACAATTATAACGAAATATCGTTACAATTTCAAAATAAATTGAGATGTTTAGGAAAATTGTTCGTAATAAATAGACTAATATAAGTGAAGCTTACAACCATGAAATAGTTTTGAAAATCGCTTGAATATAAGGTCTAACAAAATTACTGAAACTATTTTAAGGGGATGATCAAACTGAACAACATTTTTCTATGGATCCATTATCGAAATCACGAAAAAAAAATCTGCTGTTCCATACAAACCTACTCAACCTAAATGTATGGGACAGCTGATTTTTTTTCGCGATTTCTATATTGGTCCCATAGAGAAAGTTGTTCAGTTTGATGGTCTGATCATCCCCTTAAAACAGTTTCACCTAATTTTGTTAGAACTTATATAATATCACTGTTACATTCTCGGGAAAAAAATAAGATGAGTCTCAGAACAAAATTGCACGCTTAGAGTGTTAGATAACTGAATCAAAATTTCAGATTATGGTCTTGAGTATTGTAATATTATTATTTACGAGCGTTAACCCGCGACTTTGTCCGCACAAATTATATACCAGATTTTAAGTCAGATCATAAGCTATCAAACAAAAAAAGTTTCATCAAAATCGGTTCAGTAGTTTTTGCGTGATACTCGTTCAAACAAACAAACAAACACACAAACAAACAGACAGACAAAAAATCCATAAATTGGTGATATGGAATCAGGGATACCTAAAAACCATATCGTAACTTATTTTTTGTTAATATCTTCAATGTACAGACACACTTCTGTTACAGTATATAATAGTATAGATAGATTAAAAACCTTCTGGGAGATACAATTTTGATTTCGATGTTGCATAGCGAAATTTTTTTTAACATGTTTTCTATTGAAATATATATATGAAACTTTTTTGTTTGATAGCTTATGATCTGACTTAATATCTGGTATATAATTTGTGCGGACGAAGTCGCGGGTTAACGCTCGTTTAATAATATTAATACCAATGCACTCCTTTTAAATAGATTCAACAATATAAATTATTTTTGAGTAATAAAATAGACATTGAATTTAAAAAAAGAGATATTTGCATATGCTCACGACTATATTCCAATATGTAACATCCAAATTGTAACATCGATACAGCCAGCAAGCTTGAATCGAAGTGCAATGAGGCTAAGCATTAACAAGTTGAAACTATCTTGGCGTGCGGTGATGCGGTCCCTTTGGACCCTTTCTAAGGCCACCGGGAATTTGATTAAGATTCACTTGCTTCTGGGTATCATAAGTATGTAAAATTATCTCCTACCGAAGACTGTCTGGCGGCTATGGGGTAGAAATAGGTACAAGATGTTTATAAATGAATGTAAAACCGTACAAACTCCATAAACAATGCGAGTGTGGCGACGGCCTACTTCGAATGTACAGAGTGAAATTGATATCGTTAACTTCCTTTTAAACAAAGAGTCTACTCATCAAACTGAACAACTTTTACTATGGGGGCAAAACGACCGAAAGCAAAAAAAAATCAGCTGTTCCATACTAAACTGCAGTGGGAGTCACGTTGCAGGTTTTGACCCGAGCACCCGTCTCGCGTGGATTTGGCGCGTCGCGTTTTTGCCTGCCACGAGGCTCCGCAATCCTCAATCTCTTCTTGTTCTTGACCAAAAACAATCCCTGAGATTGTGATAGATTCTCCCATAAACACCAGTGTCAACTGGCGGAAATGCAGTGCTAACGCACAAGCAAGAGTCCATTAATTATAATTAAAAAAAAAAAGTGCAGTGCCTACTCGACTCAAATGTACGCAACAGTAGAATTTGCTGCGATTTGTTTGCTCCTATACTAAAAGTTGTTCAGTTTGATGAGTAGACTCTTAGTTTAAGAGGAAGCTAATGATATCAATTTCACCCTGTATATAAGGTCTAACAAAATTAGCTGAAACTATTTTAAAGGGATGATCAGACCATCAAACTGAACAACTTTCTCTATGGGACAAATATCGAAATCGCGAAAAAAAATCAGCTGTTCGGTACAAACGTACTCGACCTAAATGTATGGGACAGCAGATTTTTTTTTCGCGATTTCGATATTGGTCCCATAGAGAAAGTTGTTCAGTTTGATGGTCTGATCATGCCCTTAAAATAGTTTCAGCTAATTTTGTTACACCTTATATATGATCAGACTTAAACTTAACAACTTTCTCTAACATCAAAAGCGAAAAAAAAATCATCTGTTCCATACGATTGGATCGATGGTTGCAGTTTTGTATGGTATATCCGACTTTAGATATTAAGACCCCAGAAGATATCTGACTGACCCCTCCCCCTGGGAATCATTGGTCGTGAACATTATGCAATACAAAAATAAAATAAAAAAATAACTTTTTAATCTGTATGAACATGACTAACATGTGTGATCGCATAGTACACGATTTAGGCACTAAACAACTTTTACAATATCATGAGGCATGTCATGACAATAAACTTAAAAATCAACGATATATGGCAGTAAAAGTGTGAAGCTATAGATGACTCAAAACAATCATGTTATGTGCTGCAGACCATAATTAAAGCAATTCAATGTAGACCACCTAATTACAAACAACATCAGAGTACAAGCTATAATGTCGCAGAAAGAAGAAAAAATTCTTTACAGCATAGCAGCAAGCCGTCTACAAAACGATTTTTTTCCTAATAGAATATTTAAAATAGGTAATTATTTCATTATGTTAGCTTAAGAATTCTATTCGTTTTATCCATTTGAATAAATTACAAGCCGCGAAAAAATAATAATGGAGGAAAGTACCTAAATACGACTACATGGCTGTTAGAGTCAACTATAAATAAATAAACAAATAAAATAAAAATAATTTATTATCACCACAAACATACAAGCAAACATTCTAATTATACAGGTTCATACAGTGAATAATGTTTGTGGAGACTGGTGACTGAAAAAGGCTTTAACGGCTGTAAAACCTGTTAGACAGGCACCAGGCCCCCAACTATAGTAGGTATTAGAAAATTATATTATTAATCTAGAGGTGCAATGTTTGTGTGTTTGTATACGTGTGCGGGTGAGTACGTGTATGTGTGTGTGTGTGTGTGTGTGTGTGTGTGTGTGTGTGTGTGTGTGTGTGTGTGTGTGTGTGTGTGTGTGTGGAGGGGGGAGGGGGTGAGGAGTTTGTGTAGGGGCGTATGTGTGTGTAGGGGCGTATGTGTGTAGGGGGGTATATGTGTGTTACTCAATTACCTCAGTCGATTATGATACTACGACCAAGAGCTTTTCGGTTTCTTCATAACTCAGAGTGAGTAGCCAGTTTGTCACTATCTTTTTACATTTCAGTCTACTATGAATCATCACAAGCCGTGGTTTAGTGTGGACTAGTCCTTTTCACCCTAGAACTTAGGAACTAGGTCAGTCTTTAGATTTCATATAAAATTCTTATTCGGTTCGGCATATAGATATACCTGGGTAAACTCCGCGTGAATATCAAAGGGAAACAGATTGTAAAGCAAATGTGTGCCAAACCGAATACGATTTTAAGACATTTATATGAGGGTGCTTTTTCGAAAAAGACGAGGCTTACAATTATGGTAACGATGAATTTAGTTTAAGTTAAACAAATGAAATAATTTAATTAATTGGCCTACGAGATGATGATTCGTAAGTGCTATTTTTAAATCGTGAGATTCACAGTAATGAGCGAATCACTGAATATACAAACTGCACACTGTATCGGTCATTTTCTACTGCTGATTTCAAAGTGACTGACTTTCAATAATCTCACTCCTGACCATGGAGAGGTAGTCTACGTAAAGGTCCAAAAGGGGTTTAAATGGCATGAATACTTTCTCACGTGATTGTGAACAGAGATTTTCGCCAAAAACAAAAGAGCATTAATAAAAAAAATGCTTCCAAAAACAATGAATACAGGACAAAAATAAACAGTCAATCGCCTACTCTAAATCATGTTCGAAATGCAAACACCACGTCACTTGCATCGAAACTGCTAGGTACACAATCCATTCGTGCTAGAGCACTACCTCTGTAATCATTGTAATTAGACTGAATAAAACAAGCACGAAAAGGGCGGTTGTTTGCTTAGCCTAGAAACACTGATACGTGTCGGTTGCTTAACGAGGATTTTATTTATTTTTAGTTTATTCTGCGTTCTAGAAACCTATGGTCTAGCGACAAGAAGCTTTGCCTTCTGTGCAGAAATGCATTTTTTTAATAATGAGCAATTTCCATAGTTTTTAGATATGCCACTTTCGTATACAAATTAGGATGTTTGACATTCAAAAATAGCATCTCTGGAGGCGATTTGGTCCATCCAGGCCCTTTGTTCTGTAACGTGAGCATCCAGGTATCGTACCTAGATAGGTACGTATTATAAAGCGTACTTAACCTAGATAGGTTAAGTACGCTTTATAACACCATTGGCTTTTCGGTGAAGGAAAACATCGTGAGGAAATATATAATGATTCTTACGAACTAATAAGACATGATTCAATATTGATGTGTGTATAGTGTATTGCATTCACTGTGCATTAGAAAATGACGATAGGATCAATATCTGGATATATCCTATATAGGATATTAAGAATATTTCTGAGTAATCCTTCGGTAAACCTATGCTTAATTTACACTGCCCGAAAATGCAAACAAAACCGATATTTGCGTTTTTCAACATGAATAAGTAGGTATCCTTTCCGACTTCTCTCTCAGAGAGATTAGATGTTAATAAAATTAAGATGATAACGCGTAAACGATGAGCCCACAAGGTTCACCAAATCATGTATCTTAAAGACAAAGTCCCATCCATGCATCCACTTCTCTGTGATGTAACTTGAAGTATTTATGCAACCCGGTGCTCTCTAAAATCAAAGTAAATGCAAACAGATTACAAATACCCAAACATGCATGCTAAATACGCAATACAGCACAAATTCGGGATAACATACAAACTAGTGACGTAAATCCGTGCAGCACTGGCCGTGTATGCACTCACGGACCACTCATAACCCTCGGCGGAGAGCGCTGATGGAAGGGCTAGGGATAGCGCTTGATTGCATCATTTGAATCCGACTCACTGATTTGCAAACTACAGCGCAATTCATTTTTTGCCCATCTGATGGAATAGTGTCGATGAAGCCGAGAATGTAACGCACTCACCCAGAAAAAACGGATTAAACTCTTCTTTTAAAAATATCCTGATTCATTTGTTTTTAGAAATACAGACGAAGAGCTCTATCTCTGCATGCGTCTGGGTTTTCAACCAAATACAATACGTCATAGTAAATTAACTGTTTGCTTCTAAATCGTCAATTAGTAATATCATTTATTAATGTCGCGAATTAGGGAACCGTAACAAAGATGACTTATGAATTGCTGTCATTTTCTTTAAGTAAATCCATTATTTCATAATGTTACTGGCTTAAATGAATGACCCAGATCAAAATAATATTAAAATCGATTTTTAGGTTTAGTCGACTCTTGTCCGTTGCTGGTGGGAACTGGTTGGGGAAATCTTTTTTTTTTTTTTTTTTGTAATCTTTATTGAAGAGCTTGGCCTGAGGCTATGTCGCTCTGTGGGATTTTCTATTGGGTAAGTTCACAGACATTATAATAACAATAAAAAACTAGTAACTACACAGTGATGAAATAGAAAAATAAATAGATACAAATTTAAGGTTTTCTCAGTGAGTATCTTTGTATGAGTATAGTTTCAAACTCTAGTTCGTACTAATTATGTGATTCTCAATCACAGAATCAACTCACTTAGTGAATCTAAAATATGCGTACACCCCTAACCCCTAAAGCGTATATGGGATGGGAGCACATATGTAAATACAGGGTGCTTGTTTAACGACGGCTTTGCGCCCACATTTTCAAGATGCGATTTTTATTTTACGTCTCTGATTTTATCTCAATCGCCCTCTGATAAAGTACAAGTGTTATTATTTATTTCTCTTTTATATTTCACTTCGAAATAATGAGGGAAAGTTTTTCCTTTTCTGCTTTTTAGTGGGGATAAATATCTTCTTAGCAAAGTTTTTCTGAGATAAAACCATTGTGCCTGGGTCATGTTTTCACAAGTTTCCTAGGTAATCTTTTATTCCTTTACAACGGGAGATAGCTTTAGGCTTTTAGTAAAGCTTTGCTTTGTTTTTGCGCCAAGGAAAAGAAATTTGGCAAAATAGCTGTGGGCGTGAACGTTGATTCAACGCTTTCTTTGGTTTTCTCGCACATCGACAATTTGCTCAAATGATGGTAATAAAACACGCTTTTTTGCCGTTCATTTCTTTTTCTACTACATTATTTTCATGTTATATAAAATACTTTGCCAGTTTGGTAGTTTTTCATCGTTCTTTAATGATTGTTTTTTCTATTTTTCCTTAGGGCTTTATTGTCAGTATAACTTTAAAATCTTTATAAAATACAAATGGAACAAAGAAGTCAGTAAACACAGACTTAAATAAGTTTTGTACACAATTTTATTTTAACGTTGTGATTGTACCTAGTGTAATAAGATAGCCGAGTGGTTTCCCGTCTTAGAATAGTCCAACCTATTTTTTCCCGCTGGTGTTGTCATCATCAACATCATTTCGGCCGAAAGACTTGCACTGCTGGACATAGGTCTCTCCCAAGGATCGCCAATGGTTTAGCGCTGCCCTCATCCAACGGGTTCCCGCAACCTTCACCGAGTCCTCGGTCCACCTTGTGGAGAGCCAACCTACGCTGCACTGCGCTGGTTCGCGGTCGCCACTCAAGAACTCTTCGGCTCCATCGGCTATCCTATTTTTATGAAGTCATACAAGGCCAATAAAGGTTTCATTTCCAGTTATTTTGTCGACGAAAGCCTAGATCCCCAAAACCCTGAACATGTTAAAAAAAAATATTGCTACAGCCTACAACGAATGCTTAAGTCAAAGTTGTAGCAGTGTTTCTAACCAGCCCAAAATGGGAATACGGTTGTGAGTATAATAGATAGCAAAAAGAAGAATGCAACAATAAGTTTCAATAGGTGCTTAGAATCTAAAAGAGGGGTACATAAAAGAACAATTTGGGTAACGATCTCATTCCGAATTTGGGATGAAGGTACTCAATAAAGCCTTAATGGAATCTTTACTCTCATCACATAATAGTTAACCCGGCAATAACTATTAAACAAAAGTTGTATTGCTAAACAAAATCCTTACCTATTTTGCATACTCAATCTCCGATTATACTTCACAATCTACGTTAGTCCCATAGGAAGGATGGGACATCAATTGGTTATTTAAGTTTTTTTTTTTTTTTTACGGGCATAGGCCCACCACACATTCCCACCGCTGTAACTCCTGTAAGCCAGGATCAACAGCGGCGACCATTCACAACACTGGACAATGAAGTCCAGCGAGCCCGGGGGATGACTCTAATCTGTCTTGGAACCCGCAATGAATTAATCAAAGAAGATAGGAGGAGTAGGAAAACGAAATATCCGACTTCCCTCCATTGCAAACGGGAGACAGTAATAAGAAGGAAAAAACATGGCTATTAGAGAGCCAATTCAAGAGATCATTTATGGCAGTGTTGAAGACACGACCGCAAAAGCACCAAAAATACAATATCATCGTATATCATGTGTCGTATCATCGTAGGTAATTCTATGAAATGTTTCTTCTTGGTCGTACACTCTTGGCAGAGTGGTCTTGGTTGTATTGACCATGATGTTGGTGGGGGAAGGGGGACTCTCGTTCCCCATCCTCCTGGATGCCTGCCGTTGCTTGCAACGTTTCTCCACTTTTCACTGGATCAAGGGTTTTTCGCTCACTGTCAATCATGTCTGTCCATCGTGTAGGTGAGCTTCCCCTCGATCGCTTGCCTTACCTTGTGCCACGTATTTAAAATCGGTAAACCAAAAAATCAATTGTGAATCTTTGTGATATTGATCGGCATACTTACGAAAAGTTTGATGTTCAATACGCCTTATTTAAATTCTAGTGAGTCATGAGCTGACCTATTAGCCCTCAAAGAATAAACGTTAGTTTTCGGGGATACCTTGTATATTCTGTGCTAGGTTTTTTAATGAAATTTGGCAGAGAGATAGCCTGTAGTGTGCAAAAGAACTTATGTTACTACACACATAAAGATGCTCAGGACATTGTACAACGAGGGTAGGCAAAAATAACGGCTCGCCACACGCTGCGACTCAGACACATTTCTTAGGCTAATATTTATCCTTCGGGAAAGAAGAACACATTTTTTTATGAGTTTATGTTTTGACTGTTTGCTTGTTTCTAGCCTGCATTTCTGCCAATATCAACCGAGTTTATTGGGGCTATCTTTATCTCATGGCGGCTGTACACTCTCGCCCACTGTCAGTAAAACAAAAAAAAAAATATATATAAACAATTTTTAATTTAATTTAAGTGGATCCCACTACAGGCAAAGGCCTCGTCTCACGAATAAGGGTAAGAGAGTAGCCTATATTTCACCAGTTCACCACCCAGGCCCAGTGCAGAGTGGAAGCAAGTTAGTAGTCAACTTGCTATCAGATAACTTGCAAGATACATACATAGGTACATAAACTCACGACCGTAATCCCTTTCGGGTTGGTTACAACACTGCTACAACTACGAACTTTCTGTTTGAGAATGTAGTTGTAGCAAGGCTCAAATTTAGAAATTTAAGTTTTAGGATGGAATGACGTGTCAAGTTAGAAGGATAATTTTCAAGCAGCCTCAAAGTCTGTACCTGGCATAAAAATTGTTACGTTTCACTGCCATGTGACGGGAACTGCCTATTCTGCCTTCTGAAGGACGAAAAATTTCCCTTACGCCTTTCAAAGCAATGTTATTGCTAAATTCGTCACACGTGGTATTCATAATTAAATCACTTCTTTACGAAAGAGACCCATCAATGTCCAGCAGTGGACTTCTGATAGCCGATGATGAGATTATAGAGCACCAAAAAAGATTTCTTTTTCTATATAGCTTTCTAATTTGAAGGGATTTGATGGGTCGTTAAATTTGAACATCTTTCGTACCAGGCCCGGTTCCCAATATTGTCTTTTTATGACTTTTTAATCCGCATAGGGGCGAGGCGTTTTATGTTCCACCCAATAACTCCTGATTAAAGGCTCCATGGGCTTTTGAGTAACAATTAGGATGTCATTTTATGTATATTCATGTCATTTCAACAGCAATTTCCGTTGATTAAATTCTAATTGGCTTAAATTCATACCTTGTGGGATGTCAGAAACATTATCTAGTCAAACCGAAGAGGCAGAATAAATAGTCTAGACTATAATGTAGATACTTTGGTAACTACCTAATGATATATACCTACCTATAGAATACGTCAAATTTATGACGCAAAATGTGTAACGCTACTCAATTTCTGTCATGAATCTTTTTGATTTTTTTTTGTGATTGATAACTTGATAATACAATAATATCGCGGAATAAATTATCATATGATCCCAAAGTGATCCATACAAAACTGCAATACCTACTCGACTCTTTATTGAACAGCAGATTTTTGTTGCGATTTCGACGTTGGCTCCATATTGAAAGTTGTTATGCTGTATTGCTTCTTTACACAAACTGTAAACGGACATTGCAAAAAACAAATTAAATAAACTTAAAGAAAAAGATATAATGTTAAATTATAGTTCAGTTACAGTTAAAAAGGTTTTTACGTATTCTTCAACATTTTTTAGAGAGCTTAAGGCTGCACAGAGCATATTGTGCTGCCCCCAGTCGTATTTTTTTTATTTCTTAACAATTCAACAATATTTCCAAAAAAACAAGAATATCACATTGTAGTCATTGCTGATTGTCAATTTATCGGGTCACTGCGGATTTGTTTTTATAATGTTTGTAGTTATTAACTTTAAAACCGTCAAAAGTGGCCACTTTTGGCGGTTTTAACGATACAAACATTATAAACATAATAATCCGTTATGTTTCGATAAATTGAAAGCCAATTAGGACTACATTCTTGTTTTTTGTAAATGTTGTTTAATTGTTTAAAAATAACAAAAATACGATTGAGGGCAGCACAGTAAGCTCGGTACCCTCTTAATAACAAAACGTCCCAAAAATATATTGTCAACCGTCGATTAATCCCTATACAAAAACTTCAACTTCAAGTTAGACCTTATTTATGAGTACATTGACACACATCTATACAAAACTTATACTTACTCCTTACAACACGTGTAGAAACTTTGACACATCAATGGCCGTATTGAAAGACTTAAGAGCTAAGACTATTGTCGAACCTAAGCTCCATTTCATACAAACTCTACGACTCTTAACACTAAATCTTAAGGTTTACTTTCGTGTAGATAAACCAAGTTCTTAGTTAATAAAACGATGAATAATCGTGAACGTATGAATGAATGGAGGAACGGAAATGTTTTTTATAGCATTTGATTTAAAGCCAAGCTTGTTTTGTGTCATTTGCTTCCATCCGTTGGTCTAATTGGACTAGATGTGCCGTGCGGTTCGTTTACATAATTTCTGGCATCATTAGTGGTTTAGTGGTCCCTATTATGTAAGATGAGTGTCCCATGAGTCCCTTTTATATCTGACCTATTTAATACGGTAGAGTAAATAAGTAAAATATGGCATTCCGCGTTAATATGGTTGAAATTGGTCCGGACCATTTCGTTAATTTCGTAATCTTTCTAAGTTGTCATCTTCCTAAGACGTAATCTTTTTAAGGTGGTTTCAGTCCATACAAAAGTTTGACGCACAATACGCGTAGACGGAATTGATAAATCTTATATTTTATATATGGAAAAATATAATTACGAAGATATAAAGCTTTTAAAATTTTGAATGAAAAAATTCAAAGCTTTATATCTTCGTAATTATTTTATAAATTGCAAATGTTATTTGTTACGCGGCATCTAGATTTTGTAAACTATTTTTCCTTATATACAAAGTTACTTATATTAATCAATCAATCAATCAAATATACTTTATTTTACACCAAAAACATAAACAGTAAAATACAGAAATAAAATACAAGAGGCACAAAATAAGGCGGTCTTATCGCTAAGAAGCGATTTCTTACCGTATATTAATACCGTATATTAATACCGTCTACGCGTATTGTGCGTCAAATTTTTGTATAAAATTGACCCCTCTGAACCACCTTATGTTTATATCTTCCTAAGTTATCAGACATGCTCATGTGCATCTTCCCTTACTAGGTTGTCTTCTTGCTAAATTGTAATCTCTCTAAGTCGTCATTTTCCAACTATCACCTATTCTGTGACTTTCCTATAAGCTGGTAACTATACCTAATAAAGTTTTCTAGGTCTTTCTTGCCTGTACATAGTGACTCCTTTAAACGATCTCTTTAGCATAATTATTTAGTTAATAACGATTTTGTATTATTCCAGTTAATATTATTCACACTTTGTTGTTACAATTTATGGTAACTTCTTTATTTTGGTGACCCCGATTTATAACACTTGTAAATTATAAAATTTCTCCCTTTTTCATTCAAATGCATCGTAAAATTTCTAAAGCACAATAGAAAATGTGGTTGAATTAAAATTTTAAATGAGCTGATAATTTTGTTATTGCTTCATATAAACATGTAATCTGGTTTATAACCTGTTATACATTATTTATCAATGCATGCATGCACATGCTCTTGTCGGTGACAGACTAAAGGACTAACCACACATAAGAACAATATTTTTTAACAAGATTCATGAGGAGATTTAACCATTCACCTTCAAATTTCACAAATCAGCTTATCACAAAAGTGCTGGTTTCCTTACGATGTTTTCTACCACCTTTTGGGAACAGTCGGTATTTAAATACCTAAATTAAGTTACAAATTGTGGATTTGAAAACCCGAACCATCATGATTCAAAAACACTGCGTCTCTACAACGCACCACCGAATCCACCGCTGTTTTCAATTTCATATGTAACGAGCGTTAACCCGCGACTTCGTCCGCACAAATTATATACCAGATTTTAAGTCAGATCATAAGCTATCAAACAAAAAAAATTTCATCAAAATCGGTTCAGTAGTTTTTGCGTGATACTCGTTCAAACAAACAAACACACAAACAAACAGACAGACAAAAAATCCAAAAATTGGTGAAATGGAATCAGGGACACCTAAAAACCATATCGTAACTTTTTTTTTTGTTAATATCTTCAATGTACAGACAAACTTCCTGTTACAGTTTTATAATAGTATAGATAGATAAATTATTGATCTCATATCAAGATTATTCTTAAAGTGGTCAAAAGCATTGCAACAATAACAAATAGGTTTTTTGAAAAATGAAAATGAAAATATTTATTTGTTGAGACATTTGGTTACAATCAGTTTACTTTAATATTTTGCATGTGTCCCATCACATCCCGGTGGACCAGTAGTTTTGGGCTTGCTTTCCACCAGCGGGGCTAGTACGCCAACCCGCGGTAGCGACATTTAACACATCCGTCTGTCAAATTTAGTCTTTTAATCTCGTTCGTCCGCGCGCAAATAGAAAGAGAGCGGAAGCGTGATAGCGCCATATCACGCTATCGCGGGTTGGCGTACTAGCCCCGCAGGAGCAGCAGTAGAAAATGAGAAAATTACTATGGAGATGATGCATCATTTTGATCATGATTCTGAATGAGTGATTTTCAAAAATCTAGCCCTAATGAGCTGTGTGAGGTAGCACTCGCTACCTATAGTGTGAGTTTTTAGTATAATAGCCCAGTCATTTTACGGTTTGAGCCGGGACTAATTAGTAATTGAAATTTTTTTCGGTATAATGTTGAAGAGCCAATTTGAGTCTAGAAATGTAATAAAATTTAAAAAAAAATCACATCAGCAACAGTTCCAATTTTAAAATTTAGCTATTATCTCGTTCTAAAAAACCTGATGGTAAATTTTTTTTGCACGTATTTAAGGCTTTACCATTATACATACTACAAACATGGTGTAAATATTTTTGTCTACGTAGAAGGTTTTGAAAAATAAATTCGTATTTTCTAATAAAAACCTCATTTTTTAAATTTCTTTGCCTATTTATTGCTCAAAAATAATTTATATTGTTAAATCTAAGTCAAATGAGTGCATTAGTATTAATATTAATAATTTAAAATCCTTCTGAGACACATAATTCTGATTTCTATGTTGTGTAGCGAATTTTTTTAATGTGCTTTAAGATAGTCATTTTGTCACTTAATGGTTCCGGTTACAGTTAAAAAGTCCAATTAGTAATTACTCCCTACCCCGCCTAACAAAACTTCGGAAAATGACTGGGCTATAAGAGATTAGTGAACATTTGGTAACCATCAGCTGCAAGGCTGATTCAGTGTTCATAGGGTGTAGAGCATCTCTGTGATGGAGATATACCAGGTCTGCCTGCATAACTCCAGTCGGATTAGGAGCTACTGATGTTTAAAGGTCAGTAAAAAACTAACGATCAGCATTGCAGCTGGTGGTTACCAAAAGTGCGCTTATCTCTCGTAATATTTAGGCTACAACACTAGCTAACGTTAAACTAAGATTTAAAACGCAATACCAATTTTGTTTGACATTAACAGTTACCCTATAATGTAGACCGGTACGATTAGAGCTATTAAAAGGAAAATTAAAGTTGACACCGAATGGTTCCCGGCACGGAATCCTGTACATTGTTGCATGTTTTGTATTTTACTACAAACTGCAGGCTTATCCACACATACTATTAAAATGTAATATTTATTGCTAGATTTTTTTCTCTGTATGTGCCCTGCATTTGTACGTACCTATAGTCACCAGGGTCCTGCAAAGGCACACTAGATGCAGTCCGGCGCGGCTGCCGAACAGCTGCGGAACGGTAGCCGCAGTGTGACTCCTCGCATATAATTCTATAGTTTACAACTACTGCGGGCCAGCAGCCGGCCCGCAGCCGTTCCACAGCTGAACTCTTTGTGGCCCAGCGCCCAGCCTTTTGGAAGTACCTAATATCGAATTAACTCCCATTGAAAGGTTAGTGATACTTTGCCTTACACCTTGTATAGGCTTTAGATTACGATTTCTTTTCGCTTTTTAACCAACTTCAAAAAAGGAGGAGGTTTCTCAATTCGACCGTATATATATATTTTCTTTATGTGTGTTCGCGGATAACTTCGTCGTTTATAAACCGATCTTAATGATTCTTTTTTTGTTGGAAAGAAGATATTTCAAGGGTGGTACCATGGTAAGGAAACCAGGATCTGATTATTGCATCCCAGAGAAATCGAGGGGATCCTTTGAAAATCGTAGTGCCGGCTAGTGTGTTTGTCAATTTAAAGCACTACTATTAAATTGAACTAATGAATTCACCACTGAAAATTGTGAAATAAACAAAATTTTGACAAATAAAAATTGCCTTCAAAAAAACTAAAAAGATAAAAAATAATATTGCAGCCGATGACTTTTTCGTTCGCATCATAAGAACATTAATTTTTAACTTTTTAGTTTTTTTGAAGGCGATTTTATAACAATCATATTACAGAATTGGAGATCGCAGAGGCTCGAACTCCGATCAAATCAAATACAAATTGATATCCAATTTGAAAACAAAGCAAGCGTCTATTAAGATCAAAAGATAACAAATCTTATTCTCAAGTCTTCAAGGTATGAAATGTAACAAAGAATTTAGGAGCGCCGTTCGTGCGTGGGCATAAATAAAGGAGAACGGGCTTTGTCGGAGCGGTATGAAACGGAGCGACAAAACTTTACAATTTTCTTTCATTAGGCCCCCTTTAGCCTCACTGCTTATTACTCCACTCAAAGGTGAAAAGTTTTGTGTTGAAACATTAATGTTCTTTGTAGGGGTGGGTAAGCTTGATTTGACTCAATGACTGACTCGGTTGTATTCAAGTTCAACATTTGTAAATAGTACAATCGGTACTAAAAGGCACATAATTTTATATTTGAGCATATCGTCCAAATTCATCGCGAAGCCCCAGCAACACCATAGGCCTAAGGTCCGTACCCGTCTGGGTGCCCTTAGGATAGAAAACTGAGGTCCACGTTGAGTAAGCACTTTGTTTAGGGTTTTTTACCCGACCGCGCGATATAAAATAACCAAAAACATAAAAACAGTGAACAAAACACGCTTCTAGGCCATAGAACAACATTTTTACATATTTTAATTTTGCAGGCCCTTCGTTGCTGGCGCTTGCCAACTGAGGAGCCATAAGAAACACATGAAAAAAGGGCTCATCTTCAGCTTCTAAGGAAACATTAAATAACAAAGAATTTGGAAAGGATGACCCAACGAAGACTGCACTGGGTGAATTTTCTACAGTGCCTCGGTAGACCGTTGCCCTGAGTATTTGTTCCCCAACCGCTCCCTACATTAAAACCGTAGTGGTAATACAAAAAAAGAACGCTCCAGTAAAAATCCATCATCGTAAAAGTCATTCAATTTACAGTTGTAAATTTGGCCAGTGATTAAAAAGGTACCCTATATTTCCTTGGTATATAGGTTAGGTACTCTACGCATATAAAAGCCTATAACTCAAAGGCTATTATGCGAATTTCAATGGCGTTTACACCAATAGATAATTCCTTTGTGACAGTTCGGCGCAGTATATCATCAGAATACGAATTAAATGGATTTCCGAATAAAGGTCAATCCCTGTGAGGTTGGAGTGAAATATTGATCGGTAAATAAGCTTAAAAGTCTGGTTGTTGGTGCTGGCGTTTTTATACAGCCGTTTGGATAGTATAGCTATTTTACAAAAGT
This sequence comes from Agonopterix arenella, assembly GCA_927399405.1. Taxonomy (NCBI): domain Eukaryota; kingdom Metazoa; phylum Arthropoda; class Insecta; order Lepidoptera; family Depressariidae; genus Agonopterix; species Agonopterix arenella. The sequence goes on along the minus strand of OV656700.1, from coordinate 2,479,120 downwards.
GTTGGTCAGATACGGGTAAGCAAATAAACCAGGAAGCTACTTGCCAGAAACTATAGGCCGTAGAAATGTGGTTCTACCAAAGAATGAAACGAATTAGGGTTCAACGAGTCACCAAGGAGCGTTGGTGGCGCGTTGCGGAGAGGTGTGGACACCCAATTATGGCGGTCCGCACGGACAACATGCCATGTACCAATGAGTTTTTCTAACTTATGTACGTAATACCGACTGCTCTGAAACGGTGAAGGAAAACATCGAGAGGAAACCTGCATACGCTGAAGAAGAAATTCTGTTGTATATGTGAAGTCTACACCCTCCCTGAGGGTACACCTGTGCCCTGCAGTGGGACGTTTATAGGCTGATGATGATGATGAGTCACCGATGTAGATCTTCTACGACGTATCAGGAAGTCCCGGGAGCTTAAAAGGAAAAAGTCACCTACCTTTGTCTTATCTTAACTGCTCCAGAACATTATAATGAGAAAAAAAGAGCTGTTTCGTTTGGCGAGAGATAGACAGGGATATGCAGAGCTGACTGCCAACCTCCAGTAATGGAGAGGAACCCGAACAAGAAGAAGAGGTAGGTAAGGGTAAGGACCTAGTCGTTATTGAGGCATGAGCTTCAAGATAACTAGATTTTTCCCAAATATATCCTGCGTTTCTGACTGCTTTGTAAATAAGAAGTCCCTGTAATTTAATCATCATCATCATCTCCCTAATACTTCCCACTGAAGGGCATAGCCTATCCTAAGGGACACCACTCGTGTCCAATGTGGATTGGTGCATCAGAATTTCTTCATCAGCATATGCAGGTTTCCATGTGTTCCTTTACCCTTTGAGAGCAGTTGTTATTACGTTCATAAGTTAAAAAAACTCATTGGTGCAGTCAAGAGCACATCAAGCTTTACACTTGCAGTTCGATTGTAACGCTTATGGCGCACTAAATAAGAACGGTACAAAGTCCAAAGTGTCAAGCTTGACGTGCTCTTGACTGTACATGGCATGTCATCCGTGCGCACCCTCATATTTGAGTGTCCTAACCTCTTCCCAACGCGCCACCGACGCACATTTATCGAAGTTTAGTTTCCAGTGTACTTCTTATGTACACTGGAAACTAAAGCAACAGCCTTATGAAGAGCAACAATCAAGGAGATTTAAATACATACATAATCCTTCTAGATTAGGTTGAAACCACGAAGAACGATGCTTACCAGTAGGCAGAATTAATCTGCATTCAGTTAACAAAAGCTGGCTATGACAGTAATGATGTTACGTAACATACAATAAATAGGCTGGGGATCGCAAATGTCACTCTTGTGATTAACTCCAGTGATCCCGGGGGTTCGCGGATAGAATTTGATTAAGTACCAACATTTAAGTGTACATGGTGATAGGTTAATTACGACAGTGGAGAAGTGTCTGTCTGATATGTCCTACAATACCTTACAATATAAGATTAGGTATCTTATATTGTAAGGGATTGTAGGACACTTTACTTATTTGTAATATTCATAGTTGCTGTGCCCTACAGGAGTGCGATTTTTGAATCTCATTCGCTGAGCTCAGCAGTTGAAAATGTCAAAATTAATATGGAGATACGCATGTTTCTACTGCTGATTTGACATTCAAAAATCATACTCCAGGAGTGCCACTCTTGAAAGTCAAATCAGCAGTAGAAAGATGCGTATCTCCATACATTTTCAACTGCTGAGTTCGACGCATGAGATTCAAAAATCGCACTCCAGGGTCCATAACGATGTCTTAGTTTATAAGTTAACACCTTATTGTACATTGCAATAAATATATTGAGTATTGAGTATATTCAAGTTCAAACAAAATTCTATGAGTAGAAAGTAAACTACAGGGTGAAATTGATATCTTTAGCATCCTGTTAAACAGAGTCTGCCGATCTGTTTGCTTCCATAGAAAAAGTTGTTCAGTTTGATGGGTAGACTCACAGTTTAAAAGGATGCTAATGGTATCAATTTCACCCTGTAGTTTACTTTCTAGCTTTGTTTTTCTTCTTTCAATTATTAATTTTTTTACATTGAAAATAAATATTTGACAAAATAGAAATTCCTTTGACCTCATTCTGATTTGATAGATAGTATAGGTAGATGAAACATAGAAAAGAGCTTTTACATACCGATGTACACCTATTTGTATAACACAGTTGCTATAGAGCATTTGTTCTACTGACTTCTTACAGTTCTTACCTAACCGTTATCATGTTTATTCCAAAAACTTATCGTTTCTACATCGTTAACGCCGACGAATGAAGCACTAAATGATCCCCCTAAAAGCTGTTTAAGGTCCATTATGAGCGAAAATACCGAGGCACTTAAGTATACGGGATTCTCGTGCGAGATGAGAGAGGAAAGAAGGAAAGGCGTAGAATTTTCCGGAGTACTTTTTCAGATTAAAATTTTGGCATCGGGAAAAGCGGTCTGTAATGAAACCGGCACGGACCATTAAGCGGCGGGTCGGGCGGCCATTAGTTGTTCACGCTCGCAATTACACCAGTTGGTGAGTTACGATGGGTACGCGCACCGTCGCGCTCACACTCGCACGTGCCGCATCGCCCCCTCTCCCCCTCGCGTGTCACTCACTCGCTCTCTCGCTGGATGAGTTACGCGTGGTGCGTCATCGATCTCGCGGTTGCAATTACAGAAATAATGAGCCTCCCTATTACTAATATTGGAGCCGAAATTCCCAGCTGAAATATTGCAGGTACAATATTAAATCAAAATCAGTATCAGTTTCGGCTACTTGTTAAGCTCTCTGAATATACAAAGCGAATGCTTTAATAAACATTGGATAACCTACCTACACTGACATTACTAGACTTAGCTCACGGCTTCAACCGCGCAGAATTATTAACATTTTCGGAGTAAAAAATAACCCTTTGGTCTGACCCACACGACAAAGATGTCACTGAAATCAGTATAGCAGCAAGAGACAAACTAATGCAATAAGCAATAACCCTCCTTCCGGCGCAGTCGGGTAAAAACATTGACACTGTGTGACCAAATAAAATTTTCCAGTAACACCAATATTGTTTGGTTGCACTTGTCGTCAAATCATAATATTCCGGTTTACCCTTATCATCTTCGCAGACGCAAAAAACTAGAGATATTCTCGATTTTTGTAGTTGGTAGGTATTTATAGCAGCACAGATCACCCCGAAAGGGATTTCTGTCGTGAGTCTATGTATGTAAAGTACCTATGCGTCTCTAAAATTAACGAAACATTTCAAATTCGACACTTAAAACTAAAAGTTAATGAAATGAAAACAATGGCTGGCTGTGGCCACAGGTTCTCGTTTTACTAAACAGAAATATGTAACTAAATTCTATTCTGGTTCCTTGAACCGGAAAAATGCTCGTCTGGCGAGCGACTGTGTTTGCCCGGATACCCGTATACCCGGACATGCATGCTGATATGAGTTTTGCAACCCGTATTTTTCCCTAATGACACTTCATCAACCTGTCCTATCTGACTTTGGCCCTTCGAGACCGGAGACGAGTTCCACTGGCATGAATTGCGACAGCATTTACTTTGTACCTACAATTAAATATATTCGGAGTGGTATAGTTGCAGCAAGATGCAGGTTTACTGGTTGTTGCAATGAGCAACGACCACTAAAACCTGAGTCAAAAACATTGGAGAGAAAATTTTAGGGAAAAAGAATAATACTCGCGTCAGGGCGCCAGAGTGCTGAGTTCAATAAGAGACACAAAAAACACGACTGCATACAAAATTATTAACTGAAAAGAGAAAAACAAGCTCTATCAGAGCAGCATCACTAATCAGTTATAACAACTTTGTTTGAGCAAATATAAGGTCTAACAAAACTAGCTGAAACTATTTTAAGGGGATGATCAGACCATCAAACTGAACAACTTTCTCTATGGGACTAATATCGAAACCGCAAAAAAAAAACAGCTGTCCCTTACATTTAAGTCGAGTTATGTTTGCAGTTTTGTATCGGACAGCTGGTTTTTTTTTCGCGATTTCGATATTGGTCCCATAGAGAAAGTTGTTCAGTTTGATGGTCTGATCATCCCCTTAAAATAGTTTCAGCTAGTTTTGTTAGACCTTATATAACTTGAGTGTTATTTTGTACGTATCGCAAACGGGGACAAGAAGAATTATAAAACATACCAAAGCCATATCGGCCATGAAGTAAATAAAGTAAATATAAATGGAGACTTGGATTTCTCAATCTAAGTACCTTCATAAACACCCCAGTATAGGGATGTGACGATACCAACTAGGTAAATAACGAAGTCTGCATAGTCCATAGTCTTTGCGTATCGTCATTTTGACTTTTGTCCTTTTGTCATAGCGTAATTATGGGACAAAGAAGAATTGTACCTACCTCTTATTGATTTGTCCCCGCCTGCGATACCTACCTAATAACATTCAAATTATATTTGCTCAAAAAAAGTTGTTATAACTGATTAGTGACGATTATAGAGTTTGTTTTTCTCTTTTCAGTTAATAGTGTTTTTATGCAGTCGGGTTTTTTTATTTAATAATTTAGTTTATTTCATACTTTTTAGTCTTGAGTCGAAATGGTATCATATAAGTACTATAATATATATGTTTGGAATCGTCTGTTTACTAGCTTTCATTTGATACCGATATTGCATTTTTTTAAAACACAAAATATTTACAAAATAAAATATTTTATTCTCCCTCTCTTTTTTAATTCGCTGGCGCCATAGATATTAAAATAATATGGCGTCACTCTCACGATTTTTACGAATCTAACGACACCTCATACGTTTAAATCTATCAAGCCGTTTGTGCCAATGAAATAGACATACAAACATACATACATACGCTTGAAAAACATAACCCTCCTTCTGGCGCAGTCGGGTAAAACAATGTTGTTAACGCAATCTAGAAACCAAATTGTTTTAGCGCTGAGTTGAGTGAGAACCATATTGCCGCCGTGTTTGAACAAAATTGTTTCTTTTTGGATTTTTTGCTACAATTTTTTGGTGTTGCCAGGTAGCCGAAATTAATCACCGAACGAAAATTTCTTCATTAACCATTGCATACATTGCAAAACGTTAAGTTACAGAGGCCAATAACCAAATTAGTTAAGTACCGTGTCCACGTAAAAATATACAAAACGCAAGCAAAGTGAACGAAAGCCATCCCGACGTTTAGCACTTTTGTGCCCGGATTGTATTTCCCAATAGCCGGATTTTTGACGTCACCTGTCCGGATTTTTAACGTTCGATGTTCGGGCCAGCTCGTTATCTCGGGGGTGGAAATCTCAAACGCGTTCATGTAAGCCATGTCACGTCCAATCCAGCGAACGAAAAGAGGATTAAACATTATTCCGCCATCGCCATTGTATCCCAGACTATAACCTATTAACAGCTATGACTTTTGACGTCATTGCAATAATGATGATGAAATTTCCTGGGTAATTTTTTTATGGATTAATCTTACTGCGTGAGACGGGATGCATTATACAGGATGCTTCTTATTATACTGACGGTATTTTATGGGGATGATCAGACCTTTAAACAGAACAGAAAAACTAGGGGAAGTTCTTTATGGTGGAACATAGATTGCAAAAAAATCTGCTGTTTCATACAAAACTGCGAACTTAATCGACCCAAACTCTCACAGGTTTGCAGTTTTGTATGGAAGAGCAGATTTTATTTCTCGTGTTAGTTCCATGGAGAAAGTTTGTCAGTTTGATGGTCTGATCATCTCCTTAAAATACCGTCAGCATTTTAAGATACCAGACAAACAAAACACAATGCCTTTTCTATACGATCATAAATTAAATACGATTTAGTGTTGCCTTGCGTAACAATAGTGTCACTATCGATAGTCTTCCATATTGATACTATAATTGCCTCGAATTATGAAGCACGAAACATCTGACAATCGTATTAGTCTTGCTCAACTATCGATAGATTTGCTATTTAATACTATTGTTAGTATCGATTATATCGATAGTATTGTTTTAAAACAATCGATACTAATTAAGATACTATTGCATTTCATACACAAAACACACAAAAAATAATGTTGGTATATACAACAGTATCCTTGCCTCACCTACTTCTGATGAGGCTACTACTTTATACAAGCAAAGAATCATTGAGCTAGCTTTAAACCATATACTCCGCCCATCAAACTGAATAACTTTTACTAGGAGCAAATCTGTCAAAACAAAAAATCTGCTTATCCGTACGTTTGAGTAGAGTAGCAGTTGCATTTTATTATGGAACAGCTGATTTTATTTTTGCTCTGACAGGTTTGCTCCCATAGCAAAATTTGTTCAGTTTGATGGGTACATTATATGGATTAAAAGTTAATGGTACTTTTCCTCACAATATGTATATGTTAGTTTGTAAGTGTACTAAGAGAACAATGTAATAGGATAGATAGAACGATGGGGGTGGCATGGTCACTGTGGAACAGAACCCTGTTTATAATTTATAATTATAATGAAGATTAAAACAAAAACTGTAGTATTGCATCTCAATACTATCGAAGCTGTCAATTGTTTTAAAACGACACTATAGATACTATCAAAAATATCGATATTATCGATAGCCAAACTATCGACAGTTAAGCAAAACTAATACGATTGTCACATATTTCGTGCTACATAATAACCGTTCAAACTGCGATGCCGCGTGACGTTATAGCCGATTTTATTGAATTCCCGTGTTTGTGATTCGGCTCGGTGGAAATAAAAATAAAAATTTATCAGCTATGGTCGAACTACGATAAGAAACATTAGGTTTAGTTCGTTGATCAATACTGTTATGATTATAGTATAGAGTTAGAGGCAAAGGGAAACGCCGCAGAAGAATTTGTAAAAACTTTGCGGTTATTTGAATAGCTTTTAGTTTCGCAACTTTCAGATTTAGTTGTTTGCATTTGAAGTCTTTGTTTGCATGTTATAGGTAATGTCAAAGCTTTTAGTTTTGAGTACTGAAAAATACAGAATGAAATCTTAATCGATGGCATCCTTTAAACCACAGATCACAAACACTAAAGGGAGATGTAAAAAGGGGACGGGGCCAGTGTCGCAGCAATATGCGCAAAAACGGAACACATTGCTCGCGAAAGTAATGATTCAATATATTATGAGGCTGAAAGCCAGTCGAGATATTATGTGTAAATAGTTTACAATGCTTGCGTAGTACTAAAGATTATTCGAACGTTGAGTTCTGATACCGCAATGGCGACAATCTATCGCGTGGTACTGATGGTAATGCGACACTAGGTTTCGTACTCGGCGCGTTGGTTGGCATCTCTCTAGATCTTTACGTATTAAACTAAGACTCTACGCATCAAACTGAATAACTTTTATCATCTGGAGCCAACCTGAAATCGCAAGAAAAAAAACCGCTGTTTGAGTCACATTTGAGTCGAGTTTTGCGATTTCAGGTTTGCTCCCATAGGAAAAGTTGAGCGATCCTAAAGGGAGCGAACTACTAATAGCGATCTTAAAGGGAGCGAACTACTAATAGCGATCTTAAAGGGAGCGAACTACTAATAGCGATCCTAAAGGGAGCGAACTACTAATAGCGATCTTAAAGGGAGCGAACTACTAATAGCGATCTTAAAGGGAGCGAACTACTAATAGCGATCCTAAAGGGAGCGAACTACTAATAGCGATCCTAAAGGGAGCGAACTACTAATAGCGATCCTAAAGGGAGCGAACTACTAATAGCGATCCTAAAGGGAGCGAACTACTAATAGCGATCCTAAAGGGAGCGAACTACTAATAGCGATCCTAAAGGGAGCGAACTACTAATAGCGATCCTAAAGGGAGCGAACTACTAATATCGATCCTAAAGGGAGCGAACTACTAATAGCGATCCTAAAGGGAGCGAACTACTAATAGCGATCCTAAAGGGAGCGAACTACTAATATCGATCCTAAAGGGAGCGAACTACTAATAGCGATCCTAAAGGGAGCGAACTACTAATATCGATCCTAAAGGGAGCGAACTACTAATAGCGATCCTAAAGGGAGCGAACTACTAATAGCGATCCTAAAGGGAGCGAACTACTAATAGCGATCCTAAAGGGAGCGAACTACTAATATCGATCCTAAAGGGAGCGAACTACTAATAGCGATCCTAAAGGGAGCGAACTACTAATATCGATCCTAAAGGGAGCGAACTACTAATAGCGATCCTAAAGGGAGCGAACTACTAATAGCGATCCTAAAAGGAGCGAACTACTAATCTTACACATGGTGTAACAAAACACCATGCCTAGTTATATTTAAATGGTTCAGATTATACCATCAAACAGAACAACTTTCACTATGAGCAACATCGAGAAAAAATTAAAAATCTGCTGTTTCATACGAAACAGTTTTGGTGTAAAATAAAGTATATTTGGTTTGATTTGATTTGAAATGCAGTACCTAACCTACCCCTACTTGATTCAAATGTCAAACATCCGATTTAATTTTTATTTCTTCTCTATTGTTAGTTATTTAGTTTTATCGATGGTCTAATCTAATCTAATCTAAACCATTTAAATATTACTAGGCCGTTTTGTTATACCCTGTAGAGTGTAGATGATTACTTTAATGGTTACTAGTTACCCACACCACTGCATGGATTCCACATTGAGGACTAAGACTGATGCTCAATGTAGAATACCTCAGGTGCTCTAATTAAGGCGCTCTTAATGAAGCGGAACGGACAAGACGAAGCGGGTAGCAAATTAAGGTAATCCCCAAGCAGCCCCGACTAGCCGATTTCATTAGTGCACTTTACAAATGTGAGAAGTTACTTCAAACTAGAGAGTTCCGTAGTTCAACATTACTCGGGTCAAACGGGCAGCGGGAACCGTTCGATTAGAGATGCGCCCTGCCCGGGAATACGCGCTTTCCGGGAATACTAATTAGGGGAAAAGTTTTCAAGCTATTTACTGAATGAACTTTGTTTCGCCACATGTGTTAAGCGCAGCAAAGTTAGAATATTGGATGTTCAGACTCGTTCGTACGTTTTAGTTTGACTGTTAGGTAGTTGATTAGTTTTGTGAATTGTCATTGTAAATTAGTTTATACTTAATAACAACCTTCGATTACCAATAGAAAACTAGACGTAATCAACGTTCAACAAAAAAAACTTAAAACGAATATCTAAGAACACTTTTATATGAATTTTACGCTCTGATTTTACATAACATCTATGGCATCTATTTCTTTTATTTACGATCAATAATAACAAAGATTGTGTAACGTAATGAACTAAGACCTAGACAGACATTTTCACGTCAGTAAAATAATCCTCAGTGTCTTCTCTACAAACAAAAAGCTTATATTGAGGTGAACAACATAAATACATTATTTTTGTACTTGGCCATAACATAAATATATAGAATACAAAATTAACGAAATAAAAATAATGATTTTAGAATATTATTTGCGAGCCAGTTAAAGCATACTCATTTTCATCGGTCTCTTGGAAGAAATGTCTTCGTTTTGTCTGCTCTTTTATTCGTCAACATAACAGTGTAGAACAATATGTTATAAGCAAAAAAGTTTGTTTACAAAATAACGATACACCCCGGGAACATAGCGATGACGGTGGCATCTCTATCAATGGCCGCCTGGCTGTCAGCGATGCCCCGTAAATTAGAGCCTTCGCACACAATCGCTCCAACCTCGCCGCAGAATTAACATAATAAAAAGGGCGCACATTCATATGCCGCTCGTAAATAAAGTTTTATAGTCATCGGTCTAATGCGTCGAAAAATGTCGCCAGAGGGGTTGGACTAATGCCGGGTGAGTTTGTGTAGATATTCGCACCCCGGACCCTGGAGTTTGCATATTCGTACCTACGGGGGGTTAAGTTAAGCGGATGGCTTGGTTCAGGGTTGCCAGACGTACGAGGTTCCTCGTAATACGAGATTTGGGATCTCTCGTATCTAGCCCAAGTGAAGGAAAAGGTTGTGTGTCGTATCAAGAACTCAAGAGACTAGCGGAAAAGAGACAGGATTGGCGAATACTCCACCGACAAGAGCGTAGCTCTTAAATAAGATGATGATGACGTATGGGGTACGAGGATTCTGTCAGCTTCGTAAAAATATGTAAGAGATATCAAATTAAACATTGAAAAATTTGTCTCGGGCGGGACTTGAACCCGCACTTTAAGAGGTAAGAGGTAAGAGGTTTTGACTTTTATGGAAATTATGGCATGATTTTCCATTAAAGCTTTTTTTTCTGTTTAAAACGATAAAATTGTATTTAACAACATTTTTTTTTTGGTATTTGTCGTTGAAAGTCTATAATTAAATTGTGTTATATGCTTAATTCTTTGTTTTTTTTTTTCATACTTTTGATAAATATACGAGGTTTAATAGGCAAAGTGCGATTTTTCTTGCTTTGTAAGAGGAAAAATTTTCAACGTCTGGCAACCCTGGCTTGGTTATAGTCGGAGACAAACGGGTGGGGGTTTCAAGTCATTTGAATCAAGCCATTTTCATATTTAAGTTGTAAATATGAAGAGTTATATCAGAAGACTTGAGTTAAATGGATAAAATATTTGATTTAATTTGGGATGGTATTGGGTGTGATTTTCGCTTCGTCATAGCTTGGCTTTGGAAGTTAAAACACATTATTAGATTATTATCGATTCAATAAGATCCGATTTGGAAAAATTATGTATTTAATTAAGGAAGAAAGAGTTATTAATGAATTCGTGCTTGGTGTATCGTGGAGGTATTTTTAGTTTATTATTTTAAGTGCTAGAAACATTATGTAAAATATTAAAACCTAGGCAAAATACATTGTATTCACACGAAGTGTTTTGTTGGAAATTCCTAAAATATTCGAGAATAGATGTTAATGAATCAGGTGGTATGAAGCTAAGCGATAAACCATTCTGAAAGAGACAATTACCTAAAACTAAAAATCACTTAGGTACATACAAAAAAATATAGAAGCGTTAAAAGATGCAAAATTAATTGAATGACAACATTGAGTCTGTACTCTGTACTGTAGATATAATAATTATAATCTTTCTGAAACAAAAAAAAAGTGCATCTTGTGTGATTCTTCTTTCCTAATCCGTTAAAATAATTGAAAAAAAAACAGAATAAAGCCGTCATCCAGCAAAATTCCAAAAATGATGATTAGCCGCCTTTTCTCGCTTATATTTCCGAGGCACAGCAATTTTCAGCTTAGCAAGCACCAAGGCATCGCGCAGGGCGACATAAAACCGCCATAACAGTTATAAAGATGTCCCCTGACGGAAGCCTTATGGCGATGTCATAGGTACGAAAATAATATTATGTAAGAGACTTCGCATGCATAACGGGTAATATAGCTTCTAGCGTGTAATCACAACGTCTCTCGGATGTGGGTCGCTTCAGATAAGGGAGCTTTGTCTGGCGTAAATATAAATTGCGCCATAAATGTCAAATGGACACAATTGGGAGCGGCCGTGATTTTTGCTGATTCGCGTCGCCCCTCTAGATTGTCATGTTTTAAGCAGATGCAACGTAATGTTGTATTTATATAGTTCGGTTTCAAACTATATTATATTTGGATGAATTTTAGCCTGTTCATGGCTCCACCGGTGGGCAAATGCCCGTCTCCTCTTGAACATGGTCAGTGGCATGGGCTACAATTTCCAATGAACCAAACAAAGAAAAAAAATTAAGACGTAGACGGAGAAACAACTTGGTCATCCAAGAATTTCTGTAAAATCTTAGGACAATTTTAGACCGAAGTGACATGTTTTCTGTCAGTGAGATGGAGGAAAAAGTGCACGCCCTGAGATATTCGTTTGAAGCAGAGAACCCGGCTTCGCCTTAATAGAAGTAGCAATCATATGCAGCCCGTGTGCCACTGATATGGTCGATATTCCACATATTTTCATACATTTCGTTCACAAAAATGTTACAAGTCGCTACGACAAATTTTATGAAGATTTAGTCATAGGTAAGTTGGAGGTAAGCGAAGCAAGAAAAAAAACTTATCAAATTGATTTTAATTTGATAAGTTTTTTTTTTTTGGTAAAGCTCGTCGTCTTTTCTGTAGTTTTTGGGCACTTGAATCTGCCATTTTTGCAGCGTTCATTTGAGTCATTCTTGATCTAAGTCATTAAAGCAAAGGCGTTTTAAATACTCGCCTTTAATACACAATGTACAAACGCCGGATAGACCCGAATTTACATACGTTTGTTAAAAAAACAGCAGTCCCCCAGAAGAATCCTCGCTCGTTACCGTTCACGGGTAATTACGCTCAAAAAAGGACCGCTTAATTTTGACTTAGACCCTGTAGAAGTATCATTGGATTATGCCTCCTTTATTTGCATAACATTGCCAGAGGATGTACTTAAAATTCTAACAATTTCGTAAATTACTTAATCTCTGCATGTAGAGCAGAGTAGAGTTACTCGTAAATTGTGCCTACGTAGCGTGCTCCCCGCATACAAATTAAGGCTAAATATTACAAAATTAAACATGTACGAAGCCTATCTGAAGTTTGTAACAAAAATGTTATCTTAAATGTCCTTACCCACATTCAAAATCTACATCTACCAACATACACACACAATTTAGTAATTATAATTATAGTATAAGGCTCAAGGCCTCATAAAAAGGCTGAAAGTCACCCAAAGGACAATGGAGAGGGCTATACTAGGAGTTTCCCTGCGAGATCGAATCAGAAATGAAGAGATCCGCAGAAGAACCAGAGTAACTGACATAGCCCAAAGAATTGCTAAACTAAAGTGGCAGAGGGCAGGGCACATTGCTCGCAGAACCGATTGCCGATGGGGCAGAAAAGTTCTCGAGTGGCGGCCGCGTACCGGAAAGCGAAGCTTGGGTAGGCCCCCCACACGGTGGACCGACGACCTGGTGAAGGCGGCGGGAACCCGTTGGATGAGGGCAGCGCAGGACCGGTCGTTATGGCGATCCTTGGGGGAGGCCTATATCCAGCGGTGGAAGTCCATCGGCTGAGATGATGATGATGAATTATAGTGTAACAAATTGTTTTACATACAAATGGTACTATGCCGCAATTCTACTCTGTAATGTGCAAAATGTATTGGTTACCACACACTCCAGGCCCTGTGTCTATCGTGGAAACCCATGTCAATCTTATTTGAAGTGTCTTTGAAATGTATACAAATTAATGCTTTACTGTTACACTTAACTACAACTTTCTTTTTATTGTTGTTTTTATACATTTAAATAAACCATTTTATTTTATTTTATTGATTTATTTAGGCAGTGTTTGTTCGTAACCGAAATACCGCCCATTGCCACTTTAGTTTAGCAATTCTTTGGACTATGTTGGCTAGTCTGGTTCTTCTGCGAATCTCGTCATTCCCGATTCGATCTCGCAGGGAAATTTCTCCTGCCCTTGCCTTGCATGGCTCTAAAAGATAATGTAATACGCTGAATTGACTTTTCACGTCAAAGGTAAAAGCTTGTTTAAAAATGTCAAATTTAACAATAGTTCCGGTACACGATGAGAGTTCCTGATTCTGACGTTTCAAAGGCAAGTCAAAGTAACGAATCAAACTCAAATGACAAGCTCTCATTTCCCGCACTTTTCGCATGCAAAGCGAATATCCACGTCCCGGAATTCCGTGCCGTCGCCAGATGTACGGTTAATAATATTCACATTTTATGCAGTTTTTCTTTTGTCCTAAAACAATATTACTTTGGTTTCTGACTGTTGAGTTATTCGACTTTTTGTTGAATAAGATGTGCTAGGGGTTAAGTAAGTACCCAATTACCCATACAGCTTAATGAATAATGATACAGTTCAGACATCAAGGCGAAAATATTGAGTTTAATAATAAGACAAGTATATAGAAATGAGTTAAGTGTGTGTACCATAAATATATTTTTGTTCTTGCTTTTAAGTATTGTATAATTTCTCGAATAAGTGAAATTTACATTTCGTTTGAGAAATAAATATTTTTTATACCGAAGTTAAAGCATCATTATTAGCCGCTTTCTTGTTTTGGTTTCGAAGTACGTAGGTTGTACATAAATGTAGCTAAAAATATTAAGTTCGTCTATTAAAAAATCAAATTAATTTGTGCATAATTAGTTGATCTACGCAATATACCATACAGTACCAGTAGTATACCTACTTTTTTATGTTTTCTTTTTACAATATTTTTTAAGTATTCTCTACTAGGACCAAGTATTGGTCCTACACTCTCTATCATAAAAATAAGGCCTGAAACATCAAAAAAGTTCCTAAATAGCATCTAACTTTATATTAAGAAAAAATCTCTGCTAGAGTTTTTAAAACGAAAATATATTTTCCGGATAAAAACTACTTGCGGAATCATGTACAGCACTCAACGCCGGAATAATGCGCGTTTTACCTAAATGGGAATAACCCGCTCGTGTGGGCGATAAGTTTCTTCTAGGGTTGCCAGCAAAAAATCCCAAGCCATAATTTTTTTAAAGGAGGTAGTTATATCATTTGATAATATTGATTTATTTATAGGTAGGTACTTCTACGAATAAGGTTATGTTTTTCCGATTGGTAGAACCCATTTTCTAGGAGGAGTTAGCTCCTACTTCGAGATCGCATAAATTCCTTATCAACACTGCAAGGTGACTCTTGTTTCTTTACTCAGTATCGTTTTAGTCAATAGTCTATACTTATTTCAAATTCAGTATCATATCAGACCTGAACTGCAGCGGAAAAAAGTGGATAGGTATACGTCGCGGCACGGAGCACTGTCCTTGATTGCTCTAAACCTTAAGTACAGGGCACTATAGACGATTTTCGTCTAAATACACTCGTTCGAGCGCTCAAAACCCCTTTCCCGACGGATACAAATTACATTTTTATTTGATGTTGGATTTAGGGGTTATTCGGTACTTGGATTTAAGGAACGTTTTTTTTAAGAGTAGACAACCCTTCTCGGGTCCAACAATTTACGGAATTCCCACTCCCATACCCCGGGACCCCGCAGAACAATCCCGCGTGAAGTCATAAAGGGCGGGACTCTCTAACGATATCGTCGAACCCCAATAGAAAGGTATTTCTGTATTTAACAATATGTCTTAATGCCGGTTTTATAGGACATTTTTTCGCTTTGTTATACTTCTTACACACGTTTGTAATAAAATTCTAACCTTTTTTATTAAGATCGAAGTAGGTACCTACGTAAGTATTTCTTATTTTTTCGAGTATAGGTGCTATTAGGTACCTTACCTACCTAAGTAAAATTTATATAAGGTCTAACAAAATTAGCTGAAACTGTTTTAAGAGGATGATTAGACCATCAAACTGAACAACTTTCTGTATGGGACCAATATCGAAATCGCGAGAAAAAAACCTCTGTCTCATACATTTGAGTCGAGTTATGTTTGCAGTTTTGTATGGGACGGCTGATTTTTTTTTCGCGATTTCGATATTGGTCCCATAGAGAAAGTTGTTCAGTTCGATGGTCTGATCATCCCCTTAAAATAGTTTCACCTAATTTTGTTAGACCTTATATAGTTCGATGAAATAGCTTTAATTAATTATTGAGCGAAAGAATAGACCACCTATTAACACTTGACACGTGATTCTAT
Organism: Agonopterix arenella; assembly: GCA_927399405.1. Classification (NCBI taxonomy): domain Eukaryota; kingdom Metazoa; phylum Arthropoda; class Insecta; order Lepidoptera; family Depressariidae; genus Agonopterix; species Agonopterix arenella. The sequence continues at coordinate 2,463,555 of OV656700.1, read as the reverse complement.
CCTGAAACCTCAGTGCTAAAAGAAAGCCTTGTTTTTTTTATTAAGTTTGGGTTAATATGGGTATGGCTTTATGCTACAGTATCTGTACAGACCACAATCTCTTTCGGGATGGACAGAACAAAAACTATGGTTTTGTAATACGGTAATGGTTAAGAGCATTAGGCTCTCGACACGGAGGTCGTGGGTTCGATGCCCACGGGGGACACCTTGTGATATGTCACTTTGTACGCTTTTCCCCAGTTGGTTAGGACATTGCAAGCTGAATCACCTGATTGTCTGAAAAGAAAAATGATTCCGTGCTTCAGATGGCACTTTAAGCCGTTGGTCCCGGCTACTATCACTGGTGGTATTAGTCATTCCATTACATAAAAACCACGTCAGGGGTCGTAAGGCGGTCTAAAAAACTCTGATACCAGGGCTCTGCCCACACGATAAGAAAGAAGAATACAGTATGTTTTTATTGCTCCGTATTAAAAATTGCAATCACTCTGCACTCTACGGATGTGTGAGTATGTAACACACACATACGTGGTAAATTCTATACTGAGGCAGCGCGAGCGTGACCGCGGGAGATTCGTACTTGCGGACAAAATGTCCATCATCTATGTAGCGCCTTATGGAATCACCTCAGTATCTGTCCGTCGTCAGTCCGAACACGTTTTTCAGACTAAACTAAAACTTGGCACGGCGGCAATTTTGTTTATTACCTGACTGCGCCAGAAGGAGGGTTATGTTTTTTTAATATTTGTGAAAATCATGTTATTGGTTTATAAATCTTTCATTTAAAAAATTAAATTATAATTATACAATTTAGGTTTCAACTGATAAAAAAACTAAACTAACCCAGAAATGTCAACAGTCAAGATATCTGACAGAAGAGCGCCACAACCGCAGATATTTTGACCTTCAATAATAATGTGACCTCAAGGGAAGCAGAGGCTTCGAGGCAATTCAGAGGTAAGCCGCAATGAGGCTTTTTACATTCAAACACATACGTAAACTCATGACCATAATCCCTTTTTGGGGTACAAAATGAAATATAATTTTACAACTACATTATCTTTTGAGACAACCAGTTAATTGTTGACTCAATAAAATCGTTTTCTGGTGTCTCTTACTACATGGATCTTGTTGCGACTAGGGATAACTTCCGTGCGTTCAGATGTTTTTGCCATATTTATTACTGGAAGCAAAATAGGTCATAGTTTCAGTACAATGTTAGGTTCCTATTGTTTTATTTTGTATTTTTGGTGCTTTTGCGGTCGTGTCTTCAACACTGCCATAAATGATCTCTTGAATTGGCTCTCTAATAGCCATGTTTTTTCCTTCTTATTGCTGTCTCCCGTTTGCAATGGAGGGAAGTAGGATATTTCGTTTTCCTACTCCTCCTATCTTCTTTGATTAATTCATTGCGAGTTCCAAGACAGATTAGAGTCATCCCCCGGGCTCGCTGGACTTCATTGTCCAGTGTTGTGAATGGTCGCCACTGTTGATCCTGGCTTACAGGAGTTACAGCGGTGGGAATGTGTGGTGGGCCTATGCCCGTTAAAAAAAAAACCAGTTAATGAATATTTAATGAATATAGTGGTACTAATGGATAATAGGGCATATTTTTGAAAGAAGATGTTGTGAGAAGAATAGAGAAAGGTATTCTTTGTTGGTTTGGTCATGTGGAGAGGATGAGGACAGCAGATGTACGAAAGAGATATATGTTAGTGCTAATGTGAGCGGAGGTGTGCGGAGTACTCGAAACTGACGGGCATGTATCAAGAGATAGGTAGTATGTAAAGATTGGACTAAAAGGCGCGCCCTTGGTCTCGGCCTACCCAACTGGGTGGGTGACGTTATACAGGGTGAAATTGATATCATTAGCGTCCTTTTAAACTAAGAGTCTACCCATCAAACTGAACAACTTTTAATATAAGAGCAAAAAAAAATCTGCTGTTGCATACATTTGAGTCGAGTAGGCATTGCAGTTAAGTGTAGTTTAGTATGGAACAGCAAATTTTGTTTTGCTCCTATCTGTTTGCTCCCATAGTAAGTCTTAGTTTAAAAGGATGGTAATGATATCAATTTCACCCTGTAGATAAATTGTGCAACAACAAATAATAGAACCCGCCAAGTGTGAGTCGCACTAAGGATCCTGGAGAAAACTCATTAGATGGTTTTTTAAGAGGATATTAGATCATGATTTAACAACTTTCTCCGTTGGACCAACATCGAAATCGCGAGAAAAAAATCGACTGGTCCATACTAAACTACAAACCTACTCGACGCAAATGTATGGGTCAGCAGTTTTTTCCTGATTACAATGTTTGCCCCATATATACAAAGTTGTTCAGTTTGATGGTCTAATGATCCTCTTAACAAAACCGTCAGCATTATTTAGAAGGGCCCTGTATTGTGGGTGTGGTGGTACGGAACCCTCACTGCGCGACTCCGACTCACGCTTGGCCGGTTTTTTTTTATGTAAGTTTGAGTGAAAGACAGATATGACATGAATCTATAGACCAGGCAGCTCAAAAAACGCGGTAAAATCGTCAAATGGAGGGTGACAGACCGGTACATGAATGAATTAGTAATGCGAATCCCATAGTTTTAATGAAACGAGGTCAACGCACAATTCAGGCTACAGAACAGTCGGCAACCAAAGTTAAAATTAACATTTTTTTTTTTTTATTTTTGACCTACCTACTCCAGCATCAGTTCGCGGCTTAGGATGAAGACGTTTTAGCCATGTTTTCAATCATCATCAAGTGTTGATGTGAAAATGATAAATAATTTTAACATAATATGAGCGTTAACCCGCGTCTTTGTCCGCACAAATTATATACCTCAGATCATAAGCTATAAAACAAAAAAAGTTTCATCAAAATCGGTTCCGTAGTTTTTGCGTGATACTCGTTCAAACAAACAATCACACAAACAAATACCCAAACAAACAGACAGACAAAAAATCCAAAAATTGGTGAAATGGAATCAGGGACACCTAAAAACCATATCGTAACTTTTTTTTTGTTAATATCTTCAATGTACAGACAAACTTTCTGCTACAGTTTTATAATAGTTTAGATAAGGTCTAACAAAATTAGGTGAAACTATTTTAAGGGTATGCTCAGACCATCAAACTGAACAACTTTCTCTACGGGACCAATATCCAAATCTCGAAAAAAAAATCTGCTGCAATTGCAATTGTGTTTGCAGTTTTGTATGGGACATCAATTTTTTTTCGCGATTTCGATATTGGTCCCATAGAGAAAGTAGTTCAGTTTGATGGTCTGAGTATACTTGATGAATAAAAAAGTAAAACAAACCTACATTAATACATTTGCATAACACAAAAATAATAGGTGACCGAATTATTTTTTACTTTTTAAATGTCTATAAGTATATAAGGTCTAACAAAATTAGCTGAAACTATTTTAAGGGGATGTTCAGACCATCAATCTGAACAACTTTCTCTATGGGACCAATATCGAAATCGCGAAAAAAAATCTGCTGTCTCATACATTTTGAGTCGAGTTATGTTTGCAGTTTTGTATGGGATAGCTGATTTTTTTTCGGGATTTCGATATTGGTCCCATAGAGAAAGTTGTTCAGTTTGATGGTCTGAGCATACCCTTAAAATAGTTTCAGCCAAATTTGGTTAGACCTTATATATTTTTTAAATACATTAGGTCCAGATTCACCACCCTTCTTTTACTGCAATGTTTTGAAATTATTGCGTGGTGTGACTGTACTTTCGTTGCAGACTGTACTAGTACTGTAATCTGCGGACAACAACTTTATCAAGGGGTCGTTGCCCGGCGCCGTCCGAATTATACGCGTTATACATGTTGATAACTTGGACACGTGTTCGCTTTGTAAACATTATGTTACTCATATGTGCACTGTTTTGTGCTGTACTAAAATAATCGCCTTCCAATTAATAGTATGAGTAATACACACTCACGTAACGACTGTATTATTTTTGTATGGGATAACCTTTTCACTTTTTCAGACGTTCCCAAGCACGTGATATGGATAATGGAAAAACAATGGAAGAGATTTAGCTGTAATCACTGTTGTATACATACAGGGTGAAATTTAGTATGGAACAACAAATTTTGTTGTTGCTTCGATCGGTTTGCCCCCATAGTGAAAGTCGTTCATTTTGATGGGTAGTCATTTTGACTCTTAGTTTAAAAGGATGCTAATGATATCAATTTCTATAACTATCTATCTATAATGTCACGCCTCTTTCCCAGTGGGGAAGGCAGAGACCAGGGCGCGCCACTTACTACGATCCTTACATAGTTCTTTTGCCTCATGCACATCCATACATCTCTTCATACATGCCCGTCGGTTTCGGGTACTCCACGCCTCCCCTTTTTGTAGGACGCAACTGATTTGATCAGCATACGTCCTACGAGGGCGCCCTCTGCCGACGCTTTCACTCACATTAGCAACATATGTATATCTCTTTCGTACATTTGCTATCACTCATCCTCTCCACATGACCAAACCATATCGATTTCACCCTGTATAAATTCGGATTTTGATGGAAAAAAATATGTGAAAAATCCTACCTATCCGTACCTTTCATACATGCTCATACAAATCAGCCGTCCCATAATTTGGGTCCCATAGAGAAAGTAGTTTTGTTTTATTGTCCGATGATTTCCTTAAAAAACCTTATATTAAAAAGTAACCTGTAAAGTACCTACGCGCGGCCCACTTATGTTGGTTTTGTTAGCTTAATATATCGCCCTGTGTACTTCCTTTAAGGCGGTTGCAGAGGGGTCAATTTTATACAAAACTTTGCCGCTCAATACGCGTAGACGGTATTAATATAAGTAACTTTGTATATATGGAAAAATAGTTTAGAAAATTTTGATACCGCGTAATAAATAACCTTTCCAATTTATAAAATAATTACGAAGATATAAAGCTTTGAAATTTTTCATACAAAATTTTAAAAGCTTTATATCTTCGTAATTATATTATAAATTACAAATGTTATTTGTTACGCGGCAACTAGATTTTGTCTAAACAATTTTTCCATTTATAAAATATTACTTTTATTAATTCCGTCTACGCGTATTGTGCGTCAAACTTTTGTATGGACTGAAACCACCTTAAGGGACAGTTACGTGGAGCAGGAGACCTGTTAACTCGGCCTAACCCTAGAATGTAAATAAATAGTTCTAGCCCCATCCGAGACAATGATGAATTTATGAGTACCTATGTAAAAATACGGTAAAAAACGTACCTGAAATTATGGTAACGATAGCTAGTACAGTAAAATTGATTTTAAACATACACCTACGAATTTTTGATCTACCTACGCGTTCTAATGTAAGTTTGTCTTAAACGTAAGAGGAATACAACCACATATTTATAGCTGCTCAATAGATTCCAATAATATTCTTTGAAAGCAAAGCGATCAAAAATCATCAGTCATACATTAATATAATAAAACACAAGTCTATAGTGTCAGCTAAATTGCAAGTTAACGACTAACTGTACTACACAAGCTAGCAGAGAGTTATCGACGGAACCGGAAGTGATATTTAAAGTTCGGCAGTTAGCGAGGAAGGGTAATTTGTAGGGGTTGGTTTAGGTTCAATTCACACCGAGATGGCAGCGCAGCGGCCGGCGGCGGAAGCGGCGAGCAATTTCAGATGTGCGGCATTTTAAGCTTTATCGACATTGCTAAAATCATAGTAAACTATGGAATAGATTTTACTATGGAATACCATAGTTTACTATGATCTAAGTTCAAATGTATATTTGGTGTGCAGTGAAGTAGGTATAATTGAACTTTGATGATCGATGATGTCGAATTGATGATAGTATCGTTTGAGGTGCCTTAAAAAGTCGAGCATAGCCATGCGGCCGCCCGTGATGCCGCAAGTGTCATCAACATATCGTATGGTATTGTTGTCTTCCTGCTTGGATCCGGATCCGGGGAGGGTTAAGTTTCGAAGTCAAGGTATTTCAGCTAGACTTCCGCTGCCCAGGATTGCACCCGGGAAATGTCGTAGTGTCATTTACCACTCATTTGCCGCTAGCCGTATCTAGACTGTTCAAATTGCCGGTCCCTGCTATCTCGGTGTGAACTGAGCCTTAAGGGTAGCTGTTATTGATTTAAGTGCACTTTCTTAATACTTTATGTATGAGGGCGTGAAGTTATGGTAATTACTTTTTGAAACTACGATTTAAAATGGGAGCTCAATGACAGCTTTAAAGTTAAAACCGAAGTTGTTTCAATAAAAATCGTTCTCATAAATTACAACCTTTCGCAACTCTAATTATTGTGTAACCATCTCAGAGTTTGCACCTCAATCAAATGCAAATAAAACATAACTTTTATTTCTGCAGATCATCTAGAGTTAGACCAAGTTATAATTATAGCCCAAGTGAAGAAAAAAGTTGATGACGTATCTTATCAAGAACTCAAGAAACTAGCGGAAAAGAGACAGAGTAGGCCTTGAATAAAATGATTCAGATAATGTACGTTTTTAACAAAACCAAAAGCTTTCAGTACAGGCAAAGCAAAGGGTAAAAGCTAGTTAAATATAGGTAGCTAAGTCCTTCGCTCGACTGGTCCCCTAATATTTCAGAAGGTTCAGTCATTCGTTCAATCCATCCGAACTTTTTCTTACTAGTAGACAAAGGAAAGATATATATTTGGGTTGACGAATAAAGTAAGAATTCGGAGCTCATCAATCCAACAATGTCGATAGTTGTGAACTAATTCAGCAAAGTTATAGTTTTTGTGACAAATTATTGTTACCTAGTTAACTTACTTTTGTCACAAAAGACTTACCTTCTGGCCTTAAGTTAAGTTGATTAATGACAATGATAGACTATGTTGAAGACATGCAACATTGATGACAAGGTGTATATCAAAATTACATTCATCATCATCATCTGCATTATTTATAAGCCCCAGTGCAGGGCACAGTCCTACCCTGAAGATTATGGGCATTAGTCCACCATGCGTTCCCAAAGTGGATTAGTAGATTTCACACACGCATCACAAATGCTGGTTTCTTCACGAAGGTTTTTACCGTTTGATAGCAGTCGGTATAACATAAAATTACATTGATCGTGCATTATATTTGAAGGCTTAACTGACTTTAAAAAGAAGAATTGGTTGGTCTCTTTCAATAGGTTTTTCTCATAAATTTTATGACATTGTACCTACTAGCGATATCTATCAAGTGAATCGATAGGTAAATCTTATTATTCGAATATTGAAATAAATCAGAACGTGCTGGACCCACCATAGCCCTGACCTCTTACCACTGGTGGTAGGATAGGTAGGACAGGTAGGATAGGGCCCCACCAACCATACAACCTATGATATACAAGAGTAACAGAATTACGCGTATCGTAAAAATTTCCAAGCATCTCTAAAGTCCGATAATTTTTTTTATTTTCCTTTTAAAATATAACACCTACAATATTTAATTTTAATGATCGCCAGTAAGACCGGCACTAAACAATATTAAATTCCATAAAATAATCAGACTTTATGAACAATCTTTACTAAACAGACTAAAGAGAGGGTCGAAAGCAAAGAGGCTGTTTAGAATTATTTAATCGTCTTCAAAGACTGTAAAATAAACTTCGAGACAACAAAGGGGTTATTATCGATAATTATCGGGGGCTAACATGGTTAGAAGATAGGGTTGCCAACTTTTAAAATATACTGTTCATAAAATTATTGGTTTGCTGTCTCTTTTGCACTCAAATTTGAGCCATAAAAGACACGCTCTCTGGCTTACATTGTGTTCTTCTATAACACGTGATTATGGTGTTATTTTAAGGCTAAATTTTGTTTTGAAGGGCATCCAGGTTATGTGCAAAATAATGTTTCTTAGAAAATGTTTCAAAACGAGCAATTAACTGTGAACAGAGTTTATGTTGTCACAAAACATTTCTAGTTAGTTCTGAGAACACATTAATATACATAATAATGAAACGTGTTGTACTTAAGGTTAATCGTTCTTTTTCTAACAGTGTGCAGAGTAATACTGCACCTTGCCGGGGCCAGTGCATTTTGGTGGAGGCAATTTAAGGCCAGGTATCCCTATAGTGTAAGCGTCTAGCCAACAAAATATTGAACGATTTTTCGATGTCAGGTCAGGACCACCAGTGCATAGCTGCATGCCAGTGCGACAAAGCAAAGTCGCCCCTGTTCACACACACATAGAGCGCGTGATAACGTTGTCAGCTTTAAGTTTACGATGACTTATCACCTTCGCTAATATTCAAATATCTCAGTGCAAATATAGGTTTGTTAGTAACATTAGTCAATATTAAAAGTCCTTATCTGTCTTACTTACAACCTCCCAATATGTTAGTCTCAAATCTAACATCTACCCGCGCTTAGCGGTAAAGAAAATTGCTTCCAATTCTACGAGAGCAGTGTGTGAATCCCAGCTCAGCAGTGGGATAGTAATGGGCTATTAGTTTAATGTTATCTCTCCAATCGCCACACGTATAAATCTGGCTGTAACAACGTTAAATTTTACGTTATTTTACAGCAAAATTTAATTAAATAGAAGTTATGTGGTAATGGAGTATTAATTGTGAAAACTGCGGCGTATTTTGGGGTTAATAATTTTCAGTTGGTTAAAGTAAGTTTGTTTGAGAAAAGTTTTCTCGCGCCGTACTGAAACCCTTGATAGATACTTCCTGCACAACCTGGGTAATCAGCAATTCAGCAAACCTTAAACACTGCTTAGCAAATATTTTCACTAGAATAATGCAAAGTGTAAATGAGTAATGAAATGCCATAGACTTGTGGAGGAACCATCAGGTGGAAGGTTTCTCCATTGAAAAGGGAAGATCTTCCGCCAGTCTAGACGTGAAGCCTGGGGACCGACCATGGGCCAACAGTTCCTAGTTGGACCTTGTACTTGTATTACATAAATCGAATCTCTGTGATTATTTTTCTCTTGCGCGATTTATGTCTTGCCTTCGATTGTGAACCTTATTTGTTGTAGGTTACGGATTACGTATTCACGTTGAAAGTGGTCTTTGTATGAAGCATATTTCCGAGGGCGACAGAACCGCCATCTGTTGGCTTCGCAGCTATATCTTGCGTTGTTGTGGTTGTTGACATCTGTGGCAAGTCCCCACAGACTTACAGGGTTACTGTTAGCCAATTCATTCTTATCCTGATGTCAGAGTATTCTCCAAACCTCTCAAATCACGTTATTTTTCAGCGTCATCCTATAACACTATTTTAAGCTCTAAGATCAACTGATTTTAGTCTGCAGCGCACAAAAATTTTGAGTTAAAAATATATTTATACCAAAGTCTCTCTAGATTTTGATGATGGGTGAATGGCACTGGAACAGAATATGGATGTATGGAAGATAAAGGAGGTATTTGCGTAGCATTGGGATGAATTGGCTTTAGAAAAAAATACCTTTTTGTTTGGCGGTGATATAGTAAAACAACCACTGTTAAATAAAGGCAGTGTGCCCCGTTTTCGCACACAAAAATTCTAGAACAAAAACAGGGTAAGCAACGATATGCCGTTAAACGCTTTAATTCTTTTTTATTACTTTTTTTTACAATCACTCCTCAAATCGCCAGCCCTATTCTCGAGAGTAATTTTTCCCAAATGACTTGCGAATACTGAGCATTTTGTTTAAAAGTGAAATGGAGTATTAACAGGGAGAGGACGATAATAAACAAGCGAGGGAATAACAAGGAAAGAGCACTGCGAGTGCCGAGTCATCTCAGAGTACTTAATACGTAAGTGTTTACTTCGTTTATTTCTTATTGTATTCTTAAGAGGATTTTCAAGCTGGCTGTCCTCCATACGTTTTCACAATCCTGAACCTTGACATATTCATTGTTAACTAGCTGTGCCTGGCATGCGTTGCAATGCCCCTTTTTTCCCGACACACACTTGGCCGGTTTTTTTTTCATAGCTTATTTTCATCGCGGATAATGTAGCATTCTAAATGCAAAAGAATTATTCAGATCGGTCCAGTAGTTTCGAAGCCAATTCAATTCAAACAAACAAGCAAAAAATCAAATCTTTACTCTTTATAATATTAGTGTACCTCAGGGTTAAAAGATCAAAAAAAAAAAGAATTAAAAAAAATATATATATTAGTGTAGGTTATTTAATATGTTATTGGTATGATAAATTAAACACCCAGATAGCTTTTGATTTGGTACGCTTCAATGCATCGACAGTTCCATAGGAATCAATACAAAGCAAGAAATCTGTCCGTTCCGTACACGCCGATTCCGATTTCCGATAAATTTGAGCATTTCAATTTACGTATAATGGTTATGCCAACATTTTCACAAAAATTACGAGTTCCTCGAAATCTAAGCATGTAGGTTTTCTCACGGTGTTTTCCTTCACGATTCCGATGTGAAAAATGCAATCCCTAAAAACGATTCATCTACAGGTGATTGGGTAATTCGAAAAGATATCAATTGTCCGCTCCGTACACGCCGATTCCGATATAGGTTTGTAATAATCATGAGCATTTCAATTTATGCATGCAGGTGGGTGATGCCAAAATTTTCACACAAATTAAGAGTTTCTTGAAATCGAAGCATGTAGGTTTTCTCACGATGTGAAAAACTCTTCCCTAAAACCTCCAAATCTACGGGATAATTCGAAAGATGGTATGGGAATTACGAAGCGTGTCCTATTTATTAAAAAGTTCAACTGTATTTACCAAAAAAGATAGTAACAATTGCTAACTCTATCCAACCTTTATTAAAGGTCAAAATACCTTCATTAGTTGTAAACACGTGCACCTTACCCCACTGTAATAGGTCATACATTTGCTAGGTACTAAAAGTGTTGTCTAAATGTAAATACAACTACCTTATTCCACGGCAATAGGTCACATATTTGTACAAACAGTGGATCCTGGTAGTATCAGCGATCTTGCACGTGGGTCGTAACCTACGCACGTGACTGTACAGGTACAGTCAGCAAATAAAGTACCGTATTCTTTATATTACAAAAAATATTCTTTATTCGCCGTAAATATACAAAGAATACAAAAATAAGCGAACAAAAAAGGGTAAAAATTTACGACTTCGCTAATAGCAGCGATTTCCTACAAACAGCCATAGGATGGACAAACTCTATAGTTTACTAGCGACCCGCCCTAGCTTCGTCTGGGCGGGAACTATAATATAAGTAAATATAACATTGTATTATTGTCCATAGTTATATAATTCGTTTTCCTACTTTCGTTGCTATCTGTACTTGAGTAAAATAATAGATATGATTTACTTTATGGGCGATGTTAAATTTATCTGCTATATTAAGTAGTTTAGTTTCGAATTCATTGCGAGATAGTTTGGCTTCTACCTGTATTATTCACGACTATTACCTATTTCAGTATTTTCAATATCACAATTAATTTTTTCGAGGGCGCCCGCGTAGGACGTATGCTGATCAAATCAATTGCGTCCTACAAAAAGGGGAGGTGCGGAGTACTCGAAACCGACGGGCATGTATGAAGAGGTGTATGGATGTGCATGAGGCAAAAGAAGTATGTAAGGATCGTAGTAAGTGTCGCGCCCTGGTCTCTGCCTACCCCACTGGGAAAGAGGCGTGACGTTATAGATAGATAGATATTTTCGTGGGCAAAAATTTCATTTAGCAGTGGCTAAATAAATAAACTTTTTGCCTACGAAAACATGAATCTTTTTTAAAAACTGTTCTACGTTAGTCACTGATGTCTAAGGACTATATAGAAAATGTATATTTTACGTACATATAGTGCAAGAAAAAAAAAAACAAAAAATATTATTTAAATATCCCGCGAAAACGCTTTTTCTTGACAACTTTTCTTTCTACATGCAGGTGACGTCATTGTGACGTCACCTGCTTGTGACACTCATACTCCAAACGCAACTGTCTACATGCAGTTGACGGCATCAGCCATTCGGCCGATCACAGTCTTTCAGTCAGTATTTTCTTTGTCGATTTTTTCTTAAAATGCCCAGTATTTATCTTAACTGACTAAATAGTTAGTTTCCAAACTTCATATTCGATATGGATGCCATCAATAGATCTTATATTTTACATGCTGTCAAAATATTCGCTATCGATATCTATTGATAAAAATAAGTACTGTGTGATATTATACTCTCTTTGATACACTATCACTATCACCCACAAAATCTTCGAAATTAGAGTACAAATTATGCGTGAACATACTCAAACTTTTGTGTATAATTACCATTTTGAATTTGCTTTTTGAATTTGGATATAAAACCTTAATGTCAAAATATTCGCTATCGAACACTATTGATAAAAATAAGTACTGTGTGATATTATACTCTCTTTGATACACTATCACCCACAAAATCTTCGAAATTAGAGTACAAATTATGCGTGAACAAACTCAAAATTTTGTGTATAATTAGCATTTTGAATTTGCTTTATGAATTTGGATATAAAACATACAAAATGACAAAATCTTAAAATGCAACAGGTCAAAATTTGCATACGACATCGATATTTTTATCCACATCCGATTTGACCCAGATTCAAGAATGGCGAATTGTCCTATGTAAATAAGAGTACATTATATATTAGACCGTAGTGATATAAACAGTTTGCGTCCACTTTGCTGACCCATATTTTTAAAGTGCAGATGTTTTGTATCTAGATGTGTTAGACAAAGATTATTAAGACAATAGTTATCCGATTTTTTAGGCAATATGATACCTACGTATATCAATACGTAGGTACATAATAAATAATATACAGGGTGTAAAAAAAACCCTGTTGGAGCCTTAAAGGGATGCTTCAGACCATCAAACTGAACAACTTTCATTATGGAACCAACATTGGAATCGCAAAAAAAAAGTCAGCTGTTCCATACAAAACTGCAAACATAACTCGACCGAAATGTATGCGACAGCAGATTTTTTTTTCGCGATTTCGATATTAGTCCCATAGAGAAAGTTGTTCAGTTTGATGATCTGAGGCTTGTGTGAACGTTATACAGCAATACCGCATCTACGAGATTTTCACTTAAAATTTTAACAAACTAATTTCAGTTAGACTGAGATTTAGAAAATGTAAGCGTAATACAGTATTACATTTTCCTTCTATCCTAACTTTATCTTACTATTACGCCGTTCCACTTATTTCAATTCTATTTTATTTCTTTCTTTATTCTTAAAAAGAAAATTATCAAAAAACATATCGAGATTATGCTATTTAGATAAGTGAAAAGGTTTTAAAAGAGGGATCCTGAGTATTGCTGCAATGGCTTTAAGTGTGGGAAAGGTATGAACGTAAGTAATTTCAGGATCCCGGCAGACCAGGTCGTCACCTGGTCTTCATCAATAATTGTGACTACTTTGTGCTTACCCCCCAATGGGAATGAAATAAAAAAATAGCACCTCTTGTCTCTTCCAACATTTCAACAGCAAGGTTGTCACCCCGCCCGCATGATAACCGCCAATGAATAATGAACGAAGCCTCCGCATACAGTCACGAAACAAAGTTTACTGTTCGCTAACTTTATTACCTACAGACAATGCACTACATAGCTGCGCTGCTGGGTGTACGTGCCTCTGAATACAGTCGCCAGTGAAGTTTAACCTTTAACTGATTTAAGTCGAATAGGAATTACATTACTTAGTTGTGTTCCCGGTTGTTCATAACAATAACAAGAACATTTCAGATTTTTCGATAATTTGAAATCGTAACACAACTTAACACAAATTAAGGTGTCTATTATTAAGTCGTTAATGTTTTTTTTATTCCAAATTTCTGAAATATGTTGAAAAGGGGGATGTTATGTTATGATATCGGTTTAAATATCATAACCACTACATTTTCTTTTACATAATTATGGATTACGCCATTGATTATGTCAAAAATGTCGGTTGTCCTATACAAGGTGTTAGGCTAAACAGTTGCATTAAGTACTTTAAGGGGTGATTGTACCCATGATACTGAACAACTGCCCCTAAGAAACATATAGCAAATTCGCAAAGAAATAATTCGACTTTTCATACAAACGTTCGAGCAGCTGATAGCATTTAGTATGGAATGTTGTTTTTATTTTTTTCGAATTTCCTATAAGTTTCTTTGGGAAAGTTCTTCAGTATGATGGGTACAATCACCCCTAAAAGTAATGCAACTGTTTACCCTAACACCCTGTAGAAAGGCAAGGTTCGAAAATATCAAGATAATAATCATCTTTGATAATTTCATGATAATTTATCATGATAATTATCGGATATCATACATACATACATATGCTCACGCCTATGTCTCACTACTGGGGTAGGCAGAGACAACAGATCGCCGCATGCTACGATTCTGACACACATCTTTCGCCTCCTCAACATCCATAAGTTTCTTCATACAAGCTCGTCGGTTCCGGGTAAATTTTATTTGGCCCTTCTTCAGTACACATCTAATTTGGTCAGCATACGTGCGCCTAGGGCGACCCCTATCGGATAACTATCAGATAATTGTCCTAGGTGATTCCTAGCTATGAGTAAATGTTTTAAATGTTCTAAAATTGCAGTTTTTGCATACTCTCTTATCCATTATAGTCTTCGGCATTTTGATTTCGTATCACATGTAATACAAAATAATGATGAAAACGGAAAAAAATATTTCGTGTTTGTTAGCTTTTTTTCGCAAATTGTGACATGGCTTGGTGTTGCTAGCGCATGCATTTTGTTATTGTAATTATCAACCTAGGTATATTAATATGTAGATGACACGATTGTATCAAGACCTCCGCTTCCAAGTACCTAGTAGACAAAGTTGTATTACGTTATGCAACACAACCTGCCCACCAAATAATTTCGACACCGAGTCGGACGCTCGGCGGAGTAACAACTCTGTTTCGAACGTTCGTCGGTCTAACTCCTGAGGATGCTCCTTGGTGGAGCGAAACACGTGTAGAGTAGAAATTATTTGGTGGGCAGGTTGTGTTGCATAACGTAATACAACTTTGTCTACTAGGTACTTGGAAGCGGAGGTCTTGATACAATCGTGTCATCTACATATTAGTCATAGATTTCCGCAAAGTAACGCCTGATTCAATTAACTAGGTATATTAATTAAGATAATAATATATTATCTTTTCAAATCCTGTAGAAAGGTGAGGTTCTGATTATTCGAAACCGGCGCCGGTGGCGAAGGCGATGGCGAGGTATGGGATAGCTGCTTATTCACAATGTTTTTCGACGTGGTACCTATACAGGGTGTAAGGTAAAGCATCATTAACCTTTACACCACATACTATACCATTGAACTGAAGAACTTTGACTATGGAAACAAACCTGTCAGAGCAAAAATAATATCAGCTATTCTATACTAAAACTAAACTGCTATACGAATCAAATGTATGAGACAGTCGACTGTATACCATTAGATCCAATTAAAATGAAATTTGTAGATAAAACCTACTTAAATGACAGCAAAAATAAATCAAACAATAGAAATACCTAATATTAGAAGCAGAAGTGTAAATTGTATAGACTATAGACGATAAAATTATGTTTAACGAGTTCGTTAACCCAGACCGTTACAGACGAAGACTATGAATAAATCTAAAACCTGATCAAATGGAAATGCGTCGTGTGACGTACAAACACTTTGATCCGGAAAATTGTATTCATGCGTTTTGTATACTGATTGATCAAGATGTAGATAACTATGATAGAAAACCGATCTTTTTCATAAATAATAAATAATATTCGGGGAAAAAAGGTGATACAGAGGTTTACTCTTTACTGATTTTTTTTTTTTTTTATTTATTCAACACATTACTTTATAGAAACTATTTATAAATATTAACCGCACTTCAGAAACCACAGGGTACCCAATGCGATGCACTAGTATAGGATGGAACCACAGAAAAGAAAACCAGTAGAAATCGCATAAGGACTATTTAGTTCGAGAACAAGCGTGACCAAAAAACTAAAGCTAATCAAATTCAATTTAATCTTAGGAACAGATACGAGGAGCATCCATGGAGGCAACCCATACCGGGGTCCCACCTTCATGCTGCTTTTATGTATATTCTCTCTGACTGTGTAAAGAACAATATAGAAGTAACGACCCGAAATCCAGAGGGTTGAAAGAACAAGGGGCAGAATGGGCCCAGCACTGTAGCACTTTTTTTTCTACTTTTAATTAAAGCCCTGAATAATACCAACATTTTATTATACGGCAGCATAACTGTAACGCGTTAAATAAAAAAGTTACAGCCGTTTAAAAATTCAATTAATTACTTATATAAATGCTTATATTTTTGACCTAATAATGCCCATACAGTACAAAAAAGAGTATGGTACTCTAGGAGCTAGCTAGCTAGTGGGTGGTGGGCGCTGGGTGGTGGGTGATGCCCGGTGGGTGGTGGGTGTTGGGCGTTGGATGTTTGGTTGTGGGTCTTGGGCGGTTTATGTTTGGTTTTGGCAAGCTCCCACAGTACCATATACTCTTTTTCTACGGTATTAGCATTAATATAGGTAATTGATTGAATTTTTAGACGGGTGTAATTTTCTTATTTAACGCGTTACAGTTATGCTGCCAAATAATAAAATGTTAGTATTATCCAGGTCTTTAATTTAAAGTAGATAAGAAAGTGCTACAGTACTGGGCCCAGGGTCCATACAAAACTGCCCATTATTCTTTAATAGCCATATAACATTTTTTTTTTCTAGCTGGAATAGAACTAAGTCATATAAGGTTGTTTTTATGTAGTGTTTCTGTGAGCGAAAGGGAAAGCAATAATACTATGTACAAGATATGTTACCTTCATAGACAATGGCGTTTAAAATTGTGCACAGCTGTCACGCTCGTAGCATCGCTTGACGTGGACTATTGAAACAATATTTTGAGTCTTCATTTTGCGTAACATATCTGATCAATGCTTCAAAAGTTGGTAGTTACAGCGGCACAGCTTCTGACATCTTCGATAAGGATTAAGGTCGCTATGAATGGATAATTAAAACGTAGAACCTTATCCAAGCGGTATTCCAACGAGGCGATATCCAAGAACTGTATTAACAGCTAAAAGCTTAAAGCATGATTCAGTAAATAACGCGAAGTCACTATTTATAACCAAGTTAGCGCAGCTCAGCTGCAAAATGTGTTATATCATGGCCCTTATCGAAACATTAATCATGTTTAAAATCTAGCGAATTTATCTTCAGACCATACCGTGTGATGCCAACACAGAGACGGAGCGAGGGTTATAATCTCGGTGAGGTTTTTGAATTGAAATAGAAATGACAAAACTGAGTCGAACGAAGAGAAAGTAATGAGATGAGGGGAGGAGATTTTTGATGATTTTTGGTAGAACCTACTAGATACCATAGCATAAAGGAGGCGTCCATTAATTAACAACGTGAGGCGATTTTTCGACCCCTCCAGACTTGGTGAGATGTCGTGCGACTTGGCTCGACCCTCTCCCTCCTCTCCTCTCTCTCTCTCTCTTACGTGAGATTTTTCAAAATCCGTATTTTTATTGCAAATAGGTACGTTAATCTATGCTTGATTTAAATAAAAAAACGAGAAGACCTACTAAGAAAATGTTTTACTTAATTTAATCCAGTTTTCTTACAATTTTACACTGTTTAAAGCGAAAAAAAAAAACATGATATTTGCAAAGACCCTCCCTCTCCCCCACCTAATTAACGGACGCCCCCAAAGCTACTAGCCATAGCCGCTAAACCACTACAATTTTGGGCAAAATCTTGAACTTGGATAGAGTCGTGAAATCGTTCTATACACAGGGTGTGTCTTGGATACAGTCGCTGTTAGCTCGATATTCGAACTATTTAAAGTAATTTCGACGCCCTGGCTCCGTGCCTGCCGCTCTCTTGCCCGACTATCACGCCATCTAAGAAATTTGGCACAGATCCCTGCTATAGGTTCGTAAACAGCTAGTGAATTAGAACGCTGCAATCTCGGTTCATTAATATCTACCTATGCTACATTGTATGATGAGAGAAAAATAGATCGAAAAAACTACTTTGTTCAGTTTACTTGCCAAGTTTCTTTGCAGCAGCCTCACGGGGTTTGTATGTTAGAATTAGGTTCATTTTCTATCAATATACAGTGTTTTTAAGGGGTACGAAGTCAAAGAATTATAGTTTAGTCAATTTTTTCTCTCTCGCCCCGCCTCAATTTACTTTCTTTCTTTATTTGTGCAACTATTGTAACAAAATTTGGCATGTAGGCAGATAATATTTAGTAACCCAAGAACAGAAATTAAGATAAACATTTTTTCTACCCCATCAAATGAGGTGTCGTTGGATGGGTCGCACAAATGGAACAAAATACCTATCCCTAGAAAAAAAATTTGTTATAATGCTTCATCATCATCATCATCAGCCTATAAGCGTCCCACTGCAGGGCACAGGCCTACCCTTACCGAGGGTGTATGGGCATTAGTCCACCACGCGTGCCCAATGCGGATTGGTAGACTTCACATACGCATCAGAATTTCTTCTTCAGCGTATGCAACCTGGATGCACTGAATCCTCACGATGTTTTCCTTTACCGTTTGAGAGCAGTCGGTATTACGTACATAAGTTAGAAAAACTCATTGGTACATGGCATGTTGTCCGTGCGGATTCGAACCCGGACGCCCATAATTAGGTGTCCATACATCTCCGTAACGCGCCACCGACGCTCTTCAAAATAATGCTTCTATCTCTAGATATTTACGCTCAAAGTTAAAAACAGGGTGTGAATTGCTTAATGCTAAATAACTACAATCAAATATTATATTATTGACTAAATCCGTTGTTCATGGTCAATGTACAAAGTGCATTTTGCATTGAAACACAAATTAATAGCCACCTGCTTATAGCTTTAAACTTTCCATATCGCTTTATTCCAATGAAATTCTTTTGGACTGACTCCAATCGGAAAACCTTGGGGTTTCTTTAATATTTTAACCCTCAGCAACACGGTTAATGCGAATGCACCGGGGTGCAACGAAAGACCAGCCGTAAATCTCTCTGTGTAAAAGAACAATGAAACTTTGTGCTTAAATTTTTCATCCTAAAACAAGCAATTTTAACGACTTACCTTGCCTTAGGACTCGACATTGAATCATACAGTGAGAAGCAAGTTAAAAGATATACATAAACTCAGCTATAATCCCTTTTTGGGATATCAGATACATTCCCAGATCACAAAAACTAAAGGCAGATGTGAAAAGGGGGCGGGGCCAGCGTCGCAGCAATATGCGCAAAAACGGAACACATTGCTCGCGACAGTAAGGATTCAATATATTATGAGGCTGAAAGCCAGTCGAGATATTATGTGTAAATAGTTTACAGTGCTTGCGTAGTATTAAAGATTATTCGAACGTTGAGTTCTGATACCGCAATGGATAATGAGCACATTCAAGCTAACACAATACTTTCTATCGCGTGGTACTGGTGGTGATGCGACACTAGGTTTCGTACTCAACGCGTTGGTTGGCATCTCTCTAGATCTCTATGGATACGTTGCTGTACTACAGGTACATCCCTCAGTAATAGCAATATTCCCGAGCGTGCAGATGTCGCAAGCAAAATTAAAAATGTGGTAAAACGGTAGTCGGCATGCTATGTTATCTTAGTACAAACTAAGTGGAACGCTGATTTTCCATTGAAAGCTTCCGCCATCTATCGGTTATGTTTCGAAGCACTATGTGTTGAACTAGGGTTCATATCGGAGCGACAGCGCGCTAGACCTCACCGCTGCGCTGTAGCAGTGAGAGATTTTGCCAATATCAATCACTGTCTTGTTGGTCTAGCGGTCTAGACAAACGGCTCACGATCCGGGTGCTATGGTTCGATCCTCGTGTCGCCCGATCGTCTTTTTCAATTTAATTTCATAATGTGGCTCCCCCCTGTGCTAATAAGCGACAACGCTAATAATTAGGGCGCCCTAATATTCAAGGCGACTTACCTATCTATATCCAATATACATATTAATCTATGATAGTCTGGTAGAGATTTCCTAGGCTAACATGGCCGCTCATACTGATAATGATGCCAATTAGTGACACAGTTAGTCGAGCTATAGACATAGACACCACATTTGTCCAAATCGGTTGAATCGTAGTCGGAAACATACATAGTATCGAATCAACTTTCGCGTTTTAGTTTCTAGCAAAGTTGCAAACTCAAAAGGTACCTATTATGGTCGTAAGTTTACACCTATGTATTACGAAAATGGGTACCCTACTTTTTGCTTCGTAGTCGAGTAAAAATAACAATGAAACTTGCTCACTTAGCAATTTTTCCCCTAAAACACGATATTTTAACCGCCTTTTTGCTTAGCACTCTGCTATAAATCTTACATTATGGGGAGAAAAAAATGAAAACGTGACGAGGCAAGGGAAAGTTCTTAAGGTGGCACGTCACACGTCCCGTTCTTTACAAACTGAACAGTGCCGATGAAAAACAAAAAAAAATATCTTAGGCTTAGTAGGCTACGTAGGCTTTGCTCTACCTGCCATTGCCATCATTTCGTCTTCCCCACTGCCACTTTCCCATGTTACTAGACAATGACATGAATGACATTATTTTAGACGTTTAATTACGTATATACTTTGTTTTTACGTATATACGCAGTTTGCCATTAGCATGATGTGGAACGTCCCCTTAACCTTCCCTCTAGTAGTCCCGCCGGTGGTGGACACCACGGTTGCACTCAAGTGCAACGAAAGGGCAGCGATAAATCCCACAATGTCGTGGCTGGCGGCTATCTCGATCCTGTAGGGTTGCCAACATTTTTAAAATAGGATTTATGAGATAATATTCGAAAATTGGACAAATATTTTTCGTGTTCAGTGCCAAATCAGTAAAAATGGGGAGCTTTGTGAGCTGATGTGTCTGATAACCTCACGCTATGAAATAAAAGCAAATTTAGAACGTGCCTTTTCGCTACTTTTACGTAATATTTGTTTGTGAATTTGTGATACACGTAGGTATCTTACTTTTCAATAGGTTAAATAAAAACAAACATTGACTGACGCATCGAAATATGTGCGATTATTAAGCCGACTTGCACCGTGACATAAAGATGCTGTCACTGTCATCAATATGAACTGTGGGATGGAGAACGTCAATATAAAATAACGCTTAAGTTTGAAGTCGTTCGCGTGGTGTTCGCGCGGTTCGCGTTTGAGCTTGATCTCTTCTCAACTATGTTCTTCCTCAAAAATAATCCTTGAGAATGTGAGATAATAACGCACACGCAAAAGTCCAAGAATTAATAAAAAAAAGATAAAACGTTATTATAAAATAACGTTTAAGATTAAATTCGCAAAAAGGCTCTTAGTTCTTTATGTTTTTGGTCTAATATTTCATTTACATTTATAAACGCCAGGTCAAATGTATCCGAAACCGACGAGCAAGCATGAAGCGACTAATTAAAGTTGAAAAAGCAACAAACGGCCGTGAATATATTATTTATGCATGTGTAAAATTGTGTGTGTTTACTAACTATATTTTATAGTGTACAAAGTTCTGTTCACTGGTTAAACTAGAAATAGACTTCGCAAATGTGCTTTCTAAGCTTCAAACGTTTGAATAAAGGCAGCCCTAAGCCAAAGAACAGCTTTTAACAGCCGCTCGCTGACCAGTGCCTTTTCTTTTAAAAACCACCATTCAGCCGTGAGGGCTGTCCCGTGTTTTGTTGCAGGACTTGACCGCTGCACTTTTGTTTCTAAGTGCCTACTGCGTTTGAAAGGTTACGTTTTTTCTTTGTTGTCTTTGTTTAGATGCACGTTGTATTTCAATGGCTATTTGTGTTTATTCCCAGCGAGTTTTAGTAATACCATTGTATAGATTTATGATGATACGATCGCATTTAATTAATAATGCGCATCTAATTGTTACATCATAATTCATAAGCTAGCATAAGCACACGTCAACAGATCAACCTATCCATAGAAACATAGAGTTCAGCTATGGGTAGGTTGATCTGTCGCCGTGTGTCCACCTTTAAGTATTCATGGAAAATCGACATCGATCATAAAGGATTAGATACACAGACTCAACAAAGGCATTGCATACTTTTGTCTTCTTCTTCTTATCGTGTGGGCAGAGCCCTGCCTGGTGTCAGAGTTTTTTCAGGCCTTACGGCCTCTGACGTGGTTTTTGTGGAACGACTACTACAACCAAAGATAGTAGTCGGGACCAACGGCTTAACGTGCCATCCGAAGCACGGAATCATCTTTCTTTTTCAGACAATCAGGTGATACAGCCTGCAATGTCCTAACCAACTGGGGAAAAACGCACAAAGTGGCATATATCACTAGGTGTCCCCCGTTGAAATTCTTTGCTGTATGGGTAAAAAAAAAACCTCCTATACAAAATCGATCGGCTGATCCGCACTTTTGTATAGAAATTCCAAAATATTCTCTCGTTTTTGGACCCATTTTCCTTAGGGAAAGTTTTTTAATTTCATTATCTGAATACACACCTAAATTATGTCATCTAAAAAAAAGCGGTGTAAATCTAGCTTTTATTAGTGATTGAACGAAGCATGGTTCAGAGTAAACATTGTTGCCCTGACTCTAGTTTAACGCCAAGCAGTTTGTTTAACGACGTGGGGAGTGCAGGGAGCTTGCATCGCCTGACGGTTGATCGGCATCCCTGTTCAATGTACCGTTCTTACGTTGCACCATAAGGTATTGATGAGGCGAGATGATTTGCTCACTGTCAATATTGGAGTAGAAAGACACACAGCCGTATAGTTTACACAATGTCTTCTCGTGGGTGTGTCATACAAGAAGGCTAAATGATAGTTTCAATATAGTATTTTGTGGGCGAAGGGTTATCTACGTGACATGTCAAAGCAACCTGCGAAAACCTAAATATACAGGGTGTAAAATTAAACGGGGTACTTCAGACCATCAAACTGAACAACTTTCGCTATGGGGCCAACATCGAAATCGCAAATAAATATTTATTGCTCCATGGAAATTTTCAATGGCAACTCGACCGAAATATATGGAGCACCAAATTTTTTTTTTTAATTTTTTTTATTGGCTCCGCCGTGAAAGTTTTCAGTTTGATGGTCTGAAGCAAAGCTCTCAATCAAAGCGAAGCAATCTGCTTATCCAATTTCCATTAAAGTTTGTTATGAATGCTCTTGCGAAAATAAGCTTTCGATTACAAAAAATCGCATCGAAATTGGTCCACCCATTTGGGAACTATGAAGCCACCGACAGACAGACGACGTTTATCACACTTTGAAAGGGATTATGATGGTGAATTTTTATATGGATGTAGGTGTAGGGCCATCATCATCATCTCAGCCGATGGACGTCTACTGCTGGACATAGGCCTCCCCGAAGGATCGCCACAACGACCGGTCCTGCGCATCGCTCATCCAACGGGTTCCCGCCGCCTTTACCCACGCTGCGCTTTCCGGTACGCAGTCGCCACTAGAGAACCTTTCGGCCCCATCGTCCATCGGTTCTGCGAGCAATGTGCCCCGCCCACTGCCACTTTAGTTTAGCAATTCTTTGGGATGTAGGGTAATAAAACTAAATTAAGTAACATCAAAGAAAACCCAAACACAAAATAACAAATAGCAAAAAAAAAAAGAAGTCGTTCCTATCTGAGACATCCACTTACTCCTCCGATAGTACCAGAACGGCATAAATTGTAAAAAGTCGAAAGGAGCAGAATTGTCAAATGGTGTGGACGAGATACATTTTAGATATAGATAGGGCTGCCATAAAGTTAGCTTTGCGGGGCGGGGCGGGGTACGGGAGGAGAGGGATTCAATTTTATTTTGAATTCTTATATGTGCAAAACGTGAGGATGGTTGTACCTTCTGTAGCATGTTAACAAGTGAAAGCAAAACATGGAACTTTTTTGAAATGGATCGATAACTGAACAAGCTTCTATGTCTAACTTATTAGAAAAAGCGTAAACGGTGTCCAGAAAATCGGCGTTTGCTGAAAATTTAGATTGCCAATGAGGCACTTGGTTGAGATAACCATAACATCTAAATGTTAATATGTATGTTTTTGCTTAAATAAATAAATAAAAATTATTTATTTCAGATTATTCATCCATATTGTGTTAATAACAATTGTCTTATAACTATGTTAGTTTACAAATAAACAAATACATTCATTAACACTAACACTAACCCTTTATGAATCACAACACAACATATTTATCCGTGTAAATAAAGACTTAAATTAAATTTTATAAAGTTGTGTTACAACATTTTCCGTGTAACTTTTCAAAATATGATATCTAGCCGACTTCACCAGGTCGTCGGTCCACCGTCCCAGTACATATAGTCAAAGATATTCCAATATATTTGACTATATGAACTTGGACGGGGGACCGACGACCAAGTGAAGGCGGCGAGATCCCGTTGAATGAGGGCAGCGCAGGACCGGTCGTTATGGCGATCCTTGGGGGAGGCCTATATCCAGTAGTGTTCGTCCATCGGCTGCGATGATGATGATGATATGAACTACAGCATGAGTATATACATTATTGCTTCATGAGTTTCATGACAAAATCAAGATCATATTTATTTGGTAATGCACTCATATATTCGCAAACTATCTTGTTTAGGGAAGATAATAAACCTATCCACACAGTTCTGTACTTTAACTTAAACCCATAAAACTGATTATCGTCTAACTAACATGAACATTTTGCGCGAATAGTTTCTTGCTTATTCGTGCCACTAATGAGTAAACGCGACGGAATAATTCAATTGTAAGTGAAAACTAAATGTCATACGCGCCTATTTATCGCTTTGAATCGTAGCTTTGAATGCATAGAAAAATCTTTTAAATTCCTTTTGACACGTGACTTTTAATTTAACTGCAGTTTGCATGTTACTGGAAGCTTATTGGTTTGTTTGTGATCTGGACTTTATATCGAATTGGTTATTAAGGCGGTTGCAGAGGGGTCAATTTTATACAAAACTTTGACGCACAATACGCGTAGACGGTATTAATATAAGTAACTTTGTATATATGGAAAAATAGTTTAGAAATTTTGAAGCTGTGAAATTTTTCATATAAAATTTTAAAAGCTTTATATCTTCGTAATTATATTATAATTTGCAAATGTTATTTGTTATGCGGCAATAAGATTTTCCAAACAAAATACATCACTCATATCCACAACAGGCTTCGTCATAGGTATATACATCACTCACATCCACAACAGGCTTCGTCAAAGAAAGTACATCACTCAGATCCACAACTCGTTTCGTCAATAAATACATCCTGAATATCTGCAACAAGCTTCGTCAGGGGGGACCTACAACCTATAAACCTCCTCCAAAGCCTCTCCCTGGGGGACGGTTCCAAGAACGCTGGCAGCATTCCCCCTCTGTATCGCCAAGCTTATGCGCTGACGAAGGTAACTGCCAGCCCTCTTATCACCAGTGGTCTCTATAAGGCGTGCTGAAATCTCTTTTATAAGCTGTTTTGCATCGTGTCCCCACGGTCCCAGGGTCTCCACTCCCAAGGGAACAAACATATACCCCTCTCCAATATCAACATATTTCCGGCGCTTCGATGACTCTGCCGATGCCGCAGCAGCACCCGCGCCCAACGATGTCCGACCAATATGTGACGCCGCCAATGTGTCCACACAAGTCGCGTACCAAACCAAAGACCTTCCCAACTTCCAAGGCCCTACAGTCATGCCATCAGGACGCTTCCCATCGGTACGTATAATGCCTGAAGGCTCACGTACCGCAGGCACATTGGAAGTTGTTGTTGGTTGTTGTAGTTTTTCCAAACTATTTTTCCATATATAAAATATTACTTTTATGAATTCCGTCTACGCGTATTGTGCGTCAAACTTTTGTATGGACTGAAACCACCTTAAAGGGACATCCCCTTTATTATGTAGCGCATTTACATTTCAGACCATCAAACTGACCTACTCGTAATTTCACTAGGGAGCCAAGATCGAAATTGCAAAAAAAAATTTTACTGTTTGATTCGTTGAATTGAAACTGAACTAAATTGAAATTGAACTTTGTCGAGCTTCCTAAGGTAAGGCTGCTCTTCGTTTTCTATGGACCGACAATTTTTTTTTGCGATTTCCATCCTACCTGTAGACTCCTAGTTGAAGTTGTTCAGTTTGATGGTCTTCGGAGTGCCGTTTAATAAATAACACATTAAATTTTACACCCTGTATTTAGAACATGCTTACTAACTCTCACTAAAAGTTCAGTTTAGCAGTTCATTCAATGCCACGTCTCGTCACGTAAATTTTTTTTTATGTTTCTATTTGACGCATACAAATTGATTAAATTGCAGAAAAGATAGGACACTTACAAATACAGCAGGAAGGTGCCTCTCCGATTTTAATCAGGTTTTGAGAATAATCTTTGACAGAAACACGAACATACCTGAAACAAAAATACAAATAAGTAATTATTTAACGACAAAAATAATTTTGTATGAAAACTTACATACAAACTTAAGCACAAGTCTTTATTCCCTTGCGGGCTGGACAGAGACTTTGTTACAAACTGACTGGTTGGTAGTTGTATCGAGGTTCAATTCAGCTTATGTCACAGCCTCACACCCTGGGCACTTGATACAAACGGGCTCGCACTGACAAGAAGATTAGACGATACATCTTCTGCTTCTACGCTAGACGAACTCACATTTTGTCACTCGGGGAGGATATTTCCTTGCACCCTGAGCGATACTGAGTGAGTGCGAGTGAGAGACTAAGTATACCAATGCTTACCTACTGACTACCTCCCTGACAACCGAGAGGGGGGAGGGGGGGGGGGGGACAAATCTGGCGGGAGGCGGATACTCCCTATCCGTACCTACTGTTTGAGATAGATGTATACTCATTCTTATTCCGAAAACTCCCAAGCGCGCTGCATAAACGACGTTCGTTAACCAATTAAAATGAATTAAAATTTTTGAACAATTGTTGATTGTTAAAAATGATTTAAACATCGTCTTTTTAATATTTTAATTGTTGATTAGGTATTAAAAATGAATAAATAATTTTTCGAAAAAATATTTTATTTCTTTTCCTAGTGTGACTCGCCGAATAGTCATAAATCAATATTCATGCAGTTCACCCCTGTTTAAGTGTAATTTTTGACATTGTGCGCTTTTGGCATTGTGCGCTTTTGGCATTCATCGCTTTTGGCATTTTGCGCTTTTGACATTGTAAGCTTTTGGCATTGTGAGCTTTGGACATTCTGCTCTTTTGGCATTTTGCTACCCACTAGTCATTTTGCGCTTTTGGCATTATGCTCCTAAACGCTAGGGGCCACGTTGCAAGTTCTGACCCGAGCACTCGTCTCGCGTTGATTTCGCGCGTAATTTCGTGGATTTCGTGGATTTCGTGGATTTACGAATAATAAAAAAAAACTTTACAATTAAATAATTATTTTGAAGGAAATCTGGCAAATGCAAAGTATACCAGATACCTATTGGTTTCTAGATTGTGTCTAAACATTTTTTTCTTACTTTAATTATTAATTATTCGAACTAGGACGGAACTTCGTTTTGTATGGGGCGCCGTACGAATTATATAAACTTATGAGTTATGTTTTGATATATGTATACATGAATTGTGAAACCCTTAAAGTACTAATAGTGAACCTACAACTGCTAGCTTATCTATACTATTATAAAACTGTAACAGGAAGTTTGTCTGTACATTGAAGATATTAACAAAAAAAAAGTTACGATATGGTTTTTAGGTGTCCTTGATTCCATTTCACCAATTTTTGGATTTTTTGTCTGTCTGTTTGTTTGTGTGTTTGTTTGTTTGTTTGAACGAGTATCACGCAAAAACTACTAAACCGATTTTGATGAAACTTTTTTTGTTTGATAGCTTATGATGTGACTTAAAATCTGGTATATAATTTGTGCGGACGAAGTCGCGGGTTAAAGCTCGTAACTTATAAAGTTAGTTTCTAGAAGCAAAGTTTTCTAACCTGAAAGTAACTACCTAGGTCGTGACTACACCTAACCTAAGTTTATGACCAAGCTATTGCACGCAGCTTTGCTCGCAATGAACTATTGTTTCTTTTTCGAAGTAAATGTAGCCTATACATAAAATCCCTGTCTCAGCGACCCAATGCTGCGATGTGGGTCTTGCTCTTGGCCTTCAAAATTAGAGAACGCCACTTTTCACAATCCTGTGAAACATCTCGCCAGTAACTGACTTGAAGTTCACGTAGGTCATCCACCAATACGTCATTCCAGTGGATATGCGGTGCTACCGCGATAAAAATTTTATCGCGTCTTTTATTGTGTTTCCGCTACAGGCGGTATTTACGGAAAGTATAGG
Organism: Agonopterix arenella; assembly: GCA_927399405.1. Classification (NCBI taxonomy): domain Eukaryota; kingdom Metazoa; phylum Arthropoda; class Insecta; order Lepidoptera; family Depressariidae; genus Agonopterix; species Agonopterix arenella. The sequence continues at coordinate 2,435,244 of OV656700.1, read as the reverse complement.
ATAAAAGGCGCGATAAAATGTTTATCGCGGCGCCATGCAACTCGTGCTGAATTCGACTCGACCCATATGCGTTAAATTCATATTTTAGAGGTGCTACAGACCATCAAGCTGAACAACTTTCATAATGGAATAAAAACTCGATGAAAAATTCAAGGAGATCCCCGAAAATTCAAGTTTTTTTTTTAAGTAACCTATTCAACGTCCCACTGCTGGGCAAAGATCCTCTTTTACTCTCCAATCCTCTCTATGGTGTGCAACATCAAAATTTACGTTTATGGATCGAAAAGTCAATGCTAGTCTATCAACTCAGTATCAAAGAAAATTAACTATGAATACAATTCTTCGTTACTGCGCACCAAACACGAAAGGAAACAAAAAGGTATGATTACCGATATTTGTCTTCAGTAAACCCCCCAATTTTACTACATCATAAACATGTCGATTCTTACTTAATATATTTGAAGGCAAGCCTTACTTCCCACCCCCTCCCCCCATCATCAGCCGCATATTATTATCGCATTAGTTAATATTATATTCATCACGCAGAATTATAGGGATCATTAGGGTTGCCTGCACTAAATTACTAGCAATAGAAAAATGTGAAGAGAACATTATTTGTGAAAACATTTTAACTAGCTTTACCCGTGACTTCGTCTGCCTGGAATGTTGGTGCGTGGTGACCGTCTTTAGGATGCTAGATATCTCCCAGCTTTTATCGAGAGCGGTTTAGCAGTCTGGCCATGAAAATGTAACAAACATACATACATTCAATCTAGAAATAAACATTTTAACGGGTTCTTACCGCGTTTTGGTATATTTGAAAAAAAAAAAAATTATATATTTAAAATGTTTATTTGTAGATTACATAATAACCGCGTAACTCTCAAAAACTATACATACATTCGTTTACAGGGAGGGACAACGGGTACAGCAGGTACAGCTGTACCGGGCCGATAAGGGACCCCATATAATGTGTTCCCTACAGTTAGTGATAAAACTTGGGTCCAAGGCCTGCATGGGAATCAGTACTAAGGGCCTCAACATATATGTCGCCAGGCCTGCTTAGACGTGATCGTAAATTTTGTCGCGGAAGCTCAAATTAAGAAGGTTCTTGTACAAAACGGTAACCATCTAGACTAGTGCTAGTGCGCGAAGTTTCAAATCATGAACAAACTAATCAATTCCAACCACATTGAATGACGACAAGCCGAAACATTTTCTTCGTATTCCTGTTACATACAGATGTATTCTGTTCTGGTTTTTGGGACTTACGTTTATTTGTGAAGACGTTGTAGGTTATATAAGAGAGCTAACATTATCCTGAAGGAAAATAGGTGGTCGTTCAAGCAAAAACAACAAGACATCTCATAGAGCCGAATGTTTCCGCCAAGTTTTTCGTTTACGCTGCCTGAACACATCAACTCTCGTTACTTTTGCGAACATAAAGTTGAGGGACAACCCTAAATAACTCATTTCCATTAGCAAGCATCATTCGTATATGTCTGGGTAAAGCTTTTTTTTTAGGATTCCGTGATTGAATGATTGTATACTAGAAACTCTGATGAGGTCAATCGTCTATTTTTGCTACTCTACAACAGATTTTTTAAAAGCCTTATGAGTTATGACGTAAAGAATAAAACTATCGATCTCAACATGCGTTGAAAAATCAGGCAAGAACGATACGGGGTCTATATTTATGTATATTCATAAAATATTAATACCCACCGCCCACTATAAAACATGAAGCTTCGCAGTCAAAAGTAGACGTAAGATATGCTTTGCACTGACTTTGATTTCAGCACAACAAACACAACAGCAAAATTAACTGACTTAAATAAACATTATGAGAAACTCATCAGCTTAGATCTTATAACGTTGTTAAAAAATTATAATATGTGATTAAATGTAATATATTTTATAATAATGATAATTTGATGTAGTTATTGCAATGTTTTTATGTAGTATTTTTGATGTAATGTATTTTATTTTATTGTATTTTAATAAATTCTAATGGAATGTGATGTATTATAATGGAATGAATGTAATTTAATTTAGTGAAATGAAATGTAATTAATATAACTCCTATTGCGGTGCCCTTACAGGGTATTATATGAGTGCATGTTTTGTATCTAACATTGTATGTACTTGTGTGATGGCAATAAATGAAATATGAATATGAATGATTGGTGTGTAAAAAAAATATTTTAATTAACTTACGTCTAAACAGTGTATTGTTTAATAATAATACATGAAACTTAAAACAGTAACGGTCAATAAGCAATGAATAAAAAATTAATTTAACTTTTCCCCAATTTCATGATATGGAATCCTTTATGTACTCGTCAAGCTCGCACTTTGCCTTGTATTTTTTCAACCACAATCTGTGGAATACGTCAGTAAGCATTTGCCGACGTATGTTTTTGGAAACGTGAAAAGATTTCACTTGCGTAAGGGTGCCGCTGTTATTTATGGTTCGGATAATTTTGTCTGTGGCAGGTTCCAGAGTGTTATTGTGAAAAACTGAAATATGAATAATTAATGTTTTATTTTTTGAAAGTAAATCGTTAAAGTTTCGAGGGGTTTTTGGTGCAATTCGTTGACTAGGTCCCATTTTAAGTGCCATACTCATACTTATATTATGATGATTACAAGATCAATTAACCATGTGCATTTACATACAATTATATACCTTATCAATCACTGACATGACATCAAACTAAACATAGTTAAAGTTGGACAGTATGATGGTCTGAAGCACCCTGTCTGATATGTAACGCATTTAAGTTTGCACCCTATAATTACAGTAATAATATACACATACATACATAAACTCACGACCATAACACATTTCAGGGTGGCCAAAAACCTTACAACAACTACCAACTAAAAACAATGCTCACATTTAGGATGGAATAACTTGTCAAGTGGTAAGAGGTGGCTAACCAACACACATACCCACTTTCGCCCACATTAACACTCCATACGAAACCTTTAATCCCTTAGTAGCCTCTTACGACACCCATGGGAAGAATTGGGGTGGTACATTCTGAGCCAGAACCACAAGGCTAGTAATAAACTATTATGAAACTGGTAACAGAAGTGTGTCTGTACATTGTAGATATTTACAAAAAAAAACATTACGATATGGCTTTTAGGTGTCCCTGATTCCAAATCACCAATTTTTGGATTTTTTGTCTGTCGGTTTGTTTGCTTGATCGGGCATCACGCAAAAACTACTGAACCGATTTTGATGAAACTTTTTTGTTTGATAGCTTATGATCTGACTTAAAATCTGGTATACTGGGTGAAATAGTTATCATTAGCATCCTTTTTAACTAAGAGACCCATCGAACTGAACAACTTTTACTATGAGAGCAAACCGATCGGAACAAAAAATAAACCAGCTGTTTCATAATAAACTGCAATGCTTACTCAACTCAAATGTATGCAACAGCCGATTTTTTTGTGATCGGATCGGTTTGCTCCCGTAAGTAGTAAAAGTTGTTCAGTTTGATGGGTAGATTCTTAGTTTAAAAGGATGCTAATGATATCAATTTCACCCTTTACATAATTATATAAGGTCTAACATAACTAGCTGAAACTATTTTAAAGGGATGATCAGACCATCAAACTGAAAAACTTTCTCTATGGGGCCAATATTGAAATAGCGGAAAAAAAACCGGTGGTCCATACAAACATACTCGACCTAAATGTATGGGACAACTGATTTTTTTTCGCGATTTCCATATTGGTCCCATAGAGAAAGTTGTTCAGTTTGATGGTCTGATCATCACCTTTAAATAGTTTCACCAAATTTTGTTAGACCTTATATATAATATACTTAATATTAAGGAGCGTCTACCACCAAGCTTCATTTCATCCATGCTATCCCGGTAGCTTCGGGCACACGTGCATGAGTTTAATGATCCCTCTCGCAAGCATATTCGCAATCTCAAGACTGCAATTGCATGTGCCAAGTGTGAATTGCACTATAAAAATAGCTAAGTAGCTAGCTGGCAGAGAAATGCAGATCTGTTTTTATTTTTTGCTGTTATTAGTGATAATTAGTTATGTTTGCGTTCAACGAGTATATTAACACCCAACTGCGATCGCCAACCCGCCTGCCAATTGTGGCGATTATGGCAAAACCTCCCTTTTGTCCTATGCCCATCAGTGGACGTATAAAAAAGGCTGAAATGATGATGAGTTAATTTTTGGAAATTAATTGATTTGATTTAATTCGATCTAAGAGAAAAGTTGATGAATTCACAACCAATTGGAAAAAAACACAAAATTCTAAACAAGCTCTAAGTTTAATATTGAGTTTGAGTTCGAATTCTCATAATATCAAAATCCATAAGTTTTCGACCCTAATTTGACTTAATTCACTCTCAAAAGATTTCTCTGAATTTTGGCTTGTGTCGTTCATTTGGAATAGGTTCTTCTAATGTTAAACAATTACAACAAAATTTATCAATTCAATGTTTAAGTTAAACACCGTTTTACAGTAAAAATATTACCAGCTATCGTCTAAACTCAGTTTAAAAAACTATAGTTAGTTCAGTTTAAAGTGGCAATCTTCTGTAATAAATCCAGTAAAACGTAACCTTATCTAAAAGAGACAGTTTCCACTTTAAATTATTTTAAACTGGTAGTTGAATATATTTGGCCTATCTAGGCCAAATAGGCCTATCTTTATATTTTTGCTTATCTAAGCAAAAATATAAAGATACAGCCTCATAATTCCGACTTTGAAAACCAATTTGAAAACCTAATAATTTTCTAACCAACTTAAATCGTAAAGCAGTGAGTGGAACTGAATAATTCAGCAGGAGCACGCATCGGACCAGTGCGACAACTGGGAACCGTTGCACCGCGGTCCGAGATACCATCTCAGTCGTACGTAGAGGTCTGGCAGAATGCGCGGAGGCCTTTGCCAAATTATTAACATAAACACCCCGGCTCTGCTAGTATAAACTGCTGTGGACCGGATCTAGGGAAAATAAGAAACTACCGAATAAAATCATATAATTCGGGGCATTATTTATGTGTACTAAATTCAAAAAGTACTAAAATAAGGTTAGGTGATTATAATACCTTTCACTTTATTGAGCATGTTTAAAACCGCCACCGGATCATATAAAACCATTTCATTGTTAAGAGGATAGACCAGTACGGGTTACTCCATACAAACGTATTCCCCTGTTTTCTCCCCGGATAATAACACTAAAGCAAATATTTTTTTACCATACAATCTATGTAACCTCTGCCATGTCCCTATGTTTTGCTTTCTTGCATTAATTAATTACTGTAAGAAGTAAGAACTAGGGACCTTCGAAAATTACCAATTTTAGCGACCGTTTTCTGACACCCAGTAAAAAAATTTGACGAATATAAACAAAAAAAGCAAAACATACGGACATAGCTAAAGTCTGTCTCATATTATTTTTAAAAGAATTATTAAAATCGGTTTAGTTTTGGAGGAGGAAACAGGGGAATACGAAATGCTGATTTTGTAGATTTTTTGTATATAATAAAAACGGTTCGAGCTGCAGTTGTCTCTTTCGCACTCTAGTCGGCGGGGTGTATGGGTGGGGCGGATCAGATAAATGCGTATACAGTCGGAAAAGTGACCTATTCTCGAAATTGGCTTTTCAGCCCGCCTATCCTCTTAAAAGGACGTGCTAGGTGCTGAGACTGAGATCTGAAATAACATAATATAAACATGCAAAACCCTTTATTGAATTTTACAATGTGTGAACTAACAAATGGGGCAATTTTCGGCCTGATGATCACTTAATAAAAATAATCGTATAAATATAATATAATCAAATCAAATCAAATCAAATATACTTTATTTTACACCAAAACAATAATAATATAATCGTCGTATTTCGTGAAAATTTTTATTAAAAACTATTCATTCATTGATCTATTCATCAATAGGGCGGGACTAGGCAGCGCTTTTATTTTTTAGTATGCAAGCAAAAATGAGCCTAGTGGTGGTCAGGTGGAAAAGTACGCGATAGGACATCCTACTACTAATATTATAAATGCAAAAGTTTGTGTGGATGGATGTTTGTTACTCTTTCACGCAAAAACTACTGAACGGATTTCGATGAAATTTGGCATACAGATAGACCATGGCCTGGATTAACACATATGGTACCTTTTTCGGGTAACGCAGACGAAGTCGCGGGCAACAGCTAGTTGCATATAAAATTACAATACCGGTAGTATAGATTCAGATTTTTCTCGTTATGTTTAATCAGTTTTAATGTTATAGCAAATTCAATATGATTATCATTAAATATTTAGGTACCTACGTAGATTCAAGTATCTTCGAAATTACAAGACGTAACGTTACAAAATCAGAAACTGGATGCGTCCCTGTACAGTGCTGGGTTATCAGCGATATTGGCTATAGTAATTTGGTTTCCGGCAGACATAAAGTGGCGTATAGGTTAGATAGAGATAACACCGGCTTTTGTTTGGCAAGTTTAAAATATTTCTTAACTTGCTAAAGCTACTGTTCCCGCTTTATATTATAGGCTACGTATAGGAATGTATAGAAATGAAAATTAAGCTTAAAAAGTGGCACCAAAAAAACTGTACCGTGTTCTAAATTTGTTCTTTAAAAACTGTACGTTGCCCCCAAAACTCCCCAACTAACAATATGGTCATATAAGTGTCGTATAGTAGTAACACCAGTATATGACTAACTTTTATAAGTCGTTAAATTTATTAAAAAATAACTTTCATTTATTAAATTTATTTAAAAATAACGTTTAAATGTGGGCCTAATTTGACCAAATTGTTTGCTGGGTCACACAACATGTAATTTTTCAATAGGTGCCAAAAATTCAATCAATCAATCAATCAATTATACTTTATTTGACACCAAAAAAAACAGAGTATACAGAGAGCAAACAATCAGGAAATACAAAAGGCACAAAAACAGGCGGTCTTATCGGTCTTAAAAATTATGTGGATTAAACGCCTTTTTTTTTTTTTTTTGATAACGCCGTTCCCCGGTTTGGAAGAGTGCGGGTTCAAGTCTCCCGCCCGAGACACATTTTTCAATCTTTAATTTGATTCGAAATAGCACAACATGGCTGTAACATGTTTTCTTTCTTTCTTATCGTGTGGGCAGAGCTTGAGCAAAGCCCTGGTGTCAGAGTTTTTCCAGACCGCCTTACGGCCTCTGACGTGGTTTTTATGTAACGACTACTACCACCAGAGATAGTAGCCGGGACCAACGGCTTAACGTGCCATCCGAAGCACCGAATTATTTTCCTTTTCAGACAATCAGTTGATTCAGCCTGCAATGTCCTAATCAACTGGGGAAAAACGCACAAAGTGACATATCACTAGGTGCCCCCCGTGGGAATCGAACCCACGACCTCCGAGTCGAGAGCAAATGCTCGTAACCATTAGACCACGGAGGCAGTTTGTTAAAGCATTTTTAAAATCAATAATATTTGAAATATGTGGATTTTGTTCAGAGTTATTTTTCTCTTATTCGTAGATTATAGGTAGATAGATACCTACATCAATTTATTCCAAGCAATTTTTGAAAAAGAGATAGAGGCTAAGGCTTCTTTTGCATTACACCGTGGGCAAAATGCGTCACTTCATTCTGTCCGCATGCTAGTTGGCAGTTGTAGAGCTTTTTCTGACCACCCTTTTCAGATATACAATTCGACATACCTTTGACATTATTGACGCCGTTGCATAACATGAGGGTAAACGTTTCAAATATCTTTTTGTGAGTCCAATTCAATTTTAAATTTATATATTTAATTAAGAGAAAGTACCGTATTAGGCCAGTTATACTGGGTGTAAAATAAAATTCGTTATACAGGGTGTAAAATTAAATGGAACACCTACTTAAAGGGGTGCTTCAGAACATCAAACTGAACAACTTTTAATATGGGACCACAGTGAAATCGCGAAAAAAATTCCGCTGTCCCATAAAAAACCCAAACATAACTCGACTGAAATGTATGGGACGGCAGATATTTTTTTCGCGATTTCGATATTGGTCTCGCAGAGAAAATTGTTCAGTTTGATGGTCTGAAGCAAACCTTTAAGTAAGTGTTCTATTTAATTTTACACCCGACCCGGTATATTACATACACAGCATGTTTCATACCATCGCAATGAACAACTTTCACTATGTAGCCAACATCAAAATCGCGAAATTTTCCGTTCCCATAGAAAATAGCTACTCAACCAAAATCTATTAAAACAGATGATTTTATTTTCGCGATTTCAAATTTGGTCCCGTATAAAAGTTGTTCAGTTCGGTGGTCTGAATCACCCCCTTAAGTATATTACGCATTTCAGTTTACAACCTGTAATCAATGCTGTAAATCCTCCTAAGAATAATAAAATAAACCCTATACCTATATCACTATATAGCCCAGTCATTTTACGGTTTGAGCCGAGACTAATTAATAATTGATATTTTTTTTCGGTATAGTATTTAAGAGGCAATTTGAGCTTAGAAATGTACCAAAATTAAAAAAAAAATCACGTCAGCAACAGCCCCAATTTTAAATTTAGCATTTATCTCGTTCAAAAAAACCAATGGTAATTTTTTTTTGCATGATTTTAAGGCTTTACCCTTATACACACTTCAAACATGGTGTTAATATTTTTGTCTACTTACAAGGGTTTGAAAAATACATTAGTATTTTCTATTTAATATCTCATTTTTTAAATTTCAATACCTATTTTATTGCTAAAAATAATTTATATTGTTATATCGAATTAAAATTAGTGCATTAGTATTAATATTATTAATTAAAAATCCTTCTGGGAGATACAATTTTGATTTCTATATTGCGTAGTGAATTTTTTTTAAATATGTTTTCAGGTAGTCTTTTTGTCACTAAATGGTCAGTTTAAAAGTCCAATTCATAATTAATCCCCACCCCTTCTACCAAAACTCCGTAAAATGACTGGGCTAATATTCCGATCCAGAACAAAGTAGGCAAACGATTTCACCTCCTCGAAATCCGGGAATCCTTATCAACATTAAAAAGTTCGTAGTTACAAAAAAGCGTAACCATTTTATAGCAGAACAGACAATAGTCGTGTATGACGTATACATATAACTATACCTAAGGTAATTGAACAACAAACGCTAAGCTATGCTCTACAAGGGGAAGTCAGAAACAATTTGCATCAACAATTCCCTCTTTGCTGTTCTTATTACCTCCTATTCTCAGCTTTGGAGTGACAGAGACAGGTAAAGTGGGATATTAGTGCAGTTTAGTAAACATTTTGATCTCAAAAAGAATAGTAGTACGGACGGATATGGTATAGAACTTGTTTATTAATACTGGAAAAGAAACGCTGTTTCTGCGTTTCACGATTAAGGTCGACTTGCACCATGCCACCGCAAGTGTAACTATGTCTTATTCTGCCACTGTCATTAGTAAAGGGCGGTGTAAGAGATAGCATATTTTATACAGGGAGAAATTGATATCATTAGCATCCTTTTAAACTAAGAGTGTACCCATCAAACTGAAAAACTTTTGCTATGGGGGTAAACCGACCGGAGCAAAAAAAAAAACAGTTGATCCATACTAAACTGCAGTGCCTAGTCGACTCAAATGTATGCAACAGCAGATATTTTTTTGCTCCGATTTGTTTGCTCCCATAGTAAAAGTTGTTCAGTTTGATGGGTAGACTCTTAGTTTAAATGGATGCTAATGATATCAATTTCACCGTGTATACTCTAAAGGGGTAGTTCCCTAGAGGTATTCTTAGTATACCGTAAGAATATTCAGGGCCCAAACTTAGTCCATCCATTTTAACAGGTAGGCATCGGCGTCGCTACTTTTAATATTGGTTGATCTCAAAATTAGATCTTTATTTGTGTACAATACATACATATTTTACCGAAACACATTAGTTTTCCTCTCACTCAAAGGTTTGCTGAAAGAAAACTCTTTTAAAGCGTTAAGCTCGCCTTTGTACATCATGACTTTTTTTTAAATTTTTTTTTTTTTTTGTGCACAATAAAGAATCTAAAGTGATTGGGAATGGGCATACTCAAAAAACGCTACGAAAATTTTAAGCATATAGGTGAATCTAAATGGCGCATGGCGTGTCAAATATTATCGTCAGATTAGAAAAAGTACCTTTGCGAAAAACCAGCTAGACATGTAAAATGAAATAGAATAACCTAACCAAACCCTTTTAATAAAGCTAAAAAGCGCAACTTAACAGCAATAAATAAAAAGGCAAAATTGGCGATAAACTAGAAAATTATTCTCGTGGCACATGTGCGTGACGTCACAGTTCCGTTTTTAGCCGAAGCTTGCACATGCAACTGTAAGCAACCTTGTAAGTAATGTAATGAAATTCCCTTCGGTCGTGGCTGCAGTAATGCACCGACCGAATGGAACGCTCTGTTTGCATGCAGAGTAGGTCTTTATAAAGGTCTGGGTAGAAATTTGATCTTGAAATTACTTTAGACGTTGATTTTGTTCAAACTAAATAAAGTCTCCATACAGGGTGTAAAATTAAATGCATTACTTATGAAACGGGATCGTTCAGACCATCAAACTGAACAACTTTCAAGATGGAACCAACATTAAAATAATTTGTTTTTTGTTACGTTAGAAAACGTTGGTTGATTAGCTACTCGTCCCAAATATAGTGATGGATTTTTATTTTCGCGTTTCTAATGTTGGTCCCATAGTGAAAGTTGTCCAGATTTATTAGTATGTATGTATTATATAATCACGTCTATGTCAAATTAGTTTAATAAAAGACAATGGATCGATCTTGGATTAGTATCTTAGTATTTAAACATACAGAAGTCTCAATTAAGCATTCAAACGTTAAACATCCATAGTAATCTTGACATGAAACATAATTTAAGCTTAAACCACATAACTTAGTAAAACAGCCCTTTTCAAATACAACATTCAAATCCCAAAGTTTAATCAAAGCCCTAAATTCATAATCACTTTACATAATTGCTTATTTTGCACTTTAAGACTTGATTACGCATAAGTCGGCAAGTTTCTATGTTTATCTACAGTTGTTTACTAAGCATTACTTGGAAACGTAAACTAGGATTGTCCTAAACAAGCTGCAGAAACTAGTCGAAAGGGAGCAGTTACTTGCAAAATGTTAATGCTATACCTACATGATATACTCTTTGAATAAAGGCGGACCAAACAGGTTGCCCTGGGGAACAATTTATCTTTGTATAAATAGATTCATTAAGGATAATTTTTCGAATTCAATAAATTCATAAGGAATTGAAGAAGCCAAAATAGATGCATTCAAATGTATATAAAAAAATTTTTTGTTTGTAATTTAATATGCATTAAAATAATTGTGTCAAAAGCTTCACTGCAATACAAATTTTAATTAAAACACAATAAAAACATATGTTTTTCTTAATGAGACATTCGATTACACTTCTGTATTGTTTTATACAAAATTGTACTGACCTAAACGACCTACATAAATAAACAAAACAGAAACAAACATAACGCCACGTCTATTTGCACAAAAGTGTTCCGAAGATAACACGCAAACTGATGCCAAAAAGTAACCAATACTGAAGGAAAAACACTAAAGCCCGCAAAATACGGGGTCACACCCTAACATATGTAGGAGAGCCTATAGTATTTGTAGGCACTTTATCCACGTGACAAGAGAGGTTTCGTGTTCCAAACGCTCTGGTTCTAATAAAAAACCTTCGACGCAAGTTTGCACAAGTAATGCCTGAGTCAACATTCGAACGGGAGCTAAGGAACACTTTTTACGAGGAAATTTTCTGTGAATTCTTCTCTTAATAATGGCTGTTGGATACATAATATAATATTATAAGAGATAAGTGTACTTTTTGCAACTATCAGCAGCAAGGCTGATTCAGTGTTTATGGGGTGTAGAGCATCTCTGTATGGGGATGGACTAGGTCTGCCTGCATAACTCCAGTCGGTTTAGAAGTTACTGATGTTTAAAGGTCAGTAAAAAATGAACGCTCAACTGCAAGGCTGATAGTATGATATTATTGTAGTATGCATTGTAGATATGTGAACAATACAAAAACTGGCATGAACTGCCAGTCGGTTTAGGAGATACAGCCGTCCAAAGGTCGGACCTTTGAACGGCTATAACTCCTAAACTGACTAATGAACCATGTCAGTTTTTGTATTGTTCACATAGCTACAGTGCATACTACAATAATGTCATACGTTAATTTTTTACTGACCTTTAAACATCAGTAACTTCTAAACCGACTGGAGTTATACAGGCAGACCTTATCCATCCCCATCACAGAGATGCTCTACACCCCATAAACACTGGATCAGCCTTGCAGCTGATGGTCGCAAAAAGTACACTTATCTCTTAGTCTATAATGTCAGATACAGATGTGCTTCTTAAATTCGTATTGATTTCGTTTTGGAGTCGTATTTCTTGATGAAAAATAATTGCCGATAATTTTGAAGGGAAAATATTGTTTTCCGTCCGTTTCAGGTCATATTTATTAAATACCCTTTCTATAATAAAAGTCGAACGAAAATGTTGTTGTAATGAAGCATGAAAGATTTGCAAAAGAGTATCTTAGTACAACGCATTAAAGTTGGTAAGATAATTGAGCGCACGCCTAAAGCATCAGTTATGCTCCAACCCAGCATTTCTCTCGGCTCACAGCTTACAGCCACGCTAAAAACTCTGTGAAAAAGTCGAACTGCAGTTGGACTAACCGAAAACAAAAAAAAAGTACAAATAAAAAAAGCGAGAGAATCTGCAGTTGTAAAGCGCAACGGTCATGCTGCTCAGCTTTCGACGGTTTTAGAATACCTCCCTAAAAACTGGGAAACCCAGCTTTTGTACTGCATTTCGGTTTATTCAACGTTTTTCTGCTGGCTTAAAAATACGTAAATTAACGTTTTATGCGCACGGATTCGGGCGTATCAGGTTTTTAAAGCTAGATTGGATGGGAGGGGAAAAACAAAAGGATAGCTAGGTTAACAAAGGATCTCTGCGATATTTGGTAAAGGGAAGTTCACTCAGACGTAACTACTAAAGAAATCACGTCGCTTTTATGTCACATGTCGTTTGATATCGGCTCCCTCCTCACCCTCTAAATACACTGTTCGTCAAACTTTAATATGACTATATAGAGTGTTACAAAAATACTAATAAACATTTAAGGGGGCTGTTGAGACCATTAAACAGAACAAGTTTCACTATGGGACCAATATCGAAATCGCGAAAAAGAAATCTGATGTTCCATACTAAACTACAAATCTACTCGAGCTAAATGTATGGGACAGATGATTTTTTTTTTTTGCGATTTCTATGTTGGTCCTATAGTGAAAGTTATTCAGTTTGATGGTCTCAGCAACCCCCTTAAAAGTTTGAAATGTTTATTTTTACTTTTGTAACACATAGGGTGTTACAAAGTAACATGCCTCTGTAATCGCATAGAAGTGCACAGCACATGCACAGAGTGTTAGGGTAAACAGTTGCATTACTTTAAGGGGTTTATTACAACTTTCCTGTCGAAATGCATAATTTGCAAAAAAAAAAAATTGGACATTCCATACTAAATGCAATCAGCTGATCGAACGTTTGTATGAAAAGTCGAAATTTTGTTTTGCGAATTTCCTATTGGTTTCTTAGGTTAAGTTGTTTAGTATCATGGGTACAATCACTCCTTATAATGATGCAACTGTTAACCCTAACATCGATTACTTTGTATTCATCTATATTAATTCATTTAGTTAATTTAAATAAAGGATACAATAATTTCAGGTCGCAAGCAAGCCCAGTCATTTTACGGAGTTTTGTTAGGCGGGGTAGGGAGTAATTATTAATTGGACTTTTAAACTGTAACCGGCAATATTTTGTGACAAAAAGACCATCTTAAAACATATAAAAAAAAAATTCTACCCAACATAGAAATCAAAATTGTATCTCCCAGAAAGCTTTTAACTAAATAATATTAATACCAATGCACTCGATTCAACAATATAAATAATTTTTAGCAATAAAATAGGCGTTAAAATTTCAAAAATGAAATATTCCTTAGAAAATACTAATTTATTTTTCAAAGCCTTCTAAGTAGAGAAAAATATTTAAACCATGTTTGTAGTACGTATAATGGTAAAGCCTTAAATATGGCAAAAAAAAAATTACCATCAGGTTTTTTAGAACGAGATAATAGCTAAATTTTAAAAATGGAACTGTTGCTGACGTGATTTTTTTTTAATTTTGGTACATTTCTAGGCTAAAATTGGCTTTTCAATATTATACCGAAAAAAAAATGTCAATTATTAATTAGTCCCGGCTCAAACCGTAAAATGACTGGGCTAAGCGCTGTTCAAACGACTATCTGCCTAAATAGGGTAAACTATTTTTCTCTCTATTCTTTTCGACCAACTTTCGACCCTTTAAGTTTAAGACTTATTGCTATCTCCTGGAGTCTTTTTTTATCATGAAAGTCAAGGCAATATGTTTAAAAAAAATTAAATTAAGGTTTAGGACTAGGAAAAAAACTAGGGTTGGGAATATGGGATTTTTTAATAATTGGCTTCGATGAAGGATTTTTTTTTAATTATGTAACACGTTGTATACTGCAATGGTTCTTGATATGTTGACATACAAGCCCGTAATAACAGACACTATTTCCAGGAAGTTTCTTTCATACAATGTATTAATATATAGACCTGACGCTCATCCAGGTTTAGTTAAACTTTTAGTAACTAGTCTTCATAATGACAATTAAATATAAATGTTGATTAGGTATTATTTATTTTATTTATTTAGGTATTATTTATTACGTTCTTAAGTATTTTAATTTAAGACTCGGAAGTCATTTAAAAAAAGTCGATAGTTCTGTTTAAAATGTCCTATAGAGAAGGTCTAAAATTTAAGGAAAATTTGACACAATACTTTATCTGTTGACTTTAAGACTTATGAGGTTTTTAGAGCCCACCAATTCAGAAATAAGAGCATTTGAAAACATTCTAGTATTGCTAACAGACAGTATCCCGTCTTGTGCCTATATTTAGACTTCAGTGTAAGCACTTGGAGGATTCATATACACACCCCCAACAATACACACTCACACATACACACGCACATCCACTCTGGCGCGCGTAAATAATAGGATAAAGCAGTAATAAAAGCTGAAATTCTCACTCTCACTATGACATGCGTGACTCAACTAGCTAGATGTTTTATTGCTGTTATTGATAATAAAATAGATTAAATACCAACAACTATTGTTACCTATTACCTACCTGAGGAGGAATCTGGCTCCCAATGCACAGTTCTCCAATATTGGGAGTCATCGAACCATTTGATGTACTGTTATTCTCAAAAAAAAAATGTTATGTTAAAAAAAACCGCACCAAGAACAGTTACTAAAAGTGAAATCATAAAGTACACGACCGTCAGGTCTAATAGGTGAATTACTGTTCCCACTGCCTCTCGCATCGACACTATTAGTAATGACAGAGACAAATAGACGAGTAAAATTTTATGGACGTTTTTTTTCTCGCGGCTTGATTGTTTCCACTGAGGGCTTAAGGGTAGTCATTTGTCTCTCGAGTTACGTCTTTATAGCTAATCAATTTAGTGCATACAAAGGATAGAGCTTTGATAAAAGAGTTCAATAAGTAATACAGGGTGTAAACATAAGATAAGGTCTTTTTTTTTCGGGCATAGGCCCACCACATATTCCCACCGCTGTAACTCCTGTAAGCCAAGATCAACAGCGGCGACCATTCACAACGCTGGACAATGAAGTCCAGCGAGCCCGGGGGATGACTCTAATCTGTCTTGGAACCCGCAATGAATTAATCAAAGAAGATAGGAGGAGTAGGAAAACGAAATATCCGACTTCCCTCCATTGCAAACGGGAGACAGCAATAAGAAGAAAAAAACATGGCTATTAGAGAGCCAATTCAAGAGATCATTTATGGCAGTGTTGAAGACACGACCGCAAAAGCACCAAAAATACAAAATAAAACAATAGGAACCTAACAATGTACTGAAACTATGACCTATTTTGCTTCCAGTAATAAGTATGGCAAAAACTATTTAAAAGGGGTGCTTCAGACCATCAAACTCTATCATCATCATCATCTTTCTCTATGGGACCAATATCGAAATCGCGAAAACATCAGAACACAGTCCCATACAAAACTGCAAACATCTAAATAGGACAGATGATTTCTTTTCGCCAGTTCGATATTGATCCCAGAGAAAGTTGCTCAGTTTGATGGTCTGATCATCTCCTTAAAATAGACCATTGTTTTCAGCTAATTGTGCTAGACCTTATATGCATAGCAGATGGTCGTGTACACACGGCGACACATCAAGCCATACAAAACCAAAATATGCTGGCCGCGTGTAGGTCGAGTAACGTATAACGGCTCGCGGCCAGTTTATATTGGTTTTGTATAG
Source organism: Agonopterix arenella (assembly GCA_927399405.1). NCBI lineage: Eukaryota > Metazoa > Arthropoda > Insecta > Lepidoptera > Depressariidae > Agonopterix > Agonopterix arenella. The sequence goes on along the minus strand of OV656700.1, from coordinate 2,418,789 downwards.
CTTGAAGTTTCGCCGTGTGTACATACACCACATGATGCAGTCTGTTTCCAATCACTTGCCGTAAAGATTGCCAAAAGACACATAAACAAACAGGTTATTGCACTAAGCGACACAGAGCAAAAAACGAAAGGCGGTGTCTAATCCTAACAGACACGTAGTCGTGTTGCTTGAAACATCCAGCTAGCTAAATGGATGATGATGATGGAAAAAATAGAGGACCATACATATGGATCCAGCCATTGACGTGTTTACTGAACGACAAATTATTATTTTTCGATCTCTGTTGGGCTCCGTAGTGAAAGCTGATCAGTTTCATGGTTTGAAGCACCCCTTAAAATATATATTAAGTTTACACCTTGTATATGAGCACCGATTGATGGTAAACATTGCGAGGAAGAGGTGTGTCCAATGACGTCACATGTGAGTGTGACAAACGATCGTTATATGAATGATTTCCATATGCTAAATAAATAGGCATTCTTCCAACCTTATATTCTATGATGGTACGGAAAAAAACAAATTGCACGAAATGCAAAAACACGACGTCAAAAAGAATAACAACGAAACATCATTGTTGAAACATCATTTTACACGAAACAAATTTGATTGCATCTTTTACATTCATTAAGGGTAATATCTGTTACGAGCGGTCACGCCATATCAAGTACAAATGCAGTTTGAAAACTGAATTTCGTAACTAGATACAATGGTATTAGCACCTAGGGCTGCCAAACATCCAGTTTTCCCGAATAGAGTCTATTTCTTTAATAAATCAAAGTATTTTTTTAATTTTTTTCTCACTCCCTTTCTCTTTCAATTAACATTTCTTAAAAGAAGAATCAATTACTACTTATGATCTTATGAATTATGATGACACATTTATTTACTAATTTTATTAATGCGTGAAGTAAGACTCTTCTTCTGACATAAATTATCAGCTATCTCTCCTATGAGGTAGACTCAGATCACCAACAATACACTTCTTTTACATCTTCAAAATCCTTATCATTTTCAGTTCTAGTACATTTTATATGGCCTTCAAGTACCATGATCCGCGTACCTACCTAATCTACGATTTGCAGTAAAAAAATTGGCTTCCCCAACTCTAAGATTAATAATTAATATAGGCAGCCCTACAAACACCTGAATATTATGTTTTCCATCTAGTAGATCTAAATAGGGACAGAGTTAGCTCGGTGTGGCACACAGAAACCACAGTGTTCACTTTCAAGAGGCTCCTAAGCTCCAACATTTGCAAACGACGGCAAGCCTCGACTTATAAAGCTGTATGCGCATTCCCAAGGACTAAAATTACATTAATTTCATATGCAACATAATCCCTTCTGAAATAGCTGGGGGTGAGGTTGATTTCCTAGAATACATCAGTAATAATTTATGTGAAATACGATGTCCATTTGGTTTTAGTTGGAAGCCTTTTGAAATGTTTTCGTTTGTGGCGCTTGTTTGTTTACTGTATGTATAATATTTCATGTTAACAAGGATGAACCTAGAATGTTTTTACTATTTCGTTTTTTGCTTTTGAGTGTATTTTTACAAATACATTGTATAGAGTCCTTCTTAATATGCTGACACTTTTTAAGGGGATGAGCAGACCGTCAAACTGAACAACTTTCTCTATGACACCAATATCGAAATCGCGAAAAAAATCTGCTCGTCCATGCAAAACTGCAACCTAATCGAGATAAACGTATGGGAAAGCTGATTCTCTTTTCGCGATTTCGATGTTGGTCCCATAGAGAAAGTTGTTCAGTTTAATAGTCTTATCATCCTCTTAAAAAGTGTCAGCATATTTAGTTGGACCCTGTATCTTCTTCTTATCGTGTGGGCAGAGCTCTGTTGTCAGAGTTTTTTCAGACCGCCTTACGGCCCCTGTATGTAGGTATGTTATTTATTCATGAACTATCACAGAAGATTGTCAAAAGATGAGGTCTATAAAAAATTCGCTACAAAACTGATATCGAATTCACTTCAATTGAATTCATACTAAACCTTACAAAGTACCAAACACTTTTGTTATAAAACTTTGAGGACTTCAAAATAGAATGGGAATGGGAAGTTATTCAATGTTGTGTTGAAGGAGGACTTTTTATTCTTATCTTCCATTTTTATTAAATGGACAGCAGACATAATACAGAAGTGTAGGTTTCCTCGCGAGGTTTTCTTTTACCGAAAAACCTCTACGGAAGGCGGTTTGGTACGAACGTGGAACATAGTCGATATTAGGTATTATGTCGTACAATAATTACTGTCTCTTTTCGCATTGAATCAACAACCCTTTTTAATAAAATCCACAACAAAAACCGGTATAGCCCAAAACTTTAATACCAAAAAGTATTAAAGCTCGCGAGAAAATATAAATTTACCTTGAAAACAATAACCATAGCGGCAACATTGTAATTTATATAACGTTCATAATTCCTATACAGGGCGGCGGGAATTTATTACGGCAAATTAATTTGGCGGGCGAGGCAAGGTAATCCCACCACATCTGCGCAGCGCCCCACAAATACACTTCATAATATCGATATTAAAAACATTCTCTAATATATTATGAACTTATATTGGAAAGTTAGGTACCGAGCTTGTTTAAGAGAGCTGAATCAAGATTCATGAGTTTTGCTATACCTGTACTTATATAAGGTCTAACAAAATTAGGTGAAACTATTTTAAGGGGACGATCAGACCATCAAACTGAACAACTTTCTGTATGGGATCAATATTGAAATCGCGAAAAAAAAATCTGCTATCCCATACATTCAGGTCGAGTAGGTTTGTATGGAACAGCTGATTTTTTTTCGCGATTTCGATATCGGTCCCATAGAGAAAGTTGTTCAGTTTGATGGTCTGATCATCCCCTTAAAATAGTTTCACTTAATTTTGTTAGACCTTATATAGGGTCTTTCTTAATATGCTGACATTTTTAAGGGCATGATCAGACCGTCAAACTGAACAGCTTTCTCTATGGCACCAACATCGAAATCACGAAAAAAAATCAGCTCTTCACATACAAAACTGCAATTACTGCAAACCTACTCGAGCCAAATGTATGGGACAGTAGATTTTTTTTCGCGTTTTCGATGTTGGTACCATAGAGGAAGTTGTTCAGCTTGATGGTCTGATCGTCCACTTAAAAAAGTGTCGGCATATTAAGAAGGACCCTGTATGTACACACGGCGACACATCAAGCTATACAAAAACCAATAAAAGCTGGCCGCGCGTAGATTGAGTAATGTATAACGACGCGTGGCCAGCTTATGTTGGTTTTGTATAGCTTGATGTGTCGCCGTGTGTATATAAGGTCTAACAAAATTAGGTGAAACTATTTTAAGGGGATGATCAGACCATCAAACTGAACAACTTTCTCTATGGGAACAATAACGAAATCGCGAAAAAAAAATCAGCTGTTCCATACAAACCTACTCGACCTAAATGTATGGGACAGCAGATTTTTTTTTCTCGATTTCAATATTGGTCCCATAGAGAAAGTTGTTCAGTTTGATGGTCTGATCATCCCCTTAAAATAGTTTCACCTAATTTTGTTAGACCTTATATAAAGATATTCAGATTCCTATTTAGCTTTCTGGCCAATTCTGATTAGCAAATATAACATAAATAAATCTCAATAGTCATATAAATGGTGATCATCATATACATTGTCAAGTATTAAAAAGCAGAATCGGCAAGAACTGCCAAAAACACCATGTCGATTTGATACCTATTGAATCCGGTACTTACTTATGACAATAAGACACCAGGTTCGAATTCCGGTTACAGATGTGGATCAGAACAATGTGCGTGCGTGTGATGTGAGCGTTATTTATATTACTGTAATAAATATCAAACTACGATATACTAACGTCATGTTACAAGATGGAATGACATATCAAACAACATCACTACCTATTAAAAGATTTCTTAGTAGCAGCAAAAATTCCGACCTCCCCAAAATGAGGGTACAGTGACGGGTTTATTAGTGTTCAGTATCAAAATTGGCAAAACGGAACACTTATGGAATTAGCTCGGTGTCTGACTAGTGTGTGTCCGTCCGACTGTCACAGGCATTTTTCTCAGAGAATTTAAGACATAGGAAGCTGAAACTCGGCATAGATATAGCAACTACTAGTCCATAATGTTTAGATTTTAAGATAATGTTGTGCGCAGTTGTTATTGAGAGGCAATTTTAGCCCTATTGTAGATATAATATTTGTATATAGCATATGTTTTATATTGTCTTTTGTTACTGTGCCTATTAAAATAAAATATCATAAATTAAGTGAAAAAAGCTTAAGTTTCATTTTGTGGGCTATTTGGGGGGTAGAAAGGGTAAAATTTTAAAAAATCTACTGTATGGTGTGGGGTATCAATTGAAAGCTTATGAAAATACGAGTCTAAAATATATTTTTCAAATTTTTAATTAAAACTTTGTTTAACAAAATTTTTATTTTAATCCGAGAAATTGGTGTCCCCACTTTCAAAAAATATAGCCGTATAAGATCTGAAAAAAATCATGAACATCAGAAATAACGTGTAGATGGCGGAAAAATTATCAGGGTGACACTAACTTCGATAGTTTTTTTTTCTATACCCAAAAAAAAAACAAAATGATCTTCAGTTACTATCTAACCACATACTAAGTAAGTGTCAATTTAAAGTGGTTTCATCAAGACCCATGTTAAACAACTGGTAGTACGGAACACTAATTGCCCGAATCCCGACTCGTACTTGGCGGGTTTTATAATATTTCTCATTTCGTTGAAGATAGTAAAAGCAATTACTCTTCAACTATACACCCGTATGTTAAACTATCAACACAGTAATCTCATTCGTAAAATAAAACGGAGCATATTTTAAAAGTTCTGTGATAAGACAAAACGAGAAAATAACAGTACCTATAAATGCAAAAACAATCTGGTGGCAAGCGGGATTTGAACCCGCAACATACCTTTCAGAAAATGGGAAATCAGGTTTCTTGTGTGTATTTCGCGATTTATGATAATTATTACTAATTTTAAATTTATTTCTTGCTAATTTAATATTCAAATTAAAGATTGAAAAATTTGTCTCGGGCGGGACTTGAACCCGCACTACACAGCACTTAGCACAACATGGCTGTAACATGTTTAAAAATCAATAATATTTGTTATAAAATTTTTTTTTTAATTTTTTTTTAACGACGCATGATGCTGAAGCAGATTTTATTACTATTAATTTCGTTTAAATGTTGTCTGAAATAAATAAAAGTAATAATGTGCATTTAATTTATTTTTAATTTATTTATTCACTTCAAAGTGACCTTTATGTGTCTTAAAAATTACCACGCCGAACTGTACAGCAGTTTATCGGCGGATTTTTTAAATTTTGTCTCATTGTGAAAGTTGTTCAGTTTGATGGTCTGAAGCATCCCCTTAAGTATAACTAAGGTGTTTTGTTACATCCAGTATAATATCTGTGTGCCAAATTTCATCCTAATAATACGTTCAGCCGATTATGCGTAATTGAGTCAAAAACAAACAAACATTGTACAGACCTACAAATAGAAATACAAACAAAATACAAAATATATACATATACCATAGCATATGCTCACGACTATATTCCCCGAGCGGGTAATCAGAGATACTCCAGAACATCCACGTTTCACTAGAATACATATTTAAAAATATATATATATATATATACAGGGTGTAAGTGACAGCCTAGCAAATTCTGAAACGGAGAACTCAGACCATCAAACTGAACAACTTTCACTATGGAGCCTATCTCAGGAGACGCGAAAAAAAAATCAACTGTCCCATACATTTAGGTCGGGTAGGTACTGCAGTTTTGTATGGGACAGCTTTTTTTCGCGTCTCCTGAGGTAGACTCCATAGTGAAAGTTGTTCGGTTTGATAGTCTGAGTTCACCGTTTCAGTATTTGCTAGGCTGTCACTTACACCCTGTATATATATATATATATTTACGTACCAAAAACATTAGTTAGAATATATGTTGAGTGGGACTAACATCTATAGGTTATAACTATTTATACAATGTTTTATAAGGATCATAAGGTATCGGTGTGTTGGTACCCGCGGTAAGGATCCAGTCTGGACGAGTACCAGCGCCCATCTCCACAGGTCTACCTACAAACTTTGACATCAAACATATTATTTAAAGTACCTACCAGAATCTAGCCACACTTGTATTACAATACATAAAAAACAAACATATATGATTTGTTTGGGTACAAATATTCGTATACACCATACAAATATTTGGTCTTTGAGGGATACGAACCCGCGACCCTCGGCACATCAGGCAGTTTCACTATAAATACCCCGTTATCTAATTTTAGTACGGACCACAAAGAAAAGAAATATATGATATATTAATTAATAGCCCAGCGAAGCAGTAAAAGCGACAGCACTAGAGAAAGACCATAACTAAAAGTGGTCTACAAATAAAACAAGTTTTATAGTGTGATTACGTAGGATCGTAAAAAATTCAATTTACCCGACGCCGAGACATCTGAATGTTCTGAATATGCTCTTTGTCTTTTTGTCTTCTACTTTCACTGAATGAGGCATTTTCCTGGCATTTTCCAATACTAGTAGAACGAAAAATCTGTAGATGGCAATATTAAAAGTTTAGAATGGCATCATGACTGACAGGTGGTGTTGCCAATGGATAAATTGTTCACTACCAATAAATACGCAATAGCACAAGTAACTATTAAAAGATCTAATTTGTACAGTAGCAAGGTCACTCACAGGCCACTGCAAATTAAATAAGCACTAGCACACACTGAAACTAAGTGACACCACCGGCTGCAGATTCTGCAAGGAGGAAATGGAGACTCCTCTGCACCTCCTATGTGACTGTGGCTCCCTGATGTACAAACGTAGTACTCATCTAGGTAGGCAGGTTTTGTCACCAGATGAGATATAAACTATCCCTATCAAGAATCTACTGCGTTTTCTGGCCGCAGTGGGGATTGGTAAGGAACTTTAAAAAAGGGCGTTCACAAAGGACCAGCGATGGTCTACGTGGCACAGGCTCAGCAAGCCTGTCAAGGCCCAAAAACCCCCCCTAATAATAATAAACTATTAAATAATCTGTGATAGCACCAAACATTTTAGTCTCGTATACATAAATGAACATTCACTGTACAAAAAGTAGAAGAATTCAAAGTATCAAAACGTTTTTCATATTAAAACCAGATTATCAACAAATTGCTCATTAAAATAAGGAATCGAGAAAAAATATGGAACACTTTCGATCTGACAGGTAAATTTTCATGATTGTAATCCTTCCAGTGTCTTTGAAAAAAAAATGTTTTAATGAGAACGCCTCATTAATTAAGAGTCTACCCATCAAACTGAACAACTTTTACTATAGGAGCAAGCCGATCGCGGTCGGAGCAAAAATATCAGTTGTTCTATACTAAACGGCAATGCCAACTCGACTCAAATGTATGATGCAACAGCAGATTTTTTTTAGGCTAGCCGTTAGCGGCTATCACCACTACCACTTTATATAGATAAAACAATACCTATACTGATTCTTAGTATAGTATTATCTTGGATAAGTTATATGTCAAGATTGACAGTCGAAGCTACGAAAGCGTAGAAAAAAATTGCAACCAGTATTGGCCTCTAAACCCTATCCATATACACGCACACAGACATAATTTATACGACGCCTCACGCACACCAACCGAAGAAAATTATACAGACAGACATATACTTTATAAGAGTATTATATTATCTGTGGTTTTAGCAACGTTTCTGACGCTAAAGAAGAAAACATGGTTAGAAAAGCTTATAATTACAGCAAGGGTCGGTTTTAGCATAATGCTTTGTGTGTCAAGGTTAGAATTAAGTGTCAAGTAATAAGTGGTTCTACTTAGCCTTTCGCTAAAGACTGAGGAAAAAAACCATACCCTCTAGTGGTTTTGTATGGCCGCCATGGAAACAACGGAATTCCTCGATTCCAGTATATTAAGAAGAATCATACATAAAAAGTAAAAAAACAAAATATTTCTGAAATTCGCAACGAATTTGAAATGAAAGCCTTGAAATTAATTCTTGAACACGGAAAATTGACTAAACGTCACAAATTTCCAAATTACGCAGGTACAATATTTTAATTAACATTTTTTAAATTGTCGACGAACTAAGCGTGGTAATTTAATGGAAATAGGGTGACCAGGGAGATGACTTTGATACTTGATAGGTACGATAGGGTAGCCAAATTTACTTTTCGTTTTTTCCTTCAAATGTGAAATCTTACCTTGAAATGTCATATTGTGTAACACAATTACATAATTTTATGGCTTATCCACAAACAAAACACGGAAAATCTATTACACTTACATGCCTCACCGGATTTTCTGTCGTAACTCTTAACTGATTTTACAAAAAGACAGATGCAATATAAGGTCTCACAAAACTAGCTGAAACTATTTTAAGGGTATGATCAGACCATCAAACTGAACAACTTTCTCTATGGGACCAATATCAAAATCGCGAAAAAAAATCAGCTGTTCCATACAAACATACACGACCTAAATGTATGGGACAGCAGATTTTTTTTTCGCGATTTCGATATTGGTCCCATAGGGAAAGTTGTTCAGTTTGATGGTCTGATCATCCCCTTAAAATAGTTTCACCTTATTTTGTTAGACCTTATATATGTTCTACATAAATCACCATGACTTTTTTTCATTCAGGATTGTCAGAAAATTTGCTAGATATACTAACCGCATTTTAGTGTACCTTTATCAAATTTCACTTTTAACAAAAATTCCCTAAAAATATCCCACAAAAATTGAAATACCTAGCCACCCTAATCAAGACATAAATACAAATTAACGCAAAAAAGCTTTTCGTTAACTAACTTGTTTTAAAATCGTTCCCGTTATTATTAAATATTCATTTCTCCCAGAACTCGGGGTCGGGGTTGACCTCATTATCCTTCCAATTTACCAACTAAAGAGTGAATAAAAGGTCCCTCTCTAAAAAGGAAAAGAAAAGAATCCGTATAAAACTAAATCACTTTGCTCCTAAAACTTTTAGGGATATCCCTAAAACGTATTTGCCTAAACATGCAAAGGTTGAACCTTAAAAAGATAGCTCAAGAACCTAGGAGAAAGGAGAGGCTGTAAATCAGCGGCGCTGCGCAGGTTCAATTCCGTGCAGACCCAATCTAAGCCTCAACCTTTTGTCTCACATAGGTTCTACTTTATATCCAGATACTAAGAAAAACTTTTTTTTTATTTATTTAACTTCGTTCTGTTACAATAAAATACAAATTCGCCAAACTGCGTAACAGTTTGTTGGCGATACGCTCATAGTTGTAATTATATAAGGTCTAACAAAATTAGGTGAAACTATTTTAAGGGGATGATCAGACCGTCAAACTGAACAACTTTCTCTATGGGACCAATATTGAAATCGGGAAAAAAAAATCTACTGTCCCATACATTTAGGACGAGTTGGTTTGTATGGAACAGCTGATTTTTTTTCGCGATATCGATATTGGTCCCATAGAGAAAGTTGTTCAGTTTGATGGTCTGATCACCCCCTGAAAATAGTTTTACCTTATTTTGTTAGACCTTATATATGAGGTCTAACAAAATTAGCTGAAACTATTTTAAGGGTATGCTCAGACCATCAAACTGCACAACTTTCTCCATGGGACCAATATCGAAATCGAGAAAAAAAAAATTGATGTCCCATACAAAACTGCAAACACAACTTGACTCAAATGTATGGAGCAGCAGATATTTTTTTCGAGATTTCGATATTGGTACCATCGAGAAAGTTGTTCAGTTTGATGGTCTGAGTATACCCTTAAAATAGTTTCAGCTAATTTTGTTAGATCTTATATAAACAGTTTGTCCATGCGAGCGATACACTACACTCATAGATATTCACTTTAGATTAATACATAAGTACATACATAAACTCACGACCATAATCCCTTACGGGTGGTCAAGAACCTACATCATTTTATATCTACAATACTACTATTATTATAATTATTGAACAAACATTTCTTTACTTTTATTTTTAGGGTACATTTACTTAGCTTTTTATTGTTGTCTGGACTACTAATAGAGAACACATTTTTACAATTTAATGTAAGTATCTGATCTGACCACTTTAAGGAATTATCAGCCTGTCATCGACCACTGCTAAACCAATAATGTGTTCAGGGAGTTCCCGAGGTTTTTTAGCGCGTCGGAGATGTTCGCGGCGGCAAGTGTGACTTCCTTTCACGCCATAATATTTTTTCGCCATAAGAGTTTATTTTTATATTTGTTATGTCATGGATTTACTCTGAGAAGAGTTGATCGTGCAAATAGAACAGTTTCTGTATCACATTATTAATTTATTTTATATATTTTTGGAGGTGTTGCCCATGAAGTAGAATGACAACTAATGGCACGGGATAGGGAAGGCTGGAAAAGCTTGGGGTAGACCTTTGCCCAACAATGGGACGAAAGAGGTTAATAAAAAAATATATTCATTTATAATAATGAGTATAAGTAAATCCTTAATAAAAGGGGTAAAATAAATAAATAAATAAAATAAAAAATGTGTATTTGTGACTAGTAACGTTGATGTTCATTACAAAATAGATAGCGGTTACTTGTTGCGAGTTTATGTATGCAGGTATGTATTTAAATTGTGTGTCTTTTCTTTTGTTAATGTCGAAAACAGAAATAAGTCGGATTCGTTATTTTACGTGACGCCACAGATTTCAAAGTCACTCCGTGTAGTTGGCAAGCAAACAATTAATAGGGTTGTCAACGGGAAAGATTTTTTATTACTCACAGAGTAAAATCTGATTCTAATCTAATACTTTTATTTACAACACTTTACCGCGACATATTCTGAAAAGTATACAAAAAATATCCTACTTTTCATAACATAATTATTCTATCTATGTGCCTAACATCCTACTCCGTTTATAGTATAAGAGATAGACGTCCTTTTTGTTATCATCAGCTGCAAGGCTGATTCAGTATTTATAGGGTGTAGAGTATCTCTGTCTGCCTGCATAACTCCAGTCGGTTTAGGAGTTACAGCCGTTCAAAGGTCTGGTATGGTTCCTAAAAATGAATAAGCATGAATATACAGGTATTATTGTAATTGTAATATGCACTGTAGCTATGCGAACGGTACAAAAACTGGCATGGTCTGTCAGTCGGTTTAGGAGATACAGCTGTTCAAAACTCCGCCCAGACCTGGTCCATCACCATCACAGATATGCTCTACCCTATGAATATAAAAAAATAGGGTGAAGACACCCTATGAATACTGAATCAGCCTTATAGCTGATGATAACAAAAGGTACGTCTATCCCTTGAAACATTAGTTGTTTATGCGCGATTTAGTCACAAACATTTTTAACACGTTCCGGGACAGTGAACGAGACACAATAGAACTTTTATTGTTATCACGTCTATAGCAGGTCACTGTCCCGAAACGTGTTAAATATCCTATTAATATTATAATCACAATCATAATTTATTCGTAATATTCATTACATGTCACAAAAAAAATTATAATAATACAATTAAACAAAGATAATAATAAAAAATCTGAATGAAATTATAAGTTAGTTGCCACAAAGATATATTCTAGATAAATATAACATGTTCAAAATAACCACATTTTACCAGCAGTAGTGCTCAAACTCTATCCAGTCACACTCTGGAGTGTGACAACGCAATAAATCGAAATTAAAGTTTTCCTTTACCGAAAAGCCAGTGGTATATTAAAATTATATTGAATCAATCTTTAGAACTAAGGTTCAGGACGTCGGGGTCCGAATAGCTCGCTTAAAGTGGCGGTGGGCAGGACACGTAGCTAGGCGGAATGATGGCAGGTGGAGCAAAGCCTTAACAGAGTAGTAGCCAAGATTAGGTAAAAGAGAGGTGGGTCGTCCGGCAGCCAAGTGGGTTGACAACCTCTGGAAAAGTATCGCCAAGACCTGGATGCGGCTGGCAAAAGATCGGGAAGGATGGCAAATTAGAAAGGAGGCTTATTCCCTGCAGTGGGTGAATAGGGGCTGAAAATGATGATGAGTCAATCTTTATAGAACGATCAACTGTCCCAACTCTAGGTCTAGCCGAAAAAATTCGGAATGCGTCCGCAGTAAACAAGTGAGATCACAAGTAGGCACTAGGCAGTAAAATACGTATTAACTTTCACATAAAAACACATCCAACGATGTATATATTTACGAAAATACCAACCGTACGTACTTTACTTATCTGATAAAGTCACGACAATCCGTTTTGTGGTAGTCGAAAACTTTGATACAATTACAAATTATCTTTTAAGCGTGCAATTGTAGCTAGGAGTACTTTTAGTTTTTTTAGGTTTCAGGTTGGATGAGTAAATAACCCACAGAGAAAAAGCTTCTAAGGAGCGACAAAATGATTCCGTGGCGCGCTCGCCCATAGATTGTCCACTGGCCGAACCGGTGAACTTCAAGATTTTCCACTGGCGTGTAGGTGAACTTGTCGGTGAAAGCCCACGCACACACCGCTGCGCTTTGTAGTAGTGTACCTATCGTAGCGCGATTAGATTGTATGAAGCTTATTCTTTGTAAGGTATTGAATAGGTTACACCAACGACACATTCACAAAACTGATTTACTCATGAGTTAGTAATAAATGGCTGGCCTTTCACCTTGCATGAAATCCATGGGAAGAATTGGAGTGTTCTAGGCCGGAATCACACAGCAGTAAATTATCCGCATAAAAAATATTGAACGATGTCTTTATTCCACAAAAAATACCAACCGTATCTAAGAAATAAAAACCTGATAAAGTTGACAATGAAATTGAAAAGTGAACTTGACCGATAAGGAAAGATAAATATTTTATCTAATATTTTAATATCACACTGCCCGTGTGACCGAGAAGTGTTCAGTTACATCATAAATTCATATTTATGAAATGAAAATGAAATGAAATGAAATTGTATTTATTTCAAGTCACAATGAACCCATATAAAAGCACAAACATGGTACATTAATTAATAATATCAAACTAGAGTCATCTCAACATTAGATTAGGTACATTACATTACAAGACAAGACAAAGTGGAATTACGTACATATACATTTTAGCTGGCGATTTTAGAGACCGCATATAGTGAACTTACATGCATTATATACGGCCTCTATTATCCCATTGTCAGACGATCTTATTCTTTACATGAACGAAGCGTGTCTTTTTCGCATAATTGCACGAAAGTCATCCTCCATCCCATCATTTAACGTGATAGATTTTGTTTTGACTTTAAAGGAAGGTTATAAAAAGTAATAACTGCTCCATCGATAGTACATGAGCATAGCGGTGTCTATGGTGGTGTAAATACTCCATAAAAAAAGTTACATTTAATTTCGCTACGGTAGGTACACAACCACAAGGCGCGGAGGTGTGTGCGTGACCTTGCACGGACGAGTTCACCTACACGCCGCCCGTGGTAAAACCGGCTCGGCCAGTGGACACTGGACAATCTATGGGTTCTATGCTATGGGCGAGAGCCACGTGATCATTTTGTGTGCTCCTTTGAAGCTTTGTCTCTGTGGGTCATTTACTTATTTGGCATAGATGATGGTGGTGATTATTTAAAGTGTTAACAACAGAGATTTCAGTGACCTTGTAAAAATTTTGATCATTAATTAAACTTTTATTTATTTAATATTGTGTTAATTTTTTTGGTAAATTTAATGTATTTAAAACACTTTCCAAATTTTCAGGAATGGTTTAGATTGTCAAACTGAAAAACATTTAATAGCTATGGGGGCAAAACTGAAATCGATAAAAAACTAGTTGTTTAATACATTTTTGAGTCGAGTACGCAGGAGTCCGATTCCGGTCCGATTCCGGTTTTATTCCAGGAGTGCGATTTTTTAATCTCATACGTTGAATCCAGCAGTTTAAAATGTATGGAGATACGCATCTTTCTACTGCTGATTTGACTTCCAAAAATCGCATTACTGAAGTATGATTTTTGAAAGTCAAATCAGCAGTAGAAAGATGAATGAATGAAATATACTTTATTTACACCAAACACATAAATACAGTACAGAGCAGGTTACAAAAAGAAAGATGCATATCTCCATAGTAATTTTGACATTTTCAACTGCTGAACTCACCGAATGAGTTTCAAAAATCGCACTTCAGGTTTGCTCCCAGAATAAAATTAAGTTGTTCAGTTTGATGGACTGAACCACCCCTAAAAAGTTATTACAAATTAACCTCGTAAGTTCCGATGTGTTCAGGGCAACACATGTCCCGTAGGTAGTTAAAAAAATTCGCAAGTTCGCGAAAGGCTTGATTTTTTACTAGATATCAATGAATATTCAGAACGTATGTCAGTTAATAGCTGAGTTGCCATAATCTTACCCTATTATCCGATGACATCGTAATAATAAGACTTAGCCCGATATTGTTTTGCTTTCCACAAGTTAAGCTTAGCAGCAAAAGTATACAATTTTCCTGTAAAAATTACATAACACAAACACAAAAATAAACCCACATTACAATCTAAACCTTATCTCTAAGGTACTTTGATTCATTTCATCATGTAATACTTTAGCATAGGACGTAGATTAGAATCGATTGGATCAGAACCCGGCTTGTTGCTATCGCGATCAGCGGGACAATCGGGACACCCTCGTCAAGTCCACCGGTCGGTGTGCGATCACCTCATTAAACAGGACATTGGCCTGTGTGATGTAAGGGTCTTTGCAAGGCTATTTTTTAGGTCACGAATTTACGACAAGTGACCGTACCTGGCTATTACCGTGAAGTGCTTGAATAGGTATCGTAAATTTTCTGCGACACTTTCATTTTGTTTAAAGGTATTTTCTGGGTAAGCGTGTCCCACCCTTGGTTGCGTCATCGCTTACCTAAACCTATAAGGTGATATTGAGGCAATTCTTTTAAACTTTTAAGTATTACATTACGTTATACAGAATACGTATGGAAGTTAAAGGGGTCATAATTTTTATTTTAAATCGCATCGCACAATGGAACTTAAATATTTCGATTGGGGGGCATATAGAGAACATGTCATTTATCATAATAATTAATCATAATCTCCTAAAGTGTCATGTCATGGACATAATTGAGTCGTTTTGCAATCAATCAACATATTCGTGGACAGTGAACGAGACACAATAGAACTTTTATTGTTATCACTATATAACCAGACTGTCCAGTGTCCACGAACGTGTTAAAAAAATATAGACTATGCCAGCACGGCTAGCATGCCACCCACTACAAAGCGCCAAATTTTACGTAGGCCAGAAAGAGCGCCCATGGCGTTTTTCTCGTTTAAACGCTTTGTCTTGGGCTCATGCTAGCCCTGAAGAAGTTTACAAACCGTTTTAGTGTATCGAGCTAATTAAAATATCTGCTAAAGTTTATGTCACTTAGGTACATACATTATTCTCAGCACTAGGTATTAGCTGTTTAGAATACCTTGAGCTAAATAAACACAATTCTTCATAGATCTACCTAACAAATCTATTTCGAAAAATACGGGACATAATACAGATAATGTGAACGCGTCCTAACGGTCGTTCTATTCGTGTCTGTGATACGGGACAGGTAGTTGCAATTCGCGTGTCAATTAGCGTGAAAAATGGCAAGGGTAGTATGTCCCGCAGATTCAATGGTGGGTCGCTTTAGCTCTCCGGGAGCCGGGACTGCTTTATTTGAACTCTGAACTGAATTTACTACGTTTTTAAGTGCTTTTGGCGCAGGTACATTGTTACAGTATACAGTAACAGAGAGTTTTTAAGGTGGCTTTATTCAAAAAGTATTTTTAGTTCTGCTCATACTGATGACAGTATGACAACATCACATTCACAAAATGTTTAATGTGGTTGCAGAGGGGTCAATTTTATACAAAACTTTGACGCACAAGACGCATAGACGGTATTAATATAAGTAACTTTGTATATATGGAAAAATAGTTTAAAGCTTTTAAAATTTTGTATGAAAAATTTCAAAGCGTTATATCTTCGTAATTATTTTATAAATTGCAAATGTTATTTATGACGCGGCATCTAGATTTCCTAAACTATTTTTCCATATATAAAATATACTTTTATTAAATCGATCCACGAGTATTGTGCGTCAAACTTTTGTATGGACTGAAACCACCTTAAGGCTGAGGACTTACTTTTTGGTGTAAGCCACCCCTTAACCTGTTACATTTCGCTAGTATTTGAATTCGTTTTATTAATGGCCTGATTCAACAGTTCTGGATAAGTTCTTCATCTGACAGATTGTTTAACAGACTAGCTGACAGATAAGCTATTGAGAACTTATCCCGAAGTGGTAAAACAGGCCTTAAATACAAAATATCTGGGTGAAACTGATAGTATCGACGAAAAGGAGGAGATAAGTGATTACAGGGCAGGGTGTAAACTTAACTGCCTTACATATTTTAGGGAAATTTTTTTTTAAGTATTTTTTTTTATTTTCTGACCACAGAACTTGAATCAATATTAAAAATCTGTTTCGGAAAACGGGATCGGCTTTTCCATAATACATTTGTGTCGAGTAGCCATTGTAGTTTTTCATAAAACAACTATTTGTTTTTTGCGACATCGATGCTGGATAACTTGCCTCCATAGTGAAAGTTGCTCAGTTTGATGAAGGCCCTTAAAATATGTAGCGCATTAAGTTTAATCCACGTTTGAAAATCTGATGCATTATACTAGGTTTGAGGATATAAAATATAATGCTCACAGGCAATAACGAGTAGGTACATTATTAATTTTATTTTTTGACCTATTTCATCCCATTGTTGGGCAAAAGTCTCCCCCAAGCTTCTCCAGCCTTCTCTAACCCGTGCCATCATTTGCCATTTGACATTATTCCATTTTCTTCAAATTTAAACTGATGAATATAGTCATATCATAACATAACCCATCTTAAATGTGCCGCAGTTGGTTAAAAAGAAAACTTGATAAAATACACGTGTGCATATAAAATTTCAATGTCACTTTGTTTAGGTAACGAAATTCTTATCTACTTTCTGTTTTTAAGCAAAAACAGCTGACGTAATGTGCGATAAATATATTTACATAACAATGCCTACTACAGGTCTAGCCCAGCCATTTTACGGAGTATTCAGTATTTATTTGCAGTATCACAATAATGAAGTACATACTTACGTGTAACACAAGATCTTATTTAATTATTGTGACGCCCTGTTAGGGCATGGCAATATAATTGCAGAGTGTTTGAAAGTTTTATTACATTACATAATATAATCATTAATTTAAGTAATAGAGATGTCGACGTTAACAAGAGCAAGAGCCTAAAATATAAGAACATTGTTGTCCTGGAAAAAAATCATTAATGTTGTAGTAACTTTTTGAGATGAAAAAAAAAAAAAAAAAATATCGGGCATAGGCCCACCACACATTCCCACCGCTGTAACTCCTGTAAGCCAGGATCAACAGCGGCGACCATTCACAACACTGGACAATGAAGTCCAGCGAGCCCGGGGGATGACTCTAATCTGTCTTGGAACCCGCAATGAATTAATCAAAGAAGATAGGAGGAGTAGGAAAACGAAATATCCGACTTCCCTCCATTGCAAACGGGAGACAGCAATAATAAGGAAAAAACATGGCTATTAGAGAGCCAATTCAAGAGATCATTTATGGCAGTGTTGAAGACACGACCGCAAAAGCACCAAAAATACAAAATAAAACAATAGGAACCTAACATTGTACTGAAACTATGACCTATTTTGCTTCCAGTAATAAGTATGGCAAAAACATCTGAACGCACGGAAGTTATCCCTAGTCGCAACAAGATCCATGTAGTAAGGGACACCAGAAAACGATTTTATTGAGTCAAGCATGGTCTGGCGCTCGGCGTACCAGAGCTCACACTCCCAAAGAATATGATGAGCGGTCTGTTCGAACTCGTTACTGTCAACAGAACATTCACATAAAGGTGACGCAACCAATTTAAAATAAAATAGCTTTCCCTTAAAGTTACCATGTCCAGTAAGAAATTGGGCTACGCAGTGATCTACCTCTAGCCACGCCTTGTCTAGACGATCGCGAACAGATGGAAAAAATTGGTATAGATGTCGACCCTTTGTAGACCCTTGCCACCGTAGTTCCCAGTCTAATAAAAGTTCATCAAAGATGTTGCAATCAAAGTTAAATAATTTACTAATTCTATTTCGGTCGCGAGGTTTTAAGAAGTTATGACTAACTTTTCTTGAACGAAAGTAATTGGCCGCGCGGCGTTGTATTTCCAAGTCTACGGGAACCACCCCCGCTAGAACGGGGAGTGCTTCGGTGCTGACCGTTCTATACGCTTTACACAGGAAAATCAAGGCTAAACGTTGACTTTGAAGTAACTTACGGCGCGCAGCGCCAATAGCCGACCTATCTGCCCAAACGGGGGCTCCATAACACATGCACCCGAGGTATGTAGCGGAATATATTATTTTAAGTGTTTTGTAACAAAGACCCCATGTCGAGGTGGAAATACGCGCTAAACTCAAAAAATTACTTACTTTTTGAGATTAGGAAGCTTTTTAATTTTTGTGCAAAAGCTTTCTTTGTCTCTATTTTTCTTTAATTTCAGTTTCGGAGGTTTGTTAGGAGAGGTGGGAAGTAATTATTAGTTGGACTTTTAAAATCTAACTGGCACCACTTAGTGACAAAAAGACTATCTGAAAACATATTAAGACGTCCTAGACGAGTCAATAGTGTCATAGAAACCTAAATTGGTTTTTACTGCACTATTTTGTCAATTTATTGTAATGTTTTTTCATAAATAAATATTAAATACAAATACAAAATATTTAAAAAAATTCACTACGTAACATGGAAATCAAAATTCTGGGTCCCAGAAAGCTTTTAAATTAATAATATTAATATCAATGCACTTATTTGAATTAGATTTAACAATATACATTGTTTTTGAGCGATAAAATGGACATTGAAATTTAAAAAATTAGGTTTTTATTAGAAGTAGACAAAAATATTTACACCATGTTTGAAGTATGTATAATGGTAACGCCTTTAACATGTTCAAAAAAATTACCATCAGGTTTTTTATAACGAGATAATAGCTAAATTTTAAATTTGAAAATGTTGCTTACGGGATTTTTTTTATTTTGGTACACATCTAAGCTCAAATTGATTCTTAAATACTATACAGAAAACAAATCAATTATTAATTAGTCCCGGCACAAACCGTAAAATGACTGGGCTAGTCGGTAGGTATAATATTATGATGTAGGTAAATACATTGGTAACATATTGGCACATTGGCTGTATGCAGCACTGGCTGGTTGTTGTAGCAATTTTTTGACCACCCCTAAAGGGATAATGGTCGTGGATTTATTTATGTATGTACGTAAACACATTGTTAAATAAGTAGGCAGTGTACATAAGTTAAAATGTCACTATTAGTAACTATATAATATTGTCATCCTACATTGTACGTTGTAGGTATGTATTATATAAGGTCTAACAAAACTAGCTGAAACTATTTTAAGGGTATGCTCAGACCATCAAACTGAACAACTTTCGCTATGGGACTAATATCGAAATCGCGAAAAAAAAATCTGCTGTCCCATACATTTAGCTCGAGTATGTTTGTACGGAACAGCTTATTTTTTTTCGCGATTTCGATATTGGTCCCATAGAGAAAGTTGTTCAGTTTGATGGTCTAATCATCCCCTTAAAATAGTTTCAGCTATTTTTTTTAGACCTTATATAATTTATTTATTTATTGTTTGTTTGTGCACAATAAGTTTGCCTTGTAATTAACTTTATTTAACTGTCTCTTTTGCGGGTCTGCTGGAAGTAATCTCTTCAGAGATAAGCTCGCCCTTTATACATGTTTTCTCAACTGTTTGTATACTTTTTATGTCAGTGTGTACAATAAAGTGTTATAATAATGAATAAGGTAACAAAAGTTTGGTACCTAATGTTTTTGAAATTTGCAAATTAATTTGAACTTTCCATACGAATCCGTCTTCGAATTAGACCAGGGTTGGCGTGGAACAAATAGATGGCGTTAGAAGTATTCATAGTATAGAAGCAAATTAATCTATCTTTCACGAATGATGATGATGATGATTGATGACGCAATTTTTTCTGTGAATCGTTAGATAGATAGCGTAGCGACACAGAGCTGTGCCAATTTATATCTAACATTCATAACTTGTTGCCTGAAATAAAAACATAACCCTTTTTCTGGCGCTGGTAAAAGAGGGTTAAAAATTTATCACAATATGATTTCCTTTTTAACCTGAAGTCATATTTACCCGATGCGAACAAGATTGTTGATTTAAGTATTTTTTTCCTTACCTGAAACAAAATAAACAAAAATAAGTAAACAGTATCAAATTAATTAACGCAATCAACTAATTGTGTTAACCTCTGAATTGATAAGTAGATTTTAGAGATGTGCCTTTTATAGGCACAGACTATGCACTAAAGCCGACTACTACCGCCGACTATTTAGGAAATAGTTATTTAAATTTAGATCGCCCGACAAATAATCGGCAAGCCTTAAATCTATAGTATTTTGTGATAAACAAAATACTGTAGATTGAATGCTTGAGTCAGAAATTACAAGAAATAAAATTAAGTAAACAAATAGCAACATTTTATCATGATGTACTCTCGATTTTTAAAGTGTAGTGATCAAAGCAAGCAATGGATGCCGAATTAAACTTTGTATTCAGAATAGTAGTATTTCTGCTAAACTATCGTGATACGGTAAAATGACTTAATAATAGTAAATAATAAATAACGCTCACATGCACATACATTATAATGATCACAAGTAAGCCTCAGGCTTTTTGGTATGGGAACCATAGAACAACGCAACGGCACAAACATATAAAATCCATGACCGAACCGGGTTTCGAATCCAGGACCCTGGTTTGGCAGTCCAGCGTGGTAACCATTACACCAATGTCCTCAAACTTAGCTGCCTTTAGAAGAGTCGACTTATTTTACATAGGCGACTTAACTTTTCGAGGTGGACGGATGTTGCAACAAATACCAAACGTGCATTTTTGTAGTATGTGATTGGTTCGATAATAGTCGAATAGTCGGCTATAACACTAGATGGCACATCCCTATTTATTTTTTTAATTAAATAACAGCATAAATGTATTTTTTAACAATATAATCATCAGGCACACGAGTTCATAGGAGGTCATCCGCAAGGTCGTCGCAGCGACCTCGCATCGCATCGTACGATTAGGATTACCACAAAATATGAAATTTTACGGAAATTAATATGCCGAATATTCTTTTATTTTATTTTATTGATTTGTCTTAATTGACGATTTTAATAATCAATAATAAAATGTTTTGTATGAGAACCACGACATTCAAACGCATTTGTAGAAACGGAATGAGGTAAACATTAATAGGTAGTCCTATTGTTGTGGTTAACACGTATATAGGTGTAGTGTGTCCACGACTGTTTAAGGGAATATAAATATTTTTTTATTTACTAACTAATTAAAGTCAATGAAAATTTTCAGAAACAATGTAAAAACAAATCTCTATGTTTGTATGAAGTCAGATTTTCGTTAAAATGTATAGTTTTAAAGTTACAGTGCCTCAAGATAGCCATACAATTTTTAAATTAATCCTAGCATTAAAACTATTTTACCGAAAATCTGTCTTCATACAGACATAGACAATAGTTTCTAGATTGTTTATGAAAAATTTCATTGACTTTAATTGTATTCGTGTGTATTTGTTTCGTTTGTATGCAGCGCGCATTTGCGCTCTCGGAACAAACTTTTCTTGCTGCCGTACCTTGAGGTGACCAGATATTCCGATCGAAATGTAGTCGTCTGGTAACATTTTTCACAACAGAAATCTCAGAATAAGAAAACGAAATACAAATTTTGCGTTTTAGGTAATATGTTCACATCACAACTACAGAATGTAAATATTATCAGGGTATTTTGTTGCACCCTGTGTGTTGTTCCCGATGGACAAGTAACAAATATTCTAAATGTAGCAAATTTGAATATAAGTATTCTTCTTCTGTCTAGGGGATAGCATATCATAGAGTTTGATATTCAGAATATCCACATAACAAAAAAAAACATTTATACATTGTTTATTTATTTATTAGGGTTCGCCAACAGATGAATTACATTACAAACTCAAGAGACTACATAAAATTAGGCAAACATGTATTCATTTATTTGTATGTAATTTAAAACCTACATTACCAAAACGACCATACAACAAGATCAAATGTATAATTCCTGAAAAGTCCGCTGTAAGACCGCACGTGTGTTCACTTAAGCGCGGTGCAGACTGCAGTTCACCAAGGTCGGACACGTGTCACGTGTCACGTACACATTTTATTGCCGATGACTGTACCGAGACGGAACCCATTTCTGGTTATGCTCTTTGATATGTATACTAAGCTGCGAGCATCGACAAATAAGCTCAAAGACACAGAAATGAAGACAATTCGTTTTAAAATGCGGGGAAAATAACTTTGAAAATAACCGATGATTAGAGCACATTGTCACGAAGTCTGTTTCATAGGTATCATCATCAGTCTATACAGGGTGTTAGGGTAGACAGTTGCATTATTATAATGGGTGATTGTGCTCATGATACTGAACTTCCCAAACTTCTTTTTACTATGTCTTGACAATATTGTACTATGTAATACAATAAAACAAAATATACACAGTAATTGAAGTTTGTATTTTTGTTTTGTTTAAATTTAGAAGATGTAGATATGTTATAGAGTGTCTGACCACATCTCCTCTACAACGGAATAACTTCCGACGGGGTGGTAGAGTCAAAACATGACGTCAGATAGTTATAGGTATAACTGATATTATTTTAGAAATAAAATATTAGAGTTTGATATATGAATAAACCCTATTACATATGTATGTGGAAAAAGGACAGAAGAGCAACAATTAAAATAAGATAACATGTCCTCAAAAAGGATACAATCTGGTAACCCTACCTACGATTCATGAACTAAAATCATTTAAATTCAATTTACTTTTACCAATGAAAATAACAATTTAAAAATACTCGAAAAGACACTACTCTCGATAATGTAATGTAAATGAATTTCAATCCACTTCATTTCGACAAATCCGACACGACGACCTTGCCAAAATCTAGATCGAGTTTTATTTTGAACGTTATCGTGGTACCACACCCAATGTCAATGTCAAAGTCAAGAACGTTCACCGTGTTGCTTGTGTGCACAGATGTCATCGCTATTGTATGTATGTAATTATGTATGTATGTATTCAATATCCGTTTTGCAGGTGCCGGAGCTAAACATGCCTAAATGCAAGTAAAAATATTGTTAAAAATAAAATTAAAACCCATGTACCTACTACTGAACTTGTAATTAATTATTACTATAAACTAAGAAAATAATATTATAACAAAGGCGACGGATACAGGCTGAACATAGTGTTACCATGTGTAAATGGTGTATTGTTCCTCCTACCTAGTAGTCTAGTTATTAACTTTGTCCAATTCGACCCCCATGATATTGTCGTAGGGCTAGGTGGGAGGAACGAAACTGATAAAGATAATAAATATGTTGTTGTGTATATAAGGTCTAACTAAATTAGCTGAAACTATTTTAAGGGGATGATCAGACAATCAAACTGAACTTTCTCTATGGGACCAATATGGAAATCGCGAAAAAGAAATCAGTCGTCCCATACAAAACTGCAAATCATAACTCTACTCAAAATTTTTTTTCGCGGTTTCGATATTGGTCCCATCGAGAAAGTTGTTCAGTTTGATTGTCTGATCATCCCCTCAAAATAGTTTCAGCTAATTTAGTTAGACCTTATATACCTATGCAATTGTTTTTATCTCATGGAAAACTTAGAATAAGAATTGGGCAAGTTTTTGATGTTCTGAGGTTTCAGAATATCTCTGACTGCCCCCTCCTATGCTAACTATACAGAGCTCCCGCTAAACTCCCAACCCAATGGAGTTTTTGAGAAAGAATTGTGTTATTTTTTTGAACCAGATATTGTGGAAATTTAAATAAATGAAAAAAAGACATGATAGATTAAAATTTATTTATACCCAAATAACAACTTTTTGCCAAATCCCTTTGTAAAATATTTAAAAATAAGTGCAAGTCGCATTCACGCACCGAGGTTTGCGTTCCTAATACCACAATAACAAAATATACACAATTTTTTCTACGGGAACAATGTGGGATGGGAATCTATGGTTCCAAGCAAAACTGAAATCTTAACTCGACCGAAATGTATGGGACAGGACAATGGTTTTTTTTTCGTGATTTCGACATTGGTCCCATATAGAACGTTGTTCAGTTTGATGGTCTGATCATCTCCTTAAAAAATCGTCAGCAAGAATGACCCTATATTTACCAAAATATTATGTGTTTTGTCCGGGATCCTTAGCACGATCATGATTTACACTTAGCCAGTTTTTATTATTTATTGGTTAACTTTAGAGTTTGCACCATAATCACACCAAGTTTGACTCTCCTATTTTCTACCGTTTGTTACAACAGAGTAAAAACAGGTTCCAAGACAGATTAGAGTCATCCCCCGGGCTCGCTGGACTTCATTGTCCAGTGTTGTGAATGGTCGCCGCTGTTGATCCTGGCTTACAGGAGTTACAGCGGTGGGAATGTGTGGTGGGCCGATGCCCGTATAAAAAAAAAAAAATAAATAAAAAAAAAACAGACTAAAAACAAAAACGATGATAAAAAAAACTAGTTTCTTCTTTCCTGTGGGGACCTTAATTTTTTTACTTTTTGTTAATTATTCGTTAGTAATTCCAATATAAATAATTAATAGCACATATTCTGTAAAAATTTCAACCGGCTACCTATTACGGTTCGACTTAGGCATACAGGGTGTTAGGGTAAACAGTGCATTACTTTAAGGGATGGATGATTGTACCCATGATACTGAACAATATTCCCTACGAAACCTATAGGAAATTAGCAAAAATTTTTTTGGACTCTCCATACTAAATGCGTTTGTATGAAAAGCCGATTTTTTTTTCTGCGAATTTCTTATAGGTTTCTTAAGTCATTCCATATAAAATAAATAAATAACGCTCACAGGCACATACATTTGTAATGATCCCAAAGCAAGCACTATAGGCTGTTTATTATGGAAACCATACAACAACGGCACAAACATATAAACATCCATGACCGAACCGGGATTCGAACCCAGGGCCCTGGTCTGGCAGTCCGGCGTGGTAACCATCAGTATCATGGGTAAATTAAAGTAATGCAACTGTTTATTCGATATTGTACGACAGCCATGGAAAAAATATTGGGTGGTCTATTTTAAAACGAACCACGGGGCTTGTTTACACGTTCCTTATAGATATATAACAATTATGTAACGATCCAATAACATACTAACACAATTTTTACACGTGTGACCATTTACAACTACGGCAAAAACAAGGTCGTAGCACGCATGCGTTACTTCAACTATAATTTGTTTAACATACGAAGTCTCTTCATTTAAGCTACTTTGACACTTACATCACGAACGTACGGGTGATTTCGAGGGACGTTTAATTTGTATTAAAGTTTACACGGGTTGTAACGAACGTGCCGCAAATCAACGCGATTTGACAGCTCGGTGACGTCAAATGTCATGTCACCGTCTAATGATGTAAAAAACAGCTGTTGTATTACGTGTCAGAAATGCCAAAACATTTTATTATGCACGCCTGACGTTTATTTTAGTAGAGCTATTAAAAAAGTTAATTAATTAAGGGTTCCTGGCGTTATGTTTTTGTGTTTTTTCGTTCATTAAGGGCATACTATTATAAACTAACCAATGACTTTTATCTAGTCCAAGGAAGGGACATAATAAACTGAATCCTTCACCTTTTTGTCTCCATATTACTTTTAAATTAAAACCATGCATAATATTTATTATTCACCTGTGTATGTAATGATAATGAGAAACAATTAAACATTGTTTATTTTCATTTTTAACATACGGAGCCGAAAATAGAAAATTAGAGTTGATTTGTGTAAGAAACAAAAGCTAGAGCGAACGATATAGGTACCGAGATAATGACTCGGATTGCTAGACTGAAGTGCGATTTTTGAACATCACACGTTCAAATCAGCATCAGCAGTAGAAAATGTCAAAATTACTATGGAGATTATGCATCTTTCTACTGCATTTTTCAACGTGTGACTTTCAAAAATCGCACTCCAGTTTCAAAGCTTAGATATTTCGTAGTACAATCTAACCCCATCGTATTTTCAAGAAAGTGGACACGAGAAACAAAACACAAGAAAATAATATTGTGTTTATTATTGTAGATGTCTCTTATTTTTAGTAAGTGACCCAGTGTTCAGACCGCCTATTTTTGTACCTTCTGTATTTCCTATCTGTTTACACTTTGTATACTATGGTGTAAAATAAGGTATAATTAATTGATTGATTGGTTTTCTAGTCCAACACTTAGCAGTTAGCATTATCATCATCATCATCTCAGCCGATGGACGTCCACTGCTGGACATAGGCCTCCCCGAAGGAACGCCATAACGACCGGTCCTGCGCTGCCCTCATCCAATGGGTTCCCGCCGCCTTCGCAAGGTCGTCGGTCCACCGTGTGGGGGGCCTACCCACGCTGCGCTTTCCGGTACGCGGCCGCCACTCGAGAACTTTTCGGCCCCATCGGCCATCGGTACTGCGAGCAATGTGCCCCGCCCACTGCCACTTTAGCAATTCTTTGGGCTATGTCAGATACTCTGGTTCTTCTGCGGATCTCTTCATTTCTGATTCGATCTCGCAGGGAATTTCCGAGCATAGCCCTCTCCATTGCCTTTTGGGTGACTTTCAGCCTATTTATGAGGCCTTGAGTGAACGACCACGTCTCTGTTCCATATGTCATCACTGGCAACACAGACTGATCGAAGACTTTCATTTTAAGAGGCTGCGGTATTTGAGTCGTGAAGATACTACGTAGCTTCCCGACATTAGCAGTTAGCATCCATATATACAACACATCATACGTGCAAAATGTCCTGCCCATCGGACAGTTCCGAGCCTTGTTACAACTTCCACCATAAGGTATGGTTTCGGGTTTCGTTAAGGTAGTAAAGTTATTAATCACCCCGAAAGGGAATTCGGTCGTATGTTTCGTGCACTTATGTTTATATTTTGTTATAAGTTAGTTCGAGCAAAACGGACACGATATAATGACGTCACGCGTCCGCCCGTGTTTACATACTTACATAATTATAAATAACCGAGACTGTACGAGGGTAGACAGACAGACAGTTTGACAGTTTAGTAGCACGGGTAAGTTTTTAATGAACATCGTGAGGTGATAAATGTCGGGGTTTGCTTTAAGTTTTAGCTTTATGTATAATTGTGGTAAATATTTAATTTAAAATGTTTTTTGTGTGGTTCCGGCTTAGACTGGACTATACCCAATTTCTTCCTTAAGACGACGTCACAAGCTGACTAAGAGATAATACTTCTTGTGCAGAGTTTTTGAAGGCGACAATGCTATTAATTAGTCATATGTCACCAATTGAAAAGAACATAATTAATAATTATCCTCAATGTGACCGTTATTAATTTAGGTATAAAGAGCGTTAACCCGCGACTTCGTCCGCACAAATTATATACCAGATTTTAAGTCAGATCATAAGCTATCAAACAAAAAAAGTTTCATCAAAATAGGTTCAGTAGTTTTTGCGTGATACTCGTTCAAACAAACAAACACACAAACAAACAGACAGACAAAAAATCCAAAAATTGGTGAAATGGAATCAGGGACACCTAAAAACTATATCGTAACTTTTTTTTTGTTAATATCTTCAATGTACAGACAAACTTCCTGTTACAGTTTTATAATAGTATAGATAGATGAATGAAGCAGCCCATAGTGACGAAAAAACATTTCGACCTTTAAAAGAAACAAACAGATAAGTCACAATCACTTTGATAGTGAAAGATAGGGACAGGTGAAAGTGGGCCTGCGTCATAAAACGATAAGAACCTAGGTATAGATAATCACCGAGGAATAGCATACCTATCTATCTATTATTTATTAGATCACAGAAAAGGGAACCAGCAGAAATCGCATGAGGAGAGGAGAATTTAGTTGGAGAAATAGTGTGATAAAAGAATACAAAAATATAATCATCATCATCTCAGCAGATGTAGGTCCACTGCTGGACAATTGGACATAGGATTTAATCTATACTATTATAAAACTGTAACAGGAAGTTTGTCTGTACATTGAAGATATTAACAAAAAAAAAGTTACGATATGGTTTTTAGGTATCCCTGATTCCATTTCACCAATTTTTGGATTTTTTGTCTGTCTGTTTGTTTGTGTGTTTGTGTGTTTGTTTGTTTGTTTGTTTGAACGAGTATCACGCAAAAACTACTGAACCGATTTTGATGAAACTTTTTTTGTTTGATAGCTTATGATCTGACTTAAAATCTGGTATATAATTTGTGCGGACGAAGTCGCGGGTTAACGCTCGTATGATTATATTTTTGTCCTGCGCAAATATAATCATATTAAATTCTACCTTATAAGTACGCCTTCTTAGCTCAATTTATGGTCGCATCCTGCAGAAAGCATGAAATTGTATTATTGTATTATAATTGGCATAAATTGTAGCTTTTACATTTATGTGCGTCAATCTAGAAGTAGAAACACGTCGAGAAATGATATTTGTACTGGTGTTGACTTTCGATTTTCGATATATCGCGACCGTTACGGTCCGAACTCCATTGTAATAGAGTTGACATTGGACCTGCACATGCAGCCAGCACGGCTATCATGCCACCCACGAGCACATCTCGATGTTTATCGTTTTCTTGGGGCATACTACAGTTGAAGTCCACATTCGGCTTCGGAATAACTTGCCACACACATACGGAATTACGAATCAAGATTTCCGAATCATAATTACGTATGTATGTGGCGATCAATGATCTTCGAGCACACAATAGCAGTTTTACAGGGCCGTCTTAACCATATTGGGCGCCGGGGTGCGAAAATGCACTCCCCTTTCCAACAAAAGAATTACAAATTTAATTTTTTGTTCTATTCTTTGTCCCACACTCTCTGAATTTTCCGCACGTGCGTGTTAGAACATAAATAAAAATAAGTAAGTAATAAGATCTAAATTGGCTTGCACGTCGCAACGCAAGTTAAAACTGAGCATCCGAATGTGCCGAAACGTTCATTTGCCGTATTTGTAAACAATATTGGTTGGTGCTATAAAATATGGGCACCAATATTCTTTAATGAATGTTTCTTAAGTAATTCTCAAAAATAGTAGATTACGCATGACATGATAAGGCGATTGCCTTTCGCCCCCTAGGTCCCAGCGCCCGGGTGCCACGCACCATTTGCACCCCCGGGTAATTTCTTGTCCCTGTAATCTCGCTGCTGATCGCAATAACTTAACGACACAAGAGACAAGACCAAGTGCACTGTCGGCCACAAGGTCGGGTGACGTCACCGGTCACGCTGCACGCGCGCTACGCCCCGCTTGCTGCGGTCCGGCTTCCGCGCATGGCAACCGCCTGCAACCTATCATGTGACTGTATGCACCACTCACATAAATGGCTTATTTGCTAGCATCGATCATAAATTAAAGAAGTAGATGCTCTTTTAAAATCTTGGCTTTACATGTCAGCGAGATGCCGTAGAGTTTTCGTTTGAAGGCACTTTTCAATTTAATTTGTAGTGTAGACTTGTGGAGCATTGATTGTATATCTAGTTTTTTTTAGTATCTTATCAAAGTTATCTAGACATAGACGAGTTTCGCACTGGGTTTCGCGGTTATTTTTTATGATACAATATGCAGTGTGACAGGAAAACGTCCAATCCCGTTTCTCCTCAAAACTGCTAAATTTGAATTTTATAAGAAATGCCACGATAGAAAAGGATAATTTACATTTCCTTGGGAAGCACGATATTCCTCCTATCTTGTGTATAATTTCAGCTATTTATTTATATAATTTGTATATGTTCTTTGATCATACACATTCGCCAGCTGTGAACGACCCAAAATGAATACACTTCGTCACGTGATCAATGTCTTTTAACTAATTGGCATCCTTTTAAATGATGATTCTACCCATCAAACTGAACAAATTTCACTAAGGGAGCAAAGCTGAAATGACATTTGTTAAAAAGTAGCTAGCAGAAGTGACCAAAAAAAAAACCACTTTAGCCACCGTAAAAGAAACTTTCTGAGATTAGGCACAAAAAGAAAGAATCATAACTTTTACAAAAAATATGACTGAATAACAAACACGGGCACGTCATAGCAACAGTAAAACCTACGTAATTTACTTTATCGGCAACAATCAATCTCCAGCGGATTGAACAGGAATATTGCCGCTTAATCAGCAAATCGATTCACCTTTGTCCTTGTTTGCAAATTAGGAGGTACATGACTACGAGCTATATAAACATAAGGGCGTAAAACTCAACTTAGTATCTGTATACAGGGTCCATCTTAATATGCTCACGGTCTTTTAACAGGATGATCAGACCATCAAACTGAATAACTTTCTCTATGAGAGCAACATCGAAATCGCGATAAAAAAATCTTTTGTCCTATTTGGTCGAGTAGGATTTCAGTTTGTAAGGTAAAGCAGATTTATTTTTCGCTATTTCGACATTGAGAGAAATGTTTTCTGTTTTATGGTTCGATCTTCATTCTGCCCTTATTCCATTACTTGGGGTCGGCACAATATGTAAGTCTTTCTCCATCAATCTCTTTTATATATCCGTCATTTTGATGGTCTGATCATCCCCTTAGAAAACCATCATCATATTATGAACCACCCCAAAGGGTATGTTCAGAGATAAATAAGTCAAATTAACTGGAACATTTATGACAGGGTAGGTCCTAGGAATTTGAACATTTGGCGCATAGAACTTTGATGTGCGCTTTGGACATGTTGCTTTGATGTGCGCGTTGGACTCATTTCTCGTAAACACGCTCGGTAAAAAGCTTGACCGACGACCCGACGACCTAAAAAGGTAGCGAGGAGCGACTGGATGAGGAAGGCCGAGCATAGAGTTTTGTGGCGCGCCTCGGGAGAGGCCTATGTTCAGCAGTGGACGATTCATGATAGGCTGATGACACGCTGATGATCATGATTGTAACACATATCGTAATAAGTCTTTAATCAGATCGTTCAACCACCATTATACTTGAAATGTGATGTCACTTAAACACCCAAGTACTTTTCCGCCACTTTATTACCAAGTGCGGTACCATAAAGTTTGCTCAAACATTTGGACAAACGTTAACAATACGTTTGCCGAACATTCACGTTCGGTCCGTCGCCAGTCGAGTCAGACAGATTGGCGTCGTCACGTTACCTTGGCTGCCACAGAGCAACGAACATTGCATACGCCGTAATACAATCCGAAATGGTGTAAATAAACAGAATTGCTTATTTATTAAACATATTGTTGTGAATAAGGAAGCAGTTGATGTTGTTTTTATAAATGTAACTTTTTCCAACGTTTTACGCATAACATTTTGTTATTTATTTATGGCTGGAACTGGTTCACTCTAGCTTGAACCAAATAGCTAGTTTTTTCACGTCGTATTAGTAATTTCCTTTTAGAAAAGTATTTGTAAGTAATTTGACAATGTGACTCCCGTTCCGGTTCGTTTCTGGTGCAAAGGCTAGCCATAGCAATTCAACGTGGCAACGCTGCTAGCATAATGGGCTCCTTTGCGCCGGGTTCGACCAGGGGCGGGTTATTTGATAGAGCTTGTATATCATTGTTTTGACGAAGCATGTTTCTGTTTTACGTCTGTTTTTGAATCTTTGTTTTTGAAGACGCTTGTGCCGACCAATTTTACAATAGCTCTCATGCTGACACAAAACAAGTCAGGAATTTGACAAAATCGTTAATCGAAAGTAGAAATTTTAAATTATATAGTTGATAGCAGATTATTTAACGCCTCCTCGAAAGATAGAATGTATAGTAGGTCTAGGTACACATATTTTATTAAGTAGGTACCGATACTTCCGGAGAACTATGAGTAATCAGCGAGTCTCTAAAGCTGGCAATTTTCTTCACCAAGAGGGCAAGTCAAACTCAATAACGCGCCATCGACTCGACAAAAGAAGAATACAATTTCTTGTAAGTAGGTAAGCGAGATTTCCTTCAAAGCTCTGTGACTGCTACAAATATTGCACGCCTCGTGATTTCTCAGTTCTGCTTCAATAAAACGTTGTAGTGTACTTGTTTGTACCTTTTCCTTTGTGCCAGGCTACATGGCAATGATAGACAGTTACTGGCAAATATGTAGGTACGGGTGAAGTGGACTACTTACGACATGTCTTCGAAATATGAGGAAAATCATAAACTATAGTAATGGTTTAGAAACTCTTTCGATTGACGTCGGATAGCTAGAGAAGAATTCATGCAATTTTTCTTCTGCGCAGTCAAGGCCTAGCTCAAGATGTTCGCCGGCTTTTATATTTCAAACAGGGGTGAGGTGAAAATTCGGCACGGAGTGTCAGTACTGTATGTAGTAAGTATTAGACTTAGCATGGTCCAAGGATTTTAAGATACTTTTACTAATTCTTTTACTGTACTAGCACGCCACGCACAACAAAACGAGAAAGCAGTTATGCGCGCTTATTTGGAAATTTAATCCTTTAGTCTACTACTCCCACAGGAAGAAATGGGGTGGTCCACTCAAACCTGAGACTGATGATAATGATGATTCCAAGCCGGAACTATGACGGTTATGGCCACACGGCGGATGAATCATATACATACTGTACTTATAGTTAAAAGTGAGTAGACTCTATTCCTATGCTGATAGAGTCGACACTGTACACAACGTGAACCAACACGTGCCAGAAACATTTAAAGATTCACCTTAGCTCACCTTTCCATACACAAAAGAGCGCTATGAAAACACAAGCGAACGCAACAAAGTCATGCAAATTGCCACCTTGTCCGCAATTTTATCAAAAACATCTGTCTTTAAACACAGTGAGGCGCGAACAAATCGGGCACGACCTTGCGACCTTCAGAGTTGGAATAATTTCAATTTGTATATAATTTTTGTTGAACTTCGAAATTATCATTAGTGATCAGTATCTTTTTGGGCGAAAGGTTAGCCACATATTCATAGATTGACACGTCATTATTTTTATATAATTTTTGTTGAACTTCTAAATTATTATTAGTGATCAGTATCTTTTTGGGCTAAACGTGAGCCTTTTTACAACTGCACGCTTAGAAATTAGTTTTTAGTTGTAGTAGAGTTTTTGACTAGGTATAGGTAGGCTTTACGTATAGTAACTACTAGTTAATATGTGGTATAGGGTCCTACTTAAGTACCTGACGGTTTTTTCCAACAAGATTTAAAAAAAACAAGGATCACCAAATATAATCATGTTGCCATGTTCAGGTTGTGCTGTTTCAATTCAAATTAAAGAAAATTGTATACCTATACTGGACGGGTTCTGAACCCGCAAGCCTTTTTAAATATTTTTCTATTTACAGCCTTCCAATAAGGAGATGTGCTTTCATCCAATTAAACTACCGATACTGTACCGATAGCTCCTAAAATCTTCAATCTCTTGACTCTTTAAGAGAAGCATAGAGGAAGAAGTAAGGCGTAACTCATGTCAACGCCCCGTGACACGAGTTATTCCGTCCTCTATGAAGAGAAGTAAGCACTATTTACTGGCGTTTTTATAATCAACCAGTTAGTAAATTTAAACAAAAATCACTGCAGATTTAACAACCCGCAATAATAAAGTCCCTATTAATTAAAATACAATAGTAACACCACACAATCGTTTCGATTTAAATAAACAATAAACGCGGTGCACAAAAACTGTGAGCCAGAGATAAATGCGGAAAACGAGTCGGTCATTATGTAAATGCATTAAAATCCAACCATTGTTCCGTGGTCCGCCAACTAGAACCCGCCACGCCAATTATCTCTAACCATTACTGTAATATCTCTCCAAATAGTTAGAGGATGTTTTAGTCTGGCTGTTACGGTTAATCTAATCTGTTTAAATTACATTACGACTGTCTTTTGAGTCCTATATACTATATACTGACTGCTCTCAAACAGTGAAGGAAAATATCGTAAGGAAATCTGCATACGCTGAAGAAGAAATTCTGATGCATATGTGAACCAATGCCGTGAATAATGCCGTGGTGGTTCAGTGGCGAGTAACCTTGCTTGCCGTGTAGGAGGCGATGGTTCGATCCCCGTCCAGGCCGACTCGTATCAATGAGTTTTTAGGAATTTATGTACGATTTGTAAAACCACTGGCTTTCCGGTGAAGGAAAACATCGTGAGGAAACCTGCATGCCTCAATTTCGAAGCATGTATTGTGCCCACTGTCCATTACAAGTGGCGACGGGCTCACTCCCCGTCACACTGGACAGAGTTTCAATACTAATGAAACGTGGATGTTCTGAGGTTTCAGAATATCTCTGACTATCCCCTTGGGGAATATAGTCGTGAGCATATGCTTATGCTTATGTGAACCAATCTGCATTGGCACGCGGGTCGGACTGACGCCCATACACCCTCCCTGCTGAGGGTAACCCCTGCAGTACGACGTATATAGGCTATGATGAAAATGATGATCCCTGGCTTTTAGTCAAGAGAATTTTTAAATTATCTTGTCTCACTTAAAGTACAAGAATATAGTCCAGTCTTGTTTTATGGCCAGAAATCTGATACACAATATGACTGACTTGGTACAAATATTCGTAGTCACTATACAACTACATGCCCCTTGCGGGATTCAAATTCGCGACCCTCCGCACAGCGGCGGTTCACTTTTACTACCGACTGAGCTATTGGGCAGTCGATGTCCACCTGTCTAATACTGGAGAAAGCTTGTACGTATCAGGTAGTGATTCTCCAATTTTAATGGGTCATAGATACGTAACACGCCTTAAAATAAAATTATTAAGGTTTGCTGTTTCTTCGTGATGTTTTCCAGCATTCCTGAGATGTGTAGAAAATGTCAAAATTTAAATTTCTTGAGCAATCCTTCAAGAATCAATGTAATCATTAGCCTGGGAATACGGGCGTTGGTCGATAATAATATTGCTACCCTAACGATCAAATTACAAGCTTCAATAAATATAACAAATCCCCAATATCTAAGAGATATTTCTAAATCCTTTGTAACTAGTTTTATATCAAAATTCTACTTGATTAGGTTGCTTTTCCAATATCGGTAAACATCTATCACAGGATTCGTTCATCAGTATACACTAGAATCCATAGAAATAATAACTAAGAAGGAAAATTTATCATTTTTCTATTACTTATTACTTATACAGGGTCCTTCTTAATATGCTGACACTTTTTTACGAGGATCATCAGACCATCAAACTGAACAACTTTCTCTATGGGACCAACATCGAAATCGCAAAAAAAAACAGCTGCCCCATACATTTGGCTCGAGTAGGTATGCAGTTTTGTATGGAAGAGCAGATTTTTTTTCGCTATTTCGATGTTGGTGCCATAGAGAAAGTTGTTCAGTTTGACGGTCTGATCATCCCCTTAAAAAAGTGTCAGCATATTAATTTCACTGCAGAGATTCCCGAATATGGACGTATACAGTAGGACTTGTTCATACTCGGCCAAGCAGCGGGCCAAGTAATGCAGATTTGTAAAGACATGTTAGTCAACTCACTTGTTATTTCTATAAGAGTATTTCTAAGCTGCTTGAACAGCCTTTATGCTAAATACTTAAAAGATGCATCGGGTCTGGGACCAATGTCACGCCATGCGCCATGCAGACATGTCTTCCATAGCAATTAGGATTATGACCAAATTAAAATAAACAACAAATTCTCTGAATAACATTCGCAATCACGATTCTTTTTAATTCTAGAAACAAAAGGATTAATAAAAGGCTAATTTTAAAGAGCTGTATCTAAGAAAATCAACGTTATTTTTAGTCTAAATATAAAGTCGCGTCTCAGTGGATTCCCAGATCAGAGCAAAGATACGAAAACAAAAAGACTTTGAAATAGCAATGAATTTATATTATTTCACGTCTCTAAGAGAACTCTTATACGAAACACATTAAGTAGGTACGAACGTGGCACGATTTTAGTGAATTCGTGTGGTGTTAAAGTTTATGACACGATCAGTCGAACTGACCGGCCATGTATCTGTATAGTCAAGGTCATCTAACTAAAATTTGCTGATCATCCCCTAAAAAAACTTCTGTGTAGAATATGTACCAACTTCAAAATGTTATGAGTCATCATCATCATCAGCCTACAAATGTCCCACTGCAGGGCACAGGCCTACCCTCAAGGAGGGTGTATGGGCATTAGTACACCACGCATGCCCAATTCGGATTGGTAGACTTCACATACACATCAGAATTTCTTCTTCAGTGTATGCTGGTTTCCTCACGATGTTTTCGTGATGTTGATGTAATATGATTCAATCAAAATTTAACTTCGATCTAAGGCAAAGAAATTTGCCTTAGATCAAAGTTACCTCTAACGAGATCTAGGGTAATATACATTATAAATATGTATGTAGCCACTGTTTCTGCAACAATTAACCTAATATACATATAGGGTGAAATTAATATCATTAGCATCCTTTTAAAAATCCTTTCAAACTGAACAACATTTTCTATGGGAGCAAACCGATTGGAGCAAATAAAAAATTTGCTGATCCATACTAAACTGCAATGTTGACGCGCGAGTTCACGACTCAAATGTATGCAACAGCATTTTTTTTTGTTGCTCCGATCGGTTTGCTGTTAAAAGTTGTTCAGTTCGATTGGTAGACAAAGAATGCTAATGATATCAATTTCATCCTGTATACGCAAAAGATGTCAGTACAGTGTTTAACACTTTGTCTATCGCCAATTAATCTTGAAATACATAAATAACGCTCACAGGCACATACATTATAATGATCCCAAGCAAGCACTATCGGCTGTTTATTATGGAAACCATACAACAACGGCACAAACATATAAACATGACCGAGTCGGGATTCGAACCCAGGACCCTGGTTTGGCAGTCCGGCGTGGTAACCATTACACCAACCGGGTCGTCGTAAATAAAACGAAAATACCCCAATTTCGGATGTAAATTTTTGTATAATTAATTTTAAGGGACATCTCATCTTACAAGACCGCAAACGGCGAAGCGAAATAGTGCTGTACCTACCCGACTCAAATGCATGGGACAGCTGATCTTTTTTCGCGTCGCCTGATGCGCGGCTTCATACTGAAAGTTGTTCAGTTTGATGGTCTGAGTTCACCGTTTCAGTATTTGCTAGGCTGTCACTTACACCCTGTATATTAATCTAAGATCCCATGCAGGGCAAGACCTCTTCTGTCCTTCCCTCATGAATAAGGTTGAGGCAGCGTAGGCTATACTCCACCATGTTGGTTCAGCAGCGGAAGTCAATTTTTTAAAACTGCATGTGTAGACGAGTTTTTTGGTTACCTACTGATAAAACAGTTTTAATTATGCTTGTATGAAGTGTTTACGCTGCTTTTAAATTTTAATTATAGGTACATAAACGAACTTGCATTTATTTTACCTACTCTCTAATTAATACGTTGCTTTTATCACGAATACGATCAATACGTAAATTAATGAAATGTTTTCCGGTACTTTTGGACGTGTTTGACAACGTCATTTAAAAATAAATAACTGGCCAAGTGCGTGTCGGACCACGCGCAGGTTAGGGTTCCGTAGTTGCCCGTTACAATATAATATGGACTTAGAAAGAGGCTTTTTGTTTTATAATACGGTTTAACGGCTACGGCGTCGAAAAAGTACATTTTATAAGTTGGTCGACTATTACTCGTAAACTTGTATAGCATACTTAGCGGTAATAGTTTTCCTTTTAATTTCGTTATCATGAATGTTACCATGAATTTTTCATATATCTAGAAACGACCGCTTAGCTGGCAGGGGCGGGGGGGGGGGGGGGGGGAGGACACTTGACTCTAACAAAAATGGTCAGTTTAAAGCTTAACATTTCAATCCATTCCCACTTCGCGTGTAGGGGAGGTGACCTAAAAAAAATATTTTTCAAGATTTTATGTTACCACTTTATCGGCATGTTTAATGTGTATATCCATTCCAAATTACAGCTTTCTAGTACTAAGCGTCTCTGAGCTAAGCCGCGGACAGACGGACGGACGGACAGACAGACGGACGGACATGGACATAGCGAAACTATTAAGGGTTCCTTGTTGACTTCGGAACCCTAAAAACTGGATAAATTTTAATGTTGACAGGGTCTATTGTCTATGACAGAGGGCTATTCATTTCATGAAATTTTAATAATGAACTGCTGCTGGTATATTCATTTCATTTTGACGCTAATCTCCCAAGTCTGCTGGGCCGATCTTGATGAAACATACACGGCCCTTTTCTTTGTCAGCTCGTCACTGTTTAAACATAATGACATAAAAATGGTGTAAAAATTTTCATTATTAATTAACCGACTTCAAAAAAAGAGGAGGTTTCTCAATTCGACCGTATACATATATATATATATATATATATATAAATATATATATAGGATAATTTATTTATTTAAAGGAATAAAATAGTAAAAGCACAAATAAAACTTACCCTAAACTTAAACCATTCTAAACATTCTAAACTACAAATTTAACTAATCCTATATATATATATATCTTTTTTTTTATTTGTGTTCGCGGATAACTTCGTCGTTTATGAACCGATTTTGATGATTCTTTTTTTGTTGCTATTCCAACGGTGGTACCATGATAAGGAAACCAGGATCTGATGATGGCATCCCAGAGAAATCGAGGGAAACCTTTGAAAATCGTAGTGCCGGCTAGTGCGTTTGTTAATTTAAAGCACTTCTATTAAATTGAACTAATGATTTCACCACGGAAAATTTTGAAATAAACAAAATTTTAACAAAAAATTAAAACCGCCTTCAAAAAAACTAAAAAGTTAAATAATAATATTGCCGCTGATGACTTTTTCGTTCGCATCATAAGAACATTAATGTGTTTTATAAAAGTCGGTGTCAAGCCAAGTCAAAAAACTAATGCACGCCCTGTCGCGAATCGTACCGGCTTGACAGCGACTTCGATAAAACACATTAATGTTCTTATGATGCGAACGAAAAAGTCATCAGCTGCAATATTATTTTTTAACTTTTTAGTTTTTTTATTAATGTGGTATGTTGCTTACATATTTTTTGGCGTCCTGAATGTTTTGTAGCGTGATAAATAAATAATGTCAAAAACGTTTCTTCGCATGCAGAAGCATTGTGAATCAAAATTGACACGACACCTATCGTAGGAAATCAATAAACACTGCAGTAAATTCAGCATTCACTTATTTTAAAGTAGGTAAGACAATTTATTTGTATTGAAGGCACGACACAAAAGTAATTTTGTTTGGATAGTCCCTATGTTCGGTCTGACAATTGCTTTAGGTCTCAAATAAGACCTTAAAGGACTGTTTGGTTAGGGTCGGGTGCTTAATTTATTTGAGGTCCAACATTCATCAACAAGCAGTCCCGCAAATTCTATAAAGGGTCCTTCTTAATACGCTGACGGTTTTTTAAAGGGATGATCAGACCATCAAACAGAAACAACTTTCTCTTTGGAACCAAAATCGAAAAGGCGAAAAAAACCGTTCCATACATTGACTTACCAACTACTGGACGTAGGGTCCGCGCTCAAAAGTGTCCGAACCAAAACGTAAAAAGAGAACCAGTTACGCGACAGTCTTCGTTTCACCGGCCAACTATTCAATGCGCACGCGCGGGTGCGAACAGAATTTCAGCATTTTCAATGGTTTTAGTTGGTTTATATTACTACACGTACTTAGGTTTGTGTATTTTAGTCTCAGACACTTTTTTCGAGAAATTTGTACTAGACCCGGCGTCCATAGTATTCTACGTCAATGGTTTCATACAAAACTGTTATTCTACTCGACCCAAATTTATGGGACCGCCGACGTTTATTTTGGCGATATCTTCTTGGTCTGATCATCCCCTTAAAAAAAAGGTCAGCATAATAAGTTGGACCCTATATAAGTCCCACTCAGGGCACAGGCCTACCCTCAGGTGTATGGGGGTCAGTCAGTCAACCACGCGTGATACGCATCAGAATTTTTTTATTTGATACAGTACAACCGTACAATACAGCAATGAGATCCCTAGTACAACATGCCGCAAATAAAGCATAAGGTAGGTAATATTTCTTTAATTTATGTCAAAGATACAATCTCAAAAATCACGACACACATTAGAAAAGAAATGAGAAACTCGATATTAAAATGGTCTGCCATCCTCAAAAACGAATTGCGCAATATTGCTGACACGTAAACCCTAAACGACTTGCATCTCCGCTCCACTCCGGCGCATTTATTATCTCTGAGCGAAGTTAAAGAGCAATGAAATGTTTGCCGTGCACTTTATTCGTTGCGGCGGGTGGCAGTGTTGCCGTTTTACCGTTTTGGGACATATCTAGCGCTTTTTGAAGACATTTCGAGCGGGCCAAATTACTTGGAAGTTCTAAAGTCGTCTCAATGTGCACCTCGGTTTTTCAGTAAAACTGTTTTAAACTGCAAACGAAAACTTGACTAACAATTTTAATTTTCTACGAGCGTTAACCCGCGACTTCGTCCGCACAAATTATATACCAGATTTTAAGTCAGATCATAAGCTATCAAACAAAAAAAGTTTCATCAAAATCGGTTCAGTAGTTTTTGCGTGATACTCGTTCAAACAAACAAACACACAAACAAACAGACAGCCAAAAAATCCAAAAATTGGTGAAATGGAATCAGGGACACCTAAAAATCATATCGTAACTTTTTTTTTGTTAATATCTTCAATGTACAGACAAACTTCCTGTTACAGTTTTATAATAGTA
This sequence comes from Agonopterix arenella, assembly GCA_927399405.1. Classification (NCBI taxonomy): domain Eukaryota; kingdom Metazoa; phylum Arthropoda; class Insecta; order Lepidoptera; family Depressariidae; genus Agonopterix; species Agonopterix arenella. The sequence continues at coordinate 2,377,786 of OV656700.1, read as the reverse complement.
TAGATAGATAGATAGATAATTATAACACACAGTCAATAATAAAGAAGATGTATTTCAAATCGAGTATACCAACGATGTGCACGAAGGGTGAGTAATTATCTCTAAAGAGAAACAAAGAGGAAAAGAGAATTCATCGAAAATATTCCATACAAAACAGTTAATTGTGCGTGTGAACAAAACGGTAAAACACTGGAATTTACACTAGTCATTACTATGATTTCTTTTTTACCAGTGCAAATCAACTGGGCAAAGGCATCCGCGACTCTTTTTCCACTCCTCTCTATTTACTGCGACTTACTTCAAAAGGTAGGTAGGTATCTTTTTTTAAGACTGGCAACAATCTTTTAAAAACTGATCTTAGCATACATAAACGCTCGTAGAAACTAATACCTAAAATTGCTGCCATAACGGTCGAAAACGCGAAGTCTAGACTAGCATTTTTGGAAGCATCATCATGGCAGCACTGGGCTGCAATAGAGGTCCGTACCCGTTATATTCCAGTGGCGAGGAAACACGGAATAAGGAGTTGTATAAATATTTCCACCGCAAATCCCTTACCACGATCTCTTGCATTTCAAATGCTATGCATATTTTTCGCAAATGAGCTCCGGAGTTTTTGTTGTTTTATTTTCGTGAGCGCAGTAAAGAGACTTTGGTTAAAAATTATTTGAGCGAGAAATCTTGCTGTGCTTTTTAATCCTCTGTGTTTTATTATCAGTATGAAGAACGTGCCCTGGTTGCTAGTGAAATGGGGATAATCTGAATTATGCTATAATGTCTGATTATCACGAAATATAACCATAAGCATTGAGCCTATATCTGTGATTGAGCGTATGTTTGTGTTATGAAAAAAGTGTATCCCATCACCATCTAGCCTATGTTCATCCTCTGCAGCGTAGTTAAGAAGGATCTTAAATACTCCAATTGCTCTCATTCAAGTTTTCCCAGCGTTTGCTATTTCATAAACCAGCGTGGAAGCTGGCTGATCCTACTCCTCTCTTGCCTGATCTTCCATCTCTGCTGTACCTCATTAACGTGAGCACGAACGTGCTGATTTCACGTTCCTTTTTTGAAATACTTTGGTCGTAATATAAATCAGTCGAGTGATGATCGAGTAATCAGAGTAGGTGTCAAGACTGCAGGCAGAGCGGAACTCCATCCCGACCGAGTAATACTAACACTAGCAGTGCTATAATATCTCTTTGTTAGGTACCTTGCATTTATTATTAGCCATCCCGTGAGCCTGCTCTCTGCTAGACTTTGTTATTTTTGAATACTAAGTGTTTGTTATTAATTTTCGTATCGCAGAAAATTATGAACTAAATTCGTCATATTACAAGAAGATTGTTAAGTAATGTGAATGGCTCTAGAAGGAGAGTAAGATCAAAGAAAAGATCACAGCATTTTCATATTATAAGAAGAGTGTTGAGTATGAATGTAGATGGCTGTAGTAGGAGATGAAGACCGAAGAAAAGATAGATGGATTGTGTGAAGGATGATATGTGCAAGAACAGAAGTGTTGAAATTACAGCTAAGAGAATGAATGAAGGAACGCATTCCCCAAATAATGTGATAAGGGCAAAAGAATGATGATGCAGCGTTTTTGTGGTTGAAAGGCAATATATTCACACATTTCCACTTGACATGTAATTTCATTTTGAAAGTGAGCTTTTACAACTGCACAACTGGTATTACTGACCTATCGATAGTTTTCGATCGATAGATCTACAGGGTGACATTGAAATGAGCCGACAAATTTGTTAGGGGTGGTTCAGTTCAGACCATCAAACTAAACAACTTGTACTATGGGAACAAAACTAAAAACACAAAAAAAATCAGGACTACCCTTAAAAACTTATCGACTCATTTGAATGTGGGTGACATTCAAAGGGTGTTTCTGATTTTTGGTATCAATATTATCGATAGTATTGTTCTTCAGAAATTCTATAGTATAAGTCCCGATACAGGGTGTCATTAAATTACTATCGATTGTCGCCTAACGATCGTCAACACTAAACTGCTTACTTTTAGAGATAGTTGATAGTCGACTCATACCACCCCAAGGGTAACATTGATCATAGATTTCAGAATTTATAAGTCCACCAAGAATAAAATTGCTTCGAAAAGAAAAATATCCAATAACATTATTATTAGATACCGTCATACAATCCGTGATAGAAATCTGAATGTTCGAGAAGGGAATAAACCAGTGCAATTGCAATACTCGTTATTGCAATCATATCTGAATAAAATATAGTGCGATAGCCCCGTGTCCACTTATCTTCCAAAATAGCTTACCACGATAATTCTTATCTAACGTTTATGCTAATTAATCCTAAACAAATTAACATGAAATACTTTTATTCAAGAGAAATCGACGGTCGATAAAACAATTCTATTCTGGAATTAAGTTTTTAGAAAATGCATCTACATAACTCACACATATCCCTTTAATCAATGGCGGATTTAATCTGCCTTAAATATAGTGAGTGTAAAACTTGCAATAACTGCATGTACTTATACCTAAATAAAAAACCATATTTGCAGCAATGTTTCTGGCCACTTCGAATATAATTTATGTCGTGAGCTTATTGTTAAGAGAACACACAACTTGCTATGCTAGCCCATGGCGATTTTGCATCAATTTTGTCAATAGCGTTAATGAAAACATGAAGCTCTCCCAACTGAGCGTGATTTTAATGAGGATTGAAGCTCAAAATCTCAAACACTATTTTTTTACAAAATATTATAGGTATCATTTTTTAAATACTAAACTTGTGGACATGGGCAGATGTACTATAAAAGTAACAATACCGACTGTGAATTGAGAGTGGATATTATTTGTTTTCCTTTTAAGCAACGAAGCTTGTTCGTTGCTTTGCTTCGGTCTATTGTATTTGATTTTGCAGTTATCGGAAACTGATTCAAATAAAGCAGAGTATCGGGTTCAAACATTGAATGAGTTGTTGGAATTACGTTGTTTATCATAACATTGCGCTATTTGCGCTATAATTGGGCTTGTTAGGGAGTATTTATTTACAAGTTTTATATCAATACGGTAGCAATAAGAGGAAAGTATCTGTAATCCTCTTTTGAACTAATTAAAGGAAAAACAATGCGTCTGTTTTATTTTATTTTAATTCTTTAGTCAAAGCTCTGGTATTTCCAGACCAATTATCTGGATGCGAGGTATCATCAGTAAATTTTCTGCTTTATATTACAGATTGGGAATACAGGGTGAAATTGATATCATTAGCATCCTTTTAAACTAAGAATCTACCCATCGAACTGAACAACTTGGAGCAAACCGATCGGAGCACAAAAAAAATTAGCTGGTCCGTACTAAACTGCAATGCCTACTCGACTCAAATGTATGCAACAGCTGATTTTTTTTTGATCCTATCGGTTTGCTCCCATATTAAAAGTTGTTCAGTTTGATGGGTAGACTCTTAGTTTAAAAGGATGCTAATGATATCAATTGCACCCTGTAGATTCGTCATAATGAAACCTTAAATATGATAAAAATAAGCCTTTTTTAAAGAATTTATAGTTTACTACTTGCCGTGTTGTGTCGGCTAAGAATAGCACCATCCCATTTCCTCCCGTGGGTGTCGTAAAAGGCGACTAAGGGATCTACCGGAGGATGGGCAGCAGCATCCTCTGAGTACAAACATTCAATCCAACTGCGATCGCCAACCCGCCTGCCAAGCGTGGCGATTATGGCAAATCCCCCATTTTGGGGGAGGCTTATGTCCAGCAGTGGACGTCTGTCGGCTGATATGATGATGATGACTTGCCAGCGACTTCGTTCGCGTATCAAAATAAAATAAAGCCTAGCTGAAAGATATTGTATAGAAAGAAGTTTTACAATCGGTTTAGTAGTTCCACAGATTACCCCCTACAACAGTATAAGAAAGAGTATCAATTACTACATATCCCTACATACAAACAAACAAATCTCTTTATAATATTATTAGTCTAGATAAGAAGTGTTGTGTTGTAGAGTTTCTGGTCGCATCTTCTCTCCGAGTACCGAGCTGAAGCGTGCCGAAGCGGTGTGGTAGCTTCGAAAAAAGACTTTGAATAAAGTATTTTATTTTGACTGTAAATTTTTTGCAGTTGTACTATGTATACTAGCAATGTTCCTGTCCTGACCATCCGTCAAAGGATCGTGAGTTTACGTATGTATGTAAGAGAGCGATGTTAGCTTATACGGAAGAGAGCTAGCGCCTCAATCCTGAGGACGCGATTCGATTCCTTGCCTGTACCACTAAGTTCTTCGGAATTTATGTACGGTTGTATTTATCATTTACTAGCTCGGCGGTGAAGGAGAACATCGTGAGGAAACCTGCATTCCCGAGGATGAAAAGAAAATACCATAAGTTCGTAGGTATGCGTAAAATATGGGTGAGCTTGGGGCGAACACAAAGGACCAGCGAGCGCTGGTCTGAGTGTTACAACGACCCTTGCTTGCAATAGCCCAACCACAAATAATAATAATGTATGTTTTTGTATATCCTCAGTAGACGAATTATAACCAACATTTTGTTTTTAGCCGACTTCAAAAAAGGAGGAGGTTTCTCAATTCGACCGTACCTATATATATTTTTTTTCATTTCTCTATCTACAATCTTAACTGACTCTAAACAATGACCACCCAAATATCGAACCTGGGTCACGCATTCACGCAACCACCAGCAGGGGTAAAATATAAAGGGTGTTCTCATGAGACCGACCGCTATCTCGATCTATAAATTACCTCTAAGCCGTATTGTTCACGGCTGTATATTTGAACTGTCATTCACAAGTGACAACTTTACTGACATTAACTGTCTAGTTTATTAGCCTCGCATTTTAAGTGTTAATTTTTGTGTTTAAATGTGTTTTCCAACGGCATCAGGCAGTTGGTTAGCGAATTGTTTTTTTGTGCAATTTGTCGGTTCTTTATTTTTATTGGGCTTGGCTGTGTTGAGTTTTCGTTTTATTTTAATATGCTTCCATTTTTGTAAAATAGGTTTGAAAATGTATTTTCTGTAATTTACTTTCCGACGATAGTAAACTTATAAACTGAAATTGATATCATTAGCATCATTTTAAACTAAGAGTCTACCCATCAAACTAAACAACTTTCACTATGGGAGCAAACCGATCGGAGCAAAAACAAAATCAGCTGTTGCATACATTTGAGTCGAGTAGCCATTGCAGTTTTGTATGGAACAGCAGATTTATTTTTTGCTCCGATCGGTGTGCTCCCATAGTTAAAGTTTTTCAGTTTCATGGCTAGACTCTTAGTTTAAAAGGATGCTAATGATATCAATTTCAACCCTGTATTTAGGTCTATGTTTTTAAACTTTTCTAAATAAATAAAAGTTCTTTGAGTCAATATTATGTCTCTACAGTTTTAAAAATAATTATAGATAACGGTTTATTTTTTAAATAAAAAAAAAACATTGCCCATTGTAGACCGAATGCGAATTTATTACTCGAGGAAAAAAAACAAACAATATTGTTGTTCCAACTCTTTATATACTGGCTGATATTGAATAAAGAAAATGTATTCGAATGCCATAAAAAACAATAACATAATTTTTCTTTTCGATTTTATGGCGATTTGCAGAATTTTTCCAACGTTCTTCAGACAGTAGGTATCTAGTAAATTTCTAAAAAGAATAAAAACTTTTTCGGGTCGTGAACGTTTTTATTTTTTTTAATCTTCGCTCATTCGCTCTGTCAATATAATAAGGTCTTCATATGAGTATTTTCATATTGTTTTGGAGTATAATTTTAGTGGTTTACTTTTGACCGCAAAATTTATCTCCAGAATGTTTTAATAACGTTTTATATTGAAAGTAATACTAGCGTTTTCTATATTTACGATCTTCTTTTCCAATTCGAAAACGCTAGAGAGATTTTTATGTAAACTAGAACAGATTTTTATCTGATTTCCAAAAATGCCCCTTCAAATGTTCTTTAGTTATCGCTTCGAGAGGAATAATTTTACTTTTAGCTATATCTAAGATCCTGATTCCTGATATTATCTAATTATTTACTCTCAGTACACCATCTGAGCAACTAAACAAAAGCACAGCAGCAAGCGAAAACTAGTTCCAACCTATCCATCCCACTCTACCACACTGTCCAACCCTATTTCTATCTCGTCTATCACGATACTGACCTTTTACAACAAGTATTCAAATGTGGGTTTAGACCAGATAATAATGAAACGTGTATTTATTATATGTTTAGGGTGTAACCTTGTCCGTCTGTCTGTTGTAGCCGCATTAGGCAACAATGGGATTGTGAAAAGAATCGGTTTATAAAAATATCTGGTTGGGAACTAGTTTTGTTCTGGCCGTATTAATCTGGGATCAAATGACGACACATTTTCTAACTGGGAACTTCAATAAAATAAAAAAAAATTAAAAAAATATTATTTAACTCAAAACTTATTAGTTATTATATTGTAATTTGAATAAAATGATGAAATATTATATTCATTAATTCATTATGAATAAGTCTTAGAAGGTTTTTTTAGAGTGTGATACTTAGGCCGAGATTCGGGGACGTCCCTCGAGCTTAAGTTGAGTCTGAGATGGTCAATGACTCTGAATCTTTTTTATTTTTATTTTATTTATTATTATTACAAAAAAAAATACAAAAATATTTATTTTCAATGAGTACTTATTTTACGCTTAAAATTAGTTCACAACAATCTTTATTATTTTATTTACTGGCTTTAGAACAACACTTCTTGTGGAAATCCCTTTAAGGACGCTGCTGGTAGAATTTTTGCATCACAGAGCACTATTGGATTCGACAAGACATCATTAATTATTATACTGGGTGTCAAATTAAATGCATTACCTACATATCGAACATGGGTGCTTCAGTCAGACTACAAAACTGAAAAACTTTCACAAAGGAGCCAACATCGATATCGCGAAAAAAAATCTGCTATTCCATAGAAAATATTAATAGTTAATAGTTACTCGACCAACATTTTTGAAGCATGATTTTTATCACGATCGCAAAGTTGGTCCCCATAGTAAAAGTTGTTCAGTTTGATGGTTTAAAGCACCCATAAAGTATGTATGTGACGGCCCGGTAGCACAGTCTGTAGTGAACCTGCCTGCGGGATTCGAACCCGCGACCCTCGTCGCGGGTGCGAATCCCGTAAGGGACAAATATTTATATGATGAATATTAATATTTGTACCCGAGTCATGGATGTTTGTATCTATATAATGTATTCTGTATCGTTGTCTAGTCATCATAATACAAGTCCAGCCTAGCCAGCATGCCACGCCCGAGAAAACGACAAAAATCGAGATGTGCCTCCATCTTTATTATTTTACGTAGGCCAGAAAGAGCGCGCATGACGTTTTTCTCGTTTAAACGCTTTGTCGTGGGTGGCGTGCTAGCTAGGCAGGTACCTTAAATGTGACTAGATAATTTGTGTGACAATGTCCAAGATATTTAAAATTTATTTAAAATGTACTTAAGTGTACACCCTGTAGAATGTGGTTACTTAATTAGTATTATAGATAGCAATAACACAGCTAGTTAATTTTATAAAAATATACGTTCAAATCCTGTCCCTGTGTTTTCATAAAAGAATTCCACACAAAACGCGAAAGTAATAATTACGCGGCATTTCTCCAAAAATTAATTTCTTCCCATTTACATAAACGACGTTAGAAACATTAAAATAATTTCTTTATTCTGTTTTTTACCAACTCATAAATAACGTTCCCGGGCCACCTTGTCAAATTAGAAAACCAAATCTTGCGAGTGCAAAAAGAATCTTTTAATTCTTGATTTCTGAGGGATACTCGAGAGACCCTCTCTCTCTCGAAACAAAGAAATCTTTATTCCGACTCAAACGTCAAATACAGTACAGTCAAAGTTAAAAACATGAGTTGAAACAGAAATTTAATCTAATTTCTATATTACGGATATTCTGGCTTTTTACTCTGCTTATACGCTGCTTGTACCTTATTCATATCGTGCTTGTACCTTATTCTCATTCACATGACATCAGGTAAGTAACCTATGATATAGATCCTAAAGCCACAATTAAACAAAACATAACAAAAGAGCCAAGTTTATGTACCTACACATCAGGGTGCGCTACAATAGTCAATTAGCATGCTGTTAGCAATCCTTTTATCTCTTCCATTATCTGATGGCGGGGCGTGGTTGGGGGGGAGAGGAGTGCGCGGGAGTGCTCGTCAGCGGTGCGTGACGCCACGGCCGCACCAATGTCAAGGTCGGCGAGATGCGCACCGAAATAGAGTAGTTCGGAAATACGCGGCTAATTCTAACCTAACAAGTTTGTATTGGCACCGAGTGAGCTAGATTTTAGTAGATTTCTAGAACGGAATATCACCATCATCATCATAAACCTCTGCTTCCTTCGTAGACAATCCAGGTGCTTCCTCCTCAAAAAGTTCATTCTCAAAAATCAGTCCGATTTAAGTTACTCATCATCATCGTCTACTGCTGAACATAGGCCTCTCCCAAGGCACGCCACAAAACTATCCTCGGCTTTCTCATCCAGTCGCTCCCCGCTACCTTACTTAGGTCGTCGGTCCACCAGGCCGCAGGGCATCCCATATTACGCTTGCCTGTTTGTGGTCTAAAGTCTAGAACTCTCGACTGCCCATTGGTTGTCAGGTCATCGGCAGAATGTAATCAGCCCATTGCCACTTCAGCTTGCTAATTTTCGGAGTTATGTCAATCACTTTAGTTCTCTGTTATTATGTCTCATCAGCTAGCACGTCTGTTCCGATGATCTCGGCTAATTCAAAACGAATGAAAATGCTTTCAGTCGATCTTGGTCTAGTAATTTTATTTCAATGTTACAAAAAAATTGTTAGAAATTTAAATATAGAATTAACATTTTGGAGCCGCCCCGAGTAACGAAATATGAGTTCGTCTAACGCACCCTGGGCAGTCAGCCTCGATACGACCATTGTTGACTGGCTAATATCTATCCACTGCAGCATGAGTGACACGAAAGAAGAAGAACATTTCGGACAACAGTTCAACACCAATTCTTGCCGAATCTTTTCGCTAGAATTTAGGTACTGATGAGGTACCTTCTATCTTAATTTGTCAATGGTAGGTGTGTCTGAGATGATTGCCGAATGACATTACCATTGCCAAAGTTATGTCGCTCGCAATCTTTTCACTACTATTATGAACAGTTACACAAAATAGAACACATGTAAGCATCCTACGTTGCCGACTCCCGTTGCCAATGTCAGGGTCGCATACATGTTTACACGCTCGTACGATCCCGAAATAAATGGCGAAAATAACATCATTATAAACTTTTCACGGTATTGGCATGAATCATTTTCGAATCTAATGATTGTCTTTCTCGTACAATAGGTACCTATGTCAGAGCCGGATCTGGGATCACCCCAATTCTTCTCATTGGTATCGTACGGACGGCTGCAGCTTTAAGTATATAGGGTAAAATTGATATCATTAGCATCCTTTTAAACTAAGAGTCTACCTATCAAACTGAACAACTTTTACTATGGGAGCAAACCGATCGGAGCAAATAAAAAATCTGCTGTTCCATACTAAACTGCAATCTCGACGCGCGAGTTCGCGACTCAAATGTATGCAAAAGCAGATTTTTTTTTGCTCTGATCTGTTTGCTCCCATAGCAAAAGTTGTTCAGTTCGATGGTCTTAGTTTAAAAGGATGCTAATGATATCAATTTCACCCTGTAGAGGTAGAGGCAGAGGTGAAATGATGGTAGGTGGAGTAATGCCTTGACAAAGTGGTGGCCGAGACTAGGCAAAAGACGTTTGGGTCGTCCGGCACCCAGGCGGGTTGACGACATCTGCAAAAGCACCGGGAAGACCTGGATGCGAACATAACAGGACAGAGAAAAATGACAAAATGGGGAAGAAGCTTATACGCCCTACAATGGGTGGGTACGGGCTGCTGATGACGATGCTTAAAACATGGGGTATCTAGTGAGAATCACACTGAAAGCCTGCACCGCTTAACTTAAACTGCAGACGATTGTACAAGTTGACTATGGGATACTGTTTCTAATGCAGTGCTTTATGCACACTTTGCATTTCCATGTCGTAGTAGAAAATTGCACCTAATACCATAGAATAACTAACCTACTACCTACATCTGTCTAGGTAGCTACATCTTTATAGGCCTAAGTTTAGGCCTAAGTGTAGGCATACCGTACATCTGCATGAAGAATATCTCTGACTCTACATGCCTGGGAAAATAGACATGAAATTCAGAGTGGCGCTAATATGTTTCTACTTTTAGCGCCACAAAAGAGCTAAATAAACCCGATCTAAATATAAACTCGTCAATCACAATCAAACTTTCAATGTCAACACATGTCGACGCCGAGATTAGGCACGCTAATGGCTTCAATACCACCGACGACGAAAGAAGAAAAAAAAGCTAGAACTAGAGATGCGCGACATTCGAAAAAACAACGATCGAATATTCGAATGATCAGTCACTCGGATTACAATTTTCCATTGACATAAAAATGAATAATTCGTTTGTGATAGGGAATTACTTAATAATTTAACATTATTCGAAGGTATGCTAAAAAAAATAAAGCAATAATAAAAAATTTATAAAGCTTTACGATTAATATTGTATTCCCCATTAAACAACATTATAACAGATCAATCAAAATAATTTGTATGATAATTAAAAAAAAAAAAAAATTAAGAAGCCATGTAATACAAAGAAACAAAAAAAACACAAAAATTAAAAAATAATCTGTAACTGTTTAAAAGGCCATTCAAATATGATAATATAAAATAAATACAATAAAGTCTACTTATTTTTTTTCAGACAAAGTCCATGTTGTTAGTAGATAATCATAACATAATCATTATTTCGAATAGTTAATTATCATATCACTGTTGATAACTGTGTTAAAGATTTTGATCACTCCAAAATAACAATGCTAAGAGTTAATCCTATATGTAAATATGTAACTGTGTTTTTTTACCTTTACCAATGATCACAATACAATAATTCGATAGGTATATTCGAATGAATCACCTCCCATCGACTTCGCATCTCTAACTTCGAACACGTGCCCAAAACTAGCTAAAAAAACCAGTTTAAACTTTTTGCTCGACTTATTGATAATCATTATGATATCAATGGAGCAAAAAGTAGATCGCATGCCTCGCTACAATTTTACAACAAAACTTGACACATTGTTACCGCTAATTCTATTCAGAGATGATATCGTAATAGTTATCATGCGATAACCGAGTTGTAATGGCGTAGTTAGTTACAATTGTGTTGATAGGCAAAGTGCCTTTTTTACAAGGTGACGAAAAGATTTGTAAAATAAACAGACTTAAAAATTTTTTTGATTAAAATAATTATTTCTAAATAAAGGTTAGAAATAATTATTTTAATCAAAACGGCTTATAATTGTTTAGCTACATTCAAAATAGGTCGCATTTATAGTTGTGTTTGTGTCGTGAATCATCCTAATTATGATTTTTAATGGGATGATCAGACCATCAAACTGAACAACATTTTCTAAGGGACAAAAATCGAAATCGCGCTCAATATCCATACATTTGATTCGTAGGTTTACAGTTTTGTATTTTTGGACTAGGTAGCTGGTTTCTTTTCTCGATTTCGATCTTAGTTCCATAGAAAAAATTGTACAGTTTGATGGTCTGGTCATCCCCTTAATGTTACGATGTATTACATTGTTACGATAAATAGACATACACATAATTCATCAAAAATCATTGTTATAAGTTCCAGTTAGAACCCCGACTCCCAAAAATTGTTAAGTAATGAAGTTCAGGAGTCAGTGCCTTTCCATCCTTAGGTACAATTTATGCGAAACAATTGTAATAACAGACGATGTGAGGTTATGTACCAACATTAACAAAATATAAGTAATGTAATAAGGTAGTCTTTGAGGCAGAAAACTGTGTAGTACAGACTGCTGATCTACTCACTGTGTAAATGCATGCGTTTTGGAAATGTTTTTAGGTAGAGTTTTTATGGCGGGCGGCGAACTTCGAGGCCTATTAATTAAAGCAACTTAAAAATTATTGACCTCTAACTTGCCTCCACCAATTCACACTGGGCCAGCGTGGTAGAGAAGTGGGACATACCCACACCTTTATTCGTGAAACTTCTTTGCTTTGTAGTGGGATCTTGTAAGATCCCACAAGAAGTTAAAAAGCCGAAAGCGAACCGAAGCGAAGCGTTGAAGTTATAGCCTGTAGGTGTAGGCTATATCTTAACCTAGCAACACTAATATATCATCGGTGAATCATAAAGAAAAAAAAAGTTTAACCAATTACGTAAATAAAGTTATAAAAGCCGCTGTTGCCATGGCACTATGTGTCAATGTACCTAGCCGGATGAGGCAAAGCATATTGACTTTTTACACGGCTAACAATGAAGTCTTGCCAATCAAGGCAATATCAAACTTACAGCTTTGGTAATAAGGGTTCTTATAGGAAGCTTCGTGGGTGGAATTGACTATGGTTCGCGCGTCCGCGTCGTAAAATCGACTCAAAAAGTCGGTACCTAATAAAAGTTAGTATCCTATCATTTTGCGTTATTTAGTTGAGAATAATTATGGGCTGGTCAGAAACATTGCTGCAACAACCATCTATCTTTATATTAAAAATGCTGTAGTAGGAAGGCTAACTTTTAAAATAGGTACTAAAGATTTCAACAACAGGTAAAATCTGAAATGGTGATAGGTGTCTACGACATAAGCCCGCAAAAACACTGCGTGCAAAAACATTATCCCATACCCATAGTGACCGAAGAAAAAATGGAGTTGTCTTATATAAGGTCTAACAAAATTAGGTGAAACTATTTTAAGGGGATGATCAGACCATCAAACTGAACAACTTTCTCTATGGGACCAATATCGAAATCGCGAAAAAAAAATCAGCTGTCCCATACATTTAGGTCGAGTAGGTTTGTATGGAACAGCTGATTTTTTTTCGCGATTTCGATATTGGTCCCATAGAAAAAGTTGTTCAGTTTGATGGTCTGATCATCCCCTTAAAATAGTTTCACCTAATTTTGTTAGACCCTATATATCGTATGTGTCTGTTCTGTATATGTCAGTTAAATAGTTTATATTCCAAAACGCGGTAAGAACCCGTTAAAATGTTTATTTATAGATTAAGCCAGTTAAACTACCTTTTTACTAAAATCGCTCGAGGGCAAATCAAAAGACGCCTAACTATAAATCAAAACTGGGAGCCGATCGCGCTAAATAAATGTCTACTAAATCGTCGCTAAACCGCTACCGAATACAACTTTTTGCCCATTCGGTATCGCGCTGTCAATCATATAAATTAGTCAAGATTAGCGCGATACCACATTCCTCACAGCTATATTGACACTGGATCACAAACAAAAGTCACACAAACAAACGTCAATGTTTTAAATTACCGCGACCGATCGCGATCGATTGGAGAATCGGTATCTAGATATAGGTGTAGAGATATCAGGATATCACTACGCTTGGACACTAGAATATCCTACCGACAAGATCTAAATAATTCCAGTACCAAAATACCTACCTTTAATAACACTATCAGGCGACAAGTTTACGACTTCGCCTCCGTCGGTACCCGTCGAACCGATACCATCGTATTACATTTTAGTTTCTCTTTTAGTGCGCGTTCGAGCGAGAACAGTGTAGTGACAGCCTGGAAGAGCCTTCAGATGTGCTTTCAAAGAGTACGCTTCACTGAAACTTGGTTCTGTTAGCACCAAACTAGATGCTAATTTATTGACGTTCTATTAGTGAGGTAAACGAAAAACCAGCCATGTGTGAGTCGGACACGCGCATACTGACACCAAGTGTCATGCTTGTATGTATCAGTTTTTTTTAAGATGGAGCAAAAACAAAAAACATTGAACAAAATCTATTTTCTTTTACAGGGATACCCCCCCTTAATTTTGTTTTTTATTATTTGTTATGAATTCCCCCATAATAACACACATTCTGTAAAAATTTGCTTCAACGTTGAGAGCGTGACTCTTGGATTGAGCTTCGATTTTATGCCCTAGCGAGTTTCTTTTAAAGGGTACTTAATTTGGGTGAGACCGAAAACACCTGACTTTTACGCTGTCAATGATGGACGCCAGCCCAAAAAATCCCTCTTCTATCAACTCTAACATTCCTATTTACTATGCTCATTCTCTTTCGCATTACCAATCTATAAGCTAATAAATATGCGTAGGTATATAGATTATTAACAATAAAGATAACTATGGGTGGTGGGCTCGATGCCAACAAACGCCCATTAAGCAAGAAATCGCTCACCGAAAGTGGAAGTGGATCGGGCATACGCTTCGGAGAGAAGAGGACAACTCCGCCAGAGTCGCCTTCACGTGGGAGCCTGGCGGGAGCAGGCGGCGCGGGCGACCCGCACACACGTGGCGGCGCACCGTCGACGCCGAGCTACGAGCAGCCGGGTTGAATTGGCGCGACATAGAACACCAGGCGCAGGACAGGGAGAAGTGGCGGCGTCTCACGAGGGCCCTCTGTACCATCGGGGTACCATAGGACAACAACAACAACAACAACATTGATGGTTCCTCAGAGTTGCCCTAACGTACGTCAATCAGTCTGGGGTGGAATCTGTCATGGTGTTCCTCAAATTGCCCGCAAACCAAGATGCTCATTGTAAACTGAATAATCAATGTCATATCCAGTTCAAACTCAATCTATTCGTTTCAAGCAACTTGTTATTTACTGCTTACGCATAATGACGTTTTCATTGGCTAATAAAAACTGTTTTATATCGACTGGGGATTGTTATGAGATCTTGATTTGTCATTTCGCGTGGCCAACGGATATTGCGTTCGGTAACAGTGCTGTAAAAACGTTATAACTGCTAAATATAGCACGTTAAGGCTGTTAATGTTAGAATCTCGTAAACGTGCAATGAGACGTCCATAAGGATCATCGTCTTGTATCGGAAATAACCTGGACTTATTAGAACATAACTAGGACTTTCAATTTTCGATATATCGTGTCATTTTTTTGACGGATGTTCATCGTAACTTTGTAAATATATTATAATATATTCGGTATTGCGCTACTCATTTGACAGCTCATGATCATGACAGACGTTTGACAGAACGCTAAGATGTTTCAGCCTGTCAATAACATAGTAATAAATAAGTCAAGTTTAGAGCAATACTATACTACTGTTATATATTCCGTGGCAATACGGAATTCAGAACAGTTCAATAGTACCTAACAAGATTGCAATATGATTAGAACTGAAATTTAATAAGGATTGAACTTCGATGTTTTAAATGAACGCGATCGGGCTCCAGGTCTTAAATTCGGACTTGGTCGATCTTGACATATCGTCATCCTCTTTGTCCGATGTTTCATCACTAAATAGAATTGATATTTAAACGAAAACTTTCACGATATATCGACAATAGAAAGTCCGAGTAGACCCCATGAGGACGCTTGAAGACGTCAAGTTTTTGGAATGCTTTCAAGTGGATTAGGAAGTAGGTAGGTACGCGCTTTTTCCTTATGATGCGTAAATGTAATTCGATGTTGCGAAAAAATGGTTGGCTGTAAAAGATTTGATGCGAAAGTTACATCGTATTGTTTTGAGAAAAGCATTTTTCCATCATTCCTAAAGTACTTTGGATAAAGGTCATTTCGTTTTATTTCCAATTTGTCTTCATATTATTTTTATAATTTATGGTATCAAAAAGCAAAATATTTAAAACGAGCATTAACCCGCGACTTTGTCCGCAAAAATTATATACCAAATAATAAGCTATCAAACAAAAAAGTTTCATCAAAATCAGTTCAGTAGTTTTTGCGTGATGCTCGTTCAAACAAACAAACACACAAATAAACAAACAAACAGACAGACAAAAAAATCCAAAAATTGGTGATATGGAATCAGGGATACCTAAAAACCGTGACGTAAACGTGCACTCTTTTAGGTTTTTAGTTTTCGAAAATCCTTATCCCAAAAAAAAAACAACAACAGTTCCATACATATTCGTCGACGGACTCATCATTGCCGTCTTCTATAGAAAATGCTGAAATGAAAAAGGAAGGTTTCAAGTTGTTCAGTTTGATAAGTATTAAGCATTTAAGTTTACACCTTGTATATTCCTTTCCTGTTTCTATCTTCAGTGGTTTAGGCTGTGCGTTGTATTTTAGTCAACCAAGGAACTGAATAAACGATAGATAATCCCTATATTAGGTCATAATCCTGTCTACACAAGTATAACAAGGTCTTATTCGTGTTTTTATCAAAAAAACGTAAGTCAATTAGTGTAAGTACTATAGAAACTTAAGGTGGTTGCAGAGGGGTCAATTTTATACAAAACATTGACGCACAATACGCGTAGACGGTATTAATATAAGTAACTTTGTATATATGGAAAAATAGTTTAAAAATCTAGATGCCGCGTCACAAATAACATTTGCAATTTATAAAGTAATTACGAAGATATAAAGCTTTGAAATTTTTCATACAAAATTTTAAAAGCTTTTTATCTTCGTAATTATATTACAAATTGCAAATGTTATTTGTGACGCGGCATCTAGATTTTCTAAACGATTTTTTCATATATACAAAGTTACTTATATTAATACCGTCTACGCGTATTGTGCGTCAATGTTTTGTATAAAATTGAACCCTCTGCAACCGCCTTAAGGCAAAAACCTTAGAAACCCATCGATAAGCTTAAGCCCTAGTAATTACATGCGCGCCTTCACTACCGGATAATCCATTTTACTGTTGTTATCCCCCTCTAATCCAGAGCTAACAGTGTGGTGCGAGTGAGAAGATGCTGAGCAAAAAATTAGAGGAACGAATTGTGAAGACCGGTAGTTCAAGGTTAGGTGTATATTGTGACAGACGCTGATTGCGAATTGTGATATTGATGAGCTATTCATTTCTTACGTTAAGGCTTTTTGTGACACTTGTGAAAAGGAGTCACGTTGCAAGTTTTACCGCGGGCGGTTGTGTCATTCGTGTGGTTTTCGAGCGGTTCGCGTCTGAGCTTGCCACGAGGCCTCGCCATCTCTACTCAACTGTGTTTGCTCAAAACACAATCCTTGTGATTAGGGTGGGTACTCTCACAATCTAATTGATATTGGCAGAAATAAAGTGCTAGGCGCAAGCAAAAATACATTAATTTATAAATATATAAAAAAAGGAATGAAAGTGTCCGTCGTTTTCACTCAAATCTTGACATTTACGTCAGGAACAATACCAACTTCTCCATATTATTCTGCAGGGGAAAAGTTTCGGAAGACGAATGCCTGGACATGTAGAAGGACTTTCTGTCGAACCACCGAAGAACCTATGAGCGGTTCGATATAAAAAAAACTGAAAAAAGGTAATAAAATGCTAAAAGTTAATCTAAACTATTATAAAACTGTAACAGGAAGTTTGTACATTGAAAATATTAACAAAAAAAAAAAGTTACGATATGGTTTTTAGGTATCCCCGATTCCATATCATCAATTTTTTGATTTTTTGTCTGTCTGTTTGTCTGTGTGTTTGTTTGTTTGAACGAGCATCACGCAAAAACTACTGAACCGATTTTGATGAAACTTTTTTTGTTTGATAGCTTATTATCCGACTTAAAATATTACCCCTTCAGTGATCAGAAACAGAAATATTTCTTTTTTCTGATCTCTGAAGGGGTACGGTCGTGAGCTCGTAAGTTTATTGTACTAATTATATCTTCCAGTTTACAATGATCGATCACAATTATCGGTCCTCAACGACTTGAAGTCCAATAACATTTGCCAGAATTGCTTATAAGCTGCCAATTAGAAATATTTATGAGGTTAAATTGCCGGTATTTTAGCTTCTATAACAATTTATGTGCCATTTTACGTATCGAGTAAGATCTATCTACTTGAACATGTCAAGTAAAAACAATTAGTATTTAGGTTTCCATCTTGTTTATTACTTTTATTGTCCAAAGTTTATCACCATCCGTTTTTAAAGCAGTAGCAAGCAGTAACATGACTGGGAACAATAAGAATTGATGATGCTCCCATTTGTTGATGGGAATTGCTACTACATAAATAAGTTCACGACCCTTTTCTTCTTCGATTTGGTGAAAAACGTTGCTACAACTACCATCAAGATATCTACCACCATATTTTAAAAGAGACACCTTCGGTATCAGTGGGGTTTCAGCGTCACTGAGCAGATTAACCCCAAGACATATGAATCTATACTATTATAAAACTGTAACAGGAAGTTTGTCTGTACATTGAAGATATAAACAAAAAAAAAGTTTCGATATGGTTTTTAGGTGTCCCTGATTCCATTTCACCAATTTTTGGATTTTTTGTCTGTCTGTTTGTTTGTGTGTTTGTTTGGGTGTTTGTTTGTTTGTTTGAACGAGTATAACGCAAAAACTACTGAACCGATTTTGATGAAACTTTTTTGTTTGATAGCTTATGATCTGACTAAAAATCTGGTATATAATTTGTGCGGACGAAGTCGCGGGTTAACGCTCGTAATAGCATAACAGTTTTTGAGATTTAGGTCCGCCACACACATACGGAATTGCGATCCGGAATCCTGATTTAGGATTCAGTGTTGTCAACTATGGTTACAAAAAATACTAGAGTGCTGTTTAAAAAACGGCCCTCTCAAACCGTAACCGATAGAGGGGCGACGCGTAAACTAAAAACTTCATAGATCTTAGTTTTCCAAGTCACTTTTTCGACAACTCCTTTTTGCTGAAAAATGTGATGCTACAAAAGCCTTTTGCCTACAAAACACTAGAAAACCCCAGTCCCTAGATAGGACGCCCATGGGAAGAGATGAGATCCACATGGATCGAAGTCCACATGACATAAAAAGTGTTTAATTTGCTGCTCATCCTTATCAAATTGCACAGCGGATAGCAATAGTTAAGAAATACATGACTTTTTGCGCTTTACAATCTATAATGTCATTAACGATGGCTGTTAATCCAGGCTTTACAGTTGCAATGGTGGGAATGAGAGACGAGCCTCAGAAACTTGTCAAGCGAATAAGGACTCTAAATCGCTAACGCTACCGCCTATATGTTGACCGCGTAACGTAACGGTAGGTGGCAGTGAACCGGCCGCTAACCTTAGCTTAGCTACTGCGATACGCAAAAGTGTTGATAGTTCTGGTAGATATGGGTAAATTTACCCATTTTTAGGGGTGACTCTTTACTTAGACAAATATTTTTTTAATATATGATTTGTTTTAAAGGAACACATGGCTATATAGGTAATATAACATGTGCTATTCAAAAATGTTCAGATGTTTTAATTGTGAACGTTAATCTATTGACAATTCGTTTTTTTAACTTTTTAACTTGTCAAATATCCGGTATTTTTCCAAATTTTTGTGGGAAAAAATCCAAGCCCTTTTGTCACCACTTGACATCGACAAAACCTAAGCACAAAAAATGCTTAACATAATTTGCTATAGCAAACTTTTTGACAACCCCGAAAGAAAACGCTAGCAAGCTTATAAATGTACCTATACTATATATACCTAACCCATGTAATTAAAAGCCAATTTTATGTAAGTAACATTCTATTCTTTTGACTCTGTAGCCATTGGTGCATAAGATAAAACATAACTTAAAAGATTACCTAGATTCTACCAACTTTTCGGTTTAGTCTAGCAAATTGTTTTGATCATGCTGGCAACACTACGCAGTGAACTAACGCAACCACGTGGCTGCTCTTACATTTTACGAGTATTATACTTACTTCGAAAACCGTTTGTTTAGTTTGTCATAACATCCTGCGGTTCAAACGCTCATTTTATGCGTGTAATGATTTTTATTTAAAAATATATAAAAGGGATGAACGCAGGTATGTTTTTTGACCGACCGTGATGGTTTTATAAATAAATGTATAGTCAGTATAATAAGAATAACCAAATATTTTTTTTTATATTACACTAGATAAAAAGTAAAGGAGGATAGTTTACATTATTCAGAGCTCAGTACAAATAAAAAGAAAAAAGGTTTTTTTCGCCTTTTAGCAGCGATTACATTACCTAACATTTAGGGCCGATTTCGGCATACATTGCTTACTTTTATCGCTATACTTTAAAATTGAAAGATGAAAGCCGCCAATGTATGCCGAAATCGGCCCTAAATGTTGGCCCTTTTCTGTGTTGGTCCATAGTCCCATATAGAAAAAGTTATTCAGTTTATGTTCTGAAGCACACCCCTAAGTGTTTAACGCTTTTAGTTTTAAGTTTACACCCTGTAACAAATAAAATGGAAACCACCACAACAATATATTGTTTCTTTAAAGTAAAATCGAACCTACGAACTATAATAAAATTGATGAATCTGGAATCAAATGAGACCAAAACAGCATATTTCTGTAAGGTTTAAGGTCCGCCACATACATAAGGAATTATTCCGGACGGAATTACGATTCCCTATGGAGTGTTGCCGCTTTCAGAGACTTTTTCACTAGATCTAGTGATTTTTTGATGTCTTAGGTGGCATATTTTAAAGTGATTTTGAGCGTAGGCGTTGATGGAACGATACCGTATCTTAACGGTGCAGTTGCGACGTCGTTGCGAAAACGGCTACGCTCAAAAATCGCTTGCGTGATAATGGTTCATGCCATTTTGTATGCAAATTATGTCTAATGTTAAAACTATCCATAGTCTTTTGATATAGTTGCATTAATATTGGAATACAATTTACAAACCATCATCGTAACATTCGTAACGTCATGACCTCATCACATGATAGTAATTATCATGTAGAGAAATTGTTTGTTTTGTTTTAATAAATAACTAAAAATGATTTGTTGTCATTCATTTGGCGTTTCATAAATTTTTATTTTAGGCATTTTTTAAACAGCACTAGTATTTTTTGTAAACATAGTTGACAACACTGAATCTTGAATCAGGATTCCGGATCGCAATTCCGTCTGTGTGTGGCGGACCTTAGTGGTAAAAACGTTTCCGCGTTTTGTATGAAGATTGCAAGCTTGGCAGTCCTTTTAAGAAAGATTGCTTACCCAAATCTAGCGCTTACGTAGTTAGAACCTCTCGTATCCATAACTCAGGTCCCAAAGGACCCGAGTCCTAAATCTTACAAACTTTCTAACAATAAAATACAACATGTCAAGTAAGAAGACACACAAAAGACTTTATACTTGTTATGTATGGACTTTTATTATTCACTCCAGTCCCCTGATAGCTGATGTCTTAAAACAAAGGTCTAAGGATGAAAAGTCGATTTACGGGTCTTGTGTGTTTCAAGAGCTAAGACCAGGATTAAGATAGCAGGGCTTATCAGTACTGTAAATTAGGAGTAAGGACAATGCAAACACAAAACCCACCCACATTCATTACGTGGTTAAATCATTTACATACTTGTTTACTTTCCTGTATACTTACTTAGATCGAATACAAAAGCTCCTGATTTATTTTTAGTTCTAAGATGTTACTAGTAGATACTTACTCTTTCTTATGCTGTGATATTAGATGGAGTTGAATAAGTGTAAAGCCTATCACAGGAAAGGCTATAATAATGTATGTCTGTATGTCTACACCATTATAATACTCTGTAGCCCAGTCATTTTACGGTTTGAGCCGGGACTAATTAATAATTGATATTTTTTTTCGGTATAATATTGAAGAGCCAATTTGAGCCTGGAAACGTACCAAAATTAAAAAAAAAATCACGTCAGCAACAGTTCCAATTTTAAAATTTAGCTATTATCTCGTTCTAAAAAGCCTGATAGTAACTTTTTTTTTTGCACATATTTAAGGGTTTACCATTATACATACTACAAACATGGTGTAAATATTTTTAACTACTTAGAAGGTTTTGAAAAATTCGTTCGTATTTTCTAATAAATACCTCATTTTTTAAATTTCGATGCCTATTTTATTGCACAAAAATAATTTATATTGTTAAATCTAAGTCAAATGAGTGCATTGGTATTAATATCATTAATTTAAAAGCCTTTTGGGACACATAATTTCGATTTCTATGTTGCGTAGTGAATTTTTTTTCAATCTGTTTTTTTTCTTTTTGTCACGAAATGGTGCCGGTTACAGTTTAAAAGTCTAATTAATAATTACTCCCTACCCCGCCTAACAAAACTCCGTAAAATGACTGGGCTACTGTAACAGAAGTGTACTCCGTCTGTAGGTACATAGAAGATATTCGCAAAAACAACGGATGACATATCATGGGTTTGCGCACGGATTTTATTAGAATTTTTGTTCTATTTGAATTTTTGTATGTTTGTTCGACATTGACGCAAAAACTACTGGAACAGTTTTTAAAGGTTTTAATCATAATATTGATGACACTTTTTGTGTTTAAAATCTTATATAATTAGACTTAAGAACTAGTAAGTATAAATATTCTAACTCACAACAATGACGATAGCCTACAATCCATCCGAACGAAGTTTAGTTATTTTAACGGTTACACCTAATGTTTTAATTCTAACACGCTAGATGTTCTGTAATCTGTGTCTTTAAGATTTTTTATGCTGTGTTTTTACTACCCACCTATCACAGCTAGACACATTGATAACGTGAAACCATAAAACACTAAAAAATTATCCCAACCTTAGAAGATAGTTGCAGCAAAAATTTTGGCCACCCGGAATACATTTGCGAGTTTATGTACGTATATGTTGTTTTTGCCAGATCGCGCAGAAAAAAATATTGTCATAACCTATTTCGTTATTACTTGCTATAAATTTTACTTCCAGCTTCGTAACTCGTAAAATCCGAAATCGTTTGATTTGTCGACCCCGTTTTATCTCCAAGAGCAAAGCAAACGTATATGTATAGGAAACGTATAAAATGTATGTTTGTTGCTACATAAAGATATACAACAATGATATCAAATGAACGCTGAATCAGAAAAGTGTTAATATGCACCTATATCTATACTATTATAAAACTGTATCAGGAAGTTTGTCTGTACATTGAAGATATTAACAAAAAAAAGTTACGATATGGTTTTTAGGTGTCCCTGATTCCATTTCACCAATTTTTGGATTTTTTGTCTGTCTGTTTGTTTGTTTGTTTGAACGAGTATCACGCAAAAACTACTGAACCGATTTTGATGAAACTTTTTTTGTTTGATAGCTTATGATCGGACTTAAAATCTGGTATATAATTTGTGCGGACGAAGTCGCGGGTTAACGCTCGTACTATTATAAAACTGTAACAGGAAGTTTGTCTGTACATTGAAGATATTAACAAAAAAAAGTTACGATATGGTTTTTAGGTGTCCCTGATTCCATTTCACCAATTTTTGGATTTTTTGTCTGTCTGTTTGTTTGTGTGTTTGTTTGTTTGAACGAGTATCACGCAAAAACTACTGAACCGATTTTGATGAAACTTTTTTTGTTTGATAGCTTATGATCTGACTTAAAATCTGGTATATAATTTGTGCGGACGAAGTCGCGGGTTAACGCTCGTTACCCTATAAGAATGATTTTTTTTTTCGTTTTTGGTACAAAGACGTAGTAAACCGACACAGCCAATGTGTACTGTGTAGGCTTTTGTGGTATATATTTTACAGGGTCCTTCTTAATAGGTATGCTGACGATTTTTTAAGGGGATGATCAGACCATCAAATTGAACAACTATCTCTATGGGTCTAACATAGAAATCGTGACAAAAACATCTGCTGTCGTATACATTTGGGTTGAGTTGATTTGCAATATTTTATAACTGCTGCTTTTTTCGCGATTTCGATATCCCATAGAAAAGTTGTTCAGTTTGAAGGTCTGATCGTCCGCTAAAAAAGCGGTGAACATTATTTAAGAAGGACTTTTTTGTTGTTGGTAGTCGTAACAAAGATTCTGGCTACCTCGAAAGGGAAAATATTCGTGAGGTTAAGTACCTTGTTTCCCTAAACATTTTAATGATAATTCGCCCCAAGTTTTCCATATAATATTTGCCCAACCAGTTTGCCCCATCCGGGGCCACACGCGCCATCCAGAACTGCCGTTTAATTTACCTAATCACGTCAATTCTAACAAACTTGGACGTCATCCGAAATTGGATATTTCGAGTTACGTTAGTTTCTACTAAGTCATAAGTACTTAGCGGTCTAGGGTTGTCCCCATTTGTTTAAACTTAGTTAACTAAACCTGCTTGTTTCGACTATTTAGGTATTAGATTCATGTTTAAGTATACAAAATTCTACCATTAAGAAATACCATTGAAATATAAGGTCTAACAAAACTAGCTGAAACTATTTTAAGGGGATGATCAGACCAATAAACTGAACAACTTTCTCTATGGGACCAATATTGAAATCGCGAAAAAAAAATCTGCCGCCCCATACATTTAGGTTGAGTAGGTTAGTATGGAACAGCTGATTTTTTTTTCGCGATTTCAATATTGGTCCCATAGAGAAAGTTGTTCAGTTTGATGATCTGATCATCCCCTTAAAATAGTTTCACCTAATTTTGTTAGACCTTATATAATGTTAGAAAGGAAAGTAACAATAAATGAAATGAAAATTAAATGAAAATGTATTTATTGTGGATCATAGGTAAATTAATAGATGTATATAGAAAATAAAACAGTTCGGCTATGTCCTGCCACATGGGCGTACAATATTATAAAAAAATATGCAAACAAGAAAAAAATTTTAACAAGCACTAAAAATAACTAGTAATAAAAACAAATAATTACAATTATACAATTTGGTGTATTTACAATGGCAAAAAAATAAGTTCACAATTTGGTACATTAGATGGATTCGTCAAGACTATAGTAACATTTCGTAACTAATAAGTCATTCAGTTTTTTTATAAAATTCGATAACCTGAACAGTTTTCTTGTAATTTTGCACTAAATGAAATCAAAGCCTAAACCATACCCATATTTTATTCCCCTTCGGGATGAACAGAGACATTGCTACAACTACCATCCACCTTTTAAGAGTAACATTTTATTGTAGGAAACGTTCACATTTACCCTTTTTAACCGACTTCAAAAAAGGAGGAGATTTTTAGTATTGAGGATGAAATTATTGAGTCAAGTGGGGGGCAGGCCGGAAAGGTGGCTAGCTTTTCACCCAAAAAAAATACTTTCAAAGAAACCTTGTAAATCTTTTAGGTATATTATGATTATGAGCCAACAAATTGCAAATCAGCCATAACTACAATCATTGTAGTCTAGTCTAGAATTTCAAATCATGTGATTCTTGTTTTTTGGAAATTTTGTAAAGAAATTTAAAAAATATGTTTTGAGGTCAGCACTGGAGGCTCGGTGTCGGTGCCCCCTTAAGGTTTCTTTACTTGGCTCCCACGACACCCACGAAAAAGAATTGGAACGTTCTAAACTGGGAACCACATAAAGAAACATAAATACACTATCACGACTGCCAACCCTACGCAAGTTTCCTTACCGGTCTAGGAACCAGTCTCCAAGCGAGTAATTCAACGTTATCGAAGACATCTTGCGTCCCTCGCCGTAACAGAGATATCTATCTATCATATAGTTACGTTTCATATCAGTTATAGCTATACAGGGTACGGTTTTCTTAGGAGATCAGACCATCAAACTGAATAACTTTCTGTATGGGAGCACTATATTCCCCGAGGGAGTAGTCAGTGATATTCTGAAACCACAGAACATCCACGTTCAGTATGGGACCAACGACGAATACGCAAAAAAAAAATTAGCTATCCCATACATTTTGGTCGAGTAGGATTGCAGTTTTATATGGAACAGATGATTATTTTTCGCGATTTCGACGTTGGTCTCATGTTGAAAGTTGTTCAGTTTGATGGTTTAATCATCCCCTTAAAAACCGTCAGCATATTAAGGACCCTATATGGCATTGTGACGTCATTGTACATAACATCGTATAGGTTATCTAAATAGGTAGCAGTGTGGTTCAGCTATGGAATGAACCATCCCATTTCATACCCTGGATGTTGTACAAGGCGAATAGGGGATAAGATGCGAGAGGATAAGACACGGAATCTTAAAGCTCTGAATCTGGAAATCATTAAAAAAAATAAAAAATTACAGAGCTTCCAGATTCCGTGTCTTATCCTCATCTATGACCCAACATATGGGCGCGATTTTATGTACCTTGCCTACCTATGTATGAGAATTGAGAAGACATCAATCTATACTTTCCTTTTAAACATTTAAAAAGTAAAAAATAATTCGGTCTCCTATTATTTTTTTGTGATATGTTTTAGTTAATGTTAATGTTTCAGATGTAGGTATGTTTTACTTTTTAATTCTCTATAAGATATTTTTGGTCAATTAATGCGTAGGGGACCGCTATTAAATGACTATTGATTTTTTTACAATCACTTGCGGTCCGCCAACATATTAATTGACCTAAAATATCTTAAAGCATAGCATAAGCATATGCTCACGACTATAATCCCTGAGGGGGTAGTCAGAGATATTCTGAAACCTCACAACATTCACGTTTCACTATAGTACCGAAACTCTGCCCAGTGTGACGGGGAGTGAGCCCGTCGCCACTTGAAAATGGACAGTAGGTACAATACATGCCTCGTAATGCAGATAGATGCAAGTTTCCTCACGATATTTTGCTTCACAGAAAAGCCAGTGGTCTTAAAAACAATTAAAAAGTAAAACATACCTACATTTGCCACACACAAAAATAATAGGTGACCGAATTATTTTTTACTTTTTAATGATGTTTTTATCGGCGTTGGTGGTTTTCAAATGTTATTTCATAATTTTTAAAGTTGCATCAAAACTACTGAACCTATTTTCATGAAACATGGCTAAGAACACTCGGGATAAAATTATCTATGACACAAAAAAAACTAAACGAAAATCGGTTCATCCGTTTGGGAGCTACGATACCACAAACAGATACACAGACAGACACGTTAAACTTATAACCCTCTTTTTGCGTCGGGGGTTAAAAATGTTCCATTTGTTGTTTCATGACTGACTGATAGACAACGCACAGCCTAAACTACTGAAGATAGAAACATGAAAACCTCCCTAATTATTTATGACATTGTCGACATACATTTCCCTGAACAAACACATGTCTTCAAACAGAATTATTTCTAACCTTTACCTACTACTGCTACTATACTATATATACTATATATAAATCAACACAGTAATCTGTAATTCTGTATATTCCTATGTGACATTTACTGACATTTGAAATTAATAGTTGTCGTGTCAATTATCGAGTTGTAAACGGAAACATGTCGATAAATGTCACTGAAACGACGTGCTTGGTTCACATGCCGTATTGTTACCAGCTTAGGGGTGGTCATTTCATTCTGACCACGGAAGGACAGGCACACGAGGCGACTAAAGGATAAAGTTCCTATTCCGGCG
Source organism: Agonopterix arenella (assembly GCA_927399405.1). Lineage (NCBI taxonomy): Eukaryota > Metazoa > Arthropoda > Insecta > Lepidoptera > Depressariidae > Agonopterix > Agonopterix arenella. The sequence goes on along the minus strand of OV656700.1, from coordinate 2,350,392 downwards.
TTTTTGTCGTCAAAATGTATTATTTTCGCGATTTCAATATTGGTTCCATAGTCAAAGTTGTTCAGTTTTATGGGGGTAAACATAAATTTTGATATGAATGACTTCAAATCCACCAAATATTGTGCTTATATAGGATGAAATTGATATCATTAACATCCTTCTAAACTAAGATTCTACCCATCAAACTGAACACCTTTCATAATAGGAGCAAACCGATCGGAGCAAAAAAAAAAGTCTGCTGTTCCATAGTAAACTGCAATGCCTACTCGACTAAAATGTGCGCAACAGCTGATTATTTTTTTGCTGCGATCGGTTTGCTCCGTTCAGTTTGATGGGTAGACTCTTAGTCTAAAAGGATGCTAATGATATTAATTTCACCCTGTAAGATATGATTATAATTAACCTAGAACGATTTAACTTACGAAAACCCCTCCAGAAAGAAGCATTTGTTTACCTGAAACAAAAATAAATACAAATTATAAAATGTTATCAAAAACGTTCCAACACATCGTACAATGTTATCAAGCTTCGATAATACTATTTGCAATACTAACTTTTCAATAACTGTGTACACAATCACTATCAATTATAGGTCAAAGTAAATACTTAACCGATTAAGCAAATATTTGCTTTAGGCGCGTATTATGTAAATTATTAATCTATACTATTATAAAACTGTAACAGGAAGTTTGTCTGTACATTGAAGATATTAACAAAAAAAAAGTTACGATATGGTTTTTAGGTGTCCCTGATTCCATTTCACCAATTTTTGAATTTTTTGTCTGTCTGTTTGTTTGTGTGTTTATTTGAACGAGTACCACGCAAAAACTACTGAACCGATTTTGATGAAACTTTTTTTGTTTGATAGCTTATGATCTGACTTAAAATCTGGTATATAATTTGTGCGGACGAAGTCGCGGGTTAACGCTCGTATTCGATAAAGTTTGAGAAATATAGAAATGTCTTATTTTACTTAAAAACGGTAACATTTATATACAGAATTTAGGTACAAATAATTTCAAATATTCTTTGTGGAAATTACCTTTAACACATAATAATACGTGTTCATCTATCAATAACTTCGAAACTTCTAAAAACTTTATTACTACTTCAGTATTTTTGATATTAGTAATATTTTATGTTCATATTCCTTAATAGACAAATTTCAAATATTATTGATTTTTTAAACATGTTACAGCCATGTTGTGCTATTTAGAATCAAATTAAAGATCAAGATAAGTTCAAGTTTTCAGTTTCCCGGTTTGGAAAAGTGCGGGTTCAAGTCCCTCCCGCCCGAGACAAATTTTTCAATCTTTAATTTGATTAGACATAATATTGACCTACATTGATACGTTAGCTATTTAGACCATCATGAAGTACCTAACACAATATCTACGACCTGAAGATTTCCTTGAAAAAAAAAAAGCATTAGCCCCAGAAAATAAGGTACAAATTGCAGAAGTCAGTCAAAGTCAGAGGTCTTAGTATCCGATTTTGGTATCAAATCGACATGGTGTTTCTGTGCAACTCAGTTTCTGCTTCTTAATAACGTAGTTAGTTACCTAATCAATATCAGCCGAGAAACATAATCTATACTATTATAAAACTGTAACAGGAAGTTTGTCTGTACATTGCAGATATTAACAAAAAAAAAGTTACGATATGGTTTTTAGGTGTCCCTGATTCCATTTCACCAATTTTTGGATTTTTGTCTGTCTGTTTGTTTGTGTGTCTGTTTGTGTGTTTGTTTGTTTGAACGAGTATCACGCAAAAACTACTGAACCGATTTTGATGAAACTTTTTTTGTTTGATAGCTTATGATCTGACTTAAAATCTGGTATATAATTTGTGCGGACGAAGTCGCGGGTTAACGCTCGTATTACATAAAAATTTGACATTATATTCTAAAGGAAACGTACACAATAGCCCTACAGAAAATAGGACTGACGTGACGTCACGACATCTCCCCTTTGCCACTGCAGCTATACTCAAGAAAATAAAAGAGGTCACAACAGTCTTGCAAATAGCAAATCTCCATAACTTATGCCTCCCATTTGAATCTCCATTAGCAAATTAGTCGGACTCTCAAGAGTTTTTACATAATTCCCATCACAATATGCCTTGAATAAACTCTGGTTATATATCATCCAGAATCACTTTCCTGAATTATGATAATGGTTGAGATGGGCTTTAGATAAGAATAAATCTATTTGAGATTTTTTCTGTGACGAATCACTTTTGATCTTTATTGAGAAAGCTGTAAGAGTGTAAATATTATAAATAGATTATACATTGAGAAAGATTTGAAAGTAGAGCAAAGATCATTGGAAAGGAACGTATGTCTTTATAAGAAGAAATAAGAATTAAGGACATCAGATCAGAACTCGTCACCGAGCGTCACCGACGTAAGCAATGCCAATGTAACAGTGCCAAGTGCCAACATTAAATAAATAAATAAAAAATTTTATTCCACATTTAAATGACACAATGAGATCTCAAAACAAAGTAAAGTAAATTAATTATTTAACTGCAACAACGAATATCCACCGAGTGCATACTGAGAAACAAAAGTTGAAAAGCAGATAACCTCTCCAGAGCAGCTAGGTAATTTTGAACCAAAGATTATGAGCAGAACAGGATGGTGGCAGTTGTGGTGGAAGACATAATATATCAAACATTGTACACATGATAACGCTATATGTAATACAATTGTTAATAAAGTAAATACTCCTAATTTTGGTTCCACAAAGTTCGAGCACGAAAAGTTAGTGAATAGAATTGTGCGAAAGTTATTCAAAATTCAATTCGAACGTAAGTCTGTATTGAATAGGCATTGAAACGATCTTCGTTCAAAGGTCACACATTGTCGGAACGGAATGGAACGAGACTAGGCTGAACTTGTTCAAGGTTCAACACGAAAGGCGTCAAAATTAGTTTTACTGGAGCTTTCTGACTCACGGCAAATAGATTGCGACAAGCCTCCTTGAAAATTTTACGTGGAGGAAAGAATGCTGATTGTGGATTCGATAGCTAACTAAATACCTAAAATTCCAGAGTTTTAGACTATAATCTAATCACAAGGGCATGGCACGCAAAGGTTGGATATATATGATATCCATACGCCTACAAAAACACTGCATAAAAACCATTAACCTTTCGTCGCTTTGACACCCACAAGGAGAAATAAGGTGGTAATTTTGTAGACAGCAAATTTTTTTCGCCGATGTTATCGTAGAGAAAGATGTTCAGTTTGATAGTCTGATAATCCCTTTAAAAAACCATTAGAATATCAAGAAGGATCCTTATATACTACGAGCGTTAACCCGCGACTTCGTCCGCACAAATTATATACCAGATTTTAAGTCAGATCATAAGCTATCAAACAAAAAAAGTTTCATCAAAATCAGTTCAGTAGTTTTTGCGTGATACTCGTTCAAACAAACAAACAAACAAACAAACAAACACACAAACAAACAGACAGACAAAAAATCCAAAAATTGGTGAAATGGAATCAGGGACACCTAAAAACCATATCGTAACTTTTTTTTTGTTAATATCTTCAATGTACAGACAAACTTCCTGTTACAGTTTTATAATAGTAATAGATGGTCCAAAAAGAAAGTTTTTTTTTAAACAAGGTTCCTCCTTTTGTAGGTAAGGCACTCCCTAACTCTGCGAATGAGAATCTTCTAAAATAGCTGTTGAAAATTCAATGACATCAGCCCGAGGCAGTGGCGTGGCGGCGGCGGTATCTTTTTAGGAGTAACAAAAAATGGCAGAAACATTTTATCGGATCCAATTTTGTTCAGTAACTATACCCGTGGATTGGTGATAAGCTTTTTATAACAAGGGTGGGTAGCATACAAAAGTAAGAGCTCTCTTAGATGAGGAGATGGGGGGAAAATTGCATGGTCGATAGAACAAAAAACTTTGATAAAACAAGATTAGGAAAAAATGCAATATAAAATTTTACCCGAAGATAACATTTTCCATTTCATACTAGATATCCATACCTAAGCGGCATTACTTTTATAAAATAAGAAAATAAAATCTGGCCGTGGTATGTCCCTTCGTATACAGGGTCCTTCTTAATATGCCGATGGTCTGATCATCCCCTTCAAAAACCGTCAGCATAGGGAATCTTGACAAAAAGTTTTTATGGTTTGTCTATCTGTCATCCATTACTGCAGTGACTCATGAAGTCATGAATGGAATGCGATTGTTTTGGACGTCAAACATAGGGTTGCCAGGACTAAATTAAATTTCTTGATAAAAACATATTTTCTGGACTACCTATTGCAATCAGAAATGCACAAGTGCTTATTAGTCTGTTTATGGTCGGAATAATAAATAATGGGATAGATAAGATTTCATTCACAGTGTTTTTGTGCACGAAAGGTATGAACGAAACTGACGTCTACGACGTTTTTTTTTCGCGATTTCGATGTTGGTCCAATAGATAAAGTTGTACAGTTTGATGGCCTGATCATCCCATTAAAAATTAAAATTTATTAATTCGAAAGTCACATTTACAGAAAAACACAACCTATAAAAAGTTGAGTAATTTGTAGGATCATGGTTTGATTTTTATTTCCAAGTTTCGGAAATTATTCGTTCGTGTGGCAACCCTAGCATAGTTTAGTCTGTCCGTCAGTCCGTCGGGGGGTTACGAGCGTGTTTAATCGATGCTTCCGGTTCCCATAGACCAGGAAAGCATAGTTTACGTTTCGCTCTAGACCAAATTGTTTATACTTCGATTTTTTCTTTGATAACATCTTGTGGAGTCTTGAATGTTAAGTAATTCTCTAAAAGAAGATTCTAGAAATTACTATTCTCTTAATATCAATGAAGAAGAAGACCGTATGAAAATGACAACTAAGACAACTAAACTTCTACAAAGGACCGATTCTACAAATGACCAATTCTACAAACGGCCGATTCTACAATTGACTGATTCTAATAATAAGATATAAATTTAAGGGTTCTTTTCAATTTACAGGGGGGTTTCGAGTGGGTTCCGTAATTCCGTCCCGCTGGAAAGAGTTTCAGTATATAGGTTTCGTTTCAGTGAATGTTCTGAATATCTTTGACCTCCCTCGGGTAGTGAAGATAATATAGTCTTGAGCATAATTATTATTAAGCTTTCCGTTTACTCCCACTAGTTCAGTTGTCCAGTTCAGTTGACTGAACTAGTGACATTTTTTTTCTCATTTGTTCAGTCTACTGAACTATTTTCGAGTTCCCTACTCTACAATTTGGTTGCGACATATTAGAAACGCAAATAGCGAGTGTGAAGAAAATTGTAGCCGCGAATCATAAAAATTAAAGAAACATAAAAGCAAGATGAAGCCGAAGTTTAGAGCACTCGCGCCGCCAGTAGCATCGCATGACTTCAAGTCGTTTTGCAGAGTCGTAATTTTTAATGACAACATTTTTGAAACCTATTAACATACAAACTTCTTTACGACTGGATTATGCATCTTTAAGTGCCTGGCCATAACTAGTTTCCTTTCTTTCCACATTAAACTACGTTCTTGCTTCCGTCCATGAAATATAGCTTGTGGATTTTTGTCGCGAACTTTTAATGTTTTGAGGGAAATGTGTTTTTGTTTGCTGGCCAACCGCATAATACATGTATGTATTATGTTCATGCCTATGTCCCACACGGGAAGGCAGAGACAATTGATCGCCACAAACCACGATTCGCAAATATTTCCTCTTAAAAATCACATACTCATCGTTTCCAAGTAATATTAAGAGATTAGTGTACTTTTTGCAACCATCAGCAGCAAGGCTGATTCAGTGTTTATGGGGTGTACAGCATCTCTGTGATGGAGATGAACTAGGTCTGCCTGCATAACTTCAGTCGGTTTAGAAGTTACAGACGTTTGAAGGTCAGTAAAAAATTAACGATCAGCTGCAAGGCTGATCGTACGATATTATTGTAGTGTGCACGGTATTACGTACATAAGTTGGAAAAACTCATTGGTACATGGCATGGTGTCCGTGCGGATTCGAACCCGGACCCCCATAATTGGGTGCCCATACCTCTCCGCAACGCGCCACCGACACTCAATATTATGTATGCAATTGCAATTTGTCGAAAGGCTAAGGTATTAACAGACATTATGCAGTGGGTTTTAGAGACCAGTGCGACTAAAATTAATAAATGTAGAGTAGGTAGAATGAATGACAAATGAGGTGGGTACGTGGCATATGCGCTTTTTATGTAACAAAACTCACATGAGATGGTAAAATAAAAAAAAATGTAAATAAATTAAACAGGTAAATTATCACTAAAATAATATTTTAAGAACAATTGCGTCCAATGACAGATGCAATCTATAGATCAGTTTTACTGTTTCAAAACCATTCCAACAATCTTGAAGGTCTAAGCAATAGATATCTAGAGAGATGCCAACCAACGCGCTGAGTACGAAACCTAGTGTCGCATTACCACCATTACCACGCGATATAAAGTATTTTGTTACTTGAATATGCTTATTATCCATTGCGGTATCAGAACTCAACGTTCGAATAATCTTTAGTACTACGCAAGCATTGTAAACTATTTACACATCAACATACAATCGACTGGCTTTCAGCGTCATAATATATTGAATCCTTACTGTCGCGAGCAATGTGTTCCGTTTTTGTGCATATTGCTGCGACACTGGCCCCGCCCCCTTTTTACATCTCCCTTAAGTTTTTGTGATCTGTGGTCTAAGCAAAAAACATATCAAAAACATAGACAATTATCATAATTGCAGAAACCAATATCGTAAAACTAAGCTACATATTTCTATTTTCTGCAGCTGTTTTTCAGTACTAAATAAATAAAGAGCGGGACAAAATGTATCGTTTTATTTAATCGTATAAGTAAGCAGAGAGTATGTTCCTAATATATCAGCAATAAACATAGACAAGACGCAAATACAAGACTTTTGAAGTAAATCGTGATAAAGAAAAGATAAAATAATCTCAATTTCCCACCATAGATCACCCCAGGGGTGATATCCAGATAACGTGGAGAAAGCAATTGACAGACTGAAGACTGCTAAGCCCAAGGGTGTTCTGTATTCCCGTTCGACATTCGCAGTTCTATAAATAGTGACGTCACTCCGATCGGAGAGCTGAGATCTAAGGTCCTTTACACACGACGTTTTTGCAGCGCTATATTAGCGACCACTGTATATAATTCGATCATTTGACCTTGTCATATGCGACTGTATCAAAGTGTAAAGGAAGCGCAGCGAAGCGCCAATTTTATCTTGCAGTGCAGTTTTGAACAACGCTTTTTTGAATTTTTCGTTTGCACTCCGATTTTTGGTTCAATCTAATAAGATATTTACGTTCTAGCTAGATGCACATTATATTGATTACTGACTAACTTACCTACAAAGCAATGGTTTGGTTTCTTTACGAATTTGGAATCAATGCGAATTAACTAGTTTCGTTTTCCTACTCCTCCTATCTTCTTTCATTAATTCATTGCGGGTTCCAAGACAGATTAGAGTCATCCCTCCGTCCGGGCTCGCTGGACTTCATTGTCCAGTGTTGTGAATGGTCGCCGCTGTTGATCCTGGCTTACAGGAGTTACAGCGGTGGGAATGTGTGGTGGGCCTATGCCCAATTAAAAAAATTAACTAGTATTCGCATGAAAAAAGCATGCATATCGGAACCCGTCTATGCTTATGGATTCAAAAGATTCAAATATAAAATTTACCCACGCTATTTACCTATACCCAAACTACATGCTAAGTTTCGCTTTGCTGCGCTTCTCAGCAACAATGTGAATTGACCCTAAAAGGGGAAAAGGAGGATATTTGCAAAAGGCTTAATAAGAGGAAGCCAGTAATTATTCGCGGTTCCTCCGAGGGTTCATATCCGTAAAGGAGTTTCGCAAACTCCGTTTGTGGTTACAAAAATAACTTGGCAAAAAGTTACTGTAACCTAAGACGTTTGAGTTAATCTTGTCAAACGAGAAGTCCTCGAAGAAAGTAACAAAGTTATTTGTGGATATATCAACGTAATTACAGTGAGATGAATGCTAATTTCGTATATCAATCTAGATATAAATATATTCATAAACTAGTTTAAGTACCAAACTCTACACACTACTGTCACTGTATGGATATATGCAAACATAAACAAACACAGAGTAGGTATAATCTTTCCTACCAATACCAATACGACCTTTAAAGGGTGAAATTTGAAGTAGAGTTAGATTCCTTATGAAAGACTGTCATCACTAGACACGTAATTTAAATTGCTAAATCTGAGCATTGCTACAACTACAATACTTAAACAAAAAGTTGGTAGTTTTAGCATTGTTTCTGATCACCCCGAAATGGATTGTATATAAAGTATGTTTATGAATATAAAGAGGGAATATTAAAAAAAATCTTATTATTTTGACTCTGTATTTACATGGGAATGAGCAAGTAAGATTTTTCAACTTGACTTGAAAAAGGTCCGGTAGTTTAAACGTAATGATGTCACGGACACACACTTTTCCTTTTCGATTTATAATATTGTCGAAATTACAAAATTTATGAATGTATTTGTTGTTTTTACAATTTAGAATAAACATTATTTATTTATTCATAAAACGCACATGGCTCACATATAATCAGGGACGCAATGGGACCTCCCCGCCCCTACCTCCCCTATATCGTATATTTTGATGGAACACGCGTGGTTACAGGTAGAATGCATAAATATAGACGACAACTTGCGGAAATTCATCAAAGTATACGTATGAATAAATAACGCAAGAAGCACAGCCAGTTACATAACGTGATGTTTTTCTTTTAATCATATTTATGGGATTTCTTGTTTTGGTATAATAATGATATCAGATACGTCGTGTGGAGGATATCATCAATGTACATTGCCGTGTGGTGTCAGACTTAATTTTGGCTTTTGGCTTAGTTTAGGAGCCAGTGCCGCAATTGTTTACTAGTTTTTAAATTCAATAAAGGATTGTTTTATGTTTATACAGGGTGAAATTGATATCGTTAGCATCCTTTTAAATTAAGATTCTATCTACCAAACTGAACAACTTTTGCTATGGGAGCAAGCCGATCGGAACAAATAAAAAAATCATCTGTTCCATACTAAACTGCAACGTCGACGCGCGAGTGCGTGATTCAAATGTATGCAACAGCAGATTTTTTTTGCTCCGATTGGTTTGCTGCCATAGTAAAAGTAGTTCAGTTTGATGGGTAGACTCTTTAGTTTAAAAGGATGCTAATGATATCAATTTCACCCTGTTTATTTATTATGTTTATTTTAAGGGATTTATTTCAGCTAAACAGAAAAGAGTTATATTACACATTATACCTACATAATTCATTATCTTTAGAATCGAAGGCATACCTACCATATTATTATCACGCTTTATACCTATAAATAGGTTATTATTAATTCTATGGGAGAACTTAGTATTTATTCTATGGTATTATTATACCTACCTGTGTGTTACAATAAAGTGTTAAAGTAATAGCCCAGTCATTTTACAGAGTTTTGTTAGGAGAGGTGGGAAGTAATTATTAATTTGACTTTAAACTGTAAGCGGCACCATTTAGTGACAAAAGGACTATCGGAAAACATATTTTAAAAAATCGCTACGCAACATAGACATCAAAATTGCAAGTCCCAGAAGGTTTTTAAATTAATAATATTAATACCGAAGCACCCATTTGAATTAGATTTAACAATATACATTATTTTTGAGAAATAAATTAGGCATCGAAATTTATTTTTCAAATCCTTCTAGGTAGACGAAAATATTTACACCATGTTTGAAGTATGTATAATGGCCTTAAATATCGATGGTCTAGAAGACAAACATGCTAATTGCAGATTTAGCAATTATTCAGGAGAACCACATTTATTATTTCAAAAGTTCAATATGCTAAAACTTAAAACTGTGCAAGGGAATCGTGTATAAACTGCCTATACTTAGCTAGGGTATTTATGTTTATTAATTTTAACAGTAAATATAAAATGTAAATTTTCGAACTATCCTGTAAAAATATCAAAATGATAAAAAAGGCATCACTTACTACTTTTGTGCACAAACAATATATTTAATTGTGCATTTAACACTTTCGTGCATATTATTAGATTTAGTATTTCTAAGGAATTTACTGCTATTGTATTAAGAAAGCGACTAAATAAATTATGTTTCTTTATTATTAAGCAAATTACACATTAACTGTAATTATTAACTATCATTATTTAATATAATTGAGAACCGAAAGTTTCGAAATGCCATAAGTAACAAAAGTACTTAGTGTTTTTGTCAATTAAGTCAAATATTTTAAATGTATTTAACATTATTTGTTGTTTATGTAGGTTGAAAATAACGGTCATTAATTTTCTTGGCTTCAACTTGAAGTCACTTGCTATATATGTACACATACTGATTGGACCGAAAGAGACGGAATCATGGCATTTGGGTAAGTAATAATCGGTAGAGCATGCTCATTTAATACATTAGGCATTAAAATATCAAAATTTTGCACTTAGCACGTTTGTCTTCTAGACCATCGATATATGAAAAAAAAATTACCATCATGTTTTTTTATAACGAGATAATTGCTAAATTTTAAATTTGGAACTGTTGCTGACAGCATTTTTTATTTTTGGTATATTTCTAAGCTCAAATTGGCTCTTAAATACTATACCGAAAAAAAAATCAATTACTAATTAGTCCCGGCTCAAACCGTAAAAAGACTGGGCTATAAACAGAAAAGTTTAAGATTGTAGCGCTATAGTAACTGCTCTTACAGCCTTAACGTAGTAAGCGCTAACCCTCGCGATAAGCCAGCAAGCTCAGCCCACGCGACGCCCGCCGCAAATTGAATCGCTGCGAAATATTTAACGCGGACATTTTGCTTCCCTCGCTTCGCTCTCAACATTTTGCTTCCGCCGCTCCGCACTGTTCATCTTACTTTCCCCGCACCCGCTCCAAATTACGCCTTTCCCGGGAATAACTTATCATATACCTCGTTTAACTCCACCATCAATAAGTCATCTTGGAATAATTTTATTTTGATGTCAACTCGCTGTGGTCGTTTCCGTAACGCTAGCTGAAATTTATTAGGGTTGTCAACTAAAGACAGCAGCGATGAACCGATGATAGTCCATACGGAAGTGAGCTAGCGATTCAATCATGAGGCGGCGGTTCGATTCCTGACCTGTACCACTAAGTTCTACGGTTTTATTTATCATAATCACAAGCTCGGTGAAGGAAAATATTGTGAAGAAACCTGCATACCCGAGAATAAAAAAAAAATTCTTAGGTTCGGAGGTATGCGTAAAATATGGGTGAGCTTGGGGCGAACACAAATAGACCAGCAATGTTCGCAGTGTTACATAACGACCCTTGCTTGCAATAGCCCAGCCAACAATCAATCAAAGACAGCAGTGCCACTAGAGTTGCGTGAATTGCATGTAACTACTTTACGATATGCCCAGCCATATCATGATGATGTAGTAAATTCCGCTGCAGGGAATATCGAAAAATATGTTGCTCTCATCGATCCGCCCGACTTTCTTTTAGGCACATCGTGAAATAATCGGCCAAATCATAAAATGGGCGGCGTATTATAAAATGCCCAGGCAGGAGGATCTGCCCAATTCTACGATCGGACTACTAGATAACAAAACAATGTAATATAAATGTAATTCTCTTCTAGAAATTATCAAACTATTAGCAAAGCCCTTGCAAAATGTATGAAGAGAACAGAACTTGAATATAATGTAGAAAGCTAGTCAAATAACAGTCGAGTAGGCAGATCCTGTGAGTACTTAATGTTTGCCTGACGTACCTACTTCCTTGAGAGTGTAACCTACTTAGCTCTCTACTTAAGTTGAACATGGTTGTGAAAATAGACTTTTATAAGTGCTTGTATGATAAGTAAGGACGTTAGTTTAGGTGGGTGTGCGTTTCCCAGTTTAGACTACTGTATGTATTCCAGTGGGCGTGGTACGAAGCGATTGAGGAATAAGGTTTATTTTGCAGTGTTATTGTGAGGGAAAAGCAGCTATACTATGTGAAATCAATCTATCCAGGCCGCAGTACTTGGTAACCGATCAAACACTACAAACTCAATTTAATAAAATAGTCATACGTTATTCCATCATGAAACCCTAAAGAGGAAAAAGAGATTTTTTTCTACAACAGTACGTAGCAAAATCTACCCACTTTGAAAGAGAACATATCAGTCATACCAGTCATAGGTTTAGAATTATCCTACCGACTGCGCCATATTTCAAAATCATAATGTTTTACATGACGTACATTAAAATATGTACACACTTTGCAAGCTAATCAACAAAATCGTCGTCTATCGATTATATAGTTACCCGACTGCTCTAGAAGGATCTGTTTTTCATCTTTTCATTCCACATCTACCAACACGACAATCTCAAAACTAAGTATACTACAAATAATACATCGTACATTTCCTCGCAACTCTATATATACAAACGTATAGTTACCAATACATGTACAAAGCTCGAGAGGGCGCAGAGTGTTTGCGTTGTTGCGCGTACATATCGTTTCCCAGATATCGGTAAACAATTTGCGCGTTTCCTATGCAATTCTCGTATTGAGGACTCGGGGCGTAGTGTTGCACGAGATAGGTAGTGTTGGGTTATAGAACAGTAAGTAGAATACAAATAGAGGGTCCGGTGGATGCTTTGAAAGGTACTGTTGATATGTTAGATAGGGACAAGAATTATACGTTTGAAGAAGGAACATTTTTTGATCATAGTAATCGTCAGACTACTTCAGACCAGAATTTGGAAGCGTCATTTCTAGATTATGCTTGTAAAACTCATTGCCACACTAAACTTCTCTCTTCCCTCCTTAAACACTTTCGATAAATCCGATGAATATACTGTCATCGGATTTACTGAAATTAACCTGTCACATCCCGGCGACGCGATATCGACCGTCGTCCATTGTTTATCAATTGTTATTTTAAAGTCGGGATGTGTCAGATTAAAAGCTTACGGCGGATGAGCTGGTCCACTGCCCCCCTAAAGAAAATCCTTAGCTACGTCAATAAGCGAATATATAAACACTATTTGACATAGCTAAGATCTAATCCTTTCCTCAAAACGGCACGAAGCCGCCACTGAAGGTATAAATGGCGTTCAATCCAACGTCGGCGTCGTCAGCGGCTGTCATAACCACGCGCTTGACAATTACTCAACACCTGGCCGCTTCTGATAGCCACTATGGAATACGTTTGGATGCATAAACTGAGGTCCAAATGTTTGCTTTAGGAAGGAAAGACTAAGTAGGAGAAAGAAAGAATTATTCCACATTGAGCACATAATTTGAAGAGCGTACTAAATAATTAGCCCAGTCATTTTACGGTTTGAGCCTGGACTAATTAAAAATTGATATTTTTTATCGGTATAATATTGAAGAACCAATTTGAGCCTAGAAATTTCTATGCTGCGTAGGTTTTTTTTTAATAAGTTTTAAGATCCTTCTTAACTAAGAGTCTACCCATCAAACTGAACAACATTTACTACGGAAACTGATCGGAGCAAAAAAAACAGCTTTTCCATACTAAACTGCAATGCCTACTCGACTCAAATGTATGCAATACCTAATTTTTTTTTGCTCCGATCGGTTTGCTCCCGTATTAAAAGTTGTGGTCATGTGGTTTGGTCATGTGGAAATAATGAGTGATAGCAGACTGACGAATGGCATATATAAAGCCAGTGTGAATGGGACAGTCAAAAAAAATCGCCCTAGACGTACGTATGCGGACCAAATTGGCAGCGTACTTAAGAAGGGTCAGCTCAAATGTACCCGAAACCGACGAGCGTGTATGAAGCGACTTATGACTGTGGAAGAGGCGAAAAATGTGTGTCAGGATCGTAGCCGATGGCGATCCGTTGTCTCTGCCTACCCCAATGGGACACAGGCGTGAGTTTATGTATGTATGTATGTATGTTAAAAGTTGTTCAGTTTGATGGGTAGACTCTTAGTTTAGAAGGATGCTAATGTAATGATATTATCAAATTTACCCAGACTATAAATAAGAAAATGATCACTTGTTTCATCTAAATATATTCGTAAAGCTTCTTAAAGAAGCCAGACCGAAAACGAATGCCACACGAACTCCAGTTTTTTCAAGCCCTAACCTACTTTTTTCGCCAAAGAATTCGCTTCAGTCTTCAGCGAAAACGCCGTCAGACATTCAACGAAAAAATAGACGTTAGCCTTTACGAACGAATGAAAAACCTAATTTGAAAAAGGCTTTCTATGTTTTTCTATTAACTCAGACATTTAAGTAATATGCTGGACTATTACTGAACGTACAAGCTAGCATTACAGGTTGATTTGCTGACCAATTTTCTTTGATCGCAAATTGGGTTTGGTCTACATTACCAAGAAACGTCAAAGGCAGCTAAATAAATATAATTAAGTGGCAGTAAATACTGAAATTTTCCTCTTTTAGTTTGTTTGAGGGGAATTCATGAATTATAAGTACTAGGTACAGTACATTAGGTACGTTTGTTACAGCCGCGTGGTTTCTGTTTATTGTGGTTTCGGCTTAGAATGGGCAACCCCATTCCTGCTCGAGGGTATCGTAATATGCGTCAAAGGGATGATGCTACTCAGGCAGCATTTTTTGAGGAGAAAGTGTGGAGACCCGCGACTTCGTCCGCACAAATTATATACCAGATTTTAAGTCAGATCATAAGCTATCAAACAAAAAAAGTTTCATCAAAATCGGTTCAGTAGTTTTTGCGTGATACTCGTTCAAACAAACAAACAAACACACAAACAAACAGACAGACAACAAATCCAAAAATTGGTGAAATGGAATCAGGGACACCTAAAAACCATATCGTAACTTTTTGTTTGTTAATATCTTCAATGTACAGACAAACGTTCTGCTACAGTTTTATAATAGTACGAGCGTTAACCCGCGACTTTGTCCGCACAAATTATATACCAGATTTTAAGTCAGATCATTAGCTATCAAACAAAAAGTTTCATCAAAATTGGTTCATTAGTTTTTACGTGATACTCGTTCAAACAAACAAACAAACACACAAACAAACACTCAAACAAACAGACAGACAAAAAATCCAAAAATTGGTGAAATGAAATCAGGGACACCTAAAAACCATATCGTAACTTTTTTTTTGTTAATATCTTTAATGTACAGACAAACTTTCTGCTACAATTTTATAATAGTTTAGATAGATAAAAACCAGCCAGCAAGCTATGGCTACACCTCCTTACAAAAGACACTTGTTATCTATATCACTATTTGACACGTAATATCAGAAAGCTTTGCTACAAATGCACATACTCGTTAGCGCGATATATTTTCGTTGAAAATGTTGAAATCTACATGATAAAATTGTTATCATTAGCATCCTTTTAACCTAAGAGTCTACCCATCAAACTGAACAACTTTTACTATGCCAACAAACAGATCGGATCCAAAAAAATCTGCTGTTGCATACATTTGAGTCGCGAACTCGCGCGTCGACATTGCACTTTAGTATTGGAACAGCTGATTTTTTATTTGCTCCTATCGGTTTGCTCCCATAGTAAAAGTTGTTCAGTTTGATGGGTACACTCTTAGTCTAAAAGGATGCTAATGATATCAATTTCATCCTGTATAGTTTAAAAGTTCCAGGAGGTCCTCAAATATTTCCATACAGATCTTAAATTCATTGAAGCTACATTTTAAAGGAAATCAGACAAACCAAGACTATAATATTAATTTCTAGATGGTTTTTAAAAAAAATCATTGAATTAAATTGGTTAATATTCAAAAGAGAAATGTTTTTCCTTTAAAAAGTTAGTTGAACCAAATTTTCCTACCCTGAAAGGGCTTATGGCCGTAAGTTGTAACTGTAATATTGTAAGTTGGTTCCAAGAGGTTTGTTTTAATAATGTACCGAGTAACCGAGCTGCACTGTTGTGTGCACAAAAACCTAACAACCGCATTTCGGAATGAAAGCCGCAGAATACAAACCTAATTTATTTGTAAGAAACTCTAGAGCTTTTGTTTGGCTATTAGAAAATAAATAAGTTTAAAAACGCAGCATGTAAGAGAAATTACGTTGGATAATTTTCACTTGAAAATAATTCATCAGTTTAATAAACTAATGTATATTAAAGAAAAGTAGGAAAAGGGAATAAATTAAAATGGAACAATGCAGCAGATGACAGTGTTGATAGAGAGGAATCTGAAAGGATTGCGCTATACAATTCTTAAAGCGCACATTCTCTTTTGTCGTGTTTCTAGGTTAAAACGTGTTCTACAGGGCAACATGACAAAGGATGAATAAATGATATATACTTTATAAAGGAAGGAAAGGAAGGATCAGTAGCGCCTTTATCTTACTTAGATAAACGGAAATGGAAAGAGTACTAGCTGACTCATAAGACAATTTAGAAGACGTTTTTGACGACTCGGAAACCGACTACGACTATGACGATCAAACGATTTCGAAAATGATGACGAAACGATCTTAAGTACCTAAATAATTTCTGTAGGTATTTACTAACGACAAGGGCTGTATGTGCTCGATCCCTTTTCCTTTTCGCAAGATAATAAATTTAAAAAAAGCGAGATGGTTCCACGATTTTTTTTTACTTTATTGAAGAGCTTGGCTGGTTCTATAATGAAACTAGACCATCAGAGTTGTTATAAAAAAGCCGCTCCCAATATTAAAACTAATTACAAGTAAAATTTTAAATTAAGAACCTTTTTAGGCAGCTTTAGGGACCTTTTAAGAAACATAATTAAACTTTCCAATTAGATATGATTTACTGGAATCGTGCGTTATTAAAAAGTACTATTTAACCATCGAGGGCGATTAAAGCATGCCCCAGGATTATCCCTGCTCCATTTTGGAGTCGCAATAAAACGTATTTGCCAAAGGTACTGGCCGACCATTAATATCGCCCGGTTCGGACTTTGCTGATTTATGTACGAGACTCTGGGTACGCCACCTCTATCCTTATACTGTTACTTTACTATACTACATCCCTTTCACACTTTAGATAACACATGAATAATGAATCTGTGACATTCTTACAGTGTTTTTGATCTCGCAAGTCGCATATTTTTTGGGATACTAAAATTTTTCATCGTCGGTATTTATACCGTCGAAAAATTTGCTGGATCTTTGCATTTTCGTGAATTGGGTACATTTGAGAGGCTGGCTGAACTAGCTTCTCGGTAAAGGAAAACATCGTGAAGAAATACCTAGTAAGCGTATTGATGGGCTCACTGCTAATTAGACAAACTTAGTATTAGGGCAATGCTAATGCAAAGAGGATATTTTAAATAAAAGTCCGCAAAACGCGCATATATCTACGCGCACGGATATACTTATATTAAAATTGTGGCTCCATCGTGGTGTTAATGATTTTGCTAATCTCCAGAATAAATAGTAAATTAATATGAATGTGCTTGACGTTGTTCGGTACCTAATAAATATTTAAGGATTGTTGCAATATCTATACAAAAACATACACTTGAGCAACCACTTAATTGTGTAGCCTGAGGCAGGCCAGACAGCCGGCACCCGACACACGCGAACGCCCAGTAACAGACCTGCAACGCGACTCCAATCATCATCATCAGCCTGATAAACCCCACTGCTGGGTATATGCCTCTTCATTTTCACGCCAACCAGAACGGTCCAACACTAGTCTCCAATACGTTAAGTTATTTCTCCATCCTCTAATGAAAAAGAGTCCACCAAAAAACGTTTCTGCCCTCACGTATTTCAGGCAAACCACTCAAACTATTACGCGTATGGCCGAGCGGAGAAGTCAGGTTGTTTGCAGTGGAGCTAACATTTTGTCCGTTCGATCATCCTCCATCATCGAGTCGCTCTCCAAATACAGCCGTCTTATTTATCAGTATTTTGTTCTAGTACACATGTCGGCGAAATGTGCTGCCATTCACGTGTAGTTTGCTGATGCATTTTGTAAATTGACTTCGAATCGCTTCGAATAAGCTCACGTGATACTCAAGAGTCAACAAAAATGTGGATACCAACAATGTACCAAGTTCAAAATATCCACTCGCCTCGATACGACCATTTCTGACTAGCTAATCGTTCCATTACAGCATGAGTGATTGTCATCGTTGTCATGCGATATAACTCGTGTTGACACAAAAGAAAAAGAAAATCCTTTTTTCCCTAGAAGTGTCCAACCAAACTCAGTCCAGCACGGCTAGCCTGCAACACACGGTGAGAAAAACGTTATGCGCGATCTTTCTGACATACGTAAAGTAATAAAGATGGAGGCTTATCTCGATTTTTATCTTTTTCTCCGGGGTGGCATGCGAAGCCTACTTCATGGCTAGCATGGCCCACGACAAAGCGTTTAAACGAGAAAAACGTCATGCGCGCTCTTTTTAGTACGTAAAATATAAAGATGGAGGCACATCTCGATTTTTATAGTTTTCTCGGGGGTGATATGAGAGGCCTACATCTTTGTGAGTTATGACAGGTAGTGAGACCGTCACTGCCAGTAACGGCGTCAGCGTTATAAATTAACGTTGACTCAGTTTACATATCACAAACAGTTTTCCCATGCTTATGACAAAATTACGTAATATTCTGGAATATGTCACACCTTTATACAAGTTTTTACAAATGATATGATCGCGAAACATGGAAATCGTTTTAGAAACTATGACTGAACAACACGTGATATAACTTTATGACATTGGCAAAGAAAATTCATTCTTTTCATACGAATTTTCCAACTCTGTAATTTAATTTTAAAATTATGTTTATTTTTCGTTGGGTTTAACTGGTAGGTATAATTTCTATGTGCAAGGTGCCAATTATAATTTTTGTATCAAAACTCGTTAAAAATATTTAATAGTTTTCAAGAAAATTGGTAACAAACATATACTCTTCTAGACACTCTCCCACTCACACCTCTCACCTCTCTCTCACTTCTTCTTTTAGTTCAACTCTTACCTCGCTCCGCAGCGTATTCCCACATTTATATAAGCGCTTGTTTTAAAAGTGTTTTAAAAGCGCATTTTCCAAAGGGTTGGGACCATAAATCTAAGTTTTGAAAATTTAAAGATGGCTGCCCTGGTTCTAAATAAAATATAACCGTCCGAGCCCGGCGCTTCGCTATCTGCTGCATTTCTTTCTGCAATATTTACCGAGACCAAGTCCGTACGATGTAAAGGCGCTGAAATAGGTTTTCTAGTACTAAGTGGATTTAAGTTTTAATGAAAGTCAAGGTCTGTCTGGTCTGTTTTAAAAAAGTTACGCAATTGCAATTGAAATAGCGACCAAGGTTGTATTTTACAGAATGATCAATGTTGCTACCAAAATATTTTGTTTCGTCACAGAAAGATCAAAACAATGTTGTTTGTTTTTATTATAACGTCTGTTTTGTTATTATATCATTAAAGCTCACATTAGCTAGCATTGGCTCTCGACACGGAGGTCACCTAGTGATATGTCAATTTGTGCGTTTTTCCCCAGTTGGTTAGGACATTGCAGGCTGAATCACCTGATTCCGTACTTCAGATGGCACGTTAAGCCGTTGGTCCCGGCTACTATCTCTGGTGGTAGTAGTCGTTACATAAAAACCACTTCAGAGGCGCCGTAAGGCGGTCGGAACAACTCTGACACCTGGGCTCTGACCACACGATATGAAGAAGATTAAAGCTCAAAATATAGCTGTTTCACAGATATTAATTGTAATTGTAACCGAGATATAGGGAGCTATCGTTGAGATTTCTATTGCACGATGTTTCTTATTCCACCGACAAGAGCGTAGCTCTCAAGTCTTAACTAGAATGATGATGAATGTTTTTTTAAACTTTGAAATAATTAGGTAAAGTGTTTTTTCTTTGCTTAGTGCTGAAACATAATTTAAATACTTAAGTTGTTGAATTAAGAAACCCCGTTATCGTGAAGTCAGTTAAAAATGCTCTTAACACGCTAGAGACTTACTTTATTGCACTAATAAAAACTTCACTTTTTAAATATTACTCATTCATCTAGTTTCCACTTCGCCTAAAAGGAAGCATGCAAATATGAGCTTTACGAATCTAATTAAAAATTGTGAAGCGGAGTTTTGTATAAAACTACAATTTCTGAGCTAAGCTAACTCAATGGGCATTAATATTCAATCCCGGTGAAGTTGTTTAGGGTGGAGGCACGGTTACAGCGAGTTACTGCCGGATTTGTGCGAAGCTTGTGTCCGGCAGTGGATAGTACCTATACAGGGTGTTAGGGTAAACAGTTAGCATTACTTTTAGGAGTGATTGTACCCTTAATACTGAACAACTTTCCTTAAGAAACTCATTGGAAATTAGCAGAAAAAAAATTCGACTTTTCATAAACGTTCGATCATCTGATTGCATTTAGTCCAAAGTAAAATTTTTTTTTTTTCGAACTTTCTAACAGGGTAAAATTGATATCATTGGCATCCTTTTAAACTAAGATTCTACCCATCAAACTGAACAACTTTTACTATGAGAGCAAATTAAAAAATCTGCTGTTGCAAACATTTGAGTTGAGTAGGCACTGCAGTTTAGTATGGAACAGCAGATTTTTTTGTTGCTCCGATCGGTTTACTCCCATACTAAAAGTTATTCAGTTTGCTAAAAGGATGCTAATGATATCAATTTCACCCTGTATATATTCTTTTGGGAAAGATGTTCAGTATCATGGGTACAATCACCCCTTAAAGTAATGCAACTGTTTACCCTAAACACCCAGTATAGATTGAAGATTATGATTTTTTTAGAGGACATAGGTCCACTATTATTAACTCCTGTAACCCAAGATCAACAGCGTCGAATGCTCACATCACGAGATAACGAAGTTCGAGTGTTGATCTAATCTGAATTGGAAGACGCAACGAATATAATCAAAGACAGGAGTTGTAGGAAAAACCACGATTTTTTTATGAAGTCAGCTAATGGTATTTGGTTTTATATTGTCAGAGTCGAACACTACCTTAAGACGAATCTCGAGAATATATGTTTTTAAAATTTCGCTATTGCACTTTTGATTTTATTGACATAGATTCTAAAACTGTATTAAAAATTTACCTCATAATAAAAAAGTGGTATAAATCGGGATGAAACCTAGTCTAGTTGTTCTACAGGAGATAAGAGATCAATGATTTTAGTATTCCACGCCGGTTTACAAAGGGTTGAGATGTGTGCTGTTTGCGAAACGTTATCCTACTACCAGAAATTGAAAAGTAAGTTTGATGACCTGACCAGCAGAATACCTATCATCTGTCTCAAGAACTTTCATAGGAAAAAAGTGGTTCAAGCCTCAGCACATAAAGGTGCAAGCATTGATAATTTCTTTGGTACGATACGAACAAACATTTGCAAACCATAAAAACGAGGAAAGTCACCTTCCTTGTTCATATCATATCTTGAGGAATAAGCGATACCAACTGCTCCAGACTATAATAATGGGCAAAGTAGAGGGCAAAAGAAGCGTAGGTAGGCCACGAATGTCGTGACTCGCGAACATGAAAGAGTGGACAGGCATCGCCAGCATCGAGGAGCTGTTTCGTTTGGCGAGAAATAGGCAGAAAAGAAGAAGACGAGGTATAAAACAAGCTTGGCCCTTCTTTTTTAGCCAAAACACTACTTTCAGCATCTGCAATCACTTATAGAGGTTATTTTGGACAATTCCAAATCTATTTCCACCCTTTTCTAGCCCTTTACATTATTCCCATTACCCTTTACGATTCCTTCTCCTTATATCTACATACATAAGGTTCAAACTAGCGCTGTCATTATCATAAGTGTTCGGCATTGTAGTCGGTGCGAAATGCAGTGTAACCTGTAAACAGTTCTCTCGTCAAGGGGCGGCCGGCTGCCAAAACCGTGTATCCCCAAATGTATTAAAACTTGCGTCGTTTCCGAGCGCAAACTTTTGTTTACATGGTAATGCAGCTTGGTAAAAAGATGTATGTTTATTTAGCTACTGTTTCTAATTTTGTACAGTCAGTGTAGTTTGTTTTATTATAAATGAAAGTAATTTCGCTGTATTGTTAATATAACAGTTCATTTGGGTACTTATTTAGGATAGATTAGTAAGTTATAAGCTGAAACAATTTTTTTGGAATTGAAGATGGGAAAGAATGAGCTACACTCCACCACTCTCCAACAAGCGTGTGGATGGATGCAAGGACAGAGAGTTTACTGTAATGGACTTTTATTTAATAAAATACGTTTTGGAATTCCCTCTTCCCTCCGAATGCAGTTTTATTGTCATACAATCACCAGTTATTTAAAAAATCTGATTTTAACTGTAAAAATATTTCAAGACATTTAAAACACCTGACCATTTAAGAAATCCTGTTCTAAAGATATAATTTGCTTTCATTGAAGTCCTACCTACTACCGAAGGCCTTTCAAGGACATGAATACAAAAACACCAATCCCCAAAACCTACAAAACGGAACTTACACAATTAGCCCACTGGGCCGTATTGGTGGCACGGGACGCGCGCAGGGCGCCACCAGCGCAGGGCTGGGTCGATCGATACAGACCACGTGCGCTCCATGCCGTGTCGTGCCTACACTCTTTGTTCTGGCTGCCAGCCCTGCCGACGACGCCCTTTGTTGCATTCGCATGGTCAGCAAGGAAGGTGGAAAGTTTTTAGACTAGAGCCCAAAACAACATGAATGTTCTCTATTTGCACACTAACTATAGAAAATAACACCTTGTATATTTCAATATACAACGTGTTTACGTAGGTATAACTAATTAAATGGAATGGGAAAATATGAAAAACATTTGGACAGAATCTATAACTAAACATTTGATATTTAAATTCTAGAAATTAGAAAAAATATGATTTCTGATTGTATTTAAAAAGACAAAAAAAACTGCATTTTATTTTTTTGTTTATTATTAGGTTTTACATTCATGTTTTAATGATTTTTAAGAGGATAGTCCTTGCATCGCGCTCCATAGAAACATTTGATTATATTTCTTTATACTTATCAATAAAAATCCATGCAATTTTTTAAACACGATTTAGAAACAAATTTCTGAGCCTGTATTCAGATTGACGTTAAAATACAGTTTCAATGCTAGGATTAATTTAAGATTTGTATGGAAATCTTTGAGCCACTGAAACAATACATTTTAACGAAAATCTGACAAACCACAGGCACAGAGATTAGTTTGTGTTCTAGATCGTGTTTGTATGCTAATTTTTCTAATCTAAAAGTCTTAAAGTTTTAATAAGTAAGCACTTTGTTTTCAATGTCATCGTGACATAATTTTTAGAGAAAAGTTCGTAGATGTAAATTGGCAACCATAGCGAACGAGATCAGAGAAGCGAAACATTTTAAAATTGAGTCTCTAAAATAATAATGGCATCGAGATAGAACAGAACTGTGTTTTTGTAAAAGTTTTATAGCCAAAGCGAATAGGTAACCTTTTTGGAATAACTTTATTTTTGTTTTGAATCAAAGATGTAACCTTAGCAACAATTTTTTTTGCAAAAGCTCTTCTAGGTATCAACTAATTATACAATACAAGTCTAGAGAGCGTAAATAAAACGATTTGAGACTAATTGGCAAACAAAATAGCCTATGTATATATTTTCTTTATTTCGAATAATTTAATCACCCTGTTGATGTGATGGTTATCACTTTGGACAGCATTTCCCTGGTCCTGGGTTGAATCTCGATTTGGTAATTATGTACCTATGTGTCGCTAATCTCTAGTTTCTATAATAAGAGCTTTGAAGCTCAGAGCAATATATGTGCCTTTATTTATTTAATAATCTTGCTATAATTAATATTCTGTTTGTAATAATGAACAACTATTGATTTAACTGTTGTTTACATCTGTAAATTTCGTCAAAATTAGATACGAGCCGACATTAGTATCGTTATCGTTATGTTTATAATATATTGATTTTGTTGTATGTTTTTGATGTGCAAATAAAGAGTATTTATATAAGGTCTAACAAAATTAGGTGAAACTATTTTAAGGGGGTGATCAGACCATCAAACTGAACAACTTTCTCTATCGGACCGATATCGAAATCGCGAAAAAAAAATCAGCTGTTCCATACAAATTTACTCGACCTAAATGTATGGGACTGCAGATTTTTTTTCGCGATTTCAATATTGGTCCCATAGAGAAAGTTGTTCAGTTTGATGGTCTGATCATCCCCTTAAAATAGTTTCACCTAATTTTGTTAGACCTTATATTATGCTATATGAGATTACAGATTAGTGTTGTTTATTTTATGTTAACCATTCACACTCGTAATACAAAACCAACCGCCTAATTCTTTGTACAAAAATAGCACTATAGTGGCAACAAGTAACTTCTAAGAAACCTTTGTAGAACTAAAATCGAGCGAGGAACTGGTCACGAAAGTGAGGGGATAATAAAATGGAATGTAACCGTGACTTAACGTTTAACGAGCGGACTCCCTTATCCTTTGTCTGAGATTAACTTTTGATAACGTTGGTTCCTGTAAATGAGCTGCGAGTCAAGGTCAAATATATTACGATCCTTAAGGAGTTAAGTTTTAACAACATTTTCAAATATTTACGCTGCTTTGAAAAGTGGAAATTAATGGGAATTTTTGCACTATTATTGGCGCAAATTAAGAATAGGATTTGCTTAATTAAACAATAGGTAGAATATGTCGTAACGTATTATGTTTTAATAAACGATTTATTTTTTATCCTTATATGAATCATCATCATCATCTCATTTAAGAGCTACGCTCTTGTCGGTGGAGTATTCGCCAATCTTGTCTCTTTTCCGCTAGTCTCTTGATACGACACGACATCAACCTTTTCCTTCACTTGGGCTAGATTGAATTAATGTGATAATAACAAGTATACAGGGTGTTACAGAACTAAAAATAAAAATTTAAAACTTTTAAGGGGGTGGTTTAGACCAACAAACTGAACAACTTTCACTATTTATATATTCACTATAGGGACCAACATCGAAATCGCGAAAAAAAATCTTTTGTCCCATACATTTAGCTCGAGTAGATCTGTAGTTTAGTATGGAACATCGCAAACGCATCGCATCATGGTGATTATGGCAAATCTCCTCATATTGGGAGAGGCCTATGTCCAGCAGTGGACGTGTATCGGCTGATATGATGATGATGGAACATCCGATTTTTTTTCGCAATTTCGATATTGGTCCCATAGTGAAAGTTGTTCAGATTGATGGTCTTAACCACCGCCTAAAATGTTTATTTGTATTTTTGTAACACTGTATATTATATCATCAAAATCTATACTATTTTAATGTTGAGTGAAGACTGGCCATTTTGATTTATAAACTATCACTTTACAACTAAAATTATAATACAAATCGCGTATTATAATAGCTCAAAACTAAACAGGTAACCCTAAAGTGGAATACCTACACAGTACCTACATAAACAACGAAAAAAGAATCATCAAAATCGGTTCATAAACGACGAAGTTATCCGCGAACACACATAAAAAAAAAATATATATATACGGTCGAATTGAGAAACCTCCTCCTTTTTTGAAGTCGGTTAAAAAACAGCAAAATCCTAATGTTTTCGAAGCATTATACTTCAACTAACAGTACCTACCATGTTGAGTCAAGTGTATAGAAGAATAAAATTGAAATAGAAGAGACATTAGATTTAATATTTTGGCGCGATCATAAATGTCAATCTCCATCAATCAAATAATTTTGATAATTTGAACATAAAACGATTATTGGTACAAAAGTTCAAGGACCAGAGTTGATTCAGAAGTACTTCACCCACAGAGGCAAATCTGTCCCCGGAAAGTAGTTACGTTTGAATGATGCCGCTGCAGCTGAAGTAGTTACGTTGTGGCATCCATAAATACATGTGGTTCCGAAGTAGTCCTTAATTATTTGTAAACAACATTGTGTTTCCTCCCGTGGGTGTCGTAAAAGGCGACTAAGGGATCTACTGGAGGATGGGCAGCAGCATCCTCTGAGTACACACATTCAATCCAAGTGCGATCGCCAACCCGCCTGCCAAGCGTGGCGATTATGGCAAATCCCCCCATTTTGGGGGAGGCCTATGTCCAGCAGTGGACGTCTGTCGTCTGATATGATGAAGAACAGGAGAAAAGAGAACATAATTTTGTATAAGTGTCGCGAGTGGTTCCGTGGTGGCTACGATGTGGTCGGGATCAGCCACACGTTGGCGATACCACAGTCACACGTGGCCTGAAGTTGCGCTGCACATAGTGTTTGCACACAACGCAATTTTAGACAGCTGGAGCGACAACGCGCGCCCGGCACATTTTAGTCGCTGTTATGATGATTCGTCTCAAAGAAGCCTTAGAAGCCTTCCAGTATTTTCCGAGTAATATATAGAGGAGTATAAATAACAATGATTACAGCAAAACTTCTGAGGTCAAACAAGACCATTTTGTAACTTCATTTCTAACAGATAATAAAATATGCAGAACCCTTTTGTCCAAAGTTGTTAAGCTTAAAAGGGAAGTTGGAGATTCGACCATGCCCTTAATGCTCGATAAACAATTCCTACAGATTATAAAAGTAATAAAGGCTTACAAAGGAAAGGTCAATGGAAAATTGCTGATAAGAAGTTTTCGGAAAATCTAACCTGATATCCAATTTAGGTTCAGTTTTATAGCTTTACCTATATCGAATTCCCGAGTGGTCCTTACATTTCATGGTACTATACAGGGTGTAAACTTAAATATATTCCAAACTTAAGGGGGAGCCTAAGACCATCAACAACAACAAAAACATCGTTTGTTCCATACATTTGTATGGAGTTATAGACGTTTCTGGACATGAGGACATTTTTTTTCGTGATTTTGATGTCGGCTCCATAGTAAAACTGGTTCATTTAATTTTACACCCTGTATATTCTATACCTACATGTACGAGTACCTAATAAAACGAATGAAATATACTTTATTTACACCAAAAACAAAATACAATGCACAATAGGAAACATAAACTGAATATGGTACAAATAAGGCGGTAAAACTGTAGTCTTTGCCTCTGTTTGTCAATACAGATTACAGACAGACAAGGTTTTAGCGATTTTAGATAGGCTACCATGTTCAGTTCGACGGTCCATTTAAAATATGCCACACCATTCTGTTACTCACATCCTGTATAAGTATATGATTTGCCATTAACACAGAATTCAGTGAACATACTTTAACTATAAATTTCAATAACATAGTAATTATCAAAGCTCCATGTCCATGTCTATAACGGCAGTTATACTCTAAAGTCTATGGTCCACATTCACAATTCATCAACCAATCAGCGCACTCCACTTCCGATAGCCCGAATGCGATTGGATCTGAAGAACGCTTTAAACTTTTGAAATTCAAAACTCGAACGTTCATGATTCTGACAGAGCAATAACACTAGTTCTGCAAAGTGGCAGACTTCAGCTTGAAGTGAGTGTAAGTGCTGGGAAGTTAGCTGCAAGTAGTTGAAGAGTAGAAACTCCTTGGTAATCTACACATAATAATTAAACTCTATAATTGGCGTGTCTGTACGTTTAAATTAATTGCGGAAATGAAAGATAAGTGATAGAATGCATTCAGATTCTGTAGGTCTATTTATTTTCGCATCATGTAAAAACTATTGATCTAATGAGGCATTTTCCCAAAGGAAAAATCTGTAGATGGCAATACTAAAAAAAACAGTCCCTTTGACGGTAAAAATGTGCTGTTTTGTCTATGGTTTGTTTAAAAATCATCTTCTGACTGATGGTGATGGTCGTGGTGTGGACAATGGATCAACTTTCCACTACTAATAAAAACGATAATGTTAATCTATTGTAGGTACAAAAAACAAACATTGTCAAAATATCTTTCACATTATAAGCATCATAATCCTGTTTAATAAATCACCAAATAGCTCCCTAAAACTAGGGAATCGAGAAAAACAAAAACATAGCGAATTTAAAGTTTTCGGACGTCGTCGGTCTGTGCGTGCGTAGTCGCGAGCACAGCTAGTTAAAACTATATTTTGTCACTGCCAGCCCGCCGAATTATATAGCGATGTCAATGACTTCGCGTTTGTTGTTTTATTAATTTGCCTAATTCAATGCAATTTGCTGTAGGCAAATTAATTAAGCAAGATGAGTCAAATTCTCTGTTAATTTGAGTAACTTGTTTTGTTAGAATTTGATTTTAAACGCAAAAAAATTATGTAACATTTATAACTTACGAGCGTTAACCCGCGACTTCGTCCGCACAAATTATATACCAGATTTTAAGTCAGATCATAAGCTATCAAACAAAAAAAGTTTCATCAAAATCGGTTCAGTAGTTTTTGCGTGATACTCGTTCAAACAAACAAACAAACAAACACACAAACAAACAGACAGACCAAAAATCCAAAAATTGGTGAAATGGAATCAGGGACACCTAAAAACCATATCGTAACTTTTTTTTTGTTAATATCTTCAATGTACAGACAAACTTCCTGTTACAGTTTTATAATAGTATAGATAACAGGCTGTTAGGGTAAAGAGTTGCATTACTTTAAGGGGTGATTGTACCCATGATACTGACTGAACAACTTTCCCAAAGCAACATACAGGAAATTCGCAAAAAAATTTTCGACTTTTCATACAAAATTTCCTTCAGCTGATAACATTTAGTATGGGAAGACCAAATTTTTTTTACGAATTTACGTTTCTTAGGAAAAGTTGCTTAGTATCATGGATACAATCACACCTTAAAGTAATGTAACTGTTAATCCTAACACCCTGTAGATAAAGGGTTTGGAGACTGAAACCTGAAAGAAACTACCGATTTTTTAATTTCACGTTTTCTAATTCGTAATATTCGTAAGTATACGAAAATAGGTGTATCATTCATTATACTAAATTAGAATGTGTGAAATTCATAAATAACACTCCTGAACTAACTTTTATCCAAGTACAAAACTAAAAAGTTGTGCATGTGACCTGCCTTTCCACATTTCATATAACATGTATATTTCACACATTCGTATTCATATATTTCACATATTATCTACTCATGCTCATTATCCCCGAAGGGAAGACCGGAGCTTCAAAAAAATACCGGCTAGCATCAAGTTGTCATGAATGCCCCGTATAATACCCAAACATTCTGTTCTACAAAATAAGTTAGAAAACACAAAAAAAAAACATATCAGCCAATCGTACGTACCAAAAAAGCATAGTAAGGCATCATCTCGCGAAGTCAGTCGCAAAACTTTTCCCCCCAGATTAACAATAAAAACCCATCGCCATTAATTACATGAACAAACAATACTCGAAGTTGGAAGTTGGATCGTTAGTCCACAAGTCATTTGTTACAAGGATTACGGGCGTCGACACGCGGACTATTGATTAGGCAAGCCTGCTCGATTGACCGACGTATTTGTACTTGTGGAGATTCCTCGGGTGCAGTGCAGAATTTTGGAAAAGATTAGGAAGGGATCTTGCAGTCATCAGATTGCTCGAATTCTAAGCTATACTGCCCTGCTAAGAAGAAAAAGCACAGCGAATATGCAGTATAACTAAAGTTGATTTGCACGAAGATGTGAAGAAGATAAAGAATCTAAGAATCTAAGACTATAGATTTTCAGTGGTTTCGATCTGTTGTGTGATACAGGAAGTCCTTGACTGCTATATTTTAATATCACCCTTTCGAATACAAATACGAATGATGCATTAAATAAGCTGCATAGTTGTTAAGATATTTCGTTATACGATTAGAGCTGTATGAAATTCTTACATTCTGTACACAAAAAACATCATCATCGTCATCTCAGCCGATGGACACAAAAAACATAACATAAGAAAATTAATTCATGATCTACAAAGGCGCGCTTTTTCTTTCAAATTATAAAACAGTAAGTTTGACCTTGTATACATAGATACAATAAAAAAAAGAGCCCAGCTGTTTTTTTGAAGAAAATAGAAGTAACTAAAGTGTCGTCTGGCTTATGTAATCGGTACGGATGAAAAAGTGTGTACAATAAACGTTCTCGGCTAGAAAATGGAAGACATTTTTTTCGGCTAACTTCTTTGAACATTTAATCTATCTGCGTTCCCTGTGTAATGGGATGGAAATAAGTAATGTCACATTACTTACTAACCTAACACAAATGGATTAATTCACTAATGATACACTGGGGACATACTTAGGATAGAAAAGGTCAAGTAAAATGTACTAGAAACCGACGATCGTGTACGAGGCGGCAAAATGTGGTTGCCAGGATTACCTAGTCCGAATCTTTTAGAGGTCATCAATTAGTAACTAATTAAATCATCATCATCTCAGCAGGTAGACGTCCACTGCTGGACATAGGCATGGGGGAAGCCCAAGGATAGCCACAACGACCGGTCCTTCGCTGCCCTCATCCAACGGGTTCCCGCCGGCGCGCGCCGCCATCACCCACGCTGCGCTTTCCGGAACGCGGTCTCCAATCGAGAACTCTTCGGCGAGATCGGTGATCGGTTCTGCGAGCAATGTGCCCCGCCCATTGCCACTTTAGTTTAGCAATTCTTTAGGCTGTCTTGGCTATTCTGGTTCTTATGCGAATCTCTTCATTTCTGATTCGATCTCGAACTGAAATGATCAGATGAATACACAAACTTCATACGGGTTGTTCGCTAGAGGTCATGTTCTTATTTTTTCATGTTTTGGTTTGGTCATGTTTTTTTTCCACTTTGGTCATATTCTGGTTTAGTCATGTTCTGTTTTCGTCACAATATTTAGGTCATTTTCTATTTCTGATTTAAATGTGTGACTTTCAAAGATCGCACTCCAAGCCTATACCCATATCAGTGGGATGTGTCTTATATCTAATAGGTATCTACAATTTTTAACAACTTCTATCTTTTGAACTCTGTCCAAGAAAATTTAGGTAATTCTAGCATGAAACATAACCAAACATGAACAAAATCCAAAATGATTAGTAACCATGGCTTACTGAACGTCAACACGTCAGGCTATGTTTACATAGCGAGGGGTAGTGTAAAGGTAAACATAAGGTATATTGATTATACTTAGTGAATATCATGTTTATGATTAATGAAGACATTTCGAATACATATCAACCTTACCGTGACTTTGCCAAACAATTGTATGTTAACAAAATTAACGGAAAACCTGGAAACGGTTTGTGGTATGTTAGGTACAAATAATCAATAACTGAATAACGTTACTAACCTAGAATATGTGTTCTGTTCCACTGATTGTGTTTTTGTTAGCCGATTTTCAACTGTATAGAATAGACAATATAGTCCAGTCATTTTACGGAGTTTTGTTAGGCGGGGTAGGGAGTAATTATTAATTGGACTTTTAAACTGCAACCAGCACTATTTAGTGACAAAAAGACATAAACATATTTTTAAAAAAATCGCTAAGCAACATAGAAATCAAAATTGTGTGTCCCAGAAGGCTTTTATATTAATAATATTAATACCAATGCACTCATTTCAATTATATTTAACAATTTAAATTATTTTTGAGCATTAAAATAGGCATTGAAATTTAAAAAATGAGGTATTTTTTTTTAGATGAACGAACGTATTTTTCAAACCTTCCAAGTAGACAAAAATATTTACACCAATTTCGAAGTATGTAAGTATAATGGTAAAGCCTTAAATATGTGCAAAAGAAAATTTACCATCAGGTTTTTTAGAACAAGATAATAGCTAAATTTTAAAATTGGAACAGGGACTGACGTGATTTTTTATTAAGACTACTTATCAAATAGAACTTTTAAACTATTCTTGGGAGCAAATAAATTAAATAGCATAAAAAATCTGTTGTTTCATACATTTGAGTGAGGTCGCAGTTTAGTATGGAACAGCTGATTTTATTTTTGCTATTTTAGGTATGGGTAGAATCTTAGTTTGAAAGGATATAAATGATTTCAAAATCAACCCGCATTTTGAGAATGTAGGTCCACCCACACAGTTAGAGCAAAATGTTGAGGATGCATGCATACAATACAACGAACGACCGACCCAAATAAATAAAAAAATATCGGTTTTAAAAAAATCCGTAATTAATGTATTGTACTTCACTAAAACGCATATCGTACGTCTAAGCTCTTGCTAATAGATAACTTAAGGACAGAGGTTGCAGAGGGGTCAATTTTATACAAAACTTTGACGCACAATACGCGTAGACGGAATTAATAAAAGTAATATTTTATATATGAAAATTTTTAAAAAAAAATCTAGTTGCCGCGTCACAAATAACATTTGCAATTTATAATATAATTACGAAGATATAAAGCTTTTAAAATTCTTTCTGAAAAATTGCAAAGCTTTATATCTTCGTAATTATATTATAAATTGCAAATGTTATTTGTGACGCGGCATCTAGATTTTCTAAACTATTTTTCCATATATAAAATAATACTTTTATTAATTCCGTCTACGCGTATTGTGCGTCAAACTTTTGTATGGACTGAAATCACCTTAATGTCACTGTCACTACAAAATGCGCAAAGAAAAATTACGTCCAACAATTATATCACGATAATAGCAGATTTGATAACCCATAAGTCTAAAGTCTTCGAAAAACCATTATGCAACAAAGATCACCTGCCAAATGCTGGAACAGTTAATAATAGATGTGTACCAATTCTGAGAACGCGCGAGTTCGCGTGTCGTATCACTTAGTTCTATCTCGGCGGTTGTGCCAAGCCAACATGTAGAGCCAAGTTCTTCGATAAAATACAACTATATCTAACGTAGAACCGGAAAAACGTACGGAATCGATTTGACTCGGTAACTTTTAGCAGCAAAAATAGGTTTCAATTTATGAAACTAGGCATGACAAGAGGATTGTCTAGCACGTATGAAAACTAGAATTATTTTTGTTTTTTTGACACTGTATCAATATCTATTTCAGGTTGATTTAAACAAGCTACCCTTCTTTTTTACTAATGTTTTTGAAATGGAATAAGACTGATATTAAAAACGATTCTTCTTGTGGCAATACACTTTATTCTATTCTGTTCTTGTGATATTGTCTGACGTAAAAAAGCAACAATAATTCTACATTAATACTAGTTCGTGAATAAAAGAAAATAAATGCAAGAATACGCTGAATAACAGATTTTGCGATTTTTATTGCATGGGCAATAACATAAAAATATATATTTAAATGTAAGCACTTTACTTAGACAAAATCTACGAATAGAATCATGTTACTTTTGTTCTTTGGGTAGTATTAAATTAGTTACCTACTAGTAATAATATAAAATATGAAAGAAATATAAAAACGAATCAACAAAAATTTGCTGCGCCCATAGAGATCTAGAGAGATGCCAACCAACGCGCTGAGTACGAAACTCGGTGTCGTATCACCACCAGTACCACGCGATAGAAAGTATTTTGTTAGCTTGAATGTGCTCATTATTCATTGCAGTATCAGAACTCAACGTTCGAATAATCTTTAGTACTACGCAAGCATTGTAATCTTCGGCCTCATCGTCACTTAACATCAGGTGAGATCGGGGTCAAATGTTTACCTATCAAACATAAAAAAAAAAAAAAAAAAACTATTTACACATAATATCTCGATTGGCATGTGCGCAATGTGTTCCGTTTCAGCGCATATTGCTGCGACACTAGACCCGCCCCTGTATTCAAATCTTCCTTTAGATTTTGTTATCTGTGGCTGCGCCTAATTATAACATCATAGTAACTTATGTAACCACACAGGTCATAAAGATGGTCATTTTAATTACCTAGCAAGTATAATTAAGCTAAATTACTTGGCAAGTTTATGGTGCTATATTATGATTTACCTACTTACAATGTAGCGTTTTATGATATTAGTAGTTAGTACCGTAACTTTTACATACATACAATCACGATCGTAATCTCACTTTCGGGGTGGTCAGAAACCGTTAGTACTTTTGTAAGCAATAATTGTAAAATATACAGGTTTATTACGGACTTGGCTTTATTTTACACAAACATTTGCTGTGAGAACTTTTGTGTTGTTTCTTTATTGTAGTAAGATCTTCTCTGTCGTCAAGCGTCAACATATCACTGCATTTCACGGTGGATCCATCCAAGACTTGGCACTATTTTAAATTAAATTAGTGTTTTCTCAGAGATCCCTGAGTCTGTCTCCCTGAGAGAGTCAAATTCCACACAGTGCGGCGGCGCCGATGATCCGCCCTATTTAATTAATAAAAGTGAAAATTCCGTACGTCACATTTTGTTGGTCTTTATTTTATATTTTTTACAGATGTAAGACATCATTGTAAGAAACGAATTTCATTTTTTTTCGCAATTTATTGAGTTTATCAATATAAATTTAATTTTTAACGATTATCTCTAAATGGTAAAAGTGGTCGCGAAAAAATCAAAACCCTTCTCTTTCTAACTCTATGAAACAGAAACGGCAACATCAAATGTCAAATTCTGACATTTTGAATCTTTTTTTTCTTAATGGCCACTTATTTTAAGTTGATTTAAAATTTGCCAAAGAGTCTACAGGTCCCACGTTATTTTATTAAAACAATATCTGTAATACTATCATTTTAAAATCTCTGACATAGAAAATATTGTTATGAGACAATTATCTTGAAATAGTTTTCGATTCAGCCCTCCAAAAACTTGACATATCGAATTGTAATTTACAATGACGATTTCAGGGTACATTGCTGAGAATGCTTGGACACAATGTTACCTGCATGTTTAGCGCAGCTTTCGAAGTTTTAATTATCTTTGCTAATTATCTTGATAATTATACGTTGATAATTATAAAAAGCTTGTATCAGCTATGTCACGCCATGTGTTATCCGATCACGATTCGCGAAAAAAGAAGCTTACAAACACGAAATAGTTTTTCTTACTATATTCTGTTGTTTTTCTCAATAATTTGTTATTCATTGTGATACGAAATGAAAATGCAGAGGACTAGGTGCTGGTTGGTCTGAATACGATTAAAAATTAATAGCAATTTTAGAAAGTTGAGTTAGTAATTTTACTCAAAACTAAGAATCTGCTTGGATAATTATCAAAGAATAATTATCTTGATAATTTCGATTCGAACCCTGGTTTAGCGTCATTAGTAACCAGCAAAGAACCCTGTATTTTCATATATAAAATAAAATTGTCATGTTTATTAAATGGGACCCTGGTAAAAGGCAGCAGGAACCCGTTGGATGAGGGCAAAGCAGGACCGGTCGTTCTGGCGATCTTTGGAGGACGCCTATGTCCAGCAGTGGACGTCTATCGGCTGAGATGATGATGAAGTCAACGTAATCAAAAGTTACGGCCACTTATCATGAAATTTGGCATGAAGCAAGATCTTACAATTCAAGTAAAGGAATAAATCCGAAAATACTTGTAGTTATAACACATATTAACATACTTTTTACAGACCCGACCGTAACGTTATGTAGATACTGAAGTGGACAGGCACAACATTTTTTCCACTTCAAAGTTAAGTTCCTTCATGTTTAATTTTGTATGGAACCCTGAGGGCGACTCAAAGTTTTTTTGTGCCGCCACAGCACCGCATCATGTTCGTGTCTTGGCTCTCACTTACGTCTTCTATCTCCTCTTGCAGTGACAGCTAACTGACGCCAAATAAATCAACTGCGCGAAGGTCAACGGTTATTTTTGTGATAGTATTACATAGTACTGTAACTCCACCAAGCGCAAGCGGTATCTGAATGCTTCTTTTTAAAAGTTTTTAATTTTAGAATGTTATTCGTTTCACCTCTATGAAGCGGTGAAAGTCAAACCAAACGCAAGAAGTCAGAATACGGTGTCAGGGCTTTAGACAATTAATCAATTAGAAGCGAAAATATATACGCGCGTACATAGCGTGTCGGGTTGCCTTCGATACGCACGCAAGTCTCTGATCAAATACCACATGGAAGCCTAAGTATCGAATACTTTTAAAATAGTTGCCCTCCTACGTCAAAACAAATCATCGGTAAGCTATACAGGGTCTTTCAATATAAGGTCTAACAAAATTAGCGGAAACTATTTTAAGGGGATGATCAGACCATCAAACTGCACAACTTTCTCAATGGGACCAATATCGAAATCGCGAAAAAAAAAACAGCTTTCCCATACAAAACTGCAAACTTAACAAGACTGAAATGTATTGGACAATTGATTTTTTTTTCGTGATTTCTATATTGATCCCATAGAGAAAGTTGTTTAGTTTGATGGTCATTTCAGCCTACTGCAATTACAACATAGATTAAACATTGAAAAATATTTGAAAGAAAATAATGTTTTGTTTGAAAATGGATTTTCTCAGGGATAAAACTTATCTGAATTATCTTGGAAGACGCCGAGCAAAGTTCGATCCCATAGGTACTTTTCTAGAAATGCTCTTGACACATGGTTCCATCCCAAAACCATAAATATGCAAAAATGAAACTCAAAATATAGTTATTGATAGTTGAAGCAAAGTTTCTGACCATCCCAAAAGGGATTATGATCATCAGCCCGTCAAACTGAACAACTTTCTCTATGGCACCAACATCGAAATCGCGAAAAAAAACGGCTCTTCCATGCAAAACTGAAAATCTACTCGAGCCAAATGTATAGGGCAACAGATTTTTTTCTCGCGGCCTCGATGTTTTTTTTTCTTTTTTTAATAAAAAATATATTTATTTCTCCAAAAATACATTTACATTTCCTTAGGCACCAAAACAAAGATCTTAATAATTAATTACAAGGAAAAGTAGTTAGATGGTGGTCCCATAGAGAAAGTTGTTCAGTTTGATGGTCTGATCATCGCCTTAGCATATTAAGGAGGACCCTGTATATGGTAGCTATGCGTACATAAACTCCATTAGCTACTCGTTATTGCCGTGAGATACGATTATGTAACTCATAACGACTGTTCCCAGTAACAAGACCGTCGACAAATAAAATTATAGCATGTAGCGAGAACCCAGCTACCTAAGGACAGGTTCGTACTTGGCTCTACGGACTTGCAAGGTTAGTAGATGGAGTATTATGTTTTATTCATGAGTGCATCGATCTTGTTGGTGCATGATTGTTGGTAGCCGAGGATAAATAAATCTAGATAATCCATAAATACATTATGTTTGTATAGATAACAGAATGTTCTCTCGACAACCTCTCGACTAGATTCCCAAAAGGGGTAATCAGGGATCAGGGATATTCAAGAAATATGAATATCCACATTTCATTAGCTCTACTAAAACGTCTGTCCAGTGTTCTTCTTATCGTGTGGGCAGAGCCCTGGTGTCTGATTTTTTTCAGACCCCCTTACGCGGCCTCTGACGTGGTTTTTATATAAGGACTACTACCACCAGAGATAGTAGCCGGGACCAACGGCTTAACGTGCCATTCGAAGCACGGAATCATCTTTCTTTTCAGACAATCAGGTGATTCAGCCTGCAATGTCCTAACCAACTGGGGAAAAACGCACAAATTGACATATCACTAGATGTCCCCCGTGGGAATCGAAACCACGACCTCCGTGTCAAGAGCCCACGGAGGCTGTCCAGTGTGACAGGTAGTGACTAGTGAGAGCAGCGGCCTATTTCATAAACATGACAATTGTAATTTGGAATGACAATATCAGATAATGACATACATTACATTACTAAGAATGTTAGGAAACACGTTGTTTAACGCAATAAGAATTCAGAAATTTTCAATGTAATTTACATTTAGTGATTTTAAACATAACTATAACAAATATATTTGTAACTAAACTGTGCATGTATCTAATTCTTATATTTGACAACATTTTAATAATTTACAATGTCATGTTTACGAAATAGGCCCAAATTAAAGTATGTTCGTTTCCTCACGATGTTTTCCTCTACCGAAAGGTAACGTAAAGGTCCTTGTGTTCCTAAAATATCACCGGTACAAGGCTGGGCTAGAACCACCGTCCTCTGCAACGCTACTAACCACAAAACTATAGGATTCTATTTAGAATGTAGATCTACGTAATCTTCTGCAACTATGGAGGTCATATATGAACAAACCGAACTTTCTCTATACATATGTATATTGCGTGGGTTCCAACAAAAACAAGACTCGATTTATTGAGTACCATTACATTTGACATTACAGATTACACCATTTCTCTTTTCGCCCATCCAATAACTAACATTTATTTCAAAGCGATGATAAGACTATTTTCGCCAACCCCTCAAATGTCGCTCCGAACCGGCCCTGGAACCGACCCGAAGCATTTGAACTCGCAAATAAAGAAAAAAGAAATATAAGACGGAGGTTGTACAGTTAGGGGCCGAATAAGGCACGTAAATTCAGAAGATGAGACGGTAACAAGCCATGCGAAATGTCCTTGTTAATAGAAACTGCGAGCCGATCTCTGACAGAGGCACGGTGAACCGTTAACTTTATGGGTCTTATAAGCGTGTACGCATCTTCAGTCCTAGTAGGTACCTATATCAACGAGGTCGACGTCCCCTTGTCGCACTCTGGTCGTCGCCGGACACAGTAGGTACCAATAAATTAATGGCCACCAGTCGGATAACATAGCAATCTGCTGTAGTTACAACGAGATTCGACACGAATATAACGAAAGAACCTCCAGAGTCGTCTAGCATTTTTTCTGATCTTTATTCTAGTCGGTTCAACAACCCTATTACGTAAATATATTACGTGTCAGCATCGCAACGCGTAGCTGTGGAGTGGAACCGCGGAGCGCCACGGTACGAACTTCCCCAAGTTAGCCACTTACAATGTGGATTACGCTTCGCTAGTGTTGTGAAATAGGCGCCTTTGTGAAAGTGGACCTTGAGTAAAATGAGAATTCGCTAAGTCCCGGCAAATTGAAAGCGTTCCAGCTGAGCGGCAGCGTAACCCGTAAAACGGGACGTAGAGTTCCCGGGATCGCATTAACTGCGCCCTTTGTCAGCGCCCGACGCGTATCGCCCTTTCAGGAGCGTTTACAGGCATTGCTGTGCGCTCAGATAACAACGAACAAAGCGTTCCCGACGACCGAATGCCAATTCGGAAAATGCTCAGTCATCCTTGTGAGCTACTATCGGCATTTCCATTGAGTTTCAAGTTTCCAACAACGTGGTGGACTTCTAACAGCGCAGCGCGGTCGCTCCGGTCTTGTGGCACAAGTCATTAAACGCGTTAGGCCGGAAACATACGCGAGTATTTTGATCTACGGCGTATTCTGTTGCATGCTTAATGGTATATCTAAAATGATTCTTCGTTATTTGGGCTTATAAAGCCAAGCGAACCCAACGAACGATCTCAATGAAATGCCATCGACTCGACAGAACAAATGAATCAAGATAATCCATAAAACCTTCAACTTCAGCTGTGACCTCTGCTAATCGTCAGCTTAAGGTCCTCCACATACATACGGAATTCCCATCAGGAAAACCAAATCAGGATTACGATTTCGTATGGATTTTCCCCACCATAATTGTTCGGAATTGCGGAGGTATCAAATCCTATACTAAAATCACGTCTGTAGGTGAAAAATCTCCTAATTGACCTGATAAGACAGAAGCAGCTAATAAACATAACAATTGCGCAGTGTACTAGAAATCGGCAAAAGGCCGAACGGAGCGTATCGCGGTATCGCTCGCAGTCGACTTTCAGATTGGTTCAGATACGCGCACGGTGCGTTGACCTGCGCGCGCGCACCGCTCTCGACACAAACATGGTTAAATATAGCGCGTGACGTCATCTGTTTATCATCGTACGCAAGGTTACGCGGCGAATGGAGCAACCACGAGTTTACCATGCCGCTCTCCTGTTGACCACCTGCGTTCTTATTTATATTGCATTAAGAACCATGGCTGAGGATTTGGTAATGGAGGCGCTACCTGCACTCTTATTGCCATAGGGGTAAGAACCACATTCATCTGGATTTGGTGATATGATTGAAGATAGAGCTGTATTACAATGTCGAGGGTTAATTGGGCTTCCTTGAAAAGGTCAGGTTCTTGTCGTTCATTAGTCATTATCTTTTAGCATCTGTTATTTAAGGGCCGTTTAATTGTTCCAGAAACCGGCAAGAGACTACTGAATGTTGAAGAGATAAAATAGGTATACCACAAGGTCATATCAGACAGATTAAAGTGCTGTACCAGAATCAGAGCAGGTGAAGATCTGCGGTGTATATGCTTACTCCAATACGATGTAAATGTCAATACGCAGGGTATAGTTTAACATGCTGACGGTTTTTTAGGGGATCATCAGATCATCATACTGAACAACTTTCTCCATAGGACCAAAACGTCGAAATCGCGAAAAAATGATCTACTGTAAAATTTGAATCGAGTATGATTGGAGTTGTGCGGGGCCAGCACGCCAACCCGCGATAGCGTGATATAGCGCTATCACTCTTCCGCTCTCTTTCTATTTGCGCGCGAACGAACGAGATAAAAGACTAAATTTGACAGATGTGTTAAATGTGTTGGCGTAGCAGCAGATTTTCATTCGCGATTTCGATGTTGGTTCCATAAAGAAAGCTAAGGCTTGAGCAATGAGCATCCCCTTAAAAAACTGTCAGCATATTAAGACCACTTGCAAACATAATTAGGGTTCTTACCCTTTTAGTTAAAAGCGAATCATAGATTAAGGTCGTAGAAACTAAGAAATTTGAAACTGTTTATCGTTAAGTTACCAGTTAAGTGCGTTCGGCAATGGCTCTGTAATCGAGAACTGCGATGAAGTCATACCTGTAACAATGAAGAAAGTATTAAATATTTAGTTTTGTTTATGCAATCGCATGAGTATGACTCACATACCTACAAGTATAAGCCATTGAAATATGATATTCCTAAGTTTTGTTGTTGTGTGAAATCTGCTTTCACATTTCGTCGTCGGTGGCACGTTGCGAAGAGGTATGACGTATGAATCCGCACGGACGACATGCCATGGCATGTCGTGGCATGTCATGGCATACATACATACGTAGGTAAGTAATACTGGCTGCTCTCAAGCGGTGAAGGAAAACATCGTGAGGAAACCTGCATATGCTGAGCCAATTAGCGTCATTGTAAAAGACTTTTTTTTAAATGGACTATTCGAAGCTAAACCCAATTTTTTTTCTATAAAACTAGGGCGATAGCATATGAATCTATACTATTATAAAACTGTAACAGGATGTTTGTCTGTACATTGAAGATATTAACAAAAAAAAAGTTACGATATGGTTTTTAGGTATCCCTGATTCCATTTCACCAATTTTTGGATTTTTTGTCTGTCTGTTTGTTTGATTGTTTGTTTGTTTGAACGAGTATCACGCAAAAACTACTGAACCGATTTTGAT
Organism: Agonopterix arenella; assembly: GCA_927399405.1. Classification (NCBI taxonomy): domain Eukaryota; kingdom Metazoa; phylum Arthropoda; class Insecta; order Lepidoptera; family Depressariidae; genus Agonopterix; species Agonopterix arenella. Next base: position 2,309,078 of record OV656700.1, on the reverse strand, counting down.
GAAACTTTTTTTGTTTGATAGCTTATGATCTGACTTAAAATCTGGTATATAATTTGTGCGGACGAAGTCGCGGGTTAACGCTCGTACTATTATAAAACTGTAACAGGAAGTTTGTCTGTACATTGAAGATATTAACAAAAAAAAAGTTACGATATGGTTTTTAGGTGTCCCTGATTCCATTTCACCAATTTTTGGATTTTTTGTCTGTCTGTTTGTTTGTGTGTTTGTCTGTTTGTTTGTGTGTTTGTTTGTTTGTTTGTTTGAACGAGTATCACGCAAAAACTACTGAACCGATTTTGATGAAACTTTTTTGTTTGATAGCTTATGATCTGACTTAAAATCTGGTATATAATTTGTGCGGACGAAGTCGCGGGTTAACGCTCGTACTTAAATAAAAATACTAATTACTATCTATTCATATGGCAGATTTTTTTTCGCGTCTCCTGAGGTAGGCTCCATAGTGAAAGTTGTTCAGTTTGATGGTCTGAGTTCACCGTTTCAGTATTTGCTAGACTGTCACTTACACCCTTGTGTCTTTGTTTGGTGCGTTCAATTCAATCGATCTAATTTACCTATAGACACGCTTCGACCTAAATGTAATCATCATCTATCTATACATCGTGAGGAAACCTGCATACACTGAAGAAGAAATTCTGATGTGAATGTGAAATCTACCAATCCGCATTGGGCACGCGTGGAGTACTAATGCCCATACACCTTGAGGGTAGGCCTGTGCCCTGCAGTGGGACGTTTATAGGCTGATGATGATGATGATCTATCTATACATAGGATACACGATACAGGTAATAAAATTGTAAACTGCGTGGATATGCATCTAATAAATAATTTGTGCCTATTATTTTTGTTATGGAGAAGGAGGTTTGTTTTACTTATGAACTAATTTATTAATTAGGTAGGTGGGTTATTATTTTATTCAGGGTACCATAATCCGGTCCCCTTCAAAGGCAAGAACAAAGGCGATTTTGTTAGTAATATAGGTAAATTCAAAAATAAAACTGTTATCGGTAGCTACCGAATAAGAAACCAGTCTTAGAAAAACGTTGGAATTAAAGTAAAATACTTTTTTGCAAATTACGGTAACTCAGTTGTTTGTATAAGCAACGCAATATAATTTCGAGGGGCGGTAACGCAGTGGTTATATTGCTGAAAAAACATCAATAAATGTAAGAAGTAGCAAGAAAACATAGCTGCAAATGTTTTTAATGATTACTTTAAACAATGATGAACAAAAATCGGCATAAAACGGTAAAAAAAGACTTATAGAATTTATACAATTAATGAAAATAAAATTTTATCCAAATTGTACCCTGAATGGCCCAGGTACCTAACTACTTGTTCGTGCTCTTTACAGTGCGAATGACTATTCATTTATACTATAAATATTATGTCTTCTTCTCATGTAAGTGACTATTCTGTCTTCTAGTATCTTTAAACTTAATATTTTCAAACAATTTAAGCAATGGCTTCCATTTTTAAAATTTTTGTCTGTTTGTTTGTGCACGGCATCACTTAAATTTTATTAAAAAGGGCCTATATCGAAAAATAATTGAAGCGAAATGGCGTGTGATAGCTTATATTACTGCCTGATGCGAAAAAAAAGAGATGGGACGGCGCGCGCGCCTAAAACGACGCAAGCGTAAAACAAACTTTATTTAATTGTGATTGTACTATTTATGTAAGTTCAATTCTGATCTTATCAAAATTTGTAAAATATCAATCTCTTTTTTTTAAATCATGTCTCGTGTTTCTATTATTCACCGTTTAGCAGTTCCAAGCGTATATATTGGCTTGTTATTCTAAAGAGAAAATGTGTCTTAACCGTGTTTTGGCTCTTGTCAAAACTTCAATTATATGTTCAATTTACACATATCCGCTAATCATACTCCTACTACTTAGTACTTCATGATATATGACGCTTTGAAGAATACAATTTTTTTCACATAGCCTCTTAAGGGCACGAAGTAAAAGATAATAAAATGCATTAAGATCATGTTTTGAATGCTTGTGTTTGATTGTGATTGTGAAATATTCAGTAAAGCTAACCTTAACTTAGTAGTACCATTTAGTTTGTATTTCATGAATTTCATCGCATTCGACTTACTCCATCAGAAGATATAATAATGGGTGCTGAATTCTCTAGTCCTCTAGTCTAGTGCAACAATAAGTATAACAATAAACAAAAGCGAGACCCAATTCAAAAGTAAACAATGATAATTGTAAGTAAATTACACAAACAAGATAATAAAGAGAAGTGAGTAACAGATAAGAAAAAATGCGTATACCAAAGATACTCGTACACGTAATAATTAAACCGTACACAATATTACCATATTATGGCCATAGCGTAATTGTTATGACGCTATACGTCCAGGAGCCCGTTTGCGCTAAGTTAAAACATCGAAGTTTTATTCTTATCCAATTTCAGTTCTAATCACATTGCAATTCAATTACTACTCAACTGTGCTGAATTCCGCATCGCGCTAAACTCTATGTCTGACAGCCAATAACGTTTGAGCGATGTGTCAAAACGGCTCTAACGGCTGTCAAGAGCAGTACCGCGATTAGAGCAATACCAAATGTGTCAAAAGTTATGGTTCCTATGTAGTCCAATAACAGTTCAATCACCGAATATTTACCGCGATTGCAGCCCAGGAGAGCAATCGAGCTTAATAAATCTCAACTGAACCATGATTGGACGGCGTGCGAACCACAACTTTTAACACATTCGATATTGCGCTATTAATTTGACAGCCATTAGAGCCGTTTTGACAGATAGCTCAGACGGCTGTCACTGTCAGTCACATAGTAAATAAGTCAAGTTTAGCGCGATGCGAAATTCAGCACAGTTGAATAGTAGGTAATTGGATTGCAATGTGATTAGAACTGAAATTCGATTAGGATTGAACTTGGATTTTTAAATTAGCGCGATCGCCCTCCAGTTAGTATATCTGGGAAGGGGTCTCTTATTTCAATTTTTTTTTCAAGATCAAGACAAATTATCTTACCGAAAAAATACACAGTATTCTTGGGTAGTTAATCTAGTGAAATCATAAATTGTATACACGATTGGAATTATTTCATTCGATAGAACAAATACAAAAGAATAACACTTTTTACCATTATTTTCTCATTCTAGAAAGTTGCAATCGATTATAATTTTAGGTACTTATTTTATTCACTAATAGCCATCACATCAAACAAATATTTTAAAATTACTTTATTTAATAATTTTTATTGAAAATACGGCACGCACTCGCGTCTCGGCAGCGCAGGGAATTTAGCAGCGCCTTAAGAATAATGAATACTCTTATTCTATGCTACAGCGCTTTAGCCCAGTCATTTTAGGGAGTTTTGTTAGGAGAGATGGGAAGTAATTATTAATTGGACCTTGAAACTGTAAGCGGCACCATTTAGTGACAAAAGGACTATCTGAAAACATATTTTAAAAAAATCAATACGCAACATAGAAATCAAAATTGTGAGTCCCAGAATGCATTTAAATTAATAATATTAATACCAATGCACTCATTTGAATTATGAACAATAAAATTTAAAAAGTGAGATTTTTGTTTGAAAATACGAATGGATTTTTCAAAATCTTCAAAGAGTAGACAAAAATATTTACACCATGTTTGAACTATATATAATGGTAATGCCTTAAACATGTTCAAAAAAAAATGACCATCAAGTTTTTTTATAACGAGATAATAGCAAAATTTTTAATTTGAAACTGTTGCTGACAGGTTTTTTTTTTAAATTTTGGTACAATTATAAGATCAAATATGCCCTTAAATACTAAACCGAAAAAAATATCAATTATTAATTAGTCCCGGCTCAAACCGTAAAATGACTGGGCTATAGAAAAATTTCGTCTGAACCTATAAGTGCTGTTTGGTTCCTGCTTACAATGCAACACCACTAGCTTTTAATTTTAGTTTGAAACAAACTTGAAACATTACACGCTTAAGCAGCAATGAAATTCAGATTGCATGCAACTGACAGCATAGTTTAATGCGGCTTTTATTTATAATCGTTAAATGTTGAGGGCATCTTCTTAAACAGTGCATTTGATTGTTAAATGTACAAACAGAATAGTTTAGTGAGATGACGTAAACATAGAAAGCGATTTGTAACAGCAAGGTCGCACGTTTTGCAATATCTACATTAAAATACCTACTGAATAAATGTAAAGTCTAGAATCTTTGCCAAACGTTTTATATTCTGCTACTTTCAATGTAACAGGCTGTCGCATTACTAGCCATCGAACAGATAAGTTAAATACTGATATACAGAGTGTTGCAGAAAGCACCTACTCGAAAATGTATGGAAAAGTTGGAAATGCTTGAAGGAATCAAAAAGGAGCAGTCACATAAAAGCTAGTCTAGAAATTGTTCAATAAACAAATAAACCGGCCACAAAATGTCTTAATCAATTTAACACAGTCACAAAATGTCTAAATCAATTTGACCCACATTTCATTTTGCAAATCTGACATACCGTTAATGTCGAATTTGACATTTCAAAAGCTAGCATTGACCAAGAAATGTCACTTGCGACTTGCTAGTAGGGAGTCGCGTGGCTAGAGGTCTCTCGAGTAGACGTCTTTCGTTCGGCTCGCGATTTAAGTAGCCACGCGGCTCCGCCATTTTATGGCGTTTTCGGGTGTGTGTTTTTGTATAAAAACAGGGCTTTGAGATCGCCATATCCATTACCGTACAATGTCAAGCACTAATTGCTCCTTAAACTAGATATTGGCAAAATCATCACTACCAAGATGGCAGCCATTTTATAAAAATAGAATAGACTTGCTAGTAGACAGAATGTCTGTGTAACCGCGTATATGACAATTATGAGATAACGATAGTCATACAATTTATATGTATGTAAAACAACTTGTAAGAGACATAATTATCTGCGCGCCTTATACAGGGTGAAATTGATATCATTAGCATCCTTTTAAAATAAGATTCTAACCATCAAACTGAACAACTTTCACTATGGGAGCAAACAGATCGAAGCAAAAAAATAATCAGCTGTTGCATATATTAGAGTCGAGTAGGCATTGCAGTTTAGTATGGAACAGCTTATTTTTTTGCTCCGATCGGTTTGCTCCCATAGTGAAAATTGTTCCGTTTGATGGGTAGAAACTTAGTTTAAAAGGTTGCTAAAGACATCAATATCACCCTGTATAGTCCACAGGTGATAAGAGGGCTAGCAGTTTACCTTCGTCAGCGCATAAGCTTGGCGATTCAGATTCAGAGGGGGAATGCTGCCAGCAGCGTTCTAGGAACCGTCCCACAGGGTATCGAAAAATAGTTTAGAAAATCTAGATGCCGCGTCACAGATAACATTTGCAATTTATAAAATAATTACGAAGATATAAAGCTTTAAAAATTTTTATAAAAATTTTTAAGAGCTTTATATCTTCGTAATTATATTATAAATTACAAATGTTATTTGTGACGCGGCAACTAGATTTTCTAAACTATTTTTCCATACATAACATATTACTTTTATTAATTCCGTCTACGCGTATTCTGTGTCAATTTTTTTATGGACTGAAACCACCTTAAAAAGAATCAGCCTCATTCGATATTTAAAATAATTTTCATACAAACTAGGAAACCTTTGTGTGTACGTGTGTACGCACGGCGACACATCAAGCTATACAAAACCAAAATAAGCTGGCCGCGCGTAGGTCGCGTAACGTATAACGTTGCCAACGCGGCCAGCTTATATTGGTTTTATATAGCTTGATGTGTCGCCGTGTGTACACACGACCAATTTATTTGAGAAGTCAAAAATTTCATTTGCGCAACTCCAAAAACTATCAAATCAGTTGATCAGTTTTTTCGTAAATTTGTTCATATAAAGATAAAAGATGTTAGTTATATTTAATTGTTTGGTTTAAGGTTGAGACCATCAAACTGAACAACTTTCATCATGGAGACAACAAAAGTTTAAAATAACCATACATTCCATACATTGTAATTTTCCACTGTTACAACTTTTTTATGAAACTGCAGATTTTTTCATTATTTCGATGTTGGCCCCGAAAGTTGTCCAGTTTGATGGTACAAACCACCCCATTCAATATTTCTACTTACCCTCTTTTGTTACACCCCGTATAATTAGCCCTACCATACCGCCACGTAAAGTTTCGCACGTCTAACACAGGCCTACGTTCAACGAACTCTTAACAACGTAGCCACGTGCTTGACTCCGTTCATTTTTGTTAACGTCCATCATAGATCTGACGCCTGCTCATATTTCAATTACACTTATAGTAACCGATCACGCCCTCAGAATCTTTATGCTTAAAACTAACACTTGACTACTGAGTCTATATACGAAAGCTAGTACGAGTCATGAAGGCAAATGATCGTTTTGGAATTGAAATTGTTTGCGGAAGGTTAAAAGTATGACATGATTGAAGGTCCTACTTAATATGCTGGTACTTTTTAATGGGATCATCACTGATGATTCAACAGACCGTAAAACTGGACAACTTTCTCTTTGACACCAACTTCGAAAACGCGAAAAAAAATCTGCTGTCCCATAGAAAACTGAAAACCTTTTTTTCTTAGCCTATTTCTACCCGCTGCTAGGCAAAGGCCTTAGGCCTCCCCCTATATCCTTCATGCATCCCTGTCTAGAGCCAGTCTTGACTTCATTATTATACCCCTTATTCTTTATTTATTATTATTATTATACCCAGAAACCAGATCGATATTCGATTGTAAAGACTTAAATTGTTCTTTGGGCTGAATATATTTTTTTTTATTATTATCGTATGAATTTATTTTGATGAAGAGCAAAGGTGAAATTAAAACCTATACGGGCGCCAGGTCTAAGAGTCAAGCTAAATTATTTGAATACCACGACCGATCCAATTGTATTTTTCATCACGACGTAGATTATAACAATAAATACTAAAGACAGTTTTATGTTTTAAGAAACATTGTAAGAGTAATAACTTTCGATTCTTGGCTTAAGTTTAGTAAATAAAAGCAAAGTGCTAAATATTTCAAAATAAATATAACAGGTAAAGTTTAGTGTTTTGTTTTTGTGTTGTTTTTTGCACGTGTAACCTTTAGGTAATCAAAATTTTCCATTAATTAGCGTTTTTGTTATGACGAAAACAAGAAAAAGCCTCTTTATAAATTGGCTAACTGGTTACTAAGCCCATGGAGAATCTTGGGCAAAATGTATCACAACTGATGCATTGATTTTTGTACTCAAAGCAACAATTTTAGCTTCTATATTATTAGAAAGATTTTACCACAAAACTGTCTGCTCAGCTATAAAAACAATTTATATCCCAACGTTTCACATCACCTAATGGGAGAGCACCAGCCCCTAATTCTCTAATAACATTATTTAATAACACCCCGTTTGCTTGTCCACCCCACAAAAAATATATATTTTATCCTTCTATGTAAGTTTGTACACAATTAACACTACTGGAGAATACTAAAAAAGAGAATTGACAAAAAATAAGTAGTTGTTTAGAAGTGTTATAAAATGTATAATATAGGATTTCTTTGATATTTTCAGAAGGTTCCGGCAATGCGGTATTAGAAATAAACGACTTTTTTAAGGTTCAGGTGAAATTGCACATTTGATACTATGGGGCATTTAAACCTGTCGTTACGCCAGATTTAAGATAACAATAGATAAACAATTATTGGTGTATCACATGTGATACACGTCGATTCTTGAGGTAATATTAAATTCGTGCTTGCATTGATTTAATTCTGTACAAGATTATTATTTTAATTGACGTCTCATATCTACAACTTTTTAAAATAGTCTTCAAAACATTATTTTTTGGAAAGATAATTTTTCTACGTGTCCAGGGACTTTTGGTGTTGGTTATACAAGCATGACAGGGTTTCAGGGAGCTTATCTTACGATTTTACAAAACGCAACGTAAGCGTCCCTAAAAAAACCCTCGGAATTTCGTGACCGACCGTAATATCATGTCAGTTTCAGACTTTGATGAATGGTGTTCACACGATAACATTGTACGTGTCAAAAAATTCAACTAATTTTGACAAGCGACTGACTATCTATGATGGGAATAACCCTCCTTCTGGCGCAGTCGGGTAAAAATATGTTATCGTAAAGTTTAAAAAGTGTTTATAACCAGACAGTTTCAATGGTACGATTAAAATGATAATTAGCATTCGTTGCAGCCTATAGTTGCTGACAACCCCAAATGGGGTTATAGTCGTGCGTGTATGTACAGGGTGTTAGGGTAAACAGTTGTATTCCTTTTTCAGTATCATGTGTTAACACCCTGTATATTATGAAACTACGAACTAGGTCAGGGAAAAATTTGCCAGAGCTACCTGCGAAGTCAACGTGCGCGGTCTATATCCTGCAAATGATTGTCCTTCAGGAGGCGGGGCGCGGGTGTAGGGAAGGGACGAAGGGTGAGTGGGGGGAGGTAGAGGGCGCGGCAGGGCCGTGACGTCACGAGCCCTGCGGTCGTCGACCCGGCAACAGCTGACATGACAGTCAGGCCGGGAGCAGCGCCCAGAGCAGACACCCGCCTCTGTGTTCCTGACACTTTGTCTAGAGTTTGTTTTGGTTGAATGGAAGTTGTTTATGTAATTTGTAAAAGGTTTTTTAATAATTCGGTATTTATTGTTTTTGCCATTTGCAGTCAATTTTATTAGTTTGTATTGTAAAATTCGAGTTTGTTTTTTTCGTTTAATGGAAATTATGTTTCATATAATTTAAGACTCCTTTTTTATTTTTATAATGTTTTTGCACTTTAGGTACTTTAATTTAATTTCTTTTATCATCATCAGCCTACCCTCAGGGAGGTTGTATGGACGGGAAGTTAGTCCAACACGCGTTCCCAATGAGGATCGGAGACTTCACATGTACGCATCACTCGGAATGTCTTTTTCAGCGTAAAATCGGGATGCGCTCATGGCACTGTTGTTACCAACTTGAGTCCAAATAAAAGACATAAATAATGAACATAAGTTGATAAACTGAAGCCGGTTTTGTGCAATGTATTTGGGCCAATATAAACACAGCTGTTTCATACAAAACTACAACCCTACTCAACCCAAATACAAACCTAACCAAATTTATAAGAGAGCTGATTTTTTTCGCTATTTCGACGTTGATCCCATAAAGAGAGTTGCTCAGTTTGATGGTCTGATCATCCTTTTATAAACCGACAGCATATTAAGTTGGACCCTGTATAGAAAACCTTTTAACCCACAACTACAACTCTTCAATTAGATAATGACAGCAACCCTCGAGAGACCTAACCGGTGAAACTACATGAAACTATTGGAACGGGACAACCCATACTCAAACCACCATAACAAGCCCTCTACTTTACTCCTAAACTCTTAGCCAATAAGTATGAAAATGCTTTGGTAAGAGAGACTTCGCAAATAGAACATACATTAATCAAATAAAGAACACGTCACCATGTTAACGGCAAGGGTTAGAATGAATTCATTCATTCGCTTTGATTGGGGAGTAAAAGCTAACGGGTAATTGTTTGGACGAATCTCGTTGTACCGAATTACCATTTAGACGAAAGTTATTTAGATAATTAAGGCTAATAGATAATTATGGTCGTAGATTTTGCATGATGCTTGTAGCAACCTCCTAAGCAATTTCGGTCAATAGGCTTCTAGCCTATGTCGATACGACCTAAGAATAACATTGTACGTAGCTCACATTTTCTTGTTTTGTATAGGAACAGGAGTACCAGTAGGTTTATAAGTATTACTGCTCGAGCTCGATCTCTGCGCAAACGAAGATTGACGAGCGGAATCATTTTCCTGGTCGTAGAGTGCTGTATGTCCAAAAAATCCCATTAGGTCGAAGTTTTGCTGGTTTGTCAACATTCATAATAACCAGTGGTAACCAGGATTGAAAGAGGTATGCTTAGGTGGTTCGGTCACGTACAGAGGATGAATGAGAGTAGACTCACTAAGGAGATTTATCGATCCAATGTGAGTGGAACAGTCGAGAGGGGCTCCCGAGGAGAACTTACCACGACCAAATCAATGTCTTCTCCGAAAAGGACCAAGTGCGTAGTACCCTCAACCCACGGAAGTGCATAAAAAGATGGATGAAAGTGGATATGGCGAGAAAAATCGTAGTGTGTGGCGAGCCGTTGTCTCTACCTTCCCCTGTGAGTATATATGTTTGATAATTAGCCATTTTCCATTTGTAGAGTCATGTGCCCATTTTGAAATATACACCATCACCTAACTAAACTATCCGGGACCAATAGCTCAGACACAGGTAGACTAGACCTCGTATACATCGTTCTGAAGCAACAATTTCATCAGTCAGTATTGATCGAACATCGGCCGCGATAACAAAGGTCCTATTGTGTCTGCCTCAGTGACGAAACGTGTCAATTCGTACGATGTCCTATACAGATAACAGTTAGCTAACACTAGTTTAAAATCTAGGCTCGTAAAGACTGCATTTTCTGGCTAATAATAGTGGAATCTGCGGATTCCATAGTATTACCTGCTACCTTTGTCAGCCACTGTTTGTCTTGTATAGTTCTTATGAAATAAACGAGTTATCTATCTATCTACAAGTAAGGTTTTAAAGCGAAAATGGTTTACGTTGGGCGGACATTTGGCTAAGCAGTATCAGAATAGTGGCCAAAGGAGACACGGAGAAAAGTAGACCTCCAGGCAACCATCAGTCCAATCATTCAAGGGCTTCACTAACACGTTGGTAGGACGATATTGTGTCAAGTGTCAGAAATGGATCAAATTAGTACCGGACTGTGAGGAATGAAGCAATAGAAAGGAGCCTATGTCTAGCAGTTGGATGATGTTATATTTGATTCATTGAGTTTCCAGTCCATTCTATTTAAGGTATTCAGGTATTCTGGTTTAGAATCATTAACAAGTTAACAAGTTTTGATCACTTCTTTCTTCTTTCTTTGATTTTATGTATGTATAAGCTGATATAGCATATGGGTATGCATGTCTTAAATATTACTTACATTACCAAATATGTCTAGAATGTCTAGCCTCGAAATAAAGACTAAAATTGCTTGCGAAAAAGTAACGCAAAACAAACTGAGTTTAGCACTTTATTAGAATTGACCAAATCCAGAACGGAATGTTTACCTTACGAAGAACCATTTCATATGTTTACATACATACGCATACATTTGCCTCACTGAGCTCAAATTGAAATTTCCGAAATGAAACTTTTCGTAAAAACTTTTAAAATAAACTTTCGCGACGCTATCGTTTGGAAAAATAGTGTGGAAAATGTGGAAATAGTCACAGGATGTGGACTGGCGTATATCGTCGATAGGATATGAGCTAAACTTGCTGTGATAGCCAAAAGCTTATCTGACTCGAGAACACTTTTAGCGCAACCACTTTTGAATTCCACGACTCCAAAATAAATATGAAACAGTTGGCGATTACAAATAGCTGAACGGATATGAACTCTAGCACAACAAACATACGAATATAAATCCAATAAACAGCATCACTCCAGCACAAATCTTAATAATTTAATAGCACGAACGAAATTTCATACTCAGCAATCATAACCCAAATATTTAAAAGGACGCGCAAGATGATCGGTAATGCATCGGTAACCGGCATGCAAATATAATTTAAAGTTTATAAATAGATGTGCGGCCGCATTTAGGTCGCACAATATTATGCGAGGCACGTATCTCCAAATCAGAGATTCACGTCGCGTGTCGTGTGAGATCCCCCTAACGCCGCGCCGAGTCTGCAAACAGATTCCACGTGTGTGGACGGATGATCTTCCCACTGTAGCTGCTATACTATTATCAGGTTAAAGGTTTAAGTCATAAAGTATACATCGCTTTGTCGAACGAATCCATTTTAAATCAGAAGAATTCGTCGTAAAACAAAATGAAGACAATTTTTCAGTTGTTTGTCAAGTACGCCTGACATTCAAATAGGTTCTTTGCTTCGTATGTTTTCTTAGATAAATTAACTGAGCTTCTGGAATGTCTCAAATAAACGAGATACGTACAAAATAACGGCCCCATCGAGCGCAATTTATATGGCGACTAACAGTTTTTCATTGCAACCAGATTGCAGCGTACTAAATTAAGATGGACAACGACAGATGTGGCCCGTGTTTAGTACACAAATAAAATTAGGTATTTGGCAAGATGTAGAAGCTGTGCATTCGGCATACACGTTTATGTTTGATGGTCAGTAATGTAGTTTTATTATTTTGTTGGGATAGGTTATGTCTTGCTTGGCTACTGTTTAGAAATTCAATGACGATCTGTTTTTCTATGACACCTGATACTTCGTCATGTGATATTCAATTCCATTAATAGTAATGATAAGGTGTAAACAAGTACGACTTAATTAAATATAATCCGCATTGAGCCCACGAGCCGACTCTACAGGGTGTTAGGGTAAACAGTTGCATTACTTCAAGAGGTGATTGTACCCATGATACTGAACAACTTTCCCAAAGATACCAATAGGAAATTCGCAACTTTTTTTCGAATTTTATACAAAACTTCGATCAGCTGATTGCATTTAGTATGGGAACTCCACATTTTTTTTTACGAATTTCCTATAGGTTTCTTTGGGAAATATGTTGAGTATCATGGGTACAATCACCCCTTAAAGTAATGCAACTATTTACCCGAACATCCTGTATACGTCCCACTGCAGGGCACAGGTACCCCCAGGGAGGGTGTATGGGCATTATGCCCAATGTAGATTGGTAGACTTCATATACCATCGGAATTTCTTCTTGAGCGTTCTTCAGGTTACCTTACGATATTTTCCTTCACCGGTTGAGAGCAGTCGGTATTACGTACATAAGTTAGATAAACTCATTGGTAAATGGCATGTCTTCCGTCGGATTCCAATCCCACAGACACTCTAGGACTACGATATGAAAAGGGATAATGTGCTTTTTGTTGAAATTTTGAACGTAAGTTAGCATTCCATCCAAAAGCCTTATATAAGCTGCATTTCAACAGGTTCATGCCTTAAGTTAATTTATGTATGACGTATTGTTTAGCAGTAGCATCGCATGATATAAAGTAGTATAACGTGGCACAATCAATTACAGACAGCCTGCATTGTGAAACGTCAGTTAAATTAGTGGAAGGTACGGTACGTGTGCTGTGGGCTGGGTTGTTGGCGTTGTTGCATAATCGAGGATCTTTTCCATTTTACGTATGAACATTATTAAAATTTTACAGATTGATTGTTTCTTATCTGTGTAAATAATGGAATAGTTCACGTTTTATGAGCAAACTGTGTGCTTAGCTTCTACTAGGTATATTCAGGATGTATTGTATTGTACAACCTATTTGTTAACTATTCCATTATTTACACAGATCACAAAAACTAAAGGGAGATGTGAAAAGGGGGCGAGGCCAGTGTCGCAGCAATATGCGCAAAAACGGAACTCATTGCTCGCGACAGTAAGGATTCAACATATTATGAGGCTGAAAGCCAGTCGAGATATTATGGGTAAATAGTTTACAATGCTTGCGAAGTACTACAGATTATTCGAACGTTGAGTTCTGATACCGCAATGGATAATGAGCACATTCAAGCCAACAAAATACTTTCTATCGCGTGGTACTGGTGGTGATGCGACACTACGTTTCGCACTCAGCGCGTTGGTTGGCATCTCTCTAGATCTCTATGATTATTTATTATGCATCAACAAACCAGGAGTGCGATTTTTGAAACTCACACGTTGAACTCAGCAGTTGAGAATGCCAAAATCACTATGGAGATATGCATCTTTCTACTGCTGATTTGACTTTCAAAAATGTGTGAGTGTGATTTTTTAAAGTCAAATCAGCAGTAGAAAGATGCCTATCTCCATACATTTTCAACTGCTGAGTTCAACTTATGACTTTCAAAAATCGCACTCCTTTACTTCAAATTCGTTACAAAAATCACACGAGGTAGGTAGATATATGTACATGTACACCACCTAAGGTTAAGCCTTAGGCAACAAAGTTCATTGAACTGTTTCCATAGCATTTAGGTTGCAGTGATTTGCGCAAACCCGCGTGCCGTGCATCAGGCATCGGATGCTATTAGTGTTGCCAGATGAGTCGATTAGCCACAACCATAAGCAAAATACCTATGCTAAAATTGTATTCGCACACCGAGACTATAATATATTTTCTACAACTAGAATTATAACATTAATACAATTATGTTGATATTGTTACCTTTTTTCTCCATGAAAAAGGTGGTTTCTACTTTTAAAATTGACAACTGATGGACTTGTCAAGTGGTGATGAAATCCTAAAAACCATAAAAATTCGGAAACTAGTTACAGTCCCTCGGTCACATTAGAAATGAAAAATACCAACTTCTCCAGATTATTCTGTAGGGAAATATTTTAGGGAGACGAATGCATAGTAGAAGGATTTCCTGGCTTAAGAACCTGTGTGAATGGTTCACCACCGGTAATATGAACACCACTACACTATTTCAGGCTACAGTCTCCAGGGTTCGAATAGCCCTAATAATAAATAACCTATCTCCGCTACCGTGCTTATCAAGACTGCAGTACGTATGTTTTTTTTTGGCGGGAGGTTATGTTTCCTGAATCCTTGTGACGAGTTATGATGAAATTTATTATTATTGTTATATATCTCATTCGGAAGAGGTGCAAATAGTAAACAAGAGTGCAGTGATCCACAAGGATTCCAAAAATGATGTGGCTCAATATCGATGAAAAAACCTTGATAATCACGGCAGAAGATGACACCGCAAGAAGAAGAAGAAACTCTTGTAGTTACGTGACTAAATTACTATGAAGACCTCCCAATATTTAAAGGAAATGTCCCGCTATTTCACAAACATGTCCCGATATTTGTATTTAGCAATGGCAGTACATAATGCGAGGCGTTATCGGCGCAGGCGCGAAGGAGCAGCTAACGGGTCAAAAGCAAACAATTACGATAGCATTGTTGCCGGCGCGTGCGTTGACCTCCCGTCTCTTTGAGGCGTGCTCGTTTCATAGGATTCGCTGTGCTATTTTTGAGGACCGATTTTTGAAGAAACGTCTTTCATTTTGGTCAGTAGGGGGTCACTTGCAAAAACTAAATGTAACGAAATAATTGCTATGACGAGATCGCTTATTATTATTTTTTTGGTAGTAACTAGGTAGCTGGAATCATTAGTATCCTTTTAAACTCCGATCAGTTTGCTCCCATAGTAAAAGTTGTTCAGTTTGATGGGTAGACTCTTAGTTTAAACGGATGCTAATGATATCAATTTCACCCTGTATAGAACCTAGATGCCGGCGAATATTACCGTTGGCGCGCTCCATACAAACGAAGTTTGATTATACTTTGGATATACAGGGTGTAAGTGACAGCCTAGCAAATACTGAAACGGTAAACTCAGACCATCAAACTGAACAACTTTCACTATGGAGCCTACCTCAAGAGACGCGAAAAAAAATCAGCTGTCCCATACAAAACTGCAGTACCTACCCGACTCAAATGTATGGGACAGCTGATTTTTATTCGTGTCTCTTGAGGTAGGCTCCATAGTGAAAGTTGTTCAGTTTGACGGTCTGAGATCACCATTTCAGTATTTGCTAGGCTGTCACTTACACCGTTACACCCTGTATAAATCAATTGAAGTCAATGATATTTTTTAGACACGATATGTAGAAACCAATATCTGTGCTTTACATTTGTCCGATTTAGTACAGTTTAGTATAGTTTCGATGATAGGAATAATTTAAGATTTGTATCGAAAACTTTGAGCCTCAACATCTATTATATTTAAGTATTTTAACAGTAATCTGACCAAAAAAAAATGATGTTTATTCTTAAAAATCAGCTGTTGCATAGAAAAAGTCAATGGGCCATAGTGACCCAAATCAGAAAAGCTGACTTTTTTCTCGCGATTTTGATGTTGGCTCGACAGTGAAAGTTTGCCCAGGTTGCTCATCTGAAGTACCTAGGTACTCCGTCCAATATGTAACGCATTTAATTTAACACCCTGCATTTGTGTCTAATAATTATCAGAAGTTTAAAATTTGCATAGTTATTTAATTTAATGCAACAGTAATAAACTCTACGATTTACGAGCAACCTACCCAATCCAATGGAACGCGCAAATAGAATATCCACAAATAACGCAGTGTTACACTGACAAAGAGAAATGCGAACGCATTCGTATCGAAGTCGAACAATGGAACGAGCACGCCCCTACGTACTTCGGCATAGCTTCGACCAACCAGCCAGTAGCCGAACGCACGCGGTCATTATGCCATATCATTTAAATTACATTTTAAAAAAGTGATTCATACAACACTGGCTCGTGGCAGGGCACAGGTCATCTGACCATGCGTCCCGAGATAAACAAATATCAAGAAAAAAAAATTGCCATAAGTTTTAAAAAAATAATTGAGATTGCTTAATTTTATTTCCTAAACAAAATAGAATTGACGTACCTAATTAATAATCAAATAATTACTTATTATTAATTGTCTGAAAGAAATAGCTTTTAGTGATAAGACCACCCTTAAGTTATTATTCTGTCTTATTGTTGAATGTTTTAGGCGTGCACATAAATAATATTTATGACTGTTATGTTGTTATAGAGAAATTTTCGCAAACGAAGCCGCCGGCGGTATAGCTGTGGGTTGCTATAATATAATATGCTTTTAATGTTTTCAATTGAATGTTGATACTTATAGATAAAAAAACAACCTGCAACGACGATACGAATCATCATAATAAACAAACAAGTAAAATTATCTATCCCGTAATGCCCTATTAGGGAAAGGAAAACATAATAAAAAAGTTCACGTCGTCTCAGCACGTACCGCATTCAATCTCACTAAGGAAATATCCTTCCATTTTGCCAAGCTAAACAACGGCTGATACCGTTTTTTCTAGCAAAATGTCGGAAACTCTTCAATATATCAGAATAACGTGTTGCCAACTTTGTACATTTACGACATAGTTAACGCTTTTTTAACCGACTTTAAAAAAAGAGGAGGTTTTTTTGTCAAAAGCTCAACTTTTTAAAGTTTTGTATTTTATGAGACCATTTTTAATAAATTTATTATACGTTCATCAAAATAATTTAGCATTGGCAAAAAACATTGACAATGTGTATTTTTATTTATTTTTTGGTTTTCATTTAATTTGTATGTTGTCAGCCTATATTTTTTTCATTTTTTTGTGGTAATGTGCTAAATTTTCAGTAGTTACCTTCTGTTACCGTTCTTAAAGGCTACTCGAAGAATGTCATATTTTTAAAATTGAGAACTGGAGCTAAGGTGACGTCTTATACTCTCTTATCTGACTTCAAATTAGGTAAGCGGTTTTTTTGAGACCAAGGCAGCGCATTTTCAGACAGTAAAGTGGTAACACTGTACAAATGTAGGAATGTCGGAAGTAAGAGGAAAAAGGATACGATAGTAAGCGATAGTTTCGACAGAGATAATACGGAACCCAATTTAGGTGCCAGAGACCGAATTGCGGCCCTTAGGGTCTTCACTGACTCTCTCAACGACTTATACTTTTGCCCGTACTTTTAGCATAAGCAAAGATTGTTTTCGAACTTGTACAGCAATTGGTACTAAAAATAACAACTATTGGAAAGGGTGAAAGGAAGAAAATTTTTGACTTTTTTGTATTTCTTCCTTTGATCGTTTCCTTGTAAAAGAGATATATTGGACGTTCGTTATACGTATTGCTAGTGCTACCATGGCATGGCATGGCTTAGCATTCTAGCATGCCAGAAAACCACGAAAAAACTACAAAAATAGAGACGTGCCGTATTTGTCACCTTGCGTATGCGAAAGCGAGCAAGCATGACGGTTTTTTCGTTTTGTCGCTTTGTCTTGTGTACCATGCTCGCCATCCCGACCATCTAGCATGATGTCTCTACTTACGCGGGACTCTGCCCTTTTCCATACTTCTCGACAAGCGCGACTAAAAAGCGCGGGAAAGGTCATTCTGCAATGAAGTCAAGTAAATCAACTAAATAGAAGTAAGAGTTTAATAATGAAATTACACCTATTGATAAAATTTTTATCAAATCTCTCGATCAAATCTCAGTAAATTACTACTTATAATTAATACTTATGGAACGGCTAGTTAGTTTAGTAAGCTACTGCAAACTGGGAAAATATTGTTTCCTCTAATAAATACCAACATTTTAAACATTTAGCGCACTTACAAATTACAATTACAACGTGACTTGCTTTTGAATAAGGAAATCACTGCACAATGTCATTGTGAAGGTCACATGAATACTCTAAATAACCACAACAAAGTAATGCAAATATTCCTGATTGCAATAGAAGAGATGCCTATACCTTTTGTCGCAGAGTGAAATGACGCCAACTAATAATAGACTCCCAAGCCAAGCAACGGTGCGGGGAAGATCGCAATTAACCTTTGCTCATCGCAAACATGACATTGAAATATCTCATTATAACTCTCTGCCGTCATTTGCCATGTCAAGGAGATTAAACACCTGCTAGAAGTAATAAGAATTATGAAGAGTGCACCTAAAGTATGTATTATGAAAGGGGGCACGTTCCCTTCGAAACGCTTAAAATCAAATTAATATTTAACAAGGCGTGAACTGCTGAACTTAAGAAATACTTATGCAAATATCAAAAGGCATCTTTTGTAGTGCTTTTTTTGAGCTAAAAGCTTCTATTACTTACTATTAAAAAGCTAGATATACAATTAATGCTCCTCCTTCACTTCTGTCGAGTATATGACATATCACTAAAGAGTTGAAGAGATGAAGAGATTTATCAACAAGCACTAGAGGCTTCCACTTCCAATTGCCGAGAGTGGGTGAGCCGGACATTATCGGGGGGTGAACCTTGAAGCAAGAAACTATTGCACCCTAGTATTGAACGCTCCAAAATGACAGATTTAAAAGTGCCCTCAAACCACAGAACATTATAAGAGGGGTTAGAAGTGCAAAGCAGGTGTGGAACTTGTCGCCACAGGTTATGCAATGATTTGCATAACACCATAAGGCGTGGGGTGTGGTGCGAGCGAGAGGGCATGAGTAATTGTAGCAGCGTGAGCGGGAAGACAAGTGGCGACAGCCATCTCCGAAGCAAAAGCGCTATTTTTATTTCTAACCCCTCTTATAATTTTCTGTGCCTCAAACGAAGGTATCTCTATTCTGAGGGCACTTTGATCTTATTGTCGCTCCGTCTCGCTGACAGTAAACCTAACAATTCGGGTAAAAATTTGCAAAGGCTTGACAAGAAAATATTCTTGAGTTCTTTTATGTATGATCGATGAAGCTATTATCGCTTTACACGATATTCTATCCCGAGCTAATCCCGAAACCTTAACACGTTCCGGGACAGTGACCGGCTATAGACGTGATAACAATAAAAGTTCTATTGTGTCTCGTTCACTGCCCCGGAACGTGTTAAAATTATGCTAAAATCAAACTTTGCGAAAGCTGCAAAATTTGTATAATTATGGTAGTTGCTGCAATGTTTCCGATCACCCCGTAAGCAATTCGGGTCGTGAGTCAATGTTTGTACGTAGATAATATTATATTAAACCATTAAGACCAGAACTCAACAAAGCAAATAATAATTTATTAAACTAGTTAGTGTGTAACGGAACCATTGTACATGCAAGATTATAACGGTAACTGATACCCTTCAAATGGTCTTAGCTGATACCCTTTAGTGCAAAGACCGAAAGATAACAATCTACAGACATAACGGCTTTAGATTTATTGATTTTAAGACGATGTGTGACACAAAGGGTGAAAATTGAAGCAGAAACAAAGGTGTCGGAAAACAAAGGCGCGAGTCTAAGAATCAGAGCCCAGTGGACGCCTTAGCTCACGCTTAGAAAGTAGCGTCGGGTACGCACAATATGTGCCAATGCGTGTGCACGTCATGAATAGAAATCGCTCACTTTAACAGTAACTTTCGAGCGACGACAGCCGGCCCCCCTTTTCCCCCCCTTCCCTAATAGCTCTGTAATAGCCAAATTGACGTCAAAAAGCAAGGGTGAGCGTATCCACTCCCGCTTTATTAGCCTGATCCATATTTTATAGGAGCGAAAGACTATTGTTGCTCGTTGTTCTTTCCGTCGTGGCGTGACGAGAAAGCAATATGGCCTGAACTATTTTTAAAGTCAGAACTTGTATTCATACAGTTTCAGATTACAAAGAAATTATCATAGAAATGTTACATTTGCTGAGAATTTCAGTAACAATCTACGTAGATCAGTTGCTTCGAACGAGCCACGTTCCAGTCGTACCACGAGGCACATTACGTAGTGTAGATATATAATAATGATAGACGGTAGTCACGTTTTTATGTCAGCCAACAAACCACAGTAGATGGCCCGTGGAGCTATGTCGTTTTGAACCGTGCGCGAAGATTACATAGACCAAATGATCCACGTTCAAGACACCGTCGAAATGTTGAGGGGCTAAAACTATTCACGCGTGAAGGATTCCTAAAAAACGGTCTGAACGCAACATTAGAAAGACCAAGCTGTAAAGCAATTGAAGATAAAATACAATACAAGCGATGTATAACAATATAATATTGTAGATATATCTACAATAAAGACATTTTACGATAAAGATGTTTTACAATCAGGAAAGATATTTTTACAATAAAGTTAAAGTATAATATGCTGTTGCGGTGTGGTTTCAGCTTAGAATGTGTCCACCCGATTTCTTTCAGTGGGTGTAAGGGATAAGATTTATCATGCAGTGTTTTATGGGCGAAACGTTAGTCAACTATCACCACTTGATTCATTCGATCCTGTAACTTCAAGTATACTAAAGTTCAGCCTTGCTACAATGGCAGCTGTAGCGTAGTCTCTGACCACTACGAAAGTAATTAAGGTCGTGAGAACGTGTATGTTTGTGAGATATTTGCAATAAAGATATCTCACAATACACTTAAAGTATAGAATAAGGGTAACGAAGGATGTAAGAGCATTATTAAGTGGGTGTCAGGGAGGAAGCAAAGAAACTGTTGATTAACATGCTTTGTTAATGATTACGTAGGGGATTGCTAGGTAACGCACAAGGGAAATATTACGAAGAAACAATGAAAGCTGTGAGGCAACTCCAAGTAATGCCAAGAATACTCCAGCGGAAATGCACTGCCAGGTCTCTCAAAAGGCTAATTAATTAATGAATAAAATATATTGTTATTTACACCAAACATACATGTTTCATAAGACGTAGTTGTAAAATTTTAGTTTCCAAAGTCAAAATAATTAATTCAATACTTATAGGAACGTGAAGCCCACTTATCAAATGTCAAATCTGATTTTGATGCTATCACCGAATCGGAACGTATTATCGCTATAGAGAAGGGAAGAAGCGGCCAGAAGCTCTACAACATGCAAAAGGTTTATAATAATTTTGATGAAAAATATAAAACGCCGACCAAAAAACGTGGCGCTAAAAGGGCAAAGCTTGCAGTACTAAAGAACAGACGTCCCAATAGCAAATCCTTAAGGTAATAAAGCACCTCATAACGATAATAAAGTACACTAAAAGCGTGTTGAAATCATCAATAAATCCAATGCGAATGCGTGTCAGTGCGCCCTCAGAACACATTTACCACTAGAACTGGGCCACTAAAGTGCTATACGTTTTTATTGTCTGCCATTTGTCAAACGGTCAAAATAGACACGATGAAAGAACAGATTTTATAAATTGATATACCTAATTACAAGCATCAACGAATTTTATATAAATATAGTGAAAGTAACAAATTACGAAATTAAACTAAAGTGCTAGTGACATATCTATGTAATCTTCTAAACGAATAGCTACTAAATGATGTAACGTTCACCAAAATAAAACTGGAGGTAGAAACGTGCAACGTGAAATAAAAATTTTACAAACAAAAATATTCGAATAAAGTTCGAAACATGAATAAATATGATAGAATTTGTTTGAATTTTGAATTCGCTTATTTGTTCGCTAGCATGTATTTCATAGTATCTTTTAAACATTGTATTTCAAATGGACGTTGCCCGTTATCTGAAGAAAATGCTCATTCAGAAATAAAAGTGCAGGCATCTACCGAGAGCGTGCCGATTTTACACGTGTCGATCATCAACAATATGACTGTTAACTTATTGGCATAAGTTTACTACTCACAGCCGGCATCAATATCTCAGGTCACTAACCAAACAGTACCGCCTCAAAAGAATAAAATAAAATAACTATCGCTTAACACGTTCCGGGACGGTGAACGAGACACAATAGAACTTTTATTGTTATCACGTCTATGATGTGTTGATCCTGGCTTACAGGAGTTACAGCGGTGGGAATGTGTGGTGGGCCTATGCCCGTAAAAAAAAAAAAAAAAAAATCACGTCTATAGCCGGTCACTGTCCCGGAACGTGTTAATACAGATTTTGAGAGTAACGCGGTATTATTTAATCTAGAAATAAACATTTTGGTATATTTGAGTTCCCGATATTACGACAGAGTCATCCCGTGATCATGGCAGTTGTAACACTGCCGAAATATCGGGAACTCAAATATACCAAAACGCGGTAAGAACCCGTTAAAATGTTTATTTCTAGATTAACTAACGCATGATGACAAAATGTATAAAATTTTAACACAAGCGCGTGATGAAAGGAGGAAGGTCCTCTGCGAAAATAATATAATATTGATGACTATTTAAATAAATGAATGGATGAGATATCCCATGATCCCACAAGTGACTATTTAAATTAAACTCCCTGTTATAAATAACTAATATTTTGTGTAATAGTGATTGAGAAACATATTATTTCGAAAAATATGTATTGCTTAGTCATAGAGTTTCTGGTTGAATATTTCCCGTGCACGTTGTTATTTCTCAAACAGTGACATGCTTCTGTGTGCAAGCGCGTGCCCATGGGAATATGAAGTTCCAATACTGTTTAATTAGTATATTGAGCTAATGTCGATAAGAACGTGAATCATAACTCAAATGTTGGAGTCTTAATGATCGACGAAAAACGACATCTTGCTCATTGGAAAGGGAAGGGAATATATAAGTCATTTGAATCCAGTCACGCGTGACGAGGAAAACGCTTCGATACCTATCACAAACCGAGCGAAATCTAAAACGTTCAAATAAACAGGAAATGTTCTGATTGTGCCAAAAAAAAAAAAACAATAGCAGAAGACAAATTCCATTATGCAGGAAGAACTAATTAAATAAAACTTCGCAATACGCGACGCTAGCGCTACCCCTTATTTTGATTGCTACCATATAAATTCATTTTGTTATTCGTATTCAGTTCTAAATGAATTTCGTGTCCGACGGCATCCCGACCACAGACCGACATTGGAAACTTTATAAATTATTATTACGACTACACGAGCCAACAAAACAATACACAAATTCAAACTACATAACGGGTATGCCCAAATTGAATTGTAAAAGTTCCGATGTTATGGACAAAACCTTAAATTGAGACCCCCATTAATAAGAACTTAGCTGGGAGCCCGCCACTAATGGAAGATAAATCATCGACTTCCAATAAAACAAAACACCAGAATAATATTAACAAAACCGACATTGCAGAAAGCGATATCGCTTACGTATTTAGCCGTTTGAGAGCATATTCAGACACGCTAACACGTTCCGCAGTAATTAACAGAGCACGACCCTCGCATCATAATGTTTTCATAACTTACACTACATGAGGCGTATTCTCCTCTGAAGGAGACTAGGCGCATTAGTTCGAGTGCCTGCGCTTAGAGGTGACATTCGCTCAGCGGCTGGCGGTTCGCGCACGACCTAGCTGTCAGCCGTCACCCTTTGCCGCAGTCAAGGGAAGATATCTGTAGCGAGCGTCACAAGTAATTAAGAAGCGAGCCACGCTTTGTCCCGGTCCCCCGACGACGACTCGGGAGCTTTCTGCGCCTCTCCCCACTTACATAATTTCTCTTAACTGCATAATCGATACCAACGTGTCGCTCTTATCCCGTCTAGACGTTGACGCGCTCGTAAGTCTGCAGCGGATTGCGCTTGGAGAGCTTTGCAAGTAATGCAGTGTTGCCTATCCGGCTCCGAGGGAGATCCGTGGAGTGGAGGGCCTCTCGTGTTTACGTCCCCTCTCTCGACGCACTCGCGATTCGCCGGTCTTAAACTACGAGCATACTCAGCGGCCAACCGAGCGTGCATTAATCTCATAATGCTATTTCCAATCCGAATACGATAGTTCACTCTGCCGTATAAATTTTCATAGTAGCGGAAAGTATTTAATTGACAATGAATGTGACAGTGTAACGGCACGCGAGAGAGGGTTGCGAGCCAAACGAAGCGCGTCTCCGTTAATGGGGTCAACGAAATTGAGAAAAGTGAAACGGTGGAGTGGGCCGGGCGGGCATTTATTACCGGACCCGAGTACCCGACCGGCAACCCTCGTCCGCCCGGAACAGAGACATACCGATACCGGGGAAAGAGACGAGACGCATTCCAAATAGCCACGGGCAAACAGAGCTCATTCCGCCGATCCACTACCCGAGAGGACATGGACCACCCTTCTGGATCCGACGCTCGTTAGCTCCGAATTAATAACGAAATTTGTAAAGACTGTACGTGACAGCGCGACCGACTCCCTTATTACTCCCGTTCCGAGCTGCAATACCGCGGCAGCGCCAAATTGAAGCCGACATACACCGCGAGCTACCGCCCATTTATAAGAACTATAAATAATTAATTAGCTCCGCTCCCTCGGGACGCTGCGCTGTTCTGTTTACCCGCATCAACCCAGTGACATTTTAATGGCCTTTTAAACCTGTGACCACGTGAGCCCTGTATCTACTCTTGTGTAAATAATTGAACATCTAGTCTGAAGATATATCGAAGGACAGAGTAAAGGATAATTATTTCCGCATCCAATATTCGCATTCGCATACACGAAGCAACAAAGACGGAGTCTGTTACAGAGCAAATCGCCGCAGGCTGTCTCCCTACATAGTCGTAACGTAAATCGGTGCATCCAATCACGGAGCGGCAGGGCGACGGCTCCAGATAGGGAGTTGGAAATCAGTTTGCCACTATTGAATTATACGAGACCTGCAGCCAGGACGTCATACGCCAAAGTTTAATCTCCCGGAGCGGCGGACGGGCTTATTATGCAAATAGTCGACGAGTCTCCTCGGTCATCTTAGAGTCACGTACGTCGTGGCACGTCCTGGCCGAGACCGTGCGCCGCCGGCGTCGCCTCCGCACCGCCTCGCTCGCCAGTGCCCGCAGCCGCTGGCCCGAGTCCGAACTCCACTTGTTTGTTAGTACGCCGCTGTTTACCACTTCACCCGTGCACTGGTATTCTCGACTGACGCTAGTACACAAAGACAAATCAAAACAATCAACGAAATCCACGCGAAATGAAATGCCTTCATTACACAACGATAACAAAATGGAACCTTGATGAAGATAAAATTATTTGACTATCAAAAGGCGGGCGAAACTTCGACGACATCAATTTATTGCCTTCGAATAAAGTCTGAGCGAAAATTCAAAATGTAGGAGGCATCGCGTCGGAAACGAACGGGAGCGAGAGGAAAATCCAACTCTTTCTTGGAGAGCCAACCCCAGCGAGCGTTAATTAAGCGAAAATCGAAACGTCAAAGCTCGACTCGGGCTTTATGCAAATTCGCCAGAATTGACTTTCGTGTCGACATCGTTAGAATTTTTACCGCAGACGATTGTTTGAACAGCGTAATTAGGAAACGATAAAGACGTGACAGTCTGAAAGTTTCTAGAACCATTTAATGTACTCGACAACGAAGCAATTTTACATTTTCACCGACGACCTTTGAAGTGTTGGAAGGTTAAATTGACTGATTGCATCGGGACGGGAACATGACGCTGCACTCCAAAACGTTAATAGCTTTGAAGGCTGCCAAGTTCTTGCAAAGTGGATTGATCGGGACGTATCTAACGTACCATAAAATGACAACCGATTCGAACTACGAAGAACGAAATAGTCTGCAAAATCATATAAACTCAAACTAGAAAGTCGATGGGAAATAAAACTACAATGACCACTAAACGACCTTTGTTAAGTCAGCAACTAAAAGCAGCTCCATAACTTACGCAGCGTAAAAAAACTGGCAAGAGAACGTAACATTCTCATATAGAATTTATGTTAGCCCGCAGTTGGAAGAAGGGCAAGACGTAGAGGCGGTGGGTCGGTACCGGTGCGTACCGTTAGAGTGAACTCGCACCAGCCAGCAAGAGCCCCGAGCGGCGACCCCGCATCCAGGACAACCTAGCTGTTATTATATAATCCCACTAGCTTACCACGCGGCTTTCGACGCGAAACGCGATATTATCTTTCAATATCCGATATATTTTAAGCCAGACAACTTTCAAAAACAACACGCTACATTATGAAGTAATTCAAAAGTGAACCTGTACATTAAGTAGGGTAGATCGTTATCGATAATAGATAAAACACATAGGCCATAAAAACGGTAACATATTCACTGGCGGCGATAATTAGCTTCACACATGTTTTAACGGAAATAAACAGAATTAGAAATTAGCTTGTCAAGAGTAAAGGGTAGTGAGTAGCAGGGCCAGCAGGTTAGCTCGCTTATTTGTCCATATCGTGAGAAGCGGCATTTAGCGCCTCAGTTTTTTGAGGATCGCGTGATATCATTAGAAACATTATGTATCGCTACCACAAATTTCTTTGTCACTCGTTGGACGGATTTGGTCGGGTTATCGAGCGTGACGCCTCGGGTGGTTCCGAGTAACATTTCGCTATCACATAACGAAACGGAGCGGTAGCTGCGAGCTCGGTTCGGACGCATTCATTAGTTTATGCCTTCGATTCTGCATATCGGTGAGATTTACTGTACTTACATTTGCATACGGGTGGGTTTATCTAGCGAAAACATGGAGAGGAAACCTTTTGTAGTCACTAATGTACCTATGTATAGGTACTACACACTACTTATAATCATTGTTTGGAAGAACTGCTAGTACAATAACGAATTCATTTAACTGAAGATTATAGACATAACGGAACACTATTGATTTAATTATGTCAGTTAAAAACATCGGAACGCCCTTTTCTGATACCTCGTTGAACAATCAGTAAAACCAGTTTAGATCAGTTTAGTTTAGATCCAATGCCAGTCAAGTGACAGGTAACCAGTATCCGATGACTTTACACACCTCCGACTATGCAGAAGCAGCACTCGAGATATTCTGTCAATCATGCACACTATTCATGCTAGTGGAGCAGTATTGACATGACTTTCAAATTCATGTGTTACGAAGATATCAAAAGAAATGTCTTCTGTAGAGTTTCACGAATAATCTCTTCAAGATTAGTTGAGCATAAAGGCAGTAGGTATAGTATAGTACAGTACATAACCATTGTCGGCCGGTGCCGGTGGCGTAATGGACAAATAATGTGCACGTCTCGACCGACCATTATAATGTTATTTGAGGGCAAGCAATTATTACTGAGGCGGATTGTTTCGGCTCGCTTCTGTTGCCAAGCGATTTAAATCACTGCCCTGGACAGTTTGACATCGATATTCCTTTGTTCGGACGATGAATTATGAATGTGGTGGCTAGATTTTGTGGCAATTGGAAAAATCAAAATTGGTACTGCAGTAATAAATTTCATTTGTCGACAAAATGGTGGTCATCGCGTTGAAAGCCTGCAGGGCGAGTTTCCGCGAAAATAATTCAATATTGCCACGTTACTTTGTATGAAATGCATTCTATCGTTAGATTCTGGAAAGTAATCACAGAATGGACCACGCAATATCTAGAAGGTTAAATTGAAATCGTTGAAATGCTTTTAGCTCGGCTTTTGGTTTGTGAAGAGAAATAAGGAAAACAACATTGGCCAAACTCATTCACTTTATCCACTATGTATAGAGTAGACTACTAGACACCGTAAACACTTAGATTACAAGCTACCTTAAAAGCATATAAGATAATCAGTTTAACAACTAGGACTTCGTTTAAAAAGCTAAAATGTTAATAAATCCCGTGAAACGCGGCGTCAGCACGCCTGCTATAATACTTGCTGTGTAAGCAGCCTAATTACAGACAAGTAGAGGCGAAGATCCGAACGCCGCGGGCTTCAGCGCAGTAACAATTATAAATTCTACAAAGTTCCTCGGCAGTGTGCCTTTGAAAGCGAACTTACAGGGAGGTTTCCAGATGCCCTGAGGATTTGGCCCACAGCAATACAATGAAACATTACACAGATTAATTATTCACTCACTGGCCGCGATTTCGGCTATCGGATGCAAACGATCAAATTGATTTGGTAGGAATATAGTCATCGCAAAAAAATATCATCTGTTCCATAACAGAACAGGAGTGCTATTTTTGAAAGTCACGCGTTCAAATAAGCAGTAGAAAATGTTGATTTTAAACGCACCAAGTAAATCAACATATATGCAAAGGGATTAAGAGAGACGCTCTTTTCCTGGTCTTCTAAATTAATATCTCTTGCTTCATCTACATTAAGTCAGGAGTTTGGTAGGTGATTGCCAGATTGAGGTTAAGATGTTAAGAATTAAGCTAATAGTGCTTAGTTTCGAAATCTTGAAAAGGAAGTCTGTTCCGGTTAATCTTGTAAGATATGGCATATTTACAAATAGCTTTGTACCTTACATCGGGGATATTAGAAGAAACAATTGGTAATGTTTAATTACAAGCACAGATGAAAAAATGTCATCTGCAGTACTAAATACGAAGATAAGCAATGAAGAGGGGAAGAATTACTAGAGAAGCAGAAGACGTAGTAGGATTTATAATTATAAGTGATCCACCAACCAATTCTAGTCCTGCGTTACGGAGTATTGCCCTCAACTATATTCGTGAAAAGTGGTATGTATTTTAGGCTTATTATGTTACAATATATTTATATATTCGAAAAATTATTTCGAAATATAAACATACTTAAAGAGATTTATTTTTCTGAGTTGGACCCCCCAAAAGTAAATTAGTAGGTACGGCCCTGTCAACCACAATTTTGAAGCTCGCAGCCCTACTCGAGGGAGTCTAGCTTTCGGTCCTCGACTTTTATGCATCGCGGTTGCATTTCGGCTTTTGTGTGAAACATCACCGAAATTTTGACATCGCTGAAACGAGGTTGAGCTTTTTTTGTTGCTTGTTGCTCAGGAGTACATTTTTATTGTTTGAAGATTTCTCACTGTTTTAATTACTTAACCGATGTTATACTTATACATGGTGTAAGTGACAGCCTAGCAAATACTGAAACGTTGAATTCAGACCATCGAACTGAACAACTTTCACTATGGAGCCTACCTCAGGAAACGCGGAAAAAAAAAACAGCTGTCCCATACATTTTGGTCGGGTAGGTACAGCAGTTTTGTATGGGACAGCAGATTTTTTTTCGCGTTCTGAGGTAGGCTCCACAGTGAAGGTTGTTCAGTTTGATGGTCTGATTCCACCGTTTCAGTATTTGCTAGGCTGTCACTTACACTCTGTATATTATAGCGTTTGTACTATTAAGTCAAAAAGTGTGTTTGTAACTCAGTAGGTATCCAGATCACACGTCATTCTTTCTTGAAACCCTATGTGCTAAAAGAGCCTCGCTAGAACAGCAATGCAATTCAATAAGCGCAAACATCGTCACAACCTTAAATTCGTCGACGGAACTCTGAAACTCATATAAAACCTCCGACGATCTGAAGGATGCGAGCTCGTCGATTTTATGTTGAAAGCGATGTGACGCTTAGTGAATTGCACTCCTGTTCTGGGGTTGGTAGTTGCCGCAAAGGTGGAATATAATGTATACTTTAACTAGCTCCTCCTCCTCCATAGTCTTGGCATCTAGCCACTTATCCAGCAACATTTCCCGTTCCTGCACAACCTCTTGCCAATAGCTGGCTTGAAGCTCACGTTCAGCGTCCACTATTTTGTTCTAGGGAGCGACGCGACCCAATGGACTTGACAGTCAGTAGAGCATAACGTGTGTATTTCTTCGAATTATCGGTGTCTCCAAAATCCAAATACAATTTCCAAAACAAACAATGCAAGTAATATAATCGTGCGTCCGTTCCTAACGTTTTTGTTACATTATACCGCGGTTAATTATTAACACAATTAAGATAACGTAAACTTATCTCGGATGTTTGTCTTTCAGCTATTGAGTGAACACTAAAAACAATATCTTGATGTGCTTGAATTAAACTTTAAAATAGTGGACATAAAGTAGGGATTCGGTTGTCTGGCTTCATACAGTTCGGACAAAGTATGGCGTTGTTCTATGTTTATAGTAGATTTGAGGCGGACAAATTCGGGCTAAATTTTTACTGGTGTTATTCCAAGTAGAAGGCGCTAGGCGGCTTGAAAATATAGTAGGTAGGTATATATTTTGTATAATGTGTATCGAGTTGACCTAATTTGCTTTCAAGACGAATCCGCATCGGTCGCGTAGTGGAGTACCTATCTTACTAGTGGAAGTATAATTACATGGGACCAGGAGTTCGATGGAGGAACATTCTATGGACTGAAAGCACAAGCTAGATATATGCATCTGTTTTAAGTCTAATCATAAGATTTTAACTACAAAAAGATTCGTCAAAATCGGTCTAGTAGTTTTTGCGTGATGCTCGAACAAACAAACAGGCAGAAAATCCTTGATTTGGAAAATACACATACATAAACATAAACACATAGCGACATAAACACTATCTGAATATATATATGTATATATATATATATATATATATATATGAAGTAATACGTCAGAGAACGAAAGTGGTTGACATAGCTCAGAAAATTAGCAAGCTGAAGTGGCAATGGGCTGGTCATATCTGCCGAAGAACTGACAACCGGTGGGGTGTCAGGGTTCTGGAGTGGAGACCGCGAACTGGTAGACGTAGTGTGGGACGCCCTGCTGCCCGCTGGACAGACGACCTAAAAAAGGTAGCGGGGAGCGACTGGATGAGGAAGGCCGAGGACGGAGTTTTGTGGCGCGCCTTGGGAGAGGCCTATGTTCGGCAGTGGACGATGATAGGCTGATGATGACGATGATAAAACACTATCTATATCGTAATTCAATAACCTTTTTTTTTGTGAAATCGTCACACTTCTGTTACAGTTAAATAATAGTGTAGAATCTACACTGTAGATGTTATTACTTATTATATAGAATAAAATAATATTTGTATCTTAATGTAGACCTGACAGTAAATAAAACAATGATTGCCCTTTTGCTTCATATCAAATAAAACAATTTTCTTCATTAAAATAGTTTGCTTCAATAAAGGTAAACTAACCTTGTTCTATCATATACGGAGAATTTCATTGATATTAACAACATTATTACTATCTTTCATCCCACGCATCGACAACTTCAACAAAATTGAGTCTGCAAGCTTTTCTAGGAAGTGAAATGAGGCGTCCATTTTAATAAGGCGTTTTCCATGTTTGGTAAGGAAAAAATCAATAGATGGCATTAGTAGCAGTGCTAACTGTGCTCAGCTCGTATAAACATCAACTACCTAAAATATAACACTAATTATTTTAACTTCTTTCAAAACATTCAAACGATCGCAATCGTCAATTTATTTATGAATAAAACAAAAAGCTAAGTATGTCCTTAAAATCGAGAAAAAATAGGTTACTTGACAAGAACTTTTAACTTACGTAGGATACATTTTTAGGCCGTGCGGCATCTTACCAACAACCATGCATTGTGCATTCTACAGGGTGAAATTGATATCATTAGCATCCTTTTAAACTAAGAGTCTACCCATCAAACTGAACAACTTTTATTATAGGAGCAAACAGATCGGAGCGGATCGTTAAAAGGATGCTAATGATATCAATTTCGCTCTGTATACAGGGTGACTGGTAATTCGACCTATTCCTTGAAAGGGGTTATACTAGAGTTCATTTGCAACAATTTTTCCCCAGTTAACTGGGGGTCGAAAATCGCTTGTTTTCGAGTTCTCTCATTTTTAAGAATTTTTTGAATATTTCCGTTTTTCGACCTAGAAATGACAATTGTGAAAAAAATACTCCACTCTCTGCACTCTGTAAGCATTTTTCTAGTAGCTGATGAATGAGCGACTACTTTAAACTAAAATACATGTGAAAAATACCCAAAACCACCGAAATAAAAGGTTATAAACCGCAAGACAACAATTTTTTATTTGGATTTTGTTTCAATCCAAAGAGGATTACTCAAAAAAAATTTATGACACTTGGCGTACAAATTGCGGAAATAACTTCCACAATTCCTAAGCTTTCCAAAAAGATGCAAAAGTTGTGTACTTTAGTTCAAGTTTGGAAAATAAACCTTATTAAACACGCAGATGTGAATTTTATTCAAAAAGTTATTGGTTTGGTGAAAATAAAAAAAAGAGTAAAATAATAATGTTTAGTACCTAATCATATGAAATTACAAATTTTGTTTTAAAGGTTTACATTTAAAAATCACAAGTCTTGCTCAAATTGTCTTCCTCCGTTACGTATGCAAGCACGAAGCCTGCGACGTACTTCGCTTACTGTCACTCGAGTTGAAAGCGTGTCTTTAATTTGTTGGGCAGCTGCCAAAATCCTCTCTCTTAATTCTTCTTGAGAAGAGATAGGTGTACGATACACCAATGTCTTCATATGACCCCAAATGTAGAAGTCGCATGGGGTTAGATCGGGACTCCTAGCCGGCCAAGGGATCGGGCCGCCTCGACCAATCCATCTCAGTGGATAGTTCTCATCCATCCACTGTCGCACGCCCCGGTAATAGTGGGCTGGGCAGCCATCATGTTGATACACCAAAGCTGTTCTTGTGGTAAGCGGCACATCCTCCAGCAGCGGACGTAACTCTTCTCTTAAAAAGTTTTCATAGGCGATGCCGGTTAGGCGTGCCGGCAGAAAGAATGGCCCGATTAAATTATTGTGCACGATTCCCATCCACACATTAAGTGAGAATCTGTGCTGGTGAGCTCCTTCGTTAGATTTTCTCGGATTCTGACCTTTAGGGGCCCAAAAATGCAGATGATGATAGTTTGTAATACCATCACGGTCGAAGTTCGATTCATCTGTCCACAAGATTGTTTTTAGATACTCAGGGTCTTCAATGTCTGCATTTATTAGAAATCTGCAGAAATCCATCCTTCTGACAGGATCTCCCTCCTCGATAGCTTGTACTGGCGTGTAATGGAATGGATACTGTCGTGCTGTGTGCTGAGTGAACCAGACTTTCCACTGAGACATACCAAGCTGCCTAGCCACAATTCTTGTTGAAGTAGTGCCGTCTGCTTGAAAACACTGCAAAATTTGCTCCTCTTCGATTGGATCACTAACGCTAGGTCTACCAGCGTCGGTTTGGCGACGTCGAACCGATCCCGTTTCTCGAATGCGCCGATATGTCGTACCAAACACGCTGACATCAGGTAAACGGCGGGTAGGAAAACGTCTTTGATAGTCTCTTCGAGCAGCAGCAGCGTCACCATCACAAAACCCGTAACAATACATGATATCCGCGTATTCTTCATTTTGGTAAGCAGCCATTTGAAAAGGAAGCTGTTTTAGCGCAGAATTTAAGTTAGTTAACAACGACACGTCCGAACTCCAAGATGGTTGAAACTAACTGATTACTTAATGAATTGAGCGAATGAGTGGGCCTCGATTGTGAACCTTAGTACAAACATTCCCGAATACTTACAAAAGAGAAACAATGTAAGCAATAAAATGAAAGAGACAAAAGCAAATCGGCATCTTGTAAGGTTCGCTTCTAGGAAATCCGCTACCTGCTCTGCCATTGTTAACAATTTTTTTCAAACTCTTGTCAAAGTAGACAACATTTGCACCTTTTTGGAAAGTTTAGGAATTGAGGAAGTTATTTCCGTAATTTGTACGCCAAGTGTGATACATTTTTTTTAAGTAATCCTCTTTGGATTGAAACGAAATCCAAATAAAAAAAATTTGTCGTGCGGTTTATAACCTTTTATTTCAGTGGTTTCGGGTATTTTACACATGTATTTTAGTTTAATGTAGTCGCTCATTCATCAGCTATTAGAAAAATGCTTACTTAGTGCAGAGAGTGGAGTATTTTTTTCACAATTGTCAGTTTTATGTGGAAAAATGGATTTTTTCAAAAAAATCTTAAATATGAGATAACTCGAAAACAAGCGATTTTCGACCCCCAGTTAACTGGGGCAAAATTGTTGCAAATGAACTCTAGTATAACCCCTTTCAAGGAATAGGTCGAATTACCAGTCACCCTGTATAGGTACCTACTCGTCAACTACACAACCTTCAAAATAGAGCCATAAACTCAGAAATCGCGAAAAAAAAACTCTGCTCCATATATTTGAGTTGAGTATGTTATGTACTGCAGTTTTGTTTGGGACAGCAGATTTTCTGATTAAAAATTTATCCTGTGGCGTAGGATGCGAAAATGCACTGCTTAGAGATAAAGGAAAATGTCATCAATTTATAAATAAAAAAAAGTATCGTATAGAACTATTTTTTTTAGAGTACTCCTCATTCTAAATGTACATGAAAAAAAAGATCACGTGTTTTGATCCGACTAGAAGGTTAACGTTTTTGACTTTCTTAAGAAAACGCTAACCGTTGAAACGAACGCACCGCACGCATTGTAACAAACAAACGCCCACACAGCCACAGGTGCTTTAAATATTTTATAGTCCAATAAATAATACCGCAGTAACTGGAGTGGAGGCTCACTTCTGCTACAAAAACCTTTACAACAATACGCTTTGGTTATTGCGGCAGAGGAAAATTATTGAGACATTACTGTTAGTATCAATAGAGCAGTTTTTTTTTTTTATGACGTATGGGTTTGCTCTTGACCTCAATCTAGTCCTCAGGACGAAGAGCAGTAAGTTTAAGTTCTCTTGCCGGATTGGGATTATTGAGTTTTGAGACAATAGATAGAACATAGAGATCTAGAGAGATGCCAACCAACGCGCTGAGTACGAAACCTAGTGTCGCATTACCGCCAGTACCACGCGATAGAAAATATTTTGTTAGCTTGAATGTGCTCGTTATCCATTGCGGTATCAGAACTCAACGTTCGAAAAATCTTTAGTACTACGCAAGCATTGTAAACTACAGGGTGAAATTGATATCATTAGCATCCTTTTAAACTAAGATTCTACCCATCAAACTGAACAACTTTTACTATGGGGGCAAACCGATCGGAGCAAAAAAAATATCAGCTGTTCCATACTAAACTGCAATGCCTACTCGACTCAAATGTATGCAACAGCTTATTTTTATTTTGCTCCGATCAGTTTGTTAGTAAAAGTTGTTCTGTTTGATGGGTAGACTCTTAGTTTAAAAGGATGCTAATGATATCAATTTCACCCTGTATACACACATAAGATCTCGACTGGCTTTCAGCCTCATAATATATTGAATCATTACTGTCGCGAACAATGTGTTCCGTTTTTGCGCATATTGCTGCGACAGTGGCCCGCCCCATTTTTACACCTTCCTTTAGTTTTTGTGATCTGTGAGATAGAATATAGCGATATAATCCGCAAACGAGAGCGAAGTAGCCTGGGTGTACGTGACATTGCAAATAAGCTTGAGGAGCATAGGCTTAGGTTTGGACACGTGAAACGAAAGCCACCCGACTACGTAGGAAATATGGCACTGCAACTATCGATTCCAGGACAGAGACGAAGAGGACGTCCGAAGTCTATATAGATGAACACAGTTTGTAGTGATATGACCGAGTGCAAGGTCTCCGAAGACGTCAAGATGGAGAGAACAGACAGACGCGGAAGGCTGACCCCACCACCATGAAGAGAGAGAGGGTTTTGAGACCGTATTATGAAGAATAAATTATTATCATTTACGGATGAACTTAACAGTGCACCGTCACTCACGTTTGACAGCTGCGATAAGTACCTACGGCGCCGCGTATCGCACGCGATACAGGCTCTCGTGTATTGACGTTTTAATTCGTCGTTCTTGCTGGGCTAGTACGCCAACCCGCGATAGCGTGATATAGCTGTATCATGCTTCCGCTCTCTTTCTATTTGCGCGCGAACGAACAAGATAAAAGACTAAATTTAACAGATGGATGTGTTAAATGTCGCTATCGCGGGTTGGCGTACTAGCACCGCTGAAGCGCAAGGTTCGAAATTCAAAAGAAAGCGTGGAATCGGGAGAGTGCGGTATCTGTTACAGTAGCACCTATTGAGTAATCTGTGACATCGATGCCTTCGATGCCCAAAACGGGATGATGAAGTAGGATGACTTTGCCCAGACGCAGCGGGATGAAATAAGCTCTATTTGCCCTTATTGCATAACCTACCTATACATTCTTACCAAACTTTTAGGTGTACCGAATCTTA
Organism: Agonopterix arenella; assembly: GCA_927399405.1. Taxonomy (NCBI): domain Eukaryota; kingdom Metazoa; phylum Arthropoda; class Insecta; order Lepidoptera; family Depressariidae; genus Agonopterix; species Agonopterix arenella. The sequence goes on along the minus strand of OV656700.1, from coordinate 2,272,698 downwards.
GGCACTTTATACTTTCTGATCGAAAAGAAATTTCTATCATCACTCTCCTGCCCTTATCTCATTTCCACGTCAATGGACGATCTCTAATCTATATTACTCTAAATAACTATTTAATTAAATAAGCTTACTCTAGGTCTTTAATTATGTCTAAAATAATTAATGATTCGTTAAGCGTCCCGACTTATTGTCGTCATTAATCGTAATCACGGACTATTATCTCTCACTATTCATTTGCTCTGCCTACTTCATAAAATCTTATAATTTGAGATTATTTATTTCTTAATAAGTAATTTTTAATTTCAAGGTATTAGGCATAATGGATTTGATGATTCCCAGAAGTACCTTTTGACAGTTCCTCTGCAAGGACAAATAGGACATTTTCTCTCCATTCTGGGCGGGCAGATTGACCCCGGAGGCCAGGTCCACCAGGTTCCAGGGGGGACGCTTCGGAGCTTTGCTCCTACGCATAGTAATGAGGAGAAAAGTTGCCATTAGTCCCTTCCGAGGAACTGTCAAAAGGTTCTTCTGGGAATTAAGGCTTGGCCACACAGAGTGCAGCTGCGGGCCGGCTGCGGAACGGCTGCAGGCCGGCAGATGTTGTATACTATGAAACTATATGCGAAGCCTCACACTAGATGCAGTCCGGCGCGGCTGCGGAACAGCTGCGGAACGGTAGCCGCAGTGTGACAACTCGCATATACATAATTCCTGTCGGCCTGCAACCATTCCGCAGCCGGCCCGCAGCTGCACTCTGTATGGTCTAGCCTTAAACCTTCGGAAAAAAAGTACAGTTCCAAATCACGAGGTAGATGGCACTACTTGAACTTGACCTACTGAACTGTGCTGTAAATGTTATAGAAGCTCGATGCAAGGACTTCAAGGATACTTCAAATAGTTATACAGTCGTAAGTTTACGTATCAATCCATCCACTTCGCTCGTTTATCCGTTCGCACATTCATACGACACGACAGTGAAATATAGTCTGTACAAAAACAAATGCAAGTTGTAATAGATCAACACAAACACGTCTTCAAGTTCCCATACAACGAATAACAAACGGGACACATTCATTATATAATACAAAACCCATCCAGAGCACGGTGTGTTTAATCATCCCATAGAATCAGTCATCTGGCTTAACGCCATATGACATCAGTTGTACGAGTATTATACAGCACAATGAAGATCTGGTATAGACCATTCATTTGTGAAGACTTGGAACGGAGTAAAGACAAAAAATACTTGAAACAAACAAAATCAATAGATCTTATCTTAATTCATGTGAGTGTTATAATATGTAATCTGTTGGTGAGCCTAAATAAATAAATAAATTCATGCAGATCCCTGTGGATGTCGCACTCGAATTCTTCTAGAGCTTAAATTGGGATAAAAAAGGGTAGAATATTATAATTATGTCAATAATATGTCTAGACTAGAACCTTCAACATTCTTAATACAGCCTGCGTGATTTTAAAAGTCATTAACGCAACATGCTAATTCTAACCTAACTGAACCTATCTGCTATTGAATGATGAACTGATGAAGTAACTATATCAGGTCAGGGCCAAGAGTTTCGAATGGGCTCCAGCAAAACTGTAATGTTAGATGAATACAATTTATATTCAATCTAGATTGAAGGCTCAATGCATACGCCAAACAAGATTGCATCTAGAAAGGATATATTAATAGAATAACCTATACAAAACTTCCTAGAAAATTACAAGTTATATAAACATTGTAGGTTAAGTAGTCTCTCGACTTAAAGTCATTACAGTCTACCCACGCAAGCCAAACAAAACGTACATGAAATATACTGGTGTCGAAACAAAACTCTTTTGACGTCGAAGAAGTGAAACATTTAGAGATGAGAATAAAAATCTGAAAATAAAACCATATTAGGCTAACTTTAAGAAAGATAAAGTTTAGCAACAGTCATAATTGTTAGAACTGGTGAAATTGAAACTATAGTTGAACAATGCGAGGACCAGAAACAGGGAAGCAAGAACATGACCAAAATTAATCAATAGTAACAGGTTATGCAAATTACCCACAGACATAACGACCTTAATGCAACTCTAATTTGACATGTTCCATTCTCTTTGCAATGGCAAATTATTTTAAAGACCCGTCAGCCAGGGTCTGTTTACAAGATTTGTCTATTTACCTTATTAAAAATATTCTCAAGGTAGCAGTGAAAACTGCGATATAACGCATGCTGACATGAAATAAGATGTGAAAACTGCATCAGCATCTATTTCAGGGATTCAGGGTTTCATCTCTGTATTCTTGTAACTAACTTCCTGGTGACTAACCCCTCTTATAATGTTTTATGCTATCGTAGTTTTTAACTGTTCGTAGATACGTCACTCATATCTCAAATGTAGAGTTATGCGATTAAGCAGCTCTACCGGCTTAAATTCGATCAGACAAACAAGTGTTTAAAATTATTCAGAATACTAAAAGCCAAGTAAAAAGTATCAAAAGTGAAAACAGTAAGGATCCAATGTAAAAGCCGCCCTCATAACCAATAAGTAACATCAAATTCAAGTAGCGAACGAATGCGTTTTCCTTTATCTGCTTGTTATTTAGTTAGCGAGGGGCGGGCGAGGCCGGCTGTATTGATTGATGGCCCAACACGTGGACTAGGGTTGCCAACCAAGCTACCAGCGATAGTTACAAGCACAAATAAATTTCACATCGTTACTTTTCATTGTCCGAAAATCAACAAGTTTTGTATGTCAAGTTTCGATGAAAATCTTTTACAGCTGAAACAATTTTCGTCTGTTCAAAATTCATTTCAAAATTTCTGACTAAATCTGCTGATAACAAAGAAAACACAGAGTATAAAAAGAAACGATTTTTCTGTGACACGTTTACATGGATGACCTTATTAAGCTTAACGATAAACCCTTTTCTGCAAAGGTGATTACATTTAAAATCGTAGTGAAAGTTCTAAAAAGGGTGATCCTATTTAGAGCGTCGCGTCGTCGACCATCGAACGATGCTCACTGGCCCCTACATAATCAGTGTTGCTCATCTCACCGAATACTCAATTAACATCCTTACGCACGGTTCGGAGATTACGCCGAAGCGTTCAACTCCGCTATACTCCTATACATGTACCTATCAGATCACACAGCCACTTAACCTTCGTGTGATGAACTCTAGAACCAATCACGAGGGGACACTGATAGATACAATCACAAAACTTCCGAAGTTCACTCATTCGGTACTGATTGTTTACAAAGGAAGCTGTTAGTAAAACTGGAAGTATAGAAAATTAAACGTTTTAAATCGTCGTCTGGAGAGGTTTTTTAGATTCCTCCAATTAATGGAGGGACGCGGACAGGACAAAGGCGGTGGTGAAGAAGCGAGGATTTCCTGAAGACAATGGTAGTAATCAACGGGCGAGCCGGCACGCCGTGATTACCGCGCCTCCCTCGCCCCATCCCCGGCGTACAACTGCTAGAGAATTTATAAGCTTACGATAAACAAGCTTTACACAATCCACGGACCGAATGTAGATCGTTAAAACGTAAAGGAACTTTTGTGAAGCGTATCGTTTGAAACGAGTCACGGACGCCTTCGGCAGGTCTTTGATGAAATAAAGCCTTAATCATAATGGATCGACTTAAGAACGTCCCGAGAATTTACATATTTACAATTAAAACAATGTAAATAGGAAGCAATTTTGTTTAGTCTGCCGAGAAATGCAGACAGAATTTCAACTAACCACAAATATTTACGTCCGAACATTAAAGTGTTTGTAACACCCTAACCCGAAGAAATATTGCGAAAAACATTCCAATATACGGGCGAAATTCAATTTGCAAATCTTCCCGGCGGCAAAGATAGAATCAATTTACACAATCATCTGAGCGAATTACGTCATTCGACTGTCGAATATCGTAACGAGAAAAAAAAGGCAGCAAGGCCGATGGCTGGTGCAGTCCGTTCACTTGCGATTTCGACCGGTTGGGAGGCTGATGTACAGGCGGTACAGATATCAGGCTCGCTCACCGTGGGGACCGTAAGCGCCAAAAGTCAAGGTGAACCGGTGATGCCTTCTCAGATAAGTAGCTCTACATATACGTAAATATAAACACTTGGGATTTATTCCAATGCATTCAGCAGTATCGTGTCGCGCCGTCTTTTATTACCGTTCCCTGCAATCGATATGTCAATTAGTCATAGACACGTGGCGGTTCGCAGCGAAATAATGGCCACGGCAGACAATTCGATTGGCTCGAAGAGTCGTACACAAACGAGGTCGGTGAAACTGGGCGTCGTACAATTTTCTTCAAAGCGAGCAGACAGCTGTCTCTAGAGTTGAGTTTTCACAACAATGAAGCTCGAGTCAACAATAAGCCGACCGCACTACGGTGAATGCAATCAAAGTGGTTAACCACATGCGCTCGCATCTTTTCTACACCAAATAAGGAACGTTTCCAGCGCAAGACTTTGTGCATAACGATGTAGGTACGTCTGTAAGTCGTCAAGCAGCACATAACATAACGTTCTAGGTACTGCACTTTTCTAGGTTAAGTATCATCTCGAAAGTCGCATACTAACGACTCGGAGACAGATAAGGACGCGAACGTAATGAAAACGTTCCACTACCATCTGGGGACGAGTTGAACAAAAAACTGTTCTGCGCTTTGAAATAGAATTGTTAATTAATCTCGGCGGTCGCTCGTACATTTTTGTCTGAAAAGGAGCAGAGAATGTAGAAAAGAATCAGTTATGCCTGTAACATTCGTCGATTTGAACGCGTGAGCCAATCAAGGAAATAGAGGCAGAACAGCGCGCGTGCAAAACAGCAAATGGCTTTAGTATAAACGAGTACGTGCTGTCGAGTAGCGTTTCTGCATTTTGCGTCGACACTTGCATTTCCATATAGATTTTCTTTTTTCTCCATTCAGAGAAGATTCAGAGCTACAAAGATTTCCATGTTTTCAAACAACTTTCTAAACTCGATATAGTATATATTATTTTAAAAAAACATTCAATATTGTAAAAGGAATTCTAATAAGAAGGCTCGTATATTTTTCTAAGAGAGTCTGGTAAAAATATTCCCTAAGACGTAGCTAGCTTGAATATTAAATTCAAAAATTCAATATCCTGTCAGACAAAAGCACGATGTCTTTATGCGAAACAACAATAACATTCTGATGATTCCCTGACACAAAAAGGTCGAATTTACGACGTTCCTATCTAAAAGTTATAACAAAATATTAACCAGACATTGGTTTGTTGAATTTCCACCTCCATATATATCTTGAAGGACATAGGATAGAAGTACGCACATTAAGATTGTATTCTTTATGTTCAACCCATACAAAATGCGTGTTCGTTGGAAAGATGTGTTTATGGTAAACTAGTTGACCCGTATCGGCTTAATTCGCCAAAACCGAGATTTCTACCCCGAGAATTCCCTTCTTGATAATGTAATGTAAGTCTACGTTACCAAGGGAAGCTACGTTTAAACATTTTTCAATGTTTGGTTTAGGTTTATTACACAAATATGATAAGAATAATATTAATAATCTATATTATATCATAATACAAAAGCGAATTTATTATTTCTCAAAGGTCACAAAAAATCGCATGGAGTCAAAGTAAAAAGCTATTTCTCCATAATACTGAACCCTAAGGAGTTCTTTGTTCCTGTTGGACCAGATATAAAAAATATCGTTAGTTGAGTAGGCATTTATTTTTATAGCGCTATTGTGACCGAAACTTTATGTCTTTGACAATATCTTGTACTTATAAAGGATTGCTATAATTATACTGCCAACGCATTATGAATTCGTTGGGAATAAAAGGGTGTGGTGAGAACTACCACTGTTTAGTAAAAGTGTCAAATTCGAATCTTTTATTATTGCCCATGTCGCCACGGGACGTCAAATCTTTGGGGGTAAACTATTTGTCACTTGGGAAGTTCTTCCGAGGAGTCACGTTGCAAATTTGGCCGCGAGCGGTTGCGCGTTGAGTTCTGCTACGAGGCCACGAAGCACTGAGATGCGTACAAAATAATATAATACAGGCTAAATTGAACCGTTTAGTTAAATACATGATAAATATCTGTACCCAAGTTATATGTAGTTGTGATAAGTCTATCTTTGTAGTCCAGACTAAATCCTAAAACTTCCCAGACTAGATAATGTGTATGATAAAGTACAGGACATTTATTATCCGTGTTATTATTAGTTTAGTGAGCCATTTTAGTTGTGTAACAAAACCTACTACCAAACCATAATCTGCTGTAGTTATGACAAGACTGCAGGAACTATTTATTGGCAAAATTGAGCCACATATATTTTACAGAATCCTTGAAGTATCGACCATACTTATTGCACTCTTGCTAACTAATTTCTACCTCTTCCGAATGACATATTACAATAAGGATCAAGTTTCATATATAGCTCATCACAATGATTCCGGAAACATACAAGGTCTATCATAAAATGGGTCAGTTACTTAAAGGGGACCATCAAACTGAACAACTTTCTGTGTGAGACCAATATTGAAATCGCGAAAAAAAAATCGGCTGTCCCTTACATTTCAGTCGAGTTATGATTGCAGTTTTGTATGGGACAGCGGATTTTTTTTTCGCGATTTCAGTTTGATGGTCTGAAGCGCCCCTTTAAGTGACTGTCCCATTTTATATAACAGCCTGTATACAGAGTCCTTCTTAATATGTTGACACATTTTTAGGAGGATGATGAGCCCATCAAACTGAACAACTTGCTCTATGGGACAATATCGAAATCGCGAAAAAAAACAGCATTCCCATAAATTTTGGCTCGAGTAGGTTTGCAGTTTTGTATGGACGAGCAGATTTTTTTTTTCGTGATTTCGATGTTGTTGCCATAGAGAAAGTTGTTCAGTTTGATGGTTTGATCATCCCCTTAAAATAGTGTCAGCATATTAAGAAGGACCCCATACAACTCAACCCCGCAAAAAAATAAGTACGGTAGAATTGATCTCAATCTAAGAAATTAAAAAAGAAAGGTGAAGATAAAATCTGCGCAATGTTAGGCCCGTTCGTCGGTGAAAGTTAACATATAACCGCAAGCACAATCCTACCCACAAGTTTCCCATAGCTACCACAAAGATAGTTGTATTTTGTAGTTCCCTTATTTAGAATATTTGGCTGAGAGGCTTAACTTCATAATATTACGTATAATATTGAAACAATGAACTATACGACAAATCGATGACGAAAAAGTAAATTCTGACCCCAGAAAGAGTGCACATGACTTTTTCTCGTTAAAACGCTTTGTAGTGGGCGGCATGCTAGCCGTGCTGCAAAAAGAAACTCCGATGCGTATGTGAAGTCTACCAATTCGCATTTTGCATGCGTGCTGGATAACGCATATAACTCACAGATAACTCCCTGAGGGTAGGACTGTGCCCTGCAGTGGGACGTATAAAGGCTGTGATGATGATAATGATGAGATAGGATAATTTAGACCTCTCTCGTCGATTTAAAAGATTTAAGAGATTCATTATTTCACGTCCCAAGACAAAGCTATTTCGGGAAAAAGTCAGTGTCGCCCGTGCTCCCTTAACCACTGACCTAATCTCATCTAAAATCAATGCTTGGGCTTAATTTGGGTCAGAATAGAATCTTTGTTTCCCAGTTTCTAAAAAGGGCCAGATAAAATGTATTGGAAAACGATGAGTGTGTCTGCAACGATTTCTGACTGCGGACAAGATGTGTGTCAGGCAGGACAGGATAGTAGCAAATGGCGATCAACTGTCTATGCCTACCCCAATGGTTCATGGGCGTAAGTTTGTAGTTTTAGCATGGAACAGCTGATTTATTTCTCGAGTTCGATTTTGTAGTCCCGAAAAGAAAGTTTTTTAGTTTGATGGTCGAATCATCCCCTTAAAAACCTATCGGCATAATTATTAAGAATAATCCTATTTATGTATTACTATGCCTGTATCACCTAAAACAGCCAAAAACATATTGGTCAATGATCCTAAGGTTAAACAATACTACGTACATTTTTGTTAAAAGTAACTGTTTAAAATGCAGTAGGTATGTTGTAATACATTTTAAACCTTACTACATAGTAATACGATGACAAACTAAGCCGCGTAATTTTATCGCAACTACGCGGTTGACGAACTCGTGCCGAAATAATTTACGCAACACGTTACGAAATATCGTCGCTCGATTCTAATTTATACGCGACTATATGGAGAGTTCGCGACACGATGACCATGTCAGTGAACTTTGTTTTTTAACGTTATTTTATGGTAAAGATTCTTGACTATCATGTCATATCTCAGAATCTATATTATAGAGCCAGTCATAAAATTTTGTTTTGTAAAAAAGTTCCAAGTTTAATAGTGCGAGAGTTTTAAAGGTTAAAGTAAAATTAAGTTAGATTTGGTTTTGGAACGTAGTTGTCGAATTTCTTAGGACGAACTTATACTCAGCTTTATATAGAACGATCGAAAAAGGTTACCTAATACAACAATTCGGGATGTGGACATTCTGAACCGTGATCCCGAACATCGCCAGATTTTAATGGACAATGAAAAGCCTCGAAATTATAGGTTTCCTCACGTTACGATTGATGCGTATGTAATGTAGACACTCGTCTCATTCGCAAACTCGTCACGGACTCGCAAATGGTCCTTTATCGGATAGCCAATGGTATAAAAGCAGTTTATTGAATTATTTTCTAAGATCTGTGGTTTAATAATATCTTGACCTCAAGTTTTTTCAACAATCGGACGATACGACTACCTACGACTGGTATGACTATAAAGCATCGTAAACTACTGGTAAACATCCATATCTACCGCACACCGCGAAGTCGTACAATTCAGGCTGATTTCACACTTATGTCCTAAGATATAAGACTTAAGTTTGGTGAGTTTGTGTAAGTGGAAGCTAGTTCAACTCTCTAGGGTAACAGAGTTGAGTGGTCGACGTAGGCCGGCAGTGGGCGGGATACTTTGTTACGAGTGCAACCTTCCATTTTGAGAAGTAAAGCTTTTGGGATTTTTGGGCTGTTTACACTTTTTAGAAATAAGTGTACTTATAATAATAATAGGACGTTTCCTTTACTAGCTTTTGATATAGCCATGAGGTTCATGGACCATAAAATTTCTTCCAGTGGGTAGTACGAGGCGACAAAAGGGATAAAAACGTTTCGTACATTTCCACAATTGACCGTCCGCCATTCCATCCTGAAACCAATCTTGCTACAAATGCACGCTTAAAAAAATAGAATAGACTATATACAGGTGTTACATAATTTAACAACAAAAAATCCTTCATCGAAGCCAATTTAAAAAAAATACCAACTCTAGTGTGACGTCTGAAACAGACTATTTTTTTTGCAGAAGGGTAGTGTTTGTAAGTCATTTGTACCTAAACAGTAGGAGACGAAGAAGCTTGCTTTGTCGAAAAAACTAACTGTAAAATGCTTAAATTATCTTATCTTACATGATGACCAATATGAATACTTTATTGAAATTATTCTTTATAATTTTTATTTTTTTAACAACAATTTAACGGTTCTGTCAATCTGTTATTTATTGTTTTTTTGCAATAAATAGGTCTTAATATTCAAATTAGCTTTAGTAATAAAGAAAACTTAGTGAATCATCTTTTAAATTAAATATTTGCAAGATAGTGGTGGGACCTTACGACGTATCTGCTACCGTTTAGTCTTTGAGTTAGCAGATAGTCAGTAAAATAGTGTTGCGCTTCAACGATGACTTTTTCATTCTTTTATTATCAACTAGCGACCCGGCCCGCCTTCGCACGGGTGCAATGCTGATGTATAAACCTTCCTATTGAATCACTCTATCTATTAAATAAAATCGCATCAAAATCCGTTCCGTAGTTTTAAAGATCCAAGCATACATAGGGACAGACAGACAGCGGGAAGCAACTTTATTTTAAATACTATGTATAATATTAGGGTTGTCATACACTATCAATAGATTCTTTACAAGGGGCCCTTTAACACCTTTTTTTTCTTTAGGGGTATTTTTGTAACACCCTGTATTGCTATTATTCCCATACGGGGTAGTCAGAAAAGCTAACATTCCCGACTTATCTTTTAATACATGTAGTCGCAGCAAACGATTTCAGCATATTGAAGCCAAAAAGACATTTCATTTTAGTGCATACAAATGCAGTACCAGACACCTAGATAAGCACCATGCACCGCAATCACATTCATTACAATCACCTGACACTATCTCAAAGTATTTTTGTACAAATTAGCATGTCCCTCGCACCTGCTTCGGAATATTATCTATGGTTTTCCATTAGCATTTTACTATAGCTTCCGTAACATGTAGAAAGGACATGTTTTAACTTAACAAGGCTTCTTTTAACATGTTTTTATCTAGAAACAAATGGTAATGTCAAGATAGTGGTGGTAGTGCAATTACCGTTTAGGCGTTTCGTTTACATATTGACAAATAGCTTGGAGATACGAAAGTTCAGTTCGATAAGAGGACATCTAGCTTACTTTTACGAAACTTTTTTAGGGTTTCGTAGTCAAACAAGGAACCTTTGTAGTTTTGTCCATTCTGCTCTCATTTTTGCACCTACTAAGCCTACTAAAGAAAAATTCAGCACGAAGACAGTTATTAATAATAACTCAAAAACAACAATGTTAAGGTAACAAAGAACTATTTTTTTCTGACCTTGTTCGCCTTTAATATTTAATATGGGATTTGCAGGGGATATGGGATTATGGGGACACAACACGTATGAAGCAAAGTCGCGTTTAATCACCTGGGATTTGCAGGTGATAAAGGACACGAAATTTTTGAAGTCAATTCGCCTTTATTCTCCTTGCAGGTGATATGGGGACACAACATTTATGAAGTAAAGTCGCCTTTAATTACCTAGAATTTACATGTGATTTGGGGATACCAAAAACTTATAGCAATTTGAATCAACTTTATTTGCTTGGGTCACTTAATCACCCAGGTGAGTAAAGTGGTATGAACCATAGTTAGTACTTAGTTACAAAGTTGCTGACACCCCAAGGGAATACTGTTGTGTGACTTGTGAATTGATGTAGGTAGTTATGTAGTTATCGACAATGACATAAGTTATAACAAAGTTGTTAATAATATAATAACAGTTCAAGCGTATTATTTAGAGACATGGAGTTATTAGTAATTGCTATGCACGATGTAACTAGATGTTTCCGTAACTCGCTTATTTACTGAATTGGTTATGTTGTATTCAGTTAACTATTCAGTTAGTTAATAACAATTTTAATGATTGTCCAGATTGGTACCATAGTTAAAGTTGTCTAAACCACCCCTTAAATATGTAGGTAACGCATTTATACAGGGTCCGTCTTAATATGCTGACAGTTTTTTAAGGGGATGATCAGACCGTCAAACTGAATAACTTTCTCTAAGGGACCAACATCGAAATCGCGAAAAAAAAGTCAGACCTATTCTAGCCAAATGTATGGGACAGCAGATTTTTTTTTTCGCAATTTCGATGTTGGTCCCATAGATAAAGTTGTTCAGTTTCATGGTCTGATCAAGTGTCAGCATATTAAAAAGGACCCTATATTTTCACCCAAAAAAATAATTGTTAAAAGTCTGACGATATAGCCGCGATATTTCTGAGATCAATCAGTAACGCAGCGATAACGCTCAGGTAACGTCCTGTCCTTAAAAGTCGCAGCGATTCAGTAGCGGTGTCGTTACGGTGCAGTTGGGACATCGCCTACGCTCAAAAATCGTGTGATAGTTCTGTGTAGTACCATTCAAGTAACGAAGAAAAATGTCTGATTACCACTCAAGCGTAGGTGGCTAATACGAAATGTAAAACAGAACCACAAGTCGTTCCAATGACCAAGTAGCAGTTTCCTAAGTTTTCTTTATCTTTCCATTCCTTTGTTCCTAATCTTTAGTCCTACAAGAAAGATCGGCCCAATGAATCGACAAAGGAATAGTTTCCCCTAATATGGACTACTCATAAACTACGTCTGGAGTTAGTTGGGACCTTGAATTTGTGTCTACTTTTTTTTTATTTCACTTGGTATTACTTTAGTACCCCACGACTTATACATTGTATTTAGAGAAATCCATTATTTAACAAAACACAGACTTAAAAAATGCAATCTGTGGCAGAAAAATCATATTTAAATAATTGCCTCAAGTTCTCAACCAATGTCTCAACTAAAAATAATTTTTTAAATGAATCAGAATCGCGGATAGGCATATGTACCTTTACCTAGGCCTATTTGTAGATTACCTCTACATAATCTATTTCACTTTTGGAGAAAAAGATAAACCTCTGTCGATTCTAAACCTCTGTCGAATCAATGTTAGGTATATTGAATTTCGACTTCTTTCTATAGTGGTGAAGCTATTTGTCAGTTTGGAGGCATGCTTATTGTATTTTTTTTTTGTTCTAGGCTAGGCAGAAAAAAAAGCGTGAATGTGCTGGCATTTCAGACTACCAAAGTCTTAGAGGCCTTATTTGCCTCAGTATATATTCTAACTGAAACATTTATAAGCCGATCACAGATCACCCCAGCTTGTGGGTAGTCTGTGGTGCAATGTTTCAAGTTTATCGACCCGCAGTGTATAGAGGCCCCATGAGCAAGGCAGAAGCGAATAATACAGGCAGGCGGCAGACAAACCGATACAGCCACTCTGCTATCTGACCGATAACGTCGGCGTCGTGTCGTAATTGTAATCCTGTTGCGTATGCTTTTAAGTTTGTTTTTGTTTGTCTACAGGGTGTTAGAATACAGTTGCATTACGTTAATGGGTGATTGTATTCATGATACAAGAACATTCTCAAAGGAACATAAGCCTTCCAATTTTTTTTTTGCATGTTTTGATACAAAAGTTCAATCGGCTAATTGCAAGTCCAAAATTTTTCTGCGAATTTCCTATCTGTTTCTCAGGGAAAATTGGTCAGGATTTTGGGTATAACCACCGCTTAATAACCGCTAACACCCTGATACTCTTTCTTATACTGTGACCCTGTATAATAGTTTAAGCTATATAGTAGATATTAGGTATGTGTTGTCGGTGAAATAGAGATGGAAATGCATAATGATATCCTAATACTCATCTAGCTAAAATGTAGAATTTGAACTTTATTTTATACCTTCATCGAATTTTAAGGCTACTTTGAATCAGAGAAACTGAATTTGAAATACTTCTAAGAGCGGCTTAAGTTATGTGCAGTTCAAGATAGAATTATGTTTTAAATAGTATATTATAATATTATAAGATGGAGAGAAGTAGGAGGCAATTTAGTAGCCTACTTACTGTCAGAGTGTTTTCAAGCAGCCTCGATGGACCTCTTAGGCACCTTTTAAGAAAATTTCTAACAAAAAGCACTAATACTTTTTCGATATTATATGGGACCACTATAAAACGGCCTTCGTTGCGTGAAGCCCGAAATGTGATTAGTTGACATGACATCAGCGGGCGATGGATTAAACCGACCAAACTAGGTTATCTATCAACCTACATACATAAATTCACGACCATAATTCCATTCGGGGTGCTCAGAAACATTGAAACTTCTAACAACGCTCTTTTTAAGGCTATTTTGACGTAAATAAGGTTTTATGGTTTTAGGTTGAAAAAAATTCACTGTTCCATAAATACTGTCAACCTACAACACAATGGTACATTAAGCTCTAAGCGTAAAGCATAGACTTTTTTTTCGCGATTTCGACTTGGGTCACATACCTAGAGAAAGTTGTTCAGTTTGAAGGTCTGGATGGGCGATCGCGCTAATTTAAAACATCCAAGTTCAATCCTAATCGAAATTCAGTTCTAATCACATTGCAATCCAATTCCACATCGCGCTAAACTCATGTGAGTGTGACTGACAGCCTTTAACGTCTGAGCGATCCGTCAAAACGGCTCTATCGGCTGTCAAATGAATAGCGCAATGCCGAATGTGTTAAAAGTTGTGGTTCGCACGCGGTCCAATCATGGTTCAGTTGAGATTTATTTAGCGCGATTTCTCTCCTGATCACACCCTAAAAAACGGTCAGCATATTAAATGGAACCCTGTATTATGACCGTTAGTTTACGTCTATACTGTATACGCTAAATAAAATGCAACCGACGTAATTTTTATGTGCAAATGCAGAACTTAGTTGTTAAACAAAGCACGTGTTTGCCATGCTTCAATTAGTCACATTCGATGACAGGCACACTGACATAATTTACTGCATCTTTGATGACCTTTTGATCTAGAACGTTCCTAATTGCATCAATTATTCAAGAGTTAAGCGACATCGACATTATAATTTCTCTTTACTTTTTGCAAGCAATTTTATTGGGATACAGCTTCGATCAGTAATAAAAAATTTAGTTACACAATTAACGATCCAAAAATTGCAGATCCAAAAGTGCATCATCATGCCTCAAACCAATATCTATCTATCTATCTTCTTCCCTGAGGGGTAGGCCGAGACCAAGGCGCGCCAATTGCTACGATTCTTCCTTACTCATACATCTTTGTGTTTGCTCTTTACCTCAATCCAGTGCTTGGGACAAAGATGGGATCGAAGATGTAGCGAGCTAACCCCGAAGAAGCCTATTCACTCGTACTTTAACACTTTCGCTGCTGACGAAGGTCGGCGACAAATGGGCCGCAGTGCTGAAGAACCCACGTTACGAGCCGGTTCAATTGCATTTCGCCTATTCTCATGACCTACCGTGCGAGTCACCGAAAACCTTACGCCTCGCGGGTGACCCACGACGCGAGCCACTTTTATCGTTTCAACGTTACGACTGTGCGCACGACCTACGAGGGGGGTCATGTTCTATTACATGTCGCCTGTGCTCATGACCTACAGCATGAGTCACCCAAACCTTACGCCTATGCGGGTGACCCACGAGGTGAGCCGCTTTGTTTTCTTTGCGTTACGACTGCGCGCACGACACACGAGGGGCGTCAGTTTTAGCGAATTCGGGTTTTACATCCATACATCCATACATCTCCGATTTCGAGCACCTCACCTTTCTGTAAGGCGTAACCGATTTGATCAGAGTACGTCTTATTACACCTTCTACCGACGATACTTCCATTTAAATTCGCACTTCTGGCTCTGCCAACATTCTGCCTCAAACCAATATGTGAAAATAATAACTTTGATCTTCCAATTCAAATCTTAAAATTGTGGGCTCTACAGTAGTGTCGATGATTTTACCAGTAGGTAAATTATGGGTGATTTCAAGGATGGATTTTATACAAAAACGCACGCGTGAGCCACCACAAAATAATGGAGCTTCTTCGAAGACCAGACAGCAAGCAACTGGCACGCGACCGCTCATTAACAGACCTGCAATGCGACTCTACTTTCGTATTTCGATTTCTTTATGACAGTCAATTATGTCAATACTGACAATTGGCTATGATTTCGCAAGATTTCTTTCTATTATTATGTGGAACAAAAAGGAGGAAGAGGAATTAATATGAATACAACGTCAAAAGCGCAATATCTAATCCATACTATAGGAAAATTACGCCGCGCATGCGTTACAATCTGGCAGCAGTCACTGCGCTGGAGCATAACAGCTAACAAACATTACATAACCTTATCTATTAGATACGTAGATGCATTATATTCCAGTACAAATTACGTAAGATATAAACAACAAAATAACCTCAAAACTTTTTATTATTTAAACACTAAAAGAAACTGCCTCCGTCCGTCGTCTAATTGTTAAGAGCATTGGGCTCTCGACATGGGAGGTCGTGGGTTCGATTCCGATGGGGGACACCTAGTGAAATGTCACTTTGTGCGTTTTTCCCCAGTTGGTTAGGACATTGCAGGCTGAATCACGTGATTGTCTGAAAAGAAAAATTATTCCGTGCTTCGGATGGCACGTTAAGCCGTTGGTTCCGGCTATTATCTCTGGTGGTAGTAACTGTTACATAAAAAATATACTTGGACTAAACAATTATTGTTAATGTTATCCTGTTTTTAGTGTTTTTATGGTTGGTGTAAAAACCTATAACATTTAATTCCTTCATTAGATAGAAGGGACATAATTATTATGAGGAACATCAAAAACGGTTACACAGAAACCGTATTTAAAATACTAACATAACTTTACATCCATACGCGTTTACATCTTACGCAACCAGTAATGGAATAGATTATAACACTGTGATGCAAACCAAACGTGCATTCGTGATAATTTAATAGCACATACTTTAGTTACTATGGAATATTTTGTACAGCTGTTCAGCTGCAATTTATATTTAGGTGTTAAATGCGCTTGGAGGTTGGTAAAGGTCAAAGTCAAAGTGATCTGCTAAAAACAATATGTCGCTTACGCATAGTTATTGTTCTGGACAATAACTGAAGCCATGAGGTTGCTATTTTGGAAACCAGATTTTAGATTATGGGCAGAGCACTTAGTAAGATAATCATCGCCATCTTCTACTATGCATCTCTCTTATTATTACTATTATTTGTGGTTGAGCTATTGCAAGCGAGGGTCGTTATTGATCGCTGGTCTTTTGTGTTCGCCCTAAACTCACCCATATTTTACGCATACCTCCGAACTTATATATGGTATTTTCTTTTCATTCTCGGGAATACAGGTTTCCTCACGATATTTCCCTTCGCCGCCGAGCTAGTAAATGATAAATACACTTCGAAGAACTAAATGGTACAGGCCAAGCCGCTGCCTCATGATTGAGGCGCTAGCTCTCTTCCGTATGGGCTTTCATCGCTCCTGCATCTCTCTTAGCCGTCATTTCAGCACTAACTCCTTTAATCCTTCAAACAGTCCATCTTTCTACGGTCTTCCTCTCCTACGACAGCCATCTACATTTGTACTTATCAGCAAAACATTACAAGCAAATATTTATTTAACTATGAAGTTTCAATGAGATAGAACCTTCGAAAATATTCGACAATATAGTGCACTCAGATATTTGAGTGCACTTTTGCTTCTGTCATTGTTGGTACGTTGATTATTGTTTTCCATCCAGTTTATAGAGTACAATATCAAAATTGGCAAACCGGAACACTTACAAAATCACCTCCGTGTCAGTCCGTCTCTCACAAGCGTTTATCTCAGAGACCGTTAGACATGGTAAGCTGAAATACATGGCAAGGCATATTTTTATCTGATATCGGAGTTTTGAAAACAATACAGGCACGGATCCCGCCATTAGACACGTAAACACACCTAGATATCCTACCAACCAGGAGAACGTTTCAGGTTCAGCTTTTATGTCATAAGAAGAGGTAAAAAAAACGGTCTGGATAAGGATTTGCTAGCCATCAACGCGAAGTAGTGACGGAAAGAGCCTCCCCGAGTGACGAAACGTGAGTTCGTCTAAAGCACCCTGGGCAGTCAGCCTCGATACGACCATTGCTGACTGGGCTAATCTTTCCACCACTGAGATATTATGCTGACACGAAAGAAGAACGCAAAGACCGCTGTAACGATGGAACACAGTGACTTTTGGCTTCAAAGAGGATAAGACGTCCACTTCTTGACTCTCTGGATTCACCGTTGATATTGTTTATTAGGTAATCATCGATTAAATCAATTAACCGCCAATCGCTGTTTGACAAACTAGGAATGGGCAGGCAGCACTTGGTCCTAGGCAGGCAGAATACAGTTGTGTAAGAACCTGCATCAAACTGCGACTTTACGTATCTAGATTACGATTATTAATCAGAAATGAATCAGCGTTTTCGATAAAAACATCAATTAGGTAATATTCTCGATATAGTTGAAGAAAATTTTGAAAAGAAAATATTGTTGTTGTTTTTAGCTATAAGACCGCCTGTTTTTGTTCCTTTTGTATTTTTGTTGTTGTTGTTGTCCTGATTGTTTTCTCTCTGTATACTATGTTTTTTGGTGTCAAATAAAGTATAATTGATTGATTGAAAAGTTATTAAAAACATTGAGGACATTAATTGGTCAAGATTTTATCAGAATTTACCCAATTCTAAGAGAGTAAACCCGCAGCGCAGGTAAAAACTAAGTAATATTTCATTAAAAAAAAAAAAAAATATTCGACTTAAAAACTATTTCGAATCAAGAATCTTTTTTGAATGGGTAATTTTGGTGGTAATTAAGGTAATTTTGATGGCAAATAAGCGTGATAAACTAAAGGGAGTTAAGGGCGTATAAAACTTTAAAATGGAACTTAGCTAGACAGTTTTCGCATTCAAAAGAGGTATCATGGTCGTTATAAGTAATGAATCGTTGCTAATGATAGCCATAGCCGTGTCGTTCCACCTAAGAAACCTTAGAATAGATAGGCCATACTATTCTTCCCGTGGAAAAGTGACTAAGAAATAAGTGTCTTTGTGGGTGAAAGGTTAGCCACCTATCATATCACTACTTGATAAGTCAATTCATTCCATACTGAAACCTACAACATGCTACCTAAAACTGGATGCCTAAAATATGTTGGTACCTAGTACAGTACCAGGCAAACATCTTAAAAAACGGACGGGGGTGAGGGTTTTGCGCAGTAGCGGTTTAATGTACAATTTTATTCTGCGCACCCATATCTTTGCTTAAGTTAAGGGGATATAATTCGGAGCGCGCTCCATGCAAACGAAGTGTGGTTATATTTTCAATAATAACCAATTAAAAGTCAATGAATTTTTTCAGAAACAATCTACAAACTAATCTCTATGCTTCTTCGTTAAAATGTATATTTTAAAGTTACAGTGCCTCATTAATCCTAGCATTGAAACTGTATATTTTAACGAAAATCTGACTCAGTATAAACATAGAGATTATTTTATAAATTGTTTCTAAAAAAATCATTGACTTTAATTGGTTAATATTGAAACCACGACAAAACTTCGTTGTATGCAGCACGCATTAGCCGCTTTAGGAATAAACTTCTGTTAATATGTTGGCCGGCGACTGTGTGTTTCTGACCACCTCGAAAGGGATTATGGTTGGGAGTTTATGTACCTATATATTTTCACTAGATTGTTCACCCTTGTAATAAAAGACCCGGTTATAATTCTCGTCGTATTCCATGAACCGTTGTTTTTAGCGAACAACTAAGATCTTTTCTATTTGGAGAGAAAGTGCTTGCCATCAGTTGAATATTCTCTCAAGCGTTAGACAAAAACCTCTATAGTTACACGTAAGTCTTCCGAATCAAGACATTTTGGTTCTTAATAAAAAGGTACAAGAGCCTTCTAATGGTCTTCTTGTGCGAAAATAAATGTGGAAAATGTTTTATACTTAGAGCGAAGTTTATGTGATGTAAGTGTCCATCAATCACTCTACATATGTACGTAAAATTCTTTATTCCCGAAAGGAAATTCTTTTAAAGAATCTAAGAGCGAAAAATATCTTATTATATCCGAATCTAAGAGATATAAGTACCTATATATTAATATCGTCCTCATATATCTGAGTAGGGACTTAGATGGATGGTCTAATTGCTTATTCAATTAACTATCTGCTTATCAGAAAAAGACTATAATGATGTAGGTATAAGATCTGATTGGGTAGCAAATAATAACATGGAAAGAAATGTAATGTTCCTTCTTATTTTTAGACACTAATCCTTTGAAGTGTTTATAAAAGGCTATTCAATCATTTTATTGATTAGGTACTAGATTTTGCCAGCAATTTCTACCGGCGATCCCGTCATATCGTAGAGAGATAAAATACATATCTATATACCATTTTTTAAGTATAATCATAAGCTTTTAAACATAAAAAGTTTCATCAAAGTAGGGCTAGTAGTTTCTACGTGACGCTCGAACAAACAGAATAGACAAAAAATAAGTGATTTGGAGTCAAGGACACCTTTACCACCATATAGTAACCTTTTTTAATAAATATCATCAATGTACAGACACACTGCTATTACAAATTTAGATCAATGTGTGTTTCATTTCATACTCTGTCTTTCTCCGTGGAATCTAACCGTGAATGTATACAGGGTGTAAGGAAAAGTATCATTAACCTTTAAACCATACTCTACCCATCAAACTGAACAACTTTTACCATGGGAGCAAACCTGTCAGAGCAAAAAAAAACAGCTGTGTCATACATTTCAGTCGAAGCGCTGAAGTTTAGTATGGAACAGCAGATTTTTTTTCGCGCTGACAGGTTTGCTCCCATAGTAAAAGTTGCTTAGTTTGATGGGTAGGATATGTGGTTTAATGGTTAATGATACTTTTCCTTATACGCTATATGTAAACAGAATAGATATGATAAGGTATAAAAATAGGAATCGGGACAAAAATCCCTTTGGCAAACACATTTTCTAAGGATCCCTTTCTGAAACTTTTGCGCGAAAACCAAAAGGTAAGTTCCACGGTCCCTTTGTAAGATTTCTACATCGAATTTCTCCTTAGCAACAGCGATGATTCAATACATACCTACATAACATTTCGAACATAAAATACGCTATCAAGTACTAAAGAAATCCATACGGTTTAGTGCAAGTACATAAACATCGAAAACAATGTTAAATTACTCTTGTGAAACAAGAATAACTACTTACATACTTAGTTACCGGTTCTCAATTTCTTTCCAACGCGTAATAGCCCGTTGTTCTATTCTAGACGAGAGATTACATAGTTAGGTATAGACCGTGTCACGTAGGCATCGTAAAACTACGTCCTAGACTCGACCTATCCAACACGGTATAAACACTGATAGCTAGGTATAATGACGGATGAGATCAGGCGTTTCCTCAGTGATGTAACAGAGTATTCAGACAGCGCCCTGCCGCTGGCTACCCTGCCAAATGGGTTAGAGCACTCCGTCATCCGCCCCACCCGCTATTGCACTCTTCCCTTACTAGACGGCTGCCAAGGTCAACCCGCCACGCGTAACACACGCCGCAAGCCCCAAAAAACTAAATTAATACACCAAACGCTTACCTGTTCTTTTCCAACTCGTTATGAGTCGTCCTGGAACAAAAAACAGAGCATGTTTTCACTGATTCCACATAACACAGTCACGTTACTTCACTGCACTTTTAATCACTTGCACTACACTCACCTACTGCCCTGAGATTTCTTCGTCTTCGGCCGTCTTCCACCGGACCGATTCTCTTCATAGGCCGGTAAACTCGATGCGTATCCGTGCTCGGCTTCTGCAACAAACAAAACTGCCATTCCGTCAAAATCAGCTGATTATGGCACGGCAAAAATAGACGGGGAGCCATGTTGACGTGTGCGTAAAGTGCACTCGATTGACAATTCAAACAAAGAAAATCCAATTCACCTCTATCGCGCCTTTCGATGTATTCCGCAGCTTGGAGTAGAGCAGCAATACTCATATTTATTGTATCCTGGGCTAGCACAGGTATCCACGAACGTCACACGACTTTATTCGATTAAAACTATAAATAAAAAGTATGTTTGTCCGCTCCGAGAGTAGCGACTGCGTTTACCGATGTCAAAAACACACTGGCAGTTTAGGACGCGCGGTCGTGGAGAGGGCTTCGTGATTTGTCGGCGGCGCTCGTGCATCGCTCGGCCGGCCAATCGCGGCGCGCCAATACCGACAATAAAATACCTGGGTCAATCACGTGAACTTTGTGTTTCCAAACAAAACATTTTTTTTCTATGAGCTCTTGTAGTCGAGTGGATTATTGAACAAGTTCTATATTTTTTTTAATAAATGCCGGGTTCGCGTTCGAATGCATTCTGAAGGTGGAGAGTTTAAAGGTTCAACAATGAACCCGTAAATTCATTATTAAATTCAGGTAACTTTCAAACATTCGTTCCTTCTCTAGAAATTTTAACTCCGCTGTTAGCAATATTTAAACTTTCGTTAAACAAATCCGATAGACTTTACATTTGCTACGCAAACAGTTTAAAACATTTGCCAATTAGAATTCAATAAGATATTAAAAACCATTAAAATATCTGGAATAAGCAGCTAATAAAAAGATAGAATATGTACATTTGTGAAACGCTTTTAATATTTAAAATACGCAAACATGTCTTTAGGGTGTTGTTGAGTATTTTCAGCATGTGAATTCTCGCAAACATTACGGGCAGCAGATGTTTTCTTGGCTCCTGAAACAAAACAGAACTTTTCTCACTGTCTTCAACAAACGGCTACAGGACAACAAATCTTATAAGAATATTCAGGGTCCAACTTGATATGCTCACGGTTTTTTAAGGGGATGATCAGACCATCGAATTGAACAAATTTGTCTATGGGACCAACATAGAAATTGCGATAAAATTATCAGCTGTCGGGCCCATATATTTGGGTCTAGAATAGATTTGTATGGAACAGGAGATTTTTATTCGAGATTTCGATGTTAGTGCCATAGAGAAAATTGTTCAGTTTCAGTCTGGTCATCCCCTGAAAAAGTTTCCGCATATTAAGAAGGACCCTATATTTGGGTCGAGTAGGTTTCAGATTTGTATAGAACAGCAAATTTTTTCGTGGTTTTGAAAATGTTCACATAGAGAAAGTTGTTCAGTTTAACGATCTGATCATCGCCTTAAAAATCCGTCAGTATATTAAAAAGGACACTAGTATAATCACACCATTGTCCCACGAAGGTCGACAGAGATTAAGGGCTAGCCGTACTATGATTAAAACTCTATGACACACTTTCGCGCTACCAAAATTCATACAAATCATAATGCACTTTCGTCAGTTGAGGGAAATACCCACTTGCTCTTTTCGAAGTCAACCGATGGCGTCACCAGCCAGTATTTGTTACGAGTTAATTGTACGATTGTTTATGGAAAATAAAATCTCTTAGAGGTGGTTCTCTTGGCTAACAGTAACACTGGTTGGAGGAAAGTCTTTATAAACTTTAATTTTATGCCAGCAGCAACCCCATTGTAGACTATCCAGTTACACGTTTTCTACAACCATATGTTCAGGCAATGATACATATTCCAGTGGAAATGGTATCCTAAATTAATAGGGTTCCCACACTTAGACCTGTCGCAACCCCTTTGCAGCTAATTGTGGTCTAACAAAATCAGCTGAAACTATTTTAAGGGGAAGACTAGACCATCAAACTGAACAACTTTCTCTATGGGACCAATATCGAAATCGCGAAAAAAAATGCAGCTTCCCCATACAAAACTGGAAACATAACTCAACTGAAATGTATGTGACAGCAGATTTTTTTTTTCGCGATTTTGATTTTGGTCCCATATAGAATGTTGTTTAGTTTGATGGTCTGATCATATCCTTAAAATAGTTTCAGCTAATTTTGTTAGACCTTATATACACTGAATCAAAGACACCAAAACCATGAGTTTCTTAAGGTTTAAATTTTCAAATGATTTCTCTTTATGCATGTCAATTGGCAGTTACAAAGTCTTCTTAAGACTAGGATTGTTACTGAAATGGGACAGAGGCGTAACTAGGGATTCTCCATACCAGCTGATCAGCTATAGTCTGACCACAAGAGCTTTACCGCTCCGTAGGTAGCAACGCGGCGACAGAGAAGCCCGCTTGCTCTGCCATTCATTCGTACACTTTCGCGGCGGCTACTTGGTTTATTTGCACCGGACTGACATGATAAAATATCCAGATCTCTGTCGCTCCCAATGAGCTGTACAGTTTTTGTGGTCAAACTATACCGCAAGCTTTTAATTTCGGTAAATCATTGGTTTTACCGTAGAAAGCATATATTTAAAGTAGAAATCAACTAACTTTTCGATGGCAATGAACTTTGATCAAAGTAAAATGAATGGATGGGCTCAAAGCGTATTTAGTTGAAGCACACAAAGTAGGAAGTATATCTGTTTCGTCAAAGTAAAGGCAATATTGACTAGCAATTGTTTTAACTTTTCGTTTGAAACGATTGCGTAAGGGGCCCATCCATTCATTTTACTTTGCTCAAGGCATTAATGGGATATAAATAGTATTTAACTTACCGTTAATATTCTAGTCTTTCTGTAGTACTGACTGAAGACCCGTACCATAGAGCACAGAAACCCACATATAAGATGAGGTCTAAACTCACAGTGCTTATCATTTACTTCAACGCAGTTAGTTATTAGCGACGGTAAGCCTAGGATGTAGTTGAATATTAGATTCCATTCATCCTGAAAAAGAAATAAAGTTTTAACTTGGATGCCAACTGCAACGGTGACAAAGTTGACAGACATTAGGACAAAACCCACTGCAGATTAGATAAACAAATCAATCTTAATTATTCTAAAACTGTAACAGAAGTGTGTCTGTACATCATTGTGTGTACATTGAAGATATTTACAAGAAAAAGATTATTATATGGTTTTTAGGTATCCCTGACTCCAAATAAACCTTTTTCGAATTTTTGTTTGTCTGTTTGTTTGAAACAGCGTCACACAAGAACTACTGAACCGATTTTTTGTTTGATAGCTTATGATTTGACTTAAAATGGTACCTATATAATTTTTGCGGACGAAGTAGCGAGTAAACTCTAACTTTTTTATAAAGGTCATCTGATTTACATTTACACCTGTAACCTAGACTATTATAAAACTGTGTTTGTTCGAGCATCACCCGATCGATTTTGATGAAACTTTTTGTGTTCCACATACAATAAATCATTCCATTTAAAAGCTTGTAATTTGACATAAAAACTAGCTACTAAGACGGGAGTCGGTCCGGACAAAGTCGCGGGCAATATTTAGTATGATACTAAACTCAAACCAAAATCCAATGCAAGCAATGCATAAAATGCTTACCTACTTAAAATATTGACATGCAGAGTACAAACTAACGTAAGGAGAAGTATAAAGATCTTACAACTCAGCTCTATACTTTAGACAACACTTGCATTGGTAATAAAATATGAACAAGATTGAATAATATTGCTGGTGTTCAAAGTTTCTTACTGCTCTGCTTTGTGAGCAATTTAATGTTCAAAACTAAATAATGATGACCAATAAAATGGTTTGGCTTGCGATATATTGAAAGGATGAAAATAAATTTTGCGAAACAATTTTAAGGACTCTGTATTGAAGTGTTCACTCACACACACACACACTTGAATTCTTCTACCACCTACATCCACCTGGATGTAACAAGACCAAATCGGGACAAGACATAATCAGAAAATCTCATTTTCAAAATGTCAATTTACCAAAGTGTATTAAAAGGAAAAAAACAAGAGAATAGTATGACAGAACTGGCCAAGTGGAGTTTTACAGTCTCTAAGGCCCATATAAATAAACAAAACTCCAACTGGCTCTTGAACTTATGTTGTAGTATGAATGAATGAATGAATGAATGAATATTTTATTGTACGAATTACAGGTTTACATTTGTGCAGAAATTATATACACAATTAACAATTAGATCCAATGTAACCCTACCTTTCCAGGCAGGTATGCATCAAAGGTGACTTAAGTATGCATGATGGTTGGAGTTAGGTCTAATAATATAGACCCTAGTTTCTCACTACTCTATTGCACTTTTCGAGTTAGACTAATATTTTTCTAGATGCAAATGTCTCACTTTATTTTGAAACCTAATTTGCCTAAAAATAAACCTCTCTTAGGTTAATTTGAAGAAGAAGAGGTGTAGACTGATAATAGGGTTGATATAATTCACCCACAAAAATTCTTACCTCTTGTGTAAGTAAATCAAAATCAACGTTTTCAAAATCAGGTAACACAGGATATGTGCCTTCATCCACTTTCTCATTGTAAGTCCTCACAATAGTTTCCAGCCTGGCACAGTTGTACAAAATGAAGGCTGCCCCTAAAATAAACAAAACATAATAAATAATTGTGGGTATATTATTTACCCACATTGACTTACAAACTAGGTATTGGACGCCAATAAAAATTTATCGAAAAAAGTGTCCCAGACAAACCTAAATAAACGTTATTAAATGTCAGTAATATAAACAAACTAAAAGCATTGAACCTTGAAATTCTTTATCATTTTGATTGTGTAACTTTTACTAATTCTTACAGCACTGGCACAGCATTATAGACATGCGCATTTTTGATTGATCAAATAAAGACAGGCGCGTAATTGTTACTCTTTGTATGATTTGTTACTCTTTTGGTTCGGACCCTTCGGGCAGTTAGTTGGTAAGTCAATGTTTACCCTGTATGGGATCCTGCGAGCTATAACATTAAATTCTAAGATCATGTTTTTTTTTTCAACAAAGACTATGGTACTTGGTGATATTGTTAACAATTTCTAGTTTTCTCCTATCACCTGGATAGCCTTTGCTATGCTAACAAACTATAATTACTAATAGAGTAGGCTGCCAGGCATCAAATTGAAAGGGGTAACCCAGAAGCTTTGTAAGTTTTTAACCATTGTAGCAACCAACTG
Organism: Agonopterix arenella; assembly: GCA_927399405.1. Classification (NCBI taxonomy): domain Eukaryota; kingdom Metazoa; phylum Arthropoda; class Insecta; order Lepidoptera; family Depressariidae; genus Agonopterix; species Agonopterix arenella. Next base: position 2,246,417 of record OV656700.1, on the reverse strand, counting down.
GGTCATTGTCATGATGGAGTATGGTTTGTTAATATTCACATTTAATCAAATTCAAGAGACACATTGCAAGTCTATTACTGGGTGGATACCTGCTCTCTGGCTTGCCAATCAAACCATATTTACTTTATTTTACATCGAAACAATCCATGTCACGTCTCCTTAAGACTCAACAGATTGAAAATTTCGTTCTCTGGGTAGTGGGCTTGGTGGCAAAATTGGATAACGCAGATCCCCGGTTTGGAAGAGTGCGGGTTTAAATCCCGCCCGAGACAAATTTTTCAATCTTTAATTTGAAACAATCCAGGCATTTGGTGACCATAAAACATCCAGCACTTTCGCTATAGAAGGATTTCAAGTTAGGGACTGTATGCTTAGTTATTTAGCATAATATTTACCTTTACTGGACCCAGCAGAAGAGCAATCAAAGTTAATTTTGACAGCACTGCTGGGTTTAGTTTGCAGCAACTCAAACACAACGGCTGATTCTCCGAGGTGAGCTATGAATTCTTTCCATTTGCAATCAGTTGATACTCTCACTCCGTACTTGTGTTGTGCTATGAGGGTCATTTCTGCTTGGCGTATCCTGAAATTATTGTAATGTACATAGATTAATAAAGGTGATTTAATTTACAGAAGATACAATACACAATTTAGCATTTTTTGTTGACTATTTCTATTTGTTTGACACATTCATGCTCCTTGTATGCCTTTTGCTGACATATTGTGCTGACCCCAAATGATGCGATAAGGGCAACAGTATGAAGAGTTAGGGTTGTGCCTCATCTGGCAGCCCAGTATCACATTTTGTCACGCTCTATCCTTTTCATGGAACTGTGGATGTTCTGAGGTTTCAGAATATCTCTGACTACCCCATCGGAGAATATAGTCGTGAGCATATGCTTATGCTATCCTTTTCTGTCACTCAGGATTGTCATTTGCTAGAGCGAGAAAGGTTTCAGCACTGTCGGTGCTGCCGCGTGTTATCACATTCCCACTGTCTTTCGGCTAGCAAATGACTTTCCGTAGTGACAGAAAAGGATGGAGCGTCAAAAAAGCTGATTCCGTGCTACCAGATGAGGTTCAACCATACATACCATTACCATAATCCCCTTCCACCCTGAAGGGGAACAGAAAGTTGTCTTATATTTTCTTTTTTACTTTAATAACAAGCTTTAGCATTACATAGACTTTAATAGTATTTCAATTATTAGAAAACAATTTTTAAGATACCATCAACTTCTATCGTTAATTATGAAGACAAACCAATTGAAAAGAAAATTACAGAAGTAAAATATAATATACACCTACCACCTATATATTATACCTCTACTCACAAAGCAGTCTGACGCAAGATTGTTGTGATAGATTGGTATAATGTGGACGACTTTAATGGGGTATCGCATACAGAAGGAGTCGAGGCGGCGTCGAGGCGCGGGCGCGCGCCTTATAGACCTTGACATACGGTCGGTAATTGTATATCATACCAATGATTCTTGGTACACAATTATCGACCGTATGTCGAAGTTTCCAAGACGCACCCGTGCCCTGACACTGCCTCGACTCCTTCCGATACCCCTAAGAGACTTTTGCCCAATGGTGGGATAACGAAGGAAAAAAATAAAATGTTTTGAAGTATACTTTACCTAATAAAATCATCAGCACTAACAGCACTCTCTTTAGCACCACTTTTAGCATTCAGAACAGTACCACAGAGTATCATAATTCCATCAGGATTTTTGCTTGAAGATTTATAGCTAAGGAACACTTTAGGCGCCTTTTCTCTGCATTCCGCGCTGATTGCATACAGATTCTGCATCGATTTACTGAGATATTGCAGCCGCAAGGAGGTTAGGCACTTCTTGTCTTCACAAAGTGTATCACAGTGTAAAGATGATGTGTTTTCTTTCATTTCTCGAGTTATTAGATCACAATTTTTCAAAGATTCAGCTAAACCAACTCGAATTGTTCTCGGACGGTCTAGAAACACGTGTACGCGCCCTTTTTCTTCTCTTGCTTTTCTTACGTGTAAATTCCATTTTTTCGATTCCTCAACTATCTCTGATAGTTCTTTACGAATTGATTTCATTAAACTTAAGTCTGGATCGTGAGAAATATGCTGAGATTGTAAAATACCATGCCATGATTTCACTGAGTTAGGGAAACTGAAATCGCCTAAAACTTTTAAGTTCTCCGAGTGTTTTTTCACTAATAGACTTTTGCCGTTTTTAACTTCACTCGTGAGGAATAGAAACAAGTCTTCAGAAAACTTTTCCAGCGCGTTTTCCATTATTATATTTTTAATGTTTACATTTACAACCAAAAAAAAAATCACAAATTCACAATCACCACACCACAGACACAGACTTAATAGAGAGTACTACGTACTACCACAGATTAGATTACTGATAGTCTGATATCTAGCAAATTAGCAATAGCAAGCATAGATTATAGCAAGCTACGATGCGAATGCTACAACAGGGAAATTTTCATTTAGTTCCAATAAGTCCGTTTCGGCGCTGCTATCGTCAAACTAACACACAGGTATTAAAGTTGTTGTACAGTCTGTGTATAAAGTCGTGACAAAAAATGAGGGCGCTGCCTCCACGCAAGAACGTCAAAATCAAGCACAACCTGGCAACACCACCATACTAAAATCTAAAATGATTAGTTCCTCAAACATTAATGTCACGACTTGACATGATTTTGACAGGATCTCACATATGTACGTCTCTATGGTATATGGAGCGATCAGACTTTGTATTATGGAGCGATAAACATGCCATCTTTCAAGTTTTTTAGGAACTGAAATTAAAAACGAAAAGAAAAACGCATCTTGTAAACGACCGCAGAGTGCTTGAAAAAACTTTACTTGAAACAGCGGCTGTATGGGCTAAATCCTTTTGCCTTTAAACTTTTCGGAAAGGTAATGGGATCTAGCCTTTAAAGCCGTTGTCATTAGTAGCTTTTCTTTTGATTCTCATCTCAGTCCTAACTCATGGAACTGCGAGGGTGGTTCGTACATTTTAAGGATATTCATAGTGAGGATATCAATCCGAATCAAACGGTAGCCTTTATTTATTTCGCATAATTAGGCGCTACGCTACGTCTAATTTTACTATTCAATATTTCTGAACGAAAATTAGCAACGTCGATGTGACGTGACGTTGACAAGGTGAGTGACATTTCGTCACAAATGTCAAATCAAACTAATCCCCGTGCCGAACGTATAGGTGCAGCGAGTTTTAAATTTATTTTAGTATTATTTGTCCCGTAGCTAGTCACAGTTTACAGCATTTAATAAATTAAATTATGCTCCGAATCTAAAATGGTGCTCTCTACCAAAATCTTCACCATCATCACTATAACGTGGCATTTCGCCATCGTATCGTCACACGGTCATCTTTTGGAAGGCATTTACTGTGGAAAAGAAAATTGTTACGAAGTACTCGGAGTCACCAGAGAGGCTACTAAGAATGAGATCGGCCGAAGCTACCGCCAGCTGGCGAAGAAGTTCCATCCGGACATGCACCGGGCCACCGACGCGAAAAAGGCGGCCGAAGAAAAGTTCAAAGAAATAGCGACCGCCTACGAGATTCTTCGAGATGAAGAAGAGAGATCAGACTACGATTACATGCTGGACAACCCTCAGGAGTACTACGCTCATTACTATAGGTACTACAGGCGGCGAATGGCGCCTAAAGTGGACGTCCGAATCGTAATAGCTGTCACAATATCAATCATATCACTAATGCAGTACTATAGCGCTTGGTCTAAATACGACACGGCTATAAAGTACTTCATGACTGTGCCAAAGTATAGAAACAAAGCGTTAGAAATAGCAAAAGCGGAAACTAAAGAGCAACAAGGCAAAAGAGGTCATAAAAAAAGTAAGTCAGAACAAAAAGAAGAGCAAGATCGAATTATAAGGAGAGTTATTGAAGAAAACATGGACATTAAAGGGGCTTACGCAAAACCTGAGATTACAGATATTCTGTGGATTCAGTTAATTATACTACCATACACTATTGCATGTTATATTTGTTGGTATTTACGGTGGTTTTACAAATTCACAATTTTAAAACAGCCGTATGGTGAAGATGAAAAGTTGCACTTGATAAGAAAATACATGAAACTAGGGCAGCATCAGTTCAATGCGTTGGAAGATGAAGAAAGGCAAGAGTTTTTGGACGAAGAGTTGTGGGTAAAAGAGAATTATACAGCTTGGAAACAAATCAAAGACGAAGAAGCGAAAAAGGCTTTGGCAGATAATAACAAATACAAACAATACCGGAGGTATATTAAACAGCATGGTGTGGGAAGAATGACCTTTGATGATTCATGATGAGTCTAAAAAAATGTTACTTATTTATTTAATATTTATTTCAAAACAAATAAAATTAAGATCTACTTAATAATGGCTCTAATTTAACACTCTAAGGATAAATTAATCGTCTAGAAACTGTGTGACCTGAATTTTCTCTAAATTTTCTTCTGCCCGTGTTGCTGCAACAAACTTGCTGTCATGAACAAATAAGTGTGTTCTAAAGGAGGTCATAATACACCTTATACCGGATTCAAACTGGTAGTCTTGCTACTGCATATTATTTCTGAGCATATCAGTTTGGCCATGAGGAAAAACCTGTGCCACAACAGATCCTTTACTGGAAATGTGAATTCTGAAAACTGTTGAATAGGCACTAATAAAATATAGTTTAGAAACATTTCTTATTTTTTTCATGGGTTTTAGGATCTAGATGATCAATATTTTCAGATTACCAATCATGTATATTTTTTTACAATTATCAATTTTTATTACGCCAAAAATTTACACAAACTAAGAAGAGAAATAAAACGACTATTTACACAAGTTGTTACTTTTATTTGTTTTATAACTATAATATGTCAACATGTACTACAATGATTTGATTAATTAATCATACATTCATAACTTACACTCATCAAGTCATCACAAGTGGCAATTCTTTAAGGCATTCTAATTAAACACACCAGGTGCTTTATAAATTTATAATACAACATACAAGGCAAGTAATAGTCCGTCCACAGTTTTATTTGTCTTGTTATGGTCTTTATAGCAATTATAATCTTATAGAGGGCATAAATAGCTTGACGATATTTAAGCGATATAATGGATATTACCTCATTGTTGAATGTAAGATCTGAAAAACATTTGTACATTTATACATTTCATAGTTAGTTGCAACAAGCAAATTCTTTTTTATATAAATAATAAAATCGATGAGATCAATTAAAATGTGGAAATTAGCTTTTTCGACTCAAATGTACCATCATTAATTCAGTGTAAATATCATGGAGGTTTTGCCTTTATTTGTAAATACCTATAAAGCTTTTCTGAATGTCATTACGTTTTTCCCGATCACCTATAGAATCAAGCTAAAGTTAATCATTTTAACGGGTTCTTACTTTTTTGTTGTTTTTGGAGTTCCCGTTATTTCGGCAGTGTTACAACTACCATGATCACGGGATGACGAAATATCGGAAACTCCAAAAACAACAAATAAAGGCGGTAAAGAAACCAGTTATAATTATTAACTTTAGATTAATTAATAACCGCGTAACTCTATCTTTTAAGTTTTGAAATTTTCACACACTTAGAGATTTTCAGTGTCCACTTCAAATTCATTCGCTAAGTAATGGAAACCTATAGGCGGTCTGTGCACCATACCATCATAATGTGCTTGTGCGTATGATGAATATTTGTTCCCGAGTCATGGATGTTTGTATCTACAATTTTTGTATTATATCGTTGTCTAGTTATAGTTATTATAAATACAAGTCCAAGCTAGATTTTGGTACTTTAAATGACTAGATAATTTGTGTCACAATGGTCAAGATATTAATTTGTTTGTAATGTATCAGGGGGCACGAAAAGAGTTGCAATTACAGATCAAACAAAAACAATATCCTGGGAAATAAAAATAAATCTCGAACTAATAATGATTATTGACTGGCATGTTTCACAATAGGTCTCATTGAATTCGCGATGTAATCTATAACTGAACTCTTTAGGTAGGTATTTGATTGGATGTAAACAAAAGATTAGGTCACTGTGGTTATCTTACATTCTACATAGGGGTTTTTGTTTTAAAATATTTTTTGCAGCATACACAGTATATGCGCCTTAGTCCATTGCGTTAAAGTTCTTATTATATCAGCCAGAACTGGGTTATTTAATGAGGTACCTACTGTGTGTTTATCTAAATAGTTAATTTCCATTCAAAACCGAAATACTACAGTTTTAGTAATTACGTACCTATTTATTTTAACAAGACAAATAAAATTGTCAAGACTATTCAATAAAAATATTTTTGAGATCCTTAATTACAACGTTATGTGTCAATGCCACATGAAATTAAATTAATTTGAATAAGTAATAGTAATTATATTTTATTTTTAATATGTATGCATTTAATTTACAATATGCATTGGCAGTGCATTTTTGATATCTGACTCATAAGACTATAGTCAAAGAGCCAAGAGAAGAAATAGTTTTGGAATGTAATTATTTATTTTATAACATGTCCATATCCTATCATACATTCGTCAACATAGAACATACATTTTTGTGAAACACACATACACAATTACGAGAATAGGGGTACCTTTACATTATGTCAATATTAGGATTCTGTTTGTGTTTAACATAGGTAGTGAGATAATCTATAAATCTATAACATTTAGGGATAGTTCAATATCAATTAAAATGGTGCATTGAAAGGTACTGCAATTATAACTCGAAAACAGTCACCTAAAATCGCAATACCAGTTTCTAAATAGGATTGATCGGATCGACACTCCCTAGGAATAACATCGTAACTAACATTCTGCTATTTTGCAAGAGAGCAGTTTTTACCACATTTAAAGCAAATAAATGACTAATTGAATATTATTATTAATTGATTTAATTCCTGATTCTAATGGCTGTATTTATCATTGCAAAACAGCTAGAAAGAGAGTTACAATGTTATTTCCAGGGAGTGTCGAGATATATCTATTTTACTAAATTTGTTATATATCTAATCGGGTAACATTGTTATAGCATAAACTTTTTATGAATAATCAGCAAAGTGACTTGGAAGAGAGAATGAAATAAAATGTTCGTAAGATATTAAATAAAAAGCTTATTCAGACCCAGGCACGCCTAATACACGAAATTGAGACCATTTTTTGTACACAGGGTTTCCATTCAAATTTTTTACACTTCCCGTATCATGCGAATCATTTGACTTTTAATTGCCAGTCGAAAGCGGACCTTATAGCGACGAAGCACAGTTTAAAATTATAAAGCTAAATAATTTACAGTCAAATAAATCTCAAGATACGCGAAGAATTCTTTACACAAACATTTAGATATATATTTTTTAATTTTAATTGGGGACAACATTTTGTAGTCTCTATACATACGCCTATCATCTATGTTAGTTATATTTATATACATAATAGTACACAATATAATGATTCTAGTCTTTTCATCGAGCTGCGTTCAATCAAATCCTTTCATAATGAAATCACGTAGCAATAAAATCGACGAAACATTTCTCGGTTTCGGTCCAACGATTTTGTCTTTCTTACAATCGTTGACAAATCGACCTACTTAACTTAAATGTCCAAACTTAGTTTAGAGCTTGATACTTATTTATGACTTCGTGATTTCAATACGTTCTTTAGCTTGCTATACAATTTTTTATTCAAAATAATTGAGACGCACGTATCTAAAAGGGAGGAGGGCAGATATTTGAGATTTATCTTCCCAAATCCTAATATAATATCTATATTGCAGCGATTTGCCCCTGTGTTAAATAACGATTATTAAACAAAAACAGTCATTAAAAATTATAATCAATTTACAATATAATTCCGTCAATCTTTCTAACAACAACTTTAGATAAAGCCAATTAAAAGGAAGACACAGCAAGTTCCAAATTGAGTTAAAAAAGTGTTCATTGCATAACATTATTACATGAAATCAACATGATAAAATAGGTGATACACTATGTCGACGCTGTTTGTAAGCTGTATCTTCCTTTTTCGGTTTCATCGAAGAAATGCAAATAGAATGTATTTATTTTTTCAATATTCAGTACGCTTGGACCAATTCGAGTTCAGTACAGTACCTACCTACTGCTTAACCTTGTGGGGACTTGCTATAACTTGTGGGCGTTGACATCTGTAGCAAGTCCCTACAACCTCGTATCATTCATGTTTGACACTGTGAGGTTAAATATCGTCAATATTGCCATAGCTGCATAATACAGACCGGCTGTTATACTGCAGTAGACAATAAATATGACTTTGCTAGGGCAGTACGTGTGACAATGCATATCATACAAGGTGCAACAAAACATCGATATACCTACCAATAGACCAATAAACTGAACAACTTTCACGAAGGAGACAAAGTCGAAAAAAATACTGTTTTTTATCGCGATTTCGAAAGTCGTTCAGTTTGATGGCCTAAACCACCCGTTCAAATATTACTAGGATGTTTCGACCCTGTATACCCCACAGACAAAACGCGCTCGCCCATAGATTATCCACTGGCAGTGCCAGTATTAGGCGACGTGTAGGTCATCTTGTCGGTGAAGGGTCACGCACACACCGTCATGACTTGTAGTAGTGTACCTATCGTAGCGCGATTGTATGAAGTTTTTTCTGTAGGCTATTTACTCATATGATTTAAATAGGTATCATTATTCACTATACCGAACTCGAAATGGAATGTCATCATTAATTTAATAAACAATTAATTACAATTCCTTCTTTATTAAATAATTAGCTTTACGCTTGACTACACCACTTACAATAGACAAGGATTTGAAGTTTGATCTTTTCGATTATTCGATATGTTACACGAAAATAAAATAGAAATGTATTTTGTGCGTAGAGTCGTTCTGCATTTTTTTTTCATAGCTACCTATATGCTTACGACCAATGTTCGTTTTTATTAATAGATTTAATGTTTATTAACCTCCTAGAAACCGCAAAAACAATTTACTTCCATTATACAACAAGGACAGAGGAGGGCAGACCTATACCAGTAGGCCATGAGTTGACACTGTAGTATACTACTGTAGTTACCTACGGTGCGCATTTTGGTATGTCAAAATCCATTCTCAAAGAAACCACTAGGAGCGCTGTACGAAATTCAATGCGAAAATGGGACTAAAACACTCTCAAACTTGTTCCGTTACTCGCGTTAGACAGCTGCGATAAGTACTTACTACACCGCGTATATAGGGAAGGTAGACACAGCCTGTCGCGCATTGCCATAGGCAGGCCTGTCTCACTCCACAGCTCAGGTACGTTTGACAGCCAGCCCCCAGCGAGTGGTCAAAGGCAATAGGTTACCATTCACCCCTCGGTGGTCACCAAAAAGATTAAAATAAGGTACAGCTTGGCCAAAAAGGTCATAATCCTTCATAACTACCGTTTAAACTTCTTGGTCTAATCTCATAAGACGTACCGCCATTTTGTGAGTAGTCAATGCGAGACTTGAAAACCCTAGCGATGTCACGCTGCCAGCACGTGAAAGAATGAAAGAGGGAGACTTTGTAAAGGAAGCTTTCATGGCTAATGATTCGGTAAATTTTCGTTTGCACGCGCGCCTTTGTGACAGTTGGTAGGTTATTCGCGAGTTGTACGATAGGACGGGCGCGAATAACTTTACACCTTATTCCTGTGAAGAGAGAGTCGTTATTTATTTAAATCTGTTTTTGAAGTGATCCTTCTGTACGGGTAGTACTAGTATTTATTCTGTGCCATAAGGCGCTTTTTATTAGTTCTTCGTTCGTCGCGGTTGATGTAAAAGCGCGCGAAACCGGGACAATTCAGTATCTGTAAGAAGTACTTAGCTCTTTTCAAGTATAGCGCTCATGTGAGTTATCTATCTCGTAATGTTCGAATCTAGTGTAACATTTGACCTTGAACCGTAGCTTTGGTTTGGTTTCCATTTAAAATGGTCCTTATTAGGCATGGGAAGCACTGTTTTGCATTTACATATTATAATGCACCAGTTCATTCATTATTTAGAAGAATAAATCAAAGATATCTTCTTAGCCCCAATTCGGGCTCCATAGAAGACTATAATAAACATTTTTGTTGTAACAGTGTAACTTCATCAAATAATCAAAGTAATCAAATACCTTCAAACCACAAAATCACACATAAAGCCATCACTATCACTTGCCACGACATTGCACCCTCCAGTCTAACAGATAAGGTATAGTTTTGCACTAGCGTCTGCGCTTGGGCTTGCGCGGGCGCACCGCTACGTGCAATGCGCGCCCTCACACGGGCGTCTCGTGGTCTGTCTCTTCTATTCTACCAAGCCGCCATGCGTTCGGGTCCGTTGCTGTGGAAAACATTTGCTTAATAATTTTTTTAGAGGTCTAATATTTTTATCGTGTCCATAAATTACAGATATCGAGAAAAAATACTAGTATACAGGGTGAAATTGAACTCATTGGCATCCTTTTAAACTGAGCCTCTACCCATCGAACTGAACAACTTTTATTTTGGGAACAAACCTGTCATCGCAAAAAAAGGCTTTTTCATACATTTGAATAGAGTAGGCAGTTTAGTGTGGACCAGTAGAATTTTTTCTTTTGCGATCACGTGTTTGATCATGTAGTTGTTTAGTTTGATGGGAAGTATTAATTTAAAAGGATACCAATGATTTTAATTTCACCCTGTATATTATGATATCGGGACGTCTTCAAATCCTGTCTGTGTATTCAAGCATCACACAAAAACGATTGAACCGATTTTGAAGCGGTTTTCACTCTTCAGAAGCTTATCTCCCAACATTAAATTAGCGATACTCTTTATCCCGGGGAATAGGATAGAGCGGGATTGACCCTTTCCTCGTGAACAAAGTCGTCAAGAAATGATAGTGTTTATGATATAAGGGGAAGTATCTCATCACCGAAGTATAGTGACGATTTGGAAGAGATCTCAAAGCCTTGAAGCTAACTAGCTGTTACCAAACCAAACACAAAGCGTATGTTTCGATTACATGCGTGTGAATCAACATGATGATATTTATTTCTGACTGAGATATAAGCTTATATTTAATAATACAGGTAAACCGCAAGTATTCAAAATGTATGCCAACATATGGAATATGACGTAAAAATAAATATGGTGTCTTAGGGCTGGCACACATGGCGAAGCGCAGAGCTGAGCATTTTTCACTGCCAATCCATTATCGTCTTTGCTTGCATTGAAATAACATCGAAAATCAACTAACACAACTACTAATTCCCGAGAGCATCGAAGCGACTTGTTAATAGATTTTAGATGTTATTTCAACGCAAGGGCTGCGTTCACGACCTTTGGGTGCGGTTGTTTTTTCAACTCGCTCTATGGTACGGAACGACCATGCCAATTTTTCAACTCGCTATGAGGTACGGAACGATCACGGTTGTTTTATAACCTCAAATTTTGACATTAACAGTAATATGGGCTTCCAGGGCTTCAAATCATTTCCAAATACAATAAAAAAAACTCATCTTCCATGTTCCATCTTAGCGAATCAAAAAGTGAATAAAAATAATTTGAAAAACAAACTTTTATTCAAAACGAGCGAAAAGTCAAGTAACCACAGATGATCAAAACGTCAAAGTGTTTTTTAACCATCGAATTTGATTGTTAAAAGTTGCAACCCGTCAGAGGTTCGGAACGGTTGAGTTGTGACAACCGAGTTGCAATAGAACGTTTTTCACCCGAGGCTCGGAACGGCGTTAGTGCGTAAAGTTGCACTCGGGGTGCACCTGGGGGGGGGGCGTCTAAAGTACTATAAAACTTGTCACGACCCTAGGCATCAGGGAGACGGAACTCTGCAGATTTTTTTCTGGAAGAGGACGAAACCCACATTCTTTGCGAATGTGGCCCACTAATGCACAAACGATATACTCACTTGGGTAAACACTCCGTTCATCCGAGTGAAGTACAACTTTTCACTGCTAAGGATATCCTACAATTCCTAAAGGAAGTGGGTATTAGCAGTGAACTATAATTATAGTGGCGATCACAAAAGATCTACACAAGGTCGAAGTGTTACTAGTCTGCAGAAGACTCGAAAAGCCGCTGCACACTAATTTAAAAAAAAATTACTTTCGTAACTGGTTATGAAGGAGGGATAAAATATCTATTACCACCAAGTTTCAGGTACGTTTTTGATTCAATATTATTAATTTTATAACAATAAAATTGTAGAAACAGGTGGTTTTTCCATTTTACTTTTATTAAACACTTTCGCTGACACCTCCTAATATTTATTGCTTGTTACGTACATTAAGCGGTGCACCTGTACTAACAAAACATAATGAATAACATATTCTTATTACTCTTAATATACAAAACGTGTGCTGTGTGAGAGAAAAATAATGAAAAAACAAAAAAATTACCTTCAAATTGTCGATCTCCAAACATGCTTTAGGATTTAGGACTTTATGGATAGGACTACAAGGACAGTTATTTATAAAGCTCGTAATATAACCTAATTATAATACTTAGGGTAAAGGTAACAACTATTCCATTAAAGCATACGGTTCTAATTGTTCATCACATGCATAATACAAGTGTAGTTTTAAGGTTTGTACAGCCCTATTAGAGCTCACAGCGCATTAAATCACCTATTTAATATTAAACTTTATGACAGCCTAATACAGTTTGAATTCCACCGTATTCTAAAATTCTTTATCCGCGTGTAATTTAAACTACATTAAGCAATGATAAAAAGTTAATATCTCACTGGTATTTAAATGCCCTTGAACACCGATAGGGTCGAAAAATCCGTAAAACCAAGTGTGGCAAAATTTTTGAGTATTTTGTGTCTGATAAACTTGACATGTCACCAACAGCCGTAGTATAATACGCGCGATAAGGCTATATCACGCTTTTTATCCCGTTCGTTCGCGCGCAAATAGAAAGAGAGCTAAGGCGTAATAGCGCTTTATCACGCCGCCATACTACGGCCGGTACCTATCGTGCCGCCGCTATTGGCTCTTTTTCTGTTTGCACACCAAGCGAGAGAAAAGACGACAGAGTCTTGTCGCGCGCATTATGCTAAAGTTGCTAGACCCTCAAGTGTTTATTATGAAAACCACAACGATATTAGCTGCACTATTATGAAACATTAAAATTTTGCCACCCCAATAATGCGTTTCCACCAAAACTGAGACGAGCAAGAATAGAAAATTAAATCACCAATGGATTAACTCAATTGTTTCCACCATGCCGATTAAAAATCAAGCAATGCCATTGATAAATTCTTCGCTTCGCCGTCTCAGATTTCGTGAAACAGCTTTTAAACCATGTTAAATCTAAGTAGAGAGAGATTATTAGCACAAAATAGACTAGGACGGTAATATACACATCTATAAGTACCCATGCACATAAGTATACATTGATATAACAAGCTGGTTATATAAAGACAAGTAATATGTCAAATTGTAAATTAAAACTACATAATATGTTTGTACGATATTAAAATATGGATTATATGGCAGATGAAGGGTCAGACTGCGTGAAGTGGAGATGAAATATGTCAAATAATTGAAGCACTTTCTTTGCTGAAAATTTGATGCTGATGTTACATATAAGACATTTTGCCTAAACATACAATGATAAGGTATATGCTTGCCATTGTCAATTTTGTGATGTTAGAAACAAAAATATTAAAGAATTTAGCATCAATAAATAGACAAGCATGAAGAATAATTACAAAGCGTGCATCAAATACTCAATTATTAACAAATAATTTCAAATAACCACTTCAATATAAAGCCTCAATACCATGAAATTTGGAAGGAGAAAGGACCAAGGATTATTAGACAAGTATCAATTACTTAATTCTGACGAAATTAAAGCCAAGAACAACTAGATTTGTTTAAAAAGAGATTCGTTTTAAATAGTCAAGGTAGGTTGTTTTCAGGGGGGGATAAATGGGGAATAATGTAGGTATCAGGGGTTAAGGGTGTTGTATGGATGCCCGATGATCAGCAGGCGTGGTTGGCTGGCGCGGCGCGGAGCAGCGGCGCGTGTTCGCCTGCAGCCCCACCGTGACACGCAAGCACAACGTACAGTATGGGCACAGCAGATTATAACCGTACAGTGGGTTTGAAGAGAAATGGATTACATTTAGAGCGAGCAGTTTCCTACAAGGTGGTTTTGATAGGGAACGGTTGATAATCTCGAAGGAAGTTTTGACGGTGGTTTCGCCAACGAGGTTTATCTTAGAATTCAAGAATATTTTATTTTTTGTATTTGGGAGGTATTTTTACAGTTTCAAAATTTTCAGGGGTGGTTCAGATCATCAAACTGAACAACTTTTACTATGGAAGCAAACCTGAATTCATAAAATTCTTACCGTTCCGAAATTTTATGAATTCGGTTTTGTTTCCAGAGTAAAAGTTGTTCAGATTGGTTGTCTGAACCACCCCTGAAAATATAGAAACGGTAAAAAAATTATCCGGTATAATACATAAATATTCTCACGCCTGTCACCCACTGGGGTAGGCAGAGACAACAGAACGCCACCAGCAACGATCCTGACAAACAACTCTAGCTTCCTCCACATTCATTAGTCCTTTCCTTTCATGCATTCTCGTCGGTTTTGGGGTAGATCTGACCTGACCCTTTATAAGCACGTCGCCAATTTATATGCTTATTTCTTCATGTTTATTTATTTCTATTATTTGAAACAGGTAGAGAACCTATCTTCTAGTCAATTTTGGGGTAGTTGCCAAATAACAACAAAACACGACCGGTTACAAAAAAACGTGTGACTTGAAAGTCCTGCAAAATCTCTTCAGTCTCTAGTCTTTACAATACCAACCCAGTGCCACTGCATCATAAGCCCACCTTCAGAAACTGCTCATTCCATCATCCATTTGACTCGAAATGCAATTGTTCACCACTGTACAGTTTTTCCACTGTGTTATATAAAACCCATAATTTTGAATAGCCATCCACGGCTTCTTTCAGCTCGTCACCGTATGTGTAGTGTAATAAATACATCAAAAATCTACTTACATATGTACCGTAATATTATGGAAATTTAAAGATATTGTTTCTAAAAAAAGAGCTGAGAGCGAAAGTTGTCGCGAGTCTGGTTAGGTAAACTAGTGATAGACTTTCTGTGTACTTAGTTTTGTTTTATTTTTTACTTATCATCTTTGTTTAGGCAGGCAAACTTCTGTCGTTGGATTGGAGTGATCGCTAACCTTCTCCTTTTACTGCAAGTGTCTTTAACTAATTTTACTCCTCTTTAAATGTAATAGTTAAAAAAAAAAACATTACGAACATTTGGTTTTCTTCTTTCAAAAGAGATTTTTCCATTGACCTCGTAAGTATTTATTTAATCAACTTCTTTTCTAACTGGTCAAACAAAATCACACCTTCCCGACACCTATTAAAACTAAAACATAAACTACCAAGCGTGGATGACTACTCAAACTATAAATATTATATTATTTATAACTAAACATCAATAACTTGAGTATGTCTGCTCAGATCTAAATACTTGAAAAAAAAATGCTACGACCTACAAAAATAGCGTAAAATTCGAGAGTTCAAAAATAGCCCTTAAAAGCAAAAGCTAACAGCAGACATACTAAAGTATTAAAACATTCAATTTTGACAAACATGACAACACAGAAACATTCAACTATTTTGATAAAAGTTCCGAGTCCAATTGAAAGTTTTTGAAAACAAGTGCGGAACATTAACTTTAAGGTCCAATTTTGTTTGAACAGAGTTTATGATAAGGTTACTGAGCCTACAGCACCTACACTACTCAAATTGGACTCACTAATACATTAATATTAAAAAGACATGTAACTCTTAGTATGTCCATTCATGCATAATAATAATATACTTAAATAAAAAATTATCACGATCTGTTATTCTGTATCTGTAACTCGATTAGTGATTGCACTCGTACATGGATGTATCCAATTGCTTCACTACATTTTTTGGTCTGGATTGGACGTTTAGATAATATCACAGAAGTACTATAAAATATGATGAGTTTATAAGTTTACAATTTTCATCCATTATCAGCTTTGACTACTTATATAGTTACGCATGTAATTCTACTAACAAACATTTCTGCCACTTTTTGCGGGGGGCGAGGTAACATGAAATCCACAACTTTGGATTTTATTCCCATAACTTTAGATTCTAATTTTGAACGTTAAAAATCATGAAAAGTAGTCTCGCAAGAACCCCAAATGTTCTAAGTTTGAAATTATTGTTTCGCAATTATAGGCTGTCTCGTTTAGTGATAAGGTATAAAATTGAATGTAAATGCACATGATTAATTGAATCTTATACCGTGGCAGAGGGGAAATGCTACCGCAAGGCTAGTCCTTATAATAAATAGTCAAAGATTATCAGAGGTCGGAATCTGCCGGTCCTTCCAGGTCCATATTTAAGTGATATGATTGGGGCCCTCTTTTTTTAAATTGTGTGACAGTGGGCGAGTTCTACTATGGATTGGCTTTGTTTAGAATCTCAAAATAACAAGGAATTGAAATTTATTATTATAAATATTGGAACTTTTTGCAAAATACAGATAAATGAAAATTAAAAAGAGGGCCCCAATCATATCACTTAAATGCGGACCTGAAATAACCGACAGAATCTGAACTCTGTTCATTATTGATAGTGATAGGACTAGTAGGTTGGATCTGCTGAAAGAAATCTCATCAGATATAAGCTCGCTCTTTGAACATTACGAATGACCATGTCTGTGTTTACAATATCGTGTTAAATAGGTAATTGAGCTAGGTACCATTATTGACGCGTAACTTTTTATAAATTAGCTTTTTTTATGCTAATTTATTAATTTTTAATTTACTTATTTGAAAAAGATAGGTCCATTTACTTTATTATACTTGGACTTCATTATATTCTGACAACTCCGTCATTATTTCTACTTCTACTTTATTATGTTCGAATTTACTACACTTCGACATTCGACTATTATTTTCATACATTTTACTATTCATTGTAGACCTTAGTCACAGTAATATTAGAATGAGTATCTAGTACTACACACAGTACGGACACTCCCGCTGGCAGGATCGTGGTGTAAAATATAAGCAAATGCGTATTCCTGTCTCTCTCGCACTCACTCAGTATCGCACATGTTTACCTCTTCTATGAAAAGCCAATGACTAAAAATGGCGCCTTGTTTCTTTTCGCTTCTTTATTTAGGGCGGCCATCAATCAAACTTGAATATTATAGTTCAGAATAAAGTTACAAACAAAACTTTATGAAAAGTATATCTCTACACTCAGCCCGGACGGAGATATAAAGGCTTGAAGTGAACGTAATGAATAAATTGTCAACCAATTGTCATTGCCTTTATATCTCCGTTCAGACTGAGTTTAGGGATATATAAGGTCTAACAAAATTAAGTGAAACTATTTTAAGGGGATGATCAGACCATCAAACTGAACAACTTTCTCTATAGGACCAATATTGAAATCTAGAAAAAAAAATCTGCTGTCCCATACATTTAGGTCGAGTAGGTTTGTACGGAACAGCTGATTTTTTTTCGCGATTTCGATATTGGTCCCATAGAGAAAGTTGTTCAGTTTGATGGTCTGATCACCGCCTTAAAATAGTTTTACCTAATTTTGATAGACCTTATATATGTAATAACAAGTTTTATTTGTTACTTTATTCTGAACTAAAATATTCAAGTTTGGTTGATGGCCGCGCTAACAACGTGGAAAAATAAGGCGCCAACCTTCCATACAAAACCCGCATTGTCTTTTTTCCCATTGCCTGTGCCCTGCAGTGGGACGTTTATAGGCTCTACGTATATAGGGATGTATGAAATGAAAGCTAAGTGTCCAAATCTATCTATTCCATTTCGTTCAAATGGAATTTAGATTAATTATTATTACACGAATCACTTTCATTTTCCAACGTTTCCAAACTTAAAAATTCGTATTGAAGATTAATCACGAATCAAGTTACAAACAGATTAGCAGACCCCATCCCCCCCTCGTTCTGGACCCGTCCCCGTCCCCCCGCATACCTTGAAGCTGCCTATTCAGTAGTGCGGTGATTCCAGGGCCGTCTCCCGCCTTTTTCACCACCAGCATCGGCTTATCCTCACCTTCCTCGTAACTGTTCGGTAGGTGACCGTTACTGACTGCCATTGTTTCGCTCACCTGAAATGTTTTTATTCAACAATTAGATAAAATCTCATGTTAATAATGACGTTAATTGTACCGGATAATTTTTTTTTCAATTCCGAAACACTCAGGGGTGGTTTAGACCAAGAAACTTAACAACTTTTATATATATATACGAGCGTTAACCCGCGACTTCATCCGCACAAATAATATACCAGATTTTAAGTCAGATCGTAAGCTATCAAACAAAAAAGTTTCATCAAAATCGGTTCAGTAGTTTTTGCGTGATGCTCGTTCAAACAAACAAACACACAAACAAACAAACAAACAGACAGACAAAAAATCCAAAAATTGGTGATATGGAATAAGGGACACTTAAAAACCATATCGTAACTTTTTTTTGTTAATATCTTCAATGTACAGACAAACTTTCTACTACAGTATTATAATAGTTTAGATATATCTTTATTTGTGTGCACACTAATTTTACACAAACACATCAGTTCTCTTCTCACTCAACGGTTTGCTGGAAGAAAACTCTCTTAGAGCTAAGCTCGCCTTTGTACATCATGACTTATTGTAATTTTTCATAATTATCAAATTAAAGATTGAAAAATTTGTCTCGGGCGAGACTTGAAGCCGCACTTTTCCAAACCGGGGAACTGCGTTACACAACATGGCGAAAACATGTTTAAAAATCAATAATATTTGAAATTTTCATAATTATGTTGTTTTTTGTGTACAATAAAGAATCTAAGAACATTTACAATGGGAGCAAAATTGAAATGGAAAAAAAAATATTCCATACTAAACTGCAATGCCTACTTGACTCAAATATAAGGTCTAACAAAATTAGGTGAAACTATTTTAAGAGGATGATCAGACCATCAAACTGAACAACTTTCTCTATGGGACCAATATAGAAATCGCGAAAAAAAAATCTTCTATCCCATACATTTAGGTGGAGTAAGTATGTATGGAACAGTTAATTTTTTTTCGCGATTTCGATATTGATCCCATAGAGAAAGTTGTTCAGTTTGATGGTCTGATCATCCCCTTTAAATAGTTTCAGCTAATTTTGTTAGACCTTATATATGCAAGTAGCAGATTTTTTTAGGCATTATTATTGGCTTCCATACTAAAAGTTGTACTGTTTGATCGTCTGACTGAACCACCCATGAAAGTTTCGGAACGTTACAAGAAATCATCTCCGGTATTCATCAGACTTAGTACTAACATAAGAATTTATGATGATGGCATAAAATGCATATTTATAAAATTGAGTGGGGAGAATTGTCGAAATAACTTACTTATCCTCCTTTTACGTATAATATGCTCACAACAGCCATATTTAAAATATCAATATATTTCAACAACTATTACGGAAAAGGTTTCAGTGTATTTTCACCCGAGTACGGATTAAAAGAAAAGCATCATATAAGAAATGAGTCGTTTGGTATCAAAAACGGAAATAAAATCCAGACACAATGGATTTTTCATTGGATTTTATGTTTTGATACCAAACGACTCAAATATTACCATCTACTTATATTTCGTGTGGTCCAATTGGTAAAATTTAAGCTAAAACCATTAAAACTCTTTCAATAAGTACTGTTTGGTAAGGCTAATGTATGAAATGAGATTATGATCCATCTTTATTTAAAGCCAAGCTAATTACAATTAATAGTAGTGCTTTAAATTAACAAACACACTAGCCGGCACTACGATTTTCAAAGGTTCCCCTCGATTTCTCTGGGATGCCATAATCAGATCCTGGTTTCCTCATCATGGTACCACCCTTGGAATATCTTCTTTCCAACAAAAAAAGAATCATCGAAATCCGTTCATAAACGAGGAAGTTATCCGCGAACACACATAAAAAAAAAAAAATTTTTTTTTTTTTATGTGTGTTAGCGGTCGAATTTTTTGAAGTCGGTTAGAAACAAACATATAAAAGTGATATCACATTTAATGAGACGGATTCACGCGTCGGGGATTATGTGGGTTTCTATGGGAGGTTCATACGTAAAAGTATACTGTGATATAATTTTATTCGTATACGTATAGCATATTTAATGAAATCATGAACGCATGACATATGAAATTCATTACTTTTCCCTACTTCAAAATAAGAAAATATCGAATTTTTGTGCTTGTGGTCGGAAGCTCTTCCTATTTTGGCTTTCCATCCTATTCCTCCATAATATACAGGGTGTCCCGTAATCCGACGTCAACCTGGTGGATGCTGATAGGTTAGTCCATGCCTAGTCAGAATATAACAATTTTACCTGTAAATAAAATTATTATTAAGCATACTTACCTTATTCCAGGTCTATTATTATATTTGAGCGGCTTACTTGACTTCCGTTTCCGAGCGAACATTACCCTAGTAAAGCGCCATCTGGTGGACACAATCAGCAGCCAGGCAGTGGGGGGGCACGGCCAATGAAGCCGGTGCCCGCCATTTTATTTTCATTGAAGATTTGAATTCAGCTAGCGTTCAGCGTGATCGTGCTGCAGAATGCGAGCAAACAACACGACTAGTGTAGGTGTGACCGTGTCAGAGAGCGAGCACGACTATCCCACTACGCCAGCACGATCATATCCTGCTATGCCTTAAAAAATAGTTTATGATTTCGGTCTTTAAGATCTGGAAGGACGATATTACAGCAGACAGGTGTACAAAATAGACCTGGAATAAGGTAAGTATGCTTAATAATAATTTTATTTACAGGTAAAATTGTTATATTAAGCTTTTATACCTTATTCCAGGTCTATTATTATATTTGAGAAGTGTTTGGTATCGGCTGCTGGATTGCTTCTGGATTGACGCCAATGTGATTTATACGAAGTTCATTGATTATTTCAAATTGGTTTGCTTTGTGCGAAAACCAAAAATGTTTATATAACATTCTTTATGAATATGGTTGGCATGGTGCGTGACCCAAATTTGTTTTTGAATTTGAGTGGTTTCGTGTGAGAACCAACATTATTTCAAACTGATACCAATAAAAACTGCAATCACAAGATATTAGAATACCATTGACAATGGCATAGGGATGCACAATGTAATATCGACATCGATAAAAAGATAAATGTAGGGAGCAACGACAGTCAAAGCCGTGATTTGATCTCAACGGACTTCATCTTCACCGTACAACACCGTATAGAATAGCAGTGAGTGAATGGGTTTCATTCAGTTGAAAGTGGTGGTTTCATGGGGTTCAACTGAATTTTACAACAAGATGGTTCGTCAGCCGTCAGGTGCAAATATCCGACTCGCTTTGCAGACTTCTGATGAATCCAGGAATACGCGGCGTGACAATAATAATTCATCATCAAACCTAGGTAGATTTGTACCGTAGGACGTAATAAAAAATTAATGGGTGACAAGCTGACTGAGAAAGAAACTTCAAATGTAAAATACACAAACTGTCACTGTTATTTGTATGAATGTCGATAGCGACAATATAACAACGTTAGTATTTCATCTAAGAATTCTGCTCGCATACATGCACATATCCGTAGTCTCCTTGCAGAGGACATTCATAACACCTAGATATTACAAATAGCTTAGCAGTTATACCGAAGCTTTATATATTTGGCTCTGGGTTACATTTAAGGCCTAAAGGTGAGGCAAAAATTCGTGCAAGTCATTATTCGGCAGGAATCAATTCCCTCTGGTACGAACAGGTCTCAAGCCACCGGTCACCGTGAACAAGTTTTGATGATTGATCAGCAAATAATATAATAGACTTCATTCAGCATAATAAAAACACCAACTGATAAAATAAGGATATTACCTAAGTTATGCATATATGTCAGGTAGGTATATAACGAGCGATTAGAACGTTTGAAAGATGCCCAGTCAACCGATAACACTCGGTTAGCATAAATTAAGATAGTTGATAAAATGATGTCATAAAAAACGATTGTCAACCCAAGCTGAATAGCATGTTTTGGTAGCTCACTCCACATAAAAGACTCAATCGTACTATTTAATTTATACTGAATTAGTATTAAAAACGAAAACGACTAACTTTTCAAGTACCTATAAGATTTTAACCCATTGTCTTTCAATAACGGCTTTTCAAATATTGTAACCTTACGCAACACGCACATGACAGATAAGAAACATTATGAGCGTACAGCGTATAGACTGGATTCGGAACATCCTCCAGGAAAACATAGTCACGGCATGGCCACGGTCATAAGAATGCATTTCACAAAAGCCTAGGCATATCGCGCAGGCACGACATCACAAAAATGATGAACTACCCTCGTAAAAGGGATTTTATTTATGTGTGATTTCATCACATATGTTTTTCAGTTTAGGTTTCAAGTATTTAAATATATAGAAAGCGACAGTCACAATACGAAGCATGACGAAATATCGGATAGAATAGAACCCTTCGGCGGTATAATTGATATGCCGAGAACACACCTTATAGGCAGCTATCTTTCAGCTTCCTTCTTTGCAGTTTTTGTGTAACGTGCATACATTATTTATTACGTGGTGCTAATACTGCAACAAATTAATGGGACAAAATTGTGTGGGAGAATAGCAGACCGACGCATCAAGCCACATACAAAGATAGCTTAGCTATCAGTTATTTTATTACATAAAGTAGGTAGATATAATTATATATTATTTATAAAGTAATGCATTTTTGAAAGAATGCACTTCAGAAAATGTGTGACTTTCTGAAACTGCTTGCATGATATTACAAACCAAAATATAGAATTATTGATTAACAACCTTGGGTATTCGTCCAACGTGTATTGTGTAACCATCAGATACTCCTGCTTCGATTGAAATGATTAGAATCCTTTGCAAAAATAGAAAATGTTGGTGTTTGGAGAAAGCACCAATAATTAACTGAACTTTACCAAACGTAGGGTTACTAAACTCTGGATTGGATTGCCAGAAAGAACAGAGTTACGTGACCTTCTGTAAACATTTTTATTTCGATCTTTGTACTGCAACTTTATAAGTGAAAATTCGTTAAACGGACAGCCTGGATCCCTTAAGCACTTATGAATATTTTATATATTATTTCGAGCACCGGAACGTCATCCTGATTTATAAGTTCTGCATAATCTTGTTTTCACTGAATGTAATATTTACCAAAGAGGACCACCCAACAGGTTCGAATTAGGATCGTCTCATTTAGATTAGTAGGTGGGTATTGCAGGTAGGTACCCCACATTTAACAACCACATTTAAATAAAAGCTTGTTAAAAACAAAAAAAGGGACTCGTTTAGACGACAGAATCCAAATAAAAACCACGAACGGTGATTACAGCGTGATAATGCTTTCCGATTCCTGCGCGAAATCATGAATGTCTTTAATCTTATTAGGAATTTCAAATTTACGTAGTCCTCCGTGGATACGGGCGCATCTAGAAACGATGACCAGGTAGCAGTCGGTACGCTGGAAAGTTTCAGACATAAAATTTGATGACCATTACAGAACATGAAAAGAAAAAGTTTATGGAAATGGCTTTCTGCGTATGTCATGGGAGATTGGGGGCAATTAATGTCCGATAGGTACCGGGACACTTAATTCCCTCCATTCTTTTACCTTGTGTTTGGTTCCCGATGCTAGATGCCACGCGGGATACCGACCCACCAGGCAGTAGGCACGTGGTCGGCTGGTCGTCGTGGTGTTGAGCCCCCAGTATAGGCACGTGGGCGGCAAGTCATCACGGTAATATGCCGCCAGCAGGAATGTAGGCAGCAGGTCATCACGGTAGTACGCCGCCAGCAGGAGCGTGTGCGGCAGGTCATCACGGTATTATGCCGCCAGCAGGAATGTAGGCAGCAGGTCATCACGGTATTACGCCGCCAGCACGAGCGTGTGCAGTAGATCATCACGGTAATATGCCGCCAGCAGGAATGTAGGCGGCAGGTCACGGTATTATGCCGCAAGCAGGAGCGTGGGCGGTAGATCATCACGGTATTATGCCGCCAGCAGGAATGTAGGCAGCAGGTCATCACGGTATTACGCCGCCAGCACGAGCGTGTGCAGTAGATCATCACGGTAATATGCCGCCAGCAGGAATGTAGGCGGCAGGTCACGGTATTATGCCGCAAGCAGGAGCGTGGGCGGCAGATCATCACGGTATCATGCAGCCAGCAGGAGCGTGGACGGCAGATCTTCGTGGTAATGGTAGTGCGTGGGGAGACCGCCCGCCGCATGGTACCAGTGAGCTAAGCGAACACCGGCAGGGAGTGCCGTACCGGGTCGGTAGCTTGTCCAGTATCGGCTTTACACAGGCAGAAAAATAGCAATGCGACGACATTACTAATCTTCTTTATATACTACAGTAACCAAACGGTGGGATAATCGTCGAGTGTCGACCCCAGGCCACTTATGTTACCGTACCTTAACCTGATACCTGCTTGGTGAACTGTCGTTACGCACGGACAGCGCAAGCCTGGATATTAAGACTAGAATGTCTTCGCTTCTGCGCTTCATCCGCAGCAGACCTGTTCCCATAGACACATTACAAATACGTCCCTGGACGGGGGTAGAAACACAGGAAAAATAATACTACGAACATCTTAGTTAGCTTTAACGACACACATATAGATTGCCACTCAATCACATTCATTAAACCAGACGAAAACGATTTAGAAATGTTTTTCTCTGCAGTGTAACATTTAACGGTTCATGCACAGAAATATGCAACCGCCATACATTCAGAATTCTTTGGAAATGTTCAGCATACTGCACCATACGAACAATGGAAATTGTAATCTATAAGTAATATGCTCGAAGTCTACTTATCAGATTTCTGCAACAAACGCGTCTTTGTCCACCCTCGAAGACTCCATCACTCCTGCGACCCGACGACACGACGACGAAAATACGCACTTTACTATTTACGGGCACTTGTTAATGCAATAACTATGCAAATTAATCATTTAACCATCGAAAAACAAATCGATATTAAGAAAAAGAAAATTTAAAATTTATATTTAAAAATGGCGGTAACGGGAAGGCAGCGCTTTCCGTTACATGTCCGCTCAGTAGGAATTCAAAACGCCAATGAAAATAAAATGGCGGGCACCGGCTTCATTGGCCGTGCCCCCCCACTGCCTGGCTGCTGATTGTGTCCACCAGATGGCGCTTTACTAGGGTAATGTTCGCTCGGAAACGGAAGTCAAGTAAGCCGCTCAAATATAATAATAGACCTGGAATAAGGTATAAAAGCTTAATATACAAAAATAAAATAAAAACTGTCAATCAATCAATCAATCTGTCAACATTTTACTATACGAAAAGGTTCTTAGTTTTCGAGATAAGGACAGTTTTATGAAATTCGTGAAACTCTTTACCTTAGTCACTATTTGAGTGCCACGGCTACAAATAATGTTCTACGCAGTATCTGTGTTAAAACTGTCAATATCTCGAAAACTAAGACACTTTTACTAAAGTCAAATTTTGATATTCTGCTTAGTCATGACCTAACCTATCAGCATCCGCCGGGTTGACGTCGGTTTACGGGACACCCTGTATACAGGTAATACAGTAAACTCAAATGCCATAAATTTAGGTCGAGTCGCCATTGACGTTTTCTGAGGAACAGCGTGTTTTGGCTTTTTCAATGTTGGTCCCATAGTAAAAGTTGTTCAGTTTGATGGTCTGAAGAATCCCTTGAAGTATGTAAAACATTCAAGTTTACACCCTGCATATAACTCCAAATGGAACAAACCTGCGTGAACGACGTCCCTGCCGAGGATGTGATCGAACACGGCCTGAAGGAATGAGTCCGAAATTATGGATAACTTTAGTAATAATAATAATTTCAAAGGGTACAAACCTGCATGAGCTTGTGAACCACATCCCTGCCGAGGATGTGATCGAACACGGCCTGAAGGAACGCGTCCGACATTATGGATAACTTTAGTTTGTCTCGGTGCCATACCAGCACCCTCGACTCCTCCATCGCCATTATTGACACCTGAAATTTGCATTTTAATATATTATTAGATTATTCAATTTTTACGCAAGTTTTCATCGTGACTTATGCAGAAACCCACGACTTTTTTTCCCTTTCCGGGTGGATAGTCATTATTGTTGTTCATCGTGACAGTCGGTATACAAATTGACGTCGGTTGATCCTGGTTTACAGGTGGTACAGAGCACTGAGAATGTGTGGCACATACAAACATATACTCAAGCTATTATCCCACAGGGGTAGGCAGAGACTACGGCTCGCCACACTACCATTCTGACATACTTCTCTCGCCTTATTCACTTTCATACATCTCTTTATGCACTTCCGGCGGTTGAGGGTGCTACGCACTTGTTCTTTTCGGAGAAGACCGTGTATTTGGTCGTGGTAAGTTCTCCTCAGTGGCACTATCTCGACAGTTCCACTCACATTGGATCGATAAATCTCCCTAGTGAATCTACTCTCATTCATTAGTTATGTGTGGTGGTCAGTATATTAAATGCACCGTAGTCATAACGGTCAGCTGGCCCTGAACTCCGAGTTCAGTAATAGTAACGTCTACATATCTGTCTACACCTGGCTGATCCAAGGCTCACCAGGTAGATAAATATCTCCACAGTAGCTCAGAAATAGTAGAATCATGAAAATTTATTATAAATAATGGTGGCACCCATAAGCATTCTGGATGCTACCAATTAGGGGAGGCCTCCTACATTATACAATTTTTGTTGACAGTCTTAAGTATTATTGCTGCGTGTTCGCGGATTAGAATAGATTTCCCAATTTATTTCCATACGAGTGTCAGCTTCATGGTAGCCAAGTGGTGTCCAGTCCGAAAGGTTCGGTCGTAAGTATTTACGTACCTAGATATTATGATTGTGAAATCTACCACCATTTTGTATCAACAGCAAAAATACCACAATAACATTTTATGATCAAGCTATTTGAGAATACCTACGCATATGCTAATATCAGATACAAACAAAATTAAACTGAGAGTAAGATATACTTAATACAAGCTAATGATAGTGAAAGCGCATAATATGATATGGTGGGTGAACACCCACGTGCGCTGGCGCAGGATTATGTTACGTATTATTACATCTGCTTTATTGGAATAATTTGTATTGCAGAGAGCTTTGAACTCTATTAGAACAGGATTGTAGCTAAGTTGTATAGCTATGCAGAATTTAAATATTTCAGCTATCAAAAAACGAAGGCTAAAGAGCTTCCTAACCCTTGACCATAGTAGTGTTGAGACTTGAGACGCTCTTTAGAAAAATGCGCGAATACTTAGAAACCAGGAAAATATCCAAATCAAGAAGATTATATTACTTATTTAATGTAGATAATATTTTCTCTACTTTTGCTTAAAATTGTATGTTTTTAACCGACTTCAAAAAAGGAGGAGGTTTCGCAATTCGACCGTATATATATATATATTTTTTTTTATGTGGGTTAACGGATAACTTCGTCGTTTATGAACCGATTTTGATGATTCTTTTTTTGTTGGAAAGAAGATATTCTAAGGGTGCTACCATGATAAGGAAACCAGGATCTGATGATGGCATCCCAGACAAATCGAGGGGAACCTTTGAAAATAGTAGTGCCGGGTAGTGCGTTTGTTAATTTAAAGCACTACTATTAAATTGAACTAATGAATTCACCAAAATTATGAAATAAACAAAATTTTAACAAAAAATTTGACAGCGACTTCGATAAAACAAATTAATGTTCTTATGATGCGAACGAAAAATTCATCGGTCGCAATATTATTTTTTAACTTTTTAGTTTTTTTTTAAAGCGGTTTTAATTTTTTGTTAAAATTTTGTTAATTTACAAATATTTCGTATCGCGATATAACGATGCAATGTTAAAGCAATATGTAAATGCTATCATGCTATGCATGCAAAAATGCGTGGGCTAAGTGTTACTAGCTTCAATACTGTATAATAATATCCTGCTTCAATTTAGTACGACTTTGTAGTATAATTTGAGTTATACAAAGATAGTTTATTTAGTTAGTAGAAATCATTTTATATAAATTTATTGTTTACCTACTTTTCGACTGACATATTACGTTTCAAAGAGGGGATAGAATCACAAAAAATTACGTTAAAGAATAAAGAATGTGAATTACTATTTTTGAATAAATGTTTTTCTGATTGCAACATAGCTAGCAACCTATCACAACTTGAGACATCATTGTATCCTGAAACCTCTCTTTTTGTTCTTGAGGTACCATCTCCTATCGGATGTTGGCTATCATTACGGCTACTCGGACCCCGGAGACTGCAGCCCTGAACAGTGTGATGGAGTTTACATTGAAACCTTAACTAATTGTGAGTCTTGCTGCAGCTGCACGCTTGATAGCCCAGTCATTTTACGGAGTTTTGTTCGGCCGGGTAGGGAGTAATTATTAATTGTACTTTTAAACTTTAACCGGCACCATTTAGTGACAAAAAGACTGTCTTAAAATATATTTCAAAAATTCGCTACGCAACATAGAAATCAAAATTGTTTGTCCCAGAAGGCTTTTAAATTAATAATATTAATAACAATGATAAGATTTGACAATATAAATTATTTTTGAGCAATAAATAGGTATTAAAATTTAAAAAATGAGGTATTTATTAAAAAAAATACGAACGTATTTTTCAAAACCTTCTAAGTAGACAAAAATATTCACACCATGTTTTTAGTATGTATAATGGTAAAGCCTTAAAAATGTGAAAAAAATAAAATTACCATCAGGTTTTTTAGAACGACATAATAGCTAAATTTTTAAATTGGAACTGTTATGACGTGATTTTTTTTTATTTTGGTACATTTCTAGGCTCAAATTGGCTCTTCAATATTATAATATTTTTCGGTATACCGAAATATTATTATATTTCGGTTATTAATTAGTCCCGGCTCAAACCGTAAATGACTGGGCTATGAAGAGATTGTTGGAAGCAAGGTTTTTGATCATCTTGAAATACATTATCATCGAAGTTTATGAATTTTATGATGTATGTTTGCAAGATACGCCGCTATTCCGATTTTAGCCAATCTCTTTCTTTATTTGCACGAGTAGTCGTTTGTTTAAACTTTTTGGAATATAATGGAAGTACTAAGTACCTACATCCAATATGATCACAAAATGGCGATCATAAACGGGAGTTCATAAAATTGTCTTAATGCATGTTTTTATTTTCTGTTTTACGAACGTTTTACAGTACGAAATCTTGTAAAGCGCCTCGACATGATCTTACATGCTTCAGAATAGCCGATAAAGTTCGCAAATCGCAATACGCATGTTTAATGTTTAAGGGGGCACCGAGCCTCCAGTGAAATACGATTGACGGCAGCTTCAGTCGTATTTTTTAATTTTTTTAACCATTAGGTATACAACATTTAAAAAAAAACAAGAATGTGATGTCTCTTTGCTGATTTCCAATTTTACGAAACATAACAAGGTATTTTGTTTTATATTTGTATTTTGTAGTTGTAAGATAGAAACTATAAACATTAAAAAAAAGTAATCCGTAATGTCCCGATAAATTGAAAATCACCAATGGCTGCAATGTGATATTCTTGTTTTTTGGAAATGTATAATTGTTAAGAATTAAAAAAAATATGATTTAGGGCAGCACTAGAGGCTCGGTGCCCTCTTAATGCAGTAAGGCGCACTTGTAGAAATAATGGTGGCAGTGACACTAGATTCGTTGAGCACAGGTTCTAAATGAGAAACTTACCTGTTTTCAACAGAAACGAGACCTTGGTTTTATTGATGTTTTCATAAAATATAAGTTTTCACTTCCTGCTAGACCAAGTTGTTTGGATATCAACTCAATGGGCAGAATTTTTATCATAAAACTTAATATACGTCTTTCTAAAATACTAAAGATCGACGCAAAAGTTCATGTAACTTATCCACTTCTTCCAGATGGTTTTAGTATGGTAGCGCGACATAGCAAGACTACGTCATTCATTACTCTCGTTCTGTTTGCGATAATAAAAGATAAAAGGCGCGATAGAACCTTGTTGAGCTCACCATGCCAGATTCTCTGGACCGTGAGTACGACTTCCTTGGCCTAAATAGGCAGTTGCAGCAACTTTTCTGACCGACCCGAAAGGGATTATGGTCGTGTGTTTATGTGTGTACGTATTTCTTGTTCTTTAGTGCCAGACCCATCAGTCATTCAGCTCTTCCTCGTTGGTTGTTGTCATACATTTAGGATAAACAAAAAATAGAATTACCTGGAAAAACTCATCAGTTGAGACTCCGAACCACTCCGGTGAGTCTAGAAAGTGGTGTGGGAACACTATGTGCAACGCTCTCTGATTCTGCGACACCACCAACCTGGAACATGACGGGGAATACACATTAATAATCAAATAGAAGTTAGTGCAGTTGTAGCAAGGTTCATTTTAGCATATTCAAGATTTCAGGGTGGAATTACGTGTCAAGGTATAACATGCGGTTAGCCTTTCAATAGGCATTATTGAAAAAGAAACCTAAACCCTTTGCTGGAAGTAACATGATGATGCTTCATGGCCATGTTCGACCACAGCGACTTATTATGGCTGTTGACTTTGAGAGATTCGTTGATGTGCTCTTAGATAGCTGATGTATCCTGTCTTGGCTTTAAAAGTGCATCCGCACAGGCTACATAGCAATTTCCCAATAAAGTTAATCTCGATGCCAAGAGGAATTATAAGGAATTCTACTCAATTTCAGTCTCATTGGTTATAGTAACAAGGCCTATCTCGAAAGGAACCACACTCACAGAGTCAGTAACAGATTTTAGCACTCTGCCACCAGATACCAATTATGTAGTAATAAAGGGATAACCTTCTACCAACAAAAAAGAACTATTGAAGAAGCAAAACTATTGTTTCGAGGACACACAACTTTATAATAAGTTCCTTGAGAAGGGTAAGAGATCCGATAATTTGGCACTAATAAGCTCAGAAGTCATAATCATTATTGTATAGTCTACCAAAAATCAGGACAATATGATTCATACGCCGTTATACAAATATTGCATGACAAGACTAGACCACTCATATATGACTGGACAGTCCAACAATGCAAAATAGTTACATTATGTTTCCTTCTTAGAAAGTAAATGACTATTATGTTTAACATAACAATAATCTTTGCAACACCAAAAATACACATAAATAAGTTTAAAACATGAATGAGAAGAGTACAAATAGCCCCGAAACTAATTAGTAATGGAATTTTTTTTCGGTATAATATTGAAGAACCAATTTGAGCCCAGAAATGTACCAACATTAAACAAAAAATCACGCCAGCAACAGTTCCAATTTTAAGTAAGTAATTTTTTTTTTGCACATATTTAAGGCTTTACCATTAACATACTTCAAACACGGTGTAAATATTTTTGCCTACTTAGAAGGTTTTGAAAAATACATTCGTATTTTCTAATAATAAATACCTCATTTTTTAATTTCAATGACTATTTTATTGCTCAAAAATAATTTATATTGTTAAAAGTGTTAATTAAGTCAAATACTGATTGCATTGCATTGGTATTAATATCATTAATTTAAAAGCCTTTTGGGACACACAATTTCGATTTCTATGTTGCGTAGCGAATTTTTTTTCAATATGTTTTAAGATAGTCTTTTTGTCATGAAATGGTGCCGGTTACAGTTTAAAAGTCTAATTGATAATTACTCCCTACCCCGCCTAACAAAACTCCGTGAAATGACTAGGCTAAAATTTTATGCTGAATATCATCATCATAACCTTTTAATTAGTTCCATTGCAGGTTAAAGTCCTCCTTTCACCTCCTGAATAAGGGAGTAGGTCATACTATAGTATAAGAAAGAGTATCTCGTACTACATACACACAGTATCGCACAGGCACAAGAAATGACAACTAAATGTCCAAGTTCCACCGAAAGGGTCCTGTGTGTGGTGGAGGCAAGTTAGTAATCAACAGTACTTTCTTTTGGGGTCGCAGAAACATTGATACAACTACACACAGCCTTTTTGCAGAGTGACCAGCTGCATATTTAAGTACTCTTGATTAAATTACCTTTAACGTGATAGGGTGAATGGCTTCGCGCACAGAAAAGAGAAAAAACAGTAGAAATAGCATGACTAAAATTAATGAATTTTCATAAAATTATAATAGTGACTTTTTATGAATGAAATGTAGGTATTGACAGATATATTTTATCGACCTTATCAGTAGCACGCGGGCTGCATCTGCATGCAACTTCTATTAAGCAAGGTTTTATATTCTATGCCTTCGCCAACAAAAACTTTTCAAATGATCCTGTACTCTTCCTGTACGGCATCCAAAGCATCCACAATTCCACAGCGTGAAATCGAGTTGGGTACAACAAAGCTAATATGTTTTTGTGAATGTTAAGTAATCACGTTTTGTGTATGTTTTCGTTCACATGGGAATCGGGAAGTTACGTATGTATGAACAATGAACATGGTGAGTAGAGATTTAACACGCCTGTGTTGACTTTGTACTCCAAATACTTAATGTGCGTCCTTGAAGTGAAGAGTACATTGTACATTGTACATTACTGGATTTTGTTTACTCTACCCAAATAAGTGGGTACTAAAAATATGGTGACAGAAGTTAACAAACTTCTCATTATAGTTAACAAAGAAACCTATCAGACTAAGTACCCGATACTTATCATCTGAGAGACGACAGATCGCCCGTTTTGTTTCTTCGAAGCTCGTCGGTTTTTATGAGGCGTTTTCAAGATCAAAAATCAGTAGATGGCAATATCAAAATTAGAAAATCACCTGTTACTTTGACGGTAAAAAAGCGCTTTTCGTCAATCATCATCTGATTGGTGAGTGAAATTGGTGGTATTGCTTGTTTTTCTGTAGTATTGAAAACCTCATAAGATATCTGTACGTCCTGGGCTGCCTCTTTCGGTTGCAACACTCGCACTGCCTTCTTAAGATAATGTAGTTCAGTTTCAAAGTCCTTACAACCGGTCAACTATCTCTCGGGTCACGCATCCATGAAAAAATTTTCCCTTGTCGATAGAGAATTTCCACATCTCATTTCTCTGTAAACTCTATGCTTCGCTCATTAAAAAGCCCACAAAGCGAGGTGTAAAATTAAACAACATTAGCACAGGACAAATTATAAAACAAAAGTTTAATAAACTCTTAGGTCCTCCACATACATACGGAATTGCGATCCGGAATCCTGATTCAGGATTCAGTGTTGTCAACTATGGTTACAAAAATTACTTAGAGTGCTGTTTAAAAAATTAATTAGGCATTAATTAATGACAACTGTATTTTTAGGTATTTATTAGGACGAAACAAAAAATTTCTATTCATAATAATTACTATCATGTGATGAGGTCATGACGTTACGAATGTTACGATGATGGTTTGTAAATTGTATTCCAATATTAATGCAACTATATCAAAAGACTATCGATAGTTTTAACATTAGACGTAATCTGCATCCAAATTGGCATGAACCATTATCACACAAGCGGTTTTTGAGCGTAGGCGATTTCGCAACTATGCCGCAACGACGTCGCAACTGCAACGTCACGATACGGTATCGTTCCATCAACGCCTACGCTCAAAAATCACTTTAAAATATGCCACCTAAGACATCAAAAAATCACTAGATCTAGTGATTTTTTCTCTAAAAGCGGCAACACTCCATCCGGAATCTAATTCCGATTCAGGCTTATTCCAGATGTATGTGGCGGACCTTAGTGGACGTGTAAAGCGGCTAATTAAAACGAGGACAGAGCGGCGCACTGCGCTCGCTGTGGTCACAAATTAACCTGAACTGTCAGCAAAATAGGCCAAACGCTTATATCGTCGGTTTATCGCAAGAAGTCTTTAACGTCAAAAAGTCACTAAGAACAGCTGACCATACTACTGAATTCACCGCGACGAGTACTATTATAAGCGAAAATCATTATCTGGATAGTTCTTCAAATTTCACCTTTATCGGCTTATCGCAATAAGTCATTAACGTCAAAAGTCACTAAGTACATCTGACCATAGTATTGAGTTCACCGCGACGAGTACTATTATAAGCAAAGATCATTATCTGGATAGTACTTCAAATTTTGCCTTTATCTATGAAGTATGTATTAAGTTCATAACACCTACAGACAAAAAAAAATGCCAAAACTATTTATGTTTTCTCGACTTTTACAAAATAGTAGTTAATGACCTCTTGCGATATTCCACATTATGACACGTGCTAGCAAGCAGCGAGCACGGCGGAAATAATTTATATGACATTTCTTCTGTAATTACAATGAGACAAAACATTTCGAGTTGAGTAATCAAAACAATTTATCAGGGAATTAAACGTACAGAGAGTAGACGTTCAGCGAATTGGACGTACAGAGATTGGACATTGGGAGCTCAGAATGGTAGTCCCATTCGTGGTATAAATTATGGACCAAATTAACTTAGCTGCATGCTTATTCGTGAGAGGAAGCTTTGCTCTGATATGGGAAGTATATTAGACGATGAATGCTGCAAAAATACGTTCGCTATAACAATTTTAAAACCTTTCAAAACTTTTCAAGTCTAAAAGAAAATTGTACAGGAAAGCGTCGTAAGTTGGTGTTATAAGTCTATTCAAGTCAGTGTTCTGAGCTGTTTAGAAAAACATCAATTAAAATGATTTTATGTAGTTGGCTGCGTATAATAAAATTTTTGTTCAAACAATTTTAAGCTGTTTGAACATAAGCGAAATAAGACAACAACCCTTTTAAAATATCAAATATCAAGGGTTGACGCGGAATGGAACTAATTTGGACAGGACACTTGTTTTTATAAAATCGGAGGGTGTAAACAGAGGGTTGAGTCAGACTCATTGGAGCGTGTCGTGACTCATATTGTCAAGACTCAAATATTACTAAACTCACGACCATATTCCTTTACGGGGTGAGCTGTGCTACTAGTATCATCCAACCTTAGCGTAGAAAGGTTCAGCTTATAGCAGGGTCTTACTTAATATGCTGACGGGTTTTTAAGAGGATTATAAGACCATCATACTGATAAAAATTCTCTACGGGAATAACGTCGAAA
The DNA here is from genome assembly GCA_927399405.1 of Agonopterix arenella. NCBI lineage: Eukaryota > Metazoa > Arthropoda > Insecta > Lepidoptera > Depressariidae > Agonopterix > Agonopterix arenella. Next base: position 2,211,184 of record OV656700.1, on the reverse strand, counting down.
TCGCGAAAAAAATCAGCTGTTCCATACAAAATTCCAATCCTGCTCTAACCAAATCTGTAGATTTTATCATCCAAAATTGCACTGCTCTACGATGGATAACAATTAACAAGTCCTAATAGCCCGGAGAGCGATATGAGGAACACAGAGTTATCCCCCATAGAGACGAAGTTGCTGAGTTACTTTACAACTAGTTAACTATCCTTCATTTGTGTGGTGTAGCCGCTACACCACTACACTGTAGCATGTTACAATGCGTCACCAACACGCCGCCGCAAAGAGGCGAACGTCAAACGGTCAAAAATGAGTTAGTTTTTACCCGACTGCGCCAGAAGGACTCCCAAGCTCTATGTCGTCACATAAAGATGAAGACTAATAGAAAAAAAAAACAGTATTGACGGCGTATCTCAAAATATGTTCGAAATAAGCGCGTAATCGAAAAAAAACAATTATTGGTTCTCCTGGAAAATATTCACATTTGAGATTCGCCCCTTTGCGGCGCGGCGTAGCGTAGGCGACGAATTATACAAGGTGTTAAAAAAAAAACAAATAAACATTTAAGAGGATGGTTTAGACCAATAACGTTTTACAAATAGACGCGTCATACGCTAACATCACTGCACTTTAAAATGGTGCGATAAAGTGACGTGTAGCCCGTACACTAGACGGCGCGTGACTATGTGAAAGCCGGGCAATTACCCTGCTTTTTTATTGCCATTTTGTTCTAAATTTTAGGTTAAGACCATCAAACTGAGCAACTGACTTTTTTGTATATTTTGGTGTGCAAATAAAGAATATTTATCTTATCTTATCTTATCTTATCTTAACAACTTTCACTATGGGAACAATATCGAAATCGCGAAAAAATCTGATGTTATATATCTAAGAATTATATTCATACACACACACACCCCCACACACACACACACTTACATATACTCGAAGGGGTACTACAAAGTTACATACTTCTGTAAACAAATCAATTTGATGGGCAATCTAGTAATTTTTTTTTTTCAGTAATTAAAAGACTGCTAAAGAATGTGGAAAATTGCTGATAAATTAGATTAACTACACGCCTGAAGATTCTGTTCCGCATTAGAGTCAATCTTATCGGTAGTCAAGAATCTCGTAATTGGTATAAACCACGTATTAACTCATTCCATAATCATCAAGTCCACGTAAAGTATGTCCATACAAACCGTTAAATATACCTTAAATTCTCGAGCAATGGGTTCTAAATATGATATAATGATTCTCAAAGCAGCTATCATGTCAAGATGCGCACCTGTTCACCTGCCCAGCCCACCTCGCGCCAGGTCACGGGTTCATAACCTGTCCATCGCACCGTAACGACAATAACATTATTTCCAAACCAGACACTACTATAATTGCTTTAGCGAACATTTAATCATTACTGGAAATAGCCAGAGGCTGTTTGTTATCTTTAAAACACTGTTTATTATGTTATGTAAATGTATTTATGAATTATCTTGTAAATCTGACTGGTAGATTGCCTTAGCGGGATGATAATTACTAGCTATGTTTGCTTTATTATTCATGGTCTTACTGAAATCATTTGCAGACACAAAGGAAGCTTCAAGATTAACCTTTAAATAATTACTAATGCAATCGGAAATTAATATCCTTCAGGTTCTCGCAAAGAGCATCGAACAAAACATCCCTATTATAAGAGGTAAAGTAAAATGTCAAGGGAACACGGTTTTCTATACGCAAATATCGTTTGTGAACGCAAAGGTTGCCCTAATTGAGTTGGATGACAATAAACCAAGACCGGCGTCGCTTTTAAACAGTGTCTGGGAGAGAATTTTCCGACAATTATGTGCTGATTTAGAGGTCGTTAAGTCAAGTGTTTTGGATGATATTCTCTTTCGTCAGAAGCGCGTCTGGTACCGTTTCATAATGATCTTACGGCGTGAATGAGTTTAATTTTTTTTTAAAGTTGCTTAGAAATTAAAGATATAAGTCTTTTTTTTCCAGTGGATATCGAACGAGATGACTGACGTCTGATAAGGATTCTTTTGCAGTGTTTTTGTCAACCAACCTCGAAGTTAGATAGGTACAATTAAAAGCTAACCTTACTAATAGATACCTGTAACGCTATCGCACCCCAGAAAGGAATAAGGTACGCACGGCGACACATCAAGCTACACAAAACCAACATATAAGCTGGCCGCGCGACGTTATACGTTACTCGACCTACGCGCGCTCAGCTTATGTAGGTTTTGTATAGCTTGATGTGTCGCCGTGTGTACCTAGATGGTGTAGGTTGGTGAACAATAATAACACCTACATATAGACTACATATAGAATGAGCGATGATAGCCCATACGGAAGAGAGCTAGCGCCTCAATCACGAGGACGCGGTTCGATTCCTGGCCTGTACCACTAAGTTCTTCGGAATTTATGTACGGTTGTATTTATCATTTACTAGCTCGGCGGTGAAGGAAAACATCGTGAGGAAACCTGCATTCCCGAGAATGAAAAGAAAATACCATAAGTTCGGAGGTATGCGTAAAATATGGGTGAGCTTGGGGCGAACACAATAGATCAGCGATGGTCGCAGTGTTACATAACGACCCTTGCTTGCAATAGCCCAACCACAAATAATAATAATAATAGATATAGACCCTTCTTAATATGCCGACGGTTTTCTAAGAGGATGGTCTGACCATAAAACTGAAAAACGTTCTCTATGGGACCAACGTCAAAATCACGAAAATAGATAGACTGTCCCATGCATTTGGGTCGAGGAGGTTTGCAGTTTTGTATGGAACGTATTTTTGTCGTTATTTCGATGTTAGTCCCATCAAGAAAGTTGTTCAATTTGATAGCCTGATCATCAGCCTGTATAATTTCAAAAGACTTAATATAAAATTCGATTAATAACAACATCAACATTATCAAAATAGTTATTTACATTAAATTAAGTTTATGTTGAATCTTTAATAATACTGATTTCATTTTCCAGAAAGGAAAAACTAAATCGCCATTTAAATTTTATATCAGACTAATTGCACTCTTATGAAGAAAAAATATTTTTCTTATTTTACCGACCGACATGATATCAATTTGAGTTGTATGTGCAAACATATTAAAAGACTTATTACAAAAAAAAAATTGATGCTCAAACATCAAACACGTACGTTTACTGAAAAATGTGACATTATTTCCCCCTACCTCTAATTTGGGAGGCATGTTAAAGGAAAACTCCTTCTATTTTCCTAATTACACTTCCAAGGCGAAGAAGGCGGTGGATTCTCTTACCTTATTAAACTTTTTACTCCACTACAACGTAATATCGTTAAGGGGTTCCAAGTTGTGCTTCATATAATTATTGCGAAACTACTCAAAGAGGATCCTACAGCATAGTCCCCTAGTCTCTGTCTACACCTCAGGGGAAAAAACGTGACGTTATAGATGGATGAAAACTAATATTGGCTGTTATAATAAGTGGCAAAATACAATTTTCTAGATGTGGATTTTTAAGAGTTATTTAATTTGGAAAGCATATAATTATTACTCAAATCGTATTATAAATCGACGTATTAATTTGTATGAGGAGTTATGGATTTCCAGTTTCAGTAAAGTTGTTCAGTTTAGGCAATGATATTATATACCATAATTAGATATACCTACTAACAGTACCTAATACAAAGACAAAATTTACAAATCCTTCAAAGTGAAATTTCGAAACATTGGTTTACTGCAATGAACTAAAAATCACAAAAAATGTGTAATACCTATACCACGTATTAACAAACGGTTCCTGGATTATTATTTCATTTCTGAAACCGTTTTGTTTATTTTGGAGCTTTGACTATTTATTATAAGGACTAGCCTTGCGGTAGCAATTCCCCTAGCCACGGTACAAGATTAATTAATCATGTGCATTTACATTAAATTTTATACCTTATCACTAAACGAGACAGCCTATAATTGCGACACATTAATTTCGGACTTATAACGTTTAGAGTTCACACGAGACTTCTTTTCATGATTTTTAATGTTCAAAATAAGAATCTAAAGTTATGGGGAATAACATCCAAAGTTGCGGATTTCGTTTTACCTCGCCCCCCGCAAAAAGTGGCAGAAATGTTTGTTCGTAGAATTACACGCGTAACTAGTCCCTATATAAGTAGTCAAAGTTTTGGAGAGTAAATTTTAATAACACTACGATTTTAAGCTTCAAATTGGTCCTGTTTGTTAACTTCCACGTTATCCTTGGCAAATCATTTCTGACGCTCCTAGTTAGTTTTTCAACAATCAGAATCTAGACTTTTAGCTGGAGTAAGTATTGTTAAGTGCGACTGGATAAATGGGAGCGCTGAGTAATGGTGACACAGCGGTTCTCAATATTCAAGTAAGCAGTTGAAATTGAAACAGACATTCATCTGTATTTACTGACACATAGATGCATCAAAGAACGGATGAAGGATAATTTATTGAGAATATTTGTTTGTATGTCTGATGTTTTGTTTGTTTGTATGATTTGATGATGATCTGCATGCACCTACCTAACTAACTTACCTAATTCCGATGTAGTTTTCAGAAAAGATTGTGAATTGATTGAAGAGTGCTTTATTTTGAGTTTCATTAGATTCTATCGCATCCTTTTTAGATTACTCAATTAAATCAGACTCAAACAACACCGTCAAGAGGACAGCTCTTAAATAAGCTGATGATGAATTAAATCAGCATGCTTCGGCGGGTGATCATATTATTGACACCAATAATGAGTCGCTCTTTATCAGATCACCCAGGTGATAAGTGGATTAAACATGGACCCTGATTGTGCTAATTTAAAACATTGAAGTTCAATCCTTCCCAATTCAATTTCTATTTTCTAATCACATTGCAATCCAGTTACTATTCAACTGTGTTTTGGTTAAACTTGACTAAATTATTATGTGATTGACAGCTGATACGTCTGAGCGATATGTCAAAGGGCTGTCAAATGATTAGCGCTGTCGCGCTATGTGCAAAAAGTTGAACTTCGCACGTGGTGCAATCACGGTTCAGTGAAGATTTATTTAGATGCACGAAGTCGCGGGCACAGCTATTATAATAAACTAACATTGAACTAATGAAAAATGTAGGTTAGATAAAGCATTTTGAGAACCACCGCCAGCTCCGTCAAGCAATAGGTACTTCACAGCTGTGTAGACTCGGAGCCCTCGTAAATACAGCTTTAGCAGCAATTACAGGGACGTGTGTACTCGTCGTTTTTATGGCAGTATAGTACTTGTTAGCGCTTTACGTCCGTCCGTCTCGACACGAGTCGCCGATGTGAACGGTTTGTAAATCTATCGCCCACTGTACTTGCGGAAAGAAAATCACGTGTAATTGTGTATAGGGTTATGTTATGGCCTTTTGTTGTTGACTTGGTAGAGACGTGGGCATTCAAACAGAGGGAGGTAAGCTTTCTTAGCACCTACAAAAAGTAGATGATTTCGAACTCGTATCACTCACTCACTCGTATAAGAAATATCCCAGGCAATCGCAAGGAATTATCCTTTTAACAGATTTTAAGCGTTGTCTTATATAAGGACTAACAAAACTAGGTGAAACTATTTTAAGGGGATGATCAGACTATCAAACTGAACAACTTTCTCTATGGGATGAATATCGAAATCGCGAAAAAAAATTCTCCTGTCTCATACATTTAGGTCGAGTACGATTGTATGGAACAGCTGATTTTTTTTTCGCGATTTCGATATTGGTCCCATAGAGAAAGGTGTTCAGTTTGATGGTCTGATCATCCCCTTAAAATAGTTTCAGCTAATTTTGTTAGACCTTATAAATGGCTATTAGTCGTCAATACAGGTTTTTTTAACATTTTCGAACCGGCAAATACAATATTGCTAGTAGCTACTGCTTACCTACAGCCACAGCGGACAGCGAGGGAACCATTCCGGCATGGCAGCATGGCAGCGTGATATAGAGCGCTATCACGCCTTCGCTCTCTTTCTATTTGCGCGCGAAAAGGTGTGATATAGCCATATCACGCGCAACATGCTACGGCGTCTGATATCAAAGGGCAAGGACCTGATAGGTCAATCGCACCAGTTAAAGAAATTATTCACATTTCACTAGCAAGCAGTGTCAAAACATTGTCCAATGTGGCAGGACAGGAACCTTAATCAGTCTAGTGGTAACGCCTATCGCTACATATGGATTGGATTCTGTATTAAGATTATCTCATGTTTTCTAGTCACCATTATACAAGTTTAGAGCATATTATGTAACCTCTGTTAGATAGAAATGACCTGGCCAAGTTCACAGCTCTGATATCATCTGAACTGCATACGTAGACCGGCAATGCACTGTGCAGATATAAAGTTTCAAACGACTTACGACTTAAGTCCCTAATCCCCAAGACTCAGTTTTAACACTTCGGCTTACGTCAGAAATTGAAATAAAACTAAATTAGAATGTAGCCGGTCTCTAGAGGATTATCTTCCAAAACGGGTATCAATATTCAAGGTCCCTGTGGTGCGTAGGTTAGCAAGAATGTAAATTTTGACAAACACTTGTCTTTCTTTCTATTGTATCTTATTACAGCATTAAATCTGGTTAGAGTTACATCACGAGGGTATAAATAACGTGAAAATAGAAAAGTAGATAAACGGATCATCGACGAAAAAGTCCAACCGAGTCCTGGAGATTTCTCCGTCAACTCAAAATATTCCGCACATCGTAACAAACTTTCAAAAATCTTACTACTTTACTATAGAAACACTAAGATTTCTAAACTTTAAACAACAAACTACATTTCGAAGAATGAAGTACATAGGTGCCAAGCAAGTTTCACATATTCAACGAACTTCAAACACCGGCACCGGCCTACATAAATATACACACGAAATCACAACGTCGGGATGTAAATTGGATGTAAAGAAACTTTGCTAAAACTACTCAAAAATAGTTTTAAGCATGCATGGCATAAGCAGGCATACAACCGATTAAGATGTATTAGAAAAGCAAGTACACAGGATATTTTAAGTGCATAAGATGCACTTTCTCGTCCTTACCCTCCTGAATCTGATGGAACGGGAGACCGATACGATCAGAGGTGGGATCGGATGCAGTGGCTATAACCGGCAGCGACACGGTGAGGGCATCAGAGATGTTGACGATGCCTGAAGGAATTAGACTTACGACAGAGTTGATGCTATTCGAAACTACCACACTGTTGTATCCAAAACATTGATTCTTACCATACTTCCAGCGATGTTCACAGATAAACAGTTTTTATGTGACTTCTCATGAAACCAATCTTGCCAATGCATATTTACCGCAGCGTACAAGCAACTAGAAATCAAATAATGTGCGTCGAACGGTATCAAATCAAATAAGGCTAGTCTGAATAAGGCCGGCCTCATTCAAGTTCCACTGAGCTAGACCGCGCTTCAAGCCACAGCCAGTTCTGGAAGTTGGAAAAGAGGTCGTGTTAGAGCTTAAGCTGGGATTTCAGTTTTCCCGTTTGCGAACAGGTATACTTATATTAGATTTCATTAGAAACTTCTTATGATGTGAATAAAAATAAAAAGGGAATGTTTTCACAACATAAAACTTATATCATAGCAGCCATCGCGCAGGCATACCGACAGAAAACTTCCTGATCAGTAGAGAGTGACGTTGAATCTCCATCTCTACTTTGGGCAGTCCTGACAGACTTCACCTTCACCTGTTTATTATACATCTTATTACACATTCTTTTTGGTTTCAACTACTTTTGGCATGATATTTCCTAAAGACGACGTCCCCAATGCATTCCTGGACTCCTGACTCGTAGTACGTTCTCTTACGTGTGCGATGCTCAAACGAACGACATTGATTGATCTGACAATACTAACGACCCATTGCTCAACAAATATATCATTCGAAGGGATAGCTTTAAATGATGGAAAAACTACATTCTTCAGATGGTATGATAAAACAGCAGCGTGATAGAATTGTCTTGTGGGAGTCGATGACCCACAAAGGTTATTAAAGTAAGGTGTTAAATTAGTACCAATGAAAGAAGAACTGACACAGGTAAAAAAATAATTAAAGCACAGTTTTCAACGTCACCTTATTTTTGTCGGTGGAGTACTCTCCAATCCTGTCTCTTTTTTTGCGGGTGTCTTGAGTTCTTAATACGACACGACATCAACCTTTTCTTTCATACGTGCAAGATAAGAGATAACTCTGTCTAGGGCTTTCTCTGCCTCTCTAGAACGTTACTAATAGCGTTTAAGCTTACCTAGTTTATTCATTAAAAACTTAAGACATTTTAAAAGAAACAATATAGGTACCTCTTTAAATCTTGGCAGAAATGTAGGTTTGCAAAGCTGCAACAGCTTTATCGGAAATCCGAGACTCGTTTTATTTTATCTAATTCAAACTAGGTTGCAGCAGAAGTAATGGGGCTCGAAGCAGGCGATTTTATGCCTTACTTGATTCTACGGACCGAGATCAAAGCTTTCAGTAAAAGCTTCCTCAGATTGTATGTCTTAGAGGTTTATATTGGAGTATTTGTAAACATTTACTATATTGCCGATTGGTTTCCGTGTTCAAATATGACTATTATGATTTCGAGACACATCATTTCATTCTGCAACCTATCTCGTCTAATAAAAGTAAACCTTGCTTGCAACTGCACCCGTAATAAGAAGCTTACTAAGCTACAGTACGACCCGGAAAATAATTACTATCGTCAATCTTCTTTTGCGCAGAGACCCCCGACAAAACCCGAAGTCGTTTAGTCAAGAAGCCAATCGTGACAAGGGATTGAAGGAGTCACATCCTGATTGGTCAATATAATTTCGCGCGCTATTAAAATTTGTCAACGACGCAGGTACATCGGGGGAACTTATAAACCTAGTACTACTGTATTTTTTTAAGTAAATTTCTAAGTCATGTGTAAGGTATGTATGCGTAAACAGCTGCCATAACACAATCCTGCAAATTGTAACCTCAAACTACCGCGTAACCTCTATTTAATTAAACCAAAGGGAAATTTCACGCAATGCAATTTGTAATACCGCCCATACAAAATTACAAACAAGTGTAATTAAAGCTACCGAGGCTTTGTGTTGGCCACTGGTCACTGTCCAGCCACTCGCCCGTATTGAGCAATGGACCGCAATGGTAGGTAATATCAAACCACTCTCGGTTTCAATTGGCTTCATTCACAAAATTTTGTAACGAACTCACCATATACGTAGAGGCTTTTTGTTACAAGGTTCTGTGTGAATGAAGTTTCGAAGCCTGTTTTGTTTCGAAGGTTGTTCAGACATTACTGATGTGATCGATGAGTGATGATTGATGACATTTCAACGCAGTCGCAATTTGATTATAATTAGCACATAAAAAGTATAACAGTGTCATAGGTAGTGTATTTTTTTTTCATTTGGAAGTAATAAAATGCAAATGTGAGTCACGTTGCAGGTTCTGACCCGAGCATTCGTCTCGCGTGGATTTCGCGCGTCGCGTTTTTGCCTGCCACGAGGCTCCGCAATCCTCAAACTCTTCTTGTTCTTGACTAAAAACAATCCCTGAGATTGGGATAGATTCTCCCATATACACTTGACACTGGCGGAAATGCAGTGCTAAAGCACAAGCAAGAGTCAATTAATTATAATTTAAAAAAAATGCAAATGAGATTTTCCTAAGAATGTTTGGCTAATAATTATTTTACTTACATCCCATTTTAGTAAATCTAGAAGATATAAAGAAAACCCACACAAAAAATTGTTTAATGAATAATTGCATAGCTCAAGTAGAGGGGTAGGGTAGAATGAGGTAGATAGAATTGTATACTGATTACTGACTGATCAGTGAATTAAAAAATACTACTTTTAATAGAAACTGCATGTTTTATTTATACAATATTCCAATTCTTCTTGTTCTTTTCGTGTCAATGGTTCTACAGTGATGTTTTTATATTTTAGTAGCCAGGTGTTCGGCAAGCCTGACAGCGTAAGGAGTAGCTGTAGTTAAATCCTCTCTCGTGCAGGTGTTCGGGCACAGCGTGCATTCCAGCAGATGACCCATCGACTGAATAGGTTCACCGCAATCACACTGTGTCAGACCAGGATCCCTATACCCCCAGTTACACAGATTTAGTCTGCAACGACCGACCTGAGTGCGAAGCCGATTTAAGGATTTCCACATTTGCCATTGCAGATTGTGTCCGGGCGGTAGTTGTTCCTGTGGGGAAATGAACTCAGCTGGTGGGGGTACCCTTTCTTTCCACAGAGTGCATCTTGTAGCAGACGGGTCATTACGTATAGCCGACGTATAGCGTTGGAAGCTCCTGCGGCTCTTGAGGCGGGCTTGTGGGCTTTGGTGGCCATATAGAGGGTGTCGGCTATCGTGCTCTTGCTTATATTTTTCTACGGAGCAAGCCACATCCCGCCGCACTCCAGGAGGTGCTATACCAGCCAAAGGGTAGATTAGGTTCAGAGGGGTAGGATGTTCCAATTAATAAAATAGAATTTCCCAGCTCCGGCAACGCCACAATTTTACACTAAAATATTATTGTAGTTCCAAAGCGCTTTAACTATGACAGTTTACTAAAGATAAAAAGTTGTTTGAACTTTTAATATAAAACATTGCAAACTCCTACACGCTTGTAAACGCTTAATCGTAATTGTTTAAAGTAGTTAATGCAAAGTTTATCTATTTATCATACAAAATGTTACCGCATTGAATTACGTGAAAATTTTTTTTAACGACACTAAACATCGTAATAAACATTTTTTAAGAATTTATTAAGGCGCTAACAGTAGTAATGCATCGAATTCCTTTGAAAAAAATAAAAAAAATAGTTGATTTCTTTCTCGTTAAGTATTCAATTTTTTTTTCGTTCGCATGCGACTTTGTTTAATTTAAGTACGTCCTATAAGTTAGGTATTTTGTTTACTGATATGATGATAGTTATTTGTAATAGGTACCATGTTTTCGCAGTCATACCTATAATCAATGTTAACACAAACAAATAACCAACACAACCGAATAATTTAAATAAACGAGCATTTTTTTGTCCCACTGCTGGGCAAATGCCTCTGAGAAAGTTATAAGTTCTGGAATAACTATATGCTAACTATAAAAGTAATCCAGCAGTTTTGCGTGTACATCAAGCATCCAAAGGACATCCATGTTGATTTTCAAAATACAGGGTGAAATAGATATCATTAGCATCCTTTTAAACTAAGATTCTACCCATCAAACTGAACAACTTCTACTATGGGAGCAAACCAATCAGAGCACATAAAAAATTTGCTCTTGCATACATTTGAGTCGAGTCGGCACGGTACGGCACTGTAGTTTAGTATGGAACATCAGATTTTTTTTTTTGCTCCCATTGAAAAAGTTCTTCAGTTTGATGGGTAAAATCTTAGGTTAAAAGGATGCTAATAATCAATTTCATCCTGTATATACAAGGAAGATTGGGTGTCGCTGCTGTAAGCGCCTTAAAAACAAGTTTTTATCACTTTCTTAATAAAACTACTTACATATCATTAAAGGAAATCCTTTTAAAACGCCAACACAACATGTTTAATTACAACACTTTCACTGTATTATATTTTTAAAGTAGAAACTTAATTAAACTAATTTATGAATTTAATTTATCAACCCGTAAACATGACATCATCTCGTTATCATTTTATACCGATCTTAACACAGACAGACTTTTGTAATGAAATAAAATGATCTTTATTCGAGATGTGTTTCTTGGAATAACATTCTAAAAGACAAAAATATTTGTAGGAAAAAACTTTTGTCGAATTAAGTCAAATGGTATTCATGGAATTATCTTATTTTTGGAAAAGTTCTTTAAAATTAACAAAAATTTGTTTCGGATTAAATACAACGATATCTTTACGGAATGAATCAGATAAACGGGTACTGGAGGGAAAGTAAAGGTACCATCAATATTAAAGATAAAAAAAAACTTTACTAAAACGTAACTTTATAAATTTTCAATTCAAAGACAATAAATTCGGTACACGAATTTCTTTATCGTTTTTTTTCTGTTCGAACCGAAAGCGAAAAAGTGGTAGACGTGACAAAGTATCAAAAATTCAATTTTTATAAATCTACCTTCTACGGAGTTCTGCTACAAAACTTAAAAACTCATCACGCTATAACTTTTCTGTATGTGCCAACTGTATTTTTTGTAACAGTGGAAAATATTAAAACATAACTTATTTTATCAAGTCTTTTGGTTTTGGACCCACAAATGTTGTCTCCATCGTCCCAAATGCAAAGCATAAGCCTACCCTTATGTAGAATGTATGGGCGTAAGTCTACCACACGTGCCCAACGCCCCGATTAGTGAACTTACCGAACCGATATCACCAGATTTTGGTATGGACCAAGGTTTACAGGGAAATATTTTGGATCAGTTATCATTATCATTATTTAAAAAGTATTTTTTTACAAAATTAAATACTTATATTGACGCAGTCGAGTAAAAAGGCATTAATTCTTCCAACTACATTTTATAACATTAAACCAAGCCATCTTAGAGCTAAGTAGTTAGGCCAACAAAAGATTGAATTAATTTCTTGCAAGATGGCCGCTTCGAGAGCCAAGTCATATAACGAAAGAGGATTAAGCTCCCATCTTGTAGATTAGCGGTGAATCTTGAACTAAATATTGATCTAAAAGCTATTGAATTATGGATCAATTTAGAATAAAGTGAGGATAGGTTGTTATGGAGGATTTGCTTTAGAACTCGCTCCTGCGGGAATTTGCTACCAAACATTTTCACTTAATAAACGTAAGCCCCTTCAATTTCATATCAAAAGTTACATCACGTATCACATAAATTTGTTCGATAACCATGAAACGTAAGTACATATGTATAAATTGTACTGTAAAAAAGAGAGTAAGTAGATACTGAAGTTATGTTGTAAATGTAGGTACTCACAATAAACATTTTCTCTAAGATGAAAGTATAGTGAATTATCAAATAACGACGACAATAAATTTTGTTTAAAACGCTCATCTCCAAACTAGATACTGAGAGGAATACCAGTTAATCGTATCTAAAGCATAATCTTAATGTAAAATGGTTCAACTGTAATATTATGTGTATGTTACTTTAAACAAATATTGTTTTTATCTACCGATATAATTATAAAATGAAACATCAATAAAAACTTTCGATGCAATTGACTCTCCGCCAAAGGATCATCGATCAATAATATTACATAGATGTAATAAACCAATGAACAAAGCTTTTCGATTATATCGCTTTCAACTATCTTATCGACGTAACGGGTTTCAAAGAAACGTTTCGAACGCATAGGACACTCTTTATAGACTTTACGACATTACCGCGATACTAAATTACAAAATCTTGCAACGATTTATGTGACGCGGTCAGTAAAACAACATAAACAAGTCCTAAAGTCTCGCACATACAGTATTTCAACAGTGGACTTGGAGCATCGGAGCGGAGTAGTATCGGACCTCATTGTAAGAGAGGCCAGTCCCAATGGGAGACATTCTGCCTGATTTATGTTATATCTCGCGACTCGCTCTAAATTCGAAAGACAAAGCACGGAGTTACTAAAATTGTCACTTCTCGGTTTATATTTGAAATAGATTCGTCTTTCTCCAAAAATACTTGGCGGAACTACAGAAAAGTCAGATATTGATAACCTTTTCTATTTCAGATGCTTTGTGCCTTGTATACTTTTACTCAGAAGCATCGAGCAAAGGATTGTCCGCTGATCTTTGGGCCCTATTTAATACACGTGACAATTCAAGGTACATTGCTGGTTACTAATGATGCTAAACATACAGTAGGTAGTATGTGTCCTGACATTCTCAGCAATGTACCTTGAATTGTCATTGTAAATTACAATTGCCATTTTTATTAAATGAGACCTTGGCCGAACTTCATCCTTCCCAAAATTTTCCACTGTAACAAAACCAGCGAAACCCTAGCATGAATAGCTTTGTCCTGATTTGGCTGACTCAACTAGATCCTAAACCATCCAGCAAGAGTTTCTTCAATCGTCCATACATAGAAACAAACAATCGAAGGCGCCTCATGCATGAGCAACAATAGACACTGCAGTATTCCAAAAAAAGACCGTTTTGTAGCACTTACTTGCCGGAGAGTACAAGTGACAGACTGTCAACCTTGGTGACCTTCTCGTGTGCGTAGAGCTCGTGGCACTTGAGATGCCGCACATTGCGCATGCACATCAGAACCCGACGGAACTGTCGGCGGGACACGCGGAGCGGCTTGAAGAGGGCCACGTACACCTGACGGAAAAAAATAATGTTTACATGATAAAAACTAAACTGAGATTATATGCTCTAACTAAACAACTGTGCTGTCGCGACACCCGCCATGGTGGTGTCTTTTCAATTCTTCAATGTTCTGTGGCTTTAGGAACTGCAGTCCCATCTAGTGACATCATTGTCATTGCTATTCTTTAATATTAAGGATACTATTGGAAATTGAACGACGAAAAAACAGGTCATGCCCGTTTTTGTCAGATCCTCATTTTCATCTCGGAAATCTCAGAAAATAATTCTAAACAGCTATTAAAGCTCTTAAAATCCCTTCCCACAATGAGAAACAAGCGAAACTTGATTGATGAATAATTTAGGGCAGATATGGCCACGGACGGTGGTGAATAATGAATTCCAAGTAAGTAGGCACAACACGGCTGCTAATGCTAAAATAGCCTCACGAGATGCTCTTTGTTTATTAATTTACGCTTTTAGGGTTGTACACTTGTCAGTGTCCATTAGCACTGCAGCCGTATTTTACACTGATGTGACAGTTGATAGCCGCTTATGTTTATCGAGGTAAGCTTTCGAATGTATGATAGAGGATGTCATCTTATCCAAAATACCTGCTGCTTTTACTGATCGTGCTCAACGTCTTAGGCGCTATAAAGTTCGGGATGAGCAACATATCAAAGATCTCCGCTTGTTCCGACTGGCAAATCTACTCAGTCTGCGGATTGTTTAACGAAATCTACTGAAACTGGGGAAACTAAATCAAATGTTGACACTCAGGGAGCTAAGTGAGACGATGTGATTAGGACTTTAGAGCACATGTAGAAGAAATGTAAGGCGTAGCTGACAATTTGTTCAAGAATTCAACCCAGAGAACAAAGTCTACAAGACCTACAAATTCTGTACAAATGTAACCGACGTCCAGATAGCTTTTATGGCGATATAAAATGTACGTCTGTTTGGCCTAAATATATTATTGTTTGGGAGAAAAAGGTCGAGTGTCGAGAGTGTAGTCTTTGAGCTTTATTTTGGGGAAAACCGCAACGGATTGGACATTTGGTTTGTAAAATGGAACAACATGTTGCTTTGTTGCTTTTGTACGTACTTACATAAAGAAGATTTAAATTTTTATTTTCATTTCATCAGACAATACATAAACAAACTAGTCTGTAATCCCATTCGAGGCGGGAAGAATCTCTAAACCTTTTATGCGCGCAGTTGCAGCTAGGTTCACTTTTAGCATACCTATTTCAGGTTTCAGAATAGATTGTCGTGTCAATAGTCATTGGAGCTTAGCCTTCCACCTTCACATACAGCAAAAGACAATAGACTTTATGCTCCTGTCGTAATCCTGATAAGTTTGATTGGATTCCTGTATTACCCTGTAGGTCACTCAACGAAATCGCAAGATATGAAATCAAATAATTTATTTGTTTGACTTTTGGTGGTACATACTTCGGATGTTAGTAGGTAATATAAGTTCTTACAGAGACAACAATAATCTGCCGCGATGGCGTACAAATATTTTGATAAAAAGTTTTAACATATTACGTTTTACATTCAATATTATGGGTTAAAAGATCTGTTATAGGAACACCAGCCGTCCAGAGACGTTGAGATATGTATCCTACTTTACCCTCCTCCTTACCTCAAAAGGTTAAAAGGAAACCCAAATATTTTATTCAGTTTTAAAATATCGCTCTAGTTTTACCGCAAGTCTTTATCTGGATTTAATACTCTCAGCTCAATAAGGATTAAGTGGAATACTAACTTGAGCAGTTCTTTCAAAAGCTTCTACTTAAATCAACTTCTATAACTTTTAGCACTGCATGTAGAAACGCAGAACAATGGAAGCTTTTAGAAAAATAGCGTATACCGAGCGTCATATTGTTGGTCTCCATTGTGTCCGATCCGGGGAGTAAATAGTACAGCCGTTCATGTTCACTTATTTAACACACCCGGTTACCTGGATAATTCATGAAGCTTTGACAGCTGTATTAGAATGAAGAAACTAGCTAAATACCAGTGCTTCGCTAAAATCATTGCCATAGAATGTAATATTCTACCGCATTTACATACCTCATAGAGTGATTTTCGAAAAACCATTTTTTTAGCGAACTTCAAGGAATTAAGGGATACGTACCTACATACGTGCCAAAGGACATATCGGAAAATGGGCCTGACGTTTTCTACAGACCTCAATGTTGCGTCAAAAAACTGCTGATTATTAAAATAAAACGAAAAAAGGATTTTCTGACTAGACTCATTCACTGAGTGAGTAGACTTTGTTCAATTCCGTATGATGGTAGTTTTTTTTGGCATTTAATGTTTTGATTTTATTTTTAAAGTTGCTAATGGAAGATAATTCTCTCGTATTAAATGACGCAATAAAGATTAAAGTCGTACAACTTAATTGGGCAGATTACGGCCACATTTAAGTTTAGTATGTTTGCTTTGAAGTGAGATGTTAATAACCAATACATGTACGAAACGTAAAGATTTTATCCTTCATTAAATTCTCGTAAATAACATCCTGAAATTAAATATCAGATTTCGCAAAAATATCTTTGTATTCTTTAGAATATCCGGGTGTTTTAACACGTAGAAGAATTTTGTAGGTATCATTGGCATCGGCAATTTAAATGTCTTCTATACCTATACTACATTTTCTATTAACGTAGAGTAGGCATGAACTCTAAATATAATGTACACGAACGGATGTACTACAAATGCAGAAAAATATTCATCTCGAGAGCGAGCGCCCTCCAGAATAGCTCTGTTTGTTCGACGAAGGAAAATATTAGGCGGTGCAAGTGTTTTTGACGTGTGGAATGAAATTTCAAAAAATCTTTTCTAACCTGAAACGTTCACTACAAATATGTTTACTGTGAATATTTTAAACATGTAGGCAACAGATTTGTTTACAAAATCAATAGCCACCTACTTAGCTTTATTTATACTTGATTAATTACTAAAAGAAGATAAAATCAATGTAGGCGACCTAAAGTTAAGTAAAGGTCGTACAAATTAAAGGTAAACATTGGCGCAGAATGGCGACGATCTCGGTCGAACGATATAGGCAAATACACGACTCACGGGATGTTAATGTGACCGCGCTCGCTCGCTTAGTGTTACGGCACACCTGCTGAACGTTCCGCGTCGAACGTTCCGTTGAACACGCGCGCAACGCTTTTCCCTATACCGGCGACACACCAGCACGGCTAGCATGCCACCCACGAAA
Source organism: Agonopterix arenella (assembly GCA_927399405.1). Classification (NCBI taxonomy): domain Eukaryota; kingdom Metazoa; phylum Arthropoda; class Insecta; order Lepidoptera; family Depressariidae; genus Agonopterix; species Agonopterix arenella. The sequence continues at coordinate 2,193,669 of OV656700.1, read as the reverse complement.
AAGCGTTTAAAAGAGAAAAACGTCATGCGCGCTCTTTCTAGCATACGTAAAATAATTAAAATGGAGGCACGTCTCGATTTTTATCGTTTTCACGGGGGTGGCATGCTAGGCCTGCTGTACGCGTCATTGCGCCATTTTGCCTAGTAGACGCGTATTCGACGGAACGTTCGGCGCGGAACGTTCCGCAAGTGTACCGTTACACTTACATGGAGTCTCATTAAATTTTTCTTGTTCGCTATTGGTAACCAGATTTAAGTACACAGTAGAGTAATTCCTCAGGGAGCCGTAGCCGGTGGCGGCGCGATTAGAGACAGTTTAATAGTTCAATGTAAAGTTTGTTTACAAAATTGAGACGGCATATTTTATCGCGGCTTATCTTTTTACAAGTTTTGTAGATTTGTCGTATCATCAAACGTTCAATGACTTTGATCTGACTGACTGGAGGGTATAAAGCATGTATAAAGGCACCTACTTAACTAAGATATGAAGATATAGAAAGCTCATACGCATAATCATAAGAAAAACATTTTTTTTTCTTCTGCTAAAACTTTATTAAACTTTAGCAAGTTAAATAGTATGAAACTACGCTTTGTAAACAAGCTTTAAATATTGTATCTTCTTAATATGAAACTAATCGTTCTATCCTTTGAAAGAATACTCTAATGGCAAGCGCTGCAAGAACGGTCGAAATGAAACCCCGTGTATTTCTATGTGTACCAATAAGGTCACTTGTTAATGATTCTAATATCCGTGACAAGGTCAACTTACACCTCTGCTAAGGTAACTTTTAATATAGGTACTTCACAGAGGGCAGGCTAGTTCTTTAAACTTTTTAAGGGCCATTGTAGAACTCAATCCTCTGTGTCACAAGCCGACAAAATTAGGTAAGTAATACATAAAAAAAAAATTCAGTCCACAACCACATCCACCAAGTTCTTGGCATAAGCCATCTTTTTATCTTAACCATTTGTAAAGGTCCCGTTCTTATCTCATCCAATGTAAACTCGTCCTCACAATGTCGTCCGACCAACAACGTGCCAGTGATATGCCTACTGACCCCCGTCTCTCCCTTGGACGTCTCTCCCGATGTCATTATAATATACACACATATTATAATCTATTCTGAAACCTTCCATTATGCTAAAAGTGAGCATTGCTACAACTGCGTGCTCAAAAAGATAATTGGTAGTTGTAGCAAAGTTTCTGACCACTCAAATGGGATTATTGTCGTGAGTTTGTGTGTATATGTAGGTATTATTAATGCAGAATAAAAAACGTCATATAAATAATACCGGCTAACCAATTAAATTTAAAAACGCTGGCAATCATTGACATATATCTTAGGTCTCATTTTCCGATGCTCACTTTATACTTATTCTTGATTCTAATGAATGGTTAAAATACGTTCGAAAAGGTAGCTTGGACAGCAATTTACGAAAATAAAGGCACGTTGGCATTGTAAGCAGTAATCTTCAAAAAGAATGGCACGTCGGCAATTATTTCTGCATATCGCAGCAAAGATTCCCGAAACGCTCGAAACCCAGTTTACCCGAAGTCAGCTTGTTAGAATACGGAATAGCTTGCCAAATTAAAACAACTGGAATCTACATACAAACAGAAGTATAGTAAGAAGTAGGTACCTATAGGCAGTTCATATTTTGAAATCTTTTAAGGTCCATTACAGAAGACAAACAATTTCTTTAGGTGGGATCCGGGACAGCCTAATAATAAAAGGTCATTCTTCGTCGTATTTCTACTTAATTCCATCATTGTTTTTCACATGCAGACACACGGCTGTATTCCCTTTTGGGTTATCTTGTGCGTACAGTTATTCAAAGGGGTAAAATTAAACTTTCAGTAAAATAGGCGCGCCTACAAATATACTGCACAACTACGAGATGGAAGAGATTTGTGTATTTTGGCGCACTAAAAAGTTGATCCCGGATTGCCTGTCTTCCACACAGAGAGCCTAACTCACAGGCTATAATTTAGCTGCATAAAAATAATTACAATTTGTCGAAGCCCAATGCACGCCGGATTCTCCTGACTTTTTTGCTCAAAGGGTCATCTACCTGTTCCCACAAATACCTGAGCAAGACGCATCACGTCATCAATCACACAGGGTAAAAAAACTACTTATTTGCATCGAATCGAACCGTTCTATGCCACGGTTTTCACAGACATCAATTGTTTATTGTTCTATACCGTTTTTACTCAATCAGCAATTTTTAATTGCGAAACAAAGCATCGTTTTTCCTGATTGCGGCTGAGCGGAGCGGTCTAATGACATTAAAAGAAAATAGAACGACATGCCATCGAATCGATAGGAGAAAATAAAATGCCTGATTTAGAAATAGAATTGGTCTGAAATAAAATAGCTACCTATTGGTTTCGTCTTTGTAACCGATTTGCGAAAACAATAGGCGTATCTAATATGTTGTGCCTTATTGTTTGCAATAAAAGTAAAAAATTATATTGCAGCCGATGAATTTTACGTTAGCATCTATAAGAATTTGATAAGAACATAATTTGTTTTATCGAACTCGCTGTCAATTCAAGACTGAGCTTGCAGTATTTTTTTGGCTAGGCTTGACACCGACTCCAATAAAACAAATTAATATTCTTATAGATGCTAATGTTACTCATCGGCTGCAAAATATATATATATTTTTTTTAGTTTTGAAGTCAGTTTGAATTTTTTGGATAATTTTTTTTTATTTCATTATTATTTGTGGTCAAATCATGGTTCGCCGATATATATCAGCGGATATATATCATGATAATTAGGTGAAACTATTTTAAGGGGGTAATCAGACCATCAAACTGAACAACTTTCTCTATGGAACCAATATCGAAAAAGTTGATTTGCTGTCAACGTTTGAGGAGTTCTATTGTTTAGCTCCGAAGTGCGTCGTCAGATCGTCACCAAATTGAAATGGGACCACCTCGGTATTATACCCTTTCCAATAAAAAAGAATTATCAATATCGGACTAATCTGTAGAAAGTTATGCGTGAACATACATTAAAAAATCAAAAATATACGCGTCGAATTGAGATCCTCCTCCGTTTTTTTTATTTCGTCGGTTAAAAATAGAAGTTACTTTTGTGTGTAAAATAAAGGAATTTCCAATGGGAGAGAAATAGAGCCGCAGTGACTGATATTGATATCACATTATCATAAAATATTTAAAAAAATTAAAGATTTAGGGATATGGTGTCTTGTGTAGTATTGTCGAAACCGCAGCAACCTATCATCACTTAGTCATTCCATTCTAAAATCCTAAATATGAAAAAAGTCACAGCTTCTACTGGACGCTGGCGGCTGGCGACCACCAGTACTAGTTACCGCCCCGAAAAGCGGTTCATCGATCTTGAATTTATACTGCATGTGTAAATAAAATGAAATCGATGAATATCCTAAGCATATGCTCACGACTATATTCCCCGAGGGGATATTCAGAGATATTCTGTAACCTCAAACATCCACATTTCACTAGTCAACTAACTAACACTAACAAAATTAGCTGAAACCATTTTAAGAAGATGATTAGACCATTAAACTGAACAACTTTCTATATGGGACCAACATCGAAATCGTGAAGAAAAATCCTGTTTCACCCTGTATAATAACATTTTCTTAAACTTTTAATGCAATAATAGTTTTTACTTTAGCAACGTTTCTCACTTCCCGATAGGTTGTAAGTTATGTATGCACGTATCATGTAATCTTTTCCAATAGTGACCTAAAAGAGAAAACGCTTAAACGTAAGTCCGTACATTAGCAATGCAGTGAATGTGCGATTAAGGTAGACTCTGACGACTGCTTTTTTTTAAAAGCCATTATTATAATTACATCTGTCCACTACGACACACAGACCGCCTTGGCCTAGTCTCATTCTAGTCGCACAAACTGAGCTAAAAAGAGAGAAAAATCTACAAAGAGGTCACAGCTATGAGCCAAAAGGATGCGCAATTTGGGACGTTATATTTAACGGCATCATGCGTCATATAAAGCTTTTGCTTGTGCTTTATAAAGCTTCAACACAAAGAACGCCTGTGTATTTAACTAAATTTGATTCTAAATTAAAATTAAATAATAAATTAAAGTACTGACTACGTAGGTTATACTGGTATTCTTCTTCTTCTTATCGTGTGTGCAGAGCCCTGGTGTCAGAGTTTTTTCAGACCGCCTTACGGCCTCTGACGTGGTTTTTATGTAACGACAACTACCACCAGAGATAGTAGCCGGGACCTACGGCTTAACGTGCCATCCGAAGCACGGAATCATTTTTCTTTTCAGACAATCAGGTGATTCAGCCTGCAGTGTCCTAACCAACTGGGGAAATACGCACAAAGTGACATATCACTAGGTGTCCCCCGTGGGAATCGAACCCACGACCTCCGTATCGAGAGTCAATGCTCTTAACCATTAGACCACGGAAGCAGGCATATTGGTATTTAAACCGCTATAGTTCATAGCCGTATCAGTTGCGTATAGACCATTCAGGAAAATGTCCACTTCCTATGACGTTGAATATTCTAAATGTTGTATTCCCAAGCAAAGGAAGACATAGAGTTATCTTGCACATATGTATCAGGAGCAGAAGGCACTTGCGGAAAAGGGCCAGGATTGGCAAATAAATTCTATTGTAATATTATCAGATTAAAAAATTATTAATGTATGTCCTATCCTAACAAACACAGGCTTTAAACTATATTAATTATTATTACCACACTGTTAATACTTCTAATTAAATTTCGTTTGACATTGTAAAATACTTAATAAAAATTATATGAAATTGAATGCCTTGAAGAGGCAGATTGCTGTACCACTAATTAATTATACCATCTTATGTAACGTGTGCAATCAACAATGAATAAATGAATTAATCATGAATACTCCACCGAAAAGAGAGTAGAGTAGAATGATGGTGACGATGTGTAGTTTAGGCTTGGAATGAACCACCTCATTTATATTTTTTATGTATTGCATTTGTGTGCGTGAAGCTTTCCTTCCTGACACTTTGAATATGCAAAAGATGAGCCTTGCTCTCACTGCATGCTTAAAAAGTTGTAGCAAAGGTTCGGGGTACCCCAAAAGGGAAACAATATATAACGTCTAACAAAATTAGCTGAAACTATTTTAAGGGTATGCTCAGACCATGAAACTGAACCACTTTCTCTATGGCACCAATATCGAAATCTCGAAAAAAAATCTGCTGCCTTTGGGTCATGTTGTGTTTGCAGTTTTGTTTGGGACATCAATTTTTTTTACGCGATTTCGATTTTGGTCCCATAGAGAAAGTTGTTCAGTTTGATGGCCTGAGCATACCCTTAAAATAGTTTCAGCTAATTTTGTTAGACCTTATATGGGGTCTTTCTTAATATGCTGACACTTTTTTAATCGGATTATTAGACCGTCAAACTGAACCACTTTCTCTATGGCACCAACATCGAAATCGTGAAAAAAAAATAAACTGTACCATACAAAACTTCAAGCCTCCTCGAGCCTTTTTTTTCGCGATTTCGATGTTGGTCCCATGGAGAAAGTTGTTCAGTTTGATGGTCTGGTCATCCCATTAAAAAACTGTCAGCATAGTAAGAAGCACCCTGTATTTTTTCTGCTCCTATCTTCTTTGATAAAATTAATTGCAGGTTCTAATACAGATTAGAGTCATCCCCGGGCTCGCTGGACTTATTGTCTAGTGTTGTGATGGTTGCCGCTGTTGATCCTTGGTTTACAGGAGTTAGGAATGTGTCGTGGGCCTTAGGAATGCCCATTTTAGCCCAAAACAGATTATGGTCATGAGTTTGTTTGTATCTGAAAACGTAATAGAATCATTATCTTTAAAAATCAACATTTAATTTGTTAAAATTTTCCGCCTGTTTATAAATGCAATTGGTTTCCGTATCACTCATTAACATTACCTTCGTACAGGTTTCTTTGTTTTTCAACAGCTAAAAACAAGGTAAACTTGTTGAAAACGTGAAGGGTTTACAAAAACTTGTTTTAGGTTATAAGAATCGCGATACGGTGCGCCCTGAGTTGGTGTTTTCACCCAAATATCGATTTTATGCAAAGGTATTGCACCCTTGTGCCAATATCGCTGGCCACTCTACATATTTGTGCTGTGCTTAACCTAATCACGATAGTAATTGGCGTATCTGAAAAGATTAATTAATACTACAATAGTGTTTGTAGTCTAAATTTACACTATTCTACAATTACTGTTAGAAGTATGTCTGTCTGTACATTGAAGATATTTAAAAAAAAAGGGCACGAGGTCACGACATGGTGTTTAGACATCCCTGACTCCCAATCACAGATTTCTGGATTTTTTTTTCTGTATGTTCGAGCATCTCGCAAAAATGTTTTCGTGTTTATATATTCTAAAGATATTTGTATATGTAGTATTGGATGTAAATAATTGAAGAAAACCTGATGGATATCACGAATCATATATAAGATAAAACGAAATATCCAATAAGACGATGTAATCAATATAGTTAAAAAGAAGGATTTCTATTCATCGGTAAAAGAAACACGAAACCTAAACTCTAAACTTTGGGGCAATTAAATTATAAACTGGTCCTAAATCCGGAAGCATCGACCTCATTGTTGAGGAACAGTAGAAGGGGGACATTTTGTGTCTGAATTGTATTGACTTGAGCTTTGTTCAATTTGAAATCAATTAACAAACTACTCAATTTGACGTTATTTTGTTTGTTCTACATTTCCTTTTTACGCGACTGCGCTAGAAGGAGGGTTATGTTTTTTTAACAAGCTCTTTTTTTTTAGACCGAACCAGCAAAGTTCTCGTAGTGCTAATGAGTTTTTACGAATGTGTATACTGATTTGTAACACCATTAGTTTTTCGGTGAAGGAAAACATCGTGAGGTCGATATTTCATTGTCGAGAGGAAACAGCTTCAATTTCAGACAATGAGTATCCATTAAACTTTTCGTACTATAACCACAGTACTAAGTTTTTATAGTTATTTCTTCTATTCAAATATAGGGTACTTATTTACCGAATGATGTATGCGAATTGAATAAGTAAAAGACATTGCTCCATCCCGTTTCGCCTACAAAACTGGTAAATTTGAATTTGAATTTTATAAGAAATGCCACGATATAAAAGGATAATTTTTTTTCTTTGGGAAGTATGATATTCCTCCTATTTTGTGTATAATTTGAGATATCATACTCTTTGTATTTGTTCTTTGATCATACTCATTCGTTAGTTGTGAAACTATTTGAAACGAATACAGTTCGTCACGTGGGCAATGTCTTTTCAAGGTAACGACGCAGAAGAAGAATTTTAAACGTTACAGTCTCCCCCAAAACTACCAAAAGTGTTTTTAATTTAAGAAAGATGATGTGACGTGCAAATTCATATATTTAACGTTACCTGAAATCAATATCCGATACCAAATTCATTGGTTTGGAAAACCAACGACTAGATATGAAATCCAATATGTTGAGTTCTTTCATTAATAAAATGAAATTATCCTGTGAGATTGTAAAAGTATGCGTGTACAGCTTATAACAGCAATTTTTTTTACTAAATCGGACACAATAAAACTTGACTTGCATGAGAATCAAAAACGTTTAAACAGATTTGACTAAAATGTACACCATTCAAATTTTGTTTATTATAAAGTTCCCACTCATACGACCATAATCCTTATTGGGGTGGTCAGAAACTTTACTACGACTACTAACTATATTTAACACTTTCGCTGCTAAGCTCAAAACAATGATACTCGCGCAGTGCTAACACTGTGGAATGCTATACAATTCTGACTCACTAGGCGAGTCGTGCGCACTGCGACGACTATCTGCGACGTAGGTCGTCAGTAGTTAAAGTGTTGAACAATTATTTAACGTCAAAACTGCCTATCTAACTAAACTAACGAACATTCAAATCAAATCTGGTAATCAAATCACCTAGGTACCTATTTTTAATCTTGAAGTTTGCAGCAAGCCGCATTTTAGCATAATTAAGGTTCAGGATGAAATTACATTTGAAGTGGTGATGAAGCCAGCATAATGCCCAGAATCCACTAAGCGGAGCGGAGATGTGTAAAATCAACCAATAAAATTCTTTGGTTTATTTAACTGCTTCGGTCCGCTTTGGTTGATCCAGCCTTACGTCTTTAAAAGAAAAAATCTTTAAAAGAAACCATCTCTTAATCGTCTCATACGACATCCACGGGAACAATAGGATGTTTCATTAGGGATTTCCCGTAATATACAAAACTAGCTTTTGCCCTCGACTTCATCCGCGTTAAATTAGAATATTGAAAAATCCATTCTTAGTGCGCCTCTACATCCCCTGTAGAATATACAGGGTCCTTCTTAATATGCTGACACTTTTTCAAGGGGATGATCAGACCATAATACTGAACAAATGTCTCTATTAGACCAACATTGAAATCGCGAAAAAAAAAAAAACAGCTGTCCTATACATTTGGCTCGAGTGGATTTGCAATTTTGTATGGGACAGCTGATTGTTTGTCGCGATTTCAATGGTTGTCCCATAAATAAATAAATAATTCTTTATTTCGGACAGTTAGTCCATAAAAGTGTTACTAACAAAGAAACTTACCCTATTGTTAGTAAAACAGCAAATTTTTTTTAAATATGAGACCTTACCTAACATTGGGAAGGTCTACACAGGCTGGTATGCACCCACCGTTTCATTATGGGACTATCCCAAGTTTCAACAACAGTTTGCAGAATGCTGTTCCGACTGGTTCGTACTACAGAAAGTTGTTCAGTTTGATGGTCTAGTCATCCCCTTAAAAAAGTGTCAGCATATTTCAAATTTAATGTTTGTATCTTCAGCGGTTTAGGCTGTGCGTTGTCGGTCAGTCAGTCACGGAACTCTTTTATAAGTATAGATAGATTAGGAGTACAATTTACACTACTGCCCTATATAAATCATAGTTAAGAGGCTATGTGAAAAAAAATAGGATTCTTCAAAGCGTTATATATCATGAAGTACTAACAGTAGGAGTATGATGAGATTAGAGCTAAAACACGATTAAGACACATTTTCTCGATAGAAAAACAAGCCAAAGTAGCCTCCCTCTTTATCGATAAACGCTTGGAACTGCTAAACGGTGAATAATAGAAACACGAGACTTGATTTAAAAAAAAGAGATTGATGTTTTATTTACAAATTTTGATTAGAGCAGAATTGAACTTACATAAATAGTACAATCACAAATAAATAAAGTTTGTTTTACGCTTGCGTTGTTTCAGGCGCACGCGCCGCCCCATCTCTTTCTCTCGCATCAGGCAGTAATATAAGCTATCACACGCCCATTTGCCTTCAATTATTTTTCGACATAGGCCCTTAACTAACTTCTTTGAATACATAAGTTAACGTAACAAGCAAGTGTAGCAATAACTCCAGAAAGGGCACTTTACCCCTGCCCCAGTGACCCGATCCTGTGAAACGATCACGCCATTTAAGTAATCCCTAAGGAAGGCGGAATAAGTTAGCAGTTGAGTTCAAATTGCACGGTAGAGGTAGATACCAACTGAAACTAGAGTAATTTGAGTTTATAACAAGACTTGATACTTCTTAAGACGATGGAAACGGTTCTCGGACTGGCTTGATAAAGGGCATGGTTTCTTTTGGAAAACTTTAACGAAAGGACAGCCAACGCATTTTTACATAAACTTTACGTATCGTACACACGGCGACACATCAAGCTATACAAACCAAAATAAGCTGGCCGCGCGTAGGATGAGTAATGAATAACGTCAGGCGACCAGCTTATATTGGTTTTGTATAGCTTGATGTGTCGCCGTGTGTACATATTATGTTAACTACCTAAAACTAAAATACAATATTTTAACGGCTCCTTACCGTTTGATCTCGAGGATCATGGCAATTATTACAATTGTTGCTCAGCCGAATAAAAACACATCTCACAAAAAACTCACTCAAAGGGCAATGGAGAGGGCTATGCTCGGAGTTTCCCTGCAAGATCGAATCAGAAATAAAGAGATTCGCAGAGTAACCTACATAGCTCAAAGAAATGCTAAATTTAAGTGGCAATCGGCGGGGCACATTGCTCGCAGAACCCATAGCCGATAGGGCCGAAGAGTTCTTCAGTGGCGGCCGCGTACCGGAATGCGCAGCGTGGGTAGGTGGACAAGGCGGACCGCCGACGACCTGGTTACGGCGGCGGGAACCCGTTGAATGAGGGCAGTGCAGTAACGGTCGTTTTGACAAACCTTGGGGGCCTACGTCCAGCAGTGGACGTCCATCAGCTGATATAATGATATATCAATATCACAGTACTATACACGATGGCTACTCCGTGCCCCTTACTAACATCAGATACTGCATCTCACTCTGCACTTGAAGAGGGATTTTAGTGGAACCGAGCAAGGGCACAGAAAGACGCTCGCGTCCGAACGGTGACGGCAGCGCCTGTGTGCGGTTATAAATAATACTAGGTAGAGTTAATCTGCGACTTCGTCCACACAAATTATATATTTTAAGCCAGATAATAAGCTATGAAACAAACAAAGTTTCATCAAAATCGGTTCAGTAGTTTTTGTGTGATGCTCGATCAAACAAACCAACACAAACAGACGGACAAAAAAATCCAAAAATTGATGATATGGAATCAGGAACACCTAAAAACCATATCGTAACTTTTTTTTTGTTTATATCTTCAATGTACAGACAAACTTTCTGCTACAGTTTTATAATAGTTTAGATTAGATAATTAATAAGTACGAGTGCTTCAAGCGAGCAGAAATACCACACTACATAAAGAATAGTGGTAATGTAAAATGGACCTCTTATAACTTTTATCAAATGTAAATGAACGTGAAGCTATTAATTCAAAAGCGCGAATCGAAGACGATCTAAGTCTATCGATGTCAAAATGCTCAAGTTATAATTTATTGGCGTAAACCGCACAGGAATAGCTAAGTGGCTAAGTGCGAGTTAAGCACCGCATAATAGTTATGCGGTTAGATTAAGGCGTAAGTTAGTTATCATGATTGCGAAGTGACAAGTCGTAATTTAAAATAAGTGTATTAATTTGGAAAGCATCGTTTTGACAGTACAGTGTAGATAGATGTAGCCAAACCCTGGCAGTATTAATTAAAAGAACTGGTTTAGATAGGTTTTTATTTAGCTGTAAGTGCTCCAAAAAAAGTTATAAATGAATAATATTTCGTTCTAGATAATATTTAGTTATTCTGAAACAGCTTGATGGATTTAGGTTGAAACTACAGGGTGAAATTGATATAATTAGCATCATTTTAAACTAAGAGTCTACCCACCAAACTGAACAACTTTTACTATGGGACCAAACCGATCGGAGGAAATAAAAAATCTGCTGTTGCATACATTTGAGTCGCGAACTCGCGCGTCGAGATTGCAGTTTAGATCAGCTGATTTTTATTTGCTCCGATCGGTTTGCTCCCATAGTAAAAGTTGTTCAGTTTGATTGGTAGACTCTTAGTTTAAAAGGATGCTAATGATATCAATTACACCCTGTATACACATGATAGTTTATTGGCACAGATTAATAATAAGTTACTAGTTCTATTAGTTTATTAGTTACGAGCGTTAACCCGCGACTTTGTCCGCACAAATTATATACTAGATTTTAAGTCAGATCATAAGCTATCAAACAAAAAAAGTTTCATCAAAATCGGTTCAGTAGTTTTTGCGTGATGCTCGTTCAAACAAAAACACAAACAAACAAACAGACAGACAAAAAATCCAAAAATTGCTGATATTGAATCAGGGATATTTAAAAACCATATCGTAACTTTTTTTTTGTTAATATCTTCGATGTACAGACAAACTTCTTGTTACAGTTTTATAATAGTTCAGATTGGTATTCTGGTTTCTTGAGGCAACGAGTTGCAATGTTAGCTTTTAATACACAAAATCAATGCAAAAGAAACTTATATCAGTTCGTCGAGTCATATTTACCGAAACCACAGTATAAGAAAGAGTATAATCATAGAGTATAATCTAGTACTACATACCGAAACATGCCTAAATATAATGGTCTAAGTACTAGGACTTCTCATTCACAGTTTAGATTCCCTTTTTCTATTTTTCACTGGAAAATCTATTCTATTATTAATTCTGCAAGACCTCATATACCTTACAGCGGAACAGTTTGAAGATTAAAATCAAATTAGAGCTATGCTAGTTGCGATAGCGCGTAACAATTAAACGGAGACAATGTTGTTTGTGGCTAACTTATTGGTTATGCAATCTACGTGCAGGCTTGAATGCGGTGCCCCCTCGCTCTTTGATTAAAGTGATAGGAGATGGCGGGAATACGGCGAAATATTGCAACAAAAGTGGGGGACGAATGTTGATTTCCTACAAGTTGTATAGGTATTCCATCGAAGGCTATCACTATCACGGTATCAATCAGGCACTTTGCTGGAAATTATTATTATTTTGGGGTTGGGCTTTTGTAAACGCCCCTTTTATATTTTCCTACTAATCCCTACTTCTGTCATGAATCGTAGTAGGTTTTTGATAGGGACGGACTCTACCCTGTTAGAGATAGCGCCCACGAGCAACTTTTGTCTCCGCAACTAATTTGTCTCTCACATGAAGTCTATGGGCTTGTATGAAAGTGCGTGCATGTAGAGACGCGACTTTTCATACAAACCCTGTGAGAGACAAAATAGTTGCGGAGACAAAAGTTGCTCGTGCGCGCTAGCACTTAGGGACGATATTGTTCGCGCTCTCCAAGTCAGATCTAATTGGTACTGGCAATTAATATCAGACCAGTAACGCGTATATCCGTCGCAGTAGGCTGTAGAAATATTATTTTACAAAATTACTCGTGCTAAATCTCGTGTAAAAGCTAGAATGGTTGCTGCCGGATATAAATGGAAACAAATTTGTTGGTCTCCGTAAGGTCACATGAATTTTTGGTGCAACCAATCGGACAAACAAATTAATACTTATCAAAGAGTCTTTAAGGCTCGCAGACAAAACCAGAAAGAACAAGCAAAGTCTTTTAACCAGAAATAAGCTGTTCATTTTGTAACTTGGACCAATCCAAAACTATAGTAGACCGGTTGCAAATCGTTCCGTATGCCTACACGTCTGTAGGTACTGTAGTTATAGTTGTATTCACTTTCGAAACCAATATTGTATTCATTCTCAAGCCCGGTCTCTTACAAATTGGTAACTGTCTATGTAGATTTATGTTGTAATAAAGATTTCAATCTTCTTCTATCGAGTGTATGTCATTTTATATTTTTCCAGCCCAGTATTTTGCCACGCGGATAGCACTACCAGCAGCGTCCATAAGCTCCATTCGCGTGCAAGTTTGCGGGCAGGAAGGGCAAGATATGAGATGTGCCATAGTCTGAGGGGCAACACCACACTCACACCTCAGGTCTGATCCATCGATAAAACCCCATTTTGGACAGGTTCTCCAGGTTCAAGATTTCAATGATCAATAATGAAATGTTCAATCGATAGAAATAGGTTGTATTATCGCTATGTATATTCTATATTATGTAAAACATAAACCCTCAACACCAGTTCCAGTTAAGTTAACAACGAAGATGTAGGTTACAGATGCAGTACATATTATACGAACAATAATTGACATACTCAATTAAGAAGATTGTTTGTAACTTTTCAGTTAAGTATTTTGTTGACGCTGTTAAATTTTAATTAACGTTTTTTACGTCAATGTAACAATAACTAAGCAACTCCGGTTCAAAGGCCTGAGCTAGGCAAAATTTATTAGCTAATAAAAAACTTTATAAACGAATAATTAATGCCGACAGCTGTTAATACAGCTGACCTAGTTTTAATGAAGGCAGACAATTAAAATTTCACTCCTTATCAAAGACAGTGTTTCGATAGTTTCCGATAATTGGATGACCTAGCTTTGCCTTGGGTACCTTTTTGTGAATCTTGTCTTTCGTCTTTCCAGTATGCCTCGCATGCCACCCTCGAGAATTCTTCCATCTTTATTATTTTACGTATGCCAGAAAGAGCGCGCATGACGTTTTTCTCGTTTAAACGCTTTGTCGTGGGTGGCATGCTAGCCGTTCAGCTTTTAGGAGCTGCGCACGACGACGCACATTGTGTACAACGGACACTTTGTCAATCCAAAAAGAGCACAGGGCAGACAAAAAGTCCGTCTTATATTCCATACTGAGGCCTGTCATTTCTATCCCGCGTACAAATAGTCTATCGTCTGTCCAGCGCAGCGCCTTAAGGTGGTTTCAGTCCATACAGAAGTGTGACGCACAATACGCGTAGACGGAATTAATAAAAGTTATATACTTTGCAATTTTTCATACGAAATTTTAAAAACTTTTATGTTTTCGTAATTATATTATAAATTGCAAATGTTATTTGTGACGCTGCATCTAGATTTTCTAAACTATTTTTCCATATATATAAAATATTACTTTTATTCATTCCGTCTACGCGTATTGTGCGATTTGTGCGTCAAAGTTTTGTATAAAATTTACCCCTCTGCAACCATCTTAAGGATAAAGAGCCAGCACACGGGCCATCGACGACATCCACAAGTGGCCCGCCACTAGATTTTTTATCAGCATGGTGGCTGACCGCAGGACGATAGAGTCCGCAACATGTGACCGACAATTTATGGCTGTCTATAGTGGATAATTTACGTTAATGGGACCGTAGAAACCGTAGAAGTTGCTGACTCAACAGCACTAGGTATAATTATAAAGATACCTATAGTTTTGTTCAGTTCAGTCAGCAACTTCTACGGTTTTATGGAGGAAAGGCAATCGGCATAGGTACATCGACGATAAAGGGGCTAACAGGCAACAGAGCGAACTTTACCAGTGGAAAAGTAAGAAACTGGCCTAAAGAAAATTAAGGAAGTACGGCTTGTGCTGCCTACACAGACTACACACCCAACCTAGCACCCAACCCACGAAGGACAATGATTGCCAACGAACAATATTGGCCTGTCTTCCGTGTTTACAAAGATGTGCACTAATACAAAGAGCGTCGGTGGCGGGTTAGGAAGTTTTTTGCTTGGGCTAGGCGGCGAATTGGGTAGCGGTGAGCGGTGAGATCGTTTCTGTCAAATCCACATCGCTCCCTTTAATTTACTGCTAAACTAAGGATTGCAGGCGAACACCAACGAATTTCCGCTGGCGTTCACCTGCAATCCACATCGGACCAACAAGCGGCAACGAAACCCCTTACATAGCGATTACGACGGCCCGGTAGCATAGTCTGTAGTGAACCTGCCTGCTGTGCCGAGGGTCGCGGGTTCGAATCCCGCAAGGGACAAATATTTATATGATGAATATGAATATTTGTACCCGAGTCATGGATGTTTGTATCTATATATGTATTCTATATCGTTGTCTAGTCATCATAATACAAGTCCAGGTACTTTAAATGTGACTAGATAATTTGTGTGACAATGTCCAAGATATTTATTTTATTTATAGCCCTGTGTGTACGAAGTATTAGGCGGGTCCACACAAATCCTTGCGAGGCATTTGCCGCGCGAGGTACCTGGCCCCAGACCCCGGCCGCGCGAGCCGAGTGTGCGGTTGCCTCGGGTGAGCCACGTCAACACAGACCGAGCTGCATCGCGAGGCTGCTCGATCTGTGTGTATTAAGGTGCATGTTTTTAGAGTCGGCGGGAAGCCCTCAGGTTGAATATATTATTGGCTACATTTGACGTGTCAGTAGGCGACATTCTTGGACGGGTTTACATTACACGAAGCATGCAATGTAAACCAACATCCTGCACGCTCGTATTGCTCATGAGTTTAACTGACTTCAGGGCAAATGCCTCCTTATAATTCATAAAGAAATTCAGATCAACTTGTTACTTCACTTTCTATCAACTTATGGAGGACCTCATTGATTCATCAAGGCACTCATCTTTTCTAAGTAATTTACTTTGTCATATAAGGTACTTCACTTATATTCACTCGAAAAAAAATAACAAAGTGAAGCAGCAAGCCTTTATAAGCAGCTCATTTTGAATGTACTAAATGTTTGAGACAAAATTTCGTAATTACTTCTCCGCCCATAAAAACTTCAACTACCTTTATCCCTTAGTCACATCGTACGACACCCATGGGAAGGAATGCAATCTTCTTCTTCTATCGAGTTGATGGCATGTCATTCAAATCTTTCCAGCCCAGTATTTCGCCACACGGATATCAATATCGGCAGCGTCCATTAGCTCCGTTCGGCAGGACAAGAGATGGGCCATAGTCTGGTGAGAATCATCGCATTCACACCCAAGGTTCGACCCGTTTGTGTAGCCCCACTTAAACCGATTGACTTTAGGAATGCAATGGTTCCTTCTAAGTAAACACCACACGGCAAGCATCCAGATAGTAATATTTTCCTTTCATGGGTGAGCTAGAGGAAAGCTCTTTTGTGTCAGCCTCAAGTAAACAATTTCGTTTTATGTTCAATCTTCGTTTTTCTTGTACAACCTACATTTTGTTATTTATAAATAGGTACAGATAGGTGGGTTAAGGTTCAAAAATAAGATCGAACTTTGTACTTGTCTATTATGCTGTCTGCAGATTATGTATTTCTGTGTGTACAAATCTATTTATTACATCTATACTATTATAAAACTGTAACAGGAAGTTTGTCTGTACATTGAAGATATTAACAAAAAAAAAGTTACGATATGGTTTTTAGGTGTCCCTGATTCCATATCACCAATTTTTGGATTTTTTGTCTGTCTGTTTGTTTGTTTGTTTGTTTGCACGAGCATCACGCAAAAACTACTGAACCGATTTTGATGAAAGTTTTTTTGTTTGATAGCTTATCATCTGACTTAAAATCTGGTATACAATTTGTGCGGACGAAGTCGCGGGTTAACGCTCGTTATATAATAAAATTGTGAACTTAGCATATTAGCAAAAAAATAATAGGGGTATCAGGATATGTAATGGAGTACATTAAAAACATTTTTTTTATAATATTTGTCTGTTGGTCTGTCTGTCTGGTTGTCTGTTTGTTTGTCCACGCATCACTAAAACTACTGAAACGATTTGCATTGGATTTTCACAAAAGTATAGGGCTTAGTTCATCGCAATGGGTTCCATCAATCAAAAGTTATGAGTATTTAAAGTCGGTGGTCTGCACGTACGAAGTCGTGGGCGCTGCTAGTAAGGTAATAAAATAAACTAGAAAGAGACAGTAAAAGATAAAATTTTGATTGATATTTTAAAACTTAATTTTAATGCTGAGGAATTAGTTAATGCTGAGGAATTAGCATTAAACCAATCCTGATATCAACTGTTTATTCATTATGTAATTTTTGTTGTTAAATCCAATTAGACAGGTTTTTAGGGTTCCATAGTCAAACAAGAAATCCATAGTTTCAAAAAAGGTAAAAAAATTTAATCTACAATCTGTTTTTACTGAAAGAAATCTCTAGAGATATGGTCACTATTACGAAATAGCTCATTCTATTATTACCTTCCTAGGTTTTGTAAATGTGTGTAATTATACAAATAAAAACATAATATTATTCAGAACAAGTAGGAAATAGTCATAGCCATCAAGATTTGTTCTGGTAGTTTGTGATTACATAAACCATAATACTATGTGTGACATAACATGCTTGTAAACAATAAGAGGTTTGAAGAAAGGTTACTTCGAGCAATCTTGAATTTTCACCAAAGTGGCATCGTCATAGTCTGAGACCTATGTATACATCGATAGGGGTCATATCATACCTTGGTAATAAATTTTGTCGTAACAAGGTTATAAAGTTACAAGAAAATTGATTCTGATGAAATATAAAACATGAAAGCAGCATATGCTTAAGACTATATTCCCCGAGGGGGTAGAAAGAGATATTTTGAAACCTCAAACATCCACATTTCACTAGTCAACTAACTAACACTAACAAAATTAGCTGAAACCATTTTAAGGAGATGATTAGACCATCAAACTGAACAACTTTCTATATGAGACCAACATCGAAATCGTGAAGAAAAATCCTGTTTCACCCTGTATAATAACATTTTCATCCACGTTTCACTAGTAGTACCGAAACTCTGTCCAGTGTGACGGGGTGTGAGCCCGTCGCCACTTGTAATGGACAGTAGCTACAATATATGCCTCGAAATAAAACATAAAACAAAATATTAAACATGTAATAAATCTTAAAATTTATATTTTGTGATCATCCCAGTGTCTATAATTCCAGTATTTATAAAGGTTTCATCGTGCAACAACAAAGTTAGAAAAAAATCATGTTGTCAGCTGACCATAGGCTACCATACTAAAATATTCAAACACCTTTAAAATAATCAGTTCGATTGTAAAATAAAGAGATAACTTCTGTGGGGTCAGGGCTGCCCTGCCACCTCAAAAAATCGATTGGGCTCTAAATTGTAAAAAAAATAAGTATATTCCATAATTTTCGAGTGTCAAAAATGCACTACATTAGATTCTTATCACATAAATAATCCTTTAAAGTTCTCTTTACATAGTCTTAGCAGTCTTTCTGAAACCTATCTATAACACTCAGTTGCAGAAACGTTCATTAAAGTTAATCCTCCATTAAATCTTTTGCTGTCATTTTTTGTCTTGTTGACGTAGTAAAAGCTAGAAAGAGATTTAATGGAGGATTCAATCTAATGAGCGTTTCTGCAACTGAGTGTAAGTCAATTTAATTCAGTCAATTCGCAGGTCCCCAGTAAAATTAATGATAGTACTTAAGATAAATAAGTGTTGTATTTGAATCTCCCGAACACTGCACACTCTGTGGACATGTTTTGTCCAGAATATGGTATTCTATCACATCTTTTATTTCATAAGTTCACACGCAAAAAGAAAGAGAGCTATATCGCACCATGCAGCCGGTGCTGATGTCAAATAATGTTAACAACCTTCATGTTCATACATTAAGTAAAATATTTTTATTTTATAAAAAACATACACCTTACACTTCCATGTCAATTTTCAATGTGACCAGCAACATTGCTACAATAACAATCTTTCATAAATCAAGCTTACAGCTACATACAGACATAAAACTCACAACCCATAATCCCTTTCGGGATGGATAGAAACTGATGCAACTGGGTACCAACTATATTTTTTTAGTCATGTAGTAATGGGAAGGCTCAATAAGCCTTTTGAATAATTTTGTATCCCTTAGTCATGATACTATGGGAAAAAATGGGTTAAGATAAACGGGACCCACATACTACTTATACTTATATTAAAAAGAGGAAAGATTTGGCTTTTTGTTTGTTTGTATTGAATAGGCTCCGAAACTACTGGACCGATCTGAATAATTCTTTCACCATTAGAATGCTACATTATCTGTGATGAATATAGGCTAAAAAAAACCGCCAAGTGTGTGTCGGGAAGTTTCTAAGGCGGTACGAAGCTCGCCGCGGTTATCTAGTAAATAATAAAATAAAAACCAAATAAAATTACCTCTTCAATATCCCTGTGGAACTTGATCGGCCGCAGCAAATAGAACTGTAGGGCGAAATATAGAAAGTTTATCACAATAAACACACTGTTCCACACCACAGCGTCCAGGTAGCACTCTATACTCCACGCCCACATCCCGGAGAACGCGCACCCGAGCACCAGCGCCACCCTCAGCCATATCAACCCTCTAGGAGAGTGTGGCGCTAAAAACGCCAGCAAAAAAAACACATTCGCCACTTGGAAAAATATATGATTTATCGGCCGCCATTTAGGGCAATGATTCAGGTATAGATCCCACATGGACGCGCTGAAGGGACGCTCGTGTATGGTGACATTGACATGGTCTATTGTTGGGGAGTCTGACAACTTAGTAGGCGCCACCAGCCCCATCTCACTACTCTTCACTGTCGCGTCACTGGTCGTAGGGACCTCCGTCACATTCTGCAGCCCTGTTATCACGCCAAACGCCAAGGCACTGAGGAATAACATAGTCTCTCCGTCCGACGGTCGACCTATCCAGTTTTGTCATCGAAATTTTAGCTGCTTTTAGCATTTGCGCGCTTTTTTAATATTCAACACTATTTTGTATAAAGTTCACTCTACTTAGATACGGTTTCTATTTATTTACAATATTTATAACAATTTTATTTGCGATCTACACGAATAGGCAGGGGAAATTCGCAACACTACAAGCTGAAATATAAAGATCGCGCTAACGACGACAGTGGCAAATCCAATGAATTCATATAAAACATTTTTTGGGAAACTTTGTTAGGAATAAATGGCATTCAAGGGTCCAAAATAAATCGTTAGGAAATAGAAATAGAAAACAAATCCAAGCCTACAATGACAGCCAGCCCCGACCGAAACCGAACTGAAAAAAAAACTGTCAGGCAGTCGCTAGGGAGGTGAAAACAGGTACCTAAACCGTTTTTTTTTTAAAGATGCAGCGCAACTTTATAACGATCTTGAATTTGAAAGTTATTTTCAAATTCAAACAAAGAGAATGTAACTCACTACGTTATAAGAGTCGGAACTTCCATACTAAAAACTGGTCCTAACCGATATCCAGAATGTATGAAACGTGTGCGAGTGTTCAAAGGAATTTAATGGCGCCGGTGCACATTTCATAAATAATTTTTTTGTTCGAGGTTGCGCGAGCCTGATAACAAAGTCAAAAAAGATTTTTGGAGTTATCGCAAAGTGAGGCACCGCACCAGAGCGAAGAATAGTAAATGAAATGAAATTTCTTATTATTGCATGAAAACAATCTGTATTATGAGGCCCGGGGAGGCAGAATTAGGCCCCGGAGTCTTTCCAGAAATCGATATCTACGATTTTTTCGAGACGTAGCAAAAACTTGAAATGGTACCGCCTTCCCTCCATGGGTGCAGGTAGCAATAATTTTGTTCGAATAACTTCTAGATCCTAAAACGTGGAGCGAGCAAAGCGAGCTCGAGATTTTTACGATCTAAAATCTAGAGCGAGCAAAGTAAATTCAAAGAGATTTTAGTACAATATGATTAGCTCGTCGCAATTATATGATCTAAAACTTGGAGTGGATTGTGCAACATGACAAGTAGTTTCACCACAATAAACAATCAGGAGCAAGCGAAGCAAGCTCGAGATTTTACTGCAATAATATTCGGTCATTGCAAACCTGCAACAGGATCTATATTCAATGCGTTAAAGTTTTGTGATACAATCATCATCAGCCTAGCTAGCATGTTACACGTGATACGGATAGCCGTATCACGTGTAACATGCTAGCTCGGCTGATGATGATTGTATCACGCCTTTTACCTCGTTCGTTCGCGCGCAAATACAAAAGGACAAAAGTCTAAATGACGATACGCAAAGACTATGGACTATGCAGACTTCGTTATTTACTTAGTTGGTATCGTCACATCCCTATACTGGGGTGTTTATGAAGGTACTTAGATTGAGAAATCCAAGTCTTCATTTATATTTACTGTATTTACTTCATGACCGATATGGCTTTGGTCGAGATTACTCATATATTAACTTATAACGTGATAGTTATATTTTACATTATCAATCTAAAGATCTAAACTGAAAATAAGTGACGTTCATCTTAGTGTTGGTTAGCGATCTTCGTTAATGCAACACGTTTGACAGCAAGCAGCTGAGGTTCTGTTTTCCTTAATTTGTTTTTGTGGCAGTTACCAAGGAAAGTGAAATAGCATTACGGAAATTTCTATTGCACTATCTTTCTTAAACACTATATAGCTACAAAATAATTACTTCATAAACACAACTGTACTGCCGAAAAAATACGTGCTTCTAAGCATTTTTTAGTTTATATTGAAAAAAATAAATTCACAACGATTTACGTCTGTCTGTCATGTTATATTGCTTGAAGAAATATGGATGTGCCATGCGACATGCTACTACACCCCGAACTATTGACTAACGAGCAACTAATCTACATAATCCAAGAGGTATTTTTAACTTTAATCAAAATTTTTCGGTTTAGTATAAACCATCCCTTTTCTTCCCGTGGGCGTCGTACGAGGCGACAAAGGGATAATATTTGGTATTATAATCATTTATGGTCGTCCACACCTACGAATAAGAAAAAAAGGGTCTAGTTGTCGGGTTTTGAGTTAAGGTTAGATTCGGCATCTAGATTAATCGCATGATCATTTATGGAATAATAAATAAGCTGGGTTAAAATGCCGACAACTTGACCCTTTTTGCGTAGACGCAATTTATCCCCATTGGGTATCTAGGGTTATTTTCCAGGGTGGGCCTGGCCCTGGCCCCCAGTGGCGTAAGATCTTGGCTTATCCAGACAATGCCCCAAATCAAGGCACCAGTACCAAGTATCCAGGGGGGGGAGGAAAGGTGTGATTTTTCCACCACTCGAAATCCGAATATTTGTATGGAACAGTGATAACAGTTATAATTTTTTCATTGTGTTTCAATCCCCAAAATGAATGTCCCTGAAAGTCTGGATATGTGCTTGCCTCAAATTTAAAAAACTTGCAAGTGAGCGAGAGCAGAGAACACGTTTTCTCTGTATTGATGCACCCATGTTAAAAATGATGGAGCAAGTGAAGCAAGCTCTTAATTGTTAGCACCATGACTGGTCACGATAGCCAGTATTAATTGATTGATTGTTGGTTGGGCTATTGCAAGCAAGGGTCTTTATGTAACGCTGCAACCATCACTAGTCTTTTGTATTCGCCTAATGCTCACCCATATTTTTATGCATACCTCCGAACTTATGGTATTTTCTTTTCATTCTCGGGTATGCAGGTATCCTTCACGATTCTATTTAATAGTAGTGCTTTAAATTAACAAACGCACTAGCCGGCACTATGATTTTCAAAGATTCCCCTCGATTTCTCTAGGATGCCATCATCAGACCCTGGTTTCCTTATCATGGTACCACCCTTGGATATA
This sequence comes from Agonopterix arenella, assembly GCA_927399405.1. Taxonomy (NCBI): domain Eukaryota; kingdom Metazoa; phylum Arthropoda; class Insecta; order Lepidoptera; family Depressariidae; genus Agonopterix; species Agonopterix arenella. Next base: position 2,170,774 of record OV656700.1, on the reverse strand, counting down.
TCTTCTTTCCAACAAAAAAAGAATCATCAAAAGTGGTTCATAAACGACGAAGTTATCCGCAAACACACATAAAAAAAAAATATTCGGTCGAATTGAGAAACCTCCTCCTTTTTTGAAGTTGGTTAATAAAATAGCCAGCATAGCATTTTCAAAATGTTATTATAAGCCCGGCCCACCCAGTATGGAACAATCCATCTTTTCAGCGATCACCTTCTTTCTATCTTTTCTTTACCCACAAGGGACGACTCTCTTCTTCGTCTGATTGCATTAAAATCGTCAGTGCTTTCTTCTGTGTTCTTCTGTTAACATCCTGTTGCACTGCAGAATCGAGACAACTCCAACAGCATCCAGAAGGCATTATTGTATAGAACACAAAGAGCGTTGTAGACTTGTTGGGTGTTGTTCACCCAGACTGCTCGTGTAGAATACTCGACAGAATGTCGAAGATATGGTGATTTTAACTTATTTTGTAGAGTAGTGAGTTATCTGAAATCTCCAGGCCCAATTATCACAACATACTGCCAATGCCATTTGTTCACACAGTCACAGTCTGACAGTTGGTGATATCTCCATTGTCTCGGGCTTGCACATGTCCCCGCCATTTTGTAAAGCTTTAATTTGTTCTTGACCTAAAAACAAAACCTAAGATTAAAACAGTAAAGCTACTTGACATTGGCAAAATGGCTGCGCTAGACGCAAGCACAAACAACCAACCATTAACAATGAAAAAAAAGTATCTAGATCGTCATCGTCGTCGTCAATACATTGAGTGATAACGACGAGCGGGCACGGACAGGTGCAGAAGGCTCAATGTAAAATAATACCTATTTCAATACAGATATAACGGATATAATACCGTAGGTAGGTCCCATAACGGCGTTCTCTCAGTCAACTCTATCGGTATTGAAATAGGTATTATTTTACATTGCACCCTCCGCGTCCATCTGTATCTGGAGCTTTAAATGCTTTACATACGTAATTAAAGAAGTGCTTCAGACCATTTAACTGGACAATTTTAACTATAGATTTCCAACATTGAAATTTCGTTGGTTGAGTAGCTTTTAGCTTGAAATTTTTTATGAGAATGTTTTTTTTTCGCAATTTCGGTTTTGTCTCGATAGTGAAAGTACTTCAGTTTGATGTTCTGAAGCGGTTGCTTTCCTGTAACCCACAAAAACATGTAGTGTTTTTGTGGGATACAGTTTTTGTCTAAAACGTTTACATCTTCCAGAGGCATTTAAGGATTCCTGACATTGAAAACATGGCGAGGGATCAGTTACTGGATCTATTTCATAATTATTGCATACCATACGGTCAGAGGAAGTACAGGGATTCAGGCCGAGGGAAGATTTTAAACAGAAGCAGACATTTAAGCCCAGAGCCCTGTCTAAGGTTTAATAGTAATGAGAGAAAGTCATCGCATCCGAGTAACAATAGAATAAAACCACCTCCAGATCTACTATCCGGTCACATGAAGAAAATAAAATTAGAAAATAAGCCATTACCTATATTTAAGGAGAATAATTGTAAAAGAAAAATGTCTGTTGATTCAGTAAGTATAACTCTTAACTACAGTTCTATGCATTGATTTACACCCTAACGATAGACAAGCACGTTTATAGAAAACACATTCCTCACAAAACAACACAAAATGACACATTGCGGTCTGTCATTACTGTAGTGAACCTGCCTGCTGTGCCGAGGGTCGCGGTTTCGAATCCCGTAAGGGAAAAATATTTATGTGATGAATATGAATATTTGTACCCGAGTCATGGATGTTTGTATCTATATATGTATTCTATATCGTTGTCTATCATAATACAAGTCCAGGTACTTTAAATGTGCCTAGATAATTTGTGTGGCGAAGTCCAAGATATTTATTATTTATTATTATTATTAGTACGAAGTTATCTAGGTAACATCAATACGGTGCGGGAGACGTATTCCAGTGTAACATGCAGTTCCTACTGATCGCCTAATCTAGTACTGGTACATTAATAGTAATCTGTGTTGATATCATTGGTTCTAAGGAAGATATATTTTTCCAAATTTTTGTTATCATATAATACTATAGCACAGCATGTAATAAAACACCTTATTAAAATTTAAGGGGGTGCTTTAGACCATCAAACTGAACATTGAAAAAAACAGTTGTTTTATACAAACTGCAATATCTACTCGAGATTCTACTGCAGATTTTAATTTCCTTTTCAACGTCTCCAGAAGAAATTCCTCCAAAGCGCTGCTACACTCTTCACTGAAGAGGCAAAGGCGACGGGAGGCGAGGCGACACCAGAGGCTGCCTCAACTCGAACGCCTACAGCCACAAAACGGGCGAGGGCTAGCGATGATGGGTGCACCAAGGCCAATCGGCCAAACCTAACCGAGACATTCAAGGAGGCCAAGACCGGAGTTAAGATGGCGATCATCACTAGTGACTACCCCACCACGAATATCATGGAGAAAGATGTAGGGCCCATCGTCATAGCCATATTTGCTAGGTTTGCAATCCAGTCGGACCCTCTGCCAAAATTCTGCATAGGCAGCATAATTTCGGGGGCCCTACATGTCTTCTGTGACGGGGAGCAGTCTGCACAATGGCTTCTCAGCCTCAATGGGCAAACCATCGGGGAAGTAAAGGTGAAGGTGGTGAGAGCAAGAGACCTATCCAAGCCGGTGAAGATGGCCTGGAAGTCTAAAAACGTCTGGGTTACGGAGATAGCCCTCGTTCTCTCTATGCTGCAGCGGCTGAATCCAGAGCTGTGTACAAAAGACTGGAAGGTGATCGACACGGAGGTTGGTGAAGGCCACGTCCGACGCATAGTCCTCATGGATAAAGCGTCGGCGGAGTTCATCAAGTCAAAAGGCTTCTGCCTTCACGCTGGCGTGGACAGGGCCTTCTTCAAACTCCTCGACGACGGCGAGGGGAGGGGAGAGGCCCGGTGTCAGCCCATCGGAAAAGCAGTAGAAAGCGAAGTGGATGGAGAGGGCAATCCATAACAGATTGTACACAAAGGAGAGGGAAAATCATCATCAAAATAAAAACATTAAGATGGAGGGACTAAGGTGTGTACAAATTAACCTACATAGTAAGGCAGCGATGGCTCTATTGAACCGTCAGCTGAGAGGGCATGATTTTATCATAGCATTAATACAAGACCCCTATGTGTATAAGGGCAGTGTAACAGGTATTAGTAGATCAGGATCTCTTTTCCATTGCTCTGTTTATTAATTATATATGAGGATTTTGCCTATATGTCAGAAATGGCATAGAAGTCATGCCCTTACATGACTTCTGTCACGGTATAAGTAAGAGTATTAATTCCCTGCCTCCCACCGACTTTTTTCCTAACCCCCTCTGGGTGAATCGTGGTCCCTCTTAAGCAAATGTGTATTCCTGTCTCGCTTGCACTCTGAGCTAGTGCGATCATCGCACATGCTTAACTCTTCTTTTAAATTTTCCCATTTCTATGAAATGAGCTATCAGCTGTCAGTATCCAAGATGTGCTTCTGTTCTAGGGATCTTACGTGAAGGTCTACTTGGGGAGGCAGGACAAGGGAGCTATCATTATGGCCTCAGTTTACATGCCCTGCGAAGACGAGGATCCGCCAACAATGCTGGTGAGTGGTCTCGTGCAATACTGCAGCCGAAACTATCTAGATCTCAACGTGGTGTGGAGAAGTACAGATGTCAACAAGAAGGGAGAGAAGGGATCAACTCGTATGTCCTTAATGATTAAGGACATAGTGTTGATCTGGGAACTACCAAAGGTAATCTGAACTCCATTATAGACATAGAGTTTGAGGCTGATGGGATTGACCATGCAATCAACACCGCGTGGTTGCCCTACTGTCCTGAGAAGGTAACAAAGAAAAGGAAAGAAGGAACCATGGTGGACAGCAGAGTTAGTCAAACTAGGGCAGGAAACCAGAAGGATATTTAATAGGGCAAAACGTGCGAACGATTTCAATGAATACTCGCACACCCTCACTAAATACAATCTAGTGGTGCGGAAAGCACGAATGAAATCCAGATGATCACATTGCCAATCCAGCATGAATGTAGGCATGAGACTTGATAGGGCTATCTCAAAGCCTTAAAATCTCCTGCTATGTAAGTTCTTATCTAATTCTGAATGGAGTGAAGACCCTGAACAAACTTGGTCATTTCACAATAGCTTAAGATTAATTTGGGTTCCGGGGCATACTGGCATATACTTGTGTTCGGGGTAATGAGAAAGCTTACGAGCTGACGAGGGCCGGATCAGAACGAAGGATGGTTGGATCAGAACCAAGTGTGGGAATCTCAGCATGTAACATTAAAATGGCCATTAAGGAATGGGCTGATAGAGGACACAGGCTGGAATGGTCTGGCCTCTCGGGTCTGCAACACTGCAGGAAATTTATACCTACTCTAGTATGATATGCTATACTATACATAGTATGATCAGCAGCAGGAGCAAAGCTTGTGTCATCATTGGAGCCCTCACTGGGCACTACGCCACAGGCACCATGATGCAAAAGATGATAAGCTTACCCTGGGTCCCGGCTACAGAGGATACGGAGAGGAGGATGAAACCATGGAACATATCCTTTGTCACGTTGATTTCTTGGAGATGGTCAAAACCAAGTTTCTTCCCCATGAACGGTATTGCCTTCCTCATTAACCACGTGTTTGAAGGGTGAAGAAATAAATATGTAGGGGACAACACAAAAGATCCCATTGGGTCGAAGTGTTGCTGGCTTGCCAGCCCCCTAAATAAGATAAGGTACCGTCTCCATAGTGAAAGTAGTTAAGTTTGATGGTCTAGAGTAAACCACCTTGTATATCTTTTTGTTATTTATAAAGTATTTATAAGTATAGATTATTATACCTAAGTACATCTTTTTTTGTTATCCTATAACTATAAAGGCTGGCTGGCTGGGCCACACAGAGTGCAGCTGCAGGCCGGCTGCGGAACGGGTGCAGGCCGGCAGTAGTTGTAAACTGTGGAATTATATGCGAGGTGTCACACTAGATGCATTAAATTTTCCAATGAAAATCCCACCCGAAAATGAATGTTCCCCCCGAAACCAAAGTCTGGATACGTGCTTCCTTCCCCTTAACATTTTCATGTGTTCCTATTTTCGGCTACATTTTTAAAAGTTAATTTTGTATGTGTTTTCAGATAACAGAAAGTCCACCACCTAAAAAGGATAGGAAACTTATAACATGGCCGTGAGCATCATTGAGCGATTGCGTCATTATCGAGCAAAGAAAATGTAATAAAATAGATTTATTGTCACATCCATCACAGTTATTGACATACCAAATAATGAACGCCGGGTCTAATACAAAATTCTCGAAAAAAAAGTGTCCCAAACTAACCTACATAAACGTAAGTAGGTAGGTATCAGTAATATAAATCAACTAAAAACATTGAAACTGTTGAAATTCTTTTTTCATTTTGATCTTGCGTAGATTTTACTAATTCTTACAGCACCGTAGCACGGCATTTTGGATGTGCGCGTAGTCGATTAATCAAACGAAGACTGTCGTGGAATCTTTATGCGTTTTGTTACTGTTTTGGTTCAGACACTTTTGAGCGCGGACCCGACGTCCAGTAGTTGGTACGTCCAGTAGTATGAAATATAAAGTCAATAATGGTCACAGTAGAAAGTACGCCGTGTGCAAAGGGCCTTATATTTTGAAGTAAGATAGTGTTAACTTATCATTCATGACGATTTTTTTTATGGAGGATCAAATTGATGATCACTGTAATAGATGAAGTGGTGCTCTAGAGCAGCGATTCCTAAAGTGGGTCCTTGGAAAAGTCGGCAAGGTCCGCAAATCTGTGACATTTGTCAGAGGTACAAATGAACCGTATTAGCATGCTCATGAACTTTTTGCATTTGTTTGGTGTTGGGTTCCGTACAAAACATATTTATTTAGTGTTCCGTTAGACCTTGACTGCGGAGAAAATAAATTGTACGAGAAAGCACTACTGCGAATATCCCTGTCCCCGCCCATTTTTAAAGTTGTTTGCCAGGCAGTGGCGTAGCGTGGGCTTCTGTCGCGCGGGGCACAGACTGATTTTGCCGCCCCTTATCTTTATAAGAAGACCTACACAAAAAATTGCTTAGCGAGCTCGAAATTTTTTTGCCTTTCTATTCGGATTGTGGTCAGATTGTGATTTTATTTTTGCATGGATGAACCAAAGTTCATCCATGCAAAAATAAACATTTAGAGCGAACGAAGCGAGCTCGAATTTTCTCTGCTCTACGAATTGGTTATAGACAGAGCGCAATCAATCTATATTTTTCCCGAATTTGCCGCCCCTAAAAAAGTGCCGCTCGGGGCATTTAACCCCAGCCCGCCCCCCCTCGCTACGCTACTGTTGCCAGGCACTGTATCAGTAATTTTTTGGGAACGTATTTCAATTTATTTTCGCTATTTTGACGTCTGCGTCGGCATAAGAATAATTAATACTCCATGGAAACGAAACTCACGCGCCAGACGCGTTCAAGGTTACGTTAATAGCCTACCATCTCGCCTCTGCTTAGCAGAGAAATCAGTCGGGGTTTGCGTCAGTCGCACGCGCTCACTTGTGCACGTTCCGTCCAATTTTTGTTATCTAGTTTCACTCACCATGCCTTATTTTATTGCAGTATTTGGGTGTATATAATGACTGATAGCTGAATCGAACTAATATTACTTATTTTACCTTAATTATCTGAAAATAGTTAAATAACAAGAAATCTTTCACCCTCTTTTGTTGAATTCGGTTAATAAGACATAATTAAATAACATAACATGACATAACACATAATTAAATACACAATAGATAATGTACCTATAAAATACGAAGTAAATAACAGCGTAAGAAATTAGATATTTTATGTAACTGCCCTAGCGGCCTCTGTTGGCGACAGCGGGGCGTTGCGGGGTGAGGGGGGAAGTAGGTGTTTCTAAGGCGGTGTTAGCATGCACAAAAGAGTATTAGTTATTCTATGGCGTCTGCTCCATAGAGAAAGTTGCTGAGTTTGATGGCCTAAACTTGATATACTCGTATGTGCTACATATTTGAGAGGATCCTTTAGACTAACGCACAAGACTTCAAATATGTAACGCATTTAAGATTACTCCCTGTATACTTATTTAAGTTTAGATGTAAGTTGAAGTGATGTTACATACGTAATACACAAATTCAAGAATAAGTGACAAGAAGTGTTTCAAATCTCAGTTTCTGTAATGCAAAATAGCCTTAAAATTTCGTTGCTGTTTGGAATGGAGTAAAGGTACTTATATTTTTCTCCCTGAATTTCAAAAATTCCTGACAAATTAAAATTTTCCCTGTTTCCCTGACAGAGGGCCGAAATTCCGGACATTTCAGGAAAATTCCTGTCGTCTGGTAACCTTACTTCCGGGGTGATCCGAAATTACAACTAAGAACCATATTTTAAAGCTGCAGTTTTAGCAAGGCAATTTTTTTGAAATTAAATTATATTAAAATTTGCATATCGATGGTTTCAGGATGGAACGATTTGTGTAAAGTGATTTGGAAAACATTTCATTATTTTAACTTATTTTATTATAAAATATAAAAATAGGTTTTAACCTATTTAGAGGTTTTAACCTATCTAGAGATCTAGAGGTAACCTACCTACGTATTTTTCCGGTTTCATTTTTAACAGATATTTCTATTTTTAGTTTGTTCAATTTTTCTAAAAAAAATTGATACATGGCCACAATAACAATACCTAGTGTTGGGCGCAATGAAATGAGGGATTTTCCAAAAGCGATTATAAATAAAAAAAAACAGTTCCAAATGGATGGAATAGATGGCGTTGACGCGAGATGAATGAGCAATAACTTGACAGATATTAAAATACTAATAAAAATTCGTGTTTTTAAGTTAGCAGTAAAATATGAACAGATACCTGCTTCGTCAACGGATGCGTCTGACTCAGCGACATGACAAAATATAAAATATTTATTGAACTTATGATGAACAAAACTAGATTACCTATACATAGCACATTGGATAGATAATACATTAAGCTCTGATCCCACACTCCACACACACTGGCCTTGTTGGTGCGAGGATCAACATGAGTTAACTGTGATTTTTTTTACTTTTTATTAGCCTAAATTTCCGTTTTCACATCCAACTCACGTCAATGTTCTATCGCGGTATCTTGAACTACGTTTTAGTAACTGCCAGAAAATTGTGCCTTCCATATAAATATTTGGTGACTACAAAGTTTGTATTTCATTAAAAAAAACAGCATCGTTGTAGGCCGGGGAGGGCTGAACCGACGCCGAGAGACTCCTCACAGAAAAGGCAAGCAGGCAAAAGAATAAAAACTCATTCAACCTATTATTTATTTTTCATTATTTAATGGATAGAAATATGTACAACAATTTAATATAAGCATTGAATTTAATCTTGTTTTTATATATGTCAATTATTAAGGGGGCACCGAGCCTGTTGTGCTGCCCATGTCACATTGTAGTCATTTGTTTTTATAATGTTTGTAGTCCTTATCTTCAAAACCGACACAAGTGGCCACTTTATGGCCTTCTTATTTTTTGGAAATATTGTATAATTGTTCAGAAATAAAAAAGAAAGATTTATGGCAGCACAAAAGGCTCGGTATCCTCTTAATGGTTTTCGATTCTTGTACCTTTCATAAGATGAAATGTTGTCCATTGCATGACTGTAGTTTGTTTATATGGCTAAGTAATTATATAATGTTCTGTAAATAGGGTACCTACTATAAATAGTCACAACTTACAATAAATTGAAAATAAAAATTAATTAATCACTTAGCTTTTTTTGACTTCATTTATGTGATTGGGTCGTTAATTGCTATAAGTGTGCCAAAAAACTGACGGACGGACAGACAACGAGGTGATTCCACAAGTGTTCTGTTTAGCTATTTTTAGCTGGAACAATAAAAACCTGCTGTTCCATACATTTGAGTCGGGTAGGTACAGCAGCTTTGTATGGGACAGCTGATTTTTTTTCACGTTTCCTGAGGTAGGCTCCATAGCGCAAGTTGTTCAGTTTGATCGTCTGATTTCACTGTTTCAGTATTTGCTAGGCTGTCACTTACACCCTGTATACTTTAATTATAGTAGTAGGGCCCCTAATATAGTAGGATACTACATTATATAGTAGGGTTGTCAACCCTATTCAGACCTTATATCAAACTTAACAACTTTCATTATGCAGTCAACATTGAAAGTCTGCTCTTCATAGAAAATGTCAATAAATCAATAGTTTTTCGCGATTTCAAGGTCAGTGGTACCTATAAGTTAGTAGGCCATTTATTTTATTATTATTATTTAGGGGGGTTTTGGTCCTTGACAGGCTTGCTAAGCCTGTTCCACGTAGACCATCGCTGGTCCTTTGTGAACGCCCTTTTTTAAAGATCCTTACCAATCCCCACTGCGGCCAGAAAACGCAGTAGATTCTTGATAGGGATAGTTTGTATCTCATCTGGTGACAGAACCTGCCTACCTAGATGAGTACTAAGTTTGTACATCAGGGGGCCACAGTCACATAGGAGGTGCAGAGGAGTCTTCATTTCCTCCTTGCAGAATCTGCAGCCGGTGGTGTCACTTAGTTTCAGTGTGTGCATGTGCTTATTTAATTTGCAGTGGCCTGTGAGTGACCGTATATCCGTAAGTACATGGTCTGAAGCACAATGTTTAATATGTAACGCATTTTTTTTTACAACCTGTATAGTATAAAAAAATAATATAAGCTGCGATAAAACTGGATTGACCCGCCACACCCGCCACACGTGACACAGGGCGAAAAGCCCATTGAATTCTTCTTGGCGAGAAGAATCTAATGGTCCCTTTTTTATAAGTGTATCTCGAACAGTGTTACCCTAAAAGTACTTCAACTGTGTGGCGTGTCTAGACTTTAGAAATGATTCCGTAGTAGTAACAATATTGGTGAATTTATTCAACAAATTTATGATGATGTTATTGTATATACATAAACTCGCGACCATAAATCCTTTTGGGGTGTTCAGAAGCGTTGCTACAACTACCGACAAAATTTTGATGTTATGTATATAAAAATATGACCTTGATACCCGCAGAAATTGATACCTCACTAATAAGAAAAGGAAAAGCAAATCCATTATGTTCTAGCCTTTAATGGTTATACCTTTAACTATACCTTTCTAGCCATTTATAGCTAAGGCTATATCCTATTTAAAGTTACTTCTTTATCGCTCATTTGCAGAAACGGTCATTAAAGTTAATCCTCCATTAAATCTCTTGCGGTCACTTTTTGTCTTGTCGACATAGTTAAAGCTAGCAAGAGATTTAATAGAGGATTAACTCGAATGAGCGATTCTGCAACTGAGTGTATGATAAATAAACATATTAAAAGAGTTCTACAGAGCGTTTGGTAGTTGCATACGTTCCTTTTGATGATCATACTATCAAACTGAATAACATTCTCTCTCTCTGGTACTAACATAGAAATCATGACGGCCCGGTAGCACAGTCTGTAGTGAACCTGGCTGCTGTGCCGAGTGTCGCGGGTTCGAATCCCGTAAGGGACAAATATTTATATGATGAATATGAATATTTGTACTCGAGTCATGGATGTTTGTATCTATATAAGTATTCTATATCGTTGTCTAGTCATGATAATACAAGTCCAGGTACTTTAAATGTTACTAGATAATTTGTGTGACAATGTCCAAGATATTTATTTATTTAAAAAAGTAAGAGTCAAGTAGTACTGCAGTTTTGTATGGAGAAGCCGATTTCCATTTTGGCCCTATATTAGTGAAAGTTGTTCAGTTTGATGATCTGATCATCATACAAATAGTTCATTTAATAATCAGAAAAAAAAATACAATAAACAAAGTTTCTAATACTGCATCGTCATTCTTTAATATTGTAAAGTGCACCATTCATAATGACAGATTTAGATTCAACACGTCTTCTTGTACTACTGTTCATGTATACATGTCTAGCTTTGAAAGTGAAATCATTTTGATCCGCCCATAGAGTCATAGCCGCCTTCAACTTCTTCATTTCGTATGGATTTAATTCTTGCGATTCTTTTATTAAGCTCATGATTTGCACCGCTGCTATAAATGCATGATTATTTTCATCTCTTTTTACGTGTTCGTCCAACCAGTCATAATAATCATAGATTTCATCACACAACCTTTTGTGCCAATCCACCATAGAATCGGGTATCGGTGGAAGTGACTCGTCATAGTATTTTATTAACAAGTCTAGCAAAGCAGAGCTCCATTCTGGGAAATGACTTTTGAGTGAATCATCGGCAATATGAATGTCCGTCATCTTTTCCCCTTTCTTAATCAATTTGTCATATTCTTGTTTGCTTACGAACCGCGAACGCATCGGGAAAGCCGCCATTCTCTTAACAAAGTCTTGGTCGTTCTTATCGAATTTAGGTACATCGTCCTCGGCAAAAGTCATTATCAATCCGGCCTGTACAGGGAATTTAAATTGAGTTCGAGAAGATTTCTTTGCCTCATGTATGTAATAATGGGATTGGTTTGTTACGGCTTTAATGAAAGCGCAATTCAAGGTGTCAGTTTTCTGTAATTTATCTGCAACCAGAAGCCTCTTCCCCTTTAGATTGTATATCCCTCCGTCATATTGATTATTATCTCTGCTTCCTCCAGCTACCACAATTTTGGTATTAGCGATGTAGTAATTACTGAATACTGTGGCTAGCAGTGACATCAGTGTTGATATCCCATTTTTTTCTTCACGTTTGACAGTTAGTACCAGAAAAAAATCATTAATCCTATGTCCACTTAGCGTTTTCGCAACGAACGACAGAAACCATTCTTGCTCGCTCCTTTCCGGTATGAGCTTATCGAAATATGACTGGACTGACTCCATATGTTTCTTGGATAATTCATAGTTATATGACCACCCACATGTTGTTTCTGCCAGGTCCTCTTTCGCTATATTCCGAATGATAGGTGGAATGCTTGACGTGACTACAGTCTTATTCTTAGTGATAAATAAATGTAAGTTGGAATCGAGGAGGTCAGGAAAATCTATATTTTCAATTTCACCTAAAGTAAGATTTCGCAGTTTAATGATTGCATTGCTCATGCCAATGTGTCGCAGCTCCGTCTTGTTTAGTTGCAATGCAGTTTTGAGGTTTTTCCGTAAATGCACATCGAATGCTTTCTCGCTTAGTTTACACCACAAGTTTGTGTCTGGTTTGCAATGGTAAAATGTTTTTCCTGAATACATGTATCTGCTCATCATATTAGGATCGGCATAGAATAACGCCTCGACCAACTCTGCGTCAGTTCTAATTGTATCTGGGTCTTTGTCAGGGATAATGACCATGTTACTATCGTCTTCGTCGTCACCAATTTTTTTCCCTGATTGCTCCGACAGCAACTTTATTGCCTCTGCTCGTAAAGCCTTTCGAATCTTGGTTAAATGTAATTCTTTGTTAACTTGTTTGCCACTAGGCATAATAATATAAGATTCAGCTGGTTTCAGTGGATAATGCAGTTTCACTGTGACTGAAAGATCATTTCTCGCTTGAAATTCGTAATACTTCGTTTTCAATATCACGACGAAACCTTTCTCCATCTCAGGGCACAGTAAGGTTAATTCTGAGTTTTTTGATGTTATTTTTTTCTGAAGAAAACCTATTTTCTCGCCTTGTTCGTTAGTCACAACACATAGGTCTGGAATAATGAATAATGTATGTGATTCATCAGCAGAATTCACGTTTAGTCGAAATTTCCGACGATCACGAATATCCACCTGTTTGATTGTCAATGGTAAATATCTAGAAGGCAGTATTGCAGTCAAATATACTGTCATCGCATCCAGCTCTTCTTCGTAAATTTTACTGATTTCTATTAGATACGGCAGAGACAAAGTTCCATCAGAAGATTCAAATGTTCTTTTAACATCTAGCAAATTTCTATATTTCGACGAACGTTTCGAAAAACACTCAGCAATTTCAAGAGTGTTATATCCTCGTTCGCATCCGTATTGATTCAAAGCCCATAACATATTACGCCATAGGTCATATATTTGACTGTGTCTCGACTCCAAGTTCATTACAAACACCTTGAGAGAATTCTGGCTGTAGTGTTTATCAATATCCTTTTTCAAAATATCCATTTTCCTCTTCTTTGATGGTGCACCATGCGTAGATACAATATCTTCAATATGCCAGGGAGAAATTATGGGCTCCGGAACTGTATTCATGTATTGTATGGCTGGGCAATGTTGGGTCTTGTCACCATGAAAACATGATTCATACAATTTTACTATGTCAATAATCAAATTTGAATTTACTTGCACCAAGTTTGGGTGAATTTTAGAATTAAAATTTTGCTTACATAATTGGCGGGCATTCTGCAATAATTGGTCATTTTCTTCGTCCTGTTTTTTTAATTTTTCCATATTCTTCTGCAGAGAAGTAACCTTTCTTTTAAGCTTTTCTTTTTCTTTATTTAAACTCTTGATCTTTTCCTGGCTATTTATTGATGATTTAGTCATCTTCTTTTTAAACTCGCTGAGGTTCTTCTGTAGATCATTAATTGATTGATCCCGTTCAGCGATTTCTTCTTCTTTTAATTCTAATAATGATGTCAAACGGTCATTGTTATTTCGTTGTTCGGATAATTCTTGCTGATAATACTTTTCTCTCATTAAGTCCTTCATGGTCCTGAGATCCGGCACTTCTCGTTTTTTATTCCCGCTCGTTCTGGCCTGTTCTTCTCTTCTGTAACGGGTAGCAATAATTTTCTTCGGTTTCATCATGTTTGCGGATAAATGTTTTGCAATTATTTTATTACGCAGAGTCACAACTAGTTACGATTGATAACAGAAACACGAACGTTCCTAAGTGGAGGCCGAGTGAGATCGTAAGGTTACTGCGCAGGCGCAGCGATGTTGTTCTAAAAATTAATATGCGTCATGGGACGTTGCAATGACAGACAGAAGACACTAAATATTCGATAACATATGTACATTGATAACATTGTACTAGACAACCATAAACTTAATATACTATTATTAAGTTTATGAGCACAACGCGCCGCCACGGCGCATTGTTGGCGCTGAAATAAAATTAATTTGATTTTTGTTTAAATATACGTAGTAAAGTTATATATATAGGTAAGTTAGGGTTGTCACCTTGTTTTGGAGGAAATAAAGTATTTTTACGAAAATTTTCTAAAAAATATAGCACTTTCTGGAAATGCGGTAGAAAACAATGTACCTACAGATTTATTTTTAAATTAAGTTGCTTTTTCCAAACATTTATTACATTATTTTTGGTCGTATGTAGTGGTAACTAAGCTTTTATTATTTTTGAATTATTTATGTCTAAAAGGTTATTTATGTCGAAACATTTGATTTGAAATCGGTCACTTACAAACTTATGAGTGCAGATGATGCAGGAATTGACTAATATAAATAAAGCAAATACGCATTTACATTCGAGAAATTTGCACTAAGTAGGTACGTTAAGTTAGATTTGACAAACAAATATGAAGTTATGTTATCATCATTAACGCGACACTTGACTCTTAACTAATATAAAACTGTAACAGATGTCTGTCTGTAGTTCGGTATAAAAAAAATTTAACGTTATGGTTTTAAGGTGTCCCTGATTTCAAATCATCTATTTTCGGATTTTTTGTCTGTCTGTTTATTTGTTTGCATCACGCAAAAACTAACGAACCGATTTTGATGAAATTTTTTTTTAAATCTTATAATTTGACATAAAATCTGGTATATCATAATTAGATGAAACTATTTTAAGGGGATGATCAGACCATCAAACTGAACAACTTTCTCTATGGGACCAATATCGAAATCACGAAAAAAAATACAACTGTCTCATACATTTGAGTCGAGTTATGTTTGTTAATCAGTAGTATCTACCTGTAACTTTAAGGTTAAAGGGTCTAGCAGGCTAAGGAAGGAGAAGTGGCCCCTGTGACGAATATCGGATTTTTATAATGTCATTTGTTGGCTATCTCATAATATAGAAACACCCTAACTTTCAGCCCCCTATCTTGAACCGTCACCGAGATGCTGTCAAAAACGTCATTTTATGGATACATTTTTCAAAGTCGTTTTTCTCCTGAACTATATAAGGTAGAGCAATCAAATCAAATCATAGCTACAAAGGATGGGTAGGAGTATAACTCTGAATTTTTTAAATATTTAATTCCATGAAAAAATATAGATTAAAATTTCAGAGAAATTTTTGACAGCACTTTTCAACAAGTATTTGTAAAGGTACAGCTATGGAAAAAATCACATAAACTGTTAATAGTATTAGCTAGTACCATGCGAAAAATCAATTCAATATAATTGGTGTAACATACTTAAAAAAAATGTCAAAGAAAGTGTTTCACTTTGCATTTTCAGTTTATTTGATAGCTCTAAACCTCTTCGATACATACGTATACAAAAAAGTTTATATATTTTATTATCATCTACCAGTATAATAAACAAATGCCACTCTGACAAGAAGTCAGTCGCAGTCATCATTGCAATAATGTCCGACAAATGCAAGATTTGCAATGTGTTTCTTCGTAAAGTGCAAGGAAAAAAAAACTAATACCTTTGACAGCCATGCGTGAAGTTCAAAATAAACATTCTGTTGCTAGGCAACGTAATTAAACCTCATTGGATCGAAAAATCTCCTTCAGAATGAAAGACTCATTTAACGCTTTCTTTGACATTTAATTTTTTTTAAGTATGTTGCACCAATTATATTGAATCGATTTTTCGCATGGTACTAGCTAATACTATTAACAGTTTATGTGATTTTTTCCATAGCTGTACCTTTACAAATACTTGTTGAAAAGTGCTGTCAAAAATTTCTCTGACATTTTAATCAATATTTTTTCATGGAATTAAATATTTAAAAAAAATCTAAGTTATATTCCTACCCATCCTTTGTAGCTATGATTTGGTTTGATTGCTCTACCTTATATAGTTCAGGAGAAAAACGACTTTGAAAAATGTATCCATAAAATGACGTTTTTGACAGTATCTCGGTGACGGTTCAAGATAGGGGGCTGAAAGTTAGGGTGTTTCTATATTATGAGATAGCCAACAAATGACATTATAAAAATCCGATATTCGTCACAGGGGCCACTTCTCCTTCCTTAGCCTGCTAGACCCTTTCTTTGATCTATCTAGGAGATAAGAGTAATATATCTGCTACAAAATAGTTTCTCGCATCTTAGTTTACATAACACAGTTTAGAATGAAAACTTAATGATTATTTTCTCTTTGGTTTAAAAATAACAAGACATTATTATTATGCCAAAATCGCTAACAATCTAAAATAATCAACAAGTCTTGTAATAACAATAATATTGTATTTTTTTTTGAAATATTGATTTACTGGGAATTTATTAGCATCAGTAATCATGTACGAGCCAAGGAACGTAAAATCTACGAAAAGTAGAACCGAGCACATGAATCAGATGGAAGAAACAGCTAGCAGAAAGAACCTAGAATCTAACACTATGGCCAAAACACAATCACACTTTCTCGTCCCTTCCGAGAAACTGGACAAGGTGACTAGGCGAGTGATTGCTCCATACGCCCAGATAGAACGCAAGGGACTGAAGGAGGAAGAATCTAAGGAAGGGACTTATTTGGATATAAACAGGTTTACTGTTTTCTTAGAGGACACTGTAGACTTGGATCAACTGCTTTACGAAACTGCTATGGTGTTGAAAACTGTTACTAACAGTTCAGGTAAGACTATTTTGGAGGATGTCCTGTTCAATAAAACATCGAAGTTATAACCGCGCGTCAGCAAGGCAATGCCCTTAAGAACGGCCAATTCTTCAAGGTGAAATTTTTAACCAAGACTCTTCACATCAAACCGAAGAACTTTTACTATGGAAGCAAACCTGAAATCGCTAAAACAAAATCAGACCAGGTACTTAGGCATTGCAGTTTAGTATGGAAATGGAACTGCTGGCTGATGTTTTGCGATTTCGGGTTTGTTCTCATAGTCAAAATTGATCAGTTTGATATACTCTGTAGGTACTTCGTTTAAAAGATTCAAATTGCAAATTAATTCAATTTCATCCTATTCTTTAATATATTTTTTAAATCCTTATTAAAGAGCTTCATATAATCTTTATTATAGAGTCACTCTGTGGGATTTTCTATTGGGTAAGTTCACAGACATTATAATAACAATAAAAAAACTATTAACTACGCAGTGATGAAATAGAGAAATAAATACCTAACTACAAATTTAGGACCCGTTGGATGTGGGCAGCCTTGGGGAAACCTATGTCCAGCAGTGGACGTCTATCGGCAGATGTGATGATGATGATATTTCAACAGGGGTTTTCGTATACGTCGTGAACAATATGAAGAACGAAATAGTGCTAATGTCACAAAACACGAGGAACCCTGAACGTCACGAAGTTAACATACCTATTGGTTAGCAAAATATTGTTACATACTTATATTAAAAGTTATTACGATACAAAAACAACGGTAATGGCATATATAATTCAAAAGCTTAAATAAAAAGATGATTAAAAAAATAAGAATTGTAATCATAATATTTTTGAGACAACCCTTGCGCTTGAAACAGCATTGGCAAAGTCCTTTCTCTGGGTCAAATCGAAGCTATCTCTATAGAAGTAGGTACGGACCAGATTTTACCAAATTCGGTCCAGCTGTTTATTTTTCATCAAAATAGGTTCATCGAAAACGTAAGTGACAGACAAGGCAGACACTACACACTCGCGAGATGTTCTTGGCGAGAATTGTTCGGAAGGGCTTCCAAAAGAAAATTGCTATGGCTCACGAAGCCGCCAGAACGATGAAGGGCATCCACACTCGTTCTCGGCCTTCTTCGTCTGTTCTCGGCGAGAATGTAGTGCAGGCTTTAGGAATCAGGATAGTAGGTACGAATGAAATATCCACTTCCAGGTGAAGGCAAAGTAGCTGCAGCGCACGTTGCCGCGACCAAAGAGTTCCTCTTACTGGACGATGTTCAGAGAGACAGGAGGTTCGCCGAAGGTCTGAGGTGGATCGAAGCGAAGGTGGCTCTCTGCATGCCTGTTGTCAAACCAGACGGAGACTGCTACGCTGTGCTGGAGATGTACAGGACCTATTCTGAGCCTTATGACAATGTTAGTTTTCAATCTAGCTGGATGTTTCAAGCAGCGTCTGTTTGGATTAGGATTAGACACCACGTTCGTGGTTGTATGAGCCAAAAGACTGAGACACTTTGTACCTAGGTACCCACTGTGTGTCGGTTGATGCAGGCAGTGGCGGTTTCTGTCACTCAGGGTACAATACCGATTTTGCTGCCCCCTAAAATAACGGAGCGAGCGTAGCAAACTCGGTATTTTTTAGCACATCTAGTTACTATAGCTGTGGTCAGACATCTTTTGTTTATACATGCCAAAATAGTATCTTAGAGCGAGCGAAGCTAGCTCGATACGAATCGGTTGGAGTTAGAGCTCTTTCCGTACAAAACAAGTGCACCTAGGTAAAAGCTATGGATCGACCGAAGCGAGCTCGTAATTTTTAGCACCACGTCTTAGTTGTTGTCAGAACTCTAGGATTTGTGTAAAGTAATTAAAACAGAAACTTAGGGCGAGCTCAACTTTTCTCCGCTCTACTAATCGGTTATAGATATAGAGCTCAAATCTACATCTTTCCCGAATTTGACGCCCCTAGTAAATTGAATACCAACGGCAGCATTTTGAATACCAAAGAAGTCGGTATGACGACCGATGAGGTTGTAAAATCCTTTGCAGAATGTCCTCTATACGGTGGTAAGCGTGGCGTGCTGGGCCGGAGCGGCGGCGCACCAGGCCCAGGCTCGTATCACGCTGCAGAAGACGGGGCACCTCAATGCTGAACTGAGGACTTTACTGCAGAGCTATTTCTGCGACCTTGTCTCCATTGATACAATGCTCACTGATATGCTGGTGTGTAGACTTGTTTAGAAGTTTCTTATAATAGGTACCTACTTATAATAAATATCTAAGCTTGAAGAGTGGTGCCGGTGGTAGCGCGTTGCGTAGAGACATGCATGGACTTATGAGGTTCGGGTTTGAATCCGCACGCACAAAATTGTACGAATGAGTTTATCTAACTCATAAGTAAGTAGATATAAGGAGTAATAACGATTGCTCACGAACGGTGAAGAAAAACTTTGCGACGAAATTTGCATTTTGCAAAAGAAGAAATACTGATTCGATAAAGAAATTGACAAACCCGCAGGGCACGTGTGGAGGACAACACCCAATTCACCCTAAATATCAGGATACCACTACGCCAAGCATAGCAATTTTGGCAAATCCTACAAACACTGCTGAGATGTAGGCACGTAGTCGTAGATACATAAACGTTCTAGAATCGTATAAATAAAGTTCGTCTCTCAGGCAGTGGTGAAGTCATTTATGGGAGCCATGCGTAGCAGCTTTTACATAATAGACAAGGAGAACGTGTCCGAAAATTTGCAAGCGGAGATGTGGGACGACGGATTCGCCTCTGAGAAGACCACAATGCCCAGGAAGAAGACTAAAATTAAGTACGCTTACTTACGCACTATGCTACAAATTCAATTCAATCTGAAGTAGGTAGTTTTTACAGTCAATTACAAACAGGTTATTACAGTCAACCAATTTAAAATATAGGGCACAGCCCCGTGCCCTGGTAGTAGCGCACAGCCTGTGCACTGCTACTGCCAGGTTGATGTTCCTAATCTTATCTTTATAATCATAAATTCATTCATATAGTTACTAAGATGCGTTGACTTGAGATGGTTGTGCAAAAACAAAAACTTGCTGTTAATAAGATACCTATTAAAAAAAACAGTTTTTTTTAAATAAGCACGAAAATAAGAAACAGTTTGTTAACTGAATCACCACCTTTTTTAGACCCATCAAACTACCTATATAATAAGCATATTGAAATAAGTCTTTAGTTTTCAAACTAGCTGTCAGAAAACAATCAATCAATCTGAAATATACCTACTTTACTTCCCTCATTCCCCAACCTATCATCACGCATTAACTACCTATAGTTCACATACTGTTCACATCTAGCTTTTGAATGGGATCGGATGCATTTGTCAATAAATTGTACCTACTTACTGATAATTATATCCAAATGATGAAATCCCCAGCCTTTCCCTAGAGCAGACGCCAGCAGGGCTCGTGGCCAGGACGGGGGATTCCATGAACGTGCGAGACGCCTACAAGGATCCTCGCTTCGTCAGAGAGGTGGACCCCACTACTGGGACAGTCGTCAGGTCCTGCCTCGCATCGCCTATTGTTGATAAGAATGGGGTTATTGGTAAGTGTGCTTTAGTACCTACCATCCTACCTACCTATCGTTATACACCACTAGTAAATGCAAGAGTGTACCCTTCCCTTTTAAAACGCTATCCTGTACACTAATGGGATTGCTTAATTTTCCTTAAGAATCTACCTAGCCGTTTTTTTAGCCCACATAGGTTCCTACGCGTTGCTCAGGTCAGATTTGGTTAGGTTAGCTAATAATAGACCAGCAGCCTCAGTTGCCTTGTTGAACAAATTTCGATTATCTAAAGCGGAACTACACGATTGGATATGTTTTATCCCCTTTACTTATTCGAGCGTTTGTACCCTGCAGCCTGCAGAGGAACGTCAATTGAATGAAATTAATTATAAGGGTTTAAGGTTTTAGGGGAGAGCCCAGTTAAATACTGAATTCGAACCATAAAACTTTCAGTATGGAGCCAACCTAAGGAAACGCGAAAAAAATCTGTTTCATTCAGTTGTTCAGTTTGATGATCTAAATTCACCGTTTCAGTATTTGCCTGGCTGTCCCCTTACGCCCTGTATAATGGAAGTCAGGGTTTTACTCTTAAACTGTGACGCAGGTGTTGTGACCCTAACGAACAAGACGAACGGTCAGCCGTTCGACGTGGAGGACGAGCACATCTTCACCGTGTTCGTCAGCTACTGCTCCCTCATCGTGCACTTCTACAACATGCAGCAGCAGAAGATATATCACGTAGGTGCCTTTATTTTCTTTATTAAACTGTGACGTAGGTGTGGTGACCCTCACAAACAAGACTATGAGGACGAGCACATCTTCACCGTGTTCGTCAGCGATTGCTCCCTCATCGTGCACTTCTACAACATGCAGCAGCAGAAGATATATCATGTAGGTACCTTTAGTGTCTTTATTAAACTGACGTAGTTGTGGTGACCCTCACGAACAAGACGATTAGGACGAGCACATCTTCAACGTGTTCGTCAGCTACTGCTCGCTCATCATGCACTTCTACAACATGCAGCAGCAGAAGATTTATCACGTAGGTACCAGTGTTTCGGTGATAGCCTGTGAGAGCGTCGGTGGCAAGTTGCGCAGAGGTATGGAAACACAATCTTGAGGTCCGGGTTCGAATCCACACGGACAACATGCCATGTACCAATGAGTTTCTCTAACTTATGTACGCAATACCGACAGCTCTCAAACGGTGAAAGAAAACATGCATCGTGAGGAAACGCTGCAACGCGCTGAAGAAGAAATTCCAATGGATACCTATGTGAAGTCTACCAATCCGCACTGTGTACGCTTGGTGGACTAACGCCCATACACCGTCCCTGTGTGATTGGAAGTAGGTACGGGAAAATACAAACCCGATAAGACTCGCGCAAAGCGAACAAAACATAGTCTAGTCTCTCTTGTGCCAAACATAGTCTAGGAACGGTAGTTATGCCTAAATTGGTGCACACCTAAGCACTCATTGTAGCCAATTAGGTCATAGCAAAATAGGTAGATACTTGTCGATACAATTTTTTTCTACTAGAAGCGGCGCCCGCGACTGGGTGTTTCTCCTCTGCCTTTGAACGCCGTCATTATCCTCACCAAATATTTTCGCCTTGTTTATAAGAAAATGTATATTTTTTTAGCGCTGTTACAAGAGGCCTGCGGGCTTTATAACTGTGTACCTATATTACAGGATGTTTTCTAAGAAAGCTATAGGAAATTCGCAAAAAAAATTCCGACTTTTCATAACAAACGTTCGATCAGCTGATTGCATTTAGTGTGGAAAGTCCGCAGATTTTTTTTCGAATTTCCTATAGGGTTCTTAGGGAAAGTTGTTTAGTATCATGGGTACAATCACCCCTTAAAGTGATGCAACTGTTTACCCTAAATACCCTGTAGTAGGAGAGAGGGTCGATAGAAAATTAAGAAGAATCTTGCATCTGACAGTTCAAGTTTTGAGTTGGCAAGCAACTGCGTGCAAATCCGGATTACAATATCAAAAGAAAAATTCGGGACTTTTCTTGCCTGTGCCACAGATTTTAATAGTTACTTTGTAACAGATTCTTTTACCGCCAACCGCAACGAACGACGAAATAAAATGCGCCTATGTCAATGCACGACAGCCTGTATCTCATGCGATACACGGCGCCGTAGGTACCTACCAACTTATCACAGCTTTCAAGTGCGAGTGACGGAGCACTGCCTGTGATTACATTGATATTCTTTTTTTAATCTGCCTAATATACCTACCTACATAATTTTTATTTTACAGGACAACCTGAACAAAGTGTACAGGGAACTGTTCAACTTGCACCTCAGGCCTTGCAGGCACGACCTTGATGAGCTCATGGAGACCAATGGCATCATACTGGCACCCACCAACTTTAGGAGGTTGGTTAATTTTGACGGTCAATCAATTAATCAGTCAATTATACTTTATTTGACACCAAAAAAAAAACAGTATACAGAGAGCAAACAATCAGGAAATACAAAAGGCACAAAAACAGGCGGCCTTATCGCTACAAAACGATTTCTTCCAGACAACCTTAGGATTGAGGAAATAGTGAAAGAAGATTGGTATGCGGTGTAGATCACAACAACACAATA
The DNA here is from genome assembly GCA_927399405.1 of Agonopterix arenella. Lineage (NCBI taxonomy): Eukaryota > Metazoa > Arthropoda > Insecta > Lepidoptera > Depressariidae > Agonopterix > Agonopterix arenella. The sequence goes on along the minus strand of OV656700.1, from coordinate 2,147,856 downwards.
TAGATAACATACACAAATAATGTTATACAAATACAAACAAACTTAATATAAAAATATATATATAATATAAATACCTATTACGAATACATTATTCATACCTACAAATACATATCATACATAAAAGAGTACTAAAACAACAATTATTTATCAAAGAGAGGAAAACATGAACCAGAGAGGTGACCATTCAGGATAGATAGTCATTAGTCAGTGCTCAAAGAAATGAGCTTTGACCTTGACGTTCTATACTAACTCCTGGATTATATTGGTGAGGATAGACTTGGTATACAGATTTGGCGTATCTTATCATGAGCAATCATCGAGTCAAGAGCAAGACGAGCATCATTTTTTTTTAGCTCAATTTATTTATACTTATTAAATACCATCAGAAAACGATTTGATCTTCTAAGAAATTGAACATAGTTGAATAAAGTATAATTGATTGATAGTTGAGGAAAGTCGTAGGTACAAAACATGCACATTTTTTGCTAGTATCATAATATCCCTCTTCTAAAGCAGGCACTGGCTCTTGCGAGAAATTCTCGGCATTGGCTGGCGAGCAAAAAATCCACCAATAGGTCGCTCGCTCGTTCGCATGGTAAGGGAATTGAATTTTGGAAATTGAAGGTAATGAAATTCTATTGGTGTATTTTTTCTTCGCATAACTCTATTGGAAGGCCAGCCAAACCCCTCAACAAGGAAATCACTACACTCAGTACAACGACGCCGCGAGAACAATAAACCACACTCTAGTTCTCTGCGTTTCTCAGCGAGAGTGTAGTGCCTGAAGACTCTTCATGTCATTCTCCGCACTAAAACCAGTTTACCCCTCAGCTACGACTACCACATCAGTGAAGGCAACAAGGAGGAGATGCCCGGCCTCGTCTGTTACATGTACACGGAAACATTCGCCGACAGAAACTTCGAGAGGCCCCAACTCGCAGACTTCGCTCTCACCATCTTGCGTTGCTATAGGAAGAACCCTTACCACAACGCTGAGCACGCGTTCTGCTTTACTCACACCATGTTCCTCATACTGAACAGCAATCGAGGATTTTTCGATTTTGTTGAGGTAAGGAAACCTGCATACGATGAAGAAGATATTCTAATGCGTATGTGAAGTCTGCTAATCCGCATTTGGCACGTGTGACCGGCTAATTACCTCATCATGATGATGTGGTCATATGAGGCGCAAAGGGTTCTTATGCAGTGGGTTTACATTTAAATTGACACATCTTGTCCTGTGTCAAAAGTAAAAATACGAGTCGCGTTGTAGGTCTGCTATTGGGTAGTCACGTGTCGCTTGTCGATTGTTGGTTTCCCCCTCCCGGGCCTACAACGAAGCTCCAGTGGTGGCTCAAGATAGTGTTCATTTCGAAAAACAATCCTTGAAGTCACCACCTACCGCACAACGTCAAACACCTCAGATAAATTAAATTAACTAGACATTGGCAAAATCATCACAACCAAGATGGCAGCCATTTTTTAAAATAGAATAGAAAGTAAAATTACAACCTGAAAGGTTAAAGGTATTACGTTCGTGAGTTTATGTTTGTACGGCATGTCAAAGCTACACAGCTAATCAAATCACTATAGCAGCGATTACATTACCCTACATGCAGGGCCGATTTCGGCATACATTACTTGCTTTGATTGCTACACTTTATAGTAGATAGAACAAAGCAAGCAATGTATGCCGAAATCGGTCCTAGATGTATATACTATATAATCGCTGCTTAAGATCTTCGAGGACAAACAAGCTGAACTCGACTAGAAAGTGTCTACAGTGTGAAATCATTGGCATCCTGTTATATTCACTAAGTTAGCATCCTTTTAAACTATTGAGACTTTTCAAACTGAACAACTTTGACTACTACAGCAGATTTTTTTTTGCGATCACATGTTTGCTCCCTTAGTAAAAGTGGTTCAGTTTGTTGGGATTTAAATACAGCTTCTCCTTACGCTGTCAGGCTTGCCGAACACCTGGCTACTAAAATATGAAAACATCACTGCAGAACCATTGACACGAAAAGAAGAAGTTTGATGGGTAGTGTTAGTTTAGAAGGATGCTAATGATTGAAATTTGACCCTGTATTATATATGCAGACAGTAGCTCTGATGCTGGCTGGACTATGCCACGACCTGGACCACCCCGGGTTCAACAACAACTTCATGACGCTGTGCAAGCATCCCCTCGCCTCCATGTACAAGACCTCCATGCTCGAGTACCACCACTACTTCCTAGCCCAGAAGATTATTGAAGTAACGTCTTCTCTATTCCTTTATTTTAATGCTCTTAGTAGGAAACTGGTTCGGGATAGGACAACGTAGCGTGCGCGTGCGGGGTGAAAGGCTAAATTAAATTATATTAAATTAATTAAATACTCATTTATTGCGGACCAAAAAATAAAATCCATAATTTTGTTAGTAGGTTGATTATCAGGAGCATTATCATAAGAGTAACTAATCATTTCGAAGTCTGGACGTGTAGAACCTTCCTACTTATGAAGTATCCGCCAAGTTGCCGTCGGCGGCTGCTTCGACAGTAAGCAGTGGTGTATTGCTCTCTCCACTCCACTCTCTTATCGAAAGGGCATGTCGGATGTCATTTAGTATTCCCTGTGGGTGGGTGGGTGAGGTTAAAATACACTTATATATCTAGTGAAAATGGACGAATGGTTCCGGAGGGATTCATTGAGTATCAGAACTGTACGTAAGTAGTAGAAACTCTTTCTAATAGGTATTTGACGACCCGGTTGGTATTATGGTTACCACGCCGGTGACGCCGGACTGCCAAACCAGGGTCCTGGGTTTGAATCCCGGTTCGGTCATGGATGTTATACGTTCGTGCCGTTGTTGTTTGGTTTCCATAATAAAAAAGCTATAGTGCTTAACTTGGGATCATAACAATGTATGTACTTGTAAGCGTTATTTATTTGCGCGCTAAACACAGGATGCACTCTCCCATCAGAATATGATGGAATGCGAAACTGCTAGGGAAAGGGGTCGAATGCTTATAGTGACTCTAACCAGTTTGCCTCTATGGAACATTAACGACCTGCTCCTCAATCCTCAGGATAAGAAGATTCTCAGCAAGTTAGCGACAGCAGACCAAGAACGTATCTTAGACGAGATAAAGTACAATATTCTCTGCACTGACCTGGCAGTTTACTTCCAAGTGCGAGCTCAGTTGACGCCGCTGGTTGCTGAACATTGCTTCGATTGGGCTGACAATTCTCATCGGAGGATGCTCAAGGTTTACCTAAAAAAAATCGTTACAGATTATACTCTTCTAGGCAGTTCTCTCGCAATATCTCTAGACGTGTGCTAAAGGAATGGGCCGTGAATCAAAGCCGCAACCTCTAGTTGGATATACCAGGACTGAATCATGCAAAAGAACTTGTGACTAGGACTCAATTAGTCATACCTTTAATACCAATTTATACCGCATTGACTTAAGACTCTTGGTTCGAGCCTTAACAGGTAACTGCAAGCTAAACAAGTATTTACCTGCACAGAATAAGGCTTGTAGATTCATCCACTGGCAGATTCTGCTGTGAAGTAGAGGAAACTCCCATACACTTCATCTGCGAATGTGAAGTGCTCATTCACAGCAGGAGTCGCCATCTAGGTTGATACGTAATATATAACACCTACTGACTTTAGGGATCTTCCCTTCAAAAGCATAACATGGTTCATGAAATACCTACGTGGGCATTGGAAATGACCTTTAGGTCAAGGGTGATAGCTGCAATAGATGTATCCAGGTCGCGGTAGCTATTGATCAGTGACGAAGCTCTAACAACCAAATAATAATAGGCACTCTCAGTTATCAGTTAGCAGCCGGATATGGCCTCCGCACTAATACTTTGCGGTTCCTGGTTGAATCCTAAGTCAAAGTATCAACTTTAGTGCGGCATATACTTCACCAATTTACAAGTAACCCTTCCGAAAGTTCTTTGCCATAGATTATAGTTTATTTTGTTATTTTTGTTTGACGGTCTTTAACATTTACAGGGTATTCTGATGACCACCAGTGACTTGTCTGGTTGCTGCAAGCCGTTTGGAGTTTCTAAAGCCATAGCAGAGGCGGTTTATGAAGAATTTTATAATCAGGTATGTATTACTTAACGCAGTTGAATGCTGATAAAAATTATGTAAGTAACTATAACAAGACCTTGTTCACTTACATGTTTAAACGCCTGGTGAATAGTGCAATTCTTCTACTACATCACGGTTTCAACTAATTAACGTGTGAAGATAATTAGAAAAAAAGTTTATGATATGGAGTTTAGATGTCCCTGATTCTGTCAGTATGATTGTTTGAGCATCACATCATGCAAAAACTACTAGATGAAATTTTTTGCGTACCTATATACTTACCTTAGCACAAAACTTATGATTAGACCTAAAATTATCTAGTTATATTTTTTCTCGACACGATTACGGCAGCCGGTGCAAATGAAGTCGTCGGCATAAGCGAGTCATCTTCCTGCCTGTCCTTTATATCCCATTACTTAAGGGCGGCGCAATATGTCGTCTTCCTCCATTCATTTCTTTTAGCCTTCATTTCAGCGCTCACTCCTTTTTACCCGACTGCGTGACGCAAATCATGGTAATTTTACACATGTCATCTTTCACATAATCCATCTATCTTTCACCATCATCGGATAAAAGCTAGTAGTAGTCTAATAAAACTGTTGACAGGGTGACAAGGAGCGTGCTATGGGCTACACGCCGCTCAGCATGATGGACCGCAAGCGCAGCGTGAACCAGCCCGCGGAGCAGATACAGTTCCTCTCTGTGGTGGTGCTGCCGTGCCTGATGCTGCTCCAGACCATCTTCCCTAACACCAGTCCGCTCATTGACAACTGCAGGTGAGGTGACGGTAACCTCACAGCGTGAACCAGCCCGCGGAGCGGATACAGTTCCTCTCCGTGGTGGTGCTGCCGTGCCTGATGCTGCTCCAGACCATCTTCCCTAACACCAGTCCGCTCATTGACAACTGCAGGTGAGGTGACGGTAACCTCACAGCGTGAACCAGCCCGCGGAGCAGATACAGTTCCTCTCCGTGGTGGTGCTGCCGTGCCTGATGCTGCTCCAGACCATCTTCCCTAACACCAGTCCGCTCATTGACAACTGCAGGTGAGGTGACGGTAACCTCACAGCGTGAACCAGCCCGCGGAGCAGATACAGTTCCTCTCCGTGGTGGTGCTGCCGTGCCTGATGCTGCTCCAGACCATCTTCCCTAACACCAGTCCGCTCGTTGACAACTGCAGGTGAGGTGACGGTAACCTCACAGCGTGAACCAGCCCGCGGAGCAGATACAGTTCCTCTTCGTGGTGGTGCTGCCGTGCCTGATGCTGCTCCAGACCATCTTCCCTAACACCAGTCCGCTCATTGACAACTGCAGGTGAGGTGACGGTAACCTCACAGCGTGAACCAGCCCGCGGAGAAGATACAGTTCCTCTCCGTGGTGGTGCTGCCGTGCCTGATGCTGCTCCAGACCATCTTCCCTAACACCAGTCCGCTTACTGACAACTGCAGGTAACGTGATAAAGTTTATTAAACGTTTAGGAGACTTGGTGCAGTTTGGCACACGGGAACAAACAAATTTTTAGACAATTACCAAACCTCAAGGAGGCTGAATGGGCGTTAGTCCACCACACGAATTAAAAAGAATTTCAACATTTTCAATGTTTTTAGTTTGTTTGTATTAACTTACGTTCTGGGACACATTTTTCGAAAAATTTTTGTGAGACCCGGCGTCCATTAGTTTGTAAGTCAATGAACCAACCAATGTTTCGTGTTCTTCTAACAAAGTGTTATTCTTGTAGAAAAACGCAAGAAGCCTGGCACGAGGAGATAGAGATCAGAGGGCAGAAGCTGTGGCGTCAGGACGAGTCGATATCGACCATCGCTCGCAGCCGCTACATCGCCAAATCCCGATCTGAACAGTCCACTAATTATAATTAATGTTGCTTTACTTTATTTTAATTAAATAATTTCTTTACAAATAACTACAAATCATTTATTGCAACTGTGGGTTCAAACATAATGGCTTCTGATTTTATTACTTTACGAGCGTTAACCGCGACTTTGTCCGCACAAATTATATATCAGATGTTAAGTCAGATAATAAGCTATCAAACAAAAAAAACTTTCATCAAAATCGGTTCAGTAGTTTTTGTGTGATGCTCGTTCAAGCAAACAAACAAACACACAAACAAACAAACACACAAACAAACACACAAACAAACAAACAGTCAGACAAAAAATCCAAAAATTGGTGATATGGAATCAGGGATACCTAAAGACCATATCGTAACCTTTTTTTGTTAATATCTTCAATGTACAGACAAACTTCCTGTTACAGTTTTATAATAGTTTAGATACATAGCCATTGGTGGAGGACTCTGGCCGGGTTTAAGGTTGAAACCCTAGGGGGGCGTGTAATAGGGATGACAAAAAATATTTTATTACTTTTTTTAAACTCTGATATCTTAAACACTAAATTGAAATTAATTTTTGAATATCTTTAAAAATGACTGAAATATAAATGTTCAAAATTTACGAATATAGCGAGAGGCATATATTACAAAAGTGACGTCATAATTGAGTATTGTCATACAAATCATGACGACGTGTCATACAAACACCTGATTTGCTTGAAAGAGATAGAAGCTGATAAAAAACATTTTTCAATAGCTTATAACCTTTTTGTTTTCTATTCAATGAGGGATTTTCCAGAAGAAAAAAAAAGTTAGTTCCTAATTTCTCAATAGATGGCGTTGACCAGAGAGGGGTCCAGTAGATATGAGCAAATATATTCATTTCATTAATATTAATATTAAAAATACACAGTACAAGTTATTAACAATCTGGGTGTTATTGACGGTCGAACCAGGGTCCTGGGTTCGAGTCCCGGTTCGTTCATGGATGTTATGTGTTTGAGCCGTTGTTGAATGGTTCCCATAACAAAAAGCCTAAGGCTTACTTGGGATTATTACAAAGTATGTGCCTGTGAGTGTTATTAATTATTTATTTATTTTCTGTCAAAAACGAATAAAGTATCAGACTTGGCTCTATGGGCTTCGTATCCATTTTGAATATACGCACAATATTTAAATTGGTCACTTCACTTTTCAGTATAAAGAGTATTGAAATTGCTTTGCTAATAAAGAGCGAAATTTTTCGTCTATGGCTTTGCTTTTCATTCCCGGAATCTGACGTACGATTTAAATATTTCCGGTTTATTTTTATTATTGAAATTCTCAGTTTCTGTTAGTTTTTTGTAGTTTGTTAGTGTTTCTCGTTTATTGTTCGTATATTCAAAACGGATACTTAGCCCATACAGCCAAGTTCGATACTCGATTCGTTGTTGACGGACAATAACACCGAGATTGCTAAATAATAAACCAACAACAATAAGAAAGGGTTTGTACTGTGTATTTTTACTATTAATATTAATTAATATATTTGCTCATACCTTTTGGACTCCTCTCTGGTCAACGCCATCTATCGAGAAATTAGGAACTAACATTTTTATTTTTTTTGCTTTTGGAAAATCCCTTATTGTAAAATTTTGTTATTAATTTTGCCTATTTCTGTAATACGTCACAATTATATGGATTTCCATTGGGCAAACTGTAGTCTTTGGTTGGGCTCGCGCCGTGGAGTTTTTGACCCGCCGTGAAATTTATTTCGGATTCCTTATGTGGAGATGAACATCAGGCTCGCGCAACTCTCTAACAAAAAACGTTATATGAAACGTGCACCGCCGCCATTAAATTTCTTTGAACGGTTGCACACGTTTCATACATTCTGGATCATCGGTCACGACCAGTTTTTAGTATGGAAGTCCCGACTCTTATAACGTAGTGAGTTACATTCTCTTTGATGAGCATAATTAAATGCGAGCAGAACCGAGGCCACGACCTATTGTTAAAATAAAAATATCAATAGTGACATGATAGCAAATTTATTTCGTTATCCTATTATGATCGACATAATACAATACAATGTAATTCAATGTTAACTGTCGTAACAAATATTTCATAATAAAATTATTACTTTTGTGTATAACTAAACAGCCGTGTTTCGTCACCTAGTGACAACAACACCTTTCAATCAGGTATAGAGCCAAAAAACTACCGCCCATTATATTAAAAAAAAAACCAAGTTACATTTTTGGCAAATAGTGTAGATTTTGAAGTGCCTTAAATAAATTTTTGGTGTAATTTTAAAGCAATTTTGATAAAAACTTTTGGACTTTTTTTGACTGCACACCTGATTTCACACACTATAACACTACAGAAATAAAGCTACACACTTTTACCACCAATTTTGTACACCAAAGGCATTTAACACAAACATGATCAATAAATAGAGTGCATTACCAGCCTAATTTAGGCTAGAAAACGTGCAGAATTTATTTCTCGACTATCTATGGACTTTTATATTCATATTGCCAATTTACTCTTGTTTTTACCCCTGTTTGTATGAAGAACGTATCTTTATTATCTATAACTAATTATATCTATACTCAGATTACTTCTTTTCGCTTTCACATAATGCAGAATACAATTTTTTGCAAAAAATTGTATTGATGCTTGTGACATCTTTAAACCTACATTCACTGAATAAATACGCAATAAGTATATCAAAATTAAATATGTTAAAACGATGAGATTGATAGTAAAAATAACGATATTTTTGACTATAATTTAAGACTGGCACTCCAACCGAAGTTCTCTTACGTCGTTAATTTTAAATAATACGAACATGATATACAACAATTTCCAAATATTGCTTTTTTAAACTATACAATTTTTCTTAATAACCAATTTTGTTCTAATTACAATAAAGACCATAGAAATGAATGATTGTAAGTTTTTAAAACTTTTAAAAAATATTATCTGTGGAATGCAGTGCTGATAATATTCAATTATTATTTCCATCGCAGCTCCTCAGAAGGTTATTGCAAGTTGTGATTTTTTAAATAAAATTAAAGGAAATCTTCCCGTCACAATTGCAATAAAATTCTTGACTTTAAAACAATTCTACCTCTAGACATGAACCATGGACGATATGGTTTTAATTCCCTTAAAAATCAAATCCAATACAATGTAAATTTAATCAACATTAATTTCAAATACAATTTTTCTACAAAAAAACCTAGAATAAAACAAAATAATATTCACCCAGTACTAGGCCTCGATAGAATTGTGTTAAAGTCGCGTGTAGGTGGTGTGTGTTGTGTGGTCATTATGTGTTGCGTATCTTGCCGGGCACGTAGTTCTTGTCGATGGTGGAGTCCTGCAGGAACATGTGGAGGCACCGCTCGTTCTGCGCCAGCGGGTGGCCGGCTATCTTGTTGATGAATACTTCCAGGCCTGTAAACAGGAATTAAGAGAAACTGAGAAAAAACCGGGCTTGGCGAATGTGGTTAAAATGGTCCACCTAAATTTTTAGCATGCATGGTGCATTGCAATGCGGTTTTTTTGTTTTGTTTTTTTCTGGTCAGAAACCTTCGCGGGCTCTCGCACAACAACCTACCAAAGTTTCATCGCAATCGGAGGAATGCATTAGGGACAACGAAACATTGATTTTTCTATTACATACACTAGCTGTAACCGGCATTTATCATCAGATTTGTCATAAACTACCAACCAGTTTCATCACAATCAAATCACATCACAAAAACGAAGTCGAAGTCTATTAATCTTAGATTATACCAACATCCATTTTTATGTTATTTAGATTCTTTTGGACGAAAGACTAGCCCCAAATCGTCCTAGCTAGCCCCCTATCACCACTTGATACGTCATTGCATCCTTAAACCTCTAATATGATAAAGAACACGCGCAAAGTACCTACTCAAAAACGGCAAAAGTAACAAGCACTGAGAGTCAGTGCTTGTCACTTCACTGGAAGTGCATACAGTCCGTGAGAACTTAGAATAGAAATACTTAGTACTTAGTAATAGACGCCGCACCGCAGACCGCCGCTAGACCCGTATATACGCCATTTTGATCCTTAAAGCAATGGATTATAACTTTTTTCGCGAGTCTAGCGCCGATGTGCGCGCGTGCCGAAGCTTGACTTCTAGTCGTATCTATTCATATGCTACGGACCTCGGTATGTCACATACCGAGGTCCGTAGCATATGAATAGCTGGGTCTACGCGACGGATTCAGTAGCGGGGATCGATCAGTGACATGGATTGTGCCTCTGTATAGAAGCGTTCTATGCGCCTTATCGCTTCACACTTTTGTTTAGGTAGTTTTTCCTTGTATAAACTATTCCAACCTTGTATATTCAGAATCATAACGGCCTATTAATCGTTTCTACAGTCCGCTACAGGTTTCCTTAACATTTTCTCCTTTACCAGAATGACACACAATCACAAATCACAGCAAGAACTAAACATTTTCTGAGCGTCGTTGGCTGATTGTGGAGAGATATGGAAAGCCAATTTTGAGGTCTGGGTTCGAACGTTTCCTTCGTTTTTCTAACTTATGTACACAATACTGACTGCTCTCAAACGGTGATGGAAAACATTGTGAGGAAACCGGCATATGATAAAGAAAATTCTGACGCGTGTGTGAAGTCCAATCCGGGGCAAAATTGGGCACGCGTGGTGAACATACGTTCATACACCCTCCCTGAGGCTAGGCCTTTGCCCTTTGACTACCTATATAGGGACTAGTTACGCGTGTAATTCTACGGACAAACATTTCTGCCCCTTTTTGCGGGGGGCGAGGTAATACGAAATCCGCAACTTTGGATTTCATTCCCCATAACTTTAGATTGTAATTTTGAACGTTAAAAATCATGAAAAGAAGTCTCGTGTGAACCCCAAACGTTCTAAGTTCGAAATTATTGTTTCGCAATTATAGGCTGTCTCGTTTAGTGATAAGGTATAAAATTGAGTGTAAATGCACATGATCAATTAATCTTATACCGTGGCAGAGGGGAAATGATACGGCAAGGCTAGTCCTTAAAATAAATAGTCAACTGGTGATGACGAAACATTTTCACTGTATCAAATTGATGATAGCACATACATTACTATACGTATACGATCATGATATTAATAATCATAATATTTGATAACAGAACCAATGTTAAACATACATAATTAATATTAAACATGCTATGGTAATTACACTACATAGCATTTGCAAGCTTCCTTAAACATAAGTTCGATATTATGTATACCTACATTCATGACTGTACTCGGTGTAGTCTGTATGGTTAATATATAACGGTGTAGTTAGAAACTTTGCTACAATTATAGAATAAAGAATCTCACCCAACTAGCCAAAGCAATTCTTAATCAAACGTCAAAACGCGCGCTTTGTATGAAAAATTGTACTAAATACTGACAAGTGATGTCATCAACATTTCATTACTTTTTATAAGTTTACCCCCCCTAGCTAAAGAATAAATGAAAATGTGAGTTTAAAGGTAAAACTAAAATATAATTTACGCTGCCCAATGCAGGGTCGGGCGAGGTTTTCCCATAGGATGATTTAGTAATTACACACGAGAGGAGGGCAGTGAACAGCCACGCTGAGGCAGAACAGTATTGCCGGGACAATGACCAGGACAGGACAGTCAATAGACGGCGAATTTTTTTTTACTCGTAATCTTCATTTTTTAATGCGGTTAACTTCCCCCAACCACCACCTTGTTCTCTCAACTGCCTGGCTGGCCCCATGTGAACGTGAACACGCAAATGTAATTTTATCAGTACGTCATCCTGTTTAATTTTTACATGACAATGGACTACAGCGTAACATAAAACTGATAAGGGTTTTAAAAAAAAGTTTTATGAAAAAGTGATATCTCAACTATTATAAAACTGTAACAGAAAGTGTGTCTGTACATCGTGCCCTAACATCTGTACGCAGGAGGAGCTCATGACCGCTAGCGACAGTGCAGTGTCGGTTGTCCGATTCTGGCAAGCTACTATTTAGCTACTTTGTTCAGAATTTGAAGTTGAAGATGGAAGATATTAACAAAAAAAAGTTATGATACGGTTTTTAGGTTTCCCTGATTCCATATCACCAATTTTTGGATTTTTTGTCAGTCTGTTTGTTTGTTTGATCAAGCATCACGCAAAAACTACTGAACCGATTTTGATGAAACTTTTTTGTTTGATAGCTTATTATCTAGAAATAAACATTTTAACGGGTTCTTATCGCGTTTCGTTTATAATAACCGCGTAACTCTCAAAAACAGCTTATTATCTGTCTTAAAATCTGGTATATAATTTGTGCGGACGAAGTCGCGGGTTAACTCTAGTTATTTAATTAAACTCAGATAGGGGATTCTAAGATGTCAATTGCAGAAATACAGCCTGCTCAACCTACACTGGGCCGATAAATTACAGATACAATTGTCTTTAATTACCTTTCCTCCGGTCTTCAATAAACTCTTCCTCAAAGATTCCATCGTCACCGCGGAAAGGTAACTGTCTCTTTAGCGCTTTCCCAGGTAAGGGTGGAACCACAATCTGTAACCAACAAGTTATAAATAAAATAAATACTGCTCACAGGCACACACATTGTTATGATCCCAAACATAAGCTACTAGGCTTTTTACTATGGAAACCATACAAAAACACAAACATAAAATCCATGACCTAACTGGAAGAAAATTAAATAACATTGTTTTTTGAAAAAGATTGTGCTGACTGAGTTATAAAATTAACTAAATTAATAATACATATCTAATGATATTGTACTTGAAATAGATATTAAAGTTCAATGCTTTGTAAAATTGTTATCTTGCATAGATATTTTTATTATTTTATCAAGTGTTTGTTTAAAAAACAAAGAAACAGTGAGTGCATCAATATTCAGAGCATTTGAATGCATCTCATTCACCTCTAAAAGGTTTCCATCTTGTTTAAATGAAAAGGTAAACAATTTCATAGTGCTTTTAAAGAGCTCCTGGACCTATGTAACAGCGCTATAAAATTATATACCTCTTCATTTAAACAAGATGGAAATCTTTTAGACGGGAATGATGGCATTCAAATGCTTTGAATATTCACCAGTGAGCGCAACTTTATTTGTTTCAGATTTATTTTGATGTTTTACATTTTTGAGCTCTGGCTAAAATATGGCAATTTGATTTAGGATATTAAAGCCATCCTCTCTTACATTCTTATTAGAATCCAAGTTATATGCAGGGCTCCAATTACTCATCAACAAGTCATCAGGCTATTTTAAAATTTTATGTTGTAGTTTACTTACATTCAAAGATATTGCTAATGGTTCAGAAATTTTTTGTCAGTTTCTTTTGACATGTAAATGCATTAATATTTGTGCGTTTATGCAAGAAGTTTCCAGGTCTCGGGTTTTAGTTAGGCTAGATTTGGCATTTAGATCAGTCACATGATCATATGGAATAATAAAAAAGATGGGTTAAAATGCTGTCAACCGAACCATTCTTGCATGCACACCCACATATTTCAGCATTGAGCATGTTTTACTACTTGGATGGGCCCAAAGGGCATTTAGTTGAAGCACACAAAGTAGGCACTGGAGCGCATTTCCTCTGTCATCTCAGTATTGTATCGAAATATACTTGTAAGGCAATATTGACTAGTACTTGTTTTAACATATTTTTCATGTTTGAAATATTCACGTAACTACATTCATTAATTTTACTACGATCAAAGGTTTTGGTATCAAAAACGGTCATAAATCCAGACACAATAGAAAAATCTATTGTCTGGAATAATAGCCGTTTTTGATACCAATCAACTCATATGTTTTATTGTTTTCACAAGCGAACAAAATTATATCTTATCTTTAGTGATCGGAATAGGAAGTGCATTTCACTATATTTTGTATCTAGTATACAGGGCATAACATTTTATGCATTGTATATTAAACAAGGTACACGCCCCATGTAGATACAAACATTCATCACAAAAATATTCGCAACTATACCCTAAATTGCACTACCTATTTTGATCACCGCTTATCTTACTTTTTTACATATTCAGAAATGAAATATGTAATAATTGTTATTTTATTAGCACTCATTATTATGGTTTTACCCTGAGATCAATTAATATAAACAGAAATGAATTATAGTGAAATCCCAACACACTTTAATTCTAAGAAGATAAAGGTCATTGATGCATCACAATTAGCAAATGTTTTTGTTCCATTGATAACACAAAACTACGCTATTATCAGTGAGTGACTAATATATCTAAATCATACCTTACTGTCCCTCTCCAGTTCATTTCTGAGCCATTCGAAGTCACTGTACCGCCGTCTCACGCTTGACTCTTTCACTTTGAATACGGGTAGATTGGTCTGTAAGCAGGATACATGGATTTCTAGATTAATTGCTACAAGTCGGCGTATTGATGCACCAAAATCGCGTCACCTCGACTCGCTTGATACGCCCACAAAAAACACAAATTGACGCGTCAATACGTGTTTATAGTTAATCTAATTATCTGCTGCTAATAATAGACGATTCGTAGAATAACTTACCCTCATACGAACTTCGTAATCCGTGTAGCGTTTTTTCCCTACACCCATTGTGGTAACAGGATTCACCACGTCAATTTCAAGGAAGTTTGCCGGCGCCGCGTAGGCATCGTCCAGGGTCTGTTTCTTAACGTTTAGACGCCTCGTCGCGTCGGCCGTCGTGTCCTCAGCCATCATAACGCTTTATTTATCAAACAATCACAAAATAAGAATAGAACGGCCCACTAATCAAAGGAAATGAAAATGACAAGCACCGTTTGACGTTTTGTGGAAAAGTGTGGCCATATGAGTAACGGACAATTTACCATTAGACAGAAAAACCTACTATTTTTGGAAAAAAATCCTGATGCTGCACTATAATAAGGTCAAACACAAAAGCGTACTTAATCTACAATAAATCGGATCGTATTCTTATTTTCAGATGTTATATTTTTTACATAATGTGAAAGATGAGTAAATTAATAAGTCTACCAATCGAACAAAAGTTATTAATGTGGCAATACAGTAGCCTAGTTTTTTTAATTATTAGGAACAGGCAGAGCAGAGGCATTTCATTATTCAGCCACCTGATGAGCTCATTGAACATGCATTTATGATTCATGTCATGTGGTAAATTCACCTATTGTACAATACAACATTATTTTCTACAAATACCTTAATAATGATGATAACCTACTATTTATAGTGATTAAAATGTGGATAGACTCATGAATGACCCTGGTTAAATGAACAACTATATTACCCTACTGGGCTTTCGAGTTTGAAAATGAATCATCAATGTTATCTTTTCTTATTTGACTTGATAGAAGCCAGCCATCCATCTACAAAGCCAGCGAATAAAATCGACATCATCGTGCATCGTGCGCGCGATATGGCTCTATCGCACCTTTTGTCTCGTTAGACGACGCTATATCGCGCTGCCTTTTAGTCGGCGCAGAAAATGCTCGCGCGATCTATTGTTTATGGGATCAATGTGTGCGATTGTTTTTTATCGTAGAAAGAGAAGGCGAAAAATTATTCGTTTATGTTTTATATCTAAGTAGAATAGAAAGAAAAAAAAACCACACTACATACTTTACTTAAATAATTTATTTATACTTTTTACAAGAACTGGCTCATAGGGTCCTCTTCTCTTCTCTTCTTCATGTGGTAAGCCTCTAGTTCTTCCTCGGTAGGCGCCTGTACTTCTATCATGCTGTTGTACGGACGTTTTCTTTCATCTATGGAAAGGAGATGGTCGGCGCGCTTTTGATGCCTGTCTTCTTTTTCTAATGCCTGTTTGGAAAGGGGAAAAATTAAATCTTTTAGTTTTTAGGGCTCCATACTCAAAGGGTGAAAACAGAACCCTGTTACTTAGCCTACGTTCTCCGTCCGTCCGTCTGTCCAACCTATTTAGGGCTGTAACTTTTGAACCGTAATAGCTAGACATTAGAAATTTGCACAGAATGTGCGTTATTATGGTGCATTTGCTAATAAATAACAATGTCAAAAAGTTAAAAATTAAGGGGCGTTCTCATACAAGAAACTAGTTTTTATCAACGTTTTTTATAGAGCAACTCTACAGTATAACAAAAAATAATAAAAACCGGCCAGGTGTGAGTCGAACTTCATTCACACAGACGCACCAGTTCTAGGCGCAGGTCCGACAACCCGCCGCCATTATGTACCGCGCGACAGGGCGACAACTTATATAAATGGGTGCTTCACTTATGATTAGACGAGATTACGTCCGTCTATTTTTTAGGTCTGTGGCTATAAGGTACTAAGTAGGTATGCCAGATTAAAGATTAGATAAGCAAGTAATTTAGAGCAATAATGCTACATTATTCTTAATATAAGTTTGAAAGAACTTCATTGTAATACGACCGACTCTCGTTGTAGGTTTGTTACTGGGTGGCCGAGTGGCGGTTGCCTCTCCAGCCTACAATGGTGGCTAAAGATATCTTTATTTTTCAAAAACAATCCCTTGATATCACCAAATATTTATAACCGTGCAACCTACATGCAACCGTGTTTATTTTTTGCTCCAATCGGTTTGGTCCCAAAGTTGTTCAGTTTGATGGGTACATTCTTAATTTAAAAGGATGCTCTTCATATCAATTTACTTTGCATAACGTCACCCCTCTTTCCTACTGGGGTAGTCAGAGACGCGCAAATTACTTCTATCTTGAGATACCTCTTTCGCCTTATGATATGATATTATTCAGTCTTTCAAACCGTAATTAAAAAGAAAGTAGTTACCTTTTTCAATTTGTCTTCCACTTTCTTCTCCTTCTTAAGATCTTTCTTCTTCTTCTTCTTTGCCTTCTTTTTGTTTTTCTTTTTTTTGCTTGTCTTCTCTGTTCTGGAGCGGATCTCTTTCTCCGACTCTGAAGAGCTGTCTGAACTCGAGTCGGACGATGATGATGATGATTTATCAGATTTTTCTGAAAAAAGCATAAAAATTAAGATAAATACTTTTAATAATAAAATAAAAAATGTGTAATACCAGACCAGAAAAATAAAAAAAAAAACAATTTTTATTTATACTCAAATATAGTTCACAAATAGTTAGTCCATCAAAATTTGCAGAGCAGAATTTGATGGACTAACTATTTGTCATTTGCTGAAAGTTCTTAAGGGGATGTTCAGACCATCAAACTGAACAACTTTCTCTATGGCACCAAGATCAAAAATCGCGAAAAAAACATCAGATGTTCCATACAAAACTGCAATCATACTCAACACAAATATATGGGACAGCAGATTTCCTTTTCGCTATTTCGATGTCAGTCCCATAGAGAAAGTTGTTAAGTTAGTACTACAGGGTGAAATTGATATCATTAGCATCCTATTAAACTAAGAGTGTAGTAGGAATTGCAGTCTATGCAATGCCTACTGGAATCAAATGTATGCAACAGCTGATTTTGTTTTTGCTCCGATCAGTTTGCTCCCAAAGTAAAAATTGTTGATGGGTAGACTCTTAGTTTAAAAGGATGCAAATGATATCAATTTCACACTGTAGATGTTCTTATCTAATCAGCCTCTTAAAATCGTCAGTACATTGAGATTACACCATGACGAATATCATACCTTTAACTTTCTTAGATTCTTTATCCTTCTTGTCCATTAAATCTCTCGCACTGGCGGCTGCTCTCGCTTCCTCTGCTACATCCAACACCACGGACTTGCCTGCTTCACCCACACAGTAGGACATCTATAACAAACAATAAGTTCACAGTTAGGTTATATTTTAATTTCAGCTCAATTTTTAACAGAATTCAAATATTTTTGTTTTAATTAAAAATTATTAATATGTAGATGACACGATTGTATCAAGACCTCCGCTTCTAAGTACCTTCTAGGCAAAGTTGTATTACGTTATGCAATACAACCTGCCCACCAAATAATTTCTAATATACGTAATACAACTTTGTCTACTAGGTACTTAGAAGCGGAGGTCTTGATACAATCGTGTCATCTACATATTAGTCTTAGATTTCCGCAAAGTAACACCTGATTCAATTAATTAAAAAATTATTAATAGTTATTTTTTTTTTATTACTTTTTATTATTCGTAAGCCAAGCCGCAGAGACCTATGGAAGCATTTAAAATGGTATTGCATTTGAAAATACCACCACCAAATTGCGTCTAACATCAACAATCAGCACCACGCTTGCGTGGCGGGGACGGTAGAATATCCCTTCTCATCCTTAATTATGTGAGCTTTGATGCCGAGTCGGATGCGGCAAGCTATAACTTACTTCTTTGTTTAATAGTAGACGTTAAGTTAGAGTTTAATCACGTAATTGGTTAAGGTTCTAGGATACTGTTATTAATATTTAAAGACGAGCAACGATACAACTGACGTTTATAAATGAATGGCAACACTTGTAGCCGCACTGACCGTCGCGCCAGTACGAGCCCCACACCGACGTGTGATTGTTTATCAGTTTATTACAATATAACTGACCTTTATAAATGAATGGCAACACTTGTAGCCCCACTGACCGTCGCGCCAGTACAGGCCCCACACCGACGTGTGATTGTTTATTACAATTAAACTGACCTTTATAAATGAATGGCAACACTTGTAGCCCCACTGACCGTCGCGCCAGTACGAGCCCCACACCGACGTGTGATTGTTTATCAGAACATTTTCTTCGTATTTGCTCCTGAAATTAGAATATGTTAAATGTTAAACGCAGTAAGAATCCGTCAATTTTTTTTTTCTTTTTTTTAAACTGAAGTCACTTAACCTAAGTAGGCAGTAGGTACTGCACTGCACCTACTGCACACGCGATACGACCGCGGCTACAAAAACGACGGGATCTTTATCAATTTTCTTTTATTCTCGTGAGATAAAGCAATACATTCCCTTATGAGTATTATATTCCAAAGAGAATGGAATTATATTCCTTGGTCAAAATCGATTTAATAAAAAGAAAGGCGCTCGGGGTTCTACCGACGCTTCGTTTCAAATTTAACTACGAAATTTCAAATCAAAACCAGCCATTATAGCTTTAGATGGATATGCGACTTCGTTGCAGTACCTATTGTTTCTTGTAGTTTGTATTATTGCAATCAGTTAACTATCTATTTTATAATAACTGATACTCATGTTAGGTGTTTTACTGGATATTTCTTTCTGTTTAGTTTGATGTATATTACGACCCTAGGCATCAGGGATACGAAACTCTGCAGATTATGTTTGGAAGAAGAAGAAACCCCCATTCACATTCTCTGTGAATGTGGCCCACTATTGCACAAACGATGTACTCACTTGGATAAGCAATCCGAGTGAAGTAGAACTTCTCACTGTTAAGGAAATCTTACAATTCCTAAAGGAAGTGGGTATTAGCAGTGAACTATAATTATAGTGGCGATCACAAAAGATCTACAAAAGGTCGAAGTGATACTAGTCTGCAGAAGATTCGAAAAGCCGCTGTACACTAATAAAAAAAAAATCTTGATGTAGTAAGGACCTTAAGGGTT
The DNA here is from genome assembly GCA_927399405.1 of Agonopterix arenella. Lineage (NCBI taxonomy): Eukaryota > Metazoa > Arthropoda > Insecta > Lepidoptera > Depressariidae > Agonopterix > Agonopterix arenella. The sequence goes on along the minus strand of OV656700.1, from coordinate 2,128,359 downwards.
GACCTACATCTGGCAAAACGAGAAAGATAGCACGGCCAAAATGCGATCGCCGGCAGGGAGGCGATGTAGTGCTGATGCTATCGTAAGCGATCGAGCGCGATCGCTATCGCATTCGACAGCACGCAAATGCGACCGCATGCGATAGCACGTGGAAGCACACGATAGTACGCTATAGGACATAGGGCATGAAGGCGATTCCATGCTGTCAGATGTGGGGTCAACCCTTAAATCTATATAATACTGTTTAAGGTATTGCATTGTGTTGTGTTTTATTTTATTATCTAAATTGTTCTTTCTTTTTTCGGAAGACCATCAGCACAGTGTAATACATAAAACAGTATTTAAATGCTTTAAAGTAATGAACAGATAGCGCAACGAACTTGGCGAGCTGTTTCTCTGCGCCGCTGACCAGGGTGCCGTCGCGGTTGTACTGCGTGAACACCTCGGTCTGCGCGAGCAGCAGCTCCTTTGGAGGCACCGCCAGGTGTTCCTCCCCACCGTACTTCTCCAGGACCGATTGCTTCACCTGCAAATAATCAGTTTGACATTTTAATAACCTTTTCACCCCTCCGGACGGATATCGTCAACTTTTGTCCCACTGCGCTAAACGAAGTTGCCGCTTTCCACCTCCGCCGAGGCGAAAAATAGTATACTAACCTCGGGCAGTAAATAAGAAAGCCTTAGATCACATTTTTGTTGCATGCAATTACATGAGATCTAAGCTAAGACCTTTCTTATCTTATCTTGTTGTGGGGGCTGGCAAACCAGCAACACTTCGACCCAGTGGGATCTTTTGTGTTAGCCCCAATACTTTTTGTTTTCTTCACCCTTCAAATACATGGTCAATGAAAGAGGCAATACCATTGAGGGGAAGAAACCTAAGACCTTTCTTACTTTCCTGCCCTCGGTGTGTAATCTACTACTGATCGTGACTTCGTCTGGGAATGGATTCATTCCAGGATACAAAATTTGTAGTTTATAAGTTGGGCCATAGTTTACCATGAAAACTGCATCAAAATCTGTTGAGTGATGCTCGAACAAAATTGACACTCCGCATTTTAAGCATAAAAACGAACCTACGCGGGGCGACTCTGTTAACGGAGCAAACTCATACATTTGAGTTAAATACATAATACCGAAAGATAAATAGTCTCATCCCAATAGGTGGGGAACGAATTAAGTATAAATTTTCGCGGCAACCTTGCGGGCCTGGCGGCTTACACCGGTTGAAATTGTTGAGAATAATATTTATTTCTAGTGATGCACGTTGAATTTGGATCACACCAGTAGTGAAATTTATTTACGTAGGTATTATTATTTTATTCTGTGACCTGAGTATTTTTTCTTGAATATTTATAGGTGGATGGTGGTGGTATGACACAAAGTCATACCAGGATTATCCAGTAGGCCTCGCATGCCACCCCCACGAAAACGATTAAAATCGAGATGTGCTTCATCTTTGTTAGTTTAAGTCTGCCAAAAAGAGCAGAGTTGTTGTCAAATATTGCTTGCTTCCTGTAAATTTCAGCAACAGTATTTCCACACTAACCTGGGTCTTAAACTGATCTTTCTTCTCAAGGTACTGCCGCTGCAATAGCTGGAGCTTCGTGGGCTCAGCGAGTAGGTGGACATCGAGGCCCCTCGCGTGGGCTTCCCACGCGAACATCTGTGCGGAGGCGTGGGCACGGGTGTCGCCCGTGAAGCGCACGAAGTTCTCACCGGCGTACTCTGATCTGCTTTGAGATAACGGAATAGTGAGGAAAAAGTACTAAGATTTGAATCAAAAGTATATAATCAAATGTATAGTAATAGTAGCGTCAATAATGATTTTTTTCAACCTATTAAAGCCTGACCAGAAGAATAATAAAAACCCATATTGCGGAAAATCATTGGAGTTAATTTTTGTACTTGAAACAGAAAACAGAAAACGAGAATCAAGATTTTAATCAAACGTATCAACTATCAAGTAGTAGTGTTGAAATAGTAGATTACACCAAAGGTAGGAAAGTAAGAAAGGTCTCGGATCTCATGTAATTGTTGTCAACAGACATGTGATGTGAGGCTTTCTGATTTACTGCCCGAGGTTAGTATACCATTTTTCTCCTCAACGGAGGTGGAAAACGGCAACTTCGCTTAGCGCAGCGGGTCGAATCTTAACGCTTTCCGCCCGGAGGGTGCAAATGTTTTTTTTTTCAACTTTATGCAACAAAGAAATAAAAACCTAGCCATGTTGCGGAAAATAATGTGAACAAATTCTGTGAAGTGTGTGAAGATCTGAAGTTTGTTCTTTTTTCTTATACATTTAATTAATAAACTAATTTTAGTACTTGAAACATTGTGAAATAATGGAAGAATTTTCAGGAAAAAGTAACAAGCTTTTAATCAAAAGTATCAAATAGTAGCATCAACAATAAAAAAAATTAACCTTCATGCAACAAAGAAATTAAAGCCTGACGAGAAAAAGAAAACACCTAGCCCTATTGCGGAAAATCATTAGAACGAAAATTGTAATTAAAGGTTATATTATATCGTATTCGCCGTGTTCCTGATGTTATGCATTAACTTTGGCCTGTTGTTGGACCATTCATTTGATCATATTTCATTACAAACATTGAAATAGCGAAAAAAAAAAATGTTTTTGGGTTTTTAATTAAGTACAGTACGAACAGGAAAATAATTCCGCTCGTAAATCTTAGTTTGCGCAGAGCAGGCCCGAGTCCCCGACAAAACCCGAAGTCATTTAGTAATCAAAGGGTGCAAAGTCGGATAGCAGCGGAAAGGGCGCGAAAACAAATTAGCCAATAGCGCAAACAGATTGAAGGTGGCACATCCTGATTGGTCAATATAATTTTGCGCGCTATTAACCGGTACTATTGTACTAACATAACTTTAACCCTTCAACTACCGCGGTCGCGATATCGTCCGATATCCATTGTTGAATCTATTGTTATCTTAAAGCCGGGATGCGAGCGGTTAAGGGTGAATCCAGACAATAAAACTAAACAAGGAACCCTAAGGAACATGACTGGACCCTTTTCGCGTGGACGCCCACAAATACTAGAGTTAAATACTTACTCAGGCTGACTAGCGTCAGGGTTGTCCCTCATGGAGCGAGTCTTGGGATCGTAGTAGGCCGAGTTCGGATCCAAGTTGCGCAAGTATTTGGCCGTGTCTTCTCTTATACGCAGGTTACGCACTGTAATACGTTGTTTTGAATCCACCTGTAAATTAGATGTAGAATTATTAGATGATTGCGGTCTTGTTGTTATGTTTTTGTGAACAAAAGGAGAACTCCTGTTGTGGGTCTGCTATCGCGCGTCACGTCTATTGCCCTCTCCCCGGCCTACAGCAGGCCTCCAATGGTATGGTGGCTCAAGAAAGTGTTTTTTTTTTCGAAAAACAACCGTTGATGTCACCAAATATATATAACCGTACAACATCTAGCAATTTATTGCTGTGTAAACTAGACATTGGCAAAATCATCATTACCAAGATGTGCTCCACAATTTTAAGATTAGAATAGAATAGTGAACTAAAGCTAGCCTATCACCACTTTGAATAGTCCGTCCATACTGAAACCCTAAGTATGTTAAAACAGAGCTGCAGTACTGGTAGTTAAAGTAAAATGTCTGACTGTTCGGAAAGGTAATATGACAGTGGCTGTAAGTGTGTACATTTAAAATGTGTTTCCGCTTTGTTTCTATTATACAAAAGACAAAATACGGTTAACCTAGATAAACAGTAGACGTAAGGCTGTGTTGTGAATATTAAGAGGATATGTAAAAAAAATAAGATTCTTCAAAGCGTCATATATCATGAAGTACTTACAGTAGGAGTATGATTTGCGGATATGTGTAAATTGAACATATAATTGAAGTTTTGATTAGAGCCAAAACACGATTAAGACACATTGTCAAGATAGAAAAACAAGCCAAAGTAGTCTCCGTCTTTATCGATAAATGCTTGAAACTGCTAAACGGTGAATAATAGAAACAAGAGCCTGGATTTAAAAAAAAAAGAGATTGATATTTTATAAATTTTGATAGGAGCAGAATTGAACTTACATAAATAGTACAATCACAATTAAATAAAGTTTCAGGCGCGCGCGCCACCCCATCTCTTTCTCTCGCATCAGGCAGTAATATAAGCTATCACACGCCCATTTCGCTTCAATTATTTTTCGACATAGGCACTTAAAATAGATTCTTACTTTAGTACCCGGCATGTCAACTTCATCCACATATTTGTCCTCATCTTCCTCTGCATTGTCATCGTCTTCTGTCGCTGTTGGATCTATAAAATATTTATCGAATTTAATAATTAATCTAGTCTTATTGTTAGACAGTATAGCTACAGGCTATAATCACAATTTATGTATCTTGTTAGACAGTAGTGAAACTCGGCGAACGCAACAGGTGGGGTGAGGCGTGCAATGAAGGGGTTTCTCTCAGTTGATTCCCCAGGCCGTAGAACCAAATGCCGTAAATTTAAAGCGTTACAAATTTAAAGGAATAGCTTTAGATCATCAAACTAAAGAACTTTCACTAAGAAGCCAACAACGAAAAAACAACAGTTTGTGTCGCGTAGCTAATTAGCCATTAACATTTTCTATGGAGCATCACACATTTTTGTCGCGATATCGATGTTGGCAGTGAAAGTTATTCAGTTGTATGGTCTGAATATGAAACGCATGTTTTCACGCTGTATTTACCTTGTTCCAATTTCTTGGCCCTCAACTCCCTCTTAGCGTCTTCTACCTTCTGATACTCCTCAATGATAGCCTTATGCTGATTTGGGTTGTAGCCATTCCAACGATCCCGCTTGCCATCGTAACTGAGGTTTAGGTTCGGCTGGCTGAATTCATCTGGGGCTATGCCTGCGTTTGAGTACTTGGCACCGATCTGTGGAATATATGAGGTTTTTATAATGGTTCTGACCTAGATGTATGGTGTATTAGTAATTGCTGGTCATGCCATGACATCGGCGTCGTAAGGGGCGACTAATTCTGGCATTTTCAATATCTCTAATGCCGTCACCATGTGGCTGCAGGTTATAGCCACTGATACTGACACCAACTCTGATTGTATTGGTTTCCCATTCCGTTAGATTCAGTGAGTGCATATTATGTGTTTTAACATACACAGTGACACACTTAAAACTAATTAGCATATCAGACTCCTTGTCTCATCAAGTAATCGCTATAGCTGTATTAATTCAAATCATCATCATCATCATCATCATCATCATCATCATCATCTCAGATGATGGACGTCCGCTGCTGGACATAGGTCTCCCCCAAGGATCGCCATAACAACCGGTCCTGCGCTGCCCTCATCCAACGGGTTCCCGCCGCCTTCACCAGGTCGTCGGTCCACTGTGCAAGGGGCCTACCCACGCTGCGGCCCCATCGGCCATTGGTTCTGCGAGCAATGTGCCTCGGCCACTGCCACTTTAGTTTAGCAATTCTTTTGGCTATGTCAGTTACTCTGGTTCTTCTGCGGATCTCTTCATTTCTGATTCGATCTCACAGGGAAACTTCGAGCATAGCCCTCTCCATTGCCCTTTGGGTGACTTTCAGCCTTTTTATGAGGTTGAGTGAACAACCACGTGTCTGTTCCATATGTCATCACTGGCGACACACACTGATCGAATACTTTCGTTTTAATTAATTCATATGCTGGCTGTTAAATGTGAAGAAGTCAAGGAGTAGGTACAGTAAAATTATTGAGATATGAGCTTTGCATTTGTGTTTGTGCATTTGTCATGCATCATCCTCCGGTATCAATAGCAGTAAAACTTTCCGCACGCATTTACACAAATCTAAACTTCATCTCTTGTGTGTACAGGGTGTTTGGATAAGGTAGGATGTATAAAAGCAAGAGTTATAAGATTTTCCTTACCTTCCTCGGCCTTTCTAAGCAATCCTTCTTAACATGTGTCAATGCACCACAATTTTCACATGCTCCTTTTCTGTATTTTGTTGCTACTTTGGTCTGCAAATAAGTTAATAGTTATGTTAAATAATGAAGCCACTGTGGGTCAGGTATTAGAGATAAGATAAGATAAGATAAGATAAGATTATAATAATTTATTAACTTCTCATGTAGTTTGTTGTATTCTATAAACATTGACATAATGGTACTGTTATTCATGGGTAGCAGGCCAGCTCATCATTCACCGCAAGCTTTAAATGGGAAATCCTATGACAGTATCAATTGAAAAGATGATATCAGTAGAATTGTCAAAATTTTGAACCAATAAAGAAATGTTATGCATGTGACATTCAAACGAATTTTCTATATTTATCTCATTACATATTATTTCTTATGTATAACTTATTGACATTGGTTGTTGTAACTAAAATTTTGACATCATAAAACTCAATAATAAGTATAATTATCATCACAGCAAATAAGAATAATCATTGTTTTTATATTCATACGACATATTATGGTGCTGCATAGTGATCCTATGAAACTACACTCCAATTATTGTATAATTTATCAATTGTATTTTTTACCTCTGATGGTAAATACATGTTTCCAATTTCTTATCTTAACTGTAATCTGATGAATCTGAATGTGTACATACATACATAAACTCACACCATTTCCCAGAGGTGTAGGCAGAGACTATGAATCTCCACTTTGGGCGGTTCTGACACACCTCTCTTGCTTCTTCTAGGTCCATACACCTTGTCATACATTCCCGTCGATTTCAGCTGCTTTTAACCTGGCGGGTTTTCAATGACGTCCCTGATCTGGTCTAGGTACGTCCTCCTAGGTCTGCATCTACCAAATCTGAATGTGTATCCTTAATAAAAATACTTACACTATCAACTCCCTTGTAGTAGAAGGTGTCTAGTTTAGTGAAGGAAGCCTCACGGTCCTCCTGCGGACGCTGGTGCTTGAGCGTTGGACCGGCCGTGCCGTAGTACCACGGCGCGGACGATATGTACTGAGGAATGTGCGGGTTTATGTCCTTTCCTAAAATTATATTGGAGAATTGATAAATTGGAAATAGCTTGGTGTTTTTATCAATGTCTTTTGCATGTTTAGTGTTGTTAACAGATGGTGCTGAAGATTACACTGTATTTTTTGGGTTTTTGAGTCTTATTATTTTATAATAAACAAGGTATGGACAGTCAGAGAGTGTGTTCTGAGGGGGACACAATCTGTGTATTAAGTGTTTCTTTAATAAGCCTCAATAATGTTTCAAATAATATGAACAGTTCATAGAGGCAGCATGATCAGATTACTGTCATCAGCAGCCTATTATACGTTCCACTGCAGGGCAACAGGCCTAGTTTCAAGGATATGGGTACCACCATGTATTCCCAATGCGGATTGGTAGACTATACATGCCATCAGAACATCTTCTTCATCATATGCAGGTTTCCATGTTTTCGTACACCATTTGAGAGCAGTCAGTATTACATAATATGTAAGCAAGAAAAACTCAGAACTGAAAGTAGCACCTGTGAATGAAAAATTGTCATGGTATGGGCATGTGATGAGAGGAGGAGTGTCATATTACAAGACGAGTGTTAAATATGAATGTGGATGGCTGCATGAAGAGAGGACAACCAAAGAAACGATGTATGGATTGTGTGAAAGATGACATGTGTAAGAAAGGAGTGCGCACAGAAATGACGGCTAAAAGAGATGAATGAAGGAAGACGACATATTGCGCCGACCTTAAGTAATGGGATAAGAGCAGGAAGATGATGAAGCTAGAAAAACTTATCGGTACATGGCATGTCGTCCGTGCGGATTCGAACCCGGACCTCAAGATTGAGTTTCCATAGCTGTCCGCAACGCACCACCGACGCTCTTGAATTAAATTTGAGTAATATTCCGCAAATAAAGCCCAAAAACAAACAAAAAATGCTGTAAATGTTTCCCATTTCCTGCAATGTTTACAAAAAGGTAATCTCTGTAATAACGATATAATACCTGTTTCATCGACAGCAGCGGGTGCTGTACCGGCCTTTCTAGCTTCCTCGAGCTCCTTGGCCTTCCTCCAGTCCTCTCTGGACTTCTTTTTAGGTTCATCCTCTTCATCGCCAGCCTCGTCTTTATTGCGCAATATTTGCGACACTGACGCTCGGACGTTGGTCGTCATGGCGGCTATTGGATTATTTTATAATTTATTTACTGTTTGCCATTCGAACAGTTAGCAAAATGAAAGAAATTAGCATGAAATAGTCAAAATACGGTGTGATTGTTGTGTGCTACGCAGTTGACATTTCCTTTCAAGTGACATTGTTTTTTAATTGTCTATGATACAGGGTTGGATTTAGGGACGGTGAAAACGTTAGCACAAAAAATTTAAAAGGGTAGTATTTAAAAAAAAATATAGTACACTTTATAATTTCTTTTAATTTAACATAATTGTCATTAAAATCAACACCAGTCAAGGCAAAATTTACTCCTCATCTACTTAGTTTATCAATTCTTGAATATTACTATTAGTTCTATCTTCATCTTTGGCATTTAGCCTAAGATTCAGAGACGATTTTTAAATCATAGTTAGAACTAAGTAGGGTCAAAAATGTATGGATTTCGTAAAAATAGTCTTTGAATCTCGGCCTCTCATCAACATAATTATCCTCAGTAGGAATAAAATCCGTACAATTACCACTTTTCTGAGTCGGAATTCGGATACACGCACGGTCGAAATATTCATACGACGTAAAACTAAGCATTCGGGAGTAAACTTGAAATTATAGTATTTTAGCGTACTATCGTTAGATGTGGATAGTATATAGTACAAAGGGCGAAATTATAGTATAAATATTATAATTATAGTACAGAATCCAACCCTGCTATGATAAGAAGTGCGTCGGGCTAGCTCGGAACACACTACAAAGGCAAAACGAGAAAACTGTTATACGTGCTCATTTTGGCATGCTTAAATTATAGAGGCACATCTTGGTTTTTCTCGTTTTATATCACGCATTTTATCTCGGCCATTCGCGCGAAAATAGAAAGTCCGAAGGCGCTACAATAGGGCTGTAACACGCTGTCATTCTACGGCCGCAGAAAGCTGGCTTGGTTTAGACTGGTTTAGACTATTGTCTATGTACGGACGCGGACGGTACCAACTTCACAAATACCTACGTTGTTTGTGGTAGCATTTCCTTTTTCTATGCAAACAACGGCAAAAAGAGAAAGTAACTCGTTATAAGAGTCGGGACTTCCATACTAAAACTGGTCGTGACCGATGATCCAGTATGAAACGTGTGCAACCGTTGAAAGAAATTTAATGGCGGCGGTGCACGTTTCATATAACGTTTTTTTGTTAGAGAGTTGCTCGAGCCTGATTTCGATTTTTATGCTAATAGGACTATACCTACACTTCGTATAGACCAAAAAAATCTTTGCCTGCAATATAGCGTATTTAGCTATTTTCACTATGCCTACACTCAGGAACAGGCACGTATCCAGGGGGGGGGGGGATAGGTGGGGTTTCAACAAATACATTCAATTATGGCAAATAATACTACAGAGGGTACTATTATTTGAACCATAATTATGAATAGAATAATAGAAACTTTATTTGCAGTAAGTATGGTTACATAGTATAGGTGGAATGTTATAATTTACAATAGGTTTCTCACACTTAACCACTTAAATAGGCATGCAAAATGTAACAAAATCGGGATTACCTATCCTCAAAATAGAATCTACTTTTTTTATACATTTGGTTCTAGAAATTCTTTAACAGTATAAAAACATTTTTCGATCAACCTCTTTCTTAATGAGCTTATAAATTTATTATGTGACAAATCTCTGAATTTTCTAGGCAAGCTATTGTAAATGCTTATACACATTGAGTAGACATTTCTCAGATAACGCGCGGACCGTGGGACATTGTCATGGGCTAGTCTATTGCAATTTCTGGTGTATCTTGGATATACATCCTTAGCCGTTTTAAAAAGATATGCATGTTCTCTTACAAATTTCGCTATTTCTAATATATACAAGCACGGAAGAGGAAGAATGTTCAATCTTTTAAATAATGGTTTGCAAGAAACATCAGGTGCCACCCCATAAAAGGCACGGACACATTTCTTTTGCGCAATAAATGCTTTACTAATTTCCGTGCTGTTTCCCCATATAATAAGTCCGTATCTGAGAGTTGATTCCACGTATGCATGGTATGCTATAAGAGCAGTCTCTACAGACGAAATCTTGACTATCTTGTAAAGAGCAAATGATAGGCTGTTTATTTTATTGCATACCTCGTTAACTTGTTCTTTCCATTCAAGTGAATTATCAATAATTAAATATCAATAGATTATCTATAATAGAATATATATAATAGAATTATCAATAGATAATAATAGGTTGAACCTTGATTTAATCTGCCGTGTATTGGTTATGTAAAATAGTCTGTGCCCATCGCATCGATGTATGTTAAATTTAATCACAAGTGCATCGTCTATAGCGTGGAAATTTAATCTAAGAAATGGGGTTTCTTGTAAGAACTAGGCAATAATACTGAAGGAGTTGCGAGTTGTTCTACAGCCTATATTAGGTACGGTTTACCAGAGTACCTGATAATTTAATCCGCTAAATTCCGTGGAATTTATAATTAAGACAAATAAGGAATTATACAAATAAACAATAAACATTTTTGACAGGTATAATCAATAAAAAATAAGTCATAATTTTAACAATAAATCTCAATTAAATTTTACCGCTAAGATCACCGTATCTCGTTAGAAAACATTAGGCAATTAGTTGTTAAGGCTCTATTTGTATCTCTGAATTCACCCCCTCAGGGAACATAAGTAGTCGTGAGCATAGAATTTAAGTCAGTCAAAGTTGCAGATTTCATGTTATCTCGCCCACCACAAAAAGTGGCAGAAATGTTTGTAAGTAGAATTACACGCATAACTAGTCCCTATATAAGTAGTCAAAGGAGCGGACTGCATAAAATATAATTTATTTTTATCTTCTTAGTAAAAAAAACATTTGAAAATAACGCTATACTCACATTTTTAGTTTTTTTTCGCGCGCGTTTCGACGTTGGAATTAAAAGTTGCTAATTTGACTAATTGTCTGATCCCCTATTGCTTATTATATTAAATAGGGCCTTCATGAACTATTCTAAGCCTTACTCGAGTACTCCTGAGTAAGCAATAAGCTCCAGGTTAAGTTTGTAACCCATGATTTTTGTATAGAAAATTAACTGAGAGAGCTATTTTACCCGGAGTTTTACTAACGTAGATTGACGCAAGTGGCGCCAGTTTCACTACAAACAGTGCCTTAACAACATCAATTTAATCTCATTATTTTTGACATAATATAGTCGTTCTACAACATAATAATAAAAGCTATAATTCAGCGGCAGCTCATAGCTTGCGTCGGACCCTCGTGGCGCGGTGGTAGGAAGGTCTCGGGACTCGAACCCGTTCGTTACTGTCCCCGGTGCCTGACATCGACTCTTCCAACGGCTCAGGGCAAGGCGTGAACAACTTTCTGCGACTGCGGGTTATACTGGAATATAGAATAAATATAATGAGAATGGACATATAATTTTCTTGTTGTTTTTATTTCAAAAAGGTGTAAAAAATAAGATATAGGCTAATACGTTGGCTAGTAGAAAAAAGTACAAGTCAATAGAAAAGAATCTATCCCATTCAGCGTAGCGTAATTCTTCAGTATTTTTATAACTCGAGAAATAATATTTATATAACTCAAGAAATAATGTATAGAAAAATCTATTAATTTTGTATGACCAATTAGGGACAGGCACGACAAGCAGGACATGCAGACTGATTGGGAGTGTAAACGGGACAGATAAAATGTACCCGAAACCAACAAATCCGTATGAACTATGAAACAACCTATGGAAGAGGCAAGCACAATCTTGACGCCCAATTTGATCTTTAACTCTACGCTACGGATTTTGATGCGATTTATTTTAATAAAGTGATTCAAGAGTAAGGTTTATATATCAGCATTGCACCCGTGCGAAGCCGGGGCGGGTCGCTAGTAAATAGTATAATGATTGACCAACCTCTTAGAAGGACAACTCTGTATCCCAAGCAGTGGTGGCAGATTCTCTTCGTCAGCAGTCTTTTCCGGCGACTGTATATCTTTAACTTCCTTCCTAGCAGCAGGAACATCTAACGTCACATCAGAGAATTCAGTCTGTAGATTGACAATGTCTTTTAATTTAACAACATTGTCTTCAGACTTTTCGTCTTCGCTATGATCTTTGCGTCTGCGAAGACGTAGGTTTCTTTTGGGCCTACTCTGAGATTTCGCTTGATATTCCAGTAAAACTTCGTTTTCTTTTTTATTTCCGGTGTGCCGTAGATTATATCTAGATTTTTCTAGATCGCTTTGAGTGACGTTTGAGGTGCTGACTTCTTGGGAAATTAATAGATCGAACTCTGTTGCTCTAGGAGCTGTGACATCCTTATAAATATTCTCAAATTCGTCAATTGTGTTGTTTTCTTTTGTGGTTTGTGTTATATCTGAAGGCTCTTCAACGACGGAAGGTCTTTCTGTTTTAATTTTGATATCTGATATGCTTTTTGTATCCGATTTTTGGTTCAGAACTAATTTTTCAATCGATTTTCGAGTGGATTCTATAATGCTAGGTACAGATAGTTTTGATAGCTTTTCGGTAGGTTTATCAGTGTCATTTTCCTTTGATACTGCAACATTTTCCACAGCTTTTTGAGTAGTTTTCTGATAATCTCCTCTTTTATCTGTTGCATCAGAGACAATTTCAGTCTTTATTTTAATCTTTTCATCATAAGTCTCTTTAAATTTTTCTGTTGCAACAATGTTTTCTGTTGATTTAGGAGAAGTTTTTCTTAGATCTTTTTCCGATACATTTAGTTTTTTTGCGGACTGTATTCCAATTTCTCTAAGGTTATCCGGACTTTTATTTAACTTGGTATCGATAGTTTTATCTACCGTTATTTTATGAATCGGTTCGGAGATATTATCTTTCATTTTAGCAATGTTTGGTGAATCAAATCCTTCAAATATGTCAACGGATGCATTCTTCTTGGGTAAGATCTTACTTTTGTGAATAGAAGAAATGGCGTCAGCCTGCCTTGTGAAGCTTTCTCCTAATAGTTTCTTTATAGTACTTGGTTCAAAGTTATTGGTAACATCATCTTTAACTATGGATGGTGATCGATCGTCTAGTAAATTCTTATTTCTAATGTCAGTTATTTGCTTATTGACACACACGTTTGCATCTATATTATCGAAGTAAGTTTTCTTTTCCTGTAATTTTAAGTTTGCATCTTCAGCGCTATCGAAAAACTTTCTTTTCTCCTTTAAAATCTTAATGTTAGAGAACACTTCAGTGGTGTTTAGTTGTTCTTTATCATTCAATGAATCTATTTCTAATTGTTCGAATTGAGCGAGCGAGACGTCGCTCCCAGTTTGCGATTTTAATTGAAACAGTTTATTTACAATGTTGTCTGGTTTGGCTGCTATGTCCTTTTCCAGTTTATCTACAATTTTATTTGGTTTGAATGCCATATCCTTTTCCGGTTTATATACAATATTATCTGGTTTGGCTGCTATGTCTTTTTCAAGTTTATCCACAAATTTATCTGGTTTGACTACAATATCCTTTTCAAGTTTATCTACAATTTTATCTGGTTTGACTGCCATAACATTTTCCAGCTTATCTACAATTTTGTCTGGTTTGACTGCTATGTCGTTGTCCAGCTTATCTACAATTTTATCTGGTTTGACTACATTGCCCTCTTCCGCATCTTTTGTAACTGATACTTCAGAGTATAAAGAACAATCTTCAGTTTTAGAATTATAGGAAATATTCGAAATTTCTGTATCTCTTACAAAGTACGTACCTCGGACTTGCGGTTTCGAAGTATCATGTTCTTCTTTTCCAATATTAGATGTGTCAATGTCTTTGACAAAATATGTACCCCTTACAGAATTAGTCTTAATCGAATCTCTTGCTTCTTCGTTACAGTCATTTTGAGCATATATTTTGGAAATACCATTACAATCTTCTATTTTATCATCAATTTTAGTAGCATCATTAACATTTACACTATAATTAAAATCTCCGGTCTCGGAGTTAGCCGTATCATTATGTGATTCATCAATATCCTTAAGGGTATAACTGGACTTTTCAACGATGCTATCATTGTCACTGTGAATATCTTCAATTGTGTCCTGATCTATATCAATAGTTTTACCACTGATCAAGCTCTGACGGTAAAGTTTTGATCGATTGATGTCGTCTTTCTTGAACGTTGGTTCAAGGCTTTCGTTGCAAGGGTCGTCGCCTTCACTCTCGCTGTCTGTTACTGACATTACGTCTTCTTCAACATCTTCTTCGGACTTGTCTAAAACATTTTTTTAAATAAACTGTTATTGCCAGACTGGGTTTAAAAACCCTCACATAACATATAATATATTCTGTACAGGGTGTAAAAAAAAGTATCATTAACCTTCAAAGCACATACTCTACCCATCAAACTGAACAACTTTTAATATGGCAGCAAACCAAACCGAACAAAAAAAAATAGCTGTTTCATACGTTTGAATCGAGTAGGCATTGCAATTTAGTACAGTTGATTTTTTTTGTTCTGGTCTTTGCTCCCATAGTAAAAGTTTGAAGCGTAGAGTATGTGGTTTAAAGGTTAATTAGGATACTTTTTCTTACACCCTGTATAGTTGTCGAGATAAAAGTTTGGACTAGATTCTGGTACTTTACATGTGATTAGATAACCTGTGTGACATTACGTACACTTAAGATTGGGGAAGCCACTGCAGCATGTACGGCAGCTTGCTCTCACATGCTGCAGGGATTTCATTGAATGGATTTGTTATTCGGAAGCAGCCTTCCTTCTTCTGTTCTCCTCTATACAAACTGTGATGTAGGCGCGCTTATACTGTGAAGTGGTGATAATGGGGTTGAAGATGTCGTGGTGGAGGAGTTGGTGTTGGATGACAATGAGTGTGCCACTGCTGGTCGGTCGAGAGAGGTTGCTGGCGGCCGCATTCCGATAATTCAAAGTCCGCCTAGACCCCAAGGTGGTTACCTCGCCAGTTACAGGATCATCTCGAACCACCTCGTCAGTCGACCCTCGTCGTACTAAACGTACCGTCCGAGCCCTATGGTAGCAGCGCTATGGTTTCGAAACAGACTGAGTTTGTAACAATTTAGATAATTATAAGTTAGATTTTAGACTTTTGCAACATGTATCTTGTAAGTTGTAAGTGCATGTTATTCATAACCTTGGAGGCCAAAGAATAAAATTGTAGAGATATAACTCATTAGGGTCTTACTGTTAAGATATTAGGTATTATCCTTATGTATGTGGACTCACTTATGCCAGTATGTTGGAAATTACTACTATGCCCGGTGGGGTAATAAAAATACTTAGTTGTGGTGTTCGCTCTTAGTTATGTTGTCATTAAGTTTCGATTAACTTGTTATGTTAACAATTTATGGTGGAGACGTGATGTAGGTTTAAACAATACTGTTTGTTTTAATTCCCTCACTTCCAATAAAGTAATGGCTGCCGACGTGCCTTTTATTTCTCTCACAAACAAACACGGAGATGTTGTACTTCCTCCTTTGCTCTGTGGCAGGCGCTCTAGTCTCTCAGCTGTCAAATTGTTCCTAAAATAAATATTATTAGTATTTACCGTCCCTCTCCTCAATGCAAGCTCGGAGATGTTGCACTTCCTCCTCTGCTCTGGCACGCGCTAGTCTCTCGGCAGCGATTTTTTCCTAAAATAAATAAATAACTTAAACATTGTCACACAAATTGTCACATTTAAAGTACCAGAATCAAGCCTGGATTTGTATTATGATGACAGGACAACGATATACAGGGTGTTACAGAAGTAAAAATAAAAAATGAAAACTTTAAGGGGGTGGTTTAGACCAACAAACTGAACAACTTTCACTGTGGGACCAACATCTAATTAGTGAAAAAAAAAATGTTTTGTCCCATACATTTAGCTCGAGTAGATCTGTAGTTTAGTATGGAACATCGCAATCGCATCGCATCATGACGATTATGGTAAATCTCCTCATTTTGGGGGAGGCCTAAGTCCAGCAGTAGACGTCTATCGGCTGATATGATGATGATGATGACGGAAAATCCAAATTTTTTTCGCGATTTCGATATTGGTCCCATAGTGAAAGTTGTTCAGTTTGTTGGTCTTAACCACACCCTTAAATTTTTATTTGTATTTTTGTAACATCCTGTAGAATGCATAATATAGATACAAATATCCATGACTCGGGTACAAATATTCATATTAATCGTACAAATATTTGTCCCTTACGGGATTCGAACCCGCCACCCTTGGCACAGCAGGCAGGTTCACTACCGACTGAGCTACCGGGCCGTCAGACAAACCATGTATTAACAAAAATTTTCAAAAATTAAAATTTTATTTATTACGAGCGTTAACCCGCGACTTCGTCCGCACAAATTATATACCAGATTTTAAGTCAGATCATAAGCTATCAAACAAAAAAAGTTTCATCAAAATCGGTTCAGTAGTTTTTGCGTGATACTCGTTCAAACAAACAAACAAACACACAAACAAACAGACAGACAGACAAAAAATCCAAAAATTGGTGAAATGGAATCAGGGACACCTAAAAACCATATCGTAACTTTTTTTTGTTAATATCTTCAATGTACAGACAAACTTCCTGTTACAGTTTTATAATAGTATAGATTCTTCTTCCTTATCCAGTGGGCAGAGCCCTGGAGTCAGAGTTTTCAGACCGCCTTACGGCCTCTGACGTGGTTTTTATATAACGACTACTATCACCAGACATATTATATTTATAGGGTATTTATTGTTGTCATTGATATTGTAAAACAGTTATAAAGCAAATGATAATACTCAAATATCCTAAAACCTAGAATGAAATGAAATGGGAGAAAAAGATTAACAAAAATTATGTTTTTGCCTTATATAAGGTCTAAAAAAATTTACAAACTGAAATTTCGATATTGGTCCCATAGAGAAAGTTGTTCAGTTTGATGGTCGGATCATCCCCTTAAAATAGTTTCAGCTAATTTTGTTAGACGTTATATAATTTATCATCCAATGTCTCTGATCACCGTGAAAGGGATTACGGTCGTGTGTTAATGTATGTGAGTGTAAGTTATTTATAATTAGGAATTGGATAATATGTAGACAACATATATCTGGGAAAGAGGCCTGACGCTATACAAGGTGAAATTAATATCATTAGCATCCTTTTAAACTAAGAGTCTACCCATCGAACTGAACAATTTTTACTATGGGGGAGCAAACTGATCGAAGCAAATAAAAAAAATCTGACTCTGCACCTGGAATTTCGATTCTCGATATATCGTGACCGTTTCGGTCTGAACTTCACTGTTAAAGAGTCTACATTGGAACGAAAACGTTCACGCAATTGCGAAGTTCGAATGTCCGGGTAGAGGGCCAGCTGTTCGATACTAAACTGCAATGTCGACGCGCGAGTTCGCGACTCAAATGTATGAAACAGCAGATTTTTTTTTTGCTCCGATCGGTTTGCTCCCATAGTAAAAGTTGTTCAGTTTGATGGGTATACTCTTAGTTTAAAAGGATGCTAATGATATCAATTTCACCATATAGATAATAAAAACCCATACCTCTAGAATAGCTATTGCTGCATATTCATCCGTCACATGTTGCAAGACCTAAAAAAGGAAAAGAATGTTAATAATTTATGCCACAGAGTAACATAAAGTGTTAGTTGACAGTAGTAAAATGTAATGCGATAGCACACGTGCCATTGCATTATGCGATGTGATGTGTAACAAATAGTTCTTCGTTTTCTTTCACCAGTATCGCTAAATATTGCGAGGATACCTATCGGTTAAACCTACCTATAAACATACCTATAGTATAAACCTATACCTATAAACCTACCTTACCAACATTCAAATATTTCTTTATTCCTTTTTTTATTTTATTTTCTGGCTTTTAGGTGAAGGAAAACATCGTGAGGAAACCTGCATGCTTCAATTTCGGGGCATGTATTGTACGACTGTCCATTAAAAGTGGCGACGGGCTCACTCCCCGTCACACTGGACAGAGTTTCGGTACTACTAGTGAAACGTGGATGTTCTGAAGTTTCAGAATATCTCTGACTACCCTCTCGGGGAATATAGTCGTGAGCATATGCTTATGTTAATAAAGTATGGAACTATGATTTCTGTCGACTCCTAAAGAGAAGGATAGTTGCTGCAAGCGTCGTCGGCTATGTTTAGGCATAAGCATGTTCAGAGCCCCACATTTAATGATTTTACTAACAATGTCCAAAATTTTCCAGTGCGTCTGATTGCAAACTTTTCTTTGTCACTTCTAAAGGACAGTGGACACAATACATGCATCGAAAGAAAGTGAAGCACGTAAATCTACAATTCTTCAATTTCGTTAATTTCGTTATTCTTTTGTTTCAATTTCAAATTATCTCATTAATGTTTTCCTCTTCCGCCGAAAGTTCATGTATAATTCAACTAGAGTTAATCCGCGACTTCGTCCGCACAAATTATATACCAGATTTTAAGTCAGATCATAAGCTATCAAACCAAAAAAGTTTCATCAAAATCGGTTCAGTAGTTTTTGCGTGATGCTCGATCAAACAAACAGACAGAACAAATCCAAAAATTGGTGATATGGAATCAGGGACACCTCAAAACCATATCGTAACGTGTTTTTTTCTTAATATCTTTAATGTACAGACACACTTCTGTTACAGTTTTATAATAATACTAACGTTAACCCGCGACTTTGTCCGCACAAATTATATACCAGATTTTAAGTCAGATCATAAGCTATCAAACAAAAAAAGTTTCATCAAAATCGGTTCAGTAGTTTTTGCGTGATGCTCGTTCAAACAAACAAACAAACAGACAGACAAAAAATAAAAAAATTGATGATATGGAATCAGGGATATCTAAAAACCATATCGTAACCTTTTTTTTGTTAATATCTTCAATGTACAGACAAACTTCCTGTTACAGTTTTATAATAGTTTAGATAGATATAGATTACCTTCTTCTGTAAACCCTTGCTAGGGGTTCCCGCGTCTGATTTTCTGAGTACATCAATGTGATCTAAGGGCTGCACAGTTTTCAACATACTTTCATATTCCTCTTCCATTTCTTTCATCTGTAACAAAAATGTTAAGTTATAATACAGGGCCCTTCTTAGTATGCTGCCCACACAGCACAGTATATCTACTAGATATTTTGTACACATTTGTGCTATTGGGGTGGGTTTTTAAGGGAATAATCAGACTATCAAACTGAACAACTTTCTCTATGGGACCAACAACGAAATTTCGAAAAAAATCTGCTGTCCCATACATTTCTGTCCGAAACATAATTATATCCGTATTATTATTATTATTGGGGGGGTTTTTGGGCCTTGACAGGCTTGCTGAGCCTGTGCCACGTAGACCATCGCTGGTCCTTTGGAACGCCCTTTTTTAAAGTTCCTTACCAATCCCCACTGCGGCCAGAAAACGCAGTAGATTCTTGATAGGGATAGTTTATATCTCATTTGGTGACAGAACCTGCCTACCTAGATGAGTACTACGTTTGTACATCAGGGGGCCACAGTCACATAGGAGGTGCAGAGGAGTCTCCATTTCCTCCTTGCAGAATCTGCAGCCGGTAGTGTCACTTAGTTTCAGTGTGTGCATGTGCTAATTTAATTTGCAGTGGCCTGTGAGTGACCGTATATCCGTAAGTACATATTAAAATAAGACACAATTTCTATTTTGGCTGATAAAGCCATTTACTGTCAACAAAGGAGGAGGAGCAAGCATATTCATTTTGTGGGTTGCCTTTATAGGTGTTACAAAAATACAAATAAACATTTAAGGTTCAGACCATCAAACTGAACAACTTTCACTGTGGGACCAACATCGAAAACGCGAAAAAAAATATGATGTTCCATACTAAACTAACGCCGGACCAGAAATAAAAAAAACCTCTCCATGTTGAGCAAAATCATTAGAGAACTAATTTTTGTACTTGAAACATTGGCATCAAATGTTATATTCGATTGTAGCGCCCCAAAGCAGGTTTTTTATTTTTCTGATCAGGCTATACAAATCTACTCGAGCTAAATGTATGGGACAGCAGATTTTTTTTCGCGATTTCGATGTTGATCCCTCAGTGAAAGTTGTTCAGTCTGATGGTCTTTAAGCCAAACAACCCCCTTAAAATACAGTTTTTGAGAGTTACGCTGTTATTATTTAATCTAGATATAAACATTTTATCGGGTTCTTACCGCGTTGATCATGGCAGTTGTAACACTGCCGAAATATCGGGAACTCAAATATACCAAAACGCAGTAGCATATGCTCACGACTATATTCCCCGAGGGGGTAGTCAGAGATATTCTGAAACCTCAGAATATCCACGTTTCACTAGTACCGAAATTCTGTCCAGTGTGACGGGGAGTGAGCCCGTCGCCACTTGTAATGGACAGTGGGTACAATACATGCCTCGAAATTGAAGCATGCAGGTTTCCTCACGATGTTTTCCTTCACCGAAAAGCCAGTGGTGTTACAAATCGGACATAAATTCCGAAAAACTCATTGGTACGAGTCGGCCTGGACGGGGATCGAACCATCGCCTCCTGCACGGGAGGCAAGGTTACTCGCCACTGGACCACCACGGCTTTTTTCACGGCAAAACGCAGTAAGAACCCGTTAAAATGTTTATATCTAAACCCCCTTCTTCTTCTTATCGTGTGGGCAGAGCCCGGGTGTCAGAGTTTTTTCAGACCGCCTTACGGCCTCTGACGTGGTTTTTATGTAACGACTACTACCACCAGAGATAGTAGCCGGGACCAACGGCTTAACGTGCCATCCGAAGCACGGAATCATTTTCCTTTTCAGACAATCAGGTGATTCAGCCTGCAATGTCCTAACCAACTGGGGAAAAACGCACAAAGTGACATATCACTAGGTGTCCCCCGTGGGATCGAACCCACGACCTCCGAGTCAAGAGCCAATGCTATTAACCAATAGACCTCGGAGGCAGTATACAGTAAACCTCTTAAAAGTTTAAAATGTTTATTTTTACTTTTGTAACACCTTGTATACTAACATTCCAGCCTAGCTAGCATGCCACCCACGACAAAGCGTTTAAACGAGAAAAACGTCATGCGCGCTCTTTCTGGCCTACGTAAAATAATAAAGATGGAGGCACATCTCGATTTTTGTCGTTTTCTCGGGGGTGGCATGCGAGGCCTACTGGAGAGATCAACTGTCTATAAATGATACCTCTGTACGCAGTGACTGTAACTGAGCTTCATAGTACTGACGCGTCATATCCTTGGCTTCTTCCACTATTTCCGACATAGTCTTGGCTACTTCTTGTTGCTTCTCCTCCATGGCAGCTGCCAGTTCTTTAATGCGGGATTGTGACCTTAAATATGCGATTGTAATTGAAAATTGTGTAAAAATAAAGTACAAATTGGCGAGCGAAAAAGTATTTAAGTTTTAAGAAAGTTATGAAATCAACATGAAAATCATGTGGGTACAGGGTCGAATAAATAAAGAAAAAAGAATGTGGATGTTGTTTTAGTGTTTAAACACTATTTGATAGAAATTCCTATTCGATAATGTCCCTAAAGTAAACCTTGCTTTAGTAGAATATACTAATATAAGGAAAATGGTTATGTGTACATAATGCATCAATGCTTTATTTAATAATGGAACTTACTGCGCCAACTCAAAGTGTAATCTTTCATTTTCAGCTCTTAGTTTCATTAGTTCAGCACTGCATTCAATAGTTGTATTTATGGTGCTCATCTCCATGGTGGATTCCGCGATGGTACTGTTCACCTCTGAAGACAAATAGGAATATAAAACTGCAATGATTGCTTATGATTAGATTATTGATATGATTGTGATTAGATTTGGCGGTGTTAAAAATAGTTGGTTCAAAGGTGCTTCCTTGACCTTGAAGGGCTCCATCAGTAATGGATCTGTAAAAACTTATAGTAGTCTATTTTAATTTATGATTTATATTAGCTTATATTATTAACAGCGAGCTATGGAGAGAGCTATGCTCGGTGTTTCTCTGAGAGATCACATCAGAAATGAAGTGATACGTCAGAGAACGAAAGTGATTGACATAGCTCAGAAAATTAGCAAGCTGAAGTGGCAATGGGCTGGTCATATCTGCCGAAGAACTGACAACCGGTGTGGTGTCAGGGTTCTGGAGTGGAGACCGCGAACTGGTAGACGTAGTGTGGGACGTCCTGCTGCCTGCTGGACAGACGACATAAAAAAGGTAGCGGGGAGCGACTGGATGAGGAAGGCAGAGGACAGAGTTTTGTGGCGCGCCTTGGGAGAGGCCTATGTCCAGCAGTGGACGATGATAGGCTGATGATGATGATGATGATATTATTAACATTACATAACAATAAAATAAAAACGTCAAATTATACCTTGAGATGAACAATAATAGCGATGTTAGCAGTAACGAAAGCCTTAGGAAATTCGTTCATAGATTCCAATCCTAAGATTTGAAATGTTTTCTACAAAACAGTAAACTACGTATTTTTAGTGTTCCGTACCAAATTTTGTCAAAATGGAACACTTATGGAATCACCTCGGTGTCTGTCTGTCTATCCGTCCGTCTGTCACAGGCGTTTTTCTCAGAGACCGTAAGCGTAAGACATAGAAAGTTGAAACTAGGCACAGTTGAAATGAAGTCGAAAAAGGTATTATTTTTACCATATCATAATGATTACAGGAGACACAGAAGAAACTAATATACATATTAGTTGAAAAAAATACTGTCAAAATAACTTTTGACGGTAATTTTTTGATTAGTTCCTAACGGCCTATTCACGGGACAAAGCGAACTGCGGCGCGAAAAGCGATTTTCAATACACTGCCTACGCACCGCTGCATGCACGCGTAATAGTTTCACAACGCTCAGCCAGGCCTTAAGAGGATAGACCAGTACGGTTTAGTCCATACAAACTTATTCCCCTGTTATCTCCCTGGACACTAGAGTAAATATTTTTTTACCATTCAATCTATGTCACCTCTGCCATGTCCCTATGTTTTGCTTTTTTGCATTAATTAATTATTGTAAGAACATGACAAATTTCACCGTCCGTTTACAGACATCCAGTAAACAAATTTGATGAATATAAACAGAAAAAGCAAAACATACAGACATAGCCAAAGTCTTTCTCATATTACTTTTGAAAGAATTATTAAAATCGGTTTAGTTTTGGAGGAAGAAGCAGGGGAATACGAAATGCTAATTTCGTCGATGTTTTGTGTATAAAATCGGTACGAGCTGCAGTTGTCTCTTTCGCACTCTAGTCAGCGGGTTGTATGGGTGGGGCGGATCTGACAAATACGTATACAGTCGGAAAAGTGATCTATTCTGCAATTTAGCATTTTATCCTCTTAAGACAGCCATGTTAAAAAGGGATACATATTTTTTGCTTTGACTTTGCTACTCACGTATATCTTTGGCCACGGCAGCCAACTGCAGCACGTGTTTAGTCTCGTGCGCGTATTCGGGTGCGGGGTTGAGGGTGACGACCATGCTGACAGCTTCAGCTCGCGACCCTGAGAGGCCGGCGCCGAGCAGTCGCGTCAGTTTTGACTCTCTGTACAGAAAATCACAAGTTAATTAAGGGCCATAAACCTATCTTAAGTTCTCTTGTGTAATAGGACACTCTGACGTAACCTGACGTCACAGATGGACATGAGCGTTGGTATTAGTGGCACCTGTAGGGCACGAGCGTCGCGTCCTGGCGCTGCTTGCGGCGCAGCATGTGCAGGCAGCGCTCGAGCACGTGCAGCGAGGAGTTGATGGCGCGGGACTCCTGCATGCGCGCGCCCGTGTTGCGCGTGCGGCGGGCGCGCTCGCTGCCCGCCAGGTCGCACAGCCGCACGCACGACGTGCGCACTCCGCTCTCTGTGGACCGATCTTATCATTTAACTCACAGACCAAAGAACCTGGCTTCGCCCCGATAGACGTAGCCTGACGATGCAGCCCGCGTGCCACTGACAATACTGTGTAGCCAACGCGCAGACAAGCTGCTGATCTCACCCTGTTGTATAAAATTGTGACGAGAGCTTTGGACTCTCCCGAACAATTGTCTCTGTTTAGCATCCAGGTCCCACCCCGTAAGACTACAAGGCGAAATTATCTCAAATTCCATCTGCCGATTGCTCGTACTTACTACAGGCGGAACTCTTATATGTGGCGAGTGTGTAGCAAGTTTAACGATACCTACTCTCAGAAGGTTGACTTATATAACTCTAAAATAAGGACCATAAGAAAAATGATCAATGATGCATTTTTCGGAACCTAAAACTATCTGGACATGGTCACTTTTATTTATTTTTTCTTTGTTTTTAATGGAGGTGTGAGTGACGTTGCAGACACAATGGTAATGATGTAACATATAATTACTATTTGTAATTTTTAAGTACCTATATACCTACCTAACTTCAGTGTTCTCGTTTTCGCTGATGTATCTTAGTATATTAACTACAGACTGTTACCTAATTTCTTCTTGAAATATTTTAATTTGTTAGTAATTTGTAATTGCCTATTTTAGTGCTACTGGTGAAAACTTGTAATTGGCTCAGATTATAATATAGCATTAACAGAACTATTATTGTGATTGTTGGCTGTAAGTTTTCCGAATAAAATAAAATAAAATAAACATAAATCTTTTCATATATTTCGATCGACAAAATGTTATAAGTCACTATAACAATTAAATGAAGATTCAGTCATAAGACTAAGATAAGATAATGTCCGGAGATGGGGTATATTGCAAGCCGAGGCCGTGTGTGGAGTGTGGGTGTGGTCAGGTGCAAACCACTCGACATCTGTCGCAGTGTAAGCTTGTGCCCTGAGTCTTGCCCTCTCCAGGACCTAATAGAGGCTTCCCCTCGAGGAATTGAGGTGGCCAAGTATTTGAAAGAAAAAGTGTCACCTTCACATGGGATAAAAGTGAGTCATAACATAACACATATTAAAATATGGTTGTTGTTAATTAGATCCATCAAAAACATTTCATGTAAAAAAACTAGCCCAGCTCGGGTGTTCAGAAACAGCTACCACCTTTAAGATTGTAGTTGTAGCAATGCTCACATTTAGCAATTTAAGTTTCAGTATCAAATAACGAGTCAAGTGGTGAGAGGTAGCCTAGTAGCAAGGCTAGCCTTTCGCCCAGAAGACTTAATAGGATTTAATTAATAGCATACCAGTCTCGGTGAGCATAGTGATGGTGAATATGCAGTGTGACCTGGAGGACTGTGCGTGGACGCCGGTCGCGGCGACCTGCAGGTTGTGCTTGCCGGCCGCCATCACGTCGTATGCTTCCTCGCCGGTACGCACGAATGCTTGCGTCACTCCCTGGTACAATATACAGGGTGTAAAACTAAATACGTTACATATCTATGGGGGTGCTTCACACACGTGCTTCAGGGCACGTCTGGCTATTCACAACGGTGTGTTGGTGCCTACCCTGATGTATGGGAGTGAATGTTGGGTATGGAATAAAAGGAATGATAGTCGAGTGCCCACAAAGTATTTAACGCATGTAAGTTTACACCCTGTATTTAAATCAGTTGTTTGTTGTACCAAAGCTGCTATCAAATCAAACATCTATGGTTAATACCATAGACTTAACACGCGCGGAGAACAAGATAAATTTCTGACACTCAGACATTGGCAGAATAATCGAAGCCATCTTGACAACTGGTTGTATGCAAAAAAAAATGAGTACAACCTTTAAAGCATTGGAATATAATCGAAAACTGAATAACATTTTGATATGTAAATAATAGTAGTGATATGAAATATACTAACTTTATTTTTGTTACATACATACACGCCTGTGTTCCATTGGCGTAGGTAGAGACTATGGATCGCCATCGGCTACGACACACCTCTTCCACAGTCATAAGTTGTTTCATACACGCTCGTCGGTTTCGGGTACATTTGATCTGACCCTTCTTAAGTATGCTGCCAGTTTGGTCCGCATACGAACGTCTAGGACGACCCCTTTCGACTTGTATTTTTGTTATATTATAATATCAGCCATTAATGTCTCATTGTAGTACAAAGGCGTACCTCCATGCTCTCCAAGAATTTGAAAGGTGAAGAAAGCAAAGAGTATTGGGTCTAACACAAAAGATCTCACTGGGTTGAAGTGTTGCTGGCTTGCCAGCTCCCACAACAAGATAAGATAAGATAAAGAGTCTCTATTCTGCATTTTGATAGATCATTTTATTTCTCAAGCAAGTCATCAACACCACCTTCGTCTAGGTCTGCCTCGACGCTGATTTCTTTCCGTTAATATGCTTAATTTCAAATTAAGTAGTAACCATACAATAGTACCTTAACATAAACATTGCCGGCCGCATCTTCCCTGATGCGAAGTTTGGACGTTGCTTTGTTTCGATCATTGTTTGACAGCAAATCGTATATCCCTTCATTATAGATCTCCACAAAGGATACCTGCAAATAAAACAATTATACTTAATTAGTTTCAAAAACCAAAATACGATTGAATACATAAGGAATACAAGTAGTGCAAACAATTAAAATTATACAAATAAAATAAAAATTAGTCATCGTGATTTCCATGTCAATTCCATAGAGAAAGTCGCTTAATTTTTATGGGTCCCAGACCCAGAAGGACAGATACTGTGGCCCGGACACTTTAGGTGGTCCTGAGAGCCCTGGCATTCTTCTCTTGCTCACTCAAAATCAATACACTCGTCATAGTTCCTCGTCAGTTTTGGCTACTACTGAACTGGCATTTACAACAATTAATCCCAGTCCCATGTTGCAGGTGGGAGGATGATATTAGGGGGATAGCAGGAGGAGAATGGATGCGGAAAGCGAGGGATAGACGGGTGTGGAAATCTCTGGAAGAGGCCTATGTCGGAAGACAAGTTGAAGAGATAGTTGAGTTAGAAGATTAGGGAAAGAGGTGTTGTGTAGTGTACGTAATATAATAGAAATTAAGTTTAAATGATTTGTAAAATAATACCTATGTAATGTATACTGTAAACCCTTCAACAATAAAGGCTGTAATAAATAAAAAATCCCAGTCCCAGATAAAATAAACTGACAGTGACTGAAACTGTTAGGTAGGTAGATGGTGCTCTGGGTAGGGTCGTTACGCAGCTGTGCACTCATACGACGATATACGTCGCGAGGCGTGCCTCAGCCTCTTTACCCACTGTTATGTAATAACTTACCCAAACGTAATATCTATTTCTGTTAGACCGGTCGATGGTGCTCTTGGTGAGGTCGATACGCAGCTGTGCACTCATACGACGATATATGTCGCGAGGCGTGCCTCAGCCTCTTTACCCACTGTTATGTAATAACTTACCCAAACGTAATATCTAGTTCTGTTAGACAGGTCGATGGTGCTCTGGGTGAGGTCGTTACGCAGCTGTGCACTCATACGACGATATATGTCGCGAGGCGTGCCTCAGCCTCTTTACCCACTGTTATGTAATAACTTACCCAAACGTAATATCTATTTCTGTTAGACCGGTCGATGGTGCTCTGGGTGAGGTCGTTACGCAGCTGTGCACTCATACGACGATATATGTCGCGAGGCGTGCCTCAGCTTCTTTACCCACTGTTATGTAATAACTTACCCAAACGTAATATCTAGTTCTGTTAGACAGGTCGATGGTGCTCTGGGTGAGGTCGTTACGCAGCTGTGCACTCATACGACGATATATGTCGCGAGGCGTGCCTCAGCCTTTTTACCCACTGTTATGTAATAACTTACCCAAACGTAATATCTATTTCTGTTAGACCGGTCGATGGTGCTCTGGGTGAGGTCGTTACGCAGCTGTGCACTCATACGACGATATATGTCGCGAGGCGTGCCTCAGCCTCTTTACCCACTGTTATGTAATAACTTACCGAAACGTAATATCTAGTTCTGTCAGACAGGTCGATGGTGCTCTGGGTGAGGTCGTTACGCAGCTGTGCACTCATACGACGATATATGTCGCGAGGCATGCCTCAGCCTCTTTACCCACTGTTATGTAATAACTTACCCAAACGTAATATCTAGTTCTGTTAGACAGGTCGATGGTGCTCTGGGTGAGGTCATTACGCAGTTGTGCACTCATACGGCGATACTTGTCGCGGAGCGGAGCGGAGACATGCCTCAGCCTCTTTACCCACTGTTATGTACAGTAAACATAATTATATCAGTTATTTTATTGCTTATTGCTTGCTAGTGAAACTTGGATGGTCTGAGGTTTCAGAATATCTCTGACTACCCCCTCGGGGAATATAGTCGTGAGTATATGCTATGCTATTGCTTATTCTACACTATAAGGGTGAAGCCAAACGAGCATAATTTTGTGAGTTGTGAGTCACATATTTTGAGTCCATTTCATATAAAATCCGGAAATGCATTGTCTATGACCTCAGCCTTTAGGGTGAAGCCAAACGTTGAGACTAACTTGCCTCCCCCAACATGTTGCCGTATGGATCACTCCCTCTCACGTTTCCTTGTACAGGAATGGGTTTTATACAGGCTGATGATGATGATTGGTCAGAAACCCTTAAACTTTACTTACAAAAACCAAAACAAAATCTATAAACCTGCAATTCATAATCCTGTTCAGCATAACTAAGTTTCTCAGCGCCTCCATCTAAAGGTTTGTACAGCGGATGCTGTGCAGCGTCCACGACTCTGAACACGTACTCCAGGGACCTCGGGACCAAGCCGGGAGCGGCCACGGTGCCCATCAGGGTGAACGTCTTCCCTGAACCAGATGCTCCGTATGTGAGAAGTGTGAAGTTATGCCCATCTGCTAGCTTCTTCAAGTTTTCTTTGACTACATGCTCGAAGATTTCCTGGAATTTTTAGTATGGTTAATAGCATAGCATAATCCTCACAACTATTTAAATATTACCCGAAGGGGTAGTCAGAGATATATTGTGAAACTTCAGAACATGGTCCATAGTTAATGGAATGATGTAATAATCAAAGATTCACAAATCATTTGGGCGTGAATACAATAGTGAAAAAAACATATGAGATATGTATGCTAGATTGAGAGAGATTTTTACATTTTTAAACACCTTTCACTTAGTTGCAGAAATGCTCATTAAAGTTAATCCTCCATTAAATCTCTTGCTGTCACTTTTTGTCTTGTTGACGTTGACGTGTTAAAAGCTAGCAAGAGATTTAATGGAGTATTAACTCTAATGAGCGTTTCTGCAACTGAGTATTAGATACTTAGCTGTTAATTCCTACCAATGGGAAAAATTTTAAAGAGGTAAGCATGTGCAATACTGAGTGAGTGTGAGCGAGACAGGAATATGCATTTGCCTTAATTTTACGCCATGATCCTGATATACGCCAAACCCCTCTGGCTGTCTGAGGTTTAAAATTGGTGGGGGGGGGGGGGGGTCAGAGTGTCATCTTAGGGGATGGGGTACTTCTCTGTCCGTACTGTATGTAGTACTAAATACTCTTTCTTATGCTGTGGCTAGACATACGACTTGATTCGGTCAGTGTCATCAGATTTGGTTATGGGTTTAGTAATAAAACATAGGGAGTATATAATAACTTACTTTCTGGTTCGATTCCGGTCCAAATATATGTGAAAACGTATACATTTTGGACACATTATGCTGAGTGCGACGCCCGTGGCCCGCGGTCGCTGTGTCCACCGATGTTATCAAGCATCTGTCAGACTTCACTTCGTATAGATTAGTCCTCGCATTATAAGGCTTCATACGCAAGTAAACCTGCACCCATTCTGGTTCATAACTCTCCGAATCTTCTTCGAATAGCTCCAACAAGTTAGTTCCTTTCTGTGGACGTGGTCTCATGAAAGGATTCATGATCAACGGAGGCCTTGGCTCAATGAAAGATGGAATATCCCTCTTACTTAAATCGTTGTCTGAACACCTTTGATCGCTCATTTTTTATTGGCACCAAATTACAATTGAAACATTACAAAATTCCATGAACCACGAAAACGAAAAGCAAAACAATCGGCAACGGCTTTAGTTTGAATTGAAGTTTTGAATTTCGTTATGTTGCCTTGCTGTCAATTTTTTTTTCAACTCATACCAAAAGTCATAGACAAAATTGATTTTTTTGACGGAAAGTGCCGATTTTGAGCTCTAGTCGATCGATGAAATCTTTCA
Source organism: Agonopterix arenella (assembly GCA_927399405.1). Taxonomy (NCBI): domain Eukaryota; kingdom Metazoa; phylum Arthropoda; class Insecta; order Lepidoptera; family Depressariidae; genus Agonopterix; species Agonopterix arenella. The sequence goes on along the minus strand of OV656700.1, from coordinate 2,098,139 downwards.
TATTACTTCATTCAATCCATTACCATTCGTTCAATCAATCAGTCAAAAGATTACAAATGTCGGATTTGTTGCACTCTGCGTTCCTATTGTTGTTTATTTTTATAATATCACGAAACTGTAAGAGTGCAAGTTAAAAATGTGTCGCTTTTAGTTAGAACAACTACTAATATTTGTTTGCACTTTTAAATTGTGGGATAGCTCAAAAATGTCATTGATGAAATCGAAGAATTTGTGAAAATGTGATAATTATTCGTATTTGGCTTTGTGCCATAGGATTTATTGGTGATTTGTGGGAAACGAGCACTATGAAGTGTTGTTTAGTAGTATTGTTATCGTTAGTGTGGGTGGGGGTAGCTGTGGGTGTGTGTCCATCGCTATGTACGTGCAAGGGGAGCAAGGCGCTGGAAGGGGCGGTGGCGGAGCCCCTGCCAGGGGAGACGCTGAGGCTGAAGTGTGGCGGGAGCCCCGTGCAGGTGACCGAGCTCAAGGAGATCGACTTGAGCAAGCTATGGAGCGTGGTTGTTAGCTTGTGAGTATTTTGCTACACTTTTATTGAAGCCTAGTAGCTAGTACACCTCTAGCATTTTGTTTGCACACTTTGCTCAACAGTGGGACAATGATAGCTGATAAAGCAACAATATATAACTAGAAGACAAACCTCTTACATTCTATTGAAGGGAGTCTATTACAGATGTAATGAAACAATTTTCGTGAGCATAATGAACTTTCTAAATCTTGACAAATTGATATAGTCTCAAATTCATTGCAAACCTTTAAAAAAACATTGTACTCTCTCTAGTGTAAACTTAGTTTAATCTAGCTAAGATAAGTTATGCATGCATTATGTAAATCAAAATTATTGTTTTAGATTATTTTAACCTAAGTACCTTTATATCAGTAAGCCTTACATCATTATTATTATGTTCAAGTTGTGTTTGCTTGTAATTGGGTCTACTGGTCTATTTAATATTGTACGATGTTAGCCTGTTGGCAAACCTAATAAATAAATAATTAAATTTGTTTTTCAGGAATTTATCAGGCAATGCCATTTCAACGCTATCTCGGGAACTGCACCTCCCTAATTTACAGAAACTGTAAGTAAAGGTTAATTGTACCTACGCCTAATTTTGCCGACTCAAATAGCAGACTATGGATGCTTCGGCAGCGAAAAGGGCGCGAAAGCAACAAGCCAATAGCGGCAAGGTCTCACATATTCCTGATTGGTCAATATAATGTCGCGCTTTTAAAATTTATCAACTGTGCAGGTACATCGGTGAGACTTATAAACCTGGTACTAATGTACTGTCATTGAAATTAGTTGAATTTGGTATGTTTACTGTCAGCTAGTTGGAAAAAAAGAGCTCTTAGCTCTTTTGTCTCTGCCATTTTTGGGATATTGATTGTTATCTAGTGTAGATGTTAGAACTGGTTAATATTAATTAATAATTGCACTGGTTAATAATTGCACCTATTATAATATATTTCTTTACTAATCATCATATATTTCCTCCACAGAGACCTAAGTCACAACCAGATAACGCTGGTAGAATCTGACGCGTTCTACAACATGACATCACTACAGAGGCTGGATCTATCAAACAACCAGATCAGTAATGTTTACAAGGAGATGTTCAAGGGCCTGGTCAATCTTGAAAGGCTGTTCTTAGCTCAGAATCATATTACTACGCTTGCTGTTGGCACGTTCGATTATTTGATTGGATTGACTCATCTGTAAGTAACTTTTCTTTCCAGTTTTTTAAGGCTTCTTTCACCCATAGTGACAACTTTTTTAATTTATCTAGCCCAATGGACAGCCCCACAAACTGGTCATAGGCTCACTGCTCTGCTTAACAGAGGGCCAGCCAACCAGCAGTTGAGTTGCCCATTCGTACAGTTAACTGGTCCAATAAATCTAGATCTTAGATCTGTATTCCGAACAAATTATAGAATATAGAATAAGACTTACCTTCCACCTTATTGCACACAGTGCATAGTGGGGAGGGTTTAATACCCATCAGATAATTACTGCTACGTATGTGACTAATGAATGTTGAGGCAAGATATGTTGGGATGATGGCAAGGCTTTAATCTGTACCCCCACCATGAGTTGCACAGTAGTTTTACTCACATTTTTTCTATTGAACTTCGTACAGTGCTCCTGGCGGTTATTTTGAGAACTGATGTTGACATACAAAATGCGCGAAGTTAGCCAGTGTCAACTCATGGTGGTAGGTCTATTGTTTTACTCTGCTTATGCTATTGGAACCTGCATTTTTTTCTTTTAATTCTTTGGTTGCTAACGTCGTGATGGAGATGGAGCAATGACTTCAATACAAAGGGCCAGAGATTGTATTGCATAGAGCAGATTGGAGGAGAAGAGGGAGGCCTTTCCCAAGCTGTGGAACACAAAACAGGCTGAATAAAAAAAATACTTTTATTGTGAATTTGTGATACACATTTTTTTCTTAAATAAGAACTTTTAAATGTTTGATACACTATGCCGCAAACATCTTGACCAATGGGGAGGGGATGAGGGCGCAGTACCACTTTCGTCTACATTCATTCTTCTCAAATTGTTTTCAGTCAAGGTTTTTGCCAACTTGTTTGCAGGCCATTATAATGTCATTGTGCTTATTTGAACCTACCAGAATAAAGTATTTATTATCTATTTTATCTCTATATAATCATTGATCTACTAATCTACTTTGTATCTATGTTTGATAAAATATTTATTAAAAGCTTTTATACCTTATCTTAATCTTAATCAACAATCTAATCTATTGCGGCCTATGCCCTGCTGTGGTTTTATATACATGCTGATACAGGCACGTATCCAGGGATAGGTTATTTGTATGGAAAAGTACGGAAATTACAGCACTTACTTTTTCATTGTTTTTCTATGAATATTATTTAACTATGTGTGTGAGCAGACCAAAATAAGAGCGCATGTCCATGGGCAGCACAACACATCCCATCCTAGTCAGTTTTCAAACATCGAAGCAATATTTATGAATTAATTATAACATGCATTATTTAATATTACAGAGATATCACTGGTAACCCTCTAATGTGCGACTGTGAGCTACTCTGGGTCGGAGACTGGGCCAGAAACACAAGCGTCAAACTCGGCAACCTCAAATGTTCATTCCCCGAAAATATGGTCAATAAACCTATCAGGAAGCTTAAAATATTCCTTGACCTATCAGCTTGCGGCAGCGTTTTACCATCAAACACTTTAATCGTACGACCTGGCCACGACCAAGTTGTCTTTGAAGGAGATACTTTAATGCTGACTTGCAACGCACCATTTGCTTCCCTTGTTGCTAAGTACGAACTCAAATGGATTCATCCAATGCTGGAAATATGTGATGTCAATGTCACTAACACGGATATGCAAGAAGAAGGTCTGGCAGAGACGACAGTATTCTTCCCCAACATAACAAACCATCACATGGGTAACTGGACTTGTTCGTACATCGACCAGAACCACATTCATCAAAACCATACGGTTGAAGTCTTAGTACTTTCAAATAGAACACAATATTGTCCAACAAATCATACGATTAACAACAAAGGTTTATATTCATGGCCGCAGTTGTTGCTCAATCACACAGCCGTTGTGCCCTGTAGGGGCGGAGAAGGCATGGCATACAGATACTGTAATGAAAACGCCACGTGGGGACCGGTAAATACAACTGAATGTTCATACATAAGTAATGTGACGAAGCTTCTTCAACAATTTGCACTATTGAATGTCAGTTTGGTTCAGTATTCGGCTATCAATGCAACGGAAAGGTTGACGATGTTGATACAGGAGAAATCTTATCCGTTGGCTGAAATAAGTGATCCAGATGATGTTATGTTTATCGCTCAAGCTATAAGGAATTATATGCAGTATATACCGGAAGAAAGAGATCTGGGTATGTATGAAACACAATATCTTAGAGCCTACCTGATTCCATAGCTACAATAGATCTGTCCAGGTCGCAGTAGCTATTTGGTCATTAACCAAGCCCTTATAACCAAATAATACCTGATTCCATCTGCCCCCAACATTTTTTCCATCTTTTTTAGCCAAAATCTAATTGGATATATCAAGTTTAGTTTTATCATTCAAACTCAAAATTGTTTATTCAAAATAATATCACATAGATAGCTTTCTGACTTCATTTTTAGGGTTCCTTATCCAAAGGGTAAAAATGGGACCTTATTCATAAGAATAGGGTCGTTTTAGGCTTATGCCTACGCTGTCCGTTCGTCTGTCTGTCCTACCTATTTAGGGCTGTAACTTTTGAACAGTAATAGCTAGACAGTCAGTTGAAATTTTTACAGAATGAAAATTTTTTGTACTGAACTGAAACCTTTTGTGCGCGAGTAACCCATCTGGCACTTGAATGGTTTTTTTATTTGTCTCTACCACCGCGTCGGAAGGTGTTCCGTTGAGAGAAGATGCGGCCAGAAACTCTACAAAACACATGTTTACATTTATATTCAGGTTCGTCCCTACTGGACGTGATAAGTGCAGCGATGAACATAACCCTCCCGGTGATGACAGCCGCTGAGATGGAACACGGAGCGGCAACTGACATGGTGCGGGCCACTGAACAGATATCTAACTACACCGGCAATGTCCAGGGACATAAGGTACGGTCTTACAATTACAAATGTTGCCATTTTTTAATCTTCTCACACTTAAACTTACGATCATAACACATTTGAAAAGTCATTTGTACATAGCATGTTACGAATAAAAACCATCTTGATTTAGTGGCCAAAAGGGTAGTTAAAAATTTAAAATATATTTTACTTTTATCTTCTCAGTAAAAAAAACTTTAACAAATAACATACTCGCATTTTCAATAATTCTTTAGCTTTAATACTATTTTTAATAATAAGATAACAGCGCAGGTAGCGCCACAGCTGTGTTAAGGGGAGCTTGCGCGCGCCGAGTACTAAAATAAAATTAAACGAGCTCTTTGATTTTACTGAAACAGACACGTTATGGACCATTCGCGCGCGGAGCACGCCTAAGAGTCTACCGAGCCTAGTGTGCTGCCCTCAATCGTTTCTTTTTATTTCTTAACTATTAAACAACATTTCCAAAAAACAAGAATGTCACATTGTAGTCCTGATTGACTTTCAATTTATCGAAACATTGCGGATTATTATTTTTTATGCTTGTAGTTATTATTGTTATAGTCGCCAAAAGTAGCCATTTTTGGACATAAAAAAATACGATTGGAGGCAGCGCAATAGGCTCGGCACAGCCTTAACACAGCGGAGGCTTTTACTTCTTCTTTTCGTGTGAGCAGAGCCGTGGTGTCAGAGTTTTTCAGACCATCTAGCGCCTTACATCTTACTTAATAAGGCATTACTAATGTATTTACTATTACAACAGGTAAACCTAGCAGTGGAAAGGTTTCCGGTCCGCGAAGGCTTCAGTGGTGTGACCTGCGTGTGGTACAGCGCCGCTAAAGGCTTGCTGCCTCGCCTGCACTGTACCACCACCAACAGGACAGTGGCGCCTCTGTTGACCGTCACTGATGCACTGATTCATGCCAGTGTACAGGTAAGAGATAACAACCTATGATACTTATAGAATGACAGCATATAAATGATAGGTACAGCGCTGCTAAAGGCTTGCTGCCTCGCCTGCACTGTACCACCACCAACAGGACAGTGGCGCCTTTATTGACCGTCACTGATGCACTGATTTATGCCAGTGTACAGGTAAGAGATAACAACCTATGATACTTATAGAATGACAGCATATAAATGATAGGTACAGCGCTGCTAAAGGCTTGCTGCCTCGCCTGCACTGTACAACTACCAACAGGACAGTGGCGCCTCTGTTGACCGTCACTGATGCACTAATTCATGCCAGTGTACAGGTAAGAGATAACAACCTATGATACTTATAGAATGACAGCATATAAATGATAGGTACAGCGCTGCTAAAGGCTTGCTGCCTCGCCTGCACTGTACAACTACCAACAGCACAGTGGCGCCTCTGTTGACCGTCACTGATGCACTAATTCATGCCAGTGTACAGGTAAGAGATAACAAACTATGATACTTATACAATGAAAGTATATAGGGTGTAAGGAAAAGTATCATTAACCTTTAAAACAATACTCTACCCATTAAACAAGTTTGATGGGCGATGACTGATGATCCTTTTCCTTACACCCTGTATACTTTTTTTGTTCATTCAAAAATTTGCTGTTTCATTCAAACAACTTTTAGTATGGGAGCAAAATTGTCAGAACAAAAATATCCTGCTGTTTCGCACATTTAAGTCTCGTAGGTATTGCAGTTTAGTATGAAACAGCAAATTTTTTGTGCGCTGACCATGTTTGGTCCCTTTTTTGTTCTATAGAACCCAAGTCTTATTAACCTTTTTTTTTAAATTATCAAAAACCTGTATAAGAAATAGGAAACTATAGGCTTTCCATATAAACAGAGATAAGTAATGAGGAGTTAGATTTATTAGATTATGGCCATAAGTTAATTGACTAATAATGTTAATAGATAAGGACAATAAATACCAACCGCAACGGTTATCGCGAATCTATCTATCTAATAAAAAATTAGAAATTGCACTTAAATATTTGTTTGATAAATTCCGTGAAATGAAGACAATTATGAATTTATGTTCATACTTTTATTGTTGAATTGATTTTACTGTATTTATATTTTTTATGATAGATAAAAAGTATCTTATGAAGGACATAAGATCGAGATGGGTCTTTCTAATTATGCGGACGTGAACAATCATCAAACTGAACAATATTCTCCATGGGACTAGCAACGAAATCTCGAACAATAGCAGCTATTCCATACAAATCTGTAAACTTACTCGACTTATGGGAAAACCGTTTTTTTAGTGATTTAGATGTTAGTCCAATAGAGAAAGTTGTTGAGATTAATGGTCTGATCATTACCCTAAAAACAGTCAGGATATTTAAGGAATGTACATTTCTTATTACATTAATTCAATTCAATTATACTTTATTGCACACCAAAATAGAATATACATTATATTCTGATAAATAAATATCTTGTACGTTGTCACCTTTGACTACTTATATAGGGACTAGTTACGCGTGTAATTCTACTAACAAACATTTCTGCCACTTTTTGCGGGGGGCGAGGTAACATGGAATCCGCAACTTTGGATTTTATTCCCCATAACTTTAGATTCTAATTTTAAAAGTTAAAAATCATGAAAAGTAGTCTCGCGTGAACCCCAAACGTTCTAAGTTCGAAATTATTGTTTTGCAATTATAGGCTGTCTCGTTTAGTGATAAGGTATAAAATTGAATATAAATGCACATGATTAATTGATCTTATACCGTGGCAGAGGGGAAATGCTACCGCAAGGCTAGTCCTTAAAATAAATAGTCAAAGGTTGTCACACAGATTATCTAGTTAAATTGAAAGTACCAGAATCTGCCCTGGACTTGTAATGACTAGAAAACGATATAGAATACCTAGAGAGAAAGACACGAAAAAAAATTACTAAGAAAAAGAATAAAGATGAAATTCCGTTGCGTTTATGAAGAGGTTGACTATTGTGAACACTTAGGACGTACAGTGACTGATGATCTAATAAATGTTTCTATCTATTCCGCAGATACCACAATCCTTACTCTACAGCACGACGGACTCTGGGAACCTCCTACAAGCACAATCGCACGACCTCGTAGTGGCGATGTATGATGACGCGTCGCTGTTCCCGCTGCTGCCCGAGGTGGAGAACGACGGTCCTCAGAGGGGCCACAGGGCCAAGGACTACTATGGGCGGAGCACTAAGCGGGAGGACATGAACATGGAGATCACGTCGCCTGTTGTCGGCTTTCAGTTGCGTTAGTACCATATTTTGATACTTCTTTATGTCTCTTTCATATTGTTCTCTCTGGCTAACTTTATCTCTTTCTATCAATCCAATTTTTGCTGTCTTTCCCTCTTTTTTTACCTTCGTTCTCTCGCTCTTGCGTTATTTATCTAATTTTCCTTGTTTCGCTCTCTTTCCTTCATCCTCCTCTTCACAACTTTCTTTCTCTTCACACCTTTCCCCCCTCTCCTTTGCTCTTTTCATCTTTCTTTCTCCTTCTATAGCTGTTTTCCCCATCTCTCTTTTCCCTTTTCTCCGAGGATCTTTAGTCGTTGTGTAACTTAGACAATGATGCTTAGCGCTTACTTCAAGAAAAGCCAGGCAATTTGCGGACTTCAGCATTCTCAGAGCGTTTCCTTGACCAGTCTATATAAGTATAATGCAGACAGTAGTTCGTTTCGGTTGGGAACCTTGCTGCAAGTAGTGGCGATGTATGATGACGCGTCGCTGTTCCCGCTGCTGCCCGAGGTGAAGAACTACGGTCCTCAGAGGGGCCACAGGGCCAAGGACTGCTACGGGCGGAGCACAAGGACATGATGCTACGGAGGACATGACCATGGAGATCACGTCGCCTGTTGTCGGCTTTCTGTTGCATAAGTAACATTTTTCGAATCCTCTCTGTTTCCGTCTTTATGTTTCTTTCATCTTTCTCTGGCTGTCTTTACCTCTTTTTCTACCTTAGATTTATAAAGTAATTCGTGTACAATTCCAGCGAACGTGTCACTACGCGGTCAACTACTGGAGCCAATAATAGCGACCGTACGAGCGAGCACAGTGGGCGGGGTAGATGGCAGGGCGGCCATCTGGGACCCCACCACGAGGCGGTGGCAGGATAACACCTCTGGTATGTTTCTTATCTGCATATATGTAGGTATGCCTTAAAAGTGATAGGAAATGGAGGAGGAAGGTTTTAGCAGGCGTTCGTACAATCCACTATTAAGTCTGGTCCGAATCTTTGGCCGTAAAGCGAGCGAAAAGACACAGAGACGAACAGGTTCCTGCACCAACTGACACATTGCGCTCCCGAATTGGCTTATACATTCACGAACTTCGGTATCTTATCCAACACACATCACAGATCTACATCTACTTAGATGAAATAAGGCCATGATAATTATGTAGGTACAAAATTGGACATACTTCCTCAGGGTATAGTCGGCCCATAAGGGCTGATTCGCTCATTGGGTGTTTCATTTCTAGATATTTGATCTCATATAGGTATGCCGCCGCGAAAGCCTACGACAGGATGGTAAAGCGGAGCGAACTTATCTTTCCCCGCATGTTGCAGCGCAGATATCTACGGAGCGTACAGCCCTTGTGGTCAGATTATATTACAAGCACAAAATTGATACTAGTTGTAGTTGGTTCTGTTTTCCCTCACTAACCGCATCACCCCGCACTTCGAGGGTAACTTTAGGGGAGCGCGTGCGAGTGTGATGCGAATGCCGATGCCATCTTGTTTATGTCGTGTCGTTTATTCGAAAGTACTGTGACAATAATAGCAGTGGTAGTTGGTCTGACCAACTACCGTATACTGATGTCACAGACCATTTTGTCTTGAATATGTTTATTTTTTTTGTTTTTTATGTATTTGTAAGTACTAACTGTTTTCTTCTTTCTTTCATATCGTGTGGGCAGAGCCCTGGTGTCAGAGTTTTTTCAGACCGCCTTACGGCCTCTGACGTGACGTCGACGATTTTTTGTTTCCACTTAATATCTTACTTCCCTTGTTCCAGATTGCAAGGTATCCCACGTAGTATCCGAAATGATAATCATCAGTTGCTCAAAACTTGCCTACGTGGGTCTTCTACAAAACGTGGAGACAGGCATCTACGGAGCCCGCACTGACGGCGCCAGATTCAAGGTATCACATCCAGCTGTCTACGTCGGTAGTCTCATCTTAATCGGCTGCGTCAGCTGTGCCACCCTCACCTATATCATGTGCTACCCCGCCATACAGATGGCTAAGAAAACTAAACATGCATTAATAAACACTTGGATAGCTATAGGCCTACTCTGCTTCTTGTATACTCTAGGTATATATCAGACCGAAGATGTGAAGTTGTGCCAAATATTAGGGTTGCTAATTCATTATTTGTCGCTGTCATGTTTGTTATGGATGTGTGTTTCGGCTAGTAATATGTATAAATGGGTTACAAAGACCCACAGCCCTGTTAGGACGCCAGAAGACGATATCCCTCCAGATGTACCGGTTCAGAAGCCTATACTAGGTTTGTATTTAGTCGGTTGGGGTATCGCCTTGATTGTCTGCGGGATTTCTGGAGCGGTGAACTTAAAAGATTACGCTGGATATTCTCAGTGTTTCTTGAGTACAGCGCCAGCTTTAAGCGCTTTATTCGTACCAGGTGGAATCCTCCTTATGTTTCTATTTGTATTATTCTTACTCATTCGATGTACAATAAGAAATATGAACGTACAACTATCTGAAGGTACGCAGGCAACTGAGAATGTTGATATGGAGATGTGGGAACCAAATCAGAGCAATGAGAACCCTGAGAGAAGAAGCATAAAGTCCGTTGTTGATTCGGAAGTGGAAGATATAGAGCATACGCCGATTATACAGCTCAGAGCGCAAGTTATTGTCCTATGTTTGTATATGTCTGTATGGACTTGCGGAGCTATAGCTGTGTACAGACCTTTACCAGCCTACTTACCGTATCAAGAAGACATTTGTAGCATTATTTATGCTGTGTGCTCTACAGTACTTGGAACGTTCATTTTATTCTTCTACGGTATCGCGAGAAGTGACGTCAGAGCGCAATGGTCTATGATGCATTGTTACTTACAGAAGAGTAAGCAATGCTGCAGAAACAGAAGCGTCTTTGACACAAACCAACAGAATTTACCAACGAATCAAACAGCCGCCCCTTTGACTCATCCAATACCAAACGATAATAGATCGAGATCGGGTAGTAGAAGCTCTAACAGAACTAATTCTAAAACAAACAACAGTGGAACATATAAAGGTGGAGCGGAGTTAAATGGACAGACGTTACAGAAGGATTTACTCAAAAACACTAACGGAAAAACACCTAATATCAACTTAGTGGTACTACATCGTCAGCAATACAGATCTAACAATTCTATGATGACGTATCCAGATAGTTCCAACGCTGGCCCCGAAGTTTTTTACAATCCAAACCAAATGAACGTTGCTAAAAAGTTTTTCAAGAAACAAAGGCAACATATGAAGAGGAATTGTCTTGAATTACCTACACGAAGAGACTATGACAACGATTCGCATATCTCATTACCTCTCCCAACTAAAGAAGCTTATAATGGTGTTGCTAACATCATAAATGCTGGATCCAAAGTGAATAATACAAATATTCACGTAGAAAATCGTAATAATGGCATAAAAGAGACAAGACACCAATTAAATCCAAATTTGTTAGAAGACGAAACCAAGGATTACAAAAATTACTCAACGGATAGGAAATCTTGGAACAAAAACGAAGATCCAAAATCCAGTCGATCTCAAATAATGAATATTTACACAAACGTACCAGAAACACTAGTACCACAGCATCAAATAGTAAAAGCGGTACCAAACTTCAACGGACAGAGAACGAGTATATCTGAAGAATGCCTGCAGAGTCAAGCGAGCGAACAACCAGAAATGAGGACCATATCACAACAATGTAGCTTAGAATACAGTTCTGCCTCAGAAATAGCCATGCCGCACACATGTTCAGACCAAACAATAAACACTCATTCAGAACTCACTTCATTCCAAGACAACAGTGCCTTATGTTCCACCAACGAAATCACTGACGCAGAAAGCTTTGGACAATACATCGACTATTTACAACCAAACAAAGACAAAGAAGCCGTAGACAAATCTTTGCAAGACATCTCAGAAGAATGCACTATGAATAGCGACGAAATAAATAGATCCAGTACACCGCAGTTAGAAGCTGACTCTGGAGAACTCGATAATTTATTGAACGTCGAAAATCGAGGTTCAAAAGAGAAATTAGATGATAAAGACTCGTTTTTCCTAGCGAAAACTACTTATGACTTCGAGACGTGCAGCACAAATGCTAGCGAACAAGGCTTCGAAAACGAAAGCGATATTTACTGTCCTAACTACCAAATGTCAGAGGTCAGCATACGAAGCCACGGTTTGTACGCGCCCTCGCCTTCCTCGATGTGCCCAAACGAGATTAGTTTTAGTAACGAAGATGTATCCAACATCGAAAGTCAGTACGTCAACTACGACCCTGGTTGGCGTAAAACTATAAAAAGCAATCCCAAGCTCGGGAAATACGTTCCAACTCCCGCTTTGAGTTGTCCAGAAGTTAATAGAGAAAGTCCTGTATCGTTTACGAGTGATCTGGATGAACTATACACTCAGATTACGAGTAGGGATAAAGATAGGGCTCCTAGAAAGGAGGGGTTGGATGTCACAGTTAATAGTGACGTCACTCTCAAACCTACGGACAGTGACAGTTGTGTGAGCGAGGCGGTGTCGGACGTGGAAGTTAAAGGAGAGACGACGGTATGAGGGTGTACTTAAAGAAGCTTGGAATTACGCTTAGTGTCGACTGTATTAAAAGAAAAGGTTGATTTTTTGTCATGTCGTAATGGCGTTTAGAAAATCACTGCCCTATACAAGTTAACAAGAAACGACAAGGTAGAAACACTGATCAAAATAATGCAAAGACAAAAGTGTGAAGACTCCAAAACAAACAGCAATAAAAAAATTTGAAAGTAAAATAATAACTTATCTTTTTTGACATTTTTGACGAATGTCTCTGCGTCTATTTATTTATACATACTTAAGGTGGTTTCAGTCCATACAAAAGTTTGACGCACAATACGCGTAAACGGAATTAACAAAAGTAATATTTTATATATGGAGAAATAGTTTAGAAAATCTAGTTGCCGCGTAACAAATAACATTTGCAATTTATAATATAATTACGAAGATATAAAGCTTTTAAAATTTTGTATAAAAAATTTCAAAGCTTTGTATCTTCTTAATTATTTTATAAATTGCAAATGTTATTTGTTACGCGGCATCTAGATTTTCTAAACTATTTTTTCATATTATACAAAGTTACTTATATTAATACCGTCTACGCGTATTGTGCGTCAAAGTTTTGTATAAAATTGACGCCTCTGCAACCGCCTTAAGTCAAAAGCGCTATGTGACATGATGAAAATCAACCGTATTATTAGTGCCATTATATTTAAGTTTGTATAATTTTAGTACTAAGTTGTATAATATACTTGTAAAGTTATTTATTTTTAAGTTTACTTGGGTCTGAACCTAGAGCGATTGCTTGTGTGCTCGTGTTTGGCTTACGTTCTACGGGGCGCGGAGAATTTAATATTTCTTATTTAGATTTAGGACGTCGGACGTCCGACGTCGGACTTTAAATCTTTATAATATACTACCTAATCTTAATTTTCCCGCCCAGTACATGTACTTACTAATAATTGTGCCAAAATTGTTATAATGGAATGTTTTATGTTTTAAAAAAATCTTCCATATTCCCTACTAATTAGAATTCCTATATGGACTTTTTGTATTTGAAGATTGACTGAATTCATCCCGCCTTGTGTCTAGTCTCAATTATCATCATTTAAACAGCAATCATAACTAAAAAGTGCATCTCCAAAGTTGACATTTTAATTTCTCAAACAAACAATTTTTCTCCAAAAATGTTAAGGCGAATCGTTGCGCATTGTGCTCCATACAAATTAAATTCTCCAAAAAATTTACTAATATGAAATTTTATCACATTATAATGTAATTTAAACGTCACCAACTAAAATCGCTACCTATTATTTGCATGAATAATAAAAGTTCGATATTTATTTCTTGTACGTGACTAAGTGTATGAAATATTAGTTTTTTGGTATTTTAACTAAGTGGTGTCTGGTTGCTTGTCGTAAACAGCGATTAATAACTTTTTAATTTGACATTAGCACTTTTAAATTAGTATAGAGCATCATGCGAAACCATCCCCCTTAAGTATAATAGATTAAGAAAGAACGTACAGTATTTAAGCAATGTGTGCCTACTCGATGTTGTATTATAATTTATATCTTTAATATAAGGCCTAAATTAAATTTCTGGCAACTCAAAACTTTACAAAAACATCAATCTTTCTCACTTTTATCTATGTATTTATATCAAGCGTGAGAGAGATAGTAAAGATGCAACTGGGGTATAGATAAACAATGATAAGATAGGTCATGGACATGGAAAGCTTTACGTAAACAAAATTGTTGCTAACTTGCTTTCCCAATACAAGCATTTATCATGCTCGAAGAGAGTGGATCTCGACTCAAATTATGTAAAAATATTGAGAAAAATAAACATTTTTATTTTTTATCTTTATAGGAGTATAAATATTAAATACATTTATACAATGCGTTTACGAATCTGCGAATCCAAATATCTTTGATATTTACAGAACAGCGGAGAACATTTTATCTGTTTATTATTGTTTTGAAAGTAACTTTCCAAAAAGCGAATTTAAGCATTTTTTGTCAAAAGTAAAGGAAAAAAAAGTTACGTAATATGTATCAAAAGCATTTCTTTTGAATCCTTATTCACAGTAAGATATAAAAAGAGTGGATATCTGGTGGTAATAAAATAACCTTACGCGCATTTTTCAACAAATAAAATTCGTAAGCACTTTTTAGATGTATTTTTTGTGTCAGAATTTCAAAGACCTCTTTGTAAATAATATGATGTTTTTTGTTTCGACGTTCCTGACTTATCTATTATTATGTAATATCGTTGATCTTTGTAGCATTAACTAAAACATGTAGATGAACTTCTGTTATTTGAAAGAGAACATGGAGCTCAATATAAATCACATACACATTATATTCTTAAAGATGAGTAAGTTTAAAAAGTATTCCAGAAGAAACATATCTTTTTTACATTCGTAACATAGTCTTATAAGTTGAGCGCATATGCATAGCTTTGTACGCGTGTTTGTATCGATATTAAATGCAACAATCTCGCCCTTTACTCGGACTTTCGATTTTCGATGTATCGTGACCGTTTCTAACAAAACTTCATTAGAATTGAATTGATATTGGAACGAAAAAGTTAACGCAATTGCGAAAACCGAATTTCCTGGTACCCTCTTTGCTTTATATCTATGAGTCGCAGTTTACGCGCATTTTCGTGAAACGCTTGTCGTCTGCTCTTATAAAAAACGTTGTGTGCATAGGCCCTTATTTATGACAATGAAATCATATCGTTTTAAAATATATTTCAGGTTTTTGTTAATACTATGCCTGAAAATATTCTGACAGTAAGTTTACCACTACCATGCAATCTATTCATCGGTATATTCGGTACGGCCTTTTTCCTGAAATGGGACATATCTACTTGTGTCGACCATAAATCTATCTATACTATTATAAAACTGTAACAGGAAGTTTGTCTATACATTGAAGATATTAACAAAAAAAAAGTTACGATATGGTTTTTAGATGTCCCTGATTCCATTTCACCAATTTTTGGATTATTTGTCTGTCTGTTTGTTTGTTTGTTTGTTTGTTTGTTTGTTTGTTTGAACGAGTATCACGCATAAACTACTGAACCGATTTTGATGATTTTTTTTTTGTTTGATAGCTTATGATCTGACTTAAAATCTGGTATATAATTTGTGCGGTCGAAGTCGCGGGTTAACGCTCGTACTATTAAAAAACTGTAACAGGAAGTTTGTCTGTACATTGAAGATATTAACAAAAAAAAGTTACGATATGGTTTTTAGGTGTCCCTGATTCAATTTCACCAATTTTTGGATTTTTTGTCTTTCTGTTTGTTTCTGTGTTTGTTTGTTTGTTTGTTTGAACGAGTATCACGCAAAAACTACTGAACCGATTTTGATGAAACTTTTTTGTTTGATAGCTTATGATCTGACTTAAAATCTGGTATATAATTTGTGCGGACGAAGTCGCGGGTTAACGCTCGTAAATCATAAAATGAAATATAAACATATTCTGGTTCCAGAAATTTCTATTAAGCTTCATGTTCTTTTGAGTTAATGTGATATAAAAATATCTTCGTTGCGCAGTTAAATGCGTACTATATTGTAGACATTTGTAGATGATTTTGAACTCTATTGACATTTTGTGAATATAATATATTGATAGTGAAAAATTTATAAATGGTTAGCTTTTTGTGGGCATATTGCGTATTAAAAGAAGCATTTGCACTTGTTGTGGTTTTTTTATTTTGTATAAAAAATTCAAATAACTTTTTAAAAGGGGTTGGAATACTTGGAATATTTGTAGTAATTATATAGACCGAGATCCGACCGTAAAATTATGCACCTATTCCTTTTTTGAACGAAATATGATTTATATGAATATACTCTAGGGTTGCCAGGTTAAAAAATGACTTCTTTTAACCTGGCAACCCTAGAATTGCGGCAGACTGAGAGGTGGGAAACCTAGTTTTTCCACTTCCTTAAATCGGTCTCTTTCCGATGACACCTTATTGACAGGAAGTAAATGATAGGTGGAAAAAATTTTACCATAAAATCATAACGGAAAAGGTACTTGCGCTCAGATTTTTCTAGGCTACCTGGTGGCGTTGTATGAACCCGTGTGTAAACATTCACTAGAATCATATTATTTCGTTCAAACAGAAATATGTACATAATTTTAAGGTCTGATCTCGGTCTAATAGTACTCTGTTGTTTTACTATGGGTGCTGTGGCACTGGTATAGTTATCGGTCGCAAAATGGCTACTAACGTCTGTGCCACAGATGTTCCAAGGGGTCAAACCATAAAAACAATAGGACCATTTTTTAATGATCCTTTCTAAATCTCGAAATAAATACCTACAGAATAATTTTCATACAAAAAAAACAACATTACAATTTTACATTTACATAAAATCTGTATGTAGTTTAGCAAACATTTAAAACAAAACATGCATTATTAAAACTATTTACATAATTATTAATGGTAACTTTTTGGTAACCTCCATAATAGGATTTTATTTAAATCCAATAATTAGTTAATTATTAATAAAATATTACATAAAGAAATTATGGCACCAAATAAAATAGGAAAAACTCACATTTCCTACCGTAAAATCGTCTTAGAACAGAGTTTCTTTTGTGCACGCCACAGAATATTATAAGGGGGGTTAGAAGTGCAAAGTAGGCGTGGAACGTTGCATAACACCATAAGGCGCGCGGCGTGGTGCGAGCGAGAAGGCATGAGTAATTTTAGCAGCGTGAGCGGGAAGACAAGTGGCGACAGCCTTCTCCGAAGCAAAAGCGCTACTTTGCATTTCTAAAAACATGTGCACACGATATTTATGTGGCGTTATCCGGGAAAAGTGAATATTTGCCACCAAAAAACGTAAACGACGACCTAGCTAGGGTGTGAAGTAACCTTATTCCCTTGTCCTGGATAATGTCACCTATAAACTTTACTGTTAATTTAGTAGGTACCTACACACACTGCCTTAACTTATTAAATTTATATAACACTGGTTATCTACAATTTATTGAATTAAACCCGCGTTGGTAAAGAATAGAATGGGCTGAAACGAAGAAAACTATAGTTGTCAAGCCTTGAATCTAACAAGATACGTAGCAATTTTATTCTCGGTTTCAGCTAATCTTATTTCCTTGATCTTATTTTTATTTCATTATTAATTCTACTCTATACAAGGTGTACAATTAAATTTGTTACCTATGTATTTTAGGAGTGCTACATTCCATCAAATTAAACAACTTTCACTATGGAGACAAAAAAGGAAATGGAAAAAAAAATTGTGTTCCATAGAAATTGTCAAAGGCCACCCAAATGTGTGGAATAGCAGATTTTTGTTCCGGAATTTCGATGTTGGCTGTAAAAGTTGGTTATTTTGATGATCTGAAGCACCCCATAAATTATGTATAAAGCATTTTGATGATTTTACATAAGTACATAAACGTTCTAAAAAACAGAAACTAATCGATCTTGGATGATCTCACTTTCGTCTCCATCATAATAACAATAACCAGTAGGTAACTCTAACGTTCTAACACCCAATCACAAGTTACGTTGACACCCGTACATCTCATACATCTTACTATCAACCCTGAGCAGGCTGCGCCACAAGTTTGGCTGTAAGCTCTCTACCCCGCCCTGCGACTGCACCCGCCGCTGCCGCTATTCGTCCGACCGTTCGTCCGACTAGCGTTTTTGGTTCTACTTCTATTATTTTTTCTTTAGCTGCAATGGAAAGAAAAAGCTATGAAAATTTATGACATCGCAACTTGTATGGAAAATCCAAGACTAGTTTTCAATCATCTGAACTTTATATGATCTTGTCTATTCTTTAGATTCTAAAGAGCCTAAATTCAAGACTGATAAAAAAACCGATGGTCTAAAATAATAAGGACCAATTAGATTGCATCGACGTATGGTACTTGGGTAAACACGTGATTATAGCCCATTTCCCATTCGAGTTCCATCGATGTCTAGGAAAATGGCTGCTTTCCACGAAAATTATGGCTTAACTCAATGTTTCAGAAGAAAAGACCAAAAAGAGTTGGCGAGATGACACAGATCCCTTCAATGATCAGGGTTTGCGTAGGAAGACTATGATTAGGAAAAGCAAGAAGTATTACACAGCTTGATGCACTCACCGATAAGGAAGTCCAGTACAATAGAAGCGAGCTCCTTATCCGACGGGTCAGGTTTAGTGACCAGTCGTAACGTGGAGGTGATGCAGTACTTCGCGCTGGACACCAACTGCGCTGCCGCATCTATGTCTCCAACTAGAAGTGCTGATGTTTCTATCCGGTTGTCGGGCCTGACGCGCCACCACGCCGCTCCTGAGTATTTGATAATTTGGGTGAAAATCAGCAGTTTCATAAAAATTTACCAAACATATAAGTCAGAACAATTTACACGCAAGTGATAGAGGCCTTACTTATGATGGCAGCGGCGCTTTGTCTCGCTGCCACGCTGGATAATCCAATAAAGCAAACGTCTCAATAGCTGAGCTTCTGATTTATGAGGAAGCAGATTGCCCTCCCAAGACGCGCCGCAAAATATTTAACTTTTTCACCCAGTCGCCATCATTTTTGTGTTGCGCCTTATCATCCACTCTTCCAGTGGATGAGAAAAGACTGATAGTTATTAAGGTAGGTAGGTTATTTAAGGTGCACGTGTCATTGACATTGGGACGAAATCCACGACATTGTTTGAACTTCACAAAACGCCGTTATATGAGGATTCCTTTCAGTCGTACTACTAACCTCTAACATAGTTCAGTGCTCCAGACCAATCGCAGGCACGTGAGCTGGTCCATCGGTTGTCGCATTCCTGAGGTTCTCCCTCGGCCAGCCATCGCTCGGGGAAGTATGGCCACTGGAATCAATACGGCAACTTATTTACAGCTTCGGGAATATATAGGGAATGATGGCATAATTAGGAGGCGGCATCTGGTGGACGTAGGCTGAACCTCTGGTCTGTGCGGACCATAAACTTAATATTAAGTTTATGGTGCAGACGCATATCTAGTCCAGAAACAAGACGAGGGGTGAATTGTGTCAATAAAGCAGAAGAGGTAGCAAAATACACAAAAGTAAGAAAAGAAAAAAGTATAATTGATTGATTGATTAATACACGGAAGCTTCCGAGATATTGCTGATTGCAGTGAATAAAAACAGGCAGATATGACCGACCATTTTACAAGGGGTGCATCCTGATATCAAAGTGATCACGCACACTAAAATAGAAAAGTATAGATGAAGGAATACAAATTGATCCCAAAAATAGATTTTCCCTTTTCTGTAAAGGAGTTTTACGGTTCGGTTCTCTGTAATTTATGAACATTACCTGTATGAAGTGTAAAACTCGATGGCAAAAGGAAGCAGGTGGGTACTTCCAATAGAGATTCGGATGTGGCGCTCCTATAGCTGCAAACTTGCTGATCAAGGAGCCGTGGGAGTGGACTAGGTACCTGCAAACATAAATGTTAGTTTAGATTACAACTTTAACCATAATTATCTGATAGGGCTTGGTTCTTCGCTCTTTTTACTCTTACGCCCTGAATATTGCCTGCACCTATGACGCTAAATTACAAATTAACCTTCGCTATAAATGACAGCGGACGACTGTTACTTGTGTGGTCGACATTTGGGTTCGCTAGTCACATCCGAGCCCACTCTGCTAGGTAAAGTCCAGAGTATCGCCGATGACGGATATATACGTTATGGAGGCAATCGTCATTGTTAGCACCTTGTAATTTTTTTTTTTTTTTTTTTTTTTTTATTAAAAACAATAAACAAAATAAAAGAAAGAAAAGACCTTAGTCTAACAATAACCTCTACACTTCATCAGCATTGGAATCACATACCTTGTTCTACCTCGTAAAATCAGATAACAGGTCAATGACAGTCGTAGTCTGATTATTATTAGGTAAGTGAATAATTATATCAAATCACAAGGTAATACGTAGATAATATTGCGTGGCGTGATGTAGGTACCTACTGAGTCAGTAATAAATATCTACGGTAGACTTTACTATTGACCGGATCTTGATTCATTATCGTTTTGTAGAATTGAGAATTGAAATTGGTTTGTTTGTTGTGAAAGAAGACGAAAACTGATATACAAATTATCTATCTAATACTCTAATTAAGCTAATTTTGGATTAAGTTAATATAGATTCAGGTTTCAATCCTGAGAAAAAAATATAAGAAAATATTTTTTGTTTGAAAATAGATTTTCTCAGCTGAAACCTAGATTAACCTGGAACACGACGAACAAAGCTCGGTCCGTCCACGTATACAATTAAAATGGGACTGCATTAAACTTAGTTTGAACGGTAACAAAGTTGTCGAAGGTAATAATTAAAAGACGTTGCTAACCTATAAACATTTATTTCGTTAGTAGTTACTTACATGCACACAAATTTTAGAGTCTAAATAGGTACATAAAAGTAAATAGGAAAATTCCTGGTACCCAGACACGTAAGGGGGGAAATCCGAATATTTGTATGAAGAAGTGATTACAGCACTTACTTTTTCATTGTTTTTCTATGAATATCCCTCCCCCCCCGCAAATTAAATGTCTCCCCCCCCCCCCCCCCCGAAACTAAAGTCTGAATACGTGCTTGTGGTACCTACTGAAATACCTATAACAACTTTTTCGTTCATCAAATGCTCTCAATTTTCAAGAAAAAATTGCAGTGTTTTATAAGTTTCCCGCGACGGCCGCGACCTTTTACATCTCGACCACCAAAAAGAAAATTGTACACTCAACGAACTATCCATAATTAACAATTAATACAGTAATTACCATGCCATCATCCCCCCAATGCCAAACCCCATGACCACAGCTGGCTTGTTCTTCGACACTCCCATCGCCTCCAGTAAAGTCGCCAACTCCTCAACAGCTCTCGGAGGTGAGAGGTCACTCCTGCCCCCTCCCTCACTCCCTCCTGTCCCCCTGAGGTCCAGTGTGATGACGTGATACCCAGCTTGGGATAACTGCTGGACCACCCGGGACCAGTTTGGTCCCCATAAGTTGTTGGTGTCTGGAGCATCGCCGAGGATGAGTAGGAGTTGGCCGTTTCTTGGGCCGGTTTCGACGTAGTGGTATTTTACGCCCTGGGAATTGACAGAATTATTAGAGTACCTACCTACTTATTATAGGTAGGTTCAAAAAGATTATTCAAATCGCCACATCGATCGCTCGGCGGGCTAAGCGGTGTGTTCACACTCTTCCGTTCAACGCGATATTCAACGGGCACCAAAACAAGCAGAGGCGAGCATCCTATTCACACGCTCGTGCTCGTTGAATGTCGCTTTGAACGGAAGCGTGTGAACGAAGCATACAGCAGGACCTTCACTCTCGCGAGAACTTCTCGGCGAGAACTTTCAAGGAAAATTACTACGGCTTATGACGCCACGAGAATAATGAAGGGCATCCACACTCTCGTTCTCGGCTGTTCTCGGCGAGAATGTAGTGCCCGCATTATCTTCTATACTTATAAAAGAGTTCCGCGAATGACTGACTGACAGACAACGTATAGCCTACACCGCTGATGAAATTGGAATGTAATTAATTAATTATATACTATAGAGGATGTAGGGGTGCTAAATAATGGATTTTTCGAAAATCTAACCCTAAACCTAAAGGGTTAATACACGCGGACCGTCCGTCAAAATCTCGTACAGTAGTATCAGGTTTATAAGTCTCACTGATCGATGTAGCTGGGCTGCGTTCGAAACCTGCGCCCCAGGTGCACCCCGAGTGCAACTTTTCACACTAAGGCCGTTCCGAGCCTCGGTGAAAAACGTTCTATTGCAACACGGTTGTCACCACTCAACCGTTCCGAACCTTTGACGGGTTGCAACTTTTAACCATCAAATTCGATGGTTAAAAACACTGTGACGTTTTGATTATCTGTGGTTACTTGACTTTTCGCTCGTTTTGAATAAAAGTTTGTTTTTTCAAATTATTTTTACTTATTCACTTTTTGATTCGCTAACATGGAATATGAGTTTTTTTATTGTATTTGGAAATGATGTAAGCCCTGGAAGCCCATATTACTGTAAATGTCAAAATTTTAGGTTATAAAACAACCGTGATCGTTCCGTACCTCATAGCGAGTTGAAAAATTGGCGTGGTCGTTCCGGACCATAGAGCGAGTTGAAAAAACAACTGCACCCAAAGGTCGTGAACGCAGCCCTATAGTACCAGGTTTATAAGTCTCACTCACCGATGTACTTGCGCAGTTGACAAATTTTAAAAGTGAAATTATATTGACCAATTAGGATGTGACACCTTGCCGCTATTGGCTTATTGCTTTCGCACCCTTTTCGCTGCCGAAGCATCCATAGTCTGCTATTCGAGTTGGAGCGAGATAGAGAATACCCGATTTTGCACTGCTCTGCGCAAACGAAGATTGACGAGCGGAATTATTTTCCTGTTCGTACTGTACCTACATTTACTTTTAGCGTTCTTATCAATTTTTGGTATGCTGTTTGTTTGTACCCCTAGGGTAGCGTGTCATTTGATTTCTCTTTGGTTGTACCTTACGCGGTAGGGGTAGCCCTATAGTCGAAATATAACTCCTAAGTGGGTAATAAGGGCGTCTATTAAATTACGTGAGGCGTTTAGGAAAAATCGCTTCACGTAATTAATGAACGCTCCCTAGGTACCTACTACATGATATGACCTTCTCGAATTTACAGGATGGATAGTCTTTGCCACTGATGTTTTTATTCGCTCTTAACATTTGGCTTGACAAAAAAGAGCAACTAGTATGCATATCAACTCTTGCTATCTCAACAAGATTTAATATGTCATGACCTTATCCAATAAACGATAACAACATGCTTGATAATTAATTAATAAGCTGCACTTTAACTTTCATTAATACTTCACATTGATTTAAGACTCGTTTTACCGTTCAGTGGCGCCCTCATCTTAATATTAAAGATTTCTCGATAGTGAAAACCCGAAAGCTATACAAAACCAACATAAGCTGGCCGCGCGTAGGTCGAGTAACGTATAACGCCGCGCGGCCAGCTTATGTTGGTTTTGTATAGCTTGATGTGTCGCCGTGCGTACTAGGTACTCCAACAGGCTAAAAACTCTTGAACCTACTAAAAAATCTTAAACAATTTTTTTGATACAGGTTGTAAAATTAAATGGGCCACTTACGTCAAGGGGTGCTTCAGACCATCAAACTGAACAACTTTTACTATAGGATCAACACTGAAATCGCGAAAAAAAATTCCACTGTCCCATACAAAACTGCAAACATAACTCGACTGAAATGTATGAGACAGCATATTTTTTTCGCGATTTCGATATTGGTCCCATAGAGAAAATTGTTTAGTTTGATGGCCTGAAGCACCCCTTTAAGTACTTTTATGGATTCTGAAAATTCCACGTTTTGTTGTCTTTTCACTTCACTTCAATTTAACCATTATACTGAACAACTTTCCCTAAGAAACATAGGAAATTAGGAAAAAGAGTCGACATTTTTTTTTGCCTATTTCCTATAGATTTACCCCTTCAAGTAATGCAACTGTTTACCCTAACACCCTGCATTTAGAGTTTCATGGTTGAGAAATCTTAACAAATAATTATGGTAAGGGCGCCGCTTAACGGTAAAAGGACTCTTAAACTGTTTTTACCCGACTGCCCCAGAATAAAGGTAATGCTTTTACACACAGAAACTATTTATACTTAGCATTTTGCCTCTTTAGTTTTCGTGTCATATTCGGGTCATAGAATAACTAATGCCAAACCAGGGTCCTGGGTTCGAATCCCGGTTCGGTCATGAATGTTTATATGTTTGTGCCGTTGTTGTATGGTTTCCATAATAAACAGCCTATTAGTGCTTGCTTGGGATCATTACAATGTATGTGCCTGTGAGCGTTATTTATTTATTTATTTATTTAATACACTTCATTATTCTTATGGTATTGTCGAGGGTAGATCACTAAAGTTTATACTTTTAACTACTTTACTTACCTACCTTGGCAATAAGGGATGCAAAGTACGAATGAATTTATTACGTAAGTATGTACCAACTACTTAATACTTAGAGTTAATAACAATCTGTTCTTTCGAATAATTTTATATTCTGTTACCCCATGCAACATACCAACTTATTTTGTAACTTAAAACTAATAATAAAATAAACTTACCATAATTTTAATATAACAATGTGTCCCGACAGACGAATCGACAGTTAACTGTATCTGCGAACCATTTCTCGTATACTTTCTCCGATGTCCTTTCCATAAACCTTTCACTGAGATCTGCACCAACTGCCAAATGCCAAGAAATATACATCTTGACACTAACTCCACTGCCTCCCATCCCGAAACCACTTTTAAAACATTATTTCTAGCACCCATATTCAAAAGTGTACATTTAATTATACGCTAAATGACTAAAAGCACGTCGCCAAGCGACCGTATTGAATGATAAACTCAGAAGTCATCGGTAAAGTGATCTTCGACGCATTCTTATCAATAATTATTATCAAAACTATACGAAGTAAACGGATGTTGTTGATGTGTGAATGCGTGTGGCGGGCGCAGGGGCTGCGTGCGCGCAGCTGTCACTGTCAATGTTCTGTTGTATGACGTCGTTTCTACGTTCTGAAACTAGGTAAGTATTTAGGGAAAAGTAGGTTAATTCAAAGATTATATAGCAGGTAATCAGTTATTAGGTTCTATGGTACGCTTCAAGCGATTTTTGGTAAATTTTTAACGCTCTCTTTGCACCACAATCTTCACAGTAACTTATCGGTGAAGTATTCGCTCGCTATCTATCTGTCTCTTGGTACCTACTACCAGTCCCTATAACAGACAGAGAAAACGTCATGCAGGCTAATCGGCACCGTAAGGTGAGTATATGTTCCTTGCTAATCGGTGTCTGTTCGACGGTATACAGGGTGTTACAAAAATACAAATAAACATTTAAGGGGGTGGTTAAGACCATCAAACTGAACAACTTTCAATTTGGGACCAATATCGAAATCGCGAAATGTTCAGTTTGTTGGTTTTCAATTTTTATTTTTAGTTCTGTAAAACCCTGTACTTAGGTCTACCATTTAATTCTGGTCTGAAGCTAAATAATTCTATATAATTCTGTTCCTCTAACGAAAGAAAGACTTTATTTACTTATATTATTTTGCTTTTTATAGATTTCAAAGATAACTATCTGAAAACAGATTAACCAAACATTTAGCAGTCGCCCACCTCTATTTTATTACACACGAATGCACACATGCTAGCTTTACGATGACCTGTTTTGGGTCGTCGTAAAGCCAGCATGTGGAACACACTCCTGTCCTATCTACGTGGCTCACTTATAGTACCTTTGGCAGAATATTGGTGTCTATATCGAGGACGCAAGTGCAGCATCAGCTTGGAGGAGTAGTTCGTGTAAACATTGATTGTCATAAAAAGCGATTAAAAGACTAATTAGTGGTAATTTTACAAACCTAACTGAGCCTAATTGCATTTGCATTGCAATATTTTGAGCTCGCGAAAACCTGTAGTGAGTAAGTGTAGCTCTGGCCCTTTCTTATACAAAAAAAAATCTGCTGCCCCATACATTTTAGTCGGGTAGGTACAGCAGTTTTGTATGGGACAGCTGATTTTTTCCGCGTTTCCTGAGGTAGGCTCCATAGCGAAAGTTGTTCAGTTTGATGGTCTGAGCTCACCGTTTCAGTATTTGCTAGGCTGTCACTTACATCCTGTATAGGTTACCTGTCGTCTTTGTATCCTTGCAGCAGAACTTCTAGCTGGTGAGCCAATTAACGGAACGGATTTCATACAGACCTATCAGAAGGTTTTCAAGATTAGACAATACTAAACCGAATGTAAAACAGAAACCTAGACACTTTCCTTATACGTGTAATAAAGCATACATGTCCATTTGTATCAAATATTTACTTAACACCCCACTTAAAGCTTCTATTCCCAATTCCCATGCAACCCACAAACAAAAATACAAAGCTCAAAGACTAAAACAACGTCTATGTTGTTTTATGTTCACGTGAGATGTCTACACACAGCGTCAAGGGTTTATTTAAAAACAAATTAAGGCCGGTCAGACGGCAGGCACTCTCAGGATAATGGATGACGACACGACAAATGTAGAAACCTTTAGAAACGGCCAGTCACGACGGCTAACGACGGGTTAACGAGTACGAATGACGAGCATTCACCAAGAGCAACGTTTAAATCTGCTTACTGATTTATCATGAATAAGTCCATCTTGTGTCGCGCATCGACTCGATCGTTGATGAAGTTGTGTTATTGAATTTGAAAATAAAACGCCTGTTAAAATGTTTATAGCAATTTACGACTCTGGGTTATGATGGTTGGTGCTACTTACTGCTACCCAGCACATGCCAGTCATACTGTTAAATAAAAGGTTCGGTTATGGATCATAGATGTCTAGTCTAGTTGCAAGTGTCCTCGCGTTCAGTACAGGGTACGACATCCGGATCCCGTCCAAGCTTACTCGTTCCCATTGAGTTTTCAACGAAAAGTTGTGTCAAAAATCGTATATAAGTTCATATACGATTTTTGACAGCGCTTTTCGTTGAAGGAAAACAACCCCACCTACATACATGCTTCAATTTCGAGGCATGTGTTGTGTTCATTATCCACGAGTCACGATGGGCGCACTACCTGTCACTGTCTCGCAGTGCAGAGTTTGGGTACTGCTGGTAAAAAGTGACTTTTCTGAATATGGTATTATTTAAAATGAGGGGCATAGGGCGTAATTTATGACAACTGAAAAACAAAATTACTTTTTTCGACTTAATTGCTTAATTATAGTTGCAGGCGCTTATCCCTATTCCTAAGGTGACTTGTACATAAAAGGTGTGCAATCATTATCTTAATTTGTCTCCCCTTACAAGAGGACACATTGACAGGCGTCGGATGCGTGGGCACGTTTCGGTTCGACCCTCCGCTCACGTTCAAGTGCCGAGGAGAGGACGCTTTATACCTGTCTATTGGAATTGTGTAGATATTTAGATAAAGGATATGTTATACCGAACTTACCATGGAGGACAGAAAGGAGCGGAGGTGTCGCAAAGTAATATTTCTATTGAAGTTAAGTGACGCCTAAATGCTCCCTGCATTTTGGAGACACTTTTAAAGACGGGTTTCTACTCTTAAAACCGAATCCAGGAACAGCGCACTTCATCGTTTTAGATATATTTTATGAATAAAACCCCTCAGCAAAAAGAATGAAGGTCCGCTTCGAACTGAGCATCATAGGCCACGCGAATTGTGACGTTATGACCTAACATACTGGCGACAGACCTAATTGCCTTGCGACACCTCCGCTCCTTTCTTTCCTCCGTGGTACTTACAGAGTAACTGTACTATAATGAAATTGTAAAATATAAGTAATGTCTAATGTTCTCAAGACTATAGTGGACTAGGTGGACCTAAAATTGCGACAAATGCACTCTTGACATGATATAAATACAACACGACATGTTTGACGCCCCGAACGAAGGTGAGGGGCGCCATAGTTCGAGTTATACAGTCTATAATGCAAAGTGGCGAATGATACCGAACAAACATTTTCGTCAATTGTGGACCAATTTTAAACATTTTTGTTTGATTGAAAGAGTATACTCCTGAGGTGAGTTGAGGTGGCCCCATTCTAATTTTGTGAAGGTCTGCTGACGCGCTTCGGGGCTACACAATTGAACTCCTCAAAAGTTGGCAGCAAATGATCGGCAATTGAAATATTTGATCCATACCTATATTCCCTTTGCGTATAATATAACTGATATAATTATATTAATCGAACTTATTTCAACACAGAAAAATCTTGAAAAAAAAGAAGTTTTAACAAAAAATTAAAGGAGGAGTTTAGGATAGGGATAATCCCTTTCGGGATCATAATAAATTTTCCCTTCTTCCCTTTTCTTCTTTTCCCTATTTAACATTACATGATTTATGGATATGAACTAATGGTCCAACAAAGTCAACTTGTATCTCTTTATCCTTGCTCCTGATCCCAGCAGGGGCTCAACATGGCCGCTGTCACATTGTACAAGTACATAGACCCGGGGGACATTCGATTGTCATGTAAATGAAACGGAGGGAGACGCCCTACGGTGTCGTGCTATGATTTATAATTATGTGACACTTTGGGCT
Organism: Agonopterix arenella; assembly: GCA_927399405.1. NCBI lineage: Eukaryota > Metazoa > Arthropoda > Insecta > Lepidoptera > Depressariidae > Agonopterix > Agonopterix arenella. The sequence continues at coordinate 2,069,566 of OV656700.1, read as the reverse complement.
TGAGCGTTATGTTATGTTATGTGCCTTATTTGGGACGTGCTATGTATTTGTGATTTTGTTTTAGCCACAGACATAAAGAAGAGAGAATAAATTAAGTAGCATCAGCATATGCTCTCGACTATTCCCACAGTAAACTCCGATATACCTAATACTGATGGTGCAACCTTTGATGTAATACCTACTTTAATTATTGGGCATAATGGGCTAACTGTTTTGTAAGCAACTATTGCCTGCCTACTAATATCTTTATTTTATAAGTGTAGCGACCAATGCATGCAATGGATTCCGAATCAGGCTTTGAATTTAGAGTAGTGTACCTAATGTCTTGGCTGCTTCACACAATATAAACTCTGTAACTACTGTATGTATTATGCATTATTATGCCCTATTTGAAATATTTCTCCCTAGTGGTCCAGTATAACTATAATCCTCTGTTAAATCCGAACCCAAGACTCCGTCGAAGGGCTAGGCAGGAGGATTGAGATCAGAAAATTAAGGGCCTGTTTCACCACTTTTGGATAAGTTCTTGCTAGCTTATCCGACAGCTCATTTGACATATTCTTCATACAAAATATGTCAAATTATCTGTCGGATAAGCTAACAAGAACTTATCCAAAAGTGGTGAAACAGGCGCTTAATCTGTAATTTTTACTGTAACCATAAATATACGAAAGTAATATGTGATTAGCCCTTGCCAGATAGTGGTTATTTATTATTGTGTGCATGCACTGATTATTGTTATTGATGAGAATGAAACTAATTTCTTAAATAATGTTATTTTGTAGTCAAAAACGAAACGAAGCCCTGTCACTATACTTTTTATGGCACTGTAATTATTGTGTGATGACACCATAGAGAAATTAAACGCGATTACACTGATGATTAACGTCACGCAGCAACAGTGGATCTCCCGCTAAACTCCGGAGAGAAATTATGTATTCTTGATTATAAAAATTTTGTAAAATTTAAATAAATTTAAAAAAAATCTGAAAGTTAATACTTTCACTGCTGAAAAACACGCCAAGCGTAAAATTTCCCATGCTAAATAGAATCATTTTCAAGCTCAACAGTAAAAGTATTATCACACACCGCTGGGTATAAAGCAAATACATTTTTTGCTTCTTGCTAATTGTATGATCTTCCTCTTCTGCATCAAACGTTAGAAGATAAACGTTTTATTGTACCTAACCTACTCAGAATTAGCGACAAAGCAAGTAATTTGCAATGCGATATTATGTGAACCTTAGATACAAATATAAAATATTATGGAAAAAAGCAGCTTATTGAAGGACCCTGTAGGTATTTTATACCTATGACTTATTAAATGATGACACGAAACAAATCCATTAATCTATATCTTATTTCTTTAAAAAAAATTATCAATAGGTAGGTACCAAAGAGTAATATAAGTATATTAGAGAAGAGAGCCCACTCGTGGCAACATTATGCATCCACCTTATGTCAAATTGAAGGCTAGCTAGCGCCATCTATGTTTCACCGACAATAATTCAACCTATACTATACATACCTAGGTACTTATATCTACTCATACCGATGGATATTATTGTTTTGAATGCTAGATTTCGTTCAATCCCGCACCGATCGAGTGAAATTCCAATATCCTTACTATTCCTGTAATCTAAACATTGGTAAGAAAACAACAGAAACTCCAGAACATCACTAAATCGGCACGAAATTGAAAGAAAACTACAAACAACCCGCACGTTAGGCAAGATAGGTAGCCATTTTGTGAATTTGTCAATAATGTCAATTAGACATTGACAGACAATAAAATCTTTTTTTTTCATAGTTCTGCGAAATAGTTGATAGATGGCAGCACATTCTATGCAAACTGAATCGGAAAAACCCACCAAAAGGCGAATGTCCTCCGCCTGATAGGTACTATCTATGAATAAGTAGGTAGGTAGGACCTACGAGATTTTTTGAGCTGCAAGCCTTGCCAAATAGGTACTAATGTTAATACCTAACTAAATAAGTATGCAAGCAAGTAAGTAAGTATGTATGTAAGTATGACCGCTAGCGACGGTGCAGTATCGGGTGCCCGATTCTGGCAAGCTACTATTTAGCGACTTTGTTCAGAATTTGAAGTCGACACGATAAGAAGAAGAAGAATAAGTATGTACTACCAATGCCAATAATGTTACACAGACTACATAGAAAGTACTACTACTGTTATACCTAATCAAATTCATAAACCAAGCTTTGCGGAACGACCGTAACAAATTGAGAGGCTTTTTTTTACCGAAAATGGATCAATGATGGCGTCTATAAAAAAAAAGATGGCCACAAGAAAGAAATACGTGTCTTATTACACCCTAAGTCTCAAATTCTTACCGCATTATATTTAATCTATTTAAAACTTATCAATAGCTCAACATTTTATAAGAAAACGAACGTTAATAAAATAAACGCCTTAAATTTCGTATAGATATTGAGATATTTATCGGATTAGAGATTGTAGAAAAAAACCTAAACAAGTAAGTATTGAATTATTCGAATGTTCAGTTGGCCAGTAATAGAATGAATTTTCGATCCTTTCGAATAAAGTTTCGAATGAATATTTTTTAGCTGAAATATTTTTTTTAAATTAAATTAAACTGTTTATTGTGTAGGTATGACGTAGTAATTTTATGGACTGTAGGTACGTTTGTAACTTTGTAGGCTCTTTATACCTACTCAAATAAAAAAAGATAATAAAATTAGGTAAATTGTTTACAAAAACAACGTTTTTTAGACGATTCTCTACGGAATTAAAATGGAATGTGTACCTACTTATAGGTAACTAATTGACCTCGCCTATGCACAATATTCTCCAGAATACAGACTTCTGCATCAGACTAGGCATTATGTATATTGACGGGGGACGTATCAGTATTTTCAACTGCTTTTATAGGCCTGGCTAGGTATTTCACGAAAACTTGCCAGATTGCCAAATTTGTTTCCTATAAAAAATTCTAGAATTAGCTAAACACCACGTTCGAACACTTGTTTAACTTTTAAAGATAAAAACGATTAAAACAACACAAATACTTACTTAAAAATGTCTACCCAACTAACAATTTGGTCGTATATAAGGTCTAACAAAACTAGCTGAAACTATTTTAAGGGGATGATCAGACCATCAAATTGAACAACTTTCTCTATGGGACCAATATCGAAATCGCGAAAAAAAAATCAGCTGTTCTATACAAACGTACACGACCTAAATGTATCGGACAGCAGATTTTTTTTTTCGCGATTTCGATATTGGTCCCATAGAGAAAGTTGTTCAGTTTGATGGTCTGATCATCCCCTTAAAATAGTTTCACCTAATTTTGTTAGACCTTATATAGGTGTCGTATAGTCGAACATTACGCATACAGCACCAGTATATGAGTAAATAACTCAAAATACGACCTAAATTGTTTGCTGGGTTTACTTTAACCAAAAAATATTGGTTATTAACATGTTAAAGTCATGTTATGCTGTTTCTATTCAAATTAAATATTCAACTCGTGTGACAGGAAAGAAGGAGAAAAGAAAATATTAAGCTTTACACATAGTTTGCCCCTGTAATGCCCTTATATATTTATATATTTTTGCTTATTATAACGGCTCTGGCTTCAAAAAAGTCTGAATCCCGATAGCAGCTAGAAAAAGTAACCAAAAAGTTTGGCTATAAGTTTTAAAAATTTTTAGCTGCCAGTCATAAAAAAAATTGCTAAATCTAGCTATAATAAAACTGTAACAGGAAGTTTGTCTGTACATTGAAGATATTAACAAAAAAAAAGTTACGATATGGTTTTTAGGTGTCCCTGATTCCATTTCACCAATTTTTGGATTTTTTGTCTGTCTGTTTGTTTGTGTGTTTGTTTGGGTGTTTGTTTGTTTGTTTGAACGAGTATCACGCAAAAACTACTGAACCGATTTTAATGAAACTTTTTTTTTTGATAGCTGACTTAAAATCTGGTATATAATTTGTGCGGACGAAGTCGCGGGTTAACGCTCGTCTGGCTATAAAGTTGCTAAGTTGGCATCACTGCGTATTTTTTAACAAAATCATGCGAATTAATCGAACACTTACTACATACCTAAGCTTACTACCTATAATTCGAATGAATCATTCGTTCTGCCCGTCTCTGTATCGAATTATTCTTACTACATGTACATATGTTACATATAAGTACACTGTATGGTTCAGGTAGGAGTATATTATTGCCAACAATATAAGTAATTTGATGCTCTCTTTAACGTAGTAAGTAAAAATCTTTGTGAGTGTTGTGGTTGGATACTAACGTAGCGTAGGTATAAGTTAGAATTGGGTATACCTATATATTTTTTTTTATCATCTCAATAAAAAAAAGTTTGAAAATAATACTAAATTCCCATTTTCATTGAGTTTTTAGCTTGAATGCTATTTTTAGCATAGCATATGCTCACGACTATATTCCCCAAGAGGGTAGTCAGAGATATTCTGAAACCTCAGAATATCCACGTTTCACTAGTACCGAAACTCTGTCCAGTGTGATGGGGAGTGAGCCCGTCGCCACTTGTAATGGACAGTGGGTACAATACATGCCTCGAAATTGAAGCATGCAGGTTTCCTTACGATGTTTTCCTTCACCGAAAAGCCAGTGGTGTTACAAATCGTATATAAATTCCGAAAAACTCATTGGTACGAGTCGGCCTGGACGGGGATCGAACCATCGCCTCCTGCACGGGAGGCAAGGTTACTTGCTACTGGACCACCACGGTTTTTTTTGTAACAAGATAAACTTTAAAAAGTAATGAAAAGTTGATGACGTCACAACTCATTATTTAGTACAAATGTTCATACAAAGCACACGTTTTGACGTCCGATAAAGAGTAGCTGAATTGACTAGTTGTCAAGTAGCCTATTGCTGAATTATATTTTATAAGAACTATATTTACACTAGTACCTAAGTATTCCCTATTTTGGTGACTAGAAAAAGTGATAGAACTAGGGCGATCTACATTTAAAGCGTGTACTTAGTTAAAACGAAAAGTGGTTGTTATAAGAATTTTCTACATAATTTTTAACAATATTTAGGCCTAAACTAAAATGAACATAATGTTGAAGATTATTAAAACAAATCAAATCAAATATACTTTATTTTACACCAAAACATAAACAGTATAAAACACAGAAATAAAAATACAAGAGGCACGAAATAAGTTATTCTTATATTTCTTCTTATCGCTAAGAAGCGATTTTTGTTCAGTGTCATGGGCACAATCACCCCTTAAAGTAATGCAACTGTTTACCCTGACACCCAGTAGATACGCTTTCTACCAATACAGTATTTTTTGATTTCGATTGTAAACTTGAAACCATATAACAAAAACTTGAAAAAAAAAGTAAACGAATTCCCAAATAACAGCCTTACTTTGCGAGCTGCTAGCTAAATAAAGTATTTAGGTAAGTACCTAATTAATTTAATTTCACAAACTTCCAATGGCTAGTTCCTAACTAACAAAGGCATACAGCATACTTACAAACATAGCTATATTCAAGATCATTTTCGAGATAGATTTTGCTTTGCAGCCTGCAGCAGACATTTAATAGGGGTGTCGTTCACCAACCAAATCCGATTACGAAGTTTCGTGTTTCAGACGAGGCTGCAAATCGAATTGTACAATAATGGACCCACAATAATAGATAGAAAATGACATTTGAATTGTTAAATACTTATTTGGGCCTTGGTCTGTAATAAATAACAATGGTTGTTTTTTGGGTATAAACAAAATGAAGATGAACAAAGATTTTAATGAAACCTTTTGTCCATTAAAATTGAACCAGGTAGACATTGAAGTATCGATTATTGAATCATTCAATAATAACATTCAGAAATGACTAACTTTTTATTGATATGGGAAGCTTTATTTTGATTATAAAATAGGTAGGTAGGTACGGTAATTGTATCAAAGTCTGTGGCCACCCCCAAAAGGGTTTATGTTGAGAGTATATGTAAATTTTATATTGAAGATGTATTGTTATAATAACAGTGAATTGGTGAAGCAAGATGTAATAATTTATTAAAAAGTCCAGAAGGCCGAATAGCCCAGTTGGTAGTGATCCTGCCTGCTGATCTGAGGGTTGCGAGTTCAAATCACGTACGGGGCAAACGACAATTTGTACCCGAATCATGGATGAAGCACAACAAGAGAAAGGGAGAGAACAATAACGAAGGCGAATCTGTTAGCCCTAGAAGTTTATTCAAAGGTCCGTCGACAGGTCATTCTTTTTGGCCACCAATTTCTGCTCAAAAATTCGTGTTGGCACGTTCTTAAAAAAAAGGCGCATTCAGTTTACAGCCTAGCCTGGTGGACAGTTGAACTTTTTACTTTTTTTCGCATTAGCATGCGCCGCGCCACCGTGTGGCAGGGCCGGGCGGTCGGTAACCGCGTTACGCGAGTTACATACTACGTCTGACTGCGTTACGTGCTAGGGCTAGGGTACAATGGCGAGGGCCACTCGTTACCTACTTGACTGTGTAACTTCATTTGTGAGCGCTCGAGCTGTGGTCGTTTGCTATAGAGTTGAGCGGACGTTTGCTTTTTTTTAAAACTTCTTCGTATACATAGAGCGTTGATATTGATAGATGGAGAATTAATATTATCTACCCATGGAGAATTAATACATCGATTACTTACCTATACTTATTATAAAAAAAATTTCCTTAAGCAGGTAATGTACCTAAGTACCTACTTAAGTGGGTAGGTACATTTGGCAGGATCTAGGTAATGGTAGTCTGTGTGTGGTGTTGGAATTATTAATAACTTTTACTATAGTATAGACCCAACACCGAAATCGAGAAAAAACTGTCAGCTGTACATTTGCAAGTAGTATAACTACTTGACCCAAATGTACATGGAAGTTAAGATTTTCTATGGAATTTAAATTGTTCATTTAAATGGTTTGAATTAAAGGACCCCTTTAATATGTAAGTAAATGTAACGCATTTAAATTTACAACCAGTATATTTTTTTTTTTACTTTTTAACCGACTTCAAAAAAGGTGGCTTCAATTCGACCGTACATATTTTTATGTGTGTTCGCGGATAACTTCGTTGTTTATGAAGCAATTTTGATTATTCTTTTTTTGTTGGAAAGAAGATATTCCAAGGGTGGTACCATGATCGAATGAAGGAAACCAGGATCTGATGATGGCATCCCGGAGAAATCGAGGGGAACCTTTGAAAATCGTAGTGCCGGCTAGTGCGTTTGTTAATTTTAAGCACTACTATTAAATTGAACTAATGAATTCACCACTGAAAATTGTGAAATAAACAAAATTTTAAAACCGCCTGCAAAAAACTAAAAAGTTAAAAAATAATATTGCAGCCGATGACTTTTTCGTTCGCATCATAAGAACATTAATTTGTTTTATAGAAGTCGGTGTCAAGCCAAGCCAAAAAACTAATGCAAGCCCTGTCGCGAATCGTACCGGTTTGACAGCGACTTCGATAGAACAAATTAAAATTCTTATGATGCGAATCAAAAAAGTCATCGGCTGAAATATTATTTTTTAACTTTTTTTTCTTTTTTGGCATATACATTTATTTAGGGCCACATTCAGTTTGGGAGAAAATTGCATATATTCTCCATGTCCAATCTATTCTTATGTGCAAACCTTAAATTTAGATTTCCTACGAGAGGGTGCGTTTATGAAGCTGCAGCTATTATGGCGCCCCTGCACAAAGATTTATTTAAAATGTTATTTTACACCCTGCATCCATGTATTCCATTCAATCGTTATTCTTATGTGCACTAACGTTCTAATTTCCACTTTTGTTAAGCTTTTTATAGGACCTTCAACCTTATGCCGCTTGCCATGTCGGTTTGAAAAAAATGCTAGTCTATGGTTATAGAGGTGTGATGTGACGCCATTTTGTTCGTAGGGTGAATGGTACAGTTATTGACTCTCGTTATTGAGTTACATTTGAGTGGTTTTGTTACGCTATAATGTGTCTGGATTTTTCGGATTGAATATTCTGTAGTAATGATACTTGAGTGCGTTGGATTGTATTTTATTTTAGCATAGGAAAAGTAGCGAAGTGCGTGGTAGATATTGTAAAAACTAGGTAATTACCGTCTGTAGAAATGTTACGTAATTAATTAATTACATAACATTTCTACAGACGAATTAGACGGGGTATACAAAGGCTAAAGAAATTATGATCGAAATAAAATGTTTTCCTTACAGTAGGTAACTTTCTTGTATACCTAGAGGATACATGAACAAAAAGGTAAAATAAAAAGTAAGTCTTAAAACTCAAAATCACTAAGATAGTAGGAAACAACACAATAAGACCAGTTAATGTATGTTCTGCTTTAGTCTTAACTATTATAAAACTGTTACAGAAGTGGTGTTTTAGGTGTCCCTGATTCAATATCACCAATTTTTTGATGTTTTCTCTATTGTTTCTTCTGTCTGTGTGTTTGTTTGATCGAGCATCACGCAAAAACTACTGAACCGATTTTGATGAAACTTTTTTTGTTTCATTGCTTATAATCTGACTGAAAATCTGGTATATAATTTGTGCAGACGAAGTCGCGGGTTAACTCTAGTGTACAACAAAGTTAATTTAATTGAATTCAAATAAGATCGAGTTGCACCAAATAATAAAATAAAATTAAACGTATTGAGGCCTTGTAAACATGTTTAATTATGTTGCTGTTAGTGTCTCATGTCAATGTCAAAATTATTTGTAGAAAGAAAGAAAGGGTACTTGAACATTAAATGTACAATAAAATTTTTATGTCGATATTTTTTGAAGTGAAATGTTTAGGACCCATAAAAGTAAGTAAAAAAATAGCTTTTAAGCTTTTTTAGTAGGTAAGTACCACTTTTTCATTTTGGGTTTTCATCATAGAGAACTCTTTAATATTTTGATGAGAGCGCCACTGAACGGTAAGAGGATTTAAGTTTAAAGTTGACAATCTTCCATTGCATTAGTCATATTTATTTAAATTCGGAATTAAGTCTGAAAATGTAAAGCTTTAAAATAGCTTCAGCAGTGTAACAAACCTCAGCACTCTCAATGCCCGGTTATCTGCAGTTTGATAACTAAGGCAATTTGTCCGGGTCGTTCGGGTCTGGGTACTACATCCGGACTCACCCGGTCGTAATGAAGTAGGTACTCACGATGACCTGTCCTCCATTTTCTGTCAGATAACAATTAATTTACGTCTTCTTTTTGCTTCATTGGCTTTTTGAGGTAAATAAAAATGATTAATTATTTTGATTGAGATTTGTTACAACAAGAAATTAGTTCAAAGGACTTACAATACATACATACATATGCTCACGCCTATGTCCCACTACTGGGGTAGGCAGAGACAACAGATCGCCACATGCTACGATTCTGACACACATCTTTAGCTTCCTCAACATCCATAAGTTTCTTCATACAAGCTCGTCGGTTCCGGGTACATTTTATTTGGCCCTTCTTCAGTACGCATCCGATTTGGTCAGCATACGTGCGCCTAGGGCGACCCCTTTCAACCATTCCATTCACACTTGCCTTGTAAATTTCATACGTCAACCTACTTTCGCTCATTCTTTCCACATGGCCAAACCACCTTAACATACCTTTTTCAATCCTAGTCACTATATCTTCTTTCATACCACATCTTTCTCTAATCACACTATTCCGTAACCGGTCATTCAAAGTCACACCACACATACTACGGAGGGAGCGCATTTCAACCGCATTTATTCTAGATTCAATTCAAAGGACTTTCAGATTAGAATATAAGCAAATTGTTTTTACTTGACTTTTTTGTGTTCCTTTTTGTGGTCGTAATTTAAAAATAAAGTAATAATAATATACTCACTAGTCTCACTACTATTTACTGTATTCATCGAGGGGGTAATCAGATATTTTAGTAGTTATCTACTTTAGTGGATGCTTACGCAATAATTCGTAATAAGGACTCGTTTTTTAACGAAGGGTCACTGCGACTGTTTCTAATAAAAATAATATAAGACACCTTTTAAGAAAAATCTCCAAATTAATTTGTACCATAATCGCATTAAACTCTCATTTATATGAGTTTCCAACGTGACTGGCAGCTGTCATTCCAGAAAGTGGCTTCGTTAGCCGCTAGAGGGCGCTCGCGTCGTCTCCCGACTTCAGCGCCCGCTTCAGTCGGCTGCAATTATACTCGGGGCTTGAGATGCTTGTAATTTAACTAGGTTTGACTAGGTACTAGGTAAAGTTTTTCTACTTCTAGGTCTATTGGGTAAATTTAATGAAGGCATACTTTTTCTCTTTTTAACGATACCAGGTTTATTTTTTATATAGTTATAGGTACCACATTAGGGATCTTTTCGTTCTTGCTTTATTTTAGTTTTACATTGCATGGATGCGTGAAGTTCCATCTTGTATTCTATTATAGATTGAATTATAACTTATTCTATAGGAATTGGGAAATGCCTATCTGTTTTGGACTTTCCAAAAATTGAGCAGAAACAAGTATTTTTATTTAATTTTAGGTATTTCATTTACATTGAGAATAACAAAAAATTAAAACAACCTTCAAAACTAAAAAATTACTAAAACTAAAAAAACTAAAAAAGTAATTTGTTTTATTGGAGTCGCTGTCTAGCCTGTATGATTCGCGATTGGGCGACTCCAATAAAACAAATTAATATTCTTATAGATGCGAATTTAAAATACGCTGGTTATATTATTATTTTAGCACTTTTTTAATTTTGAAGTCTGTTTAAATTTTTTGTAAACATTTTTTTTTCCAAATTTTTAGTTTTGTTATTATATTGGATTGACATATCCGTTGTACATGCAAGCATGCAAGGGAAACGTTCAACACGAATAATTTATTTCAATCGCCGATGACATCCTACACATTTTTGAGGAGTTCCAATGTCTATTACCGAAGCCCTTCACCAGATCTACCAAAACCAAACAAAATCATCAAAATCAATTCATAATTGGCGAAGTAATCGCGTAACAAACATACAAAAAAAACATACCTCCTTTTTCGTCGGTTAAGAATGTTTTCTTTTGCGTTACCTTACATTTTTTGGGCAGAAGACAAGTTCTCATGTAACGTAGTTTAAATATCCCTAAAAAACTTACATCCGATGATCCGAATATTACAAAAAAACACTTATTTTTTTATTTACTAATACATAACGAAAGTAAATAGCAACAAACACAATAGCAGTCTAGCCGTATCAGATATTTAAACCAGCAAAGAAAGACAGAACGAAACAACATCATATTTTCCCATTAAAATGGTCCATAAATTCTGCTAGCAATAGATAAGGGCTGTCTGGAAGTCTGCGCCGGAAACTGGCGGTCGCTTCCGGTTCGGTGCTGCGATGTCGACGAACGCTAATATTTTATAACGTCTTCTTACTGGTACCTTTACCCTATGTTTACTACATTGTAGTATAATATTAAGCACATAGGTAATTCGGTATTTATACTAATTAGATTCAACACAAAATAAAATAATGTCTTTCAAAGCTTGTGACGTTGTTCAAAATAATTACCTACCTAAGTACTTGGCTAAGTAATTTTCTTGTTCAAAAGTGTAAAAAATGTTATTTGCCATTTTATTTTTACGATAATTAAATTATCAACAAAACTGTTAGAGAACATAAAATTTAATTAAAACTCAGTTGTTTTAAATTGGTATCCCAATACCTATATGTTTTTGAAGGATAAACTTTTTCTTACTTACAACCACTGAACAAATAATCAAAATTATCAATAAAACATCATTTCTCGTAATCGGGTGCGAATCGATTTCTTTCCAGGCGGGTCCTGATTTCCTGATAGGTACAAAATAATTATTTCCATAAGGTCTGGACCACCCTGTACAGAGTGTTAGTGTTTAATGATTATTTGTTCAGTGCTTACAACCTACAAATAAATAAAATATTGCCATTAAATAAAATTACCATAGTATACCTAAATTCAGATTTAAGTGACCGTACCTACTTGACATAAATGACTGTCTTCAAAAAGTGGAATGTTAATATTAATAATTATTGAATGTAATTTAAAAGATTATTTTATATTGAGCTAACCATACTTTTATTAAGTAGAAAAAAAGGAACACCCGAAATTATTTTACAACGAAACTAATTCCATTCTTCCTAAAAACTGGCAGCTGACCAAACTTAAAATATTAGTCATTGATACTTAAATACTTATTCTTTGAAACTGGCCACTTACCTCTAGTGGTCAGCTATTGTCTATGGTCACGTCTCGCGAGGTGCGTGTACCGGTTGTGGACCAAACGGGATGGCTATCAAAATAGTTGGGATGCTGCGTGTTGATACAACTGGACCGTGCGTGATGATATGAATATTAAATTAGATCTGAACCAAAATATTTTGATAAAATGCTTTGTTACAAATGTTATTATAAAAATAATATAATAATGCATAATGGTTTAATTTTAATTGTAAGGCAGTATTATGTTTCGTGCTTGTCTAACAAGAATTATTAAAATACTTGGTAGGCTCAATTTATAGAACATGGATACTGAGGGAAATCGATTCCATATTAATTTTTATGAGCTTAATATCATTAACTTTTATGTATCTACTATCCGATGGTAATGATCTGTCTACAAAAACATTGACGTGTTACAAGGTCGTAACATAAAATGGAACGTGTTACAAACAGCTATAAATTAAAAATGTATGAATACAAATAACTTAATTTGTAAATGTGTGTAGACTACGGGTAGGTAGCGGTAGGTAAATTATAGGTAGAATTAAAATGTAGAAAATTATAGTAATTTCGATCACAAAGTTCAACCAATATCTTTATTGTAACAGTTTAATTAATTGCTAAATCAGATTTTAGTTTGCCGTCACCAAGTTTCTATCCCATAGTAGATTATTTTATGAAAGGTATTTAAATAGGTAATAATTAGATAGAGAGAAATGTTATTATTATATTCTTTACACAATTTTATATTCATTGATTGTAATATATTTGCTCTTGTAGTTTTTTAGTAGCTTAGTAGTCTTTTTTATTTTATTTTAAAAGTACCCTAAAACATGGCCTTTCACCCGAAACCCGAGACAAAAATATTATTGATTCAAAACGTTCTGTTTTATTTTTGAATTTAAAAATCGTATTCTTATTTTAGATTCAGGAAAGCGGCCAGCATTTTCAATTCCGTCTATTATCTATGTGTTATATCGATTCGTCTCTATGTGTTCAAATACAGTGGGTGGATTCTACTTTAGGTGTGTATGAAATGGATACTGCCCTACTGGGCGGGGTCGCTGCCAGCCAATCCTGTAACTGATACCCTACTTCTTCTTAATAAACTAACAACGAAATTCATACTTTATCTTATGGTAATAAAGTTGAAATTGGCGAGTGTCTTGTTGAGGAATTTGTAAACGATACCCTAGTTCTTTACAATAAAATGCAAGGGATTTTAGACTGTGATCTGCAGAAGATAAGAGTGAAAATTTATTGGGATTTAGATGTAATTGATATGGTCGGTAAAATTGGTGTTATTTGAGTTGTTTGGCAGTTAATGGGTTAAGCAATTTAGTAAATAGTTGTTTAAGTATGCGTGTTGTATCTCTTTCTAACCTATTAACGTTTGTTTTTGTTACGTATCGGATGGGTGATGGTAACATTTAGGCCTAGAAAATAGTCTAGTTGTAATAAGTACAGTCAACATCATAAGCAAATGATGACGCAAGTGTCTTTCTAAATGGTGATCCAATTTATAAAATAATTACGAAGATATAAAGCTTTGAAATTATTCATACAAAATTTTAAAAGCTTTATGTCTTCGTAATTATATTATAAATTTAAAATGTTATTTGTTACGCGGCAACTAGATTTTATAAACTATTTTTCTATATGTAAAATATTACTTTTATTAATTCCGTCTACGCGTATTGTGCGTCGAACTTTTGTATGGACTGAAACCACCTTAAGGACATGCAAAAATATTTTTATGAAATAAATAATTATTGAATAATAAATTGATTACCTAGTTAATACCTAAGTAATAAGACAGAAGGTCGTTTGTACATATATACATATATTTTTAAGTTATATGTACCTACTTACATCTAATCATTTGTTTTATGTGGTCATTGTTTCGGTTCGATACAACAATTATGCACAATTATTAAATAATACTAAAATTTTGTTCTATGTTTAGGTATTTATTGTTTTGCACAGAAGGTAATTTAGAGAACAATTGAGTGCCAGTGTCAACTGTAAACAAATACCTACACTATTGCTTAAAACAATGTACCTAGCATTGTTCATTTTTTTAACAAAAGAAACAGCAACAAGGTATTTTTTCCTTCTAACGCCGAACAAACGCGTAAAAAAAAATCATTAGAAAAGGGGAGGCCGGGGTACACCTGACGCCGGAAGTCATTAGTAAATAGATGGACATACAACGAGCCCGATAACGCCCCACTCTCCCCAAAATTACTAAACACAAACATATCTTTACATTTAAAAATTTACTCGCAAATGTTTATCGACCTTAAGTCAAAGGTTTAAAGGTGATATTAAATGTCTTTTTAGTTTAAAAGTGGTAAGATTAAGTGGGTATTCTGGTATAAAAAATGACATTGTATGGCAACACCCCAATGTTCGCATTTATCTATTGTAACGATCTTTTGAGACGCTCCGGGGGATTTTCAAAATGCCACAGATAAGGATTTTCTTTAAGTTCGGATTAGGTATGGTATTAACTTCTTGATGTATTATCTGTTTCCATATTACATTCTTTTCCTATGTCACCAATTTTTCACGTTCATTCATAGCATAGCAACTTGTAATGGACAGTGGGTGTGTACAGTCAGCAGCAATAAGTTATATATACACTTTAGTACAGTCACCATCAGATATATCGATAGATATATAGATATATCGTAGCGTAGTAAGTTGTCCAAATATTTCTGAGCAATGCTGATTTTCAATAAATTAATTACAGTCAATGTTACCAATTATATATAAACGTGTATGATGTAATAAATATCTGAACAGCTATTGTTACTTAAAATTGAAATGTAAAACAACGGAGGAAGGTCTTTTTTCCTAAACTGTTCAGATGTTTATGATTGCCCTGACTGCGTAGATAAATTTGATATTCTAGGCGTTCAGATATTTTTGGTTTTTATATGTATAGAAATTAGAACGGCTTACAAATTGTTGACCACCTTGTTTGCTATGATATATCTCATGGCGACTGTACTACGACGTAGAACAAAAGTAGGTATACACAATTTATTGCTGCTGACTGTACAATACATGCATCGAAATTGAAGCATGCTGGTTTTCCTAACGAGATGTTTTCCTTCACAGAAAAGCCAGTGGTGTTACAAATCGTACTTACATAAATTCCGAAAAACTCATTTGGCGACTCGGCCTGGATGGGATCGAACCTTCGCCTCCTGCACGGCAGGCAGAGTTACTCGCCACTGGACTACCACACCAAGGCTTTTATTCATTCGGCGGTATTCATTCATAATTAGTTAAATGTCTCGTTTGCCCTTTCCATTTCAGGTTTATATCTAAGTTATTGTTAAATTTTATAGGTAACCTACCTACGAATTAATTTGGGTAAAAAAGAAAAAAATAATATTTATGCAAATCTGCATATCGAAAATAATATTTTATTAGTAAAAAATTTGGGCGAGTTAATTTTTGTTGATGTTGATATTAATGAATTGTTAATTCAAGCAAGGGCTTACCTGCCTTACCTAGCTTTCACCTCTATCTAATATAATGTAGATAAGCAAGTGCCGAAATAAAAAAAAATCAACGTTACGTTTTTATTGCTAGTTATAACGCAAATTACAAACCCTAACTATTATGGCAACTATTGTGATCAACATCCCCTCAATAATATTCATAACCATAACTTTGAAATTTCAATTCAATTCTAAAAGAAATTAACTCTCCCGCTGCGGTTCGATGTGCGCGACACATTGCCTTGCCACAGTACCAGATGCTTTTACAATTACAAACCATAAAGATATAATACAAACTAAAATTTTTCATTTTCATTAAAACATTTTTTGAAGACAATACATTTTTTATCATATTTGTAGTTGTATTATGGGGGCACCGAGCCTATGCTGCCCTCAGGATTTCTAAACAAATATACAACATTTCCGAAAAACAAGATTGTCTCATTGTAGTCGTTGCTTATTAATTTATCAGGTGATTACGGATTTGTTTCTATAATTTCAAATATTATTGATTTTTAAACATGTTACAGCAATGTTGTGCTATTTCGGATCAAATTAATGATTGAAAAATTTATCTCGGGCGGGACTTAAACCCGCACTCTTCCAAACCGAGGAACTGCGTTATCCTCTTGTTTCTATAATGTTTGTAGTTATTATTAAAACCGCCAAAATTGGCCACATTTTAACGTTAATGACTACAAACATTATAGAAACATAAAACATAATGATCCGTTATATTCCGATAAATTAAAACCAACAATGACTACAATCTGACATTCTGGTTTTTGTGGAAATGTTATATTTATTTAGAAATAGAATAAAAACGATTGAAGGCAGCACTATATGCTCGGTACCCCTTTAATGAATAATTATCATCTCAATCCAGTACCTACCTCTACTATAATTATTATTACTCTATTATAATTATTTATTTCAAATTGATATATTGAAAAGTGTATGTAAGAGGATGACATATTGCGCCGACCCCAAATAATGGGAAATGGGCAAGACAATGATGATGATATTGAAAGCCGCTGAATCAAACTAATGCCCTTTCATTTCTGAACACCATAATATCTGGATGTTGTCCTAGGAATATGTAAGCAAAATTTATCTAAGTTCGTACAGTCAGCCTCAAAAGGCTGTAGGTCTTTCTTTCTTATCGTGTGGGCAGAGCTTGAGCAGAGCCCTGGTGTCAGAGTTTTTGGTTTTTCAACTCTATGTAGGTAAGGTACCTATACATCTTTTTGAGGCTGACTATACCTATTCAAACAATGATTTGCGATCATTATTGCAACTGTTAGCAAAGGAATTTTATTCGGTTATGATAATTAGGAAGCCCCCTTCACTAGATGTCGCGCGTCAATGCAGTCGATGTCACATTTCACCAGCAGAGGGCGCCATCGCCAATCCAACCCGTTCCCGCTTATTAACTTAACAAAACCAACAATCGTGATTAAATCGCGCGTGAACTAATAAAATAATAAGACTCTTGCGCTCTCTGGCGGGGTAAGGGAAGGTTTATATGCCTATCCATAAGAATCCTCCTCAAAGGACCAACATTTTTTGTATCATCTAGAACCGTTCCTGACCGTGGTTCACCTAGGAGTTTCACGGTCAACGTTTTGTACCCATGATTCACCTAGGTGTTCCATGGTCAGCTTTTTGTACCCGTCGTTCACCTATGTGTTTCACGGTCAACTTTTTGTACCCATATTTCACCTAAGTTAAGCCACATTATTTAGTTGGATAGAAGAAACTTTGCATCTACTTATTATAATAACACCCTATTGACCTGACTGACAGGTTTTTGTAAAAAAAACCAAATCGGGCACCAGTTCTCACCCACAGACATATGGACACGTAAACCTATTTATAAGAGCTATTTTATTTTACCTGCCTAATGTTTGTGGACTGGGAAAATAAACAAATTTTTATTTTATTTACTTATTTTTATTGCACCTACCTATTCAATGCAAATAAACTATTTTAATTGCAATTTCAATAAGTTTTTTCCGGTAAAATTTTGTGTACCTGTGGTTCATCTTCATCTGTTCCACGGTCAACTTTATGTACCCATGGTTCACCTAAGTGTTCCACGGCAGATTTTTTCTAGGCACAAAAAGAACCACGGAAGTGGTTCTCACATCTATCTATACTATTATAAAGCTGTAACAGAAGTGTGTCTGTACAATAAAGCTGTAACAGAAGTGTGTCTGTACATTGAAGATATTAACAAAAAATAAGTTACGATATGGTTTTTAGGTATCCCTGATTGCATATCACCAATTTTTGGATTTTTTGTCTGTCTGTTTGTTTGTGTGTTTGTTTGTTTGTTTGAGCATCACGCAAAAAATACTGAACCGATTTTGATGAAACTTTTTTGTTTGATAGCTTATGATCTAACTTAAAATCTGGTATATAATTTGTGCGGACGAAGTCGCGGGTTAACGCTCGAAATTATTTTAATTGTGGCATTATGGTTGATTTGATGACGAAAGCTATAGATACAAAGCGCAGTGTCACAAAAAAGGACCACAAGATCAGTGGCATAGAAGCCAACCATAGTCCCCTCTGAGGGGGCAGCGGGGGGTGCAAATTTCATTACAATTAGCACTGACGTGGCATGAATAATTCATCGCAATCCTCGTCCCGACCTCGCAAACAGCGAAGGGTTGACGATGACCGTTTGCGAGCGCTGTTTGCTGGAATTACTCGGCCAGTAATTTGCGTTGGTCGAACGTTCATTAGCAAGGGTTTGATTTGGATTTTAGGGGTTAATTAGAATTTGGATTGACAAATATGTAAATAGGCCTAAGTATTGGGAGACAAAAGTTTTAGGATTTTAAAATTGAGTAGGAAAGCTACCTACTAATGAGTTTTTTCTTTTGATTTTTTAGGAGATCGATAGATGGCGCTACGGTCTGTGCGAATAAATTTCAAGAAGGGTTTCTTAAAAACAATAAAGAGGGAAAAGATGATGATGCAATATTTCATTATTTGCGAATCAATTTGATTGAAATTTTGAAACTGTTTACGTCTGACATGGTTCTATGGGCTCGATCCCTTGGCTTTGGCAAAAAATGACAGGCCGGTCTTGGCATGATTTTGACAGGATCTCACGAACGTCTCTATGGAGCGGTAAACATGCAATCTGTCGAGTTTTTTAGGAACTAAAATTAAAAAAGAAAAGAAAAACGCTCATTGTTATGAAACCCTACAAATGATAAAAGTTAAAGTTGTCAAAATTATAACTTTTGCAGCATTTTAGAATTTTTGAACACCCTGAGAGATATTATAATCTATGAAGGGACTGTGATTCTATTTGACGGAAACAAAAGAGAAGCCGGATATATTCAGAGTTTGAAACTTTTATCTCATCACACTATTTGCCCAAACTCTATTTATTTCAATTATGAAAATACTTTTTAATTTAATTTATTCATACACAGAAAAAATTATATACCAACTAATAGTTTACTTTTCATCATTTGTCTATTTTTATCCCATAACGAGCGTTAACTCGCGACTTCGTCCGCACAAATTATATACCAGATTTTAAGTCAGATCATAAGCTATCAAACAAAAAAAGTTTCATCAAAATCGGTTCAGTAGTTTTTGCGTGATACTCGTTCAAACAAACAAACAAACAAACACACAAACAAACAGACAGACAAAAATCCAAAAATTGGTGAAATGGAATCAGGGACACCTAAAAACCATATCGTAACTTTTTTTTTGTTAATATCTTCAATGTACGGACAAACTTCCTGTTACAGTTTTATAATAGTACGAGCGTTAACCCGCGACTTCGTCCGCACAAATTATATACCAGATTTTAAGTCAGATCATAAGCTATCAAACATTTTTGCGTGATACTCGTTCAAACAAACAAACAAACAAACACACAAAAAAACAGACAGACAAAAAATCCAAAAATTGGTGAAATGGAATCAGGGACACCTAAAAACCATATCGTAACTTTTTTTTTGTTAATATCTTCAATGTACAGACAAACTTCCTGTTACAGTTTTATAATAGTATAGATAGATTATTGTTTGGAAAAAATAGCTTCTTTTTAGCTAGGTCCTAAAGGACCTCTTTCTTTTGTCTTTTGTACACTGCACAGCAACTTTCTGTTGCATTGAAAATTATAATATCTACTCGACCAAAATGTATCCCCTCAAGTATGATGAACAACTTGTATAATATTTTGTTTTTCGCACGCATTAAAGTAACATTGAATTGAATTGAACATTAAAAATTAAAATACCTATTCATTTAATCTAAATAGTACATTATTTTCTTTGCAACATCCTATCTAGCTACCCAGCTATACCTAAGGCACTCATACACATCAGTATAAGTAAACTAAATATAAATAGACTCGTCTGTGAATGTGTTGACACTGTGTTTAGCAGTTCATTACAGCCGTGATGTTAGTCAGGCTATCACCTTCCGACCCTGGGCTGGGTGGATCGGGTTTCAGTGTCTGCGAGTTAGGAGCTTATAGCGGGGAAGACTAGCTGATGTTAATTTCAAATTCTCTTTTGAATTTGAGATAAATTGAAAATAAAATGTTCGCTCTACAATTTACAAGTGAATGTAGAGAAGTGATCAATTGGTTCTGCTTACTCAAATTGAATAAAGAGTGAGTGAGTACTTATTGGGGTATATATCTATTAATTAAACATTCCCCGAAGGGGTAGTATATTTTTTTGGCATTTCACTAGTAGTACGGAAACTCTGTCCAGTATTAATGTATATTATTATTCTATATCTATCTATCTATACTATTATAAAGCTGTAACAGGAAGTTTGTCTGTATATTGAAGATATTAACAAAAAAAAAGTTACGATATGGTTTTTAGGTGTCCCCGATTCCATTTCACAAATTTTTGGATTTTTTGTCTGTCTGTTTGTTTGTGTGTTTGTTTGTATGTTTGTTTGTTTGAACGAGTATCACGCAAAAACTACTGAACCGATTTTGATGAAACTTTTTTTGTTTGATAGCTTATGATCTGACTTAAAATCTGGTATATAATTTGTGCGGACGAAGTCGCGGGTTAACGCTCGTTAATTATAAAAGTTGTAAATAAGGTGTAAAGAAATAAAGTGTAAAGAAGTAAATGCAAAACCTGATATTAAATTTTTTTCAGATTTATGTCGCTGACAGCGAAAACTGACGCCATGATGGCGCGTGTTTGTAAGAAATGTCTTTTAGCGATTTTCTCTTACATTGTTGCGGGATTGGGGCAATGTGTGGGACGCCCTCCGACCCGCTGGCGCTGGACCGACGCCGTCGCAACGAACTGAGAAAAAAGACTTCAGTAAAACTAATTAATGAATGACGAAGTCGCTGATAATTAGTTTTGCGGCGCGTCTTGAATGGATGACATTCAAAATATGGTTCACATTATCTCCCTGTGGTTAACCACACTACTGGTGTGTTTGTGTGGTGGTGGTCTTTGACCTTCCTGGGTCTGCCAATAAAGCCGCGATCTCATAACTTGGCCCAATCGTTTCAGCGTGCGTGTACCCACCACAGTGACGCAGCCCAACTGCTCGTCTGCGCCGGCGCCAGCGCATCCGCTCCTCTGACAGCTCTTGACAAGACTAAAAAGACATGCTGTTTCAGGTTAGAAGTCATTTGATCGAAGATAGCATCCTAATAGAGTACGTATGGCGGGATGATGGTGATTGGTAATTTTATTAGAAGTTGCATGGAAGATTTCAGTTAAGTAAAATACCTCCTTACCTATTAGTTAAGTGTGTTTTAGACCCCATTGTATTCACCAGTAGATGGCGCTCATATTCCTCGAAGACCCAAGAGATTGAAGAATTTGGAAGATACCTATAGATGGGTCGAGCTAAAGTGGAGGAAACCAAAGCCCCGGATGTGCAGGTTGCGAGTTCGAGTCTCATACGGTACACAACATTTTTCAACCTAATGTGATTTGATTTGAACAACTTGTTAATTAGTCATTATAGGTAACCATCCCCCATAAAACATTTAAAACTAGACCAGAGCTAAGCATTGAAGTTAGAATTAAACCACAAAGAAACCAAACCCAGCGAAGTCCTATTTTTGAATCGTGAGATTCAATATCATTCATGACCGAATGAATACATAAAATATATACTGTTTAGGTAATTTTTTTCTGCTGATTTCAACATGTGATTTCAAAAGTCGTACTGCTGGACGTTTTATACAAAAAACTCGCACTGACAAGAAGCTTAGTACCATGTAGGCATGATGGTAGGTACTACATGATGAGTGAGTGGGACTCCCACTGTCTACTATACCCCACCGATACCTCAATTGCCGCGTGATACTCTTTCTTATTATCATCATAATCAGCCCGTATACGTCCCACTGCAGGGCACAGGCCTACCCCAAGGGAGGGTGTATGGGCATCAGTCCACCACGCGTGCCCAACACATACGCATCGCAATTTCTTCTTCAGCATATGCAGGATTCCTCACGATGTTTTCCTTTAGAGTTTAAAAGAAGGCGGTATTGTAGAAAAACTCATTGGTAAGTACCTACATGACATGTTTTCCGTGTGGATTCGAATCCGAGCCTCAAGATTAAGTTTCCATACCTTTCCGCAAACCCCTTCATCCCTGCAAGTGCCAGGTAAATTAAGAAATTATTAATTCAAAATAAGGTTGATAGATATAATTATCAAGGGCATACAAAGTAAATGTTTTTACACAAAACATTTTGGACATTACTTAATATCGGCTATGGTTCTAACCAAATATTATTCACCATAACATCGCCCTAAGTAAACAATTTGATACTTCCGCCCTGACATTAAAACTCTTTGCAAAAACTTTTAAGTATTAAATTACTGGTGGTTTTGGACATTTATCGATATTCTCACGTATTTTGGCGATGGCGCCATGGCTTTTTTTCGGTGGCGTCGATGATATGAGTAATATGGGTTGTTTAAATAGGTGTAAAGCACTTACTGTGTGGTTAAGCTTATCATATTGCTTTCTTTGGTTTGAAAAAGGAAGTGATGAAGATAGAAGGGGTATGCCAAGATTGTTTGGTCCTCTGGAAAGTATGAATGAGAGCATATTGGCGAATGGAATCCCTTTTCGTGTGGTCCAAAACATTGTGCGGTTGTTGAATGGCTCAACTTTTAAGCATATTGAAGGATTTAAGACGAAATGGATTGTGGTAATAAACAGTGCAACAAGAACGATAGAGTTTCTAGAATAATGCAGTGTAACAAAACAACCTAGTAATATTTTAAGGGATTGTTTAAATTAAAGCATCAAACTGAATACCTATCTATCACTATGGAGATACCCCGAAAAAATACCTATTTAAAAAATGCTTTCATACAAAACTGCAGTACATCTACCTACTCGACTCAAATGTATGGGATAGCTGTAATTTTTTTCGACGTTGTGAAAGTTGTTCAGTTTAATGGTCTAAAGCTTAGAACATGACATGTGACCATAGTTTTGTGACACCTTGTATACAGGGTTAAATTGATATCATTAGCATCCTTTTAAACTAAGAGTCTACCCATCAAACTGAACAACTTTTACTAAGGGAGCAAACCGATCGGAGCAAAAAAAAATCTGTTGTCCCTTACTAAACTGCAATGCCTGTTTGCCTCAAATGTATGCAACAGCAGATTTTTGTTTTGCTCCGATCGGTTTGCTCCCATAGTAAAAGTAGTTCAGTTTGATGGGTAGACTCTTGTTTTAAAAGGATGCTAATGATATCAATTTCACCTTGTATATCTGTAACTCAATCCTATTTCAGTGAAAGTAAGCTGTTCTATTTTGATATATCAATTATAAATTAGGCAAGTCTATTCCAATATTTAGATTGCTTACTTGAATAATAATCAAACAGATACGATATAACAAACATTAAAATTAATATTCCCTACTTTACCCTTCGATGAACTTTCAAAAAAGATCACAAGTCATCATGATGAAGTTAAAAATTGAATATAATACTTTAAATGGCAAAAAACACATGTAATCTTTTTTTAATTAAAAAGGAAGCCTGGAATGAAGTCATCTCCTATAATTATATGTTGGGGGACGTCGGCCATTTTGTGTTTTGTGTTATTGTTACTGTTGCGATTGTGACAAAGATATTATGCTGTAGTAATGTAACATGTGTCTGTACATGGAAGATATTAACAAAAAATAACTTTTTTTTGTACGATATGGTTTTTAGGTGTCCCTGATTCCATATCACCAATTTTTTGATGTTTTGTCTGTCTGTTTGTTTGTTTGTTTTTTTGATCGAGCATCACGCAAAAACTACTGAACCGATTTTGATGAAACTTTTTTGTTTGATGGCTTATGATCTGACATAAAATCTTGTATATAGTTTGTGTGGACGACGGCTAAGAGAGATGAATGGAAGAGGATGACATATTGCGCTGATCCCTAAACTCTAGTAAACTCTGGTTAACTCTAGTAATGTTATAAATATATACACGATGATATATCAAATGCGTTTCTTATATATTTTACCTATACAGGTACAGGGTACTCCAGACCATAAAACTGAACCACTTTCACTATGGACTCAACATCGAAAATATCGAAATGTATGAAACGGCTGATTTTTGTCGTCATTTCAATGTTGGTTTCGTAATGAAAGTTTTTTCGAATGATATTCTGAAGTTCCTTTGATATGTAACGCTTTTTTATTATCACCCTGTATAGTCATAATGGAAGTATGACATTTACCTTATCGATTGTAAAAAAAACGAATTTAACGCAAGATGAATTACAATGTGCTTGGCAAAATAAGGATTTTACTAAAAACCGACCTATGTGACCTATGTCGGATTCCAAAACTGAATGATTAAGATATCGTGGCACTTGAATATTATACAATACGAGCGTTAACCCGACTTCGCGCGACTTCGTCCGCACAAATTATATAAGGTCTAACAAAATTAGCTGAAACTATTTTAAGGGGATGATCAGACCATCAAACTGACCAACTTTCCCTATGGAACCAATATCGAATTCCCGAAAAAAAATCTGCTGTCCCATACAAAACTGCAAATCATAACTCGACTCAAATGTATGGGACAGCAGATTTTTTTTTCACAATTTTGATATTGGTCCTATAGAGAAAGTTGTTCAGATTGATGGTCTGATCATCCCCTTAAAATAGTTTCAGCTAATTTTGTTAGATCTTATATACCAGATTTTAAGTCAGATCATAAGCTATCAAACAAAAAAAGTTTCATCAAATACGGTTCAGTAGTTTTTGCGTGATACTCGTTCAAACAAACAAACAAACAAACACCCAAACAAACACACAAACAAACAGACTGACAAAAAATCCAAAAATTGGTGAAATGGAATCAGGGACATCTAAAAACCATATCGTAACTTTTTTTTGTTAATATCTTCAATGTACAGACAAACTTCCTGTTACAGTTTTATAATTATAACGTGCGTTAACCCGCGACTTCGTCCGCACAAATTATATACCAGATTTTAAGTCAGATCATAAGCTATCAAACAAAAAAAGTTTCATCAAAATCGGTTCAGTAGTTTTTGCGTGATACTCGTTCAAACAAACAAACACACAAACAAACAGACAGACAAAAAATTCAAAAAATTGGTGAAATGGAATCAGGCACACCTAAAAACCATATCGTAACTTTTTTTTGTTAATATCTTCAATGTACAGACAAACTTCCTGTTACAGTTTTATAATAGTATAGATTCAAAGTATAACCTGTAAGTGACCATTAGAAGGTGCCAATAGATATTGTTAACAGTATACAGTATGGTAATACAAAACTATACATGCATATCTCATTAATTAAAAAGATACCTTTTACGGAGCTTGTTACCATTTATTTAAATGCATTTGATCGTTGTTATTCAAACATTATGCTTATTTGTATTTAAAGAATGAATAACGCAGAACTACACTCAAATTTTTTATTTTTTTATTAGGTAACAATATTCTGCCCAGTCATTTTACAGTTTGAGCCGGGACTAATTAGTAATTGATATTTTTTTCGGTATAGTATTTAAGAGCCAATTTGAGCATAGAAATTAACCAAAATTAAAAAAAAAATTCCGTCAGCAACAGTTCCAAATTTAAAATTATGCTAATATCTCGTTATAAAAAAACCTGATAGTTTTTTTTTTTTTGCACATATTTAAGGCATTACCATTATACATACAAACATGGTGTAAATAGTTTGGTCTATTTAGAAGGTTTTGAAAAATATATTCGTATTTTCTAATAAAAACCACATTTTTGAAATTTCAATGCATATTTTAATGCTCAAAAATAATTTATATTGTACAATCTAGTTCAAATGAGTGCATCGGTATTAATTTTATTAATTTAAAAGCCTTCTAGTACTTATTAGATTTCTATATTGCGTAGCGATTTTTTTTTAATATGTGTTCAGATAGTCTTTTTGTCACTAAATGATACCGGTTACAGTTTAAAAGTCCAATTAATAATTACTTCCCATCTCTCCTAACAAAACTCCGTAAAATGCCCAGTCATTACATTACTACTAAATGAAAGGAATTTTTGAGCGAGTGAATGAGTACTAGATACTCTTTCTTATACTGTGACGCTACGCTAGAAGTTTTCACTACAGGTGATAGGTATAGACCATAGGTAGGTAGATGGGTCTCGATTTAGGTTCTGTCAGAGATGATGACGATGATGTCTTCCACGTCGTATCTGTTGCCGACGACCCTCACTGGTCCCTGGCGTGAGCTCGGTTGTGGCTGGAGAATCCGACCAGTTTTTTTTTTTTGAATAATTTGTTACACACAGCACAATATAGTAAGTTGTACGTGTAGTTTTACGTAGGTTTAGGACAAGTCTTGTGGATTATGCGCGAACGGTTCTAGAATTTAGCTCTGTGTACAATTACAAATTGTTACAAATATCGTAGTACTTAGATCGCTGTACATACATATTTTAAGGATATCCATCTTTTATCCAACCATCCATCCATTTAGCTCGGGTATACAGGGTGTAAAATTAAATGGGACACTTACTTAAAGAGGTGCTTCAGACCATCGAACTGAAAACTTTCTTTATGGGACCAATATCGAAATCGCGAAAAAAAATCTACTGTCCCATACATTTCAGTCGAGTTATGTTTGCAGTTTTGTATGGGTTGTGAAAGTGTAAAAGTTGTTCAGTTTGATGGTCTGAAGCACCCCTTTAAGTAAGTGTCCTATTTAATTTTACACCCTGTATAACTTCTTTTCGGGTCTTTTTTTTTCATTTCCCGCATCCATTTGATAGTGTATACGTTAGACCATAAAATTAAACTATACGGTTTATGGTGTATTCACCTATTACCCATCTAGTATCGGAGCTATAATAACATTTAAAAAGGGTTCAGTCAACAGGATCCAAAAAGAAACAAACCAGAATATCAATCAGGACTAACAATATTTACATATATAGATCGCACGCCAAAATTCAAACTCGTGTTATAAGAGTGATTTCATAAAATTCTATAAACATGCACTACGATGTCCGATAAGCGAAATTGAAAATTAGAAATTGCCGTGTAGTTTCGCCATGAGCACAAAATATTACATGGTTGTGACACCGATAACCATAGCATAATATTTTTGTAGTTTTCTACGTATATTGTTGCAATGGGAAGCCTCATTTTTAGGACTAGAATGTTATGCATGCCACAAACGACAAAGCGACGGAATGACGGAATGAGCGCTCATTTTCGTATACGTAAAGAAACAAAGACAGGCACGTCTCGATTTTTATCGTTTTCTCTGGGGTGACATGCTAGGCCCTCAGATCACAGTGAGAGGGCTGCGTGTGACCTCGATTCTATACGAAATCGCTGGTATGATATGATAACGTCCTCTTTTTTTTTAAGTAGATTAAAAAGGGTGTAGAGTAGAGAGGGGAATGCTTCGATGGTTTGGACATATCCAATGGATGAATGTAAGTCGACTTACGAAACAGATAGACCCATCAAACTGAACAACTTTTACTATGGGAGGAAACAGATCGGAGAAAAAAAAAGTTGTTGCATACATTTGAGTCTAGTAGGCATTGCAATTGAGTATGGAACAACAATTTTTTTTGCTCCGATCGGTTTGCTCCCATAGTAAAAGTTGTTTAGTTTGATGGGTAGACTCTTAGTTTAAAAGGATGCTAATGATATCAATTTCACCCTGTATAAGGCGTGTGTGGAAGGAAATATTGGTAGAGAGAGGCAGACCTAGGAGGACGTACAGACCAGATCAAGGACGTAATTAAAAATACCATGTTAAAAGTAGCCGATTTCGAATGTATGACAAGATGTATGGACCTTGACTAGAGGAATCCGCCCAAAATGGAGATCCATAGTATTTTTTATTTTATTTTATTTTATTAAACACACCAACGGTACATAGACAAAACAATCATAAACAAACACTTAAAAAGCTATAGCCCTTGACTATGCACTAATAATAGGTGTGCAACAGCATGCGTTAAGTCTGTCATTACCATCTATACTATTATAAAACTGTAACAGGAAGTTTGTCTGTACATTGAAGATATTAACAAAAAAAAAGTTACGATATAGTTTTTAGGTGTCCCTGATTCCATTTCACCAATTTTTGGATTATTTGTCTGTCTGTTTGTTTGGGTGTTTGTTAGTTTGTTTGAACGAGTATCACGCAAAAACTACTGAACCGATTTTGATGAAACTTTTTTTGTTTGATAGCTTATGATCTGACTTAAAATCTGGTATATAATTTGTGCGGACGAAGTCGCGGGTTAACGCTCGTATAATATATAAGTCTATGGTCATTACAATTTTCAAATATTTTCTTGATAAAGTTTTATACAATTTTAATGATTTCTAGTTACAATTTTAATTTCATTTTTAACTGACTTCAAAAAAGGAGGAGGTTTTATAGTTACAATTCTACAGTCTTTGAGTATATTTCTATTAATAATTACAATTCTAATTTCATTTTATAGTTACAATTTTACAATCTTTGAGCATAGTATTTGCCTACCCCTCTGGGAACAGGGCGTGAGTTTATGTATGTATATATTTAAAAAGGGGGTATCTTAATCGCGTCTGACCTAACCACTCTATGACAGAAACAATGCATTACAGTGACACCTATAGATTAAAGCTTGTCCGTGTCTATCGGCAATTATAAATGGGTTAAGCTTTTATTTACGGTCGTAATCGGCAAGATATCGTTAGCACCTGTCAGATAGAGAACCTTGTACTGTTTAATAAGGAAACTCGTTAGTTAGTTGTTATACGGACTTGTGTTATATCTAGGTACTAAATTATAATATAATGGTAACTCGTAAACTTGTATGACTTCTTCCATCCACTGGTTGTCTGGAAGAAATCACTTTTACTGACAAGGCCGCCTTTTGTACCCTTCTTGTTCATATTGTTGGTGTTTGTTTTTGTTTACTTTGGTGTGCAAATAAAGAATATTTATCTCATCTTATCTTATCTTGTTTTGTACCCATTTTTAGCGCCAGTAGAATTTGGGGTAAAAACTCTTCTAACTGGGTAACTAACGGTCAGTTGCAGACACGCTTATTAAAGTCAATCCTCCATTAATTCTCTTGCTGTCACTTTTTGTCTTGTTGACATAGTAAAAGCTAGCATGAGATTTAATGGAGGATTAACTCTAGCGTTTCTGCAACTGAGTGTTTATCACAAAGAGGCTGCTAGTCAACTCTGGTTAATTTAGTTTACTTGAACAATGGTCTTTAGAAACTACAAGGTGTATTTGCTGGCTGAGTTTTCGCCTATAATAACATTATATCTGAACACCTGACGAAATACATAAATATGGGATATGCTTTGACTACTTATATAGGGACTAGTTATGCGTGTAATTCTACGAACAAACATTTCTGCCACTTTTTGCGGGGGGCGAGGCAACACGAAATCCGCAACTTTGGATTTTTTTCCTCATAACTTTAGATTCTAATTTTGAGTGTTAAAAATCATGAAAAGTAGTCTCATGTGAACCCCAAACGTCATAAGTTCGTAGTTATTGTTTCGCAATTATAAGCTGTCTCGTTTAGTGATAAGGTATAAAATTGAATTTAAATGCACATGATCAATAATTGTTCTTATACCGTGGCAAAGGGGAAATGCTACCGCAAGGCTAGTCTCAATAATAAATAGTCAAAGGGGATATGGGATGATCTTTTCTAATATAACGCCGACCAAAATCGGATACGTACTGAAGAAGCGCCAGATACAATTTAGGTACTGATGAGGATTGAAGAGGCGAGAGATGTGTTTGGGTACGGAACCCTAAAATTGATGTGGATATTCTTATTGAGACTGGCCGATGACGTGGGAAGGAAAGGGTCTGGTGTCTGTGTGTTTGTCCAAGCCTGATCCGACGCCGACGCTCGCGAGATGTTTTTAAACACCAAGCTTCTAACTGCGGGCACTGAGGCTCGCGTTTCCACACGCCGCGGGTAGGGTTGACACTTTTGGATTATTCGAAATTTGTTTTATAACTGTTTGACGATTTTTGATAAAAAAAATTAATTTTTTTTAATCTATACTATTATAAAACTGTAACAGGAAGTTTGTCTGTACATTGAAGATATTAACAAAGAAAAAGTTACGATATGGTTTTTAGGTGTCCCTGATTCCATTTTTTGGATTTTTTGTCTGTCTGTTTGTTTGTGTGTTTGAAACTTTTTTTGTTTGATAGCTTATGATCTGACTTAAAATCTGGTATATAATTTGTGCGGACGAAGTCGCGGGTTAACGCTCGTTCTAAATAAAGTCACATAGATAGGTTTCTGAGAAGAACACACATCATCTCGAATTCAAACATTATTAGTGAGGCATTGTCAAAAAAACACTAGTCTTGTAAAAAACGATTTCGTTGATGTTTTTTGTATGAAACTAAAAATAGTTACATACATAAGACATCAACGAAATATGCAAATATTTTTTTTATGTTTTAGAATAAGAGTAGAAAGAGTGAGTGTATTCAAATGAATTGATTCAATAAAAGAAAATTTAAATGAATATGCATGCTGATGATGATGAATTGATGATTATAACATCAATTCATCATCATCAGCATTCATATTCATTTAAATTTTCTTTTATTGAATGAATTCATTTGAATACACTCACTCTTTCTACTCTTATTCTAAAACATAAAAAAAATCTTTGCATATTTCATTGATGTCTTATGTATGTAAATATTTTAAGCTTTTGTTTTTCCTCTTTTTTTTTAATTTTAACCTTTTGAGTGCTGTGGTGCAGAACTGCACAAAGAACAATGTATTTTCCATTGTGTCTGGAATTGCCGTCGCATACAAGGCGTTAAGTGTATTTATTTCTATATAATCTTAAATAAACTTTCTAATGTCTTATTCAGAAAATAATGTCTTATGAATTCATCACGATACGGTTCGAAAGGTATTATGGCTGCAAAGACTGAATAGCCCAGTCATTTTACGGAGTTTTGTTAGGCGGGGTAGGCAGTAATTATTAATTGGACTTTTAAACTGTAACCGGTATCATTTAGTGACAAAAAGACTATCTTAAAACATATTTAAAAAAAGAATCGCTACGCAACATAGAAATCAAAATTGTGTATCCCAGAAAGCTTTTAAATTAATAATATTAATACCAATGCACTCATTTGAATTAGATTTAACAATATAAATTATTTTTGAGCAATAAAATAGGCATTGAAATTTAAAAATAAGGTATTTATTTGAAAATACGAATGTATTTTTCAAAACCTTCGAAGTAGACAAAAAAATGTACATCAAGTTTGAAGTATGTAAAATGGTAAAGCCTTAAATACGAGCAAAAAAAAATTTACCATCATGTTTTTTAGAACGAGATAATAGCTAAATTTTAAAATTGGCACTTTTGCTGAAGTGATTTTTTTTAAATTTTGGTACATTTTCAGGCTCAAATTGGCTCTTCAATATTATACCGAAAAAAAATATCAATTACTAATTAGTCCCCGCTCAAACCGTAAAATGACTGTGCTATGAAGACACATTGCAAACAGTAGGTAACTAACTATTTGTGGCGCCATCTACTCTGTACTGAATAAATATAAATATCAGAAATACAATTCGCCAACCCTATAGCATCCCTGTTGACATGTCTTTAAAACAGTGTAAATACGAGCAGAACAGAAGACGTCTCGAGTTTCAGGGATCGGTTTTAAAACAATATTGTCAGGGTACAGTCGGCAACAAAGGTTACCTTTGAGAATTCCACTTTACCACACGTCAATTGTTTAGCTACCTTTGTTGCTGACCGTACAGGCGCCTGAGCAGCTAACATGACGGAAAACACTCCAAAGTATACAGAACAAATAATAGTGTTCCGAGAATTTGAGGAATATGACATGACATGTGTATTAAATAAACTTCGTTGAGTTGTTTTGATGTTTTTGAAAACTTGTTAACTTAAGATTGTTGTGGATCTTGGGGTAGGTAGGGAAGGTTGATATGAGTAAATGTTATTCATCGGACAAGATAAAAATAAATAAATAACGCTCACAGGCACATACATTGTAATGATCCCAAGAAAGCACTATAGGCTGTTTATTATTGAAACCATACAACAACGCAACGGCACAAACAATATAAACATCCATGATTGAACCGGTATTCGAACCCAGGACCCTGGTTTGGCAGTCCGGCGTGGTAACCATTACACCAACCGGTTCGTCAAATGAAAAAATAATGAAATCATAAGTAACAGTGTATTAAGAAAGAGTTCATATCTACATACAGTACGGACACTCCCCGTCCCCCTCCCATTTTGACCTCACCCTAAACGTTACTGTCTTTAAAACCGACAAAAGTGACCACTTTGGTATAAGTTGCTAAAAACATTAAAAAAAACAAATCCGTAATGTCCCGATTAAATTTAAAATCAGCAATAACTACAATCTGACATTCTAGGTAGTTTTCAAGAAATGAAAAAAATACGATTGAGGGCAGCACTGGAGACTCGTTACCCTCTTAAAAAAAGAGCCTGTATTTTTTTGTATTTAAAGTTATGAGTTGCAGAAATTAGTTTTCATTACTATTCACATCTTGGCCACAGTATAAGAATATATATATTAGAATATATCTTGGACATTGTCACACAAATTATCTAGTCACATTTAAAGTACCTGGACTTGTATTATGATGACTAGACAACGATATAGAATACATATATAGATACAAACATCCATGACTCGAGTACAAATATTCATATTCATCATATAAATATTTGTCCCTTACGGGATTCGAACCCGCGACCCTCGGCACAGCAGGCAGGTTCACTACAGACTGTGCTACCGGGCCGTCTAGAATAAGAATAGATAGAGCGCTACTTGGCTAAGTTTTTTTACGAACCAGATAGTGTCATTATCAATTACCCGTGATTGCACCTCGTTAGACAACTATCGCTCTAGCATTCGTACAGTCGACCTCGTAAATAACGCCATTACTATTACAGAGGACAGGTGGCGACGCAAAAACGCGTCAATCGTCCCTGGAAAAACAATCAAAAGGCGCCGCGAACCGCTGATCACACGGCGGCTTTGATCGCACAATCCCGCTTCAATTACCCCCCTCCTTTACTCCTTACCCCCTCCTTTACCCCTTACCCCCCTTTAGAGGAAACTCATTTTCCAACGCCGACTAAACCTCCGCACTTATTAGACTAGAACTAACATAATTTTGCTGTCAAATGCGAGTCTACAATTCATAGTAGAATAGCCTTAAAGTTGAAATTAGAATGGAACGGATCTTAACCCTCCTATGTAAAAGTTGTTACTTTACGCGTGAACAATTTTATTTTTGCCATCTTGGAAAGAATATCTTACGTTTATGCATTGGTAATACAGTACAAATTTGAATGTGAATTAGTTTGAGAGTTGCAAATGGAGCGGTGTTGAAATTCTCGCCGAGAATCGACCGTCAATCATCTCGCGATACGACGACTGACAAAGGAAAAATCATATTGCGAAAGCGCGAAATAACGCCGCACATGATCAAAGTGGCGATGTGACACCAAAAGAAACTCCTGTTGAGTTAATTTTGTTTGCCGATGAATTTATAAGATGTTCTGGTTTTCAATTTCAGCCCTCAATACATTCCTCAAACAGTTTTGTAAACAAGTAAGAACGTAATTATAGCTGGTGACTTCTGACAAGCATAGAGTTTTGTGACGCGTCTTGAAAGATGCCTATGTCCAAAAGTGGATGATGACAGGCCGATAATGATGAGAAAGACTATCTTCAGGATGAGAGCTGCCCAAGTCGATTTGGAGGTGCTTAAAGGAATCTCTAACTCTTGTCGGTCGGAATAAAGGCAGATCTCAGGTGTGAGTGCGGTGTGTGCTGGTCCTCAGAAATCGCCCATCTTGTATCCTGCCCTGCCTTTCCCGACACCAGAAAAACAATCGTGCTAAATAAATCGAAACTGAACCATGATTGGACCTCGTGCGAACCACAACTTTTAAAACATTCGGTTGACAGCCGTTAGAGCCGTTTTGACAGATAGCTCCGACGTTAAAGGCCGTCAGTCACATAGTAAATTAGTCAAGTTTAAGTTTAAGTTTTAAGAATTCTGCACAGTTGAGTAGTAATTGGACTGCAATGTGATTAGAACTGAAATTGGTCTAGGATTGAGCTTTGATGTTTTAATTTAGCGCAATCGCCCTCTTGCACGCGAACAATGCTTATGGACCTTATGGACTCTGCAAATAGTGCAATCCATGACGCAAAATACTGGGCTGAAAACGAAAACGATCTATCGACCGAATCCATTAGAATCACCACGTTTGATGTCCTCGGATTCAAGGATGCATGCATCGATTTAATTCAGTGGTACGTTGCAAGACCTACGCAACGATCTAGTCTAGTTCCTAATTACTTGTGCTGCTTGGTTTGAGTATTGGGACATGATAGAGACTGAAAATCTAATTATGCCACACGGAAATAATGTTATTGATTGGTAAACAAGTTTTTTCTTTGTTTTAATTATCGGTAGGGCCGTTTGATCGAGTACAAAAAAATCAGAAAATCCTAAAAATCTGTTGGAGGTTTCTAGAACATTACAAGTTCCAAAGGAAAAGACGTACTACTTTTTAGGCACCACTGCAGTCGGGTAAAAAAACAAAAGGCTCCTGCATCTCACGCACGCGGCGAGCCAGGCAAGCGGCTTGAATTGTTCTAAACAAACGGCTAATTGATCACGGTCCGGAAGCGCCGAGTGTCACCGACTGCCAACATGAATGCGTCCCCAAATGAGCATATAATGGTCGCGGTTAAATGAACGAATGAGTGAATGAAAGGCGGCCATTGTTGGGAGGAAACGGAGCAAGAACTGTGCGTCAAAGAGTACCGATTTGAATGGTTACCCCGCGAATATGATCTGCAAATTGGAAGGTGAAGGAATGTCCTGTGTTGTGTGGCCATGTGGAGGGTTATCGCATTTCGCTGTTGTTTGATTGTGCATTAATTGGTACGCGTAAAAAGAGTTTACAGCTGGCAACGATAGTTCTAATTTTAGCCTTCACTGATTAATGATTAATCAGCTACGTACTTTAGTTGCTCACTGTACAGTACGTGAATATTTAAGTTGTGACTGTACTCAAAAATGGATCTATAGAGGAAACCCTGTTCAATAGGTACCTCTTCTACAAAGTGTATTTTTAGGGTCCTTCTTAATTTATACTGACTGTTTTTTTAAGGGAATCATCTGATCATCAAACTGAACAACTTTCTCTATGGGAGCAACATTGAAATCCCGAAAAAAATATCTGCTGTTCCATACAAAACTGCAAACCTACTCATGGAAATAAGTAGAGATACTATATGGGAAAGTAGATTATTTTTTTCAGTACTTCGATGTTGGCCCTATACAGGGTGTAAGGAAAAGTATCATTAACCTTTAAACCACATATTATACCCATCAAACTGAACAACGTTTACTATGTGAGCAAACCCTGTCAAAGCAAAAAAAAACCGCTGTCTGCAAACATTTGAGTCGTGTAAGTATTGCATTTTAGTATGGAACGTCAGATTTTTTCTTTTGCTCTAACAGGTTTGCTCCCATAGTCAAAGTTGTTCAGTTTGATGGGTAGAGTATGTGATTTAAAGGTTAATGATACTTTTCCTTACAACCTGTAGAGAAATTTGTCCAGTTTGCGGCGAGTGGGTGGGTACCAAAAGTGTCTTTACGGGGAAAGTAACATTAATATAATTTTAGCATTAATAATAAATATATTTTTAAAAGAACCTATCTTATGTAAGTCTGTATCTACGTATATATTTAAGTAGAAAGACGAGACCGACTATCGTTGCTAACCAATTTGAGATAACGACCTAAAATACCAGTTTACGATGATCAAACGGCCTTAATCTGCATTTATTGAATTATCTACCAATGCTACCATAGCTACCAAGCCATGGTAGCAGTATCATGCCCCGCGTTAGGATTAATTTTAACTGAATAAAGTAACAAAGTTGATGGAGACGGCACGTGGCGTCATCAGACTCCTTTGTGAAACCTATGGGCTGGGAAAAGGTTGCAGTATTAGCGAAAATTTTTGACGAAAGAATGGATTACTTGATAAATTTTCGATAGTTTTCTTGATAAATTTTCGTGAACTTGTCATGAAAATATTATGACGACTAAGTACAAATTAATAAACCCCCTTAGAAGCATGAATATACCTAGTTATTTAAAATTAAATACAATATTCTTTATTTGCTCAATAATTATTATGATGCGAATAATAAAAAAGGTATTAAATGGCAAATGGTGTTAATTTTACTGCAAGATTTTAAATATTTCTGATACATAAGTAAGTAAATAATGATGATTTAAGGATAGAAAAGATTCACATTGTGGAAACTGAGGTCCCTGTCTAGCCTTACCGGACCACGCCCAGTCACCCTTTTTATTTTTCTATTTGAATTTAATTTATTACACACTTCCCTTAACAAGCAAGAAGATTAGTTTCTCTAAACCTCAAATTTTATTTAAGTTTTACAAAAAACTTGACTCCCACTTCTCCTAACACGATGTTCGCTACGCAACCCCATTCGCTTCGCTAGCGAAAGTAAACCCTCCTATTGGTCTGGTGTAATTGTGAAATTAGCGAGCGACGCAGATCAAAGGATTCGGCGATTTGTCGCTTTGTGATAATGTGATAAGTTTCGCGCACAATTACGTTGAGGTGGGGCCTCACTGCGAGCGAGTGATCGAGGGTTCTTTCTTTATCAGCCAGAGAAATAGCAATTATTATGGAAATGGTTCTGAAAAAAATTCTTGTCAAACGAGAACTATAGATTAGGGTAGTAGTTCTCCTTCACCTCCACGTACTAGCACCCCCACCACACACACCACGTACTACTAGTACTAAGGTGCATATACATATGGTATGCATAGAAATATTAATTTACTAATCCATACTTATAAAAGAGTTACGTGACTGACTGACTGACTGAGAGACAACGCACAGCCTAAACCGCTGAAGATACAAACATGAAATTTGGAATCTATATTCTAAAAAGGATGTAGGGGTGCACTAAGAAAGGATTTTTCGAAAATCAACCCCTAAAGAGGTAAACCACGTGTACGAAGTCGCGGGTCAAAAGCTCGTGGGTATATGACGAGAAGGCGTGATTACATTTCTATTAGAAATAACGAAGAACAGAACAAAAGGTTCATTTTTCTCCCACCTGAAAACATCGTACCAGGGTTTTCAATCAGAAATAGTAGATTACACACCAAGGGAGGCCAGGAAAGTAAGAAAGGTCTCAGATCTCATGTAATTGTTGGCCAAGGCGAAGCCGAGCCCATGTGCTGCTGTGATCTGAGGCTTTCTTCTTTACTGCCCGAATCACCTAGTATACTTTTTTCTCCTCGACGGAGGCAGAAAGCGGTAACTTCGTTAAGCGCAGCGGGACGCTTTATGCTACGAACGGAAAATGTCAATACTGACTGCTAGCAACATACAGAAAGAACTAAGTACTGTTCGCTTAAATACAAATATTAGGGTTAGATAGTCCGCTTTAAAAGGAACCCCTCTATGTTACTCTCCCTCGCGAAGGGCACGAAAGTGTTTCAAATAGGGTAATTTGTTTTGTGTCCCCAAAACGGATTCTAAGATCAGACGTTTATGTTAACATTTCAATCAATCAGCTTTAAAAAATCGTTTAGGTCTGTTATTCTAGCTAAATATTATCGTGGTATATAATATCTTTACCAATTCTTTGGGTAGGCTTCGTAGAAGGTGGACTGACGACCAGGTGAAGGCGGCGGGAACCCGTTGGATGAGGGCAGCGTTGGACCGCTTGTTGTGACGATCCTTGGGGGAGGCCTTATATCCAATAGTGGACATCCTTCGGCTGTGATGATGACGATTATAATGTCTTTGTGACTGAGATTAACTGTTTTTGGTCTTGTGAATGTAATATCTAGGCATCTGCTGCATAAGCTGAGTTCAGTTAGAGGTTTTGATAAATATCTTAATATCAGGGCCTTCAGGATACGTAATAACTTGCCTCCACCCAGTCCACTAGCCCTCACAGTGACTGTAGCGTTTGCTCACTTCTTGTCCATATTAGTAAGAGGAGGCCTTTGTAATCCATTGACTGGGGGGTTGGTCTTATTCTAAAGCAGGAGCCTTTGTTTGAACTAACCTAAATAATAATCAAAAAAGGTACATCGTTTAAGACGAAACGCATCTTCCTAAAATACGAATGATAAACCCAATATAACAATCTTCCAGTCATTATAATTATTGTCAAACCAATAACATCAACGCATGAGAGACGCGGGAGAGACGCATGGATCTCTGCTCACCAGTAGAACGAAACAGGTTTTACAGAGAAAAAAAACAATATCACAGTAATCCAGTGACGACGGGTCCAATCCGTCTCCTGAACTTTTCATACAGCTGATCCCAGAAGACTTTCCTGCCCCAGTGAGGTTCCTCGACCACCTGGAACTCTTTGTCCAGGTACAGGCAGCTCACGTTGTTAGGGTAGACTCGTGGCCAGGGCATCGGCAGAAGAGTGGTCCGGTTCGGAGTTGGGTTTCTGTGAAAGTTAGGTAGCATGAAAGTGTGTCTTCATTGTGTAGTAGCTGCTAATGGGATGATAATCTGGTTAACATGTTTTCAAAAATGATGTTGTTAGTAATAGCATCACACTGACGCTGCTGCTATGTGTGGCAGGGATGGGATGATTGAAAGAATAGTAACTGGTGAATTGACGTTCACAATAGTGAAAGTTATCTTATCACTTACCCAAACTTCACGAAATTCGCAATCATCTTCGCCACTCTATTCACTGTAAGTTTATCGTTATCCTCGATGGCAGTGCGACTTAAAATTGCATGTTTTATCACATCTCCATGTCCAGCTATCTCTATTTCATCATAGAACTGCTCTTGAGAACCCATATCGCCACTATAAGCGAACTCCATTAAATAAACTGGGTTGTTATCTTTAGAATGAATTTGAACAGAATTTAACAGACCATGCATTATTAAATAGTCTCCAAAATAGTTCAAATATTCCATTAAATTATTATCATTTATAGGTTCGTCATCGAAGTAAAATTGTTTGATGTTTTTCGCTATGTGGCTCCTAATCTCTGCAGTGTCGAAGATAAGGTCAGCTGGGAGGAATTCTTTGAAGTTAAATTCCATCCTCTCTTTATAATTACTTGCGTAGTATTCTTCACTCCTCAAGAACAATCCTTCTAATGTGGAGTATAGGAACATGATTGGAACTTTATCATAGTTTTCATTTTTTAATACATCATAGGCTGACTCCGTCAGAAAAGCATCTACACCTTCTAGTTTTCTTTCCACGCATGGAACGAAACCGAAAGTACCGTCTGTCAAATTGTTATAATACTCAAAGTTGATTTTACTAAGTTGATCAGCTGACACGGTATGGAAGTAATGGACAAGTGTGAATAAATTCTCGGTTTTTTGTGGGAAATCTAAATATTCAGCTACATTCATAGCAGTAGCTATCGGGTTAGCATCTGTTGTCCAAACTCCAGTGGCAGACGCTGACTCAACGGCCGCTCTTTGAAACAAGCCCTTTCCCAAATCTGACAGAACTTGGAATTCCACTGACGCTCCACCAGCGCTCATACCATAAACCGTCACCTGATCAGGATCTCCACCGAAGTAAGCGATATTTTTCTTTACCCATTGAAGCGCGGCAACCTGGTCTTTCAAACCTGCATTTCCTGGTGCTTCTTCTATGCCAAGGCAAAGGAAACCCAGAGCACCAAGTCTGTAGTTGATAGTAACTACTATGATGTTTTGTTTTATAAGAGGTCCAACTCCTCGAGATTGGGCTGAGCCAATTAAGAAGGAGCCTCCGTGGATGTAGACCAGTACAGCTAGAGGACCGTTCAGGATCTTGAGAGGAGTAAAGATGTTGAGGACCAAGCAGTCTTCGTGGCCTTCTCCCATTTGAGGACATTTGACGATTCGGTTCGCTTCGTATATTCCGTCCCATGGCCGTGGTGGTAGCGGTGCCTGTTTAGCATAGTTTAAGTTTAGTTAGTCAACAACGAAATTATAGGTGACGCTTTTTTAAGGGGATGGCCGTTGGTCATAAATTCAAACAGTAAAACTTTCTCACTAAATTCAGACCAACATCGAAATTGCGAAAAAATAAATCAGATGTCCCAAACGTTTGGATCGAGTAGATTTGCAGTTTTGTATGGTAACAGCTGATTTATTGTCGCGATGAAATAATGAAAGACCTTATAGACTTTTCAAAGTAGCGGTACTGGATGACGAAGGCCGAGGACATAGTTTTGTGGCGCGCCTTGGGTTGGGAGAGGCCTATGTTCAGCAGTGGCCGATGATAGGCTGATGATAGACTTTTCAACCGAAAGATAGTACGATCAGTAACCAAGAATAGACTTCATGTGGTTCAAAAAATAAGTAGATAGTACGAACACGAGGTTTACGTCAAAATAAGGTTGGGTCTATGATTTAGGTAAATTGCATTATGCAACTACGTGAACAACGCTACGATTACGATTAGATTGCTAAGTGATTAGAACCGGTATAGCTACAAATATTAAATAACAAGAACTGGTTTCAAACTAGTTATTGAAAATTTGTTTATCCGATGAAAGTTATAAAATAAAATAAATAAAAATAAAAATTGTTAATTTCATGCATAGAAAAACCTATACAGGCGACCCATATAATTCATTGCAATGCAAATCGTTAATTATTATAATAATTACATTATATTAACATAGTTCTATGTTTATTCTGTATAATCAATATATATAATGGTTAAGTACATCAATTTGAGACCCGCTATGGTACATGAGTAGCATAGCCTATCTCAAACTGATATATGTGTCTATACACAACTTGTACAATTGGGTTTGTCGAGGAGTACAGCCGTTTAGGAAAAGAGGATCTTCGGTTATATTACCTTAAATCTATTTTTCCCTGTCGGCGGCTCGGCGTATGGTATTCCATGGAAGGTGTAGTAGTCCCCATCATCCGCCACCCCCCCTCTGATCACACCCCCCTCTGTCATCACATCCTTCGTCCTACTACGGAACCATTGAAAACTGTCTCCCGTGGAAACTAGTTGGATGGAAACACAGACGACGAGAAATACAACCGAACGCAGCATGTTTGAAACACATAATGAATTTGAGTGCGGTTTAGACTTGTTATTCGTTGGGCGTTCAATGGATAGAAGTGTTCGTTTAATAAGTTCACTTTAGCGTATTCTGTTGACTACTTATTCTTGATGGGGAAGTCAACGATTTTCTAAACTATATTCAGAATATATCAATTCACAAGTGGCAACATTTTTACTATAATTAGATTATCATAATAATCTGCTAAATCAAAGGCTAGTAGAGGCTGGTTCAGTATAAAACAAACTCTTATAGTTTTAAGACTTGTTTAAGACTGATCGTGATCGATGTTTCAAGAGTTTCATGTTTGTTATGATGACTGTTAACTTATAGGTAAATTAATCCATGTTTATTTGACTCTCTGAACGTTTTTTCTATATTTTTTTTTAATTTTTGAAAATATATTTGTAGATTAATGAGAGCAAATCACTGGTATTTTTATCAAAGATATATACAATGTTCTTGATTTTTATGTATTGTTCACATGTCCACATATTGTCAAATTTTACTTTTTTAAGACTAACATAAATAGTTTATGACTATAAAGCAGGCAGTACTCTCCCGAGAACTTCTCGGCGAGAACTTTCAAGGGAAATTACTACGGCTTATGACGCCACGAGAACAATGAAGGGCATCCACACTCTCGTTCTCGTCTGTTCTCGGCGAGAATGTAGTGCCCGCATAAGGAATGCCCTAGAGATTCTGGCAAGATTCTGGCTTTAAAAAAAAGATTTTTGTAATGCAATCTCCATCTCTGTAGGTATTTTAAACTTCTTGCCTAGAGATAATACAATAGATGATAATGAGAAACTTTTTTATCGAATTCTAATAATTATTATTATGATCATGATCAAACAAAACTCAAAACAATGTGAGGAAAGATAAAATAAATAAGATAAAAGATAGTAGATACTTAGAT
The DNA here is from genome assembly GCA_927399405.1 of Agonopterix arenella. Classification (NCBI taxonomy): domain Eukaryota; kingdom Metazoa; phylum Arthropoda; class Insecta; order Lepidoptera; family Depressariidae; genus Agonopterix; species Agonopterix arenella. The sequence continues at coordinate 2,027,189 of OV656700.1, read as the reverse complement.
ATAAATAAGTTTATGGATAAAATAATCTAATCGGAATGATATCATAAAGGATATCAGCCATTCGTTAATCTCTTCTCGTTTCTGTATGTTTTTCTGATTAGTATGATGGTTCCTTATAAATACGACGCGATTTATTTTTTCGTCTTCAAGGTGCAGCCAAGTGAATTATATGTATAACTAGCTGACCCGGCAAACTTCATATCGCCTCAGAATTAGTTTTTCCCGACACACACATGGCATAATATAGATAATATAGATAATATAGCAGATTTTTTTGTTCTGATAGGTTTGATACCATAGCGCGAGCGAGGAGGCGCGCACCGACGGATTCCACGCCATCATGAGGAAACGTTGCGCGTCCGTGCTGACCCGCCTGCGAGCCAGCACCAACAGTGTCCTGAGCGTGTTAGCGGAGCGATGGGACTCCCCAATGCTGAAGCGTTGGATACAGCTGCATGCTGATAAAATGTTAAAAATGTAAATGTTAATGTGACTGTCTGTACCTATTAAGTATTCTGCACCTACTAACATTAGTTTTCTAAGTTTTTATTATGTATACTAACAAATTTTATGGACACCATGTCTGGAATAAACTATTTATTATTATTATAGCAAAAGTTGTTCAGTTTGATTAGTAAAGTATACTGGTTTAAAGGTTAATTATACTTTTCGTTGGTTGCTAGGTGCAGGTACACTATTACCTATTCTGTGGTACAGGTACAGGTAAAGTACATTGCATAACATTTAATCATAGCTAACATTACCTAGATTGCATTTTATGTTCGCATAGAACCATGACGATTTTAGTTTTGTTTTAAATAAATAATCTAGTTTTACGATTATTTAAACTATTATAAAACTATAACAGGAAGTTTGTCTGTACATTGAAGATATAAACAAAAAAAAAGTTACGATATGGTTTTTAGGCATCCCTGATTCCATATCACCAATTTTTTTATTTTTTGTCTGTCTGTTTGTTTGTTTGTTTGTTTGTGTGTTTTTTTGTTTGAACGAGCATCACGCAAAAACTACTGAACCGATTTTGATGAAACTTTTTTTGTTTGATAGCTTATTATCTGACTTAAAATCTCGTATTAATGTAAGTGGTAATTTGTGCGGACAAAGTCGCGGGTTAACGCTAGTGTTTTACTAAAATTATTCCCATGGCATACCAACATCGAGTCCAGTCCAGTCATCCTTCATTCACACGATAACCGTCCCAATAACAGCCCACAATAATTACTTCCTTTACGCCTCAAAATTATTAATGTTTATTTGATTAACCTAAAAAAACAACCTTCAGTCCGTTTGTCAGTCTGTCTGTCCGCTTTCTTCAACAATTAGACGTAGAAACGATCCATCTAGCACAATGGGCTAAATAAACGGCCGTTCAAAACGGAAGCTTCTTAAATTGTTTTCTAAAAACATTTTGGTCGTTAGTATTTTGAAAAGTCACTTGTGATGGGTTCACAAAAGGTTCGACTGAGCGAACCCGCTACCGGTGAGTTGGTTGTGGAACTACAGTGGCTCTAAAGGAGAAAGCATTGTCATATTACAGGGTCATTCTTAATATCGCTCATCCGCAGAAACAGTGACATAACTGCATAAAATGCAAAATTGATTTAACAATGTCAGAATATTTTTTTAAAATCACAGCATTATAAAAATTAAAAAAAAAAAAAAACTGAAATAAGTTTTAATTTAAAGTCGTATTCTTGGGTTGAAAGTTACTTAAAACTTTAAACGCGTCGCCTGTCAACGTTATTTTGAACTTTAAACGCGTTTCTTGTAAATTTTTCGATTTTGCAGTTAGGTCATTGTTTCTGCGGATGAGCGATATGCTGACACTTTTTAAGGGATTATAGATCAGACCGTCATACTGAACAACTTTCTTTATGGCACCAACATCGAAAACGCGAAAAAAAACAGCTGTTCCATACAAAACTGAAACCCTATTTGAGCCAAATAAAGGACAACAGATTTTTTTCCCAATTTCAATGTTGATCCCATAGAGAAAGTTGTTCAGTTTGAATGTCTGATCATCCCCTTAAAAAAGTGTCAGCATATAAAGAAGAACCATGTGTAATTAATAATTCTACATAATGGTAAATCTTCGATCACCGGTAAATAACCAAAAACAGCAAACGAATAATATAAGATGATTTATATACCTACATTATGTTACCGTGCACGTATCATGTATCCACTTTGGCTACAACATTGTTATCATCGGTTGTTGTGAATGCAAATAAATATAGAAATTGAAACATTTGTCGGCACTTTGATCTAAATATTGTGCCATCTCGCTGTTAGTAATATTTTATCCGAGTTTATATTTTTTGCTAAGATTTTATATGGGACTGTGCATCTTCTTTTATTTAGGTTAAACATAGGTTTTTCCAACGTGTAGAGCTCTTAAGAATCCTCATTTTCCCAGTTCTTTTTATAATTTACGAGCGTTAACCCGCGACTTCGTCCGCACAAATTATATACCAGATTTTAAGTCAGATCATAAGCTGTCAAACCAAAAAAAGTTTCATCAAAATCGGTTCAGTAGTTTATGCGTGATACTCGTTCAAACAAACAAACAAACACACAAACAAACAGACAGACAAAAAATCCAAAAGTTGGTGAAATGGAATCAGGGACACCTAAAAACCATATCGTAACTTTTTTTTTGTTAATATCTTCAATGTACAGACAAACTTCCTTTTACAGTTTTATAATAGTATATATAGATTACTAACATTAGTACAAAATTAGTCAAGGCTAGGCGTTGTACTACAGCATGGGTAGCGAAGCCTTATGCTAACCAGAGAGAAGAAGACAAAATTGGGTACTTCGGAAAAATTGCAACTCTTCTAGTTTTAGAACCCAATGCCTACCAGCTCGTATAGTGCTTCCTGGGCTGTTCAATTTTCATATATGGGGCGGTAGCAACGGGCCTAGTATAACCCTGTGACTCTAGTTCTCAACCTATTTCAGACTTATTGCTTAATCTTAATTTTTAGACGAAATTTACTTCTCTGTAAACATCGCTAATTATAAATACTGTAACAGCTGAGTCCTATTAATGCGATATATCCTTTTCTACTTCCATCTTCTCAACGATTATTATTTCATTTAATTTTTATTTTGCCTTTGGATTGAGTTAGCGATGACAGGACTTCAGAAATAGCCATGAGTAGCAGTTTTGTGGCCATAATGATACCAACGGTTCATTTTGTCTTTTTCTGTTTAGTTAACTTTTTATATCATAATCAGAATGATTTTAGGAGTTTACCGTTGAATGTACATTGGAGCCTATTGTGTTTCGTTTCTCGTTTCCACTTTCATGAAAAGTCAATAGGTAAACGTAAGAATATACTTCAAAAAAATTGTAAGCTCTTGTCTCAACCGAGAAGAAGAAGCCAAAGAAGGTCCCATTTTTTGGTTTTTGCTGATATCTCGAAAACGATGCGTCATAGGAAATTATATTGTATGACATAATGAAAGCTGATAAAATTTTCTATAACATTAGTCCTGTATACTTTTTACCTATTCCCAATCGTTGTCTAGCTAGGTCCGAAAAACGGTCGATTTCCAAAAATGTGCTTTTACTTCACGTTTTTTTTCGTACATTCAAACGCCAAAGCAGCTTTTAAAGGTTCACCGAATGGACTGAAAATTTGTGTCTTTATCATTATCATCATCATCATATCAGCCATTAAACGTCCACTGCTGGATGTAAGCCTCCCCCAAAATGGGGGGGATTTACCATAATCACCACGCTTGGCAGGCGGGTTGGCAATCGCAGTTGGATCGAATCAATGTGTGTACTCAGAGGATGCTGCTGCCCATCCTTCAGTAGATCTCTTAGTCGCCTTTTACGACACCCACGGGAGGAAATGGGATGGTGCTATTCATAGCCGACACCACACGGCAAATAAAATATGAAGAAATAATTTTTTTTTTTAAAATGCTGTTACTTTCACGGCCCTGTAGCTCTCAAAGGTTAGTCCTATGAAAAAAGTACATACAACTAGTTTTGTAGGAAATTTTATCAGGTTTAATTTGTACCTACAAAAAACCAAAAAATGGGACCTTCTTTGTGTGCCCCCCCCCCCCCCCCCCCCCCTCGGGCTTATCTCAGAGGGGTCAGGACTTTTAGTATATTTGTCTCCTAACTAGTCCAAATAAAGTTGCGTAGTCAAATATCCTGCTTTGGACTTTTCCATCTAGAATCATTCGTTGCCTGAACTAAGGGCGAAAACTGAATAGCTGAGGGCCTAGCGGGTCATGAGACATAACCGAAAAAATATCAGAGAAGTTTCAGATAGGAGCCCCTTGCACAGGGGGTCATTTTCAGACAAATTTCAGACATTGAAATTTTTTCTAAGAAACGTGACGTTTAGCGCCAGCAAATTTCATACCATCATATAGGGCTCGAGGAATAATGATATTTATATGCAAATCTGACGATCAAGATTCATACCATCGTATCATTTAAACACTTACACTTCATATAAGTACTGATTCATTATCTTGAAAACTACTAAACCGATTTTGATAAAACCTGCACTGTTCTTATTATACCTCTATCATCATAATCATCATCAGCCTATAAACGCCCCACTGCAGGGCACAGGCCTACCCTCAGAGAGGGTGTATGGGCATTAGTCCACCACGCGTGCCCAATGCAGATTGGTAGACTTCACATACACATCAGAATTTCTTCTTCAGTGTATGCAGGTTTCCTCACGATGTTTTCCTTCACCGTTTGAGAGCAGTCGGTATTACGTACATAATTTAGAAAAACTCATTGGTACATGGCATGTTGTCCGTGCGGATTCGAACCCGGACCCCCATAATTGGGTGTCCATACCTCTTCGCAACGCGCCACCGATGATCTACACTTATGACTTACACTTTATATAAGTACTTATTCATTATCTTGAAAACTACTAAACCGATTTTGATGAAACCTGCACTGTTCTTATTATACCTCTATCATCATAATAAACCAATAAATTAATCAATTATGCCTTATTGTTATTGCACACTAAAAACAACAATAAACAACATTTTCAAAGGTACATTAATTAAGTCTATAAAACTACCAATTTGAAAAAAAGTGACCTTTTTATTATCACCTAACTACTTCTACAAACAAATTGAAAAGTAAAACGAACAGTTATCAAGTGCAAGCATTCCGTGGACGTGTTACAATAAACATTGTTCAGCTGTCACTGCGACTGACTAATTGGACCAAGGAGGGGAACGAAAGTAGAGTTGTTGTCATAATCGTTAAATATCGTGCTATTAGTATTTATGACAATAATGTAGAAAGAACTTACATTGACAGAAAGTGGCAACACTGCTTCGGTGTGCGGTATTTTTATACATTTGCATGAAGGTCCAGGTTCGAACCCGCATGGTTAGATCAAAGTAAAATTAACGGATAGGCCTTACGCGAAAATTTCAAACCAGAAAAATAAACTTTAAATATTTTATATTTAAAGTTTATAGTTTTACTTTAAATATTTACCGGGATGACAGACAAGTGTGCTAGTTTGTATGGACCAAGTGTGCTTCAACTTAACGCGCTTTGGGCCTATCCATTAATTGTACTTCGATCTAAGCCCGCATGGACGACATGCTATGTACCAATGAATTTTTCTAACTTATGTAAGTATACCTACTTCTCTCAAACGGTGAAGGAAAATATCGTGAGTAAACCTGCATATGTTTTTAAGAAGAAATTCCGATGCGTATGTGAAGTCCATCAATTAGCCCAGTCATTTTACGGTTTGAGCCGGGACTAATTAGTAATTGACATTTTTTGTCGGTATAATATTGAAGATCCAATTTGAGCCGAGAAATGTACCAACATTAAAAAAAATCTCGCCAGCAACAGTTCCAATTTTAGAATTTAGCTATTATCTCGTTCTAAAAAACCTGATGGCATTTTTTTGCACATATTTAAGGCTTTACCATTATACATACTACAAACAAGGTGTGAAGATTTTTATCTACATAGAAGGTTTTGAAAAATACATTCGTATTTTTAATAAATCCCTCATTTTTTAAATTTCATTGCCTATTTTATTGCTCAAAAATAATTTATATTGTTAAATCTCCGTCAAATGAGTGCATTGGTATTAATATTAATAATTCGAAATCCTTCTGGGGCACATAATTTTGATTTCTATGTTGCGTAGCGAATTTTTTTTTAATATGCTTTAAGACAGTCTTTTGTCATTTAATGGGTCCGGTTACAGTTTAAAAGTCCAATTAGTAATTACTCCCTACCCCGCCTAACAATACTCCGTAAAATGACTGGGCTAAATTGGGTATGAGTGATAGTCTAACACCCAAACACCCTCCATGATGGCAGTTTTGTTCTGTGACCTGCTGCATTGGGACTTATACAGGTTTTTTTTTTTTTTTTTTTTTTTGAATTGACAAATACAGCATTGCTCAGGGAGCATCGACTGCTTATTACTGCGGACTATGGGGAGACCACACCAGGGACGGCGAAGCGCCCTGGTAGGTCTACCGAACCATGCATGAGCTTAAGCAACCTGCCCAAGGGGCACCCCTAAGGGGTACGGACCTCGGCAATGGGCGTTGCTGGGACTACGCGGGCTACGATTGGGTAGTGGGGATCGGTGCGTATACAGGGTTCTTCTCAATATGCTGACGGGTTTTTAAGGGAATGTTCAGACCATCAAACTGAACAACATTCTCAATGGGACCAACATCGAAATAGCGAAAAAAATCTACTGTTCATTCATTTGGGATAAGTAAGTTCGCAGTTTTGTATGGAAGAGCTGTTTTTTTTTGCTATTTCGATGTTCGTGCCATAGAGAAAGTTGTTCAGTTTGTCGGTCTGATCATCCCCTTAAAAAATTGTCATTATATTAAGAAGGACCCTATATACTAACAAAATTAGCTGAAACTATTTTAAGGGGATGATCAGACCATCAAACTGAACAACTTTCTCTACGGGACCAATATCAAATCGCGAAAAAAAAATCAGCTGTCCCATACGTTTGCAGTTTTGTATGGGACAGCTGATATTTTTTTCGCGATTTCGATATTGGTCCCATAGAGAAAATTGTTGAGTTTGATGGGCTGATCATCCCCTTAAAATAGTTTCAGCTAATTTTGTTAGACCTTATATAGGCTGATGATGATGAATGTTTGAGAGCAGTCGGTATTTCTAAACCCCATACAAGCCGTACATAAAAGCGTAACTGACCAATGGCCGGCGGTGGTGATCTGAATTGTCTCCATCCTGCCGCAATGAGGATGCACCGATCATGTTGATTGGCGGATGTCCACGGACGCACCTCGCCGGATAACATGCCAATCTTTATTTGCTGTTGGGGTGTTTTTAGATGCCAGTTTTGTGTTGTTCTTTTCTTTTCTGAATCGTTAAATTATTTTAGTTGGTATTCGTTTCCAAAAGTATTTTCGTAGGTAACTGAGCAAGACCTTGACTAACAAGAGCTGTAGGCCTCGCATGCCACCCCCGAGAAAACGATAAAAATCGAGATGTGCCTCCATCTTTATTGTTTTGCGTATGCCAGAAAGAGCGCGCATGACGTTTTTCTCGTTTAAACGCTTTGTCGTGGGTGGCCTGCTAGCCGTGCTGACATAACCTTAGGGTTAAAAGCTCCAACAAATAAAAAGAATTAAAAAAAAAAAACGTTGACTGCGTAGAAACAAAATTTTCAGGCGAAAGCGCTACTGCGCACGCACCCTCAATGACGTGTCCGATATGCAGAATGCAAGAACATTGTATATTTGCCAAAATGTTTAAAACGTGCGCTTACGTTTAAAGGAATTTAATATCATTAGTGCACGCTTCATATAATATTTTTTTGTTAGAGAGTTGCGCGAGTCTGGTAACTCTCGTAAACCAGGAATAAGGCCAAAACAAAGATACGATATGGTTTTTAGGTGTCCCTGATTTTTTGTCTGTCTGTTTGTTTGTTTGTTTGTATGTTTGAACGAACATCACGCAAAAACTACTGAACCGATTTTGATGAAACTTGTTTTGTTTGATAGCTAATGATCTGAATTAAAATCTGGTATAATTTGTGCGGACAAAGTCGCGGGTTAACGCTCGTCTACTATAATAATTATACGCGTCTATTACTATTTTATAGAATAAACAACCGATTTGTAGAATATTTTTTCCTAACAAGCACGAGCCAAGACGAATTTAAAAAGAAAGCAAAACAATTTAAGCTGACAGAAGCTCATTGAGCAGCAAAACGTATTCAAATATCGAAAATTGTTGACAAATTAAGTTCCCTACCCGGACTTCAACTCCCTTACTACTTGAGAGCGACTCTCCAAAATTGTACACACTTTACCAACTTAACATACTCATAGGAATATCAAGTCATAGTCCTTATTCAAAGGCATTAGAGTAACATTTCATTAAACATTTATTCTTTAAGCGGTTCAAGTAAGTTGGTTATCATGTACGAAGGGACGGGACGTTTTACTAGTTACTCAATTAGGCCCTTTGTATTTGTTTATCTGAGTTTGTATAGCCTCAGAAAGAGACACACGTACGATGCCACTCGAGTCGAAAAGGGATGCAGAATGTAAAGTAATTTGAGACAGTTCTTTTCACTGGCACGGTAATACGTTCCTATTTTGAATAGCAACACAAAACTGGCGGGAAATGCATTACCATTTTTTTTTCTAATTTCGTGTAATGGCTGCCGTCACCGATTTTCTTTGATACAAGAAAGTTAAATGTAGAATACCTAGTGCTTTGATGGTAACAGTAACGATTTGGTTTTAACTCTTGGAATTTTAACCGTGTAATTCATGCAATATGTTGTAGATTTGAAGCACGGACTTTAAAAACTTGTACATGTAGAGTCAATAATATCTTTTAGCACTTCTGACGCGGTCGGTGGTAGCATAAAAAAAAGATTTGCGTTCCTAACTATAATGAATTAATTATTTTAACGTTGATTTTATTATTATTCAATATAATATTAAGGTTGAATAAATCAAAATCCTTCTCTTAAAACTATTAAATAAGCTATATCAATAATTTTTGCAGTTTTGTTTTCCTTTCGTCCAAAGTTTGTTAAATTAAACCAAACTTAAATAGCTATACTTACATACATACATACATACATAAGCTCACGCCATTGTCCCATGGGGGTAGGCAGAGACCCAGGACCGCCACACGCTACGACTCTGACACATCTCTTTAGCCTCATTGACATTCACACATCTTTTCATGCACTTCCGTCGATTGCATGAGGGTGCTACACACAGCATCGCTGTACTTAAGAGTATCTTACGTACTTATCACAAAACCGATTTCTGAGAGTTCTAGCTCAAAAATCGATTGTAGCAAAAACTGCACCGCCTGGCGATTTCTGGCACAGAGCGTTTTATCGCTGCGATTCCATCGCAACACTGGTGCCCGATTGCGCTAAGTTAAAACATCGAAGTTCTATTCTTATCCAATTTCAGTTCTAATCACATTGCAATCCAATTACTATTCAACTGTGCTGAATTCCGCATCGCGCTAAACTCTATGTAACTGACAGCCAATAACGTCTGAGCGATTTGTCAAAACGGCTCTAACGGCTGTACCGCGATTAGCGCAATACCAAATGTGTCAAAAGTTATGGTTCGTACGCAGTCCCATAACGGTTTAATCACCAAATATTTACCGCGATTGCAGCCCTGGTTCAGAAATATCGCGGCAATAATGGGACGTTGTCGCTGCGATATCGTTCCGTCAACGCCTACGTTTAAAAATTGCTTTTGTGATACGGCCCTAAGACTTTTGATATCCTGGTACCTACACCTACCTTATCTACGCTACAGCACGGAAATATCGAAATTTCACAACCAATTTGATTCAAAGTAGAACCCTTATTGACACTTGAAGTTTTATATTCGTGTCAGTCACTGACTTTAGAGAAAAAGATTTCCTTTCAACCCTCGCCCTTTGCCAGTGATTGAGCAAATATCGTAATATCGAACTTTGTGATCGCGAGCGAGAGCGACCGATGGTGCATAAAATATCGCGAGATATCAAACAAAAACTGGATGGCTTTATGCGGTAGTGAACTATTAGCCCGTTTTAAAACACATACATGGTCCTTCTTCATATGCTGACACTTTTTATGGGGATGTTCAGACGATCAAACTGAACAACTTTCTCTATGGGACCAACATCGAAATCGCAAAAAAAAACAACAACTGCTGTCCTAGCCCTATATAACTTCATAGAGTGTGTATTTATAAATGCGTTGCACATTTGAGTAGGTGTTCACTACATATTTTTGAAACTACAAAATTACAGGGTGTAAAATTAAATGGGACACTTACTTAAAGGGGTGCTTCAGACCATCAAACTGAAAAACTTTCTCTATGCGGCCATATCGAAATCGCGAAAAAAATTCTGCTGTCCCATACATTTCAGTCGAGTTATGTTTGCAGTTTTGTATGGGACAGCGGAATTTTTTTCGAGATTTCAGTGTTGTTCCCATATTAAAAGTTGTTCAGTTTGATGGTCTGAAGCACCCCCTTAAGTAAGTGTCCCATTTAATTTTACACCCTGTATACTTATGTTAACGGAAATCTGACAAATGTAAAGCACAGATAGATATGGAATCTAGATCGTGTCAAAATTTCTGATTTATGAGATGTAATTAAAATTAGAATAGAATAAGTAGGTTTGGTTAGGTGTCTACTTCCCAGCAAACAATTTGGTCGTTTTAGGCCCCCATTTTATGACTATTTTGTCATATAAAAGTTTTATTACTGTAATTTCGTCTTTGGTGGTGGTTTATGCGTCTAATGTTCGACTATGCGACACCAATACGACCAAATTGTTAGTTGGATTGTTATGTTAGTAATAAGAGGGGGTCCGTGAGTTGTGTGTGAAATGCTAAAAATAATGTTAACATGTTGCATAACGCGATACATGTTGCACCAACCCCACAGTAACTCTAATGCGATTCCTCACGCAGGGCTCCGGCTCCGGCTCGAGTCCGCACAGTAATGAACTCTTTAAACTGTACGTCGGCTGGATCCAGACGAGGCGCCTTTTTGTTGCAAATCCCTTTACTGTGTTTACATTGAATCATAAATGTTTCGCTACATTTGCAGTAAGCTTGCTTTAGGCAAATTTTTATTAGATGCATGACGATGTTGGAGAGCGTCGGTGGCGCGTTGCGGAGAGGTATGGACACCCATTTATGGGGATGCGGGTTCGAATCCACACGGACAACATACCATGTACCAATAAGTTTTTTCCTACGTAATTACGTAATACCGATTGCTCTCAAACGGTGAAGGAAAACATCGTGAGGAAACCTGCATACACTGAAGAAGAAATTCCGATGTGTATGTGAAATCTACCAAACCGAATTGGGCACGCGTGGTGGACTAATGCCAATACACCGTCCCTAAGGGTATATAGGCCTGTGCCCTGCAGTGGGACGTATGTGGGCTGATGATGATAACGATGAGGTGTTGGAAATATTGTACCTGCATGTTACAGTTAAAAGATAATTTGTGATCGTCCAAGCCATGGAAGCAAGCAAGGTTTCACTGGGAGGATCTTAATTTTAGCAAAGTTAGAGATATTTAAACTTTTTTGAGTATCAGCGGACATCTGTTTTGTAAACCTAATGTGTACTCTATTATGACTAAGTTTTTTGTAATCCTTGTTTTTGTGAAACAATAAATTTATTTTATTCTTTTTATTATTTTTATGATGGCAGGAAAGTTCTTGGCCACGCATAAATTGAAATAATCAATTGAATACACGATGGAAAATCGTGTATTCAATTAATTATTTCACTAGATAAACTATCCAAGAATACTGAGGTATGACTTTGGTTTCGGTAAATGCTATAAATCGAAAAACAAAAAATAAAAGATGCTTTCAAGGTGTTTCTACCTACCATAGGGCCATAAAAGTTAATTTTGTTGCGCCATCCTAAGAAAGAATTCGTACTTACCCACTCAGCCTATAACCTACATGTATAAATTTAAAGAACATGGTAAATAAATAACGCGAATTTCTTTACAGCTGCTCATTCTCAAACGCTTAACAAATTACTTTCTCACGATTACCAGCACATTAAACGAAAGAAAAAAATGTATAATGAAAAAAAAAAAACAATTAACAAATCGTTTACAATTAAACACTTTTTAATTTAAAAGTATATTTCATTCATTCACTCACTTAACTTCCCACGTGAAATTAAAATCTTGAACTCAATATTCGAAACAAAAGACAATTTCAGTTTTAAAAATGTTAACTTTATATAAGTTGCCACTCAATTTGTATGGGGAAGTGTTTGCAAAATAGATGAAGTGGTTCTTTGTCTTTCTAAAAAGGGGGCGCCAGGAGTGAAGTCCAGGCACTTCATTAGTCAAGGACTTATTGTAGTTTGTCACAACAACAAAGTCCCCCGAATCGAGCTATTACCAATCTTATGACGAAGGTATTATAAGCAATACCTCAGGGACTCATATTTGGAACGGTCTGAAAGACCTATTTTGTTACAGCTTTCTTAAAATTGCGGTGGGAAGTTTTGGTGACTGCTTGACTTTTGACTTTGAATACTTTGTAAGACATTGTTAATAAAATAGTACCTACCTACTTGACTAAATGTTTCTTAAAGAGTTCTTGATTGAATTTTCATTCAGAATGTGGGAATAAATCTTGACATTTATAATCTAAGAACAAGGACCTTTACAATAGGTTCTTGTTCTTAGTTTATAATTCAGAAATGAAGTTTTTGTTAGTTTTACGTCGCAAATAAAGTTTGCTAGTATTTTTTTTATTACTCGTAACACTGCTATAGATAAAAATATTAACAACTTTAAAACTACTAGCTTTTTCCAGTGACATCGTAAACGTAAAACTAACAAAAACATCATTTCAAAAATTCTGAATCGTTTAAATTTGGCCATTTTGTTTAATTATCTGGATTAGGCTTTTAGACAGGACAACGTCTGTTGGGTCAGCCAGCTAGTTACAAATAAAATATCTTTGCGATTTTTAACCAATCCCCAAGAATCAAAGTTATACGATTGCTGTTAAAGTATTCTATTCTATTCTATTTTTATTAAATGGCGTTTCCTTAAAGATTTCACCAGTATCAAGTGTTGAAGATATTATTATAATTCAAGTTAACGTTCATTGTACGGTAATAGATATGGCGATCTCAAAGCCCTGTTTATACAAAAATGGCGGAGCCGCGTGGCTACCTAAATCGCGAGCCGAATGAAAGACGTCTACTCGAGAGACCTCTAGCCACGCGACTCGCTGTTAAAGTATTCCCAATTTCCGACAGCTTTTCCTAAAGACGTTGTAAGACATAAGGCGTTCCATTTTACCGTTGCGTCTAAATTCCAAAAATCAAAAAGAAACTAAGCGTTATAGCAATTCTATTATTTAAAGATGGCGTTCACAGATATTCATCATACCTACAGTTCGTCACGTTCCCACGTCGGTCGCTTCGTCGTGGTGAAAGCGATTTGACTTTTGAACCTCAACAATAACACTTCGCTCCTAAAATAATATTTCACGTTACGAGACCTTTATAATTTGATCGTAGTCGTTAGTGGGCACGGACCACAAAATGTGGTCAAAATACTTGATTGATACCGAAATTTTTACTACCATTTTTGAAGAATCAAGAGGATGTGTTAGTATCAAAGCAGTTGTTATCAATTGTCACAGCCTACCCCAATGGGATTTAAGCTTGGGAATGTAAGTAATTAATAAAATTACAAATAATGTTGCTTCGAACTGAGCTTGAACGCCATAATATTATAATCTATTTAGTCTAGGTTCCTATAAAACACAAATGCAAATATCTTTATTAGCAAAAGAGAAATTCAGTACACATGATACAATGGACCCCGCATGCGGCAAGCCAGAATCTCGGGAATCCTCTACGATTTGTCAGGAAAAAAATTACTAATTTTAGTACAGAGTGAGCGAAGTTAAATGATTATGTGATTTAACATTTGAAACAATTTAACAAAGAAATTTTTAGTACCTACAGAAAATTTAATTACAACTAATATAGGTAACGAAGACATGAAAAGAAATTCAGTAACATAACCATTCATTTAAAAATGTTGAAATATAAATTAAAAAGTGTGAGTGAGGGTGTGTGTGTGTGTGTGTTAGTGAGTTGGTGTTTTAACCACAGGTTTTAACAAGGAACGGCTAAGAGTGATTCAGTGGCAACATAATCACACACTTTATCATCTTTGTATTTGAGACGCCTCCGGTACCAAAACCCAAATCGTCTATTTCCCGACAACAATTTCAGTTTGCTAGACAGAGCATGGCAACTTATAATGTGCTAAAATCACCAGCACAAAAAGCTGATTTCAAAATAAAACAACTTCATTACTATCTCTGAATAGAGTTTGGGCTCTGCTAGTTTCTTGTTCTTTCAATGGCTTATAATGTTATTGAAATTGACTTGCTATCGTGCTGAAGAGATTGTCATGTCATGGGGAGAATGGTGCTGCCTTTTATGCTGCTTGGCACTGCTCTAGTGTGGATATTCTAAATATGGTACCTATGTGTAGACCAGCTCTGACCACACCCTCCGCGAATATAGTCGTGAGCATAGCACAACCAAAATACAAGCCGAGAAATAATAAAGTAACAAAAGAAGAGTGCAGCGGTGCAGTAAATATTATTAGCAGCGGATTCAGTTCGTCAAAAATACGACTAATTTTAATTGGGACTGTTGATAGAGTCCTGCATTATCGTGTTATTAACGCTTTCTGCTCGGTGCCCCGGGGTATAGGGTGATGGTATATGGTAAAAAGCGAAGGCGGGCGAATTAAAAATTATACGCAGACTTACGGGAGTATAGGTTTATTGTGGGTCGGAGATCGCCCGTCAAGGGTAGATTATATATCGGTAGGTAGATCTTATACTAGATTACAACAGCTTATAATAATTAGAAACTTATACTTTACTGTTAACTAAGCATCGGACGCTGGCCCAGATTAATAGGTACAGGTACAAAGTTCCGTACTGTTCTGGTTTACGTGGACTGGATGTCGGATGTTGGGTCAGCAACAGCATCCTTAACTAGCGCGGAAGAAATTAGTTTAAGATTTTTGGATAACAATTTGATGATTATTTTGGATCAAGTTACGGGGGTAATGTATTGTAATCCATCTGATAATCCCACATTATGTTTAGGTGGTCAGATTACCTATAGTAAAACCAGAAATCTAGGATCAAGTCACTATATTTACCCTTAGAAAAAGGTTAAACATAAGACATTCTGCAACTCACCAAAATTGTATCAAGATACTATAGCGGGAAAGAGATGGGATTGGCGAATACTCCACCGATAAGAGCGTAACTCTTTATTAAGATAATGATGATATGCTGTAGGTAGTAGTAACTTTGAGAAGTAGTCAAAATGAGAAATTGGTAAATTACGCAGTATTTAGACCGCAGGAGCCTTTAAAAGTTTTTATCCAGATTTGGTATGGATTATCAAATAAGAGGTGAAAAGAAGAAAGTTAGGTAGGGATCTATTTATGAAAGTACCCTAATTTACTTAAAATTATTCCGCTGTCGCTTTTCACTAAAACCTCTGTTTTCAAATAGCCCTGATTTTTATGACAATTACAAGGAAGGTCCTTTGTCTCCCCGACTCGGATGCTCTGTACAAATTGTATGATCTGGTTCAGCTGGCTGTGTTCTTGCTGACTGCTGTACCTACAAAACTCGCCTGAACTGAACTGGACTTAGAGGAAAGTGTAGCAAAATGAAGTTGATATATTTAATCTTTTTGTCTGTCGAAATTAAAATATTGTTATCAC
This sequence comes from Agonopterix arenella, assembly GCA_927399405.1. Taxonomy (NCBI): domain Eukaryota; kingdom Metazoa; phylum Arthropoda; class Insecta; order Lepidoptera; family Depressariidae; genus Agonopterix; species Agonopterix arenella. Next base: position 2,011,328 of record OV656700.1, on the reverse strand, counting down.
TACCTTCATATTTTAATTTTAATTTATTTCAAGGTTTGCTAACGATACATTCACAATTTTACATATTTTAACACACAGTGGTTCTAAAGTAGATGAATACATCACTTTTAAGCAAATACAACATTCGCTATAAAATAACATAAGACAAAGCAAAGAAGGACAAAAATAAGAATAAAAACAACTGAAAAAAAAACGTACAATGTCATTTGGAAAACGATTGCAAGGAAGCAGCCGTCAACCATGGGTTGGTTTTCTCAATTAAAAATTTGAATTTATATACTGAGTCTGCAAATATAAGGTCTAACAAAATAAGGTGAAACTATTTTAAGGGGATGATCAGACCATCAAACTAAACAACTTTCTCTATGGGACCAATATCGAAATCGCGAAAAAAAAATCTGCTGTCCTATACAAAACTGCAAGCACAACTAGACTGAAATGTATGGGACGGCTGATTTTTTTTTCGCGATTTCAATATTGGTCCCATAGAGAAAGTTGTTCAGTTTGATGGTCTGATCGTCCCCTTAAAGTAGTTTCACCTAATTTTGTTAGACCTTATATATCTCTGTGAGTGCACATTGTTATAATAAATTATCATTCTGTTTATGGGACATGTCAAGCGTAAATTTGTGCAGAATGTAATTAAATGGAATAGTACACGTCTTTTTGAACATCTAACATTGCAATTTCGGGGGACGAATATATTAATTCGGGCCAATAATTCTTCCTATTCGTGCTTTTCTACGTTATTTATCAGAAATTCATCGACCCTCATTTCACAGCTTTGAATTTACACAGCGTAATGTAGGGACAGTCTTAGCGAGTACCTATAGAATTTACACCATCAGTATGATCAATGAGAGACAGAGCGTTCTTTTTGTTGCAAGTAGGTAGTATACAAAGTCACGTATCCTTAGTTATAAAGTTCGTTTATGAAAGCAAGTTCGTAAAAAAACGATAAAAATCGAGATGTACTTTTATCTTTGTTATTTTACGTATGTCAAAAAGAGCTCGCATGACTTTTTTCTTATTTTATCGCTTATGTCGTGGGTGACCGTGTAATTATGAAGAATATTTTGTCTTTGTGAAGATCACCTACTATGCCCTCAATTTATCGATATCTTGTCAGCTCTATGCCAAATCTGACTTGTATAGTAACTTTAGATAGTCTCGTAATCTAAAACAAATTACAGCCACAGATTGTAAATCGTACCCCAAGAGACAGCGAGTATCTCTAGATTGGATCAAAACCAGCAGATTGAATCCGTCCCGAATGTCCCGATTGCAGAACAATATGTCCCGAGGATTGTAGCTGATTGAATTTGACGGGACTCGAAATGATACGGCGTTTGTTTTGTGAAATGCTATAAGTAGTGTTAGTATGTTGTGTGACTTAGGGTCCTTCAAATGCTGACACTTTTTTAAAGGGATGGCACCAACATCTAAATCTAAATCAAAATCGAAAAAGCGAAAAAAAAATCTGCTGTTCCATACAAAACTGAGCAAACCTAATACCTACTTGAAATAAATGTATGGGGGAGCAGATTTTTTTTTCGCCATTTCGTTTTTGGTCCCATAGAGAAGTTGTTCAGTTTGATGGTCTAATCAACCTTTAAAAAAGTGTCAGCATATTAAGAAGGACCCTGTATAATATCTATTTATACTTATTTTAAGTGCTTGTTTTTAGGTTTGTCATTCTCTACTTCCTGAGAAAAAGTGACGGGATTGACGTAGAGCCAAGAATAGGTAATAAGGTCTTACAAAATAAGGTGAAACTATTTTAATGGGATGATCAGACCATCAAACTGAACAACTTTCTCTATTGGATCAATATCGAAATGGCGAAAAAAAAATCAGCTGTCCCATACAAAACTGCAAGCTTAACTCGACTCATATGTATGGGAAAGCAGAATTTTTTTTGGCGATTTCGATATTGGTCCCATAGAGATATTGATTCCATGTTCAGTTTGATGGTCTGAGCATACCTTTAAAATAGTTTCAGCTAATTTTGTTAGACCTTATCGGGTGGTACAGGGTGAAATTGATATCATTAGCATCCTTTTATACTAAGAGTCTACCCATCAAACTGAACAACTTTCACTATGGGAGCAAACAGATCGGAGCAACAAAAAATCTGCTGGTCCATACTAAACTGCAATGCCTACTCGATACAAATGTATGCAACAGCCGATTTTTTTTTGCTCCGATTGGTTTGCTCCCATAGTAAAAGTTGTTCAGTTTGATGGGTAGACTCTTAGTTTAAAAGGATGCTAATGATATCAATTTCACCCTGTAGTTACGGTGGTCATTATATTACTCTGTGCTAATAGGTACCTACCATGGCTTCCAAAACAAGAAGACGTTTATCGGCATCAGCAATCGGCAATCGGCATCGGCAATCGGCATCGACATCGGCATCGGCATCTGCATCGGCATCGGCAATCGGCAATCGGCATCGGCAATCGGCATCGGCATCGGCAATCGGCATCGCTACAATACCGTCTCCTACCTACTCTATTCTATCTGTGATTTATGCAGATTTTTGATCATTTACTTATTTTTGTGCGTACACCCATTAAAATATTAAGTTTTGAAACATAAGACTTTAAAACCGCTAAGTTATCCATTAAAACACGATTCTCGTGTTCGAAGCCGCATTATTAATAATCCTGTATTACTAATTCATTCTAATGTATTTTTCAAAATAAAGTCCTCGAAATCAAGCCAATTTAATTTTTATGCTGAATGTCTGTAAGAGTTATATCTGGGGATTTCTTGTGTGGAATGTATTGTATAGGGGCTATAGGTAACCGGGGCATGAAACATTGGGTTATTTTCTCATTTAGGGATACCAGACTACGTAATTGTGTTGGGATTAGGGTATCAAGTTATATTACGAGGGGTATGTCGAAAGATTATTTTAGAGTAAAATGTTGAATGAATTAGTTGTAATGAGCGTTTTGCTTATTTTATTTATTTATTTATTTAACACTTTATTGTACACATAACATTACAGAAAAAAACAATTAAAGTAGACATGTACAAAGGGCGAGCTTATCTCTAAAGAGATCTCTTCCAGCAAACCCGCAACAGAGACAGTTCTGAAGTGTGAGGCAGACAAAATGTGTACAACACAAATGATAAAAACTAGATACTTGTAGTTAAATGGAAGTTAATTTTCTTTTGGTTTTCTAGGGGATCGATAGATGGCGCTACGGTCTGTGCGAATAAAGGGTTTCTACGCATCTTTTGATAGAATATTTCATTATTTGCGAATCATTTTAATCGAAAATTTGAAATTGTTTACTTCTGACATGGTTGTATGGGCTCGACCCTTGGCCTTAAAAAAATGGCAGGCACAGTCATGACATGATTTTGACAGAATGTCACGAACGTCTATAAGGCATAGAGATAGTAAGTACTATATCTATGCTCTATGGAGCAATTAACATGCCATCTGTTGAGTTTTTTAGGAACTAAAATTAAAAAACAAAAGAAAAACGCTCATTGACGTGAGGATATATAGAAACCTTTTTGAATACAAGAATTATAAAAAAATCAATCAATCAATCAATTATACTTTATTTGGCACAAAAAAAAACAGAGTATACAGAGAGCAAACAATCAGGAAATACAAAAGGCACAAAAACAGGCGGTCTTACCGCTAAAAAGCTATTTCTTCCAGACAACCTAAAAAATATTTTTCATAATCCCAAATAAAAAATAAGATAAAATCCCAGAAACATGCTTTATCAAAAATTATAGAAAACACTAAAACTTACAATTAATTTATAACAATATCAAACATTTATTATGATTATTTCGTTTTGGGATCTTTTGGGCACTAAAAAGGAAATGCGAATAAAAATTCTAGGAAATTGATTGAATCAACAATGTTAATGAAATAGCTGTAATCACTATAATATACAGGGTGTAACAATACACCTTAGTAATACTTAAACGGTGGTTTAAGCCATCAAACTGAACAACTTTCACCATGGACAACGTCGACATAAAATCTGCTGTCCCATACATTTGCGTCGAGTCGGGGAGGATAGTCGGTATTTATCCTAAATAATTCAGCCGTTTCATACAAAATTGCAGTACCTGAGGTTAAATTTCGACTATCTTCCCCTTTGGAATACATTGGATACGTGCTCGTGCTCATGAATATCAGCAGAGCTCTACATTATAAACTGTCTGCTCTAGATTAGTCTACGTTTACCAATGAAACCTAATATCAGCATAATAAACATGACTGCATAAAACCCCATCGTATAGCTCGACTCCTCCAGTTGGAGCGCCTCGGGGCAGTGGGGTCGCATTGTGCGCCGGCAGACCGAGAGTGATCCACTTATATCAGTCAGGTTCTACCATTTTGTCGTCGTTTATATTATGTTAATATTACTTGTTAATCTTGTTTATTGAATTGGGTATTGATTTGATGGATGGCTTAGACCACCCGTTTTTTAACCATCGACGCAAAAAGAGGGGTGTTATAATACTCACCCCCACGTATCATACGATGCGTATGATATGAGACAACTAAGGGTTAAGGATTTCATTGGGAGCAGGTTTTGACACGAGCACTTGTCTCGCGTGGTGTTCGCGCGGTTCCAGTTTTCTGCCTGTCACGAGGCTCCACAATAATGAATCTCTTCCTGTTCTTGATCAAAAACAAGCCCTGAGATTCATTCCCACAAAATACTTGACACTGACGGAAATGCAGTGCTAACGCACGCAAAAGTCCAATAATTAAAAAAAATAGGTTTTCATTGCATTGGTTTCACTGTGAAGAAACAGGATAGATTAATATTTCTTCGGTATTTAATAATAATCATAATAATAATCATTTATTTCATAAAGATATTGACGACATCTGGAAAAGTATCGGCAAGACCTGGATGCGACTGGCACAGAACCGAGAAAGATGGCGAAATAGGGAGGACGCTTATTTATGCCCTGCAGTGGATAGATACGCGCTGAAAATGATGATTATGATGATGATGATATTAAGTAAGTACTTAGGTACCTAAAGGCCGTGTGGTTCCGGATTAGAACGGACCACTTCATTTCTTTCCGTGGGAGTCTTACAAGGCGTCTAATGCAGTGTTTCTATGGGTGAAAAGCTATAAAGCCCCTTAAACCAGGGTTTCTGATTTCTCGACCTTTTTTATTTCTCGAGGCCAGAAAAATTCTCGACAAGGATTTGTGGAGTTTTCTAGTATATTATTTTATTTAAAAAAAAATAAAATGATTTTCTAGTCCATAGTTGATACCTAAATATTAAATAATCTGTGCCTAAATCAAGAGAAGTTAAAAAAACATTTTTGGGAATCCAAAAAGTTATTTTTTCTCGTGTAACCAAAGAGTTTTCATTACATCTAAGAAATACAGAACTGGCAGGTATCTATTAGAAAAAAATGACGTTAAGCCACATACTTGATCACACAAATCGGTGTTCTTTGAATTAATTTCTCGAGTTGTTGAGAATTTTTTTTCTCGTAGGGTCAAGTCATAAACTTAATATTATAGGTCAAGTACATGCAGTCGAACGTCCGTGCTGCTCATCTTTTCATTATTTTCAAAACCAAATATTTTTACGTTTTTGTACCTAACGAAAATAGCAGAGCACGTAACATACCTAATGCTTACGACTATATTCTAACATCCACTCGGAACATCCACGTTTCGCTTAGTATAGTACCGAAACTCTGTGCTAATAAAATTAGTGGTCCTAAATATCTAACTACAGAGCTTCTACAGAGTAATAAACACTTTTATGATCCCCTCTTTGACATGGATGATAAAGGAAGCCATTCTAATTTTCATTATCTTAAACGGTAGCCAAAATGCTGTCTCAGAATCGAATTAGCGATGTTTCGTTTTCAGGATGTAGTCGACACAGAGTAGCTTTGTGACTCTAATTGAGACCCTCAGGCGGAGCAGGCGAGGTCTGGCCGATTGAGAGGGGAAGGTGAATTCAGTCATGGCCTCGAGTTGGTTGAGGTAGAGTCACCTGGGTTTTGAGTTTTTGAAGAATCTTCCAAATAATAATCTCGCCATTTCGATCCATATTGAACTCCGCAATTAGGGCTGTCTGTGTCTATACAATAATTTGGATAGAATTGGAAATAATAAAAAAAAACATCATATGATCTTGTTAATTGCCATATAATTATAGTTGTATTTAGAGTTGTTTTAAACTGAGATTTCTAAAGCCAATCTCTAAGGTTACAAAGGGATCTTATTGATGCACAGTAAACTCCATCCACTGGCTGCATTATATTTATGTAATGCAGCCATTTGGATTGTTGGATCAGATCACCAAGGTGAATTGAATAATATTATTATGATCTCATCTCTACGTTGTAGGTAAATGCAGAAAGGAATCCTTTTACGGCCAGTTGCTTACTTTACTGAACTGAATCAAATCATTTAAGTGAACTGTGTCACATAGCCCAATCTCTACACCGTAAGTGAAGTTTAAGCGTTCCGTGGGCTGTCTAGCTCTCAAAGGGATCTTGTTTACGTGGTATTAGTTAAGGTTAATTGTTTATTTGGGTCGAAAATAATGAGCTGTGGGGGTCGGGGCTGAGATTACACGGAGCCTTTGAGTTTTAAGCTTTTCGGTAGATTCTTGTTTGTCATGAGGTTTTAAGATATATGAAAGATCGGACAGCGGTAATTAGTTCGCCTGGTATACCTTCTTGGTCAGATCATCAGATGTAAGGGTCCTGGAAACGCATGCCTTTGCCGTTTTACTTTATTTAAAAAAAAGCAGCCAGTGGTACGCAGGACATTTTTAAGTGCATCTGTGTCTTTAGCGCAATCTCGTATCCTTGCCTTATTTATTTTAACACATTATTGTACACACGGAAATATAAATAAAAGCAGCATAATAGTCAATTACAAAGGAAGAGCATATCTCTAAAGAGATTTCTTCCAGCAAACCCGTGCCTTCCTGTATCTGATGGAACGACAAACCGATACGATCAGAGTTGGGGATGCAGTGGCTATAACTGAAAGCCACACGGTGAGGGCATCAGAGATCTTGATACCTGAAGGAATTAGTCGCATCTTACAACTCCCAACTAGGGTGGTGCTGTTCGAAGTCATGCGGTTATTCAGGATGTGAGCTTCTCGTTACATACTTAAGGGGGTGCTTCAGACTATTAAACTGAACAAATTTTACTACGGAACCAAAATTTAAATCGCGAAAAAGAAATCAGCTGTTCCATACCAAACTGCAAACTTATCCGTGCCAAATGTATGGGACAGACAGCAGATTTTTTCCCGTTTCAGTTTGATGGTCTGATCAATCTCTTAAAAAACTGTCAGAAAAATTTTGATGTGACAAAGTGGCCATATTTCATGACGTGAGTGGTTTTTCGTACATTTCAACGCTCTGGCGAGCCCTCATACAGAAGCGGTTTTATTACTTATTTTCTTTAGTTTTGATGGTCTGATCATCCTCTTAAAAAACTGATAGTATATTAAGTTGAATCCTGTAGATTCCAGGCCATTTATAGTATGATGTGCTTAATCCTGGGGTTTTTGGGCATATTACTATACACAATAACGATTATGAAGGATTAAAATTAACGGGAATTAAATTAAGACTTTAAAATAATATAGATAGACTTTAATAAATACGATACCTTGACCGTTGTTGGCATTTTTCGACAGTTAAAAGAGCGGTGTGAAAAAGATTAAAATTCTCTCGTTGCACATTGTCCGACTGCCGAGGCCCCGTGCCATTTCGCGGCGACCTTAGAATTCCATTCCGTGTTGGAAAGCAATATATTACGCCTATTATCGCTCCATTTTGCATTATAACCAACTACCTACTTAGTTTGTTGCAAATATTAGCACTCCTTGTTTTACTGGTGACTATTGTTTATGGGGTTCCTTAATTTAATGTATTAAATCCTTCGATCAAAATTTGGATATTTTTTTTATTTATAATTAATGGACTTATACGTTAGCACTGCATTTCCGCCAGTATCAAGTAGTTTAATGGGAGAATCTATCCCAATCTCAGGGATTGTTTTTGGTCAAGAATAAGAAGAGATTGAGGATTGCCGAGCCTCGTGGCAGGCATAAACGCGACGCGCGAAAACCACGCGAGACAAGTGCTCATATCAGTACCTGCAACGTGACTCAAAATAAGAATATTATAACTAACGAGCGTTAACCCGCGACTTCGTCCGCACAAATTATATACCAGATTTTAAGTCAGATCATAAGCTATCAAACAAAAAAAGTTTCATCAAAACCGGTTCAGTAGTTTTTGCGTGATACTCGTTCAAACAAACAAACAAACAAACACACAAACAAACAGACTGACAAAAAATCCAAAAATTGGTGAAATGGAATCAGGGACACCTAAAAACCATATCGTATCTTTTTTTTTGTTAATATCTACAATGCACAGACAAACTTCCTGTTACAGTTTTATAATAGTATAGATGATACGTACAACTCGTACAAGAAACGTTCCAAAAATGGTAGATTCAAAAGTACCCTCAATTGAATATCTAAGTGCAGTTTAAACCTATGCTGAAAATCCCAATGACAATAAACATTTTCTAAGATTTTACAAGAGACATTTGACACGTCATGACCTGCTGAAACCCTAGAAATGCTAAGAGTGAGTATTGCTAAAATCCTATCTCAAAAGGTGGTTGTAGGTATAGCAAGGTTTCTGACCACATTGGAGGGGAGTGCGTATGTTTATGCAGCTTATCATGGTATGCAAATACATCTTGGATAGTGGTTCCCAACCGATGGTCCGCCGACCACAGGTGGTCCGTGAGAGCCTCGGGAGGAAATGTCTTTAAAACTTAAGATTCTTGAACTTTGTGGTCCCTGATAACAACAAAACAATCAAAGTGGTCCTTTGGTCGAAATAAGTTTATGAACCACTGGTCTAGGAGATGATGTCCCTTTGTACCTACCTAATCTTAATGTGACATTATGAAAAAAAAATTTAGTTTAAAAAATTTCTGAAGATTGTACAACGCAAAAAATAACTTTTTCAACTTATTAATAAGGTATAAAATGAAACATGTTCCAGGATCAAAGCTCATGGTTCTCTCAAGTAAAATAATTGTATAAAGAATTACAGAAATAGAAACACTAATTCGAACGAATGAAAACCCAATATTAAAATCAATTTAAGTAATCAGTAACATCGTTATACATTAAAAATAATCTGCGGAACCATTAAAAAAGATACAGAGTTACACTTGACCGATTATTAAGTAAAACATCTGCTTTGTTAATGCAAACTCGAAATGAGCTTTTTAAATTGCAATTTTAACGAGATGCAAACACAGGACGTCTGTAAAGGTCCCTTTTAATTCACTGCCTTCTTCCTAATAAGTGCTTCAAATTGAAATCGTGCGTGATACACTTCCCTTTGCATCTTATCTCACCTTTTCCAAAGTTGGCTAGATTATCTTTTTAATTTTAATTGCTCTTGTTGATAACTGTACCGCTCATTGTATTAACTAATGATACCTCGCTAATATTTCTCCCGTCACGTTTTGCCAGGCTTAGCCTAGTGTGGGGGATAATTGTAAATCATTTTATTGGTTAAATACTGTGATGTCAATGTGCAATACCTATTCTTTGATTTATGAACTAAATGTAATAAACCTACCTAAGTTATCTAAAAATGGTGCTAATTGAAATATATATTTTTTGTATTTATCTTACTGACTTAAAAATGTAATGTATCGTATGGATGTTGAAATGTTAATTATAAGTATTATAAATAATAGGTTATAAATACAGGGTTTCATATTTAGGAGCGTGCTTGAAACCATCAAATCGAGCAATTTTAAAGCCAAATCCAATATCGAGATATTTTTAGACTTTCTCATGAGAAAAAAACTGAGAATTTGGCTTGACGTCGAAAAGGTAAATAGGTAGGTTGGCTGAAAATGAAACGCTCTGCAAGCATCTTGGGTACCCTCCCGCGCTAGTATTATTAATTATTATTATTATTTTTTTAAGTGAAGTTTTGTTAAAATAAAGAAATAAATTCTTAAGTTGAACATTATACAATGACTTATCTCGAAATTTTAGATTTGTTTTCATGCGTTCTACCTATTTACGAAGTTCGGATGGTAGCCACAATATCAAGAAAAAGATACCAAACTCCACACAAAAATATTTGATGCCCTATTCGTTCAAATTGAAAGACGGAGATTAGGGCCAGGCCAGGAGTGCAATTTTTGAACATCACACGTTGTAATCAGCAGTAGAAAATTACTATGGAGATTATGCATCTTTCTACTGCTGATTTGAACGTGTGATGTTCAAAAATCGCACTCCTGTTCATGAATGTTCCATAGATTAAATAAGCGGACATTAGCGAATAACAACAAATTAAACACCGAAGATTAAACATCAATGAACAGTTAGTTCCTCTAATAAAAGTATGACTCACTCAATTCGCAGGACTATTAAAATTGACTAGAAATAAAACATGGCGACTTGACACTTGTGCTTGGAGAGTGCCAATAATTGGTGACAATCTTCGACCGGATACCGATCAATTAGTGTTAGGTCTTGCTCAGGATGGAGGTTAACTGCTGCCGCTAGTGAAGTTGTTGTATCTTGTTATTTACAAGTAATTATGTCAAAGTGTACTAGTACGTTTGATATTTAAATTGATTATAGTTAAACTGCAGGTCTATTTTAATTAATGTCGACATTTTGGGTTAATGTAAACTATTATAAAACTGTAGCAGAAAGTTTGTCTGTACATTGAAGATATTAACAAAAAAAGTTACGATATGGTTTTTAGGTGTCCCCACACGGCTAGCATGCCACCCACAGTAAAACATCATGCGCGCTCTTTCTGGCCTACGTAAAATAATAAAGATGGAGGCACATTTCGACTTATATCGTTTTCTCGGGGGTGGTATGCGAAGCCTACTGATTCCATATCACAAATTTTTGGATTTATTGTCTGTCTGTTTGTTTGTTTGTGTGTTTGTTTGCTTGTTTGTTTGAACGAGCATCACGCAAAAACTGCTGAACCGATTTTGATGAAACTTTTTTGTTTGATAGCTTATGATCTGACTTAAAATCTGATATATAATTTGTGCGAGCAAAGTCGCGGATGAACGCTCGTGATTTATATGTACTTAGGATTTGTTCTAAAATGTGTGATGCAGCGAATGCGTGAAATAAAATGCATATTCGTTTTATTGTCCACGCATAGTACCGACATGATTGGTGGTAATAATAAGTAAATAAGTTACATCTGTGGACCTTACCATTATAATCTTAATGAGATTGCAATTTTAGATTATCGTACGGTAATCGATCGCCCAATTTCATAAATATAGACAGGTAATGCAATTAGCAATTCGGTTATTCAATAACAATAAGAAATAATACCCTAATCATTTTCAACTTTGTATACGGGAACTTCGAAAATCTTTTTTGTAGTCTTATTCAAAATAGGACGTGTGAAATTCAGAAGTAGGTTGTACAGGGTTTACACCTCATTCACCTCACTATTGGAGGTTTCACTGAATTTTTTATTGGTGTGCATTTTATTAAATGCAGGACATTACTATTTTAACAAAGCTATACTGATCATCACGAAAGGGATAATGATAGTGAGTTTTTGTCTATACTTATTCTTTCTCATTTAAAATAGCTAAATGCCTTTGTTTATTTAAAAGCTTTTTAAGAAGCCACACAATCGCCCCAGCATTTTTCTCCTGCGTGACCTATCTCAGAGATCTCAGTCGTGTCCTATCTTGTGTGCACACCCTTACAAACAGATGTCCTACATCTGCCCACCTCCTAATATGAAGTAAGCTGTCGCATTATTGTAACAATGGCCAAGAATTTAACGGTCATTATGCTAATGTTTTTAAATAAAGAATTATTACTTATTCTGAAACCATCTTCGTAGTTATCTAGGGCTAATGACGACTTTTATTTTTATCGCACCTTCTTTTCTGTTTACAATTTATTGTTCGATGTTTGAACATTGGAGTTATTGTTTTTTCGACCGTTTTTTCTTTCGGTTCACATGGTGTGACCATAAACATAATATTACTACCGTAAAAGTTTATTAAGTTTATGGGTGCGACCAGGGTGTGACTAATAGTTTCTTACCAAAATGGGGGTGTTGCTATAAGAATAAATAATAATAGTACTATTTATTATCCTGATGTTGTTACTGTAATGTTATTGCTTCACTGTCGCTTTTTATACTTCCGAATCGCTAATATAAATATTCAACATACGTTTTTGCTATAACTAATTGAATAAAATTTATAAAATTGAAAGCATCGAAATATTTTAAAGGATCCTTATTTTAATATGCTGAAACCATCAAACTGAACATCTTTCTCTGTGGAACCATCATCGAAATGGCGAAAAAATTTGCTGGTCCATACAAAACGGTAAACCTAAGGTATTCTACCCAAATGTATAGGACAGCTGTTTTTTTTTGCGATTTAGTGTTGGTCCAATAAGGGAAGTTGTCCAGTCTGATAGTCTGATCATCGTCTTAAAAAACCGTCAACATATTAAGAAGGTCTCTGTATATTTTATTAAAAACATAAATATACAGTAAATCTAGAGTCATCATATCAGCCGACAGACGTCCACTGCTGGACATAAGCCTCCCCCAAAATGGGGGGATTTGCCATAATCGCCACGCTTGGCAGACGGGTTCGCGATCGCAGTTGGATTGAATGTGTGTACTCAGAGGATGCTGCATCCTCCGGTAGATGCCTTAGTCGCCTTTTACGACACCCCCGGGAGGAAATGGGATGGTGCTATTCTTAGCCTTCTTTCACGGCATCTAGAGTAAATCTGAATAAAAATTAGATGGCGTAATGTTGGTAAAAAACAATACTTAATTACACACACAACACGCACACAATCCAAGCCAGTTGAAACGACGATGACCTGATGAGGTAGCTGGTAGCGACTGGATGATGACGGTCGAAGATAGAGTTTTGTGGCGCATCTTGGGAGAGACCTATGGTTCCTTCTGCAAGCATTAAAATTTTAGGTAGGAAAGTACCTACATGGTGTTAGGGTAAGCAGTTACATTAGTTTAAGGGGTGATTGTACCCCTCATACTTACTGAACAACCGTATGAAACATATAGCAAATACGCAAACAAATATTTAGGACTTCCCATACTAAATGCAATTTGGGCCTATACCTATAGACAAAGTAACATTTCTATTGGCGTAGACGATAGTAGAAATGATAGAATTTATGGATTTGACATTGGCGATCGAAACATTTTGACGTTTGCTTTCGCCACCGTACGTCAAGTCCGTACATTTTTATGTTTTCTACTGTCGTTAACGCTAATCGAAAGATACTTTGTCTATAGGCCCAGCTGATCGAATGTTTGTATAAAAAACCGAACGATTTTTTTTGCGATTTTCCTTTATGTTTCTTTGGGAATGTTGTTCAGTATTATGGGTAATGTAACTGTTTACCCTAACACCCTGTATACTTTTAAAGAAAGATTCACAAAGCAAATTGTAACACTGGTTTCCAGGTTTGGTATTGGTGTGTTAACGGTGATGATGATCACTATTAAAGTTTAATTTAATGTGTTAACCGGTTCCTCGAAACCTCCCAATCGTGTATCAGTAACAAACGAACCGCTGGCTCTATCAAGGGAGAGCGTTACGATAAAAACAAAGGCGGCTTGATTTCAATCTGACAGCTGGATTTATTCGACACCTCGCCGGCGCTGGATCTCTGCCCGCCCCTACGCAGTCGTTGGAGCTGCGGCATACATCATTGCTAACCACCTACCTTTATCTAGATTTTTGATTGTGGAAAGGAGAGGCTTTGTGTAGTGTGGTGGTAACATTGCCGGGTATATTGAACTGCATTTAAAATGTTATTTATAATTCTGTTATTTATGGTCCACATTTTTTAAGGGAATGTTCAGATCATCAAACTGAACAACTTTCTTTGTGGTACCAACCGCGAAATCGCGGAATAAAAAGCAGCTTTTCTATACAAAACTACTCAATGTAAATATAATGGTATATCGGTTTTTTCGTCGCGATTTCGACGTTCGTCCCATTGAGGAAGTTGTTTAATTTTATCATATAATAAGGAATTTGTGTAGTTATAGCAACATTTTTGACCTCTTCAAAAAACGATAAATTTTTTTTCGATAGAGCAGGGTTTGTTTATGTTTATAGCATCCATCATAATTATAATAAGAACTAGATGCACGATCTCATTAAAAGTCTTAGCTAGTCAAACTTATGAACACTTGTGAATAGGCTTCTTCTGGGTAAGCTCGCTACATCTTCGACCCCATCTTTGTCCTGAGGACTGGATTGAGGTCAAGAGCAAAACCATCCGTTATAAAAAAAAAACTTGAGATCTTTACTTTCATTTGCAGATGGAATAATATAGTTTTAAATTCTTGATCGAAGATTTGTTTTTTAGAAGAAGTCAATTTTATTTGACAAAATTCTGTCAGCCAAGGATGTCCGTAACAACGATGGTGTTAACACCTCTCGTGTTTGATGTAGTATAGCAGACAGAAGGCTTTAAATATCTCAAGATCTCAACACGCAAATGTACTATTCCGTTGTCAGTAATGTTAGCAGTTTCCTTTCATGACAGCAGGTTCTCATGTCCTTTCTTTCCCATTCTGTATATTAACAAAACATTTTAAACGAAGTTTTGCTTATAGTGTGAGAAAGGACGTAGCTACTTTTACTCCGAAAATGAAATAAATTCTAAACAGGTGAAGCGGCGGAAAGCTAGCTTCAAGTTTTACATCATACTCAATAACACTATCATTCGAATAGGAATTAAGATATCGACTCTGATATCTTGTAATAGGGGTCTTTGGACCCCAAAGGCGATCAGCAAAATACCATACATTTGAATATCGCCCTGTAATTTACACTGTGAGGTGTCCGACGCTTAAGGCAACCATTTTTCAAATTCAAACTTTATTGTGTGGTAATTAAGATATTTGTGTCTTTGTAGCCAATAATTATAGTTGTTGTTGTATAATTCATGTATCAGTTTATGAATTAGAATGTTTATACCTTTTGAGATACGGATCAATAGATGAACCATATTATATCATTTAACAAAATTGAGGACATTATAACTAAAAAAAATATTTAAAAAAACATTGTGACATTTTACTTCCTTAAATAAAAGAAAATTTAAAAAATAAATTTGTATTATTTTATGCACGAAAGAGGTCGAATAACATTTATTTAAAAAATACTGGCCGATAAAGTGCCAAAAAAAATTTACTAATAGCCATTATTTTAATTAAAAATTGAAAAGTTTTAGTTTTATTCATCAGATGACAAATAGCTTCAACAAATTATTTTCTGAAAATCTAGCCAGTTGTCAATCTAATAGACATTAAAATCTCTTTAGTAAAATTATTGTTCCATTTACTTTTTTAATAGGTACCCAATAAAGTTAAAGTTTTTAAAAAACCTTGATATTCATTATTTAAATTAATAGATAATACATATCTAATACGATTTCGTTTCTACACGATTTTCAAGCCAGACAAAAACTGTTCAGTATTCAGTACATGTAGCAGTTAAAAAAGTATTTTTTCACAGTGACGGGATGCAGTGATAAAAATTCACGAGGTGTAGTCACGATGGCGCATGTCAGTTTATTTTGTGCATAGAATAATATTCCTTTACTAGTCCTCTTTACGTTGTTTTAAGATTTGAATATAGGTATGGTACATAAAATAGAGTATTTTTTTTATTGAGAGTTAGTTGCAAACTTTTGACGATGCATGCACGTTGTTTGTTTATGATTTCATTGTTCTAAAATATTTATACATACTATAAAAAAAACTTCTCGAAATCAATAATCAGTCAGTTTTTAATTTCTAGCTCGATTTTCTTTTCGCGAAAGAGCTTTAATTTATTTTAATGGTTAGGTTAGGTTAAGTTAGGATCGATCTAGATAAGGAGGTTAGCAATGCAGTTATACAACTGAACCTGTTCATAAGTTTGGAAAACATAGCACGCCCATTATCTCATTATTTGTTTCCTGATGTCTAACCTTTACTATACATAATATTGAGAGCACTTTATTGTTCACACCAATCCACTGATAAATATAGTATACGGTTATAGTTATTAGTTATACAGGGTGTAACAAAACACCCTAGTAATACTTAAGGTGCTTTAAACCATGAAACTGAACAACTTACACTATTGAGTCAAAACCAAGAAAAAAAAACAGCAGTGCCATACATTTGAGTTGAGCCGGTACGTACTGCAGTTTTGTATGGGACAGCAGTTTTTTATTTTCCTCTCGGTATTGGCTCCATGACGTGCCGTGCCGTGTGGTGCAGAAGGAACCATCAAACCAATACTTATACCATTAACAATTTTTATTATTCTATGACTGTAGGTTATTCTTTAACTTATAAGGCTCATTATACTTTTACTACTATTAATGTAGATAATTTTCGTGCTAATTAAAGAATCATCTAATTCAATACTTGTTTAACTTCAAATGCTACCAAAAAACCTATCTGTACCGGCATTGGCACCGGGCCGTATCGGAGCGAAGCGGAGCGGCGGAGGCCCGGCCCCTCGCTGACAAGATGGTCTGTCCCAAGATGCGCCACAAAACTCGACCGTCATCATCCAGTCGCTACCAGCTACCTCATCAGGTCATCGTCGTTTCAACTGGCCTGGATTGTGTGTGTGTTGT
Organism: Agonopterix arenella; assembly: GCA_927399405.1. Taxonomy (NCBI): domain Eukaryota; kingdom Metazoa; phylum Arthropoda; class Insecta; order Lepidoptera; family Depressariidae; genus Agonopterix; species Agonopterix arenella. The sequence continues at coordinate 1,994,582 of OV656700.1, read as the reverse complement.
GTGTGTAATTAAGTATTGTTTTTTACCAACATCACGCCATCAAATTTTTATTCAAATTTACTCTAGATGCCGTGTGGTGTCAGCTAAGAATAGCACCATCCCATTTCCTCCCGTGGGTGTCGTAAAAGGCGACTAAGGGATCTACCGGAGGATGGGCAGCAGCATCCTCTGAGTCCACACATTCAATCCAACCGAGATCTCCAACCCGCCTGCCAAGCGTGGCGATTATGGCAAATTTTGGGGGAGGCTTATGTCCAGCAGTGGACGTCTGTCGGCTGATATGATGATGATGATTGGCTCCATAGTGAAAGTTGTTCTGTTTGATGGTCTGAAGCACCCCTTTAAGTTTTACTAGGGTGTTTTGTTACACCATCTACATTTTGGAAAGTTATTTAGAGCATAACGTTCGCATTTCTTAACGTTTTATAACAATATGGCATGAGAGAAGAGAACAGTGGGTGGCGTGAATACAACAGAGTAGCTTGGCAAGCTGAGTTGCAAACAGTCAATCTGTCACACATTGTCATGAACCGTTGCTCTCTCCGCACGCCTACAATGGACATCTCAATCTGAAGCCGGTAATTAGAGGTCCATTAATTAACCTCCCCCCTCCCCCGACAGAGCTGCCCCCCGCCCCGCCCCGTGTCACGGCAGTGCTACGCGACCCCTGAGTTACGAGGTCAAACTGTGAACTTGAACCGAAAGATTTGTGAGGATCTTCTATTATTATGGTTCCCGTTTTAAAATATCTAATCAACTCTCCATAAATACATAAATTTACGACCATAATCCCTTTTAGGGTGGTCAATAACATTGCTACATCTACCTACTAGCTTTAACAAGGCTTACTTTTATCATATTGAACGTTTCGGTGGTGATAGGTGGTGTTAAAAGTGAGCCTTTTGCCACGTGCTTTCGACCAGAAAAACGTTGCATGAGAAATCCTTATCCTTCAAAACCTACGAGAAGAAATGAAGTGATCCATTCTAAGCTGGAACGACACGGCTTACATGCTTCAGTCATACCTCAGGACTAAACTAGGGCAGGACAAATAAGAGAAAAAGACAACATCCATGAAATAGGTCGTCGTAGTCGTTGCGTTGTGCTTTCCAAAAATATATTCTTTGACCTAACCCTGGACTGGAACCGCGTACCGTAAAGCGCAGCGTGAGTAGGCCCCCCACACGGTGGACCGACGACCTGGTGAAGGCGGTGGGAACCCGTTGGATGAGGGCAGTGCAGGACCGTCGTTATAGCGATCCTTGGGCCTCCGCCTATGTTCAGTAGTGGACATCCATCGGCTGAGATTATGATGAACCCTGGAACGACTGATTCATTATCATCAATGCCTTAACTTAATGGACAAAGAATCTTGAAAGGACTTGAAACTGATCTCTTTTCTGATGGATAAAATCAGGGATTAGCGAGTAAAGCCATACGTATTCCAGTAAAGCAATCCTAATCAAAAAATAATCGTTTTTATAGTTCATCCCATATCCTCCTTCAGTCCTTTCTTCAAAGCTCACTTTTTCACTCTCTCCTATCTTGTTAATTTTGTTAAATAACTTGTAACTTGTAACTTGTAACTTGCAACTTGTTAATGTTGTTGTTTTTTGTTATTGTTTGTTTTGTTTTGTTGTTTGTTGTTGGAGTATCCATATTAACCCAACGTTCACCGGCGATTCGCTAATGAAGATATTTGGGGCACTATCTTGCCGTCAATAAATATCTCCCCCCGCCCTCAGCCGCGGGCGAGTCTGAACACCTACACGGCTTTATTACCTCCTTTGTTACGAAATCGATATGTGAGCACACCCCTTTAGCGGTTCTAATGAGTTACGATTAGATGTTATCGGGTTTAGAAACTTAGTATCGCTCAAAGTAATCGTTTGTATAAAAACAAAAGTTCCAAGTTCTAATTCAAGCTCACCAAGATGAGACATTCAGTCGCAATGATTTAAAAAAACATGTGCGATCGAATGGAGACAACGCAAGTATTCAACATCATCAAAACAACAATGAATTAGCAATTCCTTTTTTATTTGAAGTACAAAAATTAATGGGTAGGACAAACAGAGCAGAACAATCAAACGTCGCGCCGAATACACCCCCTAAATGGCAGCTCAGTAAACTTATCCCGAATTAAATTTCTTTTGCCTGAATCAACAGTTTCTCGGAATGTCAATAGGTATCAAAGGACCTAAAATTTTTTATCATAAGCTTCAGAATCTTCTCAAAGGCGGTAGTGTCCCCGTTGTCACCGTAAAAGGTGTGAAATCGAACCACTGTTTTCGTCAAATGCTTAACGTTTTTCTCGACATTCGTTTTCGGCATAGCGACACTTTTTGCTGACTGTCGGCGAAACGATTTTGGTCACTGTCGGCATATTTATGACATACTTTACGAGTTCTCGAAGTGAGACATTCACATTCTTTTGAAGTTTAAGTTTTAGGATGCTCATTTGAGTGATTGTTTTATGATTTGTTTTCAAATTTTGTTCCGGCAACAGCGTTTTAAAAAAAAGTCCTTTGGATGCTTTCGAAAACAAGTAGCGCGAGCTGGAAATTAGAGATGAGTTAAAGAGTAAAGCGATGCTGGGAAACAGCAGAGCAATATACAAAAGGGTATGTTTGAAATTACCTCTACTAAATATAAAATCGACGATTTTAAAAAAATTTTATGGCTATTTTATCGGACATCCTTTCAACCTTTATAAAGAACAAGGCCGATATTTTTCCAGTGATTCAAGTATTGTTTCGTAGCCAACTAAGTATATTTTTGTATCTCGAAATTTTTTGTTGATTTTGACCTACGTTTTCTTTAGGTCTAAAGTAGTTATGTATCCCACGCCTTCAGCGAGCCTTGAGCTCCATAATTACATCCATCACATACTCATGCACTTAATTATCTTCCATCGCACTTCGTTAACGACGAATCTGGAGCGATTAACACTCTCGCGCCTTTTTTCTTTTTACCCGCCAACCAATCCGCCGCCATTTTGCGTAATTGCATTTTAAGATGGCGGCGCAATATGGCCGTTACGATTCATGACTGTTTAAAGTGATAATTAGTCGAGTTAATCTTTTTAAGTATCTCACACGTCTAAATAGGTATGTAGGCACTTATAAGTTTTATTATCTAGATAGTTACATTTTTTTAATGATCTCAATTCTCAATACCAACGCAATAACGCCAATTTAAGCTGCACTCATATAATGAATGTTACCTTCATTTTGTAACAGATATAAAAACAATAAAAAGGTGATATCGGTCATTAAAGCTTATAGGCGAAAGGACAATATTATGTAGGAACTAAGTACTGTAAGGAGGTTGTGTAGCCATAGCTTGCTGGATGGTTTTTATCTATCTATATATATATACTATTATAAAACTGTAACAGAAAATTTGTCTGTACATTGAAGATATTAACAAAAAAAAAGTTACGATATGGTTTTTAGGTGTCCCTGATTCCATTCCACCAATTTTTGGATTTTATGTCTATCTGTTTGTTTGTGTGTTTGTTTGTTCGTTTGAACGAGTATCACGCAAAAACTACTGAACCGATTTTGATGAAACTTTTTTTGTTTGATAGCTTATGATCTGACTTAAAATCTGGTATATAATTTGTGCGGACAAAGTCGCGGGTTAACGCTCGTTTGAAATAAATTTGGAACGTCGAAGAACCCCGGCGCGGGCTTCAATTATTATGGAAGTGAGAGGAAGATCGCTCTCAGGGCTAGAGAGAAAACGTATCACTATAACTAAATAAAATATAAAACAGTCATTAAAGCTCTTTTTTAATTAACCATTTGAGTTACGCCTCCACAGTACCTACAGAAGCAGAAGCACAAAGTACATAGGTACAATTATCGGAAAGCGACACTTTACATTCCGCTTCGTGTTTCGTTTTATCATTATGTCATCATCATCACCATTATCATTAGGTCTTATCGATGTGATAATTAATTTAATTTATTTATTTAATCAATTAACTACTAACATAGCTGTACAGTAGAACTCATAAACAAGGGGGAAATAAAAGGGTCGCCCGCTACCACATGAGTTCAATGTGGTTCAATACCTACCATCACAAACTGTATTACAATAGAATATTACCCAGGTTGATTAAAGTGCTATAAACCCTTCCAACTATTGCGTGCAGGTCCCGAGTAGGTCAGTTGAATCAATTTTTACCCAGCATTTATTTATAGTTGATGGATTATATACCAAGGGTTGGTACATGGCATTTTGTCGGTGCGGATTCGAACCCGGGCCCCCATAATTGGGTGTCCAATTCCATACCTCTCCGCAACGCGCCGCAGACGCTCGACGAATCCGCACGGACAACATGCCATGTACCAATGAGTTTTTCTAATTTATGTACGTAATACCGACTGCTCTTAAACGGTGAAGGAACATCGCGAGGAAACCTGCATACACTATAGAAGAAATTCTGATGTGTATGTGAAGTCTACCAATCCGCATTGGGCACGCGTGGTGGACTAATGCCCATACACCCTCCCTGAGGGTAGGCCTGTGCCCTGCAGTGGGACGTTTATAGGCTGATGATGATACCAAGGGTGAAAATGGGTGAACGAAAACTCTACAAAAGAACGCCTGTCTCTAGTCATCTTATAGGTCCGAAAACTATTGTAAGCAATACGGTGCTCTATTCTGTGCAGAGAACCACACGGCTGCTCGTTCCTGTACATTACTAGACAACATTGGTGTTAATAACGACAGAGTTACATTTAGACGATTATTTTTAATCAAATTAAAGATTGAAAAAAAATTGTCTCGGCCGGGACTTGAACCCGTTCTTCCAAACCGGAAAACCGCGTTATCCAATTTCGCCACCGAGCCCACTACCCAGAGAACGAAATTTTCAATCTGTTGCGTCTTAAGGGGACGTGAGCGCCATCTACTGGTAGTTATTACAAACTAACCAACCCAACCCTTTTTCAATCTTTAATTTGATTCGAAATAGCACAACATGGCTGTAACATGTTTAAAAATCAATAATATTTGAGACTATTTTAAAGTGTCAAACAAAGTATTATTCAATGAAAGCTAGAACACTGCATTCAGAGTTATGTGCAGATGTCGCATAACAAAAACACGGCGTAGCATCCGCAAGGGAACCGCGATTATGTCATTACGACGGTCGGTACGTAAAAAATTAAAGGGCATTTTAGTATGCGATGATACAGGGCAATTAAACGTGAAAACGATGGTTCAGGCGTAGGGCTGGCAGATGTAGAGTGGACGACCAACTATATCGGTTCTATATTAAAACCTTAACCGTAATTAGTTTTGTCTATTATGCGCCTTGGATGAAAGCAAAATCCAATGCAAGAACTATTTTTTTGACTGACGAAGGATATAGAAGGTAATAGATAAGTTCAGGAGCGCAATTCACTGCGTCAAATTGCTGTCAAAAACATAGATGAGCTCGCATTCTTCAGATCGTCGAAGGTTTTATATAAGTTTGACACATGAAATTGAAAGCTCGCCGATGTTTCAACGACGAATTTAAGGTTGTGACGATGTTTGCGCTTAGTGAGTTGCATTACTGTTATTAGATATTAGGTATATACCTACACAATCATACAAGATTAACGAGTTCAATCTATAAGGTAAGTGGAAATGTTTCAAGGCCATAATACGGATCAAATTGGCGACGTGCATAAAAAGGGCTAGGTCAGATCCCGAAACCGATAAGCATGCATGAAAGGACTGTTGAATGTGGAGGAAGCTAGAGAGGTTTGTCGGGATTGTAGCAGGTGGCGATCCGTTGTCCCTGCCTACACTAGTGAAAGACAGGCGCATACAAACAAGAATTAAAGGATTCTGGATCTGGAACTATTCTGGATAAGATTAGAAAGATGATGGCCCACCTCGTCAAAGAAGAGATACAAAAGAAAGAAAGCATTCCAGTAACCTTCGACCTTAGTCTTACGTGTCTTGTGCCTCTGAATCCTCTAAGCTTGTGCACAATCAATAAGTCTAAAGCACCTAAAGAAATTGCCACCATTATTATCATCATCTTATGCTCTTGTAGGTGGAGTATTCCCCAATCCCGTCTCTTTAATCCTGTCGCTAGTGTCTTGAGTTCTTTATACGACACGAAATCAACCTTTAAATGACCATTGTGCCATAATTCCGTATCGATCAAAAAAACAATCTAAAGTCGTTGGCAACCCTAAGCGCACAATTAAACGTGAAAAACCGAGTTCGCCGCGGTTCGGGAGTCGTCGCGCGATCGCATAGCTCAAATATCGGCTTTGCTGCGCCCGCGCCGCCACTACGCCTCGTATCGATGCTGTTCGGCGCAATAACACTTTTTTGGGTAATTGGGGACATATATTTAACAGTTGGCTGGTAATTGCTTGGGTTTTGATAAGTTGAGAGACTTTGAAAGCATCGGTATTCGATAAGGACGACTTAGGTATAATAAGGTTTCTTTTGCTGTGTTTATTTGGGAAAAAGGTTAGCCACGCAAAGTTTTATGTTCTAATGTTTATTATGTAGGTTTGATATCGAGGCTAAAACTAAAAGTGAACCTGTTAACAAGTATAAATGGTCCAACTTAATAATTATGGTCACAATTTTTAAGAGTATAGTCAGACCATCAAACTGAACAATTTTCTCTACTGGAGTGCGATTTTTGAAACTCATTCTTTGAACTCAGCAGTTGAAAATGTCAATATTACTATGGAGATATGCATCTTTCAAAAATCATACTCCAGGAGTGCGATTTTTGAAAGTCAAATCAGCAGTAGAAAGATGCGTATCTCCATACATTTTCAACTGCTGAGTTCAACGTATGAGATTCAAAAATCGCACTCCTGGACCAACGTCGAAATCGCGAATAAAAATGCTATTTCGTACAAAACTGCAATCCTACTTGACCCAAATATGTGGGACAGAAGACATTTTTGTTTGCAATTTTACTCTGGTCATATAGAGAAAGTTTATTCAGTTTGATGGTCTGATCATCCCCTTAAAAACGTCGTCAGGTAGGTATATGCTCTAATTGGCAGTAAATAGTTGAAGCAAAGTTTCTGACCTCACTGAAACGGAATATAGTTCAACATGTTTAAATAATTAAATGTGTATGGTATTAGTAATTAATTTTAAATTAAAATACATAATATAAATTAGTAATAGGGTTGTAAGCACTAAGTTACTTGAAGCAATTCCCTAGGCTAGATATATTTATTTATAGCAGCAGCCGCCAGCGGCTAGAGGGCATTTTTGTCACAAATAGTAAAATAAATAACGTTATGAAAGATAATTGAATGAGATATATACGTGTAAACTTAAGTTATAGACACAAAAACTTTAAAGTTCATTAACTATTAAGCAGGGCCGTCGTATGAAGGGGCCCTTGGATACACTTAGTTTGAGGACCTCTTAATAAAACAAAAGATAACTTTTATATACATATATTAGCCTTTATAACACCCTTAAAGATTTCAGAATAGAACTATATGTCAATAAGTGATAGATAAGAGATAACATATCAATATCATCTAGTAGGTAAATAAGTTTTTAAAAAAATTCAAAGTTGCTTTGGTCAGTTTCCTTTTAATATTCAACCTAAAACAAATTTTTCAATTCAATTCAATTCAATTCATTTATTGCTTTCATGTACAGTATTAAAGGTCTTATTATATGGTTAGGTACAGGTACATGGTGAGTACATGAACCCTGTTGATTAGGGCATTGCAAATAAGAGTCATGCAAGATAATTAACACGTTCCGGGACAGTGACCGCCTATAGCCGTGATAACAATAAAAGTTCTATTGTGTCTCGTTCACTGTCCCGGAACGTGTTAATATCAATTACAACAAATAACTTTTAACATAAATAAATTGATTTACAGATAGCTTTGGAATTATAAAATTTTTGTATACATTTAAAATTGTTAATAAAATATTGTTAGGTATATTAATTTTTTTTTTATAACATCTATCTATACTATTATAAAACTGTAACAGGAAGTTTGTCTGTACATTGAAGATATTAACAAAAAAAAAGTTACGATATGGTTTTTAGGTGTTCCTGATTCCATTTCACCAATTTTTGGATTTTTTGTCTGCCTGTTTGTTTGTGTGTTTGTTTGTTTGTTTGTTTGAACGAGTATCACGCAAAAACTACTGAACCGATTTTGATGAAACTTTTTTTGTTTGATACCTTATGATCTGACTTAAAATCTGGTATATAATTTGTGCGGACGACGTCGCGGGTTAACGCTCGTAGGTATATATAGGTACATATAACAAGCTTTTTGACGTCATTTCTAACGTCACTCTACCACCGCGTCGGAAGTCGTTTTGCTGTAGAGAAGATGCGGCAAGATTCTGTATCTTATCGAATATCCCTGGTGATGTAGATTGTATTAATGTATTCTTACAGGATAGATAGATAAATAAAGTATCTCATTAAAGAGCTGTCCGCACGCCTAATTGAGTGCACAGGCGAGAGGAGAGCTGGCAGCTTCCTCCGGCAGCGGATAAGCCTAGCAATCCAGAGGGGGAATGCTGCCAGCCTCCTGGGTAGGGTGTCCCAAGGTGAGGCTTTAAATGAGGTATTTTGTTTATAGGGTTTTTATTAAGTTTATTCTTTTTTCCTTATTTATTTTGTATTTTTATTATGAACCTAATAAAAGAATGTCTATCTATTTATCAGTCGTTAAGATATTTCTGTCAGCATCATCTCGTTGATTTTGTCTAAAGAAAAAATAAAGGATATAATTTTCCAAGGTTTAAATGTATGGTTTCAAGGCCCCCTGAAGTGGGGCCCTGGATTCAATACCTTGCGTAAAGAGGGAATTGACTATAAGTTATTTTCGGATCATAATGTTATGCACTGTGTATACCACAACCTATACACATAGGGTAAGTATGGTTACTGGTTATTGATATTATTTCAATATTTATGGCGAATACAATGTCGGTAATATAGTGATATATCTTCACATTCAGTAATATGTTAGCTAGCGGTTATAAATTGTTTGTTTTTGCGGCAAGCTATAAATTAAAAAAATGCAAATTGCAATTCTATTTTCATATAAATAGAACTGCACTTTGAGCTGGACTTTTTTTGCTGCTTATGTTTTTGGTGTATATTTGATGGATTTATTGCATTTTTAAAATACCTTGGGCTTACTTTTTTAGTTCTAGGTTTAATCGTTGAAGATAAAATTGAAACTTCAATATATTTTAAAATTTAACTTTGTTTAAAACTTGCGTCGATGAAGTAGTAAGTAATCTTTAGACATAGATAGATAGATAGATAAACAATAGACATAGTCATTAGTATTTATCAGTTTTTGCACGCGATTTAGTCCGCGTGGACATTGATGTGTCCTAAAATGTACGCACGGCGACACATCAAGCTATAAAAACAATATATATATATTGAGAAACCGCCTCCTTTTTTGAAGTCGGTTAAAAACCAAAATAAGCTAGCCGCGCGAAGGACGAGTAACGTATAACGTCTCGCGGCCAGCTTATATTGGTTTTGTATACCTAGCTTGTTGTGTCGCCGAGTGTACTTAGTAACCCTCTATGTGCCATTCTAAGATGTAGTTATGTATGTTATGTACTCTATCGTAAAGCTGTTTTAGCATGAATCCGGAACATAAATACATGTATAGAATACTTCAAATCTGTTCGTAAAAATCGAAACAATAAAACCAATACTTTCAATGAGATAGCTATCTATATGCAAATTAACACACAAGTAGGTATACCTATGGAAAATTTCACACATGACGAGTGACAATTGAAATTCTTGACTTGTTGCTTTTTGCATTCATTTAAATCCATTTTCTGTATGGTTATTGTTGATTGTTTTGTCTGTTTGTTCTGGAGGATGGGGAAAAGGACTTCGTTTTTTATATGAAGTAAGTGCTGTTGTGCATCGTTTTTTTAAATAAAGTGAAAAAATAAAATTATATTTATTATTTCCTACTCTCCATTTTTAACATCTTTCATGATGGCATGCATATACAACGAAATAACTTTCTTCTTATTACTGCATTTTAGTAATAATCTAGTACCAACTTTAAAAATACATAATCCTTCTAAACCGGGTTATATTTATTCACGAACAACTTACATCAAACATGTAAAACATGTAAAAATATCTTTATGAAATAAATGAATGAATGAATGAAATATACTTTATTTACACCAAAAGAAAATACAAGAAAAAAAATGAAAATAATTATTTATTAAAATAAATGATTATGATTATGATCATCCTTGTATGTATACCATAATTTAGCAGACAAGGAGTGCGATTTTTGAAAATCACATGTATAAATAAGCGATAGTAAATGCCCAGCAAACAATTAGGTCGTATTAGGCTTAGGCCCCCATTTATATGAATATTTTGACTTATAACTGTAATTTCGTCAAATACTGGTGCTTTATGCGTCTAATGTTCGACTATACCTATACGACTAAATTGTTAGTTGGGTGTCAACATTGAAAATATCACGATTCAAAAATTCAACAAAATTCAAATTTCAACGCTTAATCGTATGTGTAGATATTATTATTAGGGGGGGTTTTTGGGCCTTGACAGGCTTGCTGAGCCTGTGCCACGTAGACCATCGCTGGTCCTTTGTGAACGCCGTTTTTTAAAGTTCCTTACCAATCCCCACTGCGGCCAGAAAACGCAGTAGATTCTTCATAGGGATAGTTTGTATCTCATCTGGTGACAGAACCTGCCTACCTAGATGAGTACTACGTTTGTACATCAGGGGGCCACAGTCACATAGAAGGTGCAGAGGAGTCTCCATTTCCTCCTTGCAGAATCTGCAGCCGGTGGTGTCACTTAGTTTCAGTGTGTTCATGTGCTTATTTAATTTGCAGTGGCCTGTGAGTGACAAATGTGTAGATAAGCCTTAGAGAGAGTTTTCGAAGTAAATTCCATGAACGGAAGTGTGCTATAGTATTGGTTCATGATTGTAACTGAAGTTTTCAGTATACGGCGACGATTGTGTCATCTATCAGAATTCACTCTTCTCAGAAAACTCTTTTAGAGTTAAGCTCGCCTTTGTACATCACGACTTGTTGTAATTTTTTTTTTTTTCATAATTATGTTTTTGTGTACAATAAAGAATCTTTCTTTCTTTCTTTCTTTCACTCTATTAGCCATAATTTTCAAATAATTCACAAGAAAAACACGAGCAAACTCACATGAAACTAATAGTCAAGCAATATAACAGAACAAGATAAGCTATTACAGCCTAAAAAGGAATCAAATAACAATAAAAATGTGTCTGGGCTGTCTATATACTACAGATAGTTCTAACCAAGAAATCGCCTCATCAGAGCTCTGTCTCTACTGAAATAAGAATGACAATAGCTTGATTGACGAGACCTAGCATATGGAAAGAGTTGTAGCATTTCTATACTCCATTAAGATTCTTTTCACGCGGTCGAAAGCCAATAAATCAACGTATGCATGGATAACTATTGAACATGCGCGTTTATCTGGTTTAATTTTATCTTTTAGATACAGTTTTCCTGTTTTTAACTGTATAAGTTATTATTTTCCAATGATTAAATCGATGATGATGATTGATTTGATCTGGTCTCCGACCCTACAAAGCAGCTTCCTGGTTTCCAACTGGACCGAAAACCGTGGGCTTGCCTGAATAGAATTAGAACAGGAGTCGCTCGGTGTAACTACCATCTTCACAAGTGGGGCATCAAAAGCTCACCCGAGTGCGACTGTGGTGCTCCGGAGCAGACTATCGAGCACATAGTGAATGAGTGCCCTGGCAGAAGATTTGACGGTGGAACCCGGGAACTAAACGAACTGACCCCGAGAGCCAAACTATGGCTTAAAACTATTAACATAAACTTGTAATTTCCGCAAGAATAGAAAGCCATACGAATAATAATAATGATTAAATGGCCGCGGCATCGGCATCGCACTGTAGCGTAGTAGTAGAGCTTTTAGAAATTATCACCGAAGCTGTGCAACATCAGATCCGGTCAATTATAATAAGAAGAAAAGTAACAGAATAGTTTATCAAAGAAACATCAAAGATTTAGTTTGTATGGATGTTTTGTTCCATTTACCTCCCACGATTTAAAAAAAAAAATTTTTTTCACACCCTTTTTGTTGTTTGGGAGCTCGGGAGGGTCGAAAAAAAAATTCTTTTTATAACTACCTCATTTTTGTTTTTGGGTTACTGTTATCTGTGTTCATGGCAAATTTCGATTCAATAGGTGCAATAATGAGCGAGTAATTGAGGTAGGGAATACAGACCGACGGACAGACAGAAGGACAGAGAGATAGAATGGACGAAAGAATAAGTTCCTTGTTTGACTACGGAACCCTAAAAGGACTATTTATATACATACTTGTAGGTCTCGGATTGTTCCATCAGATAAGATATCTATACTGGAATTAAGGGACAGCCCTCCGCAAACGGTGCACTCAGACCATCAAACTTAACAACTTTTACTAGGAGCCTACCTCAGGAAACGTGAAAAAAATCATGCATTTGAGTCGGGTAGGTATAACAGTTTTGTATGAAACAACGGGTTTTTTTCCTTAAACCCCGCATTAGAGCGGCCAGATATTTCTCTGACAGCAAGTGCTTCACCTTTCTTCATGAGAGGAGGCCTTTACCCTGCAGTGTGATCTTACAAGCTATCATAAATAAACAGTACTAAAAACACTAGAAAAAAATGCTTGTAGACACGTAAAAATTATCAGACCATGAAACTGAACAACTTTATCTATTGGACCAATGTCGAAATCGCGCTGAAAAATCAACTGTCCCACACCCACACATTTGGGTCGAAAAAACGTTAAAGTTGAACAAGGATTATAGGGTGGTCTGTGACAAAAAGCGATTCCAAAACCAAAAGCTAAGTTGGTGGCCACCCCGAAGGTAATATATAGCGGAGTTTATTGTATTTATTAAACCATAGATAATTTAGTTATCGGAACACGCCATGTGCGTGCATACTTGCCTAGTTATAAAAGTTAATTGGCAAAGACAGTAGCCAGCTTGTTTAACCTGGGTGCGGTGGTGTAACATTGTTATCGTACTATAATGATAATTTGTGTGATTAGCCATGCTTGTTGGTATTTTTACATACTTCACTTCTGCGCTTTTGGGTCGGACAGAAACTTTACTGCAACTACCAACTACCTTTTTAAGTAATTATACTGTTGTAGCAAGGCTGTTTTGTAGTATAAGGGTTTAGGGTGGAATGATGTGCCAAGTGGTGAAGTGTTACCTTTTTCGAATGAAGTAATGTACCAAACGGAGTACTAACAATATTAGAAGGAAAATAATTTTTTTTTTAATTACCTATGGGTTTGCTCTTGACCTCAATCTAGTCCTCAGGACGAAGATGGGGTCGAAGATGTAGCGAGCTCACCCAGAAGAAGCCTATTCACTCGTAATTTAAAGGAATTCGGGTTGTAAGCGCTCGGAAACACTGACGCAGGCAGGGCGTTCCACTCCTCACTTCTCAGGAAAAGAAATAGGACTAAAAAGCTACTAAATTCTTATATTGCCTAATGGCTTCAAATCTTGACTTTAAAAGCCTTTTTGGAAAAATAACTATGAATAAACTAAGAATATTTAACATTATACCTCTAAGATTGTATTAAATTCATTTACACAGTCCAAATTACACTAATTTAGTACTGAAAATACTTAAAACAATCACACTGGTGGTGGTGATCGATGGCCAGCTTTTCGCCAAAAATATAAGGGTAACCGAATAAGTCCTAAAGGTTACCTATTCAGACATAATGGTGAAGTGGATCATTCTATACAATATCGTCAGCGCGTTTATTTTGTCATCGCAATCTCTGTATGATGATTATGATGAATTGTATGAAGAATGTATTGGACATTTGGTGTCGTGTTGCTTTATTTTTATAGTCCACCTGTAGATATTGTCGGAAATAAGTAGACAAAACACGTCTCCATTCGTCAACTATACAGGGTGAAATTGATATCATTAGCATCCTTTTAAACTAAGAGTCTACCCATCAAACTGAACAACTTTTACTATGGAAGCAAAACGACCGGAGCAAAAAATTTCACCCTGTATAAACTGTAATCCATTCCAAACTTTTAGTGTAGTCTTCTTTTTATAGACCACCTGTAGATATTGTGTGAAATTAGTAGACAAAATAAGTCTTCGTTGGTCAACTAAACAGTAATCCATTCCGAACTCTTACTGTAGTCTTCTTTTTATAGATCACCTGTAGATATTGTCGGAAATAAGTAGACAAAATACGTCTTCATTGGTCAACTACGGTAATCCATTCCGAACTTTTAGTGTAGCCTACTTTTTATAGACCACCTGTAGATATTGTGTGAAATTAGTAGACAAAAAACATTTTCTCTTTGGTCAATCGATTAAACGGTAATCCATTTCAAACCCTATCAGCTTAGGAATAAGATAAAAGACCTCGATACCTTCGAAGAAATTGTGGGGTATTTCACAAAATGCGATAGGTCAAATACCTTGCACCGGTACACACAATTAGAGTTAAGTAATAAATGGGACATAACTGCGGTTAAAGAATAATACAACTTTATCTTCTAATTAAATGTTAATAAACAAAAACATAGTTAGGCGTGTGGTGTTTGCTGCGAACTTACGGCGTTTTGCAACATTTTTTGGACAATCTTTTTTAGGGTTCTATTAAACTTATAAGTTATCGACATTGCTTATGGATTGGAATTGATGAAGCTTGAATTCAAACTCATCGAGGAAGGTAGTCGAAAAAATGGAGCTAGAAATAACCACGATTTAAAAAAATATTCTTCCAGAAAAATGTTTTTGGGAAGGTAAAGAAACCTCAAGACAAACATTATCAAATATAAAGGGTGAAATTGATATCATTAGCATCCTTTTAAACTAAGAGTCTACCCATCAAACTGAACAACTTTTACTATGGGAGCAAACCGATCGGAGCAGAAAAAAAATCTGCCGTTCCATACTAAATTGCAATGCCTACTCGACTCAAATGTATGCAACATCTCCTCTCAACCCTCTAGTGTCAAGTATACGCGCATGAGACGTCGAATGGTCCACAATGAGTTCAAGTAGTGGGCTGTTGACACGGAGTTCGTGGGTTCGATTTCCACCTAGTGAAATGTTAGTTTGTGAGTTTTTCCCCAGTTGGTCAGGACAGTGCAGGCTGAATCATCTGATTGTATGACAAGAACGATGATTCCGTACTTCGGAAGGCACGTTAAGCCGTTGGTCCTGGCTACTATTTCTGTTGGTAGTAGTCGTTACATAAAAAACGACGGGAAACCAGAGGCGGTTTGAAATCTCTGACTAAGGGCTGGACCAGGGCATGCTGCCGACACGAAAAGAAGAAGTCCAAGTAACAATACCAAAATACCACCGGTTTATCTGGAAACTGTTTATGGGGTTCTTTTTTTTTACATTTTGATACCCATTGTAAAAAAAATAAAGACATAGGTAATAAATTAGCTTTGCTACCAATTACGAAAACTTCAAGTTTTCTAGAACATTGTCAACTAATCAAATGCATCGCATTGCCAATATGCGATGTAATCAACTTTTATTTTCTGCCTGAATAAAAACCTCAACTTTATAAGTCAGAGCTACAAGCAACTTCTGGAGATGACAAAGAGACAGATGGCTCAATTGACACTTCAGAGAGAACAGCTGATCAGCCAGGCTCAAGTCACAAGCGGAAGCGATATCGTGTCCGTTCCCCACCGCCACTGCAGCGTGCATTCGGTAGCCGCGACAAAAACTGCCCGGACCTGTTGTAACGGCCGACGCGGGCGCATCGCCCCGCGATGCGGCCGTGACGTCACGACGAATTACACAGAGCTGATATTTAGAAATAAATAGTAATTAACTTTAAGCGCCTGAAGCATAATTCACTAACTTTTTGTCGTATGTCGTATTTTCGAGTTGTTCCAAAAGCTAATCGTTACCTACTTTCAATTTGCAATAGTTAAAAAATTTCAGAAATCAGAAATTTTGAACTGAACTGTGAACTGGAACTGTCTTGCTGGACCTTTTATTTTCAAAGGTAGACAGATTTACCCCTTGACATCTTGACCTTACGTAAAATCCAACCCTAAGGGTGCCTGTCCAATGTCCATTGATGCGCAGCTTGCTGGCGGAGCGGAGTAACGAGGAAATATTAACCAATCAGCATAAGCATAAACATATGCTCACGACTATATTCCCCGAGGGCAGTCAGAGATATTCTGAAACCTCAGAACATCCACGATTAGCCAATCAGGATTGCATAAAATCTCGGCCGAGATTTTGATTGGTTAATATTTCCTCGTTTCTCCGCTCCGCCAGCAGCTCCGCGTCAATGGACAGACAGCCTTATCCCCCTTGTATCTCTTTTGGTGCAGACCAAAACCTTTTGCTACAAAGTAACATAAGGTTCAATAAATCTCCAATGAATCAGTGTTGTAACAACTCTCCAGAAGGCCAACACAAAACTGTTACAAAATAGTAATTTTTATGAAAATCAAGTAGCAATTAGTTAAATAAGCAGCTCTGCTACCAGCCGCGTATTAATTGCTATATTGATGAGTTATGGCTGTTAATTAGCGATTACACCAGTCTCCGTCCCGCTTCAGTGGCTGCGTTTCTCTCTCGGTGCGAGGGGGACATGTGGGTCACGTCATCATCAGCTTCCAATATTCGTGGGTCAGATGAGTGGAACGTAAGCAACTCCTCATGGATGGTAGTACCACAGCATAACTATATAGTCCTTACAGTACGGCAACGGATGTACTAGCGCAGAGCCACGGAGGGGGCCTTGCGGAGAAGCGGGCGGCGGGGGTCGCATCCCGAACTCTGTATGAAGAGCTTGGGATTGCCTTGCATATCTGCGCATGACAGCGTAAGTACACGGGCGCGGTGGCGTGGGGGGTGGCGGCATGCCCCCCATCAAAAGCGTTGCCCTATATAGTAAAAATGTGGTAGTACAATGTAAATGCATACAGACGCGCGCAATACACACGACTCAAGATAGTTTTGGGGTGGATGAGTGCGGCAAAATGTGTCTACCTAACAGATCAAAGATATCAAGGTTAAAATAGGTTAAAACCTTTCACCATGGTCTTGAATATCCAACTGTTGGGGGTTTGTTTTATCGGGTGCAGGTCCACTGTAACTCTTTAAACCGGACTCACAATACTAGACACCAAATAATGACTGTTCTGTCTCGGACCCACAACGATTATAAAGAAAAATCAAATATCCATGGTGATCCTCATCATCAGCCTATATTATGTCCTACTGCAGGCCACTGGTCAGTCCACCATACGTCCAATGCGGATTGGTAGACTAAATATACGCATCAGAATTTCTTCTTTAGCGTATGCAGATTTCCTCACGATATTTTCCTTCACTATTTTGAGAGTAGTCGGTATTACGTACATAAGTTAGAAAAACTCATTGGTAGATGGAATGTCGTCCGTGAGTATTGGAACCTAGACCCTCATGATTACTCAATCATGAGGCGAGTTGCGAGCGCGCCACCGACTCTCAAGAGGGGAAATCCAGGGTGATAGCCTATTTGGAAATCAAAGGATATTATCTGTGGTCTAGATCTTTTTCTATTCAACATTAACTACGCTGGATCTTATTAATATTAGAAATTAATAGTCAATAAGGAAGCTCATTCAATTATGAAAGGTTACCTGATTCCCATAATTGAAAGGTTACAATCATTTACAGAATGGTAACTACCATACTAAGTGCACAATGATGTAGTAAGTACACACTAATAGGTATAGGATGCTTATTAATTTGCATGTGTTCTGTTTATTTTATATCAATTTTCTAAGACACGCTGTGTGGCCTAATGCAAATGTGTACAGTTTCTATAAAATTCATTGTAATTAAAATAATAGTGAGAATGAGCGTATGAAGTATTAAAAACAATGTTTGGATATTGTCCTCTACCATTTGTTATGTTACATTACAATAAGTACCGACTACGATTTACCATGAATGCTACAACTTTCCTCGCGTTTAGGATTTGTTTCAGTTTTGATAAGGAATTCGTTGGATGTCGTGTAAGCATGACAATGACAAAGTAATGAGTTTTCTAGACAATCAATCAAATCAGCCCACATCAACCCACTACTGGGCATATGCATCCCTTTTATTGCGCCATTCCTCACGGTCCTGTGATAACTGTTTACCAACTCGACAGATTTCGGACAGTAAATTGACTTCCTTGCTTATGTACCTACTGAGCCTGGAGTACAAGAACCAATAAAAAAAAACATTGGATTTGAAACCAGGAAATGAGAGTGACATTCGCTAGCGTAGGAGACACAATAGAGAATAGAACTGTACTACCTCATGTCCAACTACTATTGCCAACCCTTCTGCCAAGCGTTATGTAAAAAAGCAGTAACTGCTTTTGCTCATGGAGTACTGGACCTCACCCTCATTCATAAGAGAAGGCAATTGTGTGTGAGATGGTGTCTAACAAACGAATATTACTTGATGATATGAGTCCAGAAGTCACGTCTAACTCACAAAATCAAGTTACGTTCGACTTCTCAACAATAGTAACGGATCCATTATAACTATGCGCCAGCACATCGTCACGTGCACTGATCTACGTGATCGATTTCACACCTACCACCGCAACTGTTACAATTAAACGACTATTAAACCCACAGATAATTGTCAGTTACAGTAAACTTGTACGCTATTGTGGTCGCGGAGCATTGTCCTGGACTAACAGACGACATGAGACGTGATGGTAAAGTAGTATTTGTGCTGGACGATGGTAGGGTGCAAGGTGTCATAAATACAAAAGACACACGTAAAGGTTAAACATCAAAGACCTGGTGATCCAAGTGATCGTGCAGATGCAAATATTTGATATTGCACAAGAATGTGAGAGTTAGAAAACTTCTGAAAACCAGAAACATATATTTGGTCTATGGTAGCGGTAAAATCGCCCCGGTCTCATGCTCCTACTAAATTCACCTACTGGTGAGGCCATAAGAACATACAAATATCTGTAACTTTTCATATCAAAAAGGCATCATATCCTAAAAAGTATCCAATAATTCATATTATTAATCTATGCTAATAGGTCTCAAATAAGGCGACTATAGAATAACATTTCTGTTGTTTGGTTGGCTCCAAATTACATAAAGTGAAGTGACCATAAGTTATTTTTTATTTTAGGTTACAAAACCTGCCTAAAACCACCCAACCTTACTTTATCCCCTTTACGTTTAATTGACAAGTCACGGCATTGTGGAACCTTGCCTGGTTATGATTAGGCTTAAGATGGAAGCGTCGTACACGCTTTAAAGGTAGTTGCTAATTTTCTGATCTCTTTTAAAGAGAAATGGAATCAATTTAAAAAAGAACTGTAACCAGGAATGAATTTGCTGCATGACCCCACCAGCACCAGCCACAAAAACCTTAATAAGCCAGTAACAGCGTTATAATAGAGTTGGTAACGCGCAATAAATCCATCTACCCACTAGTACCCGCACGTATTGTAATCCAGAAGCGGTCACGCTATTGGTCACTATTTGCATGTTGGAGGCTATGCGCTAATAGGAAGCTGACCATGATTTCACTCCGGATATGGGACACGTAGATACGACGTATACGAATTGAATGACTACAGTGGGATGAGCACGTGCGAAAGGAAGCAAGAGTTTGCATGCCCAAGTAACTGATTAAAAAACATGAGCTGAGCGAACCTACAAAGAAGAGGGACAGCGATGTAGAGGTAGACTGAAGTAAAACGGATTTAAGATGGCGTGGATAAAAGTGGCAACTCTCGGAGTACAAAATTGGAGAACGTTGGACTGAGATAGATTACTGATGGTAACGCTAATGGTGTTGATAATGATTTGACACACGAGATCATAGCATAAGCATATGCCCACGACTATTTTCCTCGAGGGCGTAATCAGTGACTCTGAAACCTCAGAACATCCACGTTAAATAATAGATTACCTCAATGTCATCTCTGACATTAGCGATCTTAGGGTAGATGAAAGTAATAGGACTGAGCATTAGCTATGGCAGTAAGATAGTAGACAGACAAATGGGCATACCAGGTAAAGGACTGCAGAAATTAACAAGCAGTGTTGGTGGAAAGTAGAGTAGCCTAAACCCTATATAACGCATGTCAATCGAAAGATAATGTAAATGCAAAGACGGCACTTGTAGCTACGGAACAAGGATATTGTTATATGTAACTACTAAATGGCGGGTAAAAAGTAGATATTAGCATTTTGTATTTTTAATGTACAAAATTCTGATTTGCAAACAATTAAAATCGCACCAAAATATATTCCGCAGTTTTGCGTTATGCTCAAACCAACAGATAAAAAATGTAGAACACGTTTGTTTTGTAATTTGTATGTTAGTTTACTTATAAGCTGAATGCTGGTCACCCTAACGAATATGCAGATATGTGCGCGGACGCAACTATTAATTTATGATAGTTTCGCAACATTTTTTACCAAGTGTCAAGTGATAATAAGCTTGTTTTGCATACTTATCGTAAGTATGTCTGCATTAGGAAATTGATTCAAACTGCATTTTTTCGTTCATCCGATTAATTTGAATATGCTGCTCCTACAACGTAAATGCAACATTTATTTTAATATTCTGATTTACATTTTCTAATGAGATTTCATTTTATAAGGTCACTTTTGATTTAGTATCTAGCGCGTTAACATTTTTTGTATGAGTACAATGTACCTGTAGACTTTTGAGCCACCCTATATAGAAAACATCGACTTCATGAAATGTTTAGACGAATTAGACGAAAAATAGATCCAAAATAATAATAACATACATAGAAAGAGAAAAAAATAACCTTTTTTGACAGACATACGAATTGAGAACCTCTTCCTTTTTTGAAGTCGATTAAAAATGAATAATAAATATGTATGTGACTTTTGCTATATCACGGAATTTAAAAAAAACTGAGGTCACAAAAGAAAAATGTAAAAAAAAAATTATAAACTTTATTAAATGTAAAAGTGTTAAAAACGTATGACATTTTTTTGTATAAGTATAGGTAATTTTATTAATAAACGTATTTAGCGACTTTGTTGCAAAATTAACTCAACTCCAGTTACAGATTTTTTACTTGCCAACTTACAAAGAACAATCTTGAACTAATAGAGGCAGAATCGGTACAGATGCTACTCGTACTGCATTCTCTCATCTACAAAAATTAAAATCGATCAAAAAAATCTAAAAACGTTCCCGTGAACGATCGATCGAAATTTTAAGTCAACCAGCGCATGCAGTTACCGTGTCGCTAATTCAGACGCTCTCCTTTTATTTATGTCTTCATACAAGCCGCCGATAGCCCCTAATTACGCCGCCACTGCAAAAACACTAATCGCACATCGTACTCTATTCGACCACATACCAAATCACCGCAGGATTTTACTACGTACCACAAAAAACAGCCCTAGTGTTTCACCAACTCAGTTGGAATTACATTGGTAACTAAATGCAGTTACGACGTTTATGTTCGTCCGGATTCATTAAAACTATTTAAGGAATGTCGTACGTGCTTTGAATTAAGTCGCAGTGAATTCACCAATAAAGCTCTGAATACAAGATCACTTTTGCAATTCAATGAAATCTTAATGCAGTTACGACGTTATTCCCTTTGGTAATTAAAAATAAGCCATTATTTGAATTTGAATCTTAAAGCTGAATGCTAAGGTTGGCTTTTCGTGATGTTTGTGGGACTGATAGGATCATTGTAGTGTAAGATATAGAGATGGGTTGGAGAAGCGTTAATGAGCGAGGGTTCCGTCGGATTCCTCTGAAGCTATGTTTGTGTTCGGCTTTTGTCGGCTCGATTCGAGATACTACTTTTTGCGATGGCCAGTGATAACAAGGAACGGTGTTGAGGATGCGAAATTCTATTAAAAGATAATAAAAAGTGAGA
Organism: Agonopterix arenella; assembly: GCA_927399405.1. NCBI lineage: Eukaryota > Metazoa > Arthropoda > Insecta > Lepidoptera > Depressariidae > Agonopterix > Agonopterix arenella. The sequence goes on along the minus strand of OV656700.1, from coordinate 1,972,594 downwards.
TAATGCTTTAATTAATTAACTTGCGTACTTATAGGCGAAATTCTGCAGGCCTATTATTAGACGCGTCTACGGTTTTTTAATGTTAAATACGGTGGCGGCGTATCAATTTTAATTAAAAGTTTTTAATGGTTTATTAAATAAATAGCTCTATTTTCTTACTAAATTAATTTAATTGGAGTTTAAATAAAAGGTTGGATTATTAAACTCTTTACATATTATTAATTTTTATCCTGAAACACCAAATAAGCTTAAAGATAAATAAACTACAGCTGCTATATTAAAAAATGTGTTTTCTAGAATAGATGGAAATAAAGATTCTGACCCTTTAGAATAGGCATACGATTTCATTGTGAAATATGGGACGAGGTAAGTAATATAAGTAAGGAGATAAGTAATATAAAATAAAATTTAAAACCGTTTATGCATAATAGTGTAAACAACACTTACTACATTATTATTTTGGGGTAAATTTGTATTTCTTTACAACCACCCCCAAAATTTTTATAACAGCAGATTGCCACAAACAGTGGCAAGGATAACACAGTTAGCATTAGCATATTTATCAACCACCATCCCGTTTAATAGCCAGGGAGTGTCTCAAACGACTCAGCTATATTGAATTCACAGTTGTTGATTACTGTCCATTTATTAAAATGTCGATAAGTGATCATACGCAGTTATGTGCTACTTTAGATTTGATAAATTTGTAACGTAACGAGGTTTCTTGTATCTTCATCTTCTTGATAGAAAACTGATTGAAGATCACAATGTTTACAGGATTGAATTAGGGCAGACAGTGGAGAAACTTTTTGGAGCGTTTGTTTGAAGTTTCCTTTCTCCCGAGTACTCTGGTTGCGATGTACTTCCCCAAAAATACTTTGACCGCGTATTAAAACTTACGACCAACATACAGGGTGATCGGAAATTTCCTGTAATTTTTAACAGTGAAACGCCCTTTATAAAGGCCTCCTAGGGAAAAAAGGGGAGTAAAGACGTAAAGAAGGTAGGTATCTAAGGTCCGCCACACACAGACGGAATTGCGATCCGGAATCCTGATTCAGGATTCAGTGTTGTCAACTATGGTTACAAAAATACTAGTGCTGTTTAAAAAAGGCCTAAAATAAAAATGTATGAAACGCCAAATGAATGACAAATGCATTTTTAGGTACTTATTAAAACGAAACAAACAATTTCTATACATCATAATTACTATCATGTGATGAGGTCATGACGTTACGATGATGATTTGTAAATTATATTTCAATATTATGCAACTATTATATCAAAAGACTATCGATAGTTTTAACATTAGATATACAAGGTCCAACAAAATTAGGTGAAACTATTTTAAGGGGATGATCAGACCATCAAACTGAACAACTTTCTCTATGGGACCAATATCGAAATCGCGAAAAAAAATCTGCTGTCCCATACATTTAGGTCGAGTACGTTTGTAAGGAACAGCAGATTTTTTTTCACGATTTCGTTATTGGTCCCATAGAGAAAGTTGTTCAGTTTGATGGTCTGATCATCCTCTTAAATTAGTTTCACCTAATTTTGTTAGACCTTATATATACAAAATGGGATGAACCATTATCACACAAGCGATTTTTGGGCGTCTGCGATTCGCAACTATACCGCAACGACGTTGCAATTGCACCGTCACGATACGGTATCGTTCCATCAACGCCTACGCTGAAAAATCACTTTAAATATGCCACCTAAGACATCAAAAAATCACTAGATCTAGTGAAAAAGTCTCTGAAAGCGGCAACACTCTATACGGAACTAATTCCGAATCAGGTTTATTCCGGATGTATGTGGTGGGCCTAATGCTTCACCACTATTTACACTAAGATGGATGTACAGTCACAGAAAAGACAACCAAGCGATATGGCGCGTTTGCGCTAGCCCTCGATTACTGGATACAATATTCCATTTTCCCCCGTATGACTGCATTCCCTCAATCACACATCGTTCATGTGAGTCATGGTTACTAAAATGGAGGGTAGTAGAGAAAAACCCATTGATGTAACATGTTTTTACAGGTGGATCTTCCTTATACAGGGTGAAATTGATATTATTGGCATCCTTTTAAACTAAGAGTCTACCCATCCCACCCAACTGAACAACTTTTACAATGGGAGCAAACCGATCGGAGCAAAAAAAAATCTGCTGTTCCATACTAAACTGCAATCTCTACTCGACTCAAATGTATGCAACAGCTGATTTTTTTTTTGCTCTGATCGATTTGCCCTCATAGGTAAAGTTGTTCAGTATGATGGGTAGACTCTTAGTTTAAAAGGATGCTAATGATATCAATTTCATCCTGTAGACAGAGAAAAAGATTTTTGCTTATTCTCTTCCGATTACTTCTTTCTTGATTTGAGTTTTGAACAACTGTCTGAGTATGTCTGTATATGTAATGAATCGAAAACCAATTGCTCTCAAAGTGAAGAAAAACTTTATTAGGAAACAGTTTTTTTTTATTTTTTTTTATTTCAAATGGGTTTGCTCTTGACCTCAATCCAGTCCTCAAGACAAAGATGGGGTCGAAGATGTAGCGAGCTTACCCAGAAGGTGCCTATTCACTCGTACTTTAAAGTAATTCGGGTTGTAAGCGCTCGGAAAAAACCTGAATTTTTGTGACGTGAAAAGAGGAAGGCAAAATGGCAAAACTACCTTATGTCACAGTATAAGAAAGAATATCTATTACAATCTTATATCAAAAAATATATTTCTATGTAGTTTTGTCCGGCAAAAATCATCACTCCTCCTTCCCGCGATAAAAATTAAAAAAAAACGAATGAAAGAATAATTTTACAAATAGCTACGATCCTCAGTCCTCACCAGGTGTACAGACAACATCAAAAGTAACTGATGCCGAAAGTAACTTTCAAAATGATTACATCTGCTGTTACATTAATTCTATTTTTAGTTGAAGTGATGTTTATTTACCAATCTTTTACGGAACATCTATAACATCATCATTGATCTCTTTTTCTATTTTATGGATTTTTTCGAGATTGATTTCATTACGAATATTGCTAAAGTTCATTGACTATTGCTATTGACTAACCAACGCACCACAGATTAATTATCCTTTAAAACCCCTATAAAATATCATATAAGTCATCCTTTAATTTTATTATTATAGTCACACTCTGTAAAAATCCTTTAAGTTTTTGATACTTCAATTAATATTTTGTATTGTATTAGCATTCCTCAAAGAACGAATAAAAAACCTCACACGCACACGGCAATATCAATGGCCGGATGCCGATATTGCCGATCCTATAACATACCAACAAAGATTTAATAAATCTATCGGCATGAAATAGAGATACAAGCCAAACAGAATTATTTAATACAGATGTCATCTCATAACTCCCGTGGCAACACGGCCCGGCCAGTAATTGTAGTTCCAATTTACCTGTAAATAATTATCGATGTCCAAACGGCGCGTTTATCGCGTATCGAGCCAAATGGAGTTATTTAGCCGTAGTGTTGTGCCGTTGTGAGTCAACTCCAGTGTGTTGAATAGCTGGTAAAATTATTTACAACAATACGGGGGGACACTCATCCCTTGGCAACAAGCCAGGTGCCTGGTGTGAGCCTACGCGACCTGCGTAGACACACTAGCCCCATCTCATATCCGAGCTAAATGCGCACGTTCGGATTCCGCGGCTATGGGGGCTGAGATTTCCAAGGTGCGGAAGTATGAAGGAATCTCAGGATGCTTCATGTTTACACCGATTGGCTACGAAACGTTAGGTCCTTGGGGCCCAGAAGCAAAAAAAATCATTAAAGAGTGGTCGAGTCGACGACCGGTGGACGTAGAGCTGGCAGCTTCCTTGGTCAACGACTCAGCTTGACCATTCAAAGGGGGAACGCTGCCAGCATGCTTGGCACCATGTCTCGCGGGGATGCACCCGACGACCTTTTTTATTCCTGAGATCTCAATATTATACAATTTTGTTGTTTTCATATTTTAAATGTTTTCACTTCATTATACCAAATTAACTTTATTACTTTACAACAAATTATGTTGCAGTAAATGTATTTTTGACGGAGAATATTAATATACGTTCTCTAGTGCTGATATTGAATCGGAAGAAAATCTGTAGGTCCCTGCAAAAGGTGGACTGACGGATCGCTGAGAGACGATGGGTGTAAATTGTCAAAATTCATCATTGGAGGAGGCCAGGAAAAGAACAGACTTTTCGATTGAGGGACCAGCTAATTACTCTTTTTTCAGATATGTGAAGAAGAAGAATTCCCTTTCTTTCAAGTTGAAATATAAAATTACTTTCGTCTTAAAGGAGGAATAATTGCTGTACCAACCGTCATATAAGGTCAATGGTTATTCAAAATTCAAAAATTTTTTATTCAAAATAATATCACATAGATAGCTTTTTGACGTTATTTTTTGAGTCTACCACCGCATCGGGAGGTGTTTCGTAGAGAGAAGATGCGGCCAGAAACTCTACAACACACATCTTTTAAACAAAACAAAATATACAAAGTACAATTAAAATACAATATTGCATTACATAGAGTAACATTGTCAAGACCAGACATTTTGGTCATTCAAATAGTCATCGAGTTTATAGTAGCCTTTTTTACAGAGATCTTTTATTTAATATCAAATTATGTGTTACATTATTTGTATGTGATTCAGATCAAATATTTATTCCAATAAAAAGAACTGATTCATTAACTAGGTAGCCTTAGCATCCTTATAAGGCCCTGCGCGAAACAGGTCGCCATGGAGACGGTAGGCCTTAATTATAAGACATAACTCAACGCGGCCCACTGTACCATTCATATTTGTTTATTTCTTTACGCTAATTTGTTTTAATACTATCTGATGGTACCGAGTATTGAGTTTTGTCTTCATCGGTGTCTGGGGTTGTTCTCGCTTCTGATTTTTTTACAGCTAGTAATGTTTTTTTGTCTTAAAAATTTTGCAAATTAGAACTCTTTCAATCAATCAATCAATCAATTATACTTTATTTGACACCAAAAAACAGAGTATACAGAGAGCAAACAATCAGGAAATACAAAAGGCACAAAAACAGGCGGAAAAAAATCGCTCTTTCAATTGGGAAAGGTGATCACTGCGTAATAAAGCGGGTATCATCATCATCTTATTTAATACTTTACACTCTCTTGTCAGTGGAGTATTCGCCGATCCTGTCTCTTTTCATGGCACGACATTCTCCTTTTTTTCGCGGAAAATATTATTGTTAATATTATTGTTTTTCAGCACGTCAACCACCATAGTTACCATTTTGTAACAGTATTGAAAAGTGCTAAGTATTTTTTTAAAATGTCTTTCCTTTTAATAATTTAATGTAATAGTTTTAAGCAAAAGATAAAAATAAATATTTATCATTTATCATTATCATATCATTATCATTTGAAAGTTTATAAGCAGGACTCAGTCTTCTTTCAAAAGCAAAAATGACTTCTTTGGTGATAATACAAATTTTTGGCTATATTCAGGAAGCTGGAAATAGGTAATTGGCTATATTTAATTTTTTCTTTTCGAATTTATCGATTCTGTGAGTCTATACCATTCTATACTCCAAACTTATTGATTCTGTGCAAACGATTATCAAATATGTTCATTGTATAAAATAAGTAGGCCGTTCGGGAACAACCTCAAAATGGCAGCCGCATATAAAGTTTTGTCTTCAGCAACGATCTCGCAAAGACTTAATTATGAATTTTTCACGCGTTACTATACAATTTTCGGTTTGTCCGTCCGTCTGTCGGTGGGCTGCGCGAGCGCAGTCGTATCAGCGATTGTAGATGACAAATTGCAGTTGGATTTTGCACGCAATATTTCGGATTCGATTTCGGTTGATTACATTTTAGATTTAATGAGAGTTATAATGACTAAATTATGGTTACCAAATAAGATACTACAATTTGACTAGTAAAATATAACATTATTATAATTATTATAATATTGTCTCCTATTATACAAGGTAGGTATTAACGAGACAACGTCCCTGAAAAATAAATATTTGTACACAAATAATACGCAATAATTTAAAAATATTTGGTATAATATTATTATACCTATACATTGATCAAAAAACAATAAGATTTTTAAATTTTGTCTTCGAAGGAGACGTGGCCTATTTGTACAAAAAGTCGCATGTCTTTGAGAACTTCAGCGGTTTGCAGCTGATTAGTTTTAAATTTTTTTACTGCCCGATCAGCGAAGCAGAACGCAAATGCTAACGTTAAACGTATCAAACATTATATTCAGACATCGTATTAAATACAGTAAAACTGAAAGCAACATCTCGCTCCGTGTCCGTAGATATCATAATTAACTTGCATGGCGTGTTCAAATTAAATTATGTCGAAATTAAACGTTACGGCCGCCATAAATCGGCGAGGTGCGCGGGCGCCGCCGTTACGCGCGCGCGTGATGTATCGGCCACTCCTATCCGATACTCGCGCTGTAGCACCGACACACAGGCCTCGTGTTGGGGACAGGGGATAAGATATCAGCGAATATTTATAAAATATGTAATATTTTGGCTAAGGTAAGATGATCAGCAATTGGACTAAGATGGGCAGCATTTTGGGATTAATGGTTCCAACTATAGTATTTTGTTCGGGATTATGTTATATCTTCTCCTTCAGGTTCCTTTCCTTTACTGGAGGTTGGCAGCCAGCTCTGCATATCTCTGTCTATCTATCATCAAACGAAAGACCTCTTCAACGCTGGCGATGCCTGTCAACTCTTTCTAGTTCACGAGCCACGACATTTGTGACCCACCGACGCTTTTGCAGCCGAAACAAAGTATGGGTACGATCAAGGTACGATAATTAGACTACTTGTGTAACTGGACAATGCTGTGTGCGCCTGGTAGATGTATATGTATTAGAAATAGATTTTTAGCGTTCCTATAAAATAAATAAAATAAATAACGCTCACAGGCACATACATTGTAATGATCCCAAGCAAGCACTATAGGCTGTTTATCATGGAAACCATACAAAAACGGCACAAACATATAAATATCCATGACCGAACCGGGATTCGAACCCAGGACCCTGGTTTGGCAGTCCGGCGTGGTAACCATTACAGCAACCGGGTCGTCCTATACCCTATATTATTACCTATGTTATTATACCTATGTTATTGTAAATGGTTAAATATGTATACTTTTGGTGTGTCATATTAAATAAAATAAAATGGCATGCCTACATACTTACGTGCAATATATATCTGTTAAAACTTCATTAAGCACAGGACTTCATATTTTTGAGAAATAATTGAGACCGTGTTATTGAGAATTCTTGTAATCTGGAGGAACCGCAATGATTAAGTAAGGAAATTAATATTGCAAGGTCTATTCTAAGAGTTGATACATTAAAAAATGTGAATTGAATAACGAGTTCTGAGTAAAATACGAAGCGGTTTAGATCAATCTCGCCGTCCGCTCCTAACTTGCGCCCACTTAAATGAAAATATAACTTAATCTTTGCACAGCTTCCATTTAACTGGAGTTTGTTTTTATTTCTGTGAATCAATAAAACTGATGGACGTGTTATTGAACTCTATATCTGCGCGATCTAACCGTCCGCGTCTGTCGGTTCACTTTGTATGGAACTGTATAAACTTGTTAACTTTTAACTGAAAGATTAATAATCTGATTACTTTAAGATTCTGATCCAGGTGCTGCAAGTCATTGATATTCATAAACTTAACATACATACATAAACTCACGACCATTATTCCTTACTAGGGTGTAACATACATTACTTAAACTCTCGACCGTCCTGCCAAAGTGGTGAGAAACTTCGCTACAACTACCACTTATATTTTTAAGCATGCATTTGTAGCAAGGCTCACTTTTAGAATACCTTGGACACAGTCACCTGACAGCTGTCATTTCATACAAATGGGAAATTTTTTAAAGAGTTAAGCATGTGCGATACTGAGTGAGTGCGAGGGAAACAGGAATACGCATTTACTGAAGAGGAACCACGATTCAACCAGTGAGGGTGAGGTAACTAAGAAGTCGGTGGGAAGCAGGGAGTGTCCGTACTGTATGTAGTACTAGATACTCTTTCTTATCTATACTATTATAAAACTGTAACACGAAGTTTGTCTGTACATTGAAGATATTAACAAAAAAAAAGTTACGATATAGTTTTAGGTATCCCTGATTCCATATCACCAATTTTTGGATTTTTTGTCTGTCTGTTTTTTGTTTGTGTGTTTGTTTGGGTGTTTATTTGTTTGAACGAGCATCACGCAGAAACTACTGAACCGATTTTGTTGAAACTTTTTTTGTTTGATAGCTTATTATCTGACTTATAATCTGGTATATAATTTGTGCGGACAAAGTCGCGGGTTAATGCTCGTATTATATATGTGCTTTTAACGTATTGAAGATTTCAGGATGTAAAATGATGACGTCTCAACTGGTGATGGGCTAGCGTTTCGCCTACAAAATCACTGCGAGAAACCTAAGTTGCATCCACGGGCAGAATTGAGATGATCTATTCTAATACGAGGATATGGTGGCGAGATGTCATACTGGATAGCGTTTGGACACTGTTACCACAGTATAAGAAAGAGTATCTTAGTACTAAATACAGTACGGACAGTCCCTGCCCTCACCAATCTTAACTTCACCCCCGGTTGGTAGAAAGCGTGGCGGAAAGTGGAGGCAATGGCTTGGCATTGGCCTATTCCTGACTTGCTCACACTCATTCAGTATCGCACATGCTTAACTCTTCTTGCAAATTGTATGAAATGACAGCTATGTATCCATGGTGTGGTGCTAGTGAAATGTGGATATTCTAAATAACAGATTTAGAATATCTCTGACTATCCTACCCCCATTAGGAATATAACCGTGAGCATTATGTTAATAGGCAAAAACGTTAATTTGGAACATAAAACTAAAATCAGTGAAACATATCTAAACATATATAGTACTTAACCAAAGTTAACTGTCAATCAGTTAACAGGGTTAACGTAGATAATAACCACGTACATAATTTAAAAAATATTATAATACATTTACATGAAATGTGGGAAAAAATGGCGTAAGTTTAGTTCACTCTTCCACTGACTTGAGGTGGGGCCATACTGCTCGCGTAAAGTGCATCAATACCGGAAATTCCTACTGGATATTGAACCGTAAATCCAAGTTCAATAGAGTCTTATTTCGTTGTAGCTTGGAGTGCACCATTTGTAGCATAGCGTTTCGAAGCTGTACGCAGATCGAAAACGATTGTAATCAATCTCGTATAAGTATGTAACTAATTATAAGACACAGAAAAACTTACAACAAATATAATAATAGGCGACAGAAGTTAAAATGGAAAAAAGATAGAAAGAACACTTATGTTTAGTTTCTGCACTAGCCCATAACACGGGCAGCGTTATGCCGTGTTGTATTGTCAGTAAATATACTGTATATCGAACTGAAACAGCGTTATAAGTACTATACAACAGTATAAGAAAGAGTATGGTAGTAACATATAGTACGGACACTTCCTGCCCCTCACGGATTTCTTCCTCTACTATTTTCTGCATAGGAATTAGGAAGCATAGGAATTAGGTCTCATTAGGAAGCGTTGCAGAAAATAGTAGGCTGCGGTGTCTTACTAGCACTCACTCAGTATAGCACATGCTTATCGCTTCGTTTGCGGCGGCGCGAGTAGATAGCTTTTCAGCCATCATACGCAAACGAGCCGCCTCCCTGCTGCGCAGGGTACGGGGCAGCACCAACACCCTCCTCGAGCCCATTGCAGAGCGGTTCCAATGTCCCATCATTGGGCATTGGAATAGCCTGCATAGGGGCTCTAGGCCCCCTTTTGTTAATGTTAAATAAGTGTTAAAAATGTCGTCACTAACATGGTTTTAAGTCATTGTTACTAACACTATGGATCTATGATCTACAATAAAATCAATGAATTGAATTATCTCATCTTGTCAGTTTTTCCCATTTGCATGAAGTGACTGCCTAGTGTTCAAGATGTGGATATACTCTTTCTTATACTAGTTATGTCTTTACGCTGGTACTGGCACCGTACATTGCTCGCAGAAGCGTATCGGGCCGCCAGTGTACGTACGATATCGCACTACATCGTTAACCAGTTTTTGTGGCCGCCACATTATATGCAAATGGTTGAAAGCAACACCGCTAACCCTGTTTTCTAAGTTTTTGTGCGGACTCGTTACTCAATTAACGCGGTAAAGTCTGATTATGTTCCGATGTTCGTTTGTTCTTTAATAATGTTATTAAGTAGTTATTTAGTTATTTAGTTATGCGCTTTGTAATCTATTTAGGATTAACTCTGTTTATGTATATTAGGAGTCTTTTCTGAAGTCGTTAGTTGACGTTTCCAAGGACTCAGTAGTCTAATATAACAATGTACACACTGTGTGCAATGTGTATAACTGTATACATAACCTTAGCTTAAGAATTAACATTGTATTAATTGTAATACTGTTATTAAGTTGTGTTGTTTTAGAATTTCTGCTAGATTAAAAAAAATTGAGTCCTTATTTAATAAATTATTTTGGGTAGTCTCGAAATAGGCACCCTTTTCTATGAAGGTAACATATTCATTGACTACAGTAATGTATTTAAATATGTGTGACAACGTCCAAGATATATTAATACACTACATAATTATACAGTGTGTGGGTGATTGAACCTTCCATAGTAAATGTAATCAACTTATCGAACGTTTGTATGAAAAGTAAAAAAAATGCGAATTCCCTATAGGTTTCTTAGGGAAAGTTGTTCAATATCATGAGTACAAACACCCCTTAATGTAATGTTTACCCTAACACCCTGTATATCTCTAATTATTAAGTTGCACACGGTAACTTTTCGCAACCAAACGCTTCTCTAAACAAAGATAACCTCCGCCGTGCCCGCGTCCCATACATTGTAGAACTGGTGTCAATATATTATAGTCCTGCCGCTGATATCCTTTGACTCTAGGTGTAAGCCGCCCAACTGCCTATCTGATTGGATACTCTTCCGCGTAAGGGCTTACGACCTTTTGCTACGCAGATCGTACACATGGCCTTGGTGTTCTGCGAGTTAAGTTATTTTAAGTTATCCCATTCCATCACATCCCAAAACAAAAGAAAATCTCTAACACATAATGGTGAGAGAGTGTGTTTAAATATTAATTGTTTTCGTTGAGTATATAATAAGTACAATCAGCCTATACTTACCATACTGACATGTCCTTTGCTGGACATGCCTCTTCCAATGTCACGGTATTTATTTATTTATTTATGGTACATCAACAGCAACAATACATTAATAAAATTATAATATTGGCATGCGGTATTTTATCTAATGTACATGCCTGTAATAGATGTACACAACATTATTATGGTTTTCATTCTATTCTAAAAAAGATGATTAATTTCTTTAATTTATCCATGTAAATACGTGACATAATTCTTGTTATTTAATTTGGATTTATGTTTTTTATTTTATATTTGGTACATACATCACATCAACCGCGGAAATTTGTTATTTAAGTTAAAATTTAAAAAAATATCATATCAACATCTTGGATATTGACACACAGATTTCTAGTCCCAATCGAAGCACATAATAATGATAATCAGTAGAACGGTTGTAGCATCATCACGGATTCAAACGGTCAGAACACAGCTAGTTCACCAACCCCCACAACCGTGTGTTTAAACTCCATCGCCCAGTCACGTAGCCAGTAAACAATTAACATTTTGCTGCCTTCCGATCATCTCGCGAGATCCGACCTCTAATATGGCAACACTGGCAACCGGCAACTGGCCTATCTAGTATGGTGGCAACTCTTAATTACGAGCGGTGCCTTCAAAGGCTGCTGTCAAAGGTTCAAGCAAATTGTGTTTGGTGATGATAAGGATCTGTGCTTATTAAAATTTGTACGAGGAAATTTATCAACAATATACAGACATGTTTAGAGAGACATTTTAGAGATAGACCTGCCTGTGTAGTAATCGAATTACTCATCGGACCTAAACCCACTCCTTTATAACGAAATATTAATTTACAGCCAATAGGCTAATAATTAGCAATTTTGTTCAGGCCTTTGACCTGGCTTAGCGAATATTTACACCGCCATTTGACAGAACTATCCGAGACCAGTACCAGAGAGAGAGATTAGTCACCAGAGTACCACTAACTTTCCTTCATCAATTTGCACTGGGCTCTCGTGTTGGAGTAAGGCTCTCGCTAGTGAGAGTTGATCTCACTATTATTCGTGAGAGAAGGCATTTGCCCTGCAGTGGGATCCAATAGGCTATAACTTAACTTATTAGCATTTGTTACATAGGGGACTGACATAGCTCAGAAAATTTGCTGAAGTGGCAATGGGCAGTCATATCTGCTGAAGAACTGACTGATGGGGAGTTCGACTTCTAGAATCTATGAAGTGGCAGTAAAGCTACTGTAGTTAACTACAGTTTTTGTATTAAATTTCGTACAGCGCACCTAGTGGTTACGTTGAGAACTAATTCTGTCATACAAAATTGGCGCTGCAACTACTGTGGTAACTGGTAACGTACAGTGAAAACTCATGGTAGGCCTACTAGTCTCTCTATTCAGCAGTTTATATGATGATGATTATGACTTAATAAACTAGATATTTTTTTTAATTAGTGTTCAAGGTAATTTTTCAGTATTGTCTCTGGTTCAGGCAGTTTAAGTCTAAATTAGATAAAGTGTCGCTGCGCGCATGTTTCTAGGTGGAGTGTTTAGGTTTTGTGTTTTACCTTAATGAGTCAACTTACACGTAATAACGTGTAGGTAAAGGTTAGAGTTGAATCAATTCTTAGCATATTTCGGGTTGAATGACTATACAGGGTGTAAGCCTAAATGCGTTACATACTTTAAGGGGAGCTTCAGAACTGAACAACTTTCACTATGGAACCCATATTGAAATCGCAAAAAGAAAATCAGCGAGTTTTATATCACTATTTCTTTTTTGGTCCCACAGTAAAAGTAAGTAGGTAGTAAGTAACGCATTTGAATTTATACCCTGTATAAATGAAACCCCATGTAGAGGGACAATTAAGCCACCTAGATATTAAGTTGTTAAACATAACGGCATATGAGTCGAATTAAAAAAAATACATTAGTTGATCATATCAACGAAATCGTCCATGCGAGCATTTTCTTGGCTTTTACTTTCGTGCGAATTTGAGGCGGGTCTCCAGTCTTACATTACATCAGGAAAAACAGCCAAATAACAGGTTTAACTGACATTCTCTAGTACTAGAAACCAACAATAATTACTCTATATTTCGTTCCAAATTACAAAGTCCCAAGAATTTCGATATTTTCAAACCTGTTGCTTTGGAATAAGAGCTATCTTAAGAGGCATATTTAATGGTACAGTTTCGAAGACATTGACAATCTAACAAAAACATCGTCTCACGCGCATGTCACATTGATCGATAACGAGAACAAACCGTCGTCGTATTGATTTAACTGTTGTCTCGATTAGCTGACGATTAAACTTGTAAAGAACATGGAAAATGGTTTTAGTTGTTTGTTTGTATGCTTCTGAAGAAAAATGGTTTTGACATTTCAATCATTGGGTGTGCCGTTTGTGTGGTGGGAAATTTAATCTCGAGTCGCGCGCGCTCTTTTGCTGATGATTACATACTGAAAGAAAGTCGACAGGACTGTGTACTTCAGAATTCTGGCCGCATCGTCTCTGAACGGAACAACACCTTCCGACGCGGTGGTAGAGTCAAAAATTGACGTCAAAAAGCTTCTATGATATTATTTTGAATAAAAAATATTAACTTCAATTTTGACTTTGAATTATCGCATTACATGCATAGCATGGTATATGCTCACGACTATCTTCTCCGAAGAGGTACAGTAGTGCCAGATTTATAAGTTTTCGGATGTGCTCAGTTGACAAATTTTAATAGCGCGCGAAATTACATTGACCAATCAGGATGTGCCATGCCATCTTAAATGCCATGCAACGATTGACTTATGTTTTTGCGCCCTTTTCGCGATGCTATCTTACTTTGCCTTTGATAACTAAACTACTTCGGGTTTTGTCAGGGACCCTGCACAAACGAAGATTGCCGGGGTTAATTATTTTCCTGGTCGTACTGTAGTCAGATGTATTCTGAAAACTCAGAACATCCACGCTTCACTAGTAGCACCGAAACTCTGTCCAGTGTGAATGAAATGAATGAATGAATGAAATATACTTTATTTACACCAAACACATAAATACAGTACAGAGCAGGTCACAAAAATAATTATGGTACAAATAAGGCGGTCTTATCGGTGTGACGGGGAGTGAGCCCGTCGCTACCCACTATGACGATTCTCTCCAATATTTTAGGTTTACTTGAATTTGTATTCAAATAATCTGTTTTAAAGTCGGAAAAGACGTGATTTTTTTTTAACTTAACCACATTGCCTCTTGCCGTGAGTGTTCTAAATCAGAAATAGTAAAACGAGAACACAACAAGTGCAGAAATCGATTAATCGGATGTGTTCCGGGTTAATCACTGCGACCCTCGCCCCACCCTCCACCACGATACGTTCACTCACAAACGGAAACGAAAATGAAACGTTAATAAAATAGAGATTAGTGATAGTGGGAATATGTACAAACATACAAAACGTCACTCTAGAAATAGTGAAACAAATGAAATGTTTTTACAATCTATACCAAAATCAAATCAAAATTAAAATTAAGAAAGAAAACTAATAATGCCTGCTGATGTTTTTTACATTCGCATCTATTCGAAACTTATTGTATTTTCTTGGTAGTATATTCTTCTTCTTCCATCTAACTGATCAACTTTTTCTATTTGACCATAATCAAAATCGCGAAATTGTACCCACACAGAAAGTTCGGTTTGATGGTCTGATTGGCCCTGTATTATGTGACTGTTGGCAATCTGTCCAGTTGTGAATCTGTCCAATTGAGAATCCGCCCAGATGAGAATCTGTCCAGGAGCAATTGAGGGGATGGAATTATGTGTAAAGTGGTTTGAGATGGCTGGACTTCAACCCAAAAATATCTGCAAAAGGAACCTTTAAATTAAAAACTTTTTGTGGTGTACACGAGTAAATAAGGTGGTATCTAAAGCAACATCATAGAATGTAACGAAATGAAAATCTGTCGTAACTGTATCGTTTCATAGAGAGTACAGTGGTGGAGGGTGTGCACCCTCTGTTTGGTGAGTAGGAAGTAAATCCGTTCACACTTTGTCGCGGATTATGTGCTGGTGGGAACGAGTGTTTGAGATACACACTACTGTTGACATGTTTCTTATTGATTCTCCTTCGAGTGACTTGGTAACAATGGATTTGCTATATTTAGATAGTTTTACTGTGAATAATAAAAACAGGGCATTTCTTAATATGCTGGCGGTTTTTAAAAGAGGTTTTTGAAACAACGGGACCATGAACTTAAAAAAGTCATGTGTACAACTCATCATCTTTCCCCTTCCCGCTGTGTATGGGCTGGGTAGTTGGATCTTCTTTTCTTGTCTGTCGCATCCACTTCGAGCTTTGCTATATCCTGAACGTCGTCGATGGAGAGCTCGCAACTATCAAATTCCTTTTAAACGACCATCTGAGTTTAGGATTACCTACGGCACGTTTACCTGGTAAACTTAAATGCATTGCTATATTGCTATATACTCTGGTACTAAATATTATTTTTACATGTATTGTGTACCTAACTACTATTAGAAAGAAGCAGTCGATGTAGTCGAAATCGTTCATCAGCTATATTATACGTAATCGGTTTGTATCTACGATGAGCCTCATTTTTTCTACATTATTTATCAAAGCAAAAATTCAATTGGCAATCTGGTAGTTCCATCGTCATTCATCTTTCAATTTCGTGTCAGCACGACCTATATGGCATGAAAATAGTTTTAAAAGCTGTAGTGGAGAGATTAGCCAGTCAGCAGCGGTCGTATCAAAGCTGGGCCCAGGTTAGGATGGACAAACTTCAGTTTCATCACTCAGAAAGGATCTTCACTTCACTCCAAGCTTCCCTAATACGTTTGCAAACATTCTGTAAGACAATACATTTGTATCAAAAACACTACTTTGGAAAATTTTCCTTCAAACACTTTACAGACTAAAAGATATCAATTTCCAACCCCAAAATAAACATTTTACTGCTATACAGACAGACAAGACAACAAAATGTCAACAGTATTAACTGAAGAGCGTTTAAGTTGTGCAAATAGGCCCTAACCCTCCTACTGGGGGCTAGGGGCCCATTGTCTTAACGGGCCCTTGAGTTCAATGGGTCGATGTACTTTTAGTGCATGTTGCGCATTTTGACGTTTGTGTTGAGATGTTGACGTGGGGAATTGAGTGGAAGATGGGGATCGGAGTGGTGGGGAATGTTGGATAACCATTTATGTATGTCAATGTTTTAATCTAGAAATAAACATTTTAACGGGTTCTTACCGCGTTTTGGTATATTTGAGTTCCCGATATTTCGGCAGTGTTACAACTGCCATGATCACGGGATGACTGAGGAACTGCAGGTAGATTTTTAAGAGCAGACAAATCTGTCTACTCTCACTCTTCGTCGTTTGCTCTGCACACTATCGGAACTCACTCGATTGTCATTGTCACTTTTGTCACTTGGTCCAGCCCGACAAAATACACTGACTGTGTCACTCCGACGTTTGTTCACTTGCCATTACTATCCAAGAATGGTGAGAGAAGCGATCGAAATTTGGAAACATCGAAATTTCAACAGAGAGGATGGTTTCAAATTGTCAAGTACGTGAAATCCAGTGGTTATAGATGTTAGTGCTTCACCGTCATACTCGGGTTCGAACAAAAGTCGGAGTGACACAGTCAGTGTATTTTGTCGGGCTGGACCAAGAGACAAAAGTGACAATGACAATCGAGTGAGTTCCGATAGTGTGCAGAGCAAACGACGAAGAGTGAGGGTAGACAGATTTGTCTGCTCTTAAAAATCTACCTGCAGTTCCTCAGTCATCCCGTGATGTTGGCAGTTGTAACACTGCCGAAATATTGGGAACTCAAATATACCAAAACGCGGTAAGAACCAGTTAAAATGTTTATTTCTAGATTAAATAATAACTGCGTAACTCTCAAAAACTGTATGTCAATGTTGTTTAAAATTAAATACGACGGTATCGTACGTCTACTTTAAACGTAGGTAGATAAAAACTCATACAGACATATGTAAGGTACTTACGAGATAAAAAAAATTTATAGACAAAATTATTCGCAAATTATTACCATAGTTATATCTTCATACTATCATGCTGATGTATCAGGCAAAGGAGACGAAGAAGAAGAAGAAGCGATATAATTATAAGTGGTAAAATATACAAATATTATACTACCAAAGATTTTGTTTTGCTCTTTGCAGTTGATGACTATCCAGATTATAGATGTTATATAATACTTATCTATGACAAACTAAATTGTAAATATAAACTAAATAATTATCTTAACTAGATCTAAACTAATTATAATATAGAAGAAGAACTTATAACTAATGAATGAAATATTTATAGGCGACAAAGGTTAAAAAGGAAAAAAATGATATCTTCGTTAGTTATCTCGTTACCAGTAGGCTTCATTTTGTGAGACTTTTAATTTAAAAGATTACATGTTCGTTACATTGTCCAATATGTTCAATGTAATTTCAAAACAAAGTATCCCTTCATCTTTCAGAGGAATCAACATATAATTAACACACTAATCTACGTGTAACGGAACCTTTGAACAAACTAATTAGAGCAGCCTTACAAAACTCCTCAAATATTAAACGAAAGCAAACATTCAAATCTATTAGATATCAAGTCCAAACATGGCATTAAACAACTTTCCACATAAAAAGGTCATCCGACTTCATTCTTATTACCAGACTGTAAAGATGGAAAGCGCTTGATTCATGGGTCTTCGTATTTGTAAAATACATTAACTTTTCATACGGCCTGTCCACTTGCGAACCCCTCTGACCCTTGGATAAAACTGATTTCTTTGACGAATCATCCTCGTCTCGTCTCTTTTGCTCTAAAGGTTTGACACCTAAGAGTGAAAATGAAGGGAGAGAATGAAAATTGAATGCAGGGAAGTCTGTTATTCAGAGTCTCTTTGTAAAATTGAATATGCAAGGTGAGGAAATCAGTGTTATCCCGGCGCGGCGCTGAAAGATTTACGTTTGTGACTTTATTTTGTGTAGAAATGAAAGGTATTTATCACGAAGTATTTATCATTGGTAGGATGAACAAGAGTCAGATGGAAATGATGGATGGTGATTATTTCTGTTTGAGAATGAGTCAGTAGGTATCTAGTACACTTAATGAAAGCAAGGATAAGCAATAACGAAAAAATGCTAGCCCATGTACAGTATCAGTAAGAAAATAAAAGCCCATGCGAATTTTGTTAAAAGTGGTCAAATCAAATCAAATCAAAATTGTTTATTAAAAATAATATCACATAGATAGCTTTTTGACGTCATTTTTTGACTCTACCACCGCGTTGGAAGGTGTTCCGTTGAGAGAAGATGCGGCCAGAAACTCTACAACACACATCTTTTAAACAAAACAAAATATACAAAGTACAATTAAAATACAATATCCCATTACATAGAGTAACATTGTCAAGACCAGACATTTTGGTCATTCAAATAGTCATCGAGTTTATAGAAGACTTTTTTACAGAGGACTTGTTTAACATGGGACTTAAACTTTTTGTCTGGCAAGTTTAGAATATCCTCTGGTATCTTATTATAATATCGTATGCAGTGCCCCATGAAAGATGTGTTAACCTTACTGAGTCGAAAATGTGGGAATACTAATTTTTTTTTCTTGTATTGTAATTATTGTCACGGATGCTGTGAAATGACGCAGCTATAGAAAGGCATTCAAAAATTAGGCCGGTCTGTCAACAAGCTTCGTAGCTCGGCGGTCGACGCATGGACTCCCGTGCCGGGGGTCGATGGTTCGAGACTCGTCGAAAATAATTCTAGATTTTATTGTTGTTGGAAATGTTCTAGAAAAGTAAGAGGGAGTAAGAATATTTGGAAAGAGACAGAAAATGGGCGTGTTTAGAAATGTTCTAGAAAACAGAGAGAGAAGGAATATTTGAAAAGAACCAAAAACAATAGGAATGTTCTAGAACGAAGAGAGAGAAGAAATGTTTGTAAAGAAACAATAAAAAGGGGCGTGTTTAGGAAAATTCGAGAAGGAAGGCGGGATTAAGGAATATCCGGAACACAAAGGAATAAAGAAAAGACTTACGAAATTCGGGCATCTAGAAAATTCTAAGGAGTATATAAGGCCGCGAGTTTGCGGACGCGAGTCAGTATCGATTTAACAGTGAAAAGTGCGAAGCAAAAAGGAAGAAAAGTAAAAGTAGAAAAGTACTAGTGAAAAGTAAAGTGCAAAGTAAAGTGGAACAGTGAGTAGACAAGTGTCAGTCTAGTTCAGTGTAGTGTGTGTCGCGAGTCGTGACGTCATAGTGCCGTGCTTCGTGACGTCATAGCGTGTCGCGCGTCGTGACGTAGTGAACAGTGAAAGTGGTGAGAGGGGAAACCCCTGCGAGGAGGACTGTTAAAAGGGGAACCTCTGCGAGGTGGTCCGTGTGTAAGTGTGTAACCCAATAAACTCTGTAAATAAATTGGACTTAGCGTTTCACTCCAATCCCGAAACCCGTCGCTCGTAACATTATGAACGTCACTGTTTTTGGGAAAGAGATACAAATTTTTCCGAACGTATAACTGTAGAACGTATCACGTATAACGTAAAATGTTGCAGTGTAACTACCGCTTTAGTGTAAGAATAAGTACATATCAGTTCTGATCTTCCTTTTAGGCATAAGGAGCTTTAGTATATCTATGTAACTATTTGTATGTATGTTCGGTAACTCACGATTTTAATTCATTTTGGGGTGGTCAGAAATATTGACTTTCATATTTCCCTCTAAATATGATCATAATCAGTGTGTAATCAATCAGCTTTATCTATACTATTATAAAACTGTAACAGGAAGCTTGTCTGTACATTGAAGATATTAACAAAAAAAAAGTTACGATATGGTTTTTAGGTGTCCCTGATTCCATTTCACCAATTTTTGGATTTTTTGTCTGTCTGTTTGTTTGTGTGTTTGTTTGAACGAGTATCACGCAAAAACTACTGAACCGATTTTGATGAAACTTTTTTCGTTTGATAGCTTATGATCTGACTTAAAATCTGGTATATAATTTGTGCGGACAAAGTCGCGGGTTAACGCTCGTTGATAATAATAGTAGTAAGTAGGCACCTTTTATATTTTATACCCTACTTATCTTTTTTTAATCTTCTTTCACCGAAACTGAATAAAATTAAATCTGCGAAAAATTCAGGAAAGTTATATTTTTATTTTGAACTATTTAAACTTAATTTAGGATACGTTAGAACCCCGCTGCGTTTTCGACATCTATTGCATTGACCGTTGAATTTATTTTCAAATAAATTAAATCGCATCAAAATAGGGGATGAAATTGTGTGATGTGGGCTCTTGTGGGTGTAAGATGATGTTATAGAGAGGGTGGCCAGTAATGGGTTTCTTAAGGGCCTGTCAGATTTAAAGGTGGACGGTGGATCATAGATTTTCGGGATGCATTTTCATAAAGCTATCTATATAATAAAAGCGTACCTTGCTACAGTACCACGCTTTTGAAAAAGTGGTTGGTTGTTGTAGAAAAGTCTCTGACAAACTGGAAAGGTAAGGTAGCCCAGTCATTTTACGGAGTTTTGTTAGGCGGGGTAGGGAGTAATTATTCATTGGATTTTTAAACTGTAACCGGCACCATTTAGTGACAAAAAGACTATCTTAAAACATATTAAAATAAAAATCGCTACGCAACATAGAAATCAAAATTGTGTTTCCCAGAAAGCTTCTTAATTAATAATATTACTGCCAATGCATTCATTTGACTTAGATTTAACAATCTAAATTATTTTTTAGCTATGAAATAGGAATTAAATTTAAAAAATTAGGTTTTTATTAGAAAATTACATAATAGCCCTGCTGATCTTGATTTTCGTAATACCTTTCGTAATACCTCTGCAACCATGCAGAGGGGTCAATTTTATAGAAAACTTTGACGCACAATACGCGTAGACGGTATTAATATAAGTAACTTTGTACATATGGAAAAATAGTTTAGAAAATCTAGATGCCGCGTAACAAATAACATTTGCAATTTATAAAATAATTACGAAGATGTAAAGCTTTGAAATTTTTCATACAAAATTAAATTAATAATTAATTAAAAATAAAGAAATTTTGTATTTGTATAATAAAGCGGTATAATTTTAAGTCATTAACTTAATTTAATTAAATCTTAATTTTTAGTTCCAAAAATAGGTTTTACTAATAAAAATTATATTAACGCAAAATTTTTATAGAGTAGGTAATTTGTCTGATAAAATTGACTTACTCAAGACTTTTGGGTCTAACTAATAATAAGTTGCGCAATACTTAATCATTTAACTCTTAAGAAAAAAATAGAACAACCATAAATAAAGGTACCTTTATTTATGGTTGTTTTATATTTTTCAACGATAGGTACAATTTTGAAAATAATAATTTGATGCAAAAACCTTGAGGTCTTTGACAAGAGTGTATTACATTAGAAATACAACATTAAATCTGGCCTTGATTCACCCCTTCCTTTTATGAGGGATCTCATATTCGAGGTAATAAAACAATTTATTGGCGTATGAAGACTGTAAGGGTTCCATGAAGGAAACATTTTTGTTACTTATTAAGTTAGTATGTAATAAACAAAATCGAAAAAAAAATGTTTAATTAGTCCCAGCTCAAACCGTAAAATGACTGGGCTAAGGTTACAATGGTTACAAGTAAATCTAGGTTGTAAGGATAAGTATATGCTCACGACTATATTCCCCGAGTTAATCAGAGATGTTCCGAAACTCAGAACTTTTCGAAACGAAGCTTGATTATATTTTGGATATTAACCAATTTAAAGTCTATATCATTTTTAAATACGGTCTATAAACTATTAATGTGGTTTGTTAGATTTTCGTTAATATTTACATGTGTATATATATTATTATGGTTATTCTTATCTTATTATTCAAAATATAAACAAACTTTATTTGTACGAAGCGCGCTAGAATAGAAAAGAATAGTTATTTATTTTGCAAATATGGGTACGGCAATTACGTGTACGCTGCAGTCACAGACGCTGCAGTATATATTATTATGATCCATTCGTATTCTGATTTCTGGCATTTTAGGCATGTAAATTTTAAAATACAATAGAGGGCATTGCATATCTACATCAATTCAATTCAATATATTCAATTTATATCTGTTATATGAATTACATTGTTTTCAGTTTCACCTTTCATAGATGTTACGACAGAAATACTTTATGTAAATACAAACCATTAATCTAATTAAGGCAAATCCAAGCAAACCATTCACACAGTCACATTGTTGTCAGTGAATGGTTTCCCAACAAAACCTAAAGCCGCAGTGATCATCAACGCCACCGATCAACGCACTCGTCGCCTTTCAAAAGTGTTACATTTGAAGTATAATGCCACCACCTGTGAAGTTCCACTGTATTCATTCGCATGCGACTTCAATGAGTCAAAAGTAGCGAGAATATCGGTTTGTGAAGACTAGCTGAGATATAAGTACCGGTTTCAAGTCATAAGCTAAGTGGGATCACATATTATGACGCATGAAACCGTCCGTAGAAGCACTCACGGTGACGGATTGACGCACCATGTGTGCTTCTACGGACGGTTTCATACAACTCCTTGCTTCACAAATGACGGAATGATGTCTGCCGCTCCGTCATACGTAATCGTGTGTGATCCCACTTAGCGCTCTTACAGACGAGCGACACTTTGCGGTGGCAGAGAGTCGAGCGACTCACGGCGACCGTAAACTCTATGAGCGCGACTCTCTGCGACCCACGGCGATCGCAAAGTGTCGCTCGTTTGTAAGAGCGCTTATGCGTAGGTATATTAAACCAATTTGAAATGAAGGCCACCTTTAGAAACTGACATCAAGCCACAGTCATGTCACAGCCTTCTTCTTTCTGGGCCTAATGACGATATTTTGAAAAGTTTCTAAGGTGGCCTACATTTGGAATTGGTTGACTGGATTGGAATTGGTTGGATTTTGTAAATGTATCATTTTTCTCCAAAGACATTCAATATTTTGTTAAATCTCTTTGTTTTTCTCTAACCAATCAGTTAATAAAGCCAAGCAGAAAAAATGTATCCGAGCGATTTGGGGTCTAAAACAAATAGACTTACTTGCCTATAACAATAGAGACCTCTTTCAGCAAAACCACGAAGTAAGTTCTCGCCAGTTACGTTCACAATACCGGAACAAACTATATAAACCTGCGTCTAAGCTTGCTGTAGCTAGTAAAAATAGTTATATCATGTGCGTCAAAATATATAACAAGCTCCCGGACGATTTTAAAGAATACAACTATAATAGATTTAGAAAGACGGTTAAGAAATGGCTTGCTGACAGATGTTTCTACACTATCAATAAATATTTTGACTATAAATGTTGACTACAATAATAATTATCTACTTGACAATAATTTAACAATGACTAAATACAATTCTAATTCAATTTGACATGCAACGTATTGTAATCAAAATTATTCATTTTAAATCATCATTCTCATTTTAAATTTTGTGATTATTTACATGACATTGAATAATATCTGTATCTTGTATTGACTCTAATAATATTTAAATGTGACATACACCTGTAAATGTAGAAGTTAGAGGCTCTGTTAACTCTGCGCTATGATCTGCAAAATGTACCTAATTTTCATGCACAATAAATTATTCTATTCTATTCTATTCTATAAACTCTCTTTCTAACCAAAGTTTTTCGCTAACATTTCCAACCGCTTCCTCCTTTCCCATCCACCAATCAGAGAGCAATATTAACTGTCATTCGCAAGAATCGCGATCGTGATTAATCGAAGCGCGGGGACAGACGGACGGACACAGGTGAGTCCGCGCTCATTTGTGGTCGTGTGTGGTGTGTGGGGGCCTTAATAATAATTGTGGAGGTTTGCGCGTGCTCTATTGTTGGGCTTGATTAAAACCTTTGTTGATGCTGTCTATAATCTGTGGGCTTTTGTCTATGGTTATGTTCGAATTATGAATTTGAATAACTTTATTTGAAACTAGCGCTAACCTGCGACTTTGTCCGCACAAATTATATAATTACCAGATTTTAAGTCAGAACATTAGCTATCAAACAAAAAAAGTTTGATTAAAATCAGTTCAGTAGTTTTTGCGTGATGCTCGTTCAAACAAACAAACACAACAAACACACAGACAAACAAAAAATCCAAAAATTGCTGATATGGAATCAGGGACACCTAAGAACCATATCGTAACTTTTTTTGTTAATATTGTATATAAGAAGATAAGGTGTAACATGTATACTTGTTGCCTCAGTGTTGCCTATAAACTTTTAGTTTTCCTTTATTTTTAACTCTTCCACCAAAATATTATAATTGAAGTGTGGAAAATACTTTTGAGTTTTGTACTTAGATACTATTGGACAAATCTTTGAAACGCCATTTCCGCGATTTTAATTATTACAAAATTTTTTATCATTTGCTCTGGTACATCCCACAATTTAAGGGTTAGAGGACACTTAGGTGGCCATAGAGATCAATTTGTCATCAGAGTATTTTCAAGCCACTGTTTGACTTGGCCTAACGAACTTCAAAATACAAAATGCAGATTATTTATTTATTTTATTATTCTTAGGAAGATTAACATCATTGATTACATAGATAGTAAACATATTCCTAAATAACTGTAAGCTAATTTCAAAGCTGGGTTGGTATTTCATAGTATCGTTCTCATAAATTCTAGAACTCAGAATTTTCTTAATTTTACACTAACTAAATCACCTACTAATTATAGAGTTTAAACTTTGACTATTTATTATAAGGACTTGGCTTTGCGGTAGCATATACCCTCAGCCACGGTATAAGATCAATTGATCATGTGCATTTACTCTCAATTTTATAACTAATCACTAAACGAGACAGCCTACAATTGCCAAACTATAATTTCGAACTTAGAACTTTTGGGGTTCATACGAGACTACTTTTCATGATTTTAAATAATCAAAATTAGAACCTAAAGTTATGGGAAATAAAATCCAAAGTTGCAGATTTCATGTTACCTCGCCCACCGGAAAAAGTGGCAGAAATGTTTGTTAGTAGAATTACACGCGTAACTATATAAGTAGTCAAACAGTTTAAAATGTTACAAAAATGGTAGATAGACGTCCCACCAAAGTATAAATAAATAAATATATAAATAAGTAGTCAGATTTTAAACGATCAAAAAACAATAATCCATTTGTCTATCAATCAACGTCCACGAGGTAAAGATAAAAAAGCACATAAAATAAACGTAATCAGTTTTATTTATCTTATTTTATATGCGCTTAGCTTGTTGAACGATATTTGATAGCACGTCTTGTTAGCGCTAAACAAATGCTATTCAAATATCAATTATTTGTTTTGGTTGGCCCAAGTTTTAGAAAATGGCGAGCGCTTTGGGATAGATATACAGGGTGAAATTGATATCATTAGCATCCTTTTAAACTAAGAGTCTACCCATCAAACTGAACAACTTTTTCTATGGGAGCAAATGATCGGAGCAAAACAATATCAGCTGTTGCATACATTTGAGTCGAGTAGGCATTGCTGTTTAGTATGGAACAGTTGTTTTTTTTTTGCTCCGATAGGTTTGGTCCCATAGTAAAAATTGTTCAGTTTGATGGGTAGAATCTTAGTTTAAAAGGATGCTGATGATATCAATTTCACCCTGTATAGATAACTCATTTATTTCAACAAAACAATAGAGGAAAAACATGGAGGGAGGCACATCAGTATAATTTAGACCCAAAGCAAAGCTACCACATATCTTAATGTCCTTGAAGCTTTATGCTAAAACTGCTCTCCCAAAAATATTGTTTAAAGTTGTTAGTTTTAGAAGAGCTTCTGACCAACACGAAAAGTATTGTTGCTGTACCTGTTAATCAAAGAGCTGGAGGGTCATGGAAAAAAAACGATCGACGAGATCACATTCAAAGGTCTGTCATACCATTTCTGCAATGCAGATTAAATAGCTGAACAATAAAAAGTGTCTTGCAGTGATATTCTAACTTTTAAACTAAGTTAGAATTACCACTGCTGCCTTTGCTGCATTTACCACTACACCATTATTATTCGAACTGAACAATATAATACTGATATAGAATAGCGTGTCAAAAATATTTTATAACGATTTTAGATATACAAACTAGAAATTTATGTGGGAAATAAAAAAAAAAATACAAAATACCTAGCTTGCACTGAAAAACTGTTTTGTAACACGAAAACAATAGTTTGGTTATAAATAGCATAACTTTTTGCTATTTATATACAAACGTTTGGTTATGTGCTACAAAACCGTTTGGAAGTCACTAAAGTTCGGTTATATTTAACAAAAAATTTTTTCAGTGTGTCTGTTTTTAGGTGTTGCGTATTATTAACACTGTCTCGTAGCCCCGCAATAACCGTTCGCCCATAACTTACACCACACACAAAACCTTTAAAATCGTATTCAATCAATTACAGCGGGTAATATTAAACGATTCAACACTAATACTAATTATTTTATTTATACTCACTCACTTCCATTGTTTACTACTGAAAAGATCGCCTTGTTTTAATTCAGTCATTCACTCATTGAATGAACGGTTTCATGTGAACGAAGGAACATGATATTGGTATAAGGAGAGCTAATGTGTGCAGATATTCGTACTTACAGTGTAATATGAAACGACACTAAAATAATAAGCTTTGATTGTTCATTAATGTTTTTTTTTTATTTTTCGCGTAGGTAATCCTACCGTTTCTTGTCAGAGAAATTCTGGGGTTAGGTTTGTAATTGTTTTTATTTTGCTTTGAAGTTCCTTCTTAACTACAGGGTGTAAATGAAATGAGTTTAAAATTTTTTAGGAGTGGTTCAGAACGCCAAACTGAACAACTTTCACTATGGGAGCAAATCTGAAATTGGGAAAAAAATCTGCTTTTAATTAATATTTTCTATGGACCAGCTGATTTTCTTTTTGCGATTTCCATGTTAGCTCCGTAGTGAAAGTTGTTCAGAATGATGGTCGGAATCACCCTGTTCGATGTAACGCTTTAAATTTTACACCCTGTATTAAAGGGTGTTAGGATAAACAGTTACATTACTTTAAGGGGTGATTGTTTGTACCCATGATACTGAACAACTTTCCCAAAATAACATAAGAAATTTGAAAAAAAAAATTGTGGACTTTCCATACTAAACGCAATCAGCTAACCGAACATTTGTATGAAAAGTCAAATAAAACAAAATTTTGCATTTCCTGTAGGTTTCTTAAGGAAAGTTGTTCAGTATCATAGGTACAGTGAGCAGCAATAAGTTGTATGCACTTTTGTTCTACATCGCCGTCGTACTAAAGTGTATATAACTTATTGCTGCTCATTGTACAATCACCCCTTAAAGTTATGCAACAGTTTACCCTAGCATCCTGTAGAGAACTAACATTTTAAAGAGAGTTCCTTAGCCAACAAAGGAAATTCATTCATTACTTTATTTTCTTTAATACATTTTTCTTCTCCAAATCCCAACTACGGCACATATTCTTGAAAATCCTATATCCAATTAAACGACGACCATAAATACCTGTAGCACGTAATAATAACCTAATCGTTCACAATTTGTTGTCACCTCCAACGCATCGGTCAATCACTCGGACAATAGGATCTATCTAGTGTTTGTCAGGAACACTCGCCTATTCACAGGGGTTTAGGGATGTGATTACATCCACATATGGGGCCGAAATGACCTCACTATAAAACTTGAGATAAATGAGTCCGAAAAAAAAGATGTTAACTAAAACAGGACAAAAAAAACTCTACTACAACAACCAACTATATTTTTAAACATGCACTTTTAGAATATTGAAGGTTTCAGGGTGAAATGATAATTACATTTCTAGCAAAACATAAATGAAAATTGCGTTAAGCATTAGATAATTGAAAAATTCTAATAATATCCAATATAAATGACAAAAAGCGGGACATTTACTGCAACTTGGTGCCACATTATTATTTCGTGCCTCTGGCCTTTGAGACCATGGGCTGCTGGGGGTCTGAAGCTTTGAGTTTTGTCAAAGAGCTTGGTCGTCGACTCCAGGAGAGGGGGAACGATGCTCGCTCCGGGTACTAATTGATGCAAAGGTTGTCCATCGCCATCCAAAGCGGAAACGCGAGAAGCGTCATGGGAACCTTTGCATCCGGTATGACCCGGGGCGGGCTTTTTGACTTGTTTATAGCTTTCAGATTGTTAGTTTTAATTTTATTTTAATTATTTATTGTATATTTTATTAAGATAGTTTTATTGATAGTTCAGTGCAATAAAACATTTAAATATTAATGATTTTGTCAGTATTTTTCTGTTTGTCTAATAAGTTATTTAGGTAGAGAAGGACTATAATAATT
The DNA here is from genome assembly GCA_927399405.1 of Agonopterix arenella. Lineage (NCBI taxonomy): Eukaryota > Metazoa > Arthropoda > Insecta > Lepidoptera > Depressariidae > Agonopterix > Agonopterix arenella. The sequence continues at coordinate 1,943,965 of OV656700.1, read as the reverse complement.
GAAATAAGTAATTTTTTAAAATAAATCATGGGTTTGCTCTTGACCTCAATCTAGTCCTCAGGTTAAAGGTGGGGTTGAAGATGTAGCGAGTGTAATTGAGAATGCATACCTCTGTCTGATACCTCGAATGTTAAACAATAAAACATGACCCGGAAGAGGTGTAGGGAATACAATTTTCTTTTATCCCCTACACATCATCCCAACACTACCCTAACCTCACAGCTTCATAGCAAAAAGATGCAGTAATAAGCCTCCTACTGTTTATCATAACTTTTCCTCTAAAAAGAAACAACTTCAATTCTTTTGTCAGCGATTCCCTTCCCTAAACTCTAACCATAAAGATCAAAATTGTTTAACGAAAATATGAGCTTATGTTTCCCCAAAATTGTGAAGATAAAATGTATTATTTCGGCAAAATAGAAATAATACTTCAATGTCGTTCTTTGTTTAAGAATTTATCGCCCGCTGTTTTTCTTGCTAATTGGCCGAGAAATCACTTTGATGAAAGGATGTCATCGACACGTAAATAGTTCCCTTTCTTACCGAGCGGGGGGTGTGATTTGACACGTCGATAGAGGGTTGATTATGATAAACACATCGATTCATAATATAATAGGTAGAAAATAGGCCAAAAATATGCAAGGTTTTTCTTAAAATATTTACGGTTTTTTACGGTGTGCCGAGGGTCGCGGGTTCGAATCCCGTAAGGGACAAATATTTATATGATGAATATTAATATTTGTACTAGAGCCATAGATGTTTGTATCTATACAGGGTGAAATTGATATCATTAGTAACCTTGCAAACTAAGACTCTACCCATCAAACCGAACAACTTTCACTATGGGAGCAAACCGATCGGAGCATAAAAATAATCAGCTGTTGCATACATTTGAGTCGAGTAAGCATTGCAGTTTAGTATGGAACAGCAGATTATTTTTTTGCTTCGATCGGTTTGATCCCATAGTGATAGTTGTTTAGTTTGATGGGTAGACTCTTAGTTTAAAAGGATACTAATGATATGAATTTCACCCTGTATATATGTATTATATATCGTGGTCTAGTCATCATAATACAAGTCCAGGTACTTTAAATGTGACTAGATAATTTGTGTGACAATGTCCAGATATTTATTTATATATTAACGGGAATCAGACCATCAATCTCTCGCCAAATCAAATCAAAGACCAAAAAAATTGATGATGACGAAAAAATTCAGAGAATTCTGAAAAGAGATTTCAGAATATATATATGCTATGCTACAAAAAATGTTATTCTAAGTAATTCTAACAAAAAGTGTTATTCTAACAAAAAGTACAAGGATACATTATTTATTATTAACATTCACATATAACTATACAATACAGGGTTCTTCTTAATATGCTGACACTTTTTTAAGAAGATTATAAGACCATCAAGCTGAATAATTTTCTCTATGATCAACTTCGAAATCGCGAAAAAAAAATCAGTTGTCCCATACATTTTGCTCGAGTAGGTGTACAGTTTTGTATGGAAGAGCAGATATTTTTCACGATTTCGATGTTGATTCCATAAAGAAAGTTGTTCAGTTTGATGGTCTGATCATCCTCTTAAAAAAGTATCAGCATATTAAGAAGGACCCTAGGTAGCTTTTTGACGTAATTTTTTTGACTCTATCGGAAGGTGTTTCGTTGTAGACAAGATACAGCCAGAAACTATATTACAACACACATCTCGAATTCATACATTATTAGTGAGGCATTGTCAAAAAACACTAGTCTTGTAAAAAACGATTTCGTTGATGTCTTTTGTATGAAACTACAAAGTAGTATAAGTATTTTGATTGATTGGTTTGATTGAAATCACTGTTTCTAATCTATATCTAATCTAATCTAATCTAAATTATTATAAAACTGTAACAGAAGTGTGTCTGTACATTGAAGATATTAACAAAAAAAAAGTTACGATATGGTTTTTAGGTGGCCCTGATTCCATATCACCAATTTTTGGATTTTTTGTCTGTCTGTTTATTTGTTTGAATGAGCATCACGCAAAAACTACCGAACCGATTTTGATAAATCTTTTTTTGTTTGATAGCTTTGATCTGACTTAAAATCTGGTATATTATTTGTGCGGACGAAGTCGCGGGTTAACGTTCGTTCAAAATAATCTTAAATTTCCGTTGCTATTTGGAATGGAGTATAATTATAAATCACTAAATTTAAAAACACGGCGGACAACTAAAGATCTAATTTACCTAACAACTAAACCGAACTAAATCACAATTTCTTTTACCATCAACATGAATTCTTTACGACCTTCTGTGCAAAATCGACTGTCGCATTGACAGAGTCAGAAATACTTTCCACATTTGAGTCACGTAACAAAGCACTTATTGCCAATACACAAGAATAACAATGCCTTGATTCAGGAGACAGTGTTCGTAAGGGGGAGCGAATGGACTATAGCAAAGAACTTGCCGCTTTCAATAGTTAATTTAGTTAAACAAAAGCCCAGTTTGATTACCTGCGCTTGCGTAGTAAAGAATAGTTTTTAGGATTACGTACTCAAAGGGACCAACAGCACCCTATTCATAAGCTTACACTGTCCGTCCGGCCGTCTATCCGTCTCTCTGTCCATCAATTTTGAATCATTACGATTCAGCTAGACTGTTCAAATTTTTAAAGAATGTGCATTATGGCGGATTTACTAATAAATAATAATAACAAAACTAAATCTGTAAAATTAAGGGCGGTCTCCACACAAGAAACTGAATTTATCAACGATTTTTTTGCTCTGTCTCATAAACGGTAATACATACAAGCAATGCATACAAGCGACAAACTTGGTGTGATTATATAGTGCATCTAGGTACTATAAGGTAAAACAACAAATAATAAAAACTGGCCAAGTGTGTGTCGGGCTCGCGCTAAGGGTCCTAGAGAAAATCATTTTTTTTAAATATTGTTTGGTAGAACGGAACCCTTCGTGCGAGTATCCGACTCGCACTTTCCCGGTTTTTAAAATAAGCGGTGCTTATAAAGGGTTGTGAAGTGACAGGGTCGATGGCAACTGGCAATAGTAGAAACGCTCAGAGAGAATGAAGCAATTTTTCATAAATTTAATTTTTTTCTTTCTTCATTAATGGTAGGTTGCCGTGAATTGCAATTCTGCCAATGTCAAGGTTTGGTATTGAAGTATTGTTTTAGGATCAAAAACCGGCCAAGTACGAGTCGGGACTAGGGCAATTAGTGTTCCGTGCTATCAGTTATTTTTCATGTGTCGTAGATTAAACAACCAACCCAAATCTGACGATATCTCACCAAGGAGGGAAAATCGCAAAAATCACAAAAAACGGTCGAAAAATCTCAAAAATCACCTCACTTAATTAATGGACAACAATTGGAACACACTTGTCCGTGTGGTGTCGGTTAAGAATAGCACCATCCCATTTCCTCCCGTGGGTGTTGTAAAAGGCGACTAAGGGACCTACCGAAGGATGGACAGCAGCATCCTCTGAGTACACACATTCGATCCAACTGCGATCGCCAACCCGCCTGCCAAGCGTGGCGATTATGGCAAATCCCCCCATTTTGGGGGAGGCCTATGTCCAGCACTGGACGTCTACCGGCTGATATGATGATGATGATGATGACTTGGAACAACAAACCTACCACAACCTTACAATGTGTCCATGTTCGCTTTCATGTAGTAAGTACAACGAACTAACATTTTTTGGAATTATTGGCAATTATTTCAAGCAAGCAAGCAAACGTTAATTCATAAGACAATAATAATCTATAGATCGTATATAGTATATGAGTATATGACAACACAACGAGGTGTCTAATAAATCATCTCACACACCCCGAGCTGCGTGATTTAATATTGTCATAATAAAAACGTGCGTTAGCGCACCACTATCCATTCACCAGTCATGGTGCAGAAGCGACAAATGATATGCTAGATTGCCAACATATAAAAAAATTCATGTAAATCTTGAAAACGAATATAGATTAATAGATAGGACATCATCATCATCATGACTGCCTCCGTGGTCTAATGGTTAAGAGCATTGGCTCTCGACACGAAGGTCGTGGGTTCGATTCCCACGGGGGACGCCTAGTGAAATGTCGCTTTGTGCGTTTTTCCCCAGTTGGTTAGGACATTGCAGGCTGAATCACCTGATTGTCTGAAAAGAAAAATGATTCCGTGCTTCGGATGGCACGTTGAGTCGTTGGTCCCTGCTACTATCTCTGGTGGTAGTAGTCGTTACTTAAAAACCACGTCAAAGGCCGTAAGGCAGTCTGAAAAAACTCTGACACCAGGGCTCTGCCTACACGTTAAGAAGAAGAAGATCATCATCATCTCAGCCGATGGACGTCCACTGCAAATAGGCAATAGATAGGGTATTTCAATCAAATATAATGTACTTACTAATGTTTTTGTATATTTTTGTGCTTTGAAAACACTCCGTTGTGCTGCAGTGCAATTCACTAAGCGCAAGCATCGTCAGAACCTTAAATTCGTCGTTGAAATGTCGGCGAGCTTTCAATTTCAATTTCATATAAAACCTCCGACGATCTGAAGGATGCGAGCTCGTTGACGTTTTTGACAGCGATGTGAAGCTTAGTGAATTGCACTCCAGATTTTGTAATTTTTTTTGTAAAGACTAAAAATAAATATTGCGAATTTCATAAAAGCTTTGGCAAAACTACACAATTTGTTAACAGGCTAATGCAAAATATGAAAATTATTCGATATGATTTTACATTCATAACTTTGATATATAAAGTATTTCTTGCGAACAAAATTGCGAATAGTCATTAGGTAATTTGAATTAGATACATTTTGTAGAATGTTATTCAGTTCCATTCAGTTCAATCTATTCTGCAGATTGCGCCTACATTTTTAAAATAAAATGTTATAAGCGTTGTGTTATAAAACGTTTGTAAGACCCGTCCTCACCGGTCATCGCTGTCTAATTCCACCCTCTAACTCCACATAGTCTGTGCCCGCAATCCGTCTCCACGTCTTATAGTTGATGACCTTTTTTGCCCCACTTCGGCAAGCTTTTGACACCTGCGCGATAGCTACTTTAATTTGCCCGACTTGCCTCCGGTGGTTAATGTTCTGACATTAAAATCCTATCCACCTATGAAGACTCCAGACAGAACTCTTTGTACCTCATCATAAGTGTGAATATCCTTTGATCTGTAAGACAGTCTATTTGGAAGGAACATTAATAACACTTAGCATCCCAAAGGCGGTCGACCGGGTGATTAAGGGGTAACAATTGATACGTTAAAGAATTGATGATACAGTACGAAAGGTGAAAGCAAAGGTTGCACTTCCGATTTTTAATGTTGATTGGCGTTTTGGGCCTTTATAGTTCATCTCTGGGGTAGAGTTGTATCTACGAAGTTGTAACGGATATTCCGATACGCATTCTTTGTACAGGATCATTCTTAAAAATCAACTGTTCCGTATGAAACTGCAATCCCATTCAACCCAAACATTGGGGTGATCCAGTGATCACTGACCATACACGGCAAATTTTTTTATCTTAGTCTCAAATACAAGGTTGTTTAGATTGATTGTTTGATCACCCTCGTAAAAAACCATCAGCACACAGTTACCTTTTCCCAAGTCTGTGAGACTTGTCCCACCTAAAATGCCCAGTTAACATCAGCATATCATTGTCCACCGCTGAACATATGTATTTATTCCAAGTAAAGCCCTACGTTTTCCACCCAACTTGCAACGTAACGTGGCATAAAATAGATCTACATCCTTCCTCATCTCAGTTATCAGTCTCAGTTGGTCGGGCCAGAGGGCATCTCACACTACCCCTGCCTTCGTAGTCTCCATTCTTTAAGACATTCGTGGTTCTCGGTGCAGCGAGCGGGTATGTAAACGAGTATACTCAACTGAAAACGCTTTCTCCTTGTCACCTTAGTCACTTGAATCTCTTAATTACCCTCTTTAGACAAAAAACGTAATTAAACCACCTCCATAAATAATATTCCATAACCTCAAAAACATCAATCAGATGTGTCATACCCGTATAATCAAAAGTAATATCATCTATAAGAATTATCCGTGGTCCATTTGTCGGTCCGTCTGTAGAGGAATGTGGAGGAATGCGCGGGCGCAGTCGTCGCGACACCGATGTATCAAATTTGATACAGCGCTCGTTACATGGTGGCGGTAAAAAGTTTCCACTTGACGGATTTTTGTGGTGTGGTGTAGAGATGAGAGGAAGGTCATGGAAAAGATAAAGAAGATACTGTGAATATACTTTGTGGTCTAATGGTACACCCTGGACTCCTCATACAGACGGACTTGTACTGGCAAGAAGAGGCTTTCAGTATGCTCAGTGAGTGAGAGTTGGAGAGAACTACATCACTGTTTACTGTCTTCCACCTCTCGTACCACCGTGTTGTGAAGAGAGGTGGGGTGCAGAGAGTTCAGGCACGTAGGTGCTCTTTCTTTTGCTATGGTGAGGGCAAACCACTGAATAAAAACCAAATGTTAAACGAAGTTAAGCCCTACGTTTTCCACCCATCTTATGACGTAACGTGGCATAAAATAGATTTAGGGGAAGGGGACATTAATTTCTCACTCTTTTGTAGACTTAAGTCCAAAGCTATAGATTAAAATTAAATTAAATAATTCTTTATTTCGGATAGTTAGTCCATAAAAGTGTTAGTAACAGTGAAACTTACCCTATTGTTAGTAAAACAGCTCATTTTTTAAATATGGGACTTTACCCAACATTGGGAAGGTCTACAGGCTGGTATGCACCCACCGTTTCATTATGGGGCTATCCCAACTTTCAACAACAGTTTGCAGAATTTGCTATATATGGAACGTATGGTTTAGGTAGTTGTTATTCAAAAATTTCCATACGATTCGTAGTTTATCGACATCTTACTAATACTCATCATCATCATCATCTCAGCCGATGGACGTCCACTGCTGGACATAGGCCTCCCCCAAGGATCGCCATAACGACCGGTCCTGCGCTGCCCTCATCCAACGGGTTCCCGCCGCCTTCACAAGGTCGTCGGTCCACCGTGTGCGGGGCCTACCCACGCTGCGCTTTCCGGTACGCGGTCGCCACTCGAGAACTTTTCGGCCCCATCGGCCATCGGTTCTGCGAGCAATATGCCCCGCCCACTGCCACTTCAATTTAGCAGCTCTTTGGGCTATGTCAGTTACTCTTTGGGCTATGTAATTTATATCGGAATGTAGAGACGTGACATACGGTGTGCCTCAAGGCAGCATATTAGGCCCACTTTTGTTTTTGCTTTATATTAATGACATACCTAAACAGAGTAAATATCCTATGGTCCTCTATGCAGACGACACCACTATAGTCATAGAATGTGAAAATGAAAATAGCTATGAATTCGAAATCAACAACACTATCGAAAACGTTATAAATTGGTTACATGACAATAATTTAAAAATAAATTTAGAGAAGACCAAAATCATGCATTTCTCTCAAAGAAAACCAAGACCTAATCTGAATATTAACTATAAGGGACAAAACATATCTAGTGTAGACATTACAAAATTCTTGGGACTCTCTATCGACAAAAATATGTCCTGGGAATCTCAGTCCTTGGAGGTTTGTAGGAAACTTCATAAATATGCATACGCTCTTCATAAGATTTCGAAAATTGTTAATCAACAGGCTGTACTAACTGCATACCATGGTTTCGTTGCATCCACAATGCGATACGGAATAATTTTCTGGGGAAATTCGAGTTACAGGGATGTACTATTCAGAGCACAAAAACGATGTATAAGAGCCATATGTGGCTTAAAAACTATAGAAAGCTGCAAAGAGTCATTTGAGAGGTTAAAAATTTTAACTTTTCCCTGCTTATACATTTTAGAGTCTTGTATGTTTGTTAAATCGAATCCCGAATTGTTCCAAACTAGAGTATTGGCGCCAGGTTTCAATTTACGTCCTAGAAAAATAATGATTCAAACTAATATTTGCAAAACGGCTTTAATGCGAAAAAGTGTAATTGATATGGCTCCGATAATTTATAATAAGCTACCAGAATCGTTAAAAAAATATAATAATAAGGGAACGTTCAAGGATGTGCTAACAAGATTACTGATTAATAAATGTTACTATACTTTAAATGACTATTTCAATGACAATTTATAGCATAGGATTTCTTTTAATTTTTTTTTTTTTTTTTTTTGTGATTAGACATGTTGACATTTTAATAAATTGTGACAGTAAATTTTATGCATTCATCTATTTCATCATTTTATTATGTAATCTTTGTTAGGTATAATTTATTGACAATGTTATTACAAAAATTTTGACATCTTATAAGTATTCTATAATATAATCATATCATCATATTAAATAAGAATAATAATTGTTTTTATATTCGTATGTCTCATGATACATCATAGTGGTCCTGTAAAACTACACTCCAACTATTGTATAATTTTTCTATTGTACTTTTTACCTATGATGACGAATAAATGTTTCTGATTTCTGATTTCTGGTTCTTCTGCGGATCTCTTCATTTCTGATTCGATCTCGCAGGGAAACTCCGAGCATAGCCCTCTCCATTGCTCTTTGGGTGACTTTCAGCCTTTTTATGAGGCCTTGAGTGAACGACCACGTCTCTGTTCCATATGTCATCACTGGCAACACACACTGATGAAAGACTTTCTAATACTATACGACTTCCTAACGACGACTTACTAATACTATAATATATTTATTATTTATTGTTGAATATTTTGTATGTATATATTTATATATGTATGTATATATTATAATATACCTGTAATGTATTGTAAGCTATATATTTTATATCTTATTTTCACCGCCATAGCAAGTTTTTTTACTTAAGAGTTCTTCCATTCCATGGTTGTCTGGAAGAAATCGGTTTTAGTGATAAGACCGCCATTTGTACCCTTACGTTCTTTTTATTCGTTTTTGTTACTGTATATTTTGGTGTGCAAATAAAGAATATTTATGTTATGTTATTTATGTTACTATTTTTAATAAGTTCCCTGAGGTATTAGTCTACCGTCTGAAATATAGGTAATTTACCGGTTGTTGTTGAATAACAACAGAACCCAAATATTGCCGAAGCTTGGTCTTCATTTAACCGCTCTGTAACCCGCTGCATCAATGGTCCCTGTACCACACACCGCCTCTAATGACGAGTTTGGGCAAAACGTTTAAGAACAAGACTTCGGTCGTATCATTCGTTCCGGTGGGACTCACTCCGCATTCGAGATCAATGCGGTTAGTATGTACCACGTCAGAGGCCGTAAGGCGGTTTGAAAAAACTCTGACACCAATGCTTGCTGCCCACACGACAAGAAGAAGTACGTACCGGACAGTCCACGTCCAAGTGAATTACTCTGTCTCTTCAACAAAATATTATATATACATCCACGACCATTATATTATACCATACGCCTTATTTGTACCTTGATCAGTTTTTGTTTCCTATTGTGCATTGTATTTTGTTTTGGTGTAAATAAAGTATATTTCATTAATTCATTCATTATATTATCCACTAGCATGGCATTGGTGTAGATTGGGTTAGTGTTATTTGGACGGGACAAAAAAAACTATATTTAGCCACAATACCACAAAAGGTCTAAACTCAAAGCGATGCTGACAAAATTGCTAGTTATTTCCTTCAACACTCTTGACTTCAATGAGGATTGCGTCTATTTCAGACAGAATTTAAACTTCGAAATGAAGGTCGTGCAAAATGACACATCTTTCACCAGTGTTAGTAGGTACTTGTCTTAAATTAGTGTTGGGCTATTTTAGAAACTGAAAAAAATCCGGGCACAATTTTTTCCGAGACGCGGTGGTCCAGTGGCGAGTAACCTTGCCTGCCGTACAGAAGGCGATGGTTCGATCCCCATCCAGGCCGACTCGTACCAAAGAGTTTTTCGGAATTTATGTACGATTTGTAACATCACTGGGTTTTTCGGTGAAGGAAAACATCGTGAGGAAACCTGCATGCTTCAGGTTCGAGGCATGTATCTCTTATCACACTGGACAGAGTTTCGGTACTACTAATGAAACGTGGATGTTCTGAGGTTTCAGAATATCTCTGACTACCCCTCGGGGAATATAGTCGTAAGCATATGCTATGCTATGCTACAATTTTTTCCGTTCTCGTTTCTAGGAAACCTCCAAATGCAAAGCTACCATATTCAAATGATCACAATGTCATATCACGGTATAACAATTATGTAGGTACGAGTAATAGTGACGCACATTATGTTATAATGAGATATAAATGTGAGTCGTGAGACGTGGTGATCTCACTGAGCTATTTCCGACTACAATTAGTGGTTTAGTATTGAATGCTTTCAGTTTGAGCCGGTCATGGTTCCGAAGAATTTGTGAATTGAGGTTTTGAGACTGTGGAAAGGACAAAAGTGAGATGATTCATGACGAAAGGATCATATAAGTTGATACCGTCTATTGATGAAGATGATGTAGCTGAAAATGCAATCTCTTGTCTTGTATTAACCATTCATCATTAGCTTGTCTCTATCAGTGTTCTAATTAAATAGCAATAATTAATATTAACTTAACCTACTATATTATTTATCGGGTAAAAAGTATATATACAAATATAGAATATTGAGACTAAAAAGTAAGTAAATATGTACAAATTTACAATCTTAACAGTAGGTGAGTATAATATATAGATTTACAGGGCCGCATTACACTGTCTCTATATAATACTAAACATGAAATCTTCGGGTCAGATTTAATCATAAAAGTATATTGCTATAAAAGATTTGAATGAAATGTATTAAATTTTCTTATTACTAAAGTTAGGTAAGTACCAATACAGTTTCGGTGGTTTCAGTCCATACAATCGTTTGACGCACAATACGCGTCGACGGAATTAATAAAAGTAATATTTTATATATAGAAAAATTGTTTAGAAAATCTAGATGCCGCGTAACGAATAACATTTGCAATTTATAATATAATTACGAAGATATAAAGCTTTTAAAATTTTGTATGAAAAACTTCAAAACTTTATATCTTCGTAATTATTTTATAAATTGCAAATGTTATTCGTTACGCGGCATCTAGATATTCCAAACTATTTTTCCATATATACAAAGTTATATGTATTACTACCGTCTATGCGTATTGTGCGTCAACGTTTTGTATAAAATGGACCCCTCTGCAACCGCCTTAATTATTATTTTTCAGGATGCGACATAGTGATGGTTTATATTGGATCAGAATAGCACCAGGACTGTGCGAAATAGCGCATTAAAAAGGAGGCCTATACACTCATGTGCCTATACCCAGCAGTGGATGGAAGTTAACTCTAAACTAGCTGTTATTGACTTTATCATTAGTTTCCAGTTCTACTTTACGATAACCATTTTGAGGTCAGCGTTCTGTGATTAATAACTTTGAAACTGTGAGAAATGTTTTTGGTTTTAGTAATTAACCTGGTATTAACCGACATTTTTTATTACGAGGTAGTTAGGTTCTTCGTGTTGATGTATTGCTTCTTAAAGGTATGTTCTTATTTGAATCATTCGTTTGCGAAGCTAAACCAACTCGTAACTTAAGTTCCTTATTTTAAAATGGCTCTCACTTACTGAAAAATCTTCGAAAAACTATATATTCATTCAAGCAATTGGTCATATGGTCGGAAGCATGCGAAGAATTGTCGAAAAACTTATTATTTCTTAGTTTGCCACTTGAAAAACAAAAGCACAGCAGCATCTATTTGTTATTAAGCCTATGTCATCATCAGCCTATAATACGTCCTACGGACATTAGGTATCCGCCTAAATCGTACAGGCCTAATACCGTCGGGGAGGGTGTATATGGGCTTCAGTCCACCACGCGTGCTCAATACGGATTGTTAGACTACGAATACGCATCCGAATTTATTTTTCAGCGTATCTAAGTTTCCTCACGATGTTTTCCTTCATCGTTATTATAGTACTAAGTTAGAAAATATCATTTGGTACATAAAACATGTGATTCATGCGGATTCGAACCCGGACCCTAATTATTGAGTGTCTATATCTCTCCGCAAAGTACCTACCACCCATGATCTACAACCGAAGCTAACATCGAAACACTAATTAAACAATCTCTTCACCCAGAAGCCTGCTCCCATGCACGATCACATGGTCACAACAGTCTCCGCGGGTGACCAGCCATTAATTACGGAGATGTCTTTATCGGCTTGCTCAAAGGATTGATTAACTACCTATCGGGTTACACTCTGAACCTGCCTATTTGTGTGATGCAATCGCAAGTAAGGCTGAGGCTATACCAGCTATTGATACAAAGACAAAGGCACTATTATTATAAATGCGTCTGCCTTTTACACTGGCCTGCAAAACTAAGTGTCACAATTTTAAAATTGCAATAACTTTTTCAGTACACAAAATATACTTTTGTAATAAAAAGGACTCGAAAAAGAGTTTGATTTACAAAGAATAGTTACAAAGAAAGCTGATAGCATTTGCATTTTCTCTGACTTCTATAGTTCAGAAAAAAATTTAATATTAAAAGTGCAGTACCTACTTAGTTTTGCAGGTCAGTATTTATGTATTCATATCTGAACCGCTGAATCGATTTTGATAAGAAGTAGGCATAGAGGACGACGTTCGACACGAGTTACGTCGTCCTCTATGATAAATGCGTCTGTCTTTTATTTACGTTTTCATATCTAAACCACTGAATCGATTTTGATGAGAGGTAGGTATAAAGATAGAAGGACCATAAAGATAGAAGGATCCGAGGGAGTACCCTGGGTACAGTTCTGTTGTCGAGGCTAACAGTAAGTGTGTGCTACTGTAGTATAGGAAAATACAACCATGGAAAACGTTCTTCTCCTACAACACTGCATAAATTATCCAGATGGCAAGGCCCAGGATGAGGTTAATGAAGAAGGATAAAGGTATAAAAATCCCATCATAATCCTCAGTCGATACACGTCCACTGTTGGACATAGGCCTCCCCCAAAGATCGCCACAACCGGTCCTGCACTGCCCTCATTCATCGGGTTCCCGCCGAGTTAACCAGGTCGTCGGTCCATCTTGTGGCGTACCCACGCTGCACTTCCGGTATGTGGTTGGTCTAGAACTCTTGGGCATTCGAACATAACTGCCTCCGTGATCTAATGGTTAAGAGCATTGGGCTCTCGACACGGGGGTCGTGGGTTCGATTCCCACGGGGGACACCTAGTGATATCTCACTTTGTGCGTTTTTCCCCAGTTGGTTAGGACATTGCAGGCTGAATCACCTGATTTTCTGAAAAGAAAGAAGATTCCGTGCTTCGGATGGCACGTTAAGCCGTTGGTCTCGGCTACTTTCTCTGGTGGTAGTAGTCGTTACATAAAAAACCACGTTAGAGACCGTAAGGCGATATGAAAAAACTCTGACACCAGGGCTTGCCCACACGATAAGAAGATTCGAACTTGAAAATACTCCTTCAGAAAATTAACCTGCCTTTACCGATCCTACGCGGTCAGGTAAAAGAGTCATTACCCTGTTATAGAAACAAGGCTAGTTAGTTTAAATAAAAACACAATATTCAATTATAGCAAAGTCTCTAACCGCTCCTGGCACGCATGAATGCCAAAGGTGTGTTATAAATCCTTATAACAGCTAACACTGAACTAAAAACTATACAACATATAATTACAATCTTATCAACAAGCGCTTACATTGAAACTTGACAGGCCGTACGCTGTCATTTGTCAATCATTTGTCGTCAGCAAGATCGTTGCATATTATCACAGTACATTAATCAAGTAGTAGCGAAACTGCGTAGCCGTTTTGCGATCGAGTTCGAATCTGTCACTAGCACACAGACGCTACATGGTGGTTGAGGAGTTTCGAAGTATACCTATGCTTATAAGTATGCCTTTGATGCGCACGTCTTTGTTCGTGTATCTATCATTGCGTGTAGGTAAGGTAATGAGGTAATGAGGGTATAGATCATCGGTGGCGCGTTGCGAAGAGGTATGGACACCCTATTATGGGGGTCCGGGTTGGAATCAACAACATGCCATGTACTAATTAGTTTTTCTAACTTATGTACGTAATACCGACTGCTCTCAAACGGTGAAGGAAAACATCGTGAGGAAACCTGCATACACTGAAGAAGAAATTCTGATGTGAATGTGAAGTCTACCAATCCGCATTGGGCACGCGTGGTGGACTAATACCCATACACCTTGAGGGTAGGCCTGTGCCCTGCAGTGGGACGTTTACAGGCTGATGATGATGATGAAGGTAATGAGGGCTACTTTTCAATAGATGGTGTCACTAACACGAGAGATGTGTAAAAATATATTTATCAAGTTTTAAAAAGGTTTTATATTAGGTGTTGTAATTTAAAAGATGCTTACCGATCCCAATCCAAATGGGTTAACTACCGACAAGTATAATAATTTTACCATTAACTCTACCTTATCAGGGTGGTGTTTAGAATCTTTAATTGAATTACCAAATTCTTGTATTCTTAAGTGTCCAGATGTAGCAAGGATCACCTTTAGTATATTCAGGATAGAATGAGACGTGCTAAGATTATGTCTAACACGCGGACTCACAGTCGGTACTGCTAGATTGGTGTATTATCATGATATCCTGTCTGTTGCTCGTCTGCAGTCTGCACTACGCCTTATGTGGAGTATATATTGAAGCCCACACATTGTCGGCAGTGTTTCATCTAGTGAGGACTTGGCTATACTTCACTTCAGCGACGCATTCGTTAAGAGGGTCATACCATGGTCATACTAATTGTTACGATGCAAACAACGTTGCAGATGACAAATTAGTAAATATTCAGGTTTAGACTTACATCTATGCGTTACGCTATACTTTATGGGGTGCTTCATAAAAATGTAAAAGATTATTGATTATACTTTTTAATTTAAATTATTGTGATTTCTATACTCTTACATGATTGAGCTCCACTGACAGATGAACAAGGTACCTACTTGATGGGCCCCTTGACCCAGTTAATGGGAAACTGCATTTAATATATGAAACAAAGAAAGGTAGGTAAGTACATTAAGAATAAATAAAAATATTAAGAACATAAATATCATGCAGGTTTGGAACGCACGGGAGGCGTTTGTTGTTTATTATATATCTATACTATTATAAAACTGTAACAGGAAGTGTGTCTGTACATTGAAGATATTACAAAAAAAAAGTTACGATATGGTTTTTAGGTGTCCCTGATTCCATTTCACCAATTTTTTGATTTTTTGTCTGTCTGTTTGTTTGTGTGTTTGTTTGTTTGTTTGTTTGAACGAGTATCACGCAATAACTGCTGAACTGATTTTGATGAAACTTTTTTTGTTTGATAGCTTATGATCTGACATAAAATCTGGTATATAATTTGTGCGGACGAAGTCGCGGGTTAACGCTCGTTAATTATGTAATTATAAAAGTTATATTGATTAACACTCATTTGCAGAAACGCTCTTTAAAGTCAATCCTCCATTAAATCTCTTGCTGCCACTTTTTGTCTCGTTGACGAAGTTAAGTAAAAGCTAGCAAGATATTTAATGGAGGATTAACTCTAATGAGCGTTTCTGCAACTGAGTGTAATATATTAGACGTCAATTTACTTATATATAGTGTTTGTTGCTTCAGACCATCGAATAGAACTACTTTCACGATGGACTTCATATTAAAAGCTCTGATCTGTTGTTCAGAGCTTGGTTTTTAAATCTTGGCTTTAATAACAATTTTCACTCACTCGATCTTTGTACCCCACCCCCCACTCATAACTAACGTATTAAACCCCTTATCCCACTCCCATCCCTTAACTATCTCTACCTTAGTAATTCCAACTATTCCTCCCCAGTTAATTATTAATTACGCCGACTTTTAATTAACCCTGTGACAGTTTCAACTGGCAAGAATTAAACAGTTTTACTTTGAATATAGTTTGTAATTTATTAGCGACTGCTAAAAAGGTTTCCGAGGATGGAAGTTAATAAGTAGAGTGTAATTTACAGTGTCCAATTAGGGTTAAGACTGTGTTCGAACTTGAAACATATTGATGATAATATAAAATACTTTACTCTAAAATATCAGTTAACAGCTTAAACTTTCACCTATTATTATTATTTGGTTATAAGGGCTTGGTCAATGACCAAATAGCTACTGCGACCTGGATAGATCTATTGTAGCTGTCACCCTAGACCTAAACGTCATTTCCTAGGCCCACGGACTTCATGAACCGTGTTATGCTTTTGGAGGGGAGGTCCCTAATGTCAGTAGGTGTTATTATGTATCCACCTAGATGGTGACTCCTGCTGTGAATGAGCACTTCGCATTCGCAGAGGAGGTATATGGGCGTTTCCTCTGCTTCACAGCAGAATCTGCAAGTGGGTGAATCTACAAGCCCCATTCTGTGTAGGTGTTTGTTTAACTTGCAGTGTCCTGTTAAGGCTCGTACTAAGAGCCTTAAGTCGTTGCGGTTTGAATTGATGGCATCCGAGGTATGTATGTTTGAAAAGCCGGTCACAAGTTCTTTCGCATGCCTCAGTCCTGGTGTGTCCGACCAGAGCTTACGGCTTTGGTCCACGGCCCATTCCTTTAGCACACGTCTAGAGGTGTTGCGAGAGATGCCGCAGTAAGGCTCGGGGCCTATGGCGCCCTATTCCGCCCCTCTTCGTGCCAGCTCGTCAGCAGCCTCATTTCCATTAATACCACAGTATCCAGGCACCCAGCCTAGGGTGACAGAATTTGTCAGTCCTAGCTGGTTGAGTGCTCGGGCACATTCCAGTGTTAGCTTCGACTCTATTTCGTTTTCAGAGCAACTTTCACCTAACTATACTAACTATTCTAGGAATGTTTCTGACCTCCCCAAAAATACTGTAGAGAATAAACCAAATGTTGTTCTATTTAGCCTGTCTATGTCCCACTGCTTGTTAAAGGCATCCCCTCTTCTCCTCCAATCCTCCCTATATAATGCAATTTATGGCCAACCCTTCAGGACGGTATTGAAGTCGCTGCATCTTCTCCTGGGCCTTCCCCGACGCCGGCAACCATCTTGTGTAACCCATTCTATAGTCATCTTGGTCCACCTCTCCGAATGTATGCCAAACCAAAGTAAACCAGTGCCAAAGTAAAATAGTGCACGATCAATTATTATAACAAATCGTTAAATCTGCTTTCAAAGGTCATAGATAGGTATCTAATCTTATCTTGTTGTGGGGGCTGGCAAGCCAGCAACACTTCGACCCAGTGGGATCTTTTGTGTTAGCCCCAATACTTTTTGTTCCCTTCACCCTTCAAATACATGGTCAATGAAGGAGGCAACACCATTGAGGGGAAGAAACCTAAGATCTCCCGGTTTCGGGTATCCATCTCCGAGGAGGCACATGCGTTTTACCGCCAGGACATTACAGTCACAAAGAACATGCTCCATAGTCTCTTCATCCTCTCCGCATGCTCTGCAGCTGGGATCCAGGGTGAGTCTCATTTTGTGCATCATCGCGCCTGTAGCGTAGTGCCCAGTGAGGGCTCCGACTATGGCTCGAGCCTTGCTCCTGCTATTATTCAGTATGAATCTTGAGACGCGAGTTCTCACATTGCTGATAAAGTTTTTGGAGTGTTGTAGGCCTACCAGGCAAGACCACTTTGTGTGCTTTATCAGCCCAATAGATAGGTAAGGTAACATCCTACTGGAGATCAATTACGAGTATCTTCTTTTACTAAAGAGGTTAAGAAGTGAGTCCTTCATCACGTGGGATCAGGACAGTAGACCCTACTGGTCGTGATAGAGAAAAATTAATGGTCAACTTTCTGTTAAAGTATTTTCAATCCATCCGGCCGACATGCAGGCACGTCTTTTGAGCGTGTGTTGAGTCTTGAGGCAGAGTCGAAAATGACATGCGGGATTTCGTACTCAAACAAAAACACTTTTCTCAATCTCGGCCTCAGACTTTTATTTTAATAAGCAACCAAAAACGCAGTAACCTGTAAAAAAATATTAACTCTGCAAAATAAACTTTACAATTACAACTAGGCCTATTCATCGTTTTGCAGATTTTGTATGTTCTGGCCAATCCGAAACCTGTCCCGTGTTTAACACATTCGCGGACAGTGAACGAGACACAATAGAACTTTTATTGTTATCACTGCTATAGCTGGTGTTAACCGCGAATGTGTTAAACTGCCTGTAAGTCGGCTTAACCATTGCAATTTTTAATCACTCAAAACTTATACCTAGTATAGTATTATATTATCTGTGCTTATACGTACCATTTTTAGTCTTTTTATAATTTCAACCCAAAACAACCCCAGTAACCAGCAAAGCGTGCACGATATCTACAAGATTTCGCAAGCAGCCAGGTGGTCGGGCCCTGCGCCCAGCGAAGCGTCCCCGCAAAGTATTGGGTTACTGCCTACCTGCAAGCTGGTGATAGCCGATATGGGCTACCATCCGCTTGTGATACTGACACAGTTTGTGGAGATAAGGGTAAGGCTGCTTTGATTCGAACAGGGTTCTCATTATGGAAAATTGTACTCAAAAAGTTGCAGTTACGCATAGAATATTCTTCAAGTTATCTATTCCATGAGAGGAGGCTTTTGCCCTGCAGTTGGATCCTAGTTCCTACAGGCTATAACGAATTTACTTTTACAGGGTGTAACAACACACCCTTCTTCTTATCGTGTCGACTTCAAATTCTGAACAAAGTAGCTAAATAATACCTTGCCAGAATTGGGCAACCAACACCTTCACACCACCAAACTGAACAAGCTTCTCTATGGGGCCAAATTCGAAATCGCGAAAACAGTTGGTACAAAAGTGCAATACCGACGCGTCTAAAATATATGGATCGTTTGTTTTTCGCGATTTCGAAGTTAGTTTCATAGTGAAAGTTGTTCAATTTGATGGTCTGAAGCCTTCAGTATTACTAAGTAGTTTTTTTACATCCTGTATATCGGTTTTGAATATTTTGTGAGCCGAATCATCTACGCTTTTGATATAATCATAGATTATATAAGATAATCATTAAGATATATCGTTGTAGTTTCTGGCCGCATATTCAACGTGACACATTCCGACGCATTCATCATCAATATCATCATAAGCCTACATACATCCCACTGCTGGGCACAGGCTTACCCTCAGCGAGGGTGTGTTGGCCACCACGCATGCTCAATGCGAATTGGTAGACTTTACATGGTAGACGCGGTGGTATAAACAAAAAGCTGTCTATGTGATATTATTTCGAAAACTATTTTTTTACTTTTTTACTTTGAATTATTAAAATAATATAGTTGTATTAATAAAAAAAATTTCAAGACATTGTTACCTATCATAGAACTATCAATTTACACCCGAACTTGTAAAGACTCCTGCCCATTGAGAAACCGAAGCTATCGGCTTAATAAAACGCTAAACAACCACAATAGTGATATCGGATTACTGAAAATTAAAAAAATTCGCGTCGCGCCACAATGCGCATGCCATTTCGCGGTAGAACGTGTTAATAATGTGGTTCGATGGGGGCGTGGTACAAGGTATAAGTGGTCGAGGAAGGCGGAGCGGGTAGATTGTACAGAAAACAACTAAACTTTACAGAGAGGCAGGACAGAAACAACAATCACAACAGGCCACTAATGATCAACTTAAAATATATGTGTGGGTAATTTGCTTAAGGTACTTAAATAGGTACTGTGATTGCTGTTTCTGAGTAAACAATTTATGTAGGGTCCTTCTTAATATGCTGACACTTTTTTAAGGGGATGATCAGACCGGCAAACTGAACAACTTTCTGTATACCAATGGCACCAACATCGAAATAGCGAAAAGAAAATCTGCTCTCCCATACAAAACTGCAAACCTACTCCAGCCAAATGTATGAAACAGCTGTTTTTTATTCAGGATTTTGATGTTGGTCCGAGTTCGAGGTTGGTTGGTTGGTTTGATGGTCTGGTTATCCCGTTAAGAAAGTGTCAGCTTATTAAGAAGGAACGTGAATGTTTTAAAAATAAGATTTTAAAATAATTTTAAAATTATCCAGCAACCGCTTCCTGCTTTCCTGCCCATCGCTCATAAAGCATAATAATCTTGAGAAAATTTTAATGGCAGCGAAACGATAAGGCTCAGATCGGTAAAAATGTCATACAAAGCCAAATTAATTAGAATTGTAACTAATTTTATTGAGTCTCGGTTAATCGACTCTATTTTATATTATAGTTACCAAACAGTAGATAATTTTGATTGTACCTTCCTATCTATTTCTATGTTTGATACAATAAGCAAACCGCTATAATCCTCTCCCTTACACCGCAGTAATGCGATACTAGGTCCGCTCCGCTCGCTTTACGTACATCCCGACCCTAATTTTACGTCTCATTAACCGATATCCTTGTTCTTTTTGCGATAAATCAATGTCTCGTGAAAGATGCTTCGATAATTTCGACTACAGCATCATTATGGTTATCCGTACCGTAAACTGGGTATCGATTTCACTAATTATTAATATCGAGTACTTTTAAAATATACTACTTTATCGTTTTATGTGCGTACGTAATTCTATGCGCGTGGCTTATTTTATTTAAGAATTTTTGTTGCAAGTCTTAAATTTCACGGTCGATAGATGTGGTATCGATATTATGAAACGAAGGATTATAATAATCTCGATATTATTTGGACTCAAATACTTTTTCAGTCTTAAACTCCCGAAAAACAAGAGTCAATAACGGTACTATAAACTTGATGATTTTATGAATGACCAAAATGAGTGGTTTTGAAAATTTTACATTTGTATGGATTCGATATTGTATTTATAATTTTACTTTATATATTTTGTTTTGTTTAGAAGATATGTGTTGTAGAGTTTCTGGCCAACGTGGAGGTATATTAAAAAAAATGACGCTAGAAAGCTGTCTATGTGATGTGATCATATTTTGGATAAAAATTTTATGCTTTTTATTGAGTTAACAACACTCAGTTAGCAATGAAGCCATTTGTTGTCAAATGTTGGTGGAGGACACGGAAGAGAAGATTCAATAATCTATAGACCCCTACGGGCTGATTACATCGATAAACCCGCCTGAAAGTCTTGAACACGATTGGATTAGTATGGACCGGACATCACACAGACTGTGGGGATTCTGCGGTTTACCGACCAATAGGGAACAGCAGCAGTAGCGGTTAAATTGAGAGGTAAACGCCCTAATAAAATAATGACTACACAGTAAGAAACACAGCTATCATTTCTCTACCCTAACCTCCACTGCAAACTCTCCGAACCAACCAAGATGGAAAATAGGGTAGGTACCATGTAAAGAGTTCGTAAAAGCTGGTGATCTGGCCAACAACACTAGGCAATAAAGTTCAGCGAAAGCGCGGGATTCCTGAAATTCTAAACTGCCTAGAACCAGTCACAGGAAGATTTATTAGAAGCGTATTTAATTATGAAAAAAAACATGTGTCTATCCTATTTATACAGGCGTATCGTCAGTAAGGAGCGATGATAGCCCATACGGAAGAGAGCTAGCGCCTCAATCATGAGCCTGTACCACTAAGTTCTTTGGAATTTATGTACGGTTGTATTTATCATTTACTAGCTCGGCGGTGAAGGAAAACATCGTGAGGAAACCTGCATTCCCGAGAATGAAAAGAAAATACCATAAGTTCGGAGGTATGCGTAAAATATGGGTGAGCTTGGGGCGAATACAACGGACCAGCGCTGGTCTCAGTGTTACAACGACCCTTGCTTGCAATAATAATAATAATAAAACAGCCTATCCCTACTACACATGCCACCACACTCTCTGTACACAATACAGAAAGCAGTTGTCCTCAACACCTGCCGCATCACCCGCAAATTCCTCACTTCATCCACAATCTCATCCTCAGTTATGCTTGGTTAAGGCCCGCATGACTAAGTAACTACCCCTCTAAAAAAGGGAGAAAAACAAATAAAACAAAATAATAATAATAAAGCCTTTATTAGAAAACTTCAAAATATTCACATGCATTGACATAGATTACAATCAATAATTTGAGGTGACATGATATAAATTCAACAAAATAAGATCCAAACTGTAAGTAATTATAAAATAATGCCACAAATAATCAATAATATCGTCAGTATATGTACGAACACTGTAAAAGAATGAGATAATGAAATCTACTCTGGAATGTAACGGCTATGTGCAATGTAAACCAGCCATCTTTAAATAGGACAACCTTTTTTCACTACAAGTAAACTACTTTTATCTCACGGATGACTCTCAACTAAGACAAGAATTTACTTTGTATAATCGCCGCTAACACCGCAGTTTTTACTAAAGCGCGCTAACGGCACCGGCGCGCGCGCTGGCCGAGCTGAACAATCTCCGTCACCGTCGCGAGGCCACAAGCAATTTTTTCTACAGACTCTATCAGTTAGGCTGCCACCCTTAATAGGCCCTGGGAAGACTTGAAAATGAAGCTGTGTCTCTGATGAGAAAGTAAGTGATGATGATTATAAATATCACTAAGTTTCAATCTGTATCTCAAAACCGGAACTGGTGACCTGAACCTTCTTCTTTTTGTTCTTTAATTTACTAGCCGAAAACAGCCACAACGACCAATGTTTGATTTGCCATGCACCTACTTTCTAAAATCATTGATTACTCTAGGCGGGATAAGGCAAAAAGGCTTTTTTCGAGCCAATTACAATACTTATTGCAAAGAATGAAAAATGAATATTAGTTTAAAAGCTGACCTTTGTTACCAAAACCTGAGAAAACTATGCTTGGGTTATTTTCTAAATGTTATTAAAGGTAAAATGTGTGGATGAAAAAAGTAATTTCAATATAATTCATTTATTTAAATAATACTATACCTACTGGTATTATATTCTTCGTCTTTTGTAGAATGCTTTATTTATGGCATCGTGGGTTTGACATGGCATCTTGGAAACTGGGAAAGGATTTGCCTACCAACAATTGCTGCTGATTGGTCAGGAGGATGTACAGAGTGCTCAGTGTGTCATCTTTGTGCCATTTTTCTGAAAATTCTATTCAAATCTACTAATTAACATTTTGACGGATTTTTACCGCGTTCATAACTATCAAACTACCCGATATGTACTCTGTAAAATTCTTAATCGTAGAAAAGACCATCGACGAACAATGTTATCGGGGAAACTATGATTCGTTGAAGTGTAATTCGGCTGTGTAATACGTAGCTTCTCTCGCTAGTGCTGCTGGCATGACGCACACTGCGCTGGAGCAGGCCAGTAATTGTGCGTAGCAATGTTAACGAGCTGGCACCACGAGTGACAACAAAATGACGCCCGCCTCTCGCACCCATTAACTTGGTTCCTTGCCTGGTTGAGCCACGGATTATACGTACCACTTTCTGAAATTAAACTTATTAGTGGGAAACAATGGAAAGTTCGAAAAGACTACGGGATTAGCGGTTTTGCAGTACTTTTGTGAGCGAAAAGGTCTATCGCCTGCCACGTCAACATCTCCTGAAACCATTTAGGGTGTTACAGAAAGGTGTAGTAATATTTAAAGGCATGGTTCATACCATCAAACTGATCAAGATTCACTATGTAGCCAATACCCAAATCGGGAAAAAAATCTACAGTTCCATTTTTAAATCGAGTTGGTATTGCGGTTTTATATAGAATAGGTTCCTTTTTTCGCGATGGTATCAACTTCCTACGGTGCTACGAAAACGGGCAAATGATACCTACACGCGTGTAGACGCAGCTCAAGATGAGATATTTCAATAAAATGTTCTAAATACAGGGTGAAATTGATATCATTAGGATCCTTTTAAACTAAGAGTCTACCAATCAAACTGAACAACTTTTACTATGGGAGCAAACCGATCGGAGCAAATAAAAATAAGCTGTTCCATACTAAACTACAATCTCGACGTGCGAGTTCGCGACTCAAATGTATGCAACAGTTGATTTTTTTCGCTCTGATCGATTTGCTCCCATAGTAAAAGTTATTCAGTTTGATAGGTAGACTCTTAGTTTAAATTTTAAAAGGATGCTAATGGTATCAATTTCACCCTGTGTATCTATACTATTATAAAACAGGAAGTTTGTCTGTACATTGAAGATATTAACAAAAAAAAAGTTACGATATGGTTTTTAGGTGTCCCTGATTCCATTTCACCAATTTTTGGATTTTTTGTATGTCTGCTTGTTTGTGTGTTTGTTTGTTTGTTTGAACGAGTATCACGCAAAAACCGATACTTACTGAACCGATTTTGATGAAACTTTTTTTGTTTGATAGCTTATGATCTGACTTAAAATCTGGTAAAGCTCGTAAAGTTATAAAAATGTTTCCTAGTTGTAGTAAAGTTTTGACCACCCTGAGAGGTATTAAGGTCGTGCGTTTATGTATGTATAAAGAAATGTGCACACTGAGCTGAGCACGGTCCAGGCCAGGTGTAGCTCACGGTGGCACGGTGACTGACGCAGTGGACCGTGAGTGATGCGCAACTGATACACGATGCGATACCCGATATTGGCGGCCAGTGGATTATACACTGCCGGACAATACAGGTTCCATCTTAATATACTGACGGTTTTCTAAGAGGATGATCACACCATCACACTGAAAAACTTTATCAAGGTACGGACCGAAATCACGTCGAATCATCAAAAGTGTTTTTTTTTTACAGTTCAGTTTGACAATCTGATCATCCCCTTAAAAAGGAGCGAGAAATTTAGACGAAAAAATTATTCTTTTTGAATGATTGTATCATTAATCTTCGCAATATACAGGGTCCTTCTTAATATGATGACACTTTTTAAGGGGATGATCAGACCATCAAAATTAACAACTTTCCCTATGGGACCAACATCGGAAAGGTGAAAAAAAAATTTGCTGTCCCTTACATTTTGCTTGAATAAGTTTTGTAGTTTTGTTTGGGCGAACTGATTTTTTTCGCGATTTCGATGTTGGTCCCATAGAGAAAGTTGTTCAGTTTGATTGTCTGATCATCCCCTTAAAAAAGTGTCAGCATATTAGGAAGGACCCTATAGATCCCGTTGTAATATAGTGATTTTAAGATACAAAATTATTTATTTAAAAATGTACGCTGCCCTGAAACGGTTTCCAAAATTGAAGCATATACCTGAACCTGGTGGTTAGAGTACCTGGGTACCTAAATTTAACAAATTATGAAATGATAACGTTGCATTAATTTATAAAATAAATATTAGGTCGGTATAGATACACAAGAAACTGATCCGATTTGTGATTAGTGATTACAAATTAATAATCCCTAAAACAACATAAATAATAAATAAATAGCCATTCACTAATAATAATAATCAAAACTGTGCACCCTTAACTTTACCACTACTTGTACCAAATCAACTGAACGTAATACTCGTCTGATAAAAAGTGTGCAAATCCCGGCAAATCCCGGGGATCCGGGATCCCGTTGCGTGCGGGATCGCGAGATCGCGTTACACGCTAATGGACCGTGAACTCGGCTCGTGTGCGGTGCGCCTTATTTCTGGAATACTATACTTACATCCTGCTTAATTTAAAACTGATAGTTTCATTGTGAGCGTGCTTTTCCGGGTATGAAAATAACTGTTAATTAAATTAAATTAATAAGGTATATTTTTAAGGTTTCGTGGTCAAACAAGAAACTCTTATGCTTTCGTCCATTCTGTCTGTCTGTAGGTAACAATATAAATTATTTTTGAGCAATAAAATAGGCATTGAAATTTAAAAAAATAGGTGTTTATGAGAAAAACCAATGTATTTTTTAAAACCTTCTAAGTAGACAAAAATATTTACACCATGTTTGAAGTATGTATAATGGTAAAGTCTTAAATATGTGCCAAAAAATTTACCATCAGGTTCTTAAGAACGAGATATTTCAATAAAATGTTCTAAATACAGGGTGAAATTGATATCATTAGGATCCTTTTAAACTAAGAGTCTACCAATCAATCTGAACAACTTTTACTATGGGAGCAAACCGATCGGAGCAAATAAAAATAAGCTGTTCCATACTAAACTACAATCTCGACGTGCGAGTTCGCGACTCAAATGTATGCAACAGCTGATTTTTTTTCACTCTGATCGATTTGCTCCCATAGTAAAAGTTGTTCAGTTTGATAGGTAGACTCTTAGTTTAAATTTTAAAAGGATGCTAATGATATCAATTTCACCCTGTGTATCTATACTATTATAAAACTGTAACAGGAAGTTTGTCTGTACATTGAAGATATTAACAAAAAAAATGCTACGATATGGTTTTTAGGTGTCCCTGATACCATTTCACCAATTTTTGGATTTTTTGTCTGTCTGTTTGTTTGTTTAAACGAGTAAATTTAACAATATAAATTATTTTTGAGCAATAAAATAGGCATTGAAATTTAAAAAATTAGGTGTTTATTAGAAAAACCAATGTATTTTTTAAAACCTTCTAAGTAGACAAAAATATTTACACCATGTTTGAAGTATGTATAATGGTAAAGTCTTAAATATGTGCCAAAAAAATTTACCATCAGGTTCTTAAGAACGAGATAATACCTAAATTTTAAAATTGGAACTGATGCTGACGTGATTTTTTTTTAAATTTTGGTACATTTCTAGGCTCAAATTGGCTCTTCAATATTATACCGAAAAGAAAATATCAATTATTAATTAGTCCCGGCTCAAACCGTAAAATGACTGGGCTATTACTACAAAGATCAATCTAAAAAAAATAGCGTCTCCAACGCAAACCAATCAATGTCAATGCAAGCACTCAACAGTAGATATACATCTAAAGGAGTAGCAACAAACAGCTTGACAGTGTTATTTCTAAAGACGAATTAAACTTATGTCAATACAAACACAGACCAATCCCGTTTAAGGAATTATCTGAACAAGTGAGCGTCGCACAATTACATACAAATTGGACGTTACACGCAACGAGTTTGGGACACAGTTTAATTTTATTCAGGAGATAAATACTACAAATACTACAGAGTATACAACTGTGACAAAAACCAATGTAGGCCGAGAAAACTAGATAAATAGAGAAGATTTTTATTCAAATTTGAATTTTACTGGTTGGTCGTAACCTTCAAAATTATCATGTGAATTACACAAATTGTTTACTTACTTAAGTGTTTGTTAACTTTCACCATACAAAAGATTTCAACGAGAGCTGCACTTAACTTAATTGTATTGTTCTGAAATTATATTTTTTGATTTTTTATATATTTTAACATTTTATTGTGCATACTGTGAGACAAATAGCTTAAGGTTACCACCGCATTCAACTTCTCTTTACTCTGCGCCCAGCAGGTGAAGAAAAAGTCTGCTGATTTTTGTTTTATAAACACAATACACTTTTGACAAAATTGTCATGGGCTAGAAAGTTAATGGATGTCATTAGACGCCAACTTGTCGCCTTTAAGGCGGTTGCAGAGGGATCAATTTTTTACAAAACTTTGACGCCCAATACGCGTAGACGGTATTTATATAAGTAACTTTGTATATATGGAAAAATAGTTTAGAAAATCTAGATGCCGCGTAACAAATAACATTTTCAATTTATAATATAATTACGAAGATATAAAGCTTTTAAAATTTTGTTTGAAAAGTTTCAAAGCTTTATATCTTCGTAATTATTTTATAAATTGCAAATGTTGTTATTTGTTACGCGGCAACTAGATTTTCTAAACTATTTTTCCATATATAAAATATTACCTTTATTAATTCCGTCTACGCGTATTGTGCGTCAAGCTTTTGGATGGATTGAAACCACCTTAAATGAATTTTTTTCATAAATCCAAGTAAACCTTCTGTATCTCCCTAAACTGTGGCAACACCAAACTGTCGCGCACAAACTAATTAAACGCACTGCTCTCGGAAGCCGAAACGTAAACATTGTTGTTTACACTGACAGATTGAGATGCTCCCCGCTTTACGCCGCGTCGGAGCCCCACAAATTGAGTTTTAATTTTTTAAACTGGCAACACTGTGATTGGTCGGGAGGAGATAGCGCGCGTCATTTATTTTAATTCGTCGTCATTTGACGTGTAAAGTTGACAGGCGAGGTTTGTCCCCTCGCGCCTCGTTGGCGTTAATTGAACATTGAGATTTGTTCGATTTGGATTAGTGTAGCTGTTTGTTTATTGTAACTATACACTATATCTTCCTTCTTGATAAGCTGACGGTTTTTAAGGGGAAGATCAGACCATCAAACTGAACAACTTTCTCTATAAGACCGATACAAATTGCGAAAACAGTCAACTGTTCCATACAAAACTGCAATCCTGCTCGACCCAAATGTATTTCGATGTTATTCCCATAGAGAAAGTTCGATGGTCTGATCAGGTCCTAGGGCCCCAGGTTATGTTTTAATTATAATGCTAGTTAAATCACATTATTTTTAGGTGACAACATTTCAATTGCAAACTCCTCAACAAATAAATAAAATAAAAAAAACTCACTAACTACAGGGTGAAATTGATATCATTAGCATCCTTTTAAACTAAAAGTCGACCCATCAAACTGAACAACTTTTATTATGGGAGCAAACCGATCGGAGCAAAAACAAAATCAACACATTTGAGTCAAGTAAGCATTACAGTTTAGTATGGAACAGCTGATTATTTTTTTGCTCCGATCAGTTTGCTCCCATAGTAAAAGTTGTTCAGTTTGATTGGTAGACTCTTAGTTTCAAAGGATGCTATTGATATCAATTTCACCCTGTATATACAAAGCTCTTAATACATCTTTCCCTCCATCCAATATATTTGTGATCTGGAATCGGTTTTCAGCATGTTGACAGCCCGGTAAAAAAACACCCATTGTAAATATTATCTATTACATTGTAAAGCCATCAAAAAGTCCAAATCTAACGTTTAAATACCACCAGTAACGCGATCCTTCAGTTTTGCAAGCTCAACACGCCGTGAATTGTTAAAAGCCACTGACATTCAGTGGGGCTGTCTGCTGACTACAGTCGATACCAACGTTTGTTGCGAAAATTGTAAACAAAAGCTGTAGGTACATAAAAGTTATCCTATATTCTATACTTATAGATTATCGTTGTCATATCGAGTGGGGTGAGGGGGTGGGTGTCTGTTTAATTTTAATTATTTTAATTTAACATTTTGGTCTTTCTGTATGTAATAAATAATACTGTTGAAATAATGGGTCATTCTTGTACAAAAACACGCATGTGCATGTCATTTTTACATAAATAAACTCTGCTTTGCTGGTTTTGCTTTTGTTGTATGTTTTTGGTGTGCAAATAAAGAGATAAGGAAGTCATGTTATGATTGTACCTACCTATTCTCTTTGAATTATGGTTAAAAAACTTGGAAACTTTGCGTAAAGCTACCATTCTAAGCGAGTAGTTTTTAAGTAGGTTAGCTAAAAGCTAATATATAAATTATCAGGAAATTCAGGATGGAATCAAAAACAAATGACAAACGTAACAAAATCTAAATATGTCATATTTTGATATCAATATATCAAAATATGTTGATCCTGGCTTACAGGAGTTACAGCGGTGGGAATGTGTGGTGGGCCTATGCCCTCTTAAAAAATAAAAAAAAACGTAACAAAAGAAGTTCACAATTGTAAGCGGTAGGCCTATTTCGTATATTGCGTTGCGATTAAGATGATCTAAGTTCTAAGTAGTGTTCTTTGAGAAAATACTTTTTCTCAGTTAAGACATAACTATTAATTTTATTATTATGGGGTTGAGAACTCAATATTATGTTTGATGAACGTAGTTTTTTTTTTGTATAGAAAAACAACCGAGAACCGCTATTTTACCCGGAATTATTTGCTAACCCAGGTTAACGGAAGTAGGGCTGTCAACTTACCTCTATTCCTCTCGCCAATCTTTTGTTTACCTTTTTTATCTCCACCAGTGGAATGCACTGCATGTCGGTAAGTTCAGTACAAAATGTTAATACGCAATGCATTTAGTACGTCACAATGAATTATGCACGCATTGTTGATGGTTAGTTTGGGGTTG
This sequence comes from Agonopterix arenella, assembly GCA_927399405.1. Lineage (NCBI taxonomy): Eukaryota > Metazoa > Arthropoda > Insecta > Lepidoptera > Depressariidae > Agonopterix > Agonopterix arenella. The sequence continues at coordinate 1,913,964 of OV656700.1, read as the reverse complement.
AAGGTATTATAATATGGTTTAAAGGGAGTAAACACATCGGTGAGGAGTTTTTGATAATATTCTTTTAGTGTTTATAAACCTTAGAAAAATAAATGTGAGTATTTTTTAGATTATATGTATGCCCATCAGATAAAATAAGACAAAGAACAAAAATGGTAATCGGTAGGTAGGTACGTAATACGAAAGCTTGGCATGGCAAATTGTCATCACGATATGCTTTATTGCCCCTCTCAACCACAACCTGGGTTAGCAATTAACTCCGGGCACAGTATAAGAAAGAGTATCAAGAGTAGAGTTCAATTCAATTTATTTATTATTATTTTTTTGTCTTTGTGATTTCTCAGCTTGCGCTGGTATTTTTGTTATGCAATTTACGGGACAAAGCCAAGTAAATGACATATTAGGAAATACTTCTATATTCTTAGATCAGTGGCATCTTCTTCTACTTGTAAAAACTTTCTTACGATTCGACATGTATTCAGTATGGCAGCTTTTTGGAGTTGTATATAAGTGCTAGGTTTCAAATCAATGAGCTTTAAACTATGGTGGAGGTGTTTTGGTATTACGCCGGTGGTTGATAGAACTATAGGGACAATGTAGACTTTCTCCTGATTCCAGATTCTAGTGACTTCATCTTGGAGATCTGTGTATTTATGTATTTTTTCAGCTATTGTTTTTTGCAGATTGTGAGTGTTGGGTACAGCGATGTCAATGAGGTAAGTAACTTTGTTTGTTTTATCCTGAAGTGTTATGTCAGGTTAAGTAGTAGGTAGTCCTATCTGTCAATATAGCCCTGTCGAAGTACATTTTGTGTGTGTTGTTTTCTAGTATATTGTTAGGAGTTTATTTGTAGTAAGGTGTGTGTGTGTTCCGTATGAGTTTGTGTTTGAGTGCTAGTCTCTGATGGATGATGTTTGCTACTTGATTGTGTCTGTGTGTGTAATCCGTTTGTGCAAGGTTGGGGCATGCTCCTGTTATGTGTTGTATGTTTTCAGGATGTCTGTGACATTTTCGGCATCTATCATCTGTGAGTGTAGGGTCTTTAATGGTGTGTTTTCTGTAATTTTTTGTGTTAATTATTTGATCCTGAATGGCAATCATGAAACCCTCAGTTTCCGGAAAAAGGGATCCTATTGAAAGCCATTTATTTGAAGCTTCGAGATCTATGTGTGATTGTTCTAGATCATGGGGGTGACGACCAATTATTATTATTATTATTATATATGATACACTAGCAGCTCAAAGCTGATGCGTTTATATCAACAACAACATACAACAACTCAACAACTCTATATAACAACTCTCTCATATTCAACAACTTACACTAACAGCACAAACACTACACATGTAAGTTTTAGTCACTTGATAATTTAAATTACATTATTTCTTAGATTAATATTTCGAGCGGTATATCATTAAATTAATATCGTAAAAAATTATAACATTTAGAACAAATTAAATTAGAATTATACATGCATATCAAAGAATATTTAGTTTAGTATCCCATCCCACTCCACCGACTTCTACTCCTACTCCTTCACCATCCATGCTGCTCGGTTGTGGAACTCACTCCCCGCCGACATTCGCGACTCCAAGACTATAGCTGTATTTAAAAAGAAAACGAAAGAGCACTACCTTTCTCTATCTTAAGTGATATTCATATATATAATTATATACATATATTAATATATATTGTATGTTGTAGGTATATATTACATTTATTTATTTATTTATTTATACTGTTTGTTTGTACACAATAAGTTTGCCTTGTAATTGTTAACTGTCTCTTCTACGGGTCTGCTGGAAGAAATCTCTTCAGAGATAAGCTCGCCCTTTGTACATGTTTTCTCAACTTTGTGTATTATTATGTCCGTGTGTACAATAAAGTGTTATAATATTAGATTACATTTTTATCGTCAGTTTCATAATTATTATACATGTCAAAATATTAATCATAGTTAAGAGCAATGGGGGAAATATCCACCACAGAGCTTCTAGCTGATACTGAGCCTAAATATCGTCCGGCTGATAGTAGGAGCCTAGATACCGAGTCCGCAAAAATATCTACCAGATCAAGGTATACGATAGTGTTCATGAGCTTCAAGTACAGACACTCCCTGCCTCCCACCAACTTTATACATGTGGGGACTTGCTACTGATGTCAGCACCCACAAGTTATGGCAAAGATGCCAAAAGATGGCGATACCGTCGCTCTCGGAAATATGCTCCATACATAGACAACGTTCACCGTGAATACGTAACTCGTAACCTTCTACAAATAAGGTTCACAATCGAATGCAAGACATACATCGCGCAAGAGAATTATCACAGAGTTTCGATACATATACAAGGTCCAACTAAGAACTGTTGGACCACGGCCGGTCCCCAGGCTTCACACATAGCCTGGTGGAATATCTTCCCTTTTCAATGGAGGAACATTCCCAAGTAGCACCTCCATATACCTCACCCCCTTTATTTCCCTCTGTATACCTCGAAAGTTACCTAAGAACAAGACTTAAGGTTCAATTTCTTTGGTTTTGCATGTGCTGACGTCATCTTGTCAATTTCTGTTTTTTGTTAGCAGTGTCCGGGGTGTGCTCCGGGTAAAATGTCTCAGTTGTTTTTCTATACAAAAAATAAAGAGTTTATTTTTTTATTTTATTCATTTTAGGAAAACTTACGGACTAATTACAGGATGGTAGGGAATCAACATTTTTATTAAACAACATTGCCAACTAAAAGTTTCCACAGATAAAAATCTGTTACCAACTTAACCTGGAGTTTATAGCTAACCAAGTTTGAAGCAAGTGGGGCTTAGATAAACTAAAGGTGGTTTTTAAAGATATACTAAATATTATATTACATATCCACAATGTCACTGACATTTCCCAAGTTCTATCAGCAGTGTGACGACACCTTAATTCTAAACTTTAATTCATACCACAAGAGGTTTTTATATATCAGACAAGGAAACCGCCCTTTAACAAAGTAATTAAAAAGACAACCGACTGTTTTTGCGACCTCATCATCATAAAAAAAAAAAAAGCTATAATCAAAACAATATTATTACACATGATTCGATATAAAAGCATCCGTCTCATCATACAGTTTGTAATATAAAGTACAAGAGTATTTCAAACCCTTTGAGTATCGTCAAAAAGGGTTCATCTTTAAGGACATAATGAGTATCTCAACAAAGAGAGAAGATGTTTCACTTCTTCACAATGTTTTGTTACAAGCTTCAACATTGTGAGGTTTGTAAATAAAAATATTTTTAGTTCATTTTTTCAAGATGTCTGAGAAGGTACTTGGTATTTGCGGCTTCTTTTTTCGATCAATATAAATGAGTGGATTTGAATGGACAACAAATAATACTTCAGTCTTTGTGAGGATAACACTCTGATAAACATAAATGAAATATAGTAAAAAGTTAGAACTACTTGATTTTTTTTTCATGATGCGACTGATAATTTTTGATGAAGTGAAAGAGATGTGTCAGTATTCGATAAGATGGCAATCTAGGGTCTCTATCTAACACAATCGAACTCCATTAATATTTATGTATAGCATACATAAATATTAATCGGATAAAGTATCAATAGCATGACACTTTATTACTGTAGAAATCATGAAAGAGCTCTATTCCAAGTTTTCTCGAAATCGCTCCAGCCGTTTTCCGTTAACCAAGTAGGTACTGTAATTAATCCAAAAAAAATTTAAACTTTCATAAAAAAAATTGATTAGGCGTAGGGTTTTCCCACTTTTTGCCAACGTCTTGGTCCGGGTGAATATACCTACAATAAGGGATCGGACAATATGTCAAATTAGCAACTTTTAATCGAACGTCGAAACGCGCGCGATGTTTGAAAAATTGTACTAAATACTAACAAGTAACGTCATCAACATTACACTACTTTTTATAGATCATCATGTTATTAAAAATAGTATTTTAGCTAAAAAAAAAATGTGAGTATAGCGTTATTTTCAAATGTTTTTTTTACTAAGAAGAAAAAACTAAAATAATTATATTTTATGCAGTCTGTTATATGCGCTCCTCTATTTGTATCTACTGATAAAATCTAGGTTTTAATCGAATCGCCTCAAACCCATGTACAGACATGTCCATCTATACTATACTATAGGGATTAGACTATAAAACAAAACAACTTTCTGTATGGGACTAACTTCGAAATCGTATCATACAATCTAACAATTATTTTGGGTCGAGGTTTGCAGTTTTGTATGGAACAGCAGTTGTTTTTTTTTTTCGTTATTTCGATCTTAGTCCCATAGAGAAAGTTGTTCAGTTTTATAGTCTGGTAAACTGCCTTAAAACACCGTCAGTATTAAGAAAGATACTGTTTACAATGCCTGTGTACTTCAAGCCACAGCCGACGGTACCGGTAATATAAAAAAACATTAAAAAGAAATCCACAGGTCATAAAGTGTGCGCAGCTTGAAGTTTTTAATGCAAATAAATGAAGCTATCAAATTAATATACGTACATGACATGAGTAGCGGCGGATGGCGGATGGTCCCTACCATCGCGTCGGTGGGACAGTCGGTGGTCGGATGGTCACTGTTTTTACAGCACACACCCCTCCGATGTGTGCACTTAGCGATATAGTCCACCATCCACTCATATAAAACATTATTACCACAGATTATAATTTATAACACTCAACAATACTCTCTCCCTCTCTCTTCTCTGATTATTGAAGGCGAAAATACCTAGCTAACAAATAAAAATGCAACCTTAAAGCTTTATAATAATAAGGAAATAGAATCTAAGTAGGTACTTACATCTATTTTAACAGCTACAATAGATCTATCCAGGTCGCAGTAGCTATTTGGTCATTGACCAAGCCCATATAACCAAATAATAATACATCTATTTTAGCCATAAATTTTTTTTGTACACTTCACGTAACCTCTAAATACAAAATAGGAATAGTTTTTGAAAGTTTTAATTCCGAAAGTGTAGGCAGTTTTGTCACATTGCCTATAATAAACATTTGCAAGTAGTTTTCCATATTTCTGACTTCTATTAGACGTGCCCCAATATACATACCTAGCTAGTTATGTATGAAAAAAGGTGTATGAGTTGCAAAAATGTATTTACAATAGGTAGTATTTAGTATTTTGTTTGAAATCTTTTGCCGTCCTACAAAACGAGAAAACTGTCATGCGCGCTCGCTTTTGAATAACAAAGTAATACAGACGTCTTTTTTTTTTTGTCGTTTCTCAAGGGTGACATGCTAGACCCTATGTAACAGGTTATATTAGTTGTTGAAGGCCAAATCAATAATTCTTTGCCTGTGGATGGGCGACTAGAGGCTTTCGTTCGGAGATTCCGCAAGTCACCGTCGACATGTGGCGTCTTCAAAATTGAAACGCAGCGCGTGTATTTATTTTTTAATTTTTTTTCCCGAATCGAAGGAGTCATTAGATTGTAATTCATAACGGTCAAAGTTTTTTGTCGCCGTGCCTCGGAGATCGAGTCAGGTGCTTTTAATACATTTTCGTTACAATTTATTGTTGTAAAAAAAAAAAACATTATAAAACTGTAGCAGGCTTTGTTCATTTGCAGAAACACGATAAGTCGAAATGAAATTATAATTATTGCTACTTGGGAGCGGTCGCATAATTTACTTTTTTTAATAGAGCTTGCCTTTACTTTTCTTTTATTTGCGAGATGGCTATCACGACGTAATGTCAACCTACGTTAATAATGTACTCGTATCTTGTATCACAAATATTTTCATTACACAGTAAAAGGTGGCTTGGGACTGTATCTTAAATAGATATTACTGTCATAACTTTCGAAGATTTTTTTATATTAAATACAATATAATCGGTGCGTAAAGTAAATTTATTTTAAAGCAACTGGCATAGAACTTTCGCAACTTTAATTTAAGGGTTATTAATGTATAATCCACAATTTGTCCTCAGTATAACATTTCTTTGATCAGTGTGACAGCAGGCTTTTTAATAAAGGCAATAAGTGACAATTGACAATGACAATTCAGAGTACGCACGGCGACACATCATTAGTAACCAGAAATGTACTCTGAATTGTCATTGTCAATTGTCACTTGTCGCGTTTATTAAACAGGGTCCTGGTCATACATGCCTTGAATTTGAAGCATAACGTAGTAGCTTTCCTCGCAATCTTTCGAAAGGCCAAGTATAGTGTTATAATAGTAAACACGTAACACCACTGTATGGTTAATTGATTACCTCATACCCTGGTCCCGTGGAAAGTGTTTGGTTTGGGACGCCACCTGTGTCGACACTCTGGCACCCTCACATGTTCGTGCGTCTTCCTGCCGCGCAGGTGTTGCTGCTGCCTTAGCAGAATCAGAAAAAAAAAGGATCTACCAGGGATTGGGTGACAGCTATATTTTCCTGCCCTTCGCCGTGGAGACCCTAGGTTGCTGGGGTCCTGAGGGGAAAATGTTTCTTAAATGCCTCTCAAAGCGCCTATTCGAGGCTACAGGCGACAGGAGGGCTGGCAGCTATTTTGCGCAAAGGATCAGCCTTGCGATCCAAAGAGGCAACGCTGCCAGCCTCTTAGGCACTCTGCCCCGAGTAGGGGCTTTAGAGGACATTTTTTACCTTTAAGTAGGCTAGGTGTTTTTCTTTTTTCTGTTTGTTTTGTTTTTTCTTGTTCTATTAATATTAATTTTATTGTTTTATTGTTAGTAGTTTAAATAATTAAGATAGTTTTATTGTTCGTTAGTTAACTTTAATGTTGAAAATAAAAGTTTATTTATAAAAACCTGGTAATTTCTTATTTTTACTATTCAAAGAAAAGAACACTACAAATATCGCAGTTTTTGAATGAATTTCGTCATTATAGGAGCCTACGTCACATCGGCTATGTAGTACCTACTTATGTATACCTACTTGTAACCCTACTAAAGAATAAAATGACCAATCATAGTGATGAATTTAGGGCACAATTAGCATACTTCGATTTAAGATTGCTGTCTTCATAATGAAATAGGTAAGTGTACCAACTCAGATTAAATACATGATGGGTATATCAGTTAGCGATAATTCACTCTCGCAACAACAATGCATCATCAGAACAGAATATAATTACTCTCCGATCAACATTAACAAACCCATCAGCCTAATATTCCATAACAAATATGATGTCTCAATTTGATCTCGATTCGATCGGCGCCCGCGCACCGAAACTATCCAACACAAAACTTAGACAAAAACATGCCGTCATCTCACAATGGAGTTCACAAAAAAACCTAGTATATCGGTAACACAATCTATAGATATTAAACGTACAATACAAACAATGCTATGTTGATTGAAACGTCAAACAAATGACGGGCGATTGATTCCGATCGCTCTGCATTGTACTTATTAAAGGCGTAATTACTACACGCTGCGATATAACTATTTATTTTGTATCCAAATTTATTACGGAGACGGGTGAAAAAAAGCGATCGAGATACAATGATTTGTGATTTTTATGAGTTATCCAGTATCTTTTTGTTTGGGAATACACTAATGAAGCAGTACCATCAGTAAGCCCTTGTGATTGAAATAGGGCCTTTTTCCAGCACGCATGCGGGAGGCACGTTTTTTACGTACACGGCTGATATTCAATATACCTATCGAAAGATAACATTATGCGAAGCCTACAATGTCAGACATAAAAAAACCGTTGGCATCCCACCGGGACGGGGATCCGCATGATTGGTAAAAGGCCGGCCCGCAATCAGATACACACAATCTGATGTTCTTTAACTTAACAGTTAAGCCCTGGAGTGCAATTCTCTAGGCTGTCAAAAACATCGATGAGCTCATAAATGTAACATCCTTCTTGCATTCTTCAGATCGTCGAAGTTTTTATATGAGTTTGAAACATGACAACCTTAGCGACAACCGACAGCTTTCCGATGTTTCAACGACGAATTTAAGGTTGTGACGATGTTTGCGCTTAAAGAATTGCATTGCAGGGAGCGTCTAAGTGTTTGTCACTACTTGGATAGCAAAGTGTTATCCGGCAGAGTTAAAACAGGGCAACCACCTAAGGGTCAACCAGGGGTAGTAGGAGACTCGGCTTGAAGAATTGCTGACTTGATTTGAAACACTGGAATATAATTATGAGAGTGTTCCCGATCCTGTGTACCAAAACGCAGTGAACTGCGAGACCCAATCCGGCCTAGAGTGTACTTCCCTAACCGTGTGCCGCGTGTGATTCAAATACTATTATCGCTACTATTTGATTCATGTATTGTGTTTTTTTCTGATGGCATATTAAATATTTTTCCGTGTAGTGATGTCGTGATAAGTTATTTGTTTTTTCGTTACTGATTAAAATTCTTTTGTTTTGACGAGGTGTCCATTTCTAAACATTTTTTTGTTGATTATTCGTCTCATAAAGGCCTGTTTTTTTTGTCAGCTTAGAATGTAAATATCGACGCAGTCGAGGGTATGTATTATCTACATAAATACGTCGGAGTGCGTACTTTTCGTGCGTTTTTTTATTAGTATTTCAATACTAATAAAAAAAATACTCTGTGTTGTTTAAAATATTTTACAACGAATTTCAATGATCATAAACTGCATACATAATTATCATAATTATGCTCACATCTAAGTATATTTACCGGGTACATAACATATCCAGGCCCTATACTCGGACTTTCAATTTTCGATACAATAATAGCGTGATGGTCCTATCAGCGGAGACCTATAATTGGCTTTCTGTTAGCCATCCATATTTTGTATTGTGTCAACAGCTGTTGGTCTTCCCAAGAAAATAAAATAAAATAAAATAAAATGGTTTTTGTCGGAACTTCATTGGAATATCATTTGACGTTTGAAAGAAATCGTTCAAGAAATATCAAAAATTGAAAGGCCACATATCACTAACAGCAAAGAATATATATATATATACTAACTAACACAGTGCTCAAAACTCAAACTCTGTCCAATGTCTTATTACGTATCTTGAGCCAAGTTACAGTTGACGTTACCGTAACCAATTGACAGTTGACACAACCAACGTCTCAATATTTGAGCATGTCGGTTTCTAAACGATATTTTCCTTTACCGAAAATCCAGTGGTGCTTTAAATCGTAAATAAGATCCTAAAAACTCAATAATATGAGACTGTCAGCGGAAGGCGCGAGCGCAGTCGCCACAAACTGCTTTGGTTCACGTGTTCGTGTCGGTGTAACACAAGGCCCAAGTAACAACGCAGAGGTTGATTTCTAATAACGTATCGATCGATCTATATCAGTATTTACATGGACGTCGCTAGCGCTGCGAGCGGTCGCCTCGACTTGATGTCTTCATGTTCGCCCTATAACATTGATTGGGGTATAGCCTACGTGATTTGCAGGTTAGATGTAATTGTTTGTTTGTTGAATTAATGTACATGTACAATAGCAGTGAAATCTTCCACCAATTGGGCCTATGGTGGAGTACCTAAGGCCAACTTTCTCTCATGTTCTTTATGCTCATGCAAAAGGTTTTTTTTGCTGACTTGCTGTCGCCGCACACACCTAGTCTGTGTTTTTTGTTAAATCATTAATTTTTATTTTTGAGTGGTATATTTTATAGTTGGTAGGTACTTAAGTAGTTTTACTTTCTTTTCTTCTGTGTTTAATTCTTCATTGTTGAATAAAAATGGCAGGAATCGTACTATTTTTATACTTACCACTACTACAGTCTGTATTCAGAATCTAACCACCAAATATTTCCGAGAAACTAATCGATGCTAGAAACTAAATCACGCTGCGTCTATGGTTTGTCAAATTTCCGTAAATATCGTTAATTTCCGTTATATTTCTTTAGAACACGCGAGCTTTTAAGTTTGGTTTATTAATACAAAATATCAAGCATAGGAGCTATACACACAAATATACTCATTTGAAAGTAAAAAATACAACATTTACACAAACTTTCACTCCAATGGATTATTCAAAACCTATTTTAATATCTCATTTCTTCGAAATTGATTCCGATAGTAGATTGGACAGCGATGACTGTGTGGAGTCAAACACACGCTGGGCGACTTTGATGGCATAATGTGGTCGGCCAAGCTGACAGCAACCCGCGAAACTGACCCCTCGCCCCGAGACTGACAGATCGAGATACTGTCGAGATCTCGTGGTTATACTGGGAATGCTGAATCAAAGTGTTACTCTGTGAATTTGCGAAGTCAATGGACAATATTTTAGTTTTTGAAAGGTACCAAAGAAAACCTTTGGAGATTATTATGTGATTCAATGAAAGTTTTCAAGCCAATTTATCAAATTTTGACGCGCGTGCGGGTGGGTGTGATTCTATTTAGCTCCGTGTTTTAAAATCAAAACGGCAGCAAAAAGTGAAATTTGTGCATAGTAGTGGAGTTTATTGGGTAGCCAATAAAGTTCACAGCGATATGGAGTGATCTGCACTCCGAAAAAACCGGTGAAAGTGAAAAAATTGCCAATAATTAAAAAGTGATTGCTATGTGAATCATTGTTGCTGACCTACGACAACCCGCACGTTGCCTGGTGGCGCCGGCCCGCCAAGCGCTTTTGGCGCTTCCGACGTCGAGGCAACCACTCTGCAGCTAGACGAGGCGGTTTAAAGTGCTCAGTGCTCCGTGTTTTGATGTCTTCGGCTTCAGCAGTGGGTTAAGGGCATCAGCGAGTAGCACTTTATAATGATGGAGGCATCGTGGCGTGTATTCGGTGCAATGTAAGACCCTTTTGAACAGTGAGTACCTTTTGTACCTAACCGCCGCCAGTATCAATATTACAATACCAAATTTGGTTGGCGCGGCATTAGAAATTAATTAAAAGTGCGGTTTTTGGGCGTAGACTTTTGGAAGTACAGTGGCGTCGTCGTCGTGTTGTTTTTGTTTCCCTAGGTGGACTCTTAGTGGTAGGAATTATATTTTGACGCAGGCAATATCGCCTAAGCCGTAGGATAGGCTTTAATAATAACGTTTGATATATGTTGAGGAAAATGTATTACCTTTCTTATTGGATTTTTAATGTTTGACGAACTGTAATTTAATTGTTCTTTATCAATAATGGATGATGCAAGAGGTTTATGTCCCCATTGCCCAGATTCCCAGCGTCGATTTGTCATTCCCCATGGGCTTAACGTGCACATAGGTCGAATGCATAGGGATATTTTATCGCAGCAGGTGAGTGGGCCAGCGACGGGTGCTCGTGCGCAGGCTTCGGTCCTGAATGCGAGTCTGGATGACATCCAGTCTCTCAAGAGGAACGTATGCGTACTTAAGCACATTCCCAAGGGGGCGAGAAGTGCAGCGGCGGGGAAGCTTTGTGCTATTATTGAAGAATGTTTACATTCTAATGGTACGGATGAATGGTTTGCTTTGTTATCATTTGCATTCGTGGCTTTGAGGGTTCCGAATCGAGGGGACCGACGGTCTCTTACGACGAAGGTGAAGGAAAATGTAGACAGTGTTTATAGTTATTTTCCGGAACCGATTGGATTGTCTAGGACATATAACTTTTATAGAACGGTGGAGACGAAAGTGCATGACGGTGATTTGAGGGGCGCCGTCCGTCTATTGACGTCGGAGTGTGCTATTGCACCTAAGAATGACGCAACTTTAAATGCTTTGCGGGCAAAACATCCGGAGCCGTCCCGGCCACAGGCACAACCTCCAGAGCCAGACAGTTCGACACCTTTTTACGCTGTCGCGGATGGAGATGTTGCGCGTGCGATTACCTCTTTTTATAATGGATCGGCTTCAGGTGTGGACGGTATCCGTCCGCAGCATCTAAAGGAGTTAATATCAACAACGGCTGGGGACAATGGTCGGCGTTTGCTGGTAGTTTTGACGAAGTTGTGCAACTTCTTGTTGAGGGGGATGTTGAATCCAGTGGTCGCCCCTTATTTATACGGGGCCACCCTTTGTGCATTGGAGAAAAAGGACGGTGGGATTAGGCCCATAGCAGTGGGTAGTACGTTGCGCCGCTTGGTTGCAAAGCTTGGTTGTCACGCTGTAAGGGAGGATGTTTCATCGTACCTGCAGCCGCACCAACTGGGTTTTGGGACGGCACTGGGGTGTGAGGCAGCCATACATGCCACTCGTGCCTTTGCTCTTGCTTCAGAGGGTACTGGCGCAGTTATAGTGAAGCTGGATTTGAAGAACGCTTTTAACAGTGTGGAGCGTGACACGATTCTTTTGAAGGCCAGAGAACGCATTCCAAATCTGTACTCCTTTTTACACCAGTGCTATTCGGCTCCGAGTAATTTGTACTATGATACAGATGCTTTTTTGTCGCAAGTAGGTGCGCAACAGGGGGACCCATTGGGTCCATTGATTTTCAGCCTGGCAATTCACGATGTAGTCACCTCCTTAGTGTCACCATTGAATGCCTGGTATCTGGATGATGGGACTTTGGGAGGGGATCCTGAGGTGGTGCTCGGGGATATCCAGCGTTTGATCCCAGGGTTGAGAGCCCTTGGACTTGAGGTTAATAGCGACAAGTGCGAGTTCTTTGCGTGTGACCAGACCGGTTTATCGACATATAGTCGTTTTGAGGCGGAATTACCGGGTTTGAGAAGAACGGAAAGGGAAGGCTTGACTCTCCTTGGTGCCCCAATTTTTCTGGAGGCGGTCCCGACAGCCTTGCGGGCAAAAAAAGATGCATTTTTGTCACTGCAAAACCATTTTGCACATTTGTCGTCCCACACAGCGCTGGTTTTGCTTCGCAATTGCTTTGGATTGCCGAGATTGATATGTATGTTGAGAACGTCGCCTACGTGGCGTTTTCCAGCAGACGTCGATTGCTTGGACCAATCGTTAAAGGGTGTTTTGGAGAAAATTCTTAATGTGAGCCTCGATGATGAAAGTTGGAGTCAGGCGTCTCTTCCTATTCGGCACGGGGGATTGGGGGTGCGGCGTGTGCGCGATACGGGCCTCCCGGCGTTTTTAGCTTCAGCGAGTGGCGTGGCGGGTCTGGTTACTCGGTTACTCACAGTTGATGGTACCAGAGTCGTCATACCGTTCGAGGAGGAAGCCATGGTGGCGTGGTCAGGTTTGTGCCCCAATGAGCCAGCACCGTCTGCACCAACTGTCCAGAGGGAATGGGATGATGTGAGGTGTAAGTTGATCCTGCAAGACCTAATGTCCAATGCAACGGGCTCAAATTTGGCGCGCTTGAGAGCTGCTTCGGAGGTGGAGTCTGGCGCTTGGCTGCATGCCCTACCATCGCCTTACTTAGGGACTCTTTTGGATAATGATTCCCTCAGAGTAGCGGTGGCTTTAAGGCTTGGGTGCAGCGTTTGTCTGCCGCACACTTGTGTTTGTGGTGCGCCAGTGGAGGCGAACGGCTACCATGGTCTGAGTTGCGTCAGGAGTGCAGGGAGGTTCTCGCGGCACCATGCATTAAATGATATTATTCGTCGGGCGCTCGTGTCCGCCAATGTGCCCTGCGTGGTGGAACCGCCTGGTTTGAGCCGTACGGATGGGAAGAGACCAGACGGGTTGACTCTTGTGCCGTGGCGAAAGGGACAATGTCTGCTGTGGGACGCAACGTGCATTAGTACCTATGCAGCGTCCCATATGAGTGGAACGGTGAGAATAGCAGGGTCGGGGGCGGAGGCAGCGGCACTGCTGAAGCACAATAAATACGCCGTTTTAAAACGGAACTATTTTTTTGTGCCATTCGCAGTGGAGACGGCAGGCCCTTGGGGACATGAGGCAAAGGCTTTTGTGAGGGATCTGGGCAAACGTATGAGAGAAAGGGGAAATGATTTCCGTGTTGGATCGTACTTGGTCCAACGCGTGTCTTTAGCTATACAACGCGGAAACGCAGCAAGCATTATGGGCACGTTTGGGCCAGGTACGGCTAGGGGCGGACTTTTCGATTAAGTTTTTGACGAGGCATGTTGCTGAAGGAAATTGATTTTTTTTTTTTTTAAGGAATTTTGACGACGCATGTTGCTGAAAGGGTATTTGTAAGCAATTTCGACGACGCATGTTGCTGAAGCAGATTCTGTTACAATTTAAATTATTTTTGATTATTTAATAAATTGTTTTTAATTTGTTAAAATCTGAGTAATTTCAAAAAATACTGAAAATTGCAAAGTTAGGAAATGAGATGCATTCCTTTGCCTGGCCCTGGCTCCCTTTTGTTTTTTTTTTATTTCTACAGTCATGACTCATGACTCATGATACTAACTTTATCAAAAAATTAATAGTTATATTAAAAATAAAAAAAAAGATATTGGAAAAATACGAATCTCTTATATTTTCACCTATTATTCAATAAAAACAAGTAGTAGTAGATTTCATGCTATCCATTATTCGCACATACCTAACAATATACACAAACTAATTACTTTAATTCAAGTACTGTCAGAAGTTTTCTACAAACTAACCACTAAATTATATTATCTTTTAGCGCATTGAAGAATATTACAATTTTATACAGGGTGTAAAGGGACAACACTCCGCAAACTAAAACCGTGACTCAGACATTCAAACTGAGGAAACTTTCAATGGAGCCTACCGCAGGCATCTGCTGCATTATAGGTCTGGTAGGTAGAGCAGTTTTGTATGAAACATCCGATATTTTTTCGCGTTTCCGGAGGTAGGCTCTACAGGGTGAAATTGATATCATTAGCATCCTTTTAAACTAAAAGTCTACCCATCGAACTGAACAACTTTTACTATGGGAGCAAACAGATCAGAGCAAAAAAAAATCTGCTCTTGTATACATTTGAGTCGCGAATTCGCGCGTCGAGATTGCAGTTTAGTATGGAACAGCAGATTTTTTATTTGCTCCGATCGGTTTGCTCCTATAGTAAAAGTTGTTCAGTTTGATGGGTAGACTCTTAGTTTAAAAGGATGCTAATGATATCAATTTCACCCTGTATAGTGAAAGTTATTCAGTTTGATGGTCTGAGTTCATCGTTTCAGTTTGCGGAGGTCTGTCCCTCACACCATGTAGTTAACATTTTTTGTCGAACACTTTTCGATAAAATCGAACGGTTTTTTTACCGCAACAACCTGCAACTCAATATGTTTTTTTTAAAAGACAGCCTTATTTGGACCATAAAAGCAAAGATTTCACAATTAACATTACTAAACCACGCATAATGTTGCATGATGTAATCGAATCAGAGATGAGTATCTCCGTATACATCAGAATTATATGTAGTTACTTAGAATTTATATGTAAGTACATAATATAAATTAGATACTGTAAGAATGACGAAAGCTTATTTGAGTTATTGACGAATGCCTCTACATGTTCAATTCTCTTACTTATGTAAAAGATTTACTTGCTTCATGTTGTAATCATGCAGTATCGAAACAGGAACTAGATTTTACTAGTTTATTTACATAAGAAGAAAAAAAACTATCTCGATCTCTAACTTTTAAAACATTCATCTGAAAATCAACACCCTGCTTTCGGGCAAGGTCTATGTTGAGCTGGAACCTATTTGCTGCTGTAGCATACAATAGATTATATGCTTTTCTATTTGTGTGACGTTGTATTCTTGTTTTGTAAACTTGTTATGAACTGTAATAATTATTATGCGTGTGTTACTTATGCAAATAAATTGTTTATCTATCAAATCAAATCAAATATACTTTATTTTTCTATCTATCTATTATTATTATTATTGTATCTCTTATGGTATTTCTCGGGCTGTAGCCCGGACCTTTAGAAGGCTTGCGTGGGGACACAGGTCCAACACGTAGAGGCCCCTTTGAGACTTTTATTATTATTATAACACTTTATTGTACACACGGATATAAAAAATCATCTACATCTATCTAAAACTTTTGCAATTTCGTAATAAGTGGTTTATCTGTCTGTTTGTAACATTCACATTTAATGAAATTAGAAAGATTGATACTTTTTTATGTCAGAGAAGACCTAAGAGAATAACTACATTCCTAGTATGTGTGTCTGTCTCTGTTTGTTACCTATTTGTGGCTAAACCGCTGAACTAACATTGATTAAACCTGGCACGGAAATAGCTTGAATCCTGCATGAAAACGGTCATACAAAATTCACGCATCCATTCAGTGTCACTGAACTATTTTTTTATATGAAAATGCCTCATTTTATATTACGTTAGAGCTATGTAATACAAAGAGAAGGAATTAACATTGTATTAGAGCTAAACAGGGTGTAATCTTTGGTGTAACAAGACACAAACTGAACAACTTTCACTATGGAGGAAACATCGAGACAAAATAAAATAATATATGCTGTTTCATGCAAAAGTGTAGGTACATTACTCGACTCAAAATGTGTGGGACAGCAGTTTTTTTTTTCAATGTTGTTTCCATAGCGAAAGTTGTTCAGTTTCAGTTCTCACGACCATTATTCCTTTCGGGGTACTCAGAAAGCTTTGCTACAAGATCTGACGAAATTTCTAAGTATGCCATGCAGTTGTTGATGCAAGGCTCACTTTTAGCATAGTGAAAAACTCTGACACCAGGGCTCTGCCCACACGATAAGAAGAAGCATAGTGAAGGTTAGAATGACGTGTCAGGTGGTGACAGGGGGCTAGCCTTTTACCCACGAAAACACTGCACAAGAAACCTTATCCCTTAGTCGCCCCGTACAATACCCACAGGAAGAAATGGGGGGTCATTCTAAGCTGGGCGGCTGGTATAAGCTCTAATACTAATGTTGTTTGCCTAATCACTAATCCATCTAACATCTATCCACTTGAAACAAACCTTTTAATGCCCTGACCAGACTCGAGACGGTCGACAGTCCCACCGCGCCCGTCGTCTCACCGCAGCACGTAATGACGTCGTCGGCGGCGCCTGCGCAGACTGCACCGTCACTGTCGCCTTCACCCACTTACGAACCTTGTTTATGGGTATGGGTATGGGCTTCAACGTTGGGTGCCGATTAGAGGGTATGTGAGAGTTCCCGCGAATCAAATTTCGTGTTTATGTGACTCAGAAAATCAGAAAGTTGGTTGTTGCAGCAATGTTTCTGACCACCCCGAAAGGGATTACGGTCGTGAGTTTATGTATGTATCAATGAGTCATAAAATATCTTGATAACAGATTATCTAGTCCCCTTAGAGTATGTAACACATACTAGACACCGATATACAATACATCATCATCATCATCAGCCTATAAAGGTCCCACTGCAGGGCACAGGCCTACCCTCAGAGAGGGTGTATGGGCATTAGTCCACCACGCGTGCCCAATGCGGATTGGTAGACTTCTCATACACATCATAATTTCTTCTTCAGCGTATGCAGATTTCCTCACGATGTTTTCCTTCACCGTTTGTGAGCAGTCGGTATTACGTAAATAAGTTAGAAAAACTCATTGGTACATGGCATATAGTTCGTCTTGTTACCTCCATACCTCTCCGCAACGCGCCACCGACGCATATTATGTGTTCCATAATCCAAAACCCAGAGTACACGCTGGCCATAATATTCCATTAAAAACCACACCAAATATATTTAATCTAGAAATAAACATTTTAACGGGTTCTTACCGCGTTTTGGTATATTTGAGTTCCCGATATTTCGGCAGTGTTACAACTGCCATGATCACGGGATGACTGAGGAACTGGAACCGAAATATCGGGAACTCAAATATACCAAAACGCGGTAAGAACCCGTTAAAATGTTTATTTCTAGATTAAATAATAACCGTGTAACTCTCAAAAACCAAATATATTGTCCTCACACATTTAATTTCAATTTCAATTTATTTATTGCACATCATAATGTTACAAAGGTGTTCGAAAGCTAACAGTTACATCGCATTGCCAAAAAATATGATACCTTCCGCCAAATTATCGCCTCATTATTTAGGATGAAGCTCAAAATAAATTCAGAGTTTATTTCTCCTGTTCACATCTACAACACGCGAAGAATGCAGGACTCGTGTGAAACATTCAACCTCGTAAGTGTAACTACTTGATGATAGGTTTTACAAGTAATTTACTCTGCGCTTACGCATCGAGGTTGCTCGTAAAAAGAAACTAATCTGATCTCGTTGACTAGAAATTTCTTTCAGTGTTGGTATTAGATTTTATTGGGTTAGTCTATATACTATTATAAAACTGTAACAGGAAGTTTGTCTGTACATTGAAGATATTAACAAAAAAAAAGTTACGATATGGTTTTTAGGTGTCCCTGATTCCATTTCACCAATTTTTGGATTTTTTGTGTCTGTTTGTTTGTGTGTTTGTTTGTTTGAACAAGTATCACGCAAAAACTACTGAACCGATTTTGATGAAACCTTTTTTGTTTGACAGCTTATGATCTGACTTAAAATCTGGTATATAATTTGTGCGGACGAAGTCGCGGGTTAACGCTCGTAATGTAATAAAATTGATGTAGTAAGCAGTAGTTATGGCAGCGTGATAATAGCGCTAGCGCGCCTTAGATCTCTTTCTATTTGTGTGCAAACGAACGAGATAAATGGCGTGATTACGGGGTGTAACAAAACACTCTAGTAATACTTAAGGGGGTGTTTCAGACCATCGAACTGAACAACTTTCTCTATGGAGCCAACATCAAGAAAATATAAAAAAAATCAGCTGTCCCCTGCAAAACTGCAGTACCGACTCGACTAAAATGTATGGGACAGCAGGTATTTTTAATTTTTTCTCGATGTTGGCTTCATAGTAAAAGTTGTTCAGTTTGATGGTCTTAATCACCCCCTTAAGTATTACTAGGGTGTTTTGTTACACCCTGTACATATTATTAACACGCACATCATACTACGGCCGTTGATATTTGAAATATTAAATCTACACCTGTGATTCTTCATGGCTTCAGCTGTTTAGCCTTTCATTATTGTTACAGTTACAAACAACCTGTAACAGAACAATCATAACATAAAATCGCCATAGAGTTAAAACGTTAACTAACAACATAATCCTGATCTTAAGGTGGTTGCAGAGGGGTCAATTTTATACAAAAGTTTGACGCACAATACGCGTTGACGGAATTAATAAAAGTAATATTTTATATATGGAAAAATAGTTTAGAAAATCTAGATGCCGCGTCATGAATAACATTTGCAATTTATAATATAGGTACGACGCTAGCTTTGTAATTTTTCATACAAAATTTTAAAAGCTTTATATCTTCGTAATTATATTATAAATTGCAAATGTTATTTGTGACGCGGCAAGTAGATTTTCTGAACTATTTTTCCATATATAATATATTACTTTTATTAATTCCGTCTACGCGTATTGTGCGTCAAACTTTTGTATGGACTGAAAACACCTCAAGGCGCTAACAGCAGTCAAAAATAAAAGTCGATGTTTCGTTCAAAGATGAAAGTGGTGAGATTATCACATCGCAGCGCGCCGCTGTTCTGGTTTATTTGGTGAGAAGAGAACGAAAGCATAAATTCGAGTTACCAATTTTGATGACGTAATTTACGAATGAGTCCATTCATAATAACGTCAAAATCAGTCGTAAGCATACAATCAACGAAAATAATACAGATGTTCTTAAAAAAAGTTCTTGGTTGTTTACTTACCTACTTTTTATGTTCTTTCGCTTAAAACAGTAGTAGGTACACAAGAAGGCACAAGTTAAGTAGGTAGTAAGTACAATGTTCAATTATTTTGTGATAGAAATCTAGTGTTAACTGATGTTAACACCTTAAAAACAAAGCTTACAAAATAATCCTCGACTTAAAACAATCCCACAAATCCAAGATTAAACGAAAACACGAGCGAACGCAAAACAACTGTCAATTCACACGCACTTTTTCATCCGAAAACAAAAAGGCAAAGGGAGAGTCAGAGAGAAGTGGCAAAAAACAGAAGGGGCCTGATTACAAACTTTATTATGAAATGACATTGAATTAATCGGAAAGGCCACCTTGCGGCTCTCATTAACACAAATGGATCCACGAGTCCACGACTCGCTCACGGACAATAAAAATCGCATTTACACACAAAAAAAGAAACGTGATTAATGACTGTACGTAGTTTAGTATAGTACGAGTTAAGTGCGGTGTGGTGCGACACACGGGCGTGTGGGATGGAGAGCGGGCTGGCCAACAGCAGCAGGTGAGTGAACGAACATACAGTTTGATGGTTTGAGTTCACCATTTCAGTTTGCGGAGGGTTGTCCCTTACACCCTGTACATTTTACACGACATTCTGTAACTCCTCCTAATATGTGTATAGTGATACCATGCTGTAGATGAACACGTCTTGTAAAAGGAGATTAGTATTAGTTGAGCTTAATAAGCGAAGTTTATGTAGTATGATGTAAATACAGTTTTTGAGAGTTACGCGGTTATTATTTAATTTAGAACTAAACATTTTAACGGGTTATACCAAAACGCGGTAAGAACCCGTTAAAATGTTTAGTTCTAGATGATGTAAATGCTATGAAAATGAAAAAACCTATAAGTCTGTCTGGTATGGGAATAGACTCAATACTACACATAGATCAATGAAAGCAAATCTGAAAAGCATCAATATCTGAGTTGATGTTCTGATTGAGGACCTATAAAATGTGTTAAATGATTATTAAAAAATTACGTCTAAAAAGCTGTCATTTTTTTTTAATATTTAATTTGACGTTTTAGAAGTTGTTTCGACCGTGTTGTTAGCTCGATATGGTATTCATCACAGTTGAATAGTAATTGGATTGCAGTGTGATTAGAACTGAAATTAGATTAGGATTGGTTGTTTTAAATTAGCGCAATCGCACTCCAGCATGGCTAGCATGCCACCCACGACAAAGCGTTTAAACAAGAAAAACGTCGTGCGCGCTTCTAGCCTACGTAAAATAATAAAGATGGAGGCACATCTCGATTTTTGTCGTTTTCTCGGGGGTGGCATGTTAGCTAGGCTGGCATACGTAAAATAATAAAGATGCAGGCACATCTCGATTTTTGTCGTTTACTCAGGGGTGGTATGCGATGCCTACAGGTGTTCTTAGGTTTACTCGACCATGTGTCTCCAGCGACAATCAGTCACACTGTGTGTATTTCGGTAGGAATGTTATCGCACGTATACTAATACTGTATTCGTCATTTTTTGATCCAGAGACCGCGATAAACGCTGTTGTACCCTGTTACTTCCGATAAATACATAAATTACTTTTGAAAGCTCTTGTAACGTTATTTTTTAACGAAATGTGTTTTCTAGGCCCTACAATCTGCACTCACTGATAACTACCTTAGTAATAACGCACTAAAAACGTACATACATGATAATTTGAGCCAAGACAGGCCAATTGACGCGTCTTCGAAATACTCTGTCAGCAAGTCTAGTCGGACGCTATCTTGCCTCCATCAATAGGCATGGCGTTTATTTGCGAAGGGAGGCGTGGTCGTAGCAGTGGGCGTATATTATAGGCTGATGATGATGATGACATAAAATTCACGAACGTATTAATTGTCCTGTAATCAAACACTTATTTTGAACACAATTTTTTTAAAAAGCTACCTGCTCCTACCTATCTTCTTCTATACTTATATAGCCCAGTCATTTTACGGTTTGAGCCGGGACTAATTAGTAATTGATATTTCTTTTCGGTATAATATTGAAGAGCCAATTTGAGCATAGCAATGTACTAAAATTAAAAAAAACACGCCTGCAACAGTTCTAATTTTAAAATTTAGCTATTATCTCGCTCTAAAAAACCTGATGGTAAATTTTTTTTGTACATATTTAAGGCTTTACCATTCACCTCATTTTTTTTAAATTTCAATGCCTATTTCATTGCTCAAAAATAATTGATATTGTTAAATCTAAGTCAAATTATTGTATTGGTATTAATATTATTAATTTAAAAGCCTTCTGGGACACACAATTTTAATATGCCGCGTAGCGATTTTTTTAAAAATATGTTTTAAACTAGTCTTTTTGTCACTAAATGGTGCCGGTTACAGTTTAAAAGTCCAATTAATAATTACTTCCTACCCCGCCTAACAAAACTCCGTAAAATGACTGGGCTAATAAAAGAGTTCCGTGACTTGCTGACTGACAGACAACGCACAGCCTAAACTGCTGAAATTAGAATCATGAGGAATTTAAATTCTACAGAGGTTTATCGAAAATCGACCCCTAAAGGGGTCCATCCATCCACGCGGACGAATTCGCGGGTCAACTAACAGCTCGTTTACTTATAAATGAATATACAGGGTGAAATTGATATCATTAGCATCCTTTTAAACTAAGAGTCTACCCATCAAACTGAACAACTTTTACTATGGGAGCAAACTGATCAAAGCAAATAAAAAATCTGCTGTTCCATACTAAACTGCAATCTGGACGCGCGAGTTCCCGACTCAAATGTATGCAACAGCAGATTTTTTTTGCTGCGATCGGTTTGCTCCCATAGTGAAAGTTGTTCAGTTTGATGGGCAGACTCTTAGTTTAAAAGGATGCTAATGATATCAATTTGACCCTGTAGATACCTGCGTTTCAGATTCTTGAAACATATGAATACTTACATACCTAGATACTCGTGCATACATAAACTCACGACTGTTATCCATTTCGAGGTGGTCAGAATCATTGCTACAATTAAGTACGTGCCTACCAACTTTATGTTTAAGAATGTCGTTGTTGCGCACATTTAGCATATTTAGTGGACAAAAACTTTGCTTCAACGTTTACTTCTTTCAGAAGTCAATTTTGAATAACCATTATCTCAAAAGAACCATAATCTCAGAAGAAAAGGACACAACAGTGCCAGTCAGAGCAGGACAGCAATAGGCAACAAAAAGGATGGTTCTCTATACAGTATACGGAAGCACTGCTCTAACCTATCATTATGTTGTTGAGATCTTGAGACTGATGAGATGAGCTGTGGCGCCCACCCATTGCATTGCCTTGTTCATTGTGTGATAGCCGTATAGGCTTCAATCGATGGATATACACAAAAATTTCATAATAATAGCTTAGTTTTACATTTGGAGAGCTTGAGCTATTGACAGCTAGTCATTGGAGATTAATTTTGCTTTAAAAATGCTTTTACTGAAAAAGAGCCAAAGCTTTGGCTAATAATAGAATAGATAATAATATTATGCCAAGGCCATGGACCCTGAGGTGAAGCATGCAAGGTCCTACATTTTCGTTTGTTCTACAAGGGACCTACACTCACATAGACGCACCAGTAATAGGCGCAGGTCCGACAACCCGCCGCCATTATGTACCGCGCGACAGGGCGACAGCACGCACATTCATATAAATGGGTGCTTCACTTTTGATTAGACGAGATTCCGTCCGTCTTTTTTTCAGGTCCGTGGGCAAGGCCCCATTTAATGAATGTGCATAGCATATGCTCACGACTATAATCCCCGAGGGGGTAGTCAGAGATATTATGAAACCTCAGAACATCCACGTTTCACTATAGTACTGAAACTCTGCCCAGTGTGACGAGGAGTGAGCCCGTCGCCACTTGTAATGGACAGTAGGTACAATACATGCCTCGAAATTGAAGCATGCAGGTTTCCTCACGATGTTTTCCTTCACCGAAAAGCCAGTGGTGTTATAAATCGTACATAAATTCCGAAAAACTCATTGGTAAGAGGTTTAATGAATGTGCCTAGTCAAAAACCCACATAATCGTCGATTTTTTGACTAATAAGTCGACATTTTTGACTAATACTGACATGGTTCATCAGTCGGTTTAGGAGATACAGCCGTTCAAAGGTCCGACCTTTGAACGGCTGTATCTCCTAAACCGACTGGCAGTTCATGTCAGTTTTTGTACTGTTCACATAGCTACAGTGCACACTAAAATAATATCATACGATCAGGCTTGCAGCTGATCTTTAATTTTTTACTGACCTTTAAACGTCTGTAACTCCTAAACCGACTGAAGTTATGCAGGCAGACCTAGTTCATACCCATCACAGAGATGCTCTACACCCCATAAACACTGAATCAGCCTTGCTGCTGATGGTTGCAAAAGTACTTATCTCTGAGTCTATGATGTTTAATGTCATTGTAAATTACATTTGACGTGTTTTTGAGATAGGTCAGCCTGTTTGCCGGTAATGCGTTACATATTGAATTACTTCAGTTCAGACCATCAAACTTAACAACTTTCACTATTGGAGCCAATATTTTTTTCTCTATTTCGATTTCCATAGGATTGGTTCCATAGTGAAATTTGTTCAGTTAGATGGTCTGCAGTCTACACCCCCTTTTATATGCAGCGCATTTTACACCCTGTATATTCAAAGAAAACAAACTTACTATTCAGTTCATCATAACATAACCAAATAACCATCAATTGTGATCCAATATAAGTAGAACGAGCTTTATAAATCTAATCAATACAGAAGATGTGGTGTCGGAGGGCGTCGGCGGCGGGGGCTCGGGGGGGCGAGGGGTTCAGTCCCCAGGGATTTTACTTTTCAACCCCTGTTATTGTTTCAATCTCTCCCAAGTTGGGAGGGAATTGAAAAAGTTGCGGGTAGCTGTCTTTACAGTTGATTTAGCGAAATGTTTCAATTGTTACGTAATCTTTTGGGAGTTTCTAATGTTGTTCAAGTTGATTGTTTTGGTTTATTCATGACGTTGACTAATGAGAATAAATAAACCTGAAGAAAAGGCGGTGGCCTGAAATTCGATTACATTCTTGTTTCTTCTATTACCGTATACCAACAACTATATAGGATGTAAAATTAAATGAGTTACATATCGAACAGGATGCTTCAAACTGAACAACTTTGTACTATGGAACCAATATCGAAATGGAGAAAAAAAGTTTGGCACGCAGATAAAAAATGTTCTGGATTAACACATCTTCTATATTTATATCTATACAATATACATATAAAACAGGTCCGACCTAACTGACAGACAATGCACAGCCTAAACTACTGAACGTATACAGGGTGAAATTGATATCATTAACATCCTTTTAAACTAAGAGAACTGAACAACTTTTACTATGGCAGCAAACAGATCGGAGTAAAAAAAAATCAGCTGTTGCATACATTTGGGTCGCGATCTCGCGCGTCAACATTGCAGTTTAGTATGGAATAGCAGATTTTTTTTTTTTGCTCCGATCTGTTTGCTCCCATAGTAAACGTTGTTCAGTTGGATGGGTAGACTCTTAGTATAAAACGATGCTAATGATATCAAATTCACCCTGTACGTCACGTGTCTCCCGTCCGCGACGGACGGAACATGAAATATGAAAGAGCATGTACAGGGTTCCCTGAAAAGAATTTTTCGAAAATGGACCCCAAAAGATTGCAAGTAGGTTTTAAAGTTTTCCGAAATCCATGCAGACGAACATGTCGTGGGCTAAATCTATTGAAATATGTAATTATAAATCCTTTTTGTTTTGACGACGGATGCAGAGACTAAATACTTCCTTATTATCTACACGTTGCTTTGACTATTTATTATAAGGATTATTGCAGTATAGCATTTCCCCTCTGCCACGGTATAAGATCAATTAACATTCAACGCATGCAAGTGCATGTGCTTGTGCATTTACATTCAATTTTATACCTTATCACTAAACGAGACAGCCTATAATTGCGAAACAATAATGTCGAACTTAGAACGTTTGGGGTTCACACGAGACTTCTTTCATGATTTTTAACGTTCAAAATTAGAATCTAAAGTTATGGGGAATAAAATCCAAAGTTGCGGATTTCGTGTTACCTCGCCCCCCGCAAAACGTAGCAGAAATGTTTGTTCGTAGAATTACACGCGTAACTAGTCCCTATATAAGTAGTCAAAGACACGTTGTACTTATCTAACGTCCAATGTAGAGAAAAAAATTAAATTGTTGGTCAACATTATACACGATTGTGAGTTCCAAATAATACATAATAATTGCTAGTATTTGTGTGAACCAACCATGACGTATTGAAACACAAAATACTGTAGGTATATTTTATTTATTTGTTCACATTTGGTTTTCAATTTACATTTTATGATAGGGCAGAAGTAATATAACGCATTGTCAATGACACATAATTGTAGTAGGTACGTAACTGCGTAGGAAGGTAGATAAAAATTCATTTTCATGGAAAGAAAATCTTTGGAAAAACAAAAAAAAACCGGCCAAGTGCGTGACGGGCCGCGCGCAATGTAGGGTTCCGTAGTTTTTTGTTTTTTTTTTAATTCTTTTGTTTTTTTTTGGGAGCTTTTAACCCTGTGGTTACGTCAGCCCCATCGTGCCTTAACCCTGCCAGTCCCAATATACAAGCTTTGCTTAGCAAGAAAGGGGGCTTTTTGTTTGATACTATGAACACATTAATTGAGTTCACGGTTTAACGGCTAATAACAAACAACATCTTCGAAATAAAATCAGCTGTCCCATACATTTTAGTCGGGTACGTACACCAGTTTTGTATTGGATAGCTGATTTTTTTTCGCGTTTCCTGATGTAGGCTCCATAGTGAAAGTTGTTCAGTTTGATGGTCTGAGTTCGCCGTTTCAGTGTTTGCTAGGCTGCCACTTACATCCTGTATAGGAAGATTGTAATTTTAAGGCTTTAACAATAATTCTACTATCCCTGTAAGTATCTGTAGTCGAAAGCGGTATATTAAAAATCATGATCATCAGAGGTACTGTATTCAAACGTCAGTTGCCATGATATAAATGAATCAAGCGACTTGAATGAATTGACGACCCGGTTGGTGTAATGGTTCGAATCCCGGCTCGGTCATGGATGTTCAATATGTGTGCAGTTGTTGTATATGGTTCCCATAGCAAAAAATGATATAGTTCATAATTTGGGATCATTACAATGTATGTGTCTGTGATCGTTATTATTATTATATTATTAAGCATTTGTATCTCTCTGCTTGACATCACATCAATCATCATCATCACCATCATATGGATTCAGCTAATTTGACCTAATGTCATAGCTAACCGACCTTCGCATCTGATCTTTAAATAACATAGGTAGCTACTTACATACTCACGTTTGTACATTGCTCATTATGTGTATTATTATTTAATCTTTTTACACTGAACTGCGGTTTGAAGCAAGGTCGTGGGTAATAGTGGTGTTTTGGCAAAAAAATCGTCATTACGATGGACTTGGAGCGATTACGTAAAACTTTAAAACGCTACAAACGTCCGCTGAGTTCTGAAGTTTGAATTTTACAAGCTTTTAGAGCATTTTAAATTAAATTTATAATTTTATAGGTGGTCTAAACTAATAAACATCGTAGTCTACCCATCAAACTGAACAACTTTCATTATGGGAGCAAACTGATCGGAGCAAAAAAAAAAAAAAAGATGCATACATTTGAGCCGAGTAGGCATTGCAGTTTAGTATGGAACAGCTGATAATATTTTTGCTCCGATCGGTTTGCTCCCATAGTGAAAGTTTTTCAGTTTGATGGATTTCACCCTGTATTTTCAATGTAAAGTAAAACACCCATTGTAATTTGCCATACAATGGTGATGATGTTCGGTGAAACATAATTGGCGCGCTCCATAAAAACAAAGTTTGATTATATTTTGGATATTAATAAATAAAAGTAAAAGTGAAATTTTAAGACAAGATCTAGAAACCAATATCTTTAATTTAATTGATTAATATGCAAAATATAATCAAACTTCGTTTGTATGGAGCGCGCCAGCGGTAATTTCCTCTTAATTATTGCCTAGTAGATACGATAAATAAATAATCGATCTTATATAGATCGATAGTCTTATACACAATAGTCCTACACAGCTTTATCAAAGTATTAGATAGAGCGCTGCATACTTCACTCATGTGTCAAAATCAATGTCAAAATGATTGACCGTTTCAGTTACCTTCTCCAAGACTCCATGCAGCGTGATTCCATGATTCCATAGACTATAACTGAAACGGAATAAAAACAGTTACAACTTACCCACATCCTGGCGAGCAGTTCGACGAACACGACGAACTCGCTCGTCTCGTTTCCGTGAACGGAAGCTTCGAGCCGGCGCCGGAAATACAAGAGATTGGACAAAAATTGCTGCCACTCGCTCCTAACTTCCTAACACACTGTTCCACGTCTCATGTCCCATGGTACAACCT
This sequence comes from Agonopterix arenella, assembly GCA_927399405.1. Lineage (NCBI taxonomy): Eukaryota > Metazoa > Arthropoda > Insecta > Lepidoptera > Depressariidae > Agonopterix > Agonopterix arenella. The sequence goes on along the minus strand of OV656700.1, from coordinate 1,885,968 downwards.
TTATAGCTGAGATATAATTGTGGAAAGGGCTTGTTTTGAGTGATTTCGTCTTAGAACGAACTGTAACACATCGAGATTGGTCGCGACAACTTTGTTAGCGATATTCTGAAACAGGTTATAATTATAAGTATATTAAATTACAAAATTAAAAACCACCAACACCAAAAAAAAAAAATTTAAAAAGTTAAAATAACTCCCTCGCCCTAGCTCGTTTTCTCAACTGTATGTATTTTTATGTCAGTGTGTACACACGGCGACACATCAAGCTATACAAAACAAACATAAGCTGGCCGCGCGACGACGTTATACGTTAGCGGCGCGCGGCCAGCTTATGTTGGTTTTTTATAGCTTGATGTGTCGCCGTGTGTACATTAAAGAGTTATAATTCAATTTAATTTAAATAATTCGGTCACCTATTATTTTTGTGTGATGCAAATGTAGGTATGTTTTACTTGCGGTCCTCGACACATTAATTGACCTAAAATATGTTATAGATAATTAAAAAAGTAAAACATACCCAAATTTGCATCACACAAAAATAGTAGTTAACCGAATTATTTTTAACTTTTTAAATGTTTTTTTTTTGTCGTTGGTGGTTTTTAATTTCGTAATTTAATATACCTATAACCTGTTTCAGAATATCGCTAACAAAGATTTCGCGACCAATCTCGATGTGTTACAGTTTTTAATTTTGTAATTTAATGTTATTTCATAATTTTTTAAGTTACATCAAAACTACTGAACCGATTTTCATGAAACATGGCTAAGAACACTCGGGATAAAATTATCATTGACACAAAGAGAAATAAAACGAAAATCGGTTCATCCGTTTGGGAGCTACGATACCACAGAGAGATACACAGATATACAGACAGACATGTTAAACTTAAAACACCCGTCTTTTTGTGTCGGGGGTTACAATGTTTTTAGAAAAGTATCTTTAAATTCTTTATAAATATTATAGCTTTATAGGGCAGCACTGGACCGGTCATTGTGTCCGCAGTGGACGTCCATCGGCTGAGATGAACTATATAGTTTTATCAAGTCTAGTAACATTTTGTGTCCTAAACTTATAACCAGATGGTGAAAATACCTCCACCTGCCACGGCGTATCCATGGATACACGTTTTTTTTTACGTAGCCTGTTCAATGTCCCACTGCTGGGCAAAGGCTTAATCTATACTATTATAAAACTGTAACAGGAAGTTTGTCTGTACATTGAAGATATTAACAAAAAAAAGTTACGATATGGTTTTTTGGTGTCCCTGATTCCATTTCACCAATTTTTTGATTTTTTGTCTGTCTGTTTGTTTGTGTGTTTGTTTGGGTGTTTGTTTGTTTGAACGAGTATCACGCAAAAACTACTGAACCGATTTTGATGAAACTTTTTTTGTTTGATAGCTTATGATCTGACTTAAAATCTGGTATATAATTTGTGCGGACGAAGTCGCGAAATAAATTATTTCGGATGAAAATGCAGGCTTGACATATGAAAAGAAGCTTGCGACTCAATCAGATTTGGGTATACAACAAAGCGCTACGGAATTTATGCAGGACTATAAATATTTCTCATCTACCTCAGCTGTGAACAGAAACATCGGCATCATGAGGTAATTACAGGAAAACATATGAGCGAGCACAATAGGTCAGAAAATAATCTCAGTTTTACAAAGCTATTCCAAAATAGCCCTCCCCGAAAATAATAACTACCGTACATTTTCCTTCCTCAAGTTAATCATAGACAACATCAGTTTTTTCACAAATTAAAAAGCCATACAAAAGTTTTCCCGTAGCGAAGTGTTGATAAATGTGTACTAACACAAAAACCAAAACGTACCACATTAAATTGCAGAGAACAATGTCAGAATAATGTTAAATGTTTTTATAGTACAATTTAATGATAGTTTATGGGAGAATTATGCGAATAAAGGTCGCAAATAGGACTAGATGTCTAGGAGCCGGGTAATGGTTCGTACAGGCTCGGCAAGTTGGTACTAACTGAGCAGGTGATAGTGATTCTTCTTCTTTGGGTTATTAACGGTTGGCAGTCAGCTCTGCAAACGCCTATCTCTCGCCAAACGAAACAGCTCTTCGACGCTGCCAATACCTGTCCAGCATGTGTCATGTGTCCATACTGTCCATACACTTTCAGGTTCGCGAATCACGACTTTATTGGCCTACGGACGCCTCTTTAGCCAATTATAAAATAGCCTACTGTTACTATTCACTGTTATTACATAAAGTTTCTAAAATCTAAATTCTTCTAGCCTTATGCATAAATATAACATACAAATAAATTTAATTGAATCTCTCACCTTTATAAGTGTGAGGAGACCTCGTGTTATATCTTACTTATCGTTTGCTAAAAACCATTGTAGTTTTTAACATAATTATTAATTACTTACTAAGTTCTTGAGTATTTTTAAAATGTCCCCGGCGGCCCGGTTGCTCAGTCGGTAGTGAACCTGCCTGCCGTACCGAGTGTCGCGGGTTCGAATCCCGTAAGGGACAAATATTTGTATAATGAATATAAATATTTGTACCCGAGTCATGGATGTTTGTACCTATAGGTATATGTAATCTATATCCTTGTCTAGTTATCATAATACAAGTTCAGGCTAGATTCTGGTACATGAAATGTGACTAGATAATTTGTGTGACAATGTACAAGAAATTTATTTATTTATAACACCAATCAATAATCAATTCAGAAATCTGCTCATATAAAACACTGTCATCGTGTAAAAGTACACTTAACTACAGAATTTAATGGACTTTTTGTTTTGTCCGCTCCATTACGGCTATGACTTAATAAGTGAAAACGTGTAATTATGACTATGGAACTAATAATTTCCATATTAACATTAATGTCAAGTAAATACAAACACTAAATAGCTTGAGGATATATCTTAATTTAAAACACGTTAAGTTAAATAACAAGAACATTATGGATTTAATGGGCTGGCATTAATCTTTTAGTCTTTAAAGTGTCGATGTATAATTTCGATAAAAACATATTCATGCACATCACAAAATTCTGTTTTAGCCAAAGAATTACAAACTAGTAATATTACTATACTCATTCACAGCTGTACTTTCTAAATAACATAATTGGTCTAAATCATTCGCTCTTTAAAATTGGTGCTCACTGTCGATATGTTGTCAATACTTATAAGAGCCAGAGTTTCTTCACAATATTTATAACTTATGAATTACACAAAAAATTGCATGAGCTTAAGAGTGAAAAAATTTCAACCCGCGTATAATTTGGAACACGCAGTCGAATTTTAATACTTACGCGGGGCAGTTATACAGGGTGAAATTGATATCATTAGCATCCTTTTAAACTAAGAGTCTACCCATCAAACTGAACAACTTTTTCTATGGGAGCAAACTGATCGGGGCAAAACAATATCAGCTGTTGCATACATTTGAGTCGAGTAGGCATTGCAGTTTAGTATGGAACAGTTGTTTTTTTTTTTGCTCCGATCGGTTTGGTCCCATAGTAAAAGTTGTTCAGTTTGATTGAAGATTTATACAAAAATAATTAGATTGAAACAATAATTTCATTATTTTGATAGTTAAAATTTAAAGTTATTCGCATTTTAAGTTTTGAGGAAAAATGATTTGTTATCATTTCAGCAATGAATGAAAGTGCTAATGTACTCATGGATACATTTTAAGAAGCTTGTTATGGTAGTGAGTAGGGTGAGTGTGCCCGTGCGGTGGGTTGACATCGGGATCAGAAAATTTTAAATTTTACAAACAAAAAATATTTTGAAAAAAATTACATATGTTGAAACCACGATAATTCGATTATAAACAAACTATTTTCTAGATTTGCGTTAATTCATTAACAAGTTGTATAAGATAATAAAATCTACGTTTTTCTTTTACTCCCAGACCATTGTGCGAAGAAACTCATTAATTAACATCAAATATAAAAACTCTGAAACTGAACACAAGAGCAGAAAGGCTCGAAATGGAGCTTTTCTACAAATTGTGACTAATGTAACAGTCCCTATCTCTTGACTATAACATAAATATCACAACCTTTTTGTCCCATTGAAGTCGGTGAGGCAATAATTACATTAAAACTGGTCATTCCATCATTCGTTGACAGCATTATTGTTCAATAAAACCGATCGGACGCCATCATAACTCAAAATTATAGTTTTTATTTGCAAGTTACTTATTATTCAGATCTCATAGAGGACACCTTGAGGATGAAGGCGTAAAAACTTTTATGTTTCGTATTTGTAATAACTGATAATCGATTGGGTAAAGTTTGTAACGCTACTTTATGTCTGAACTATTTCAAACTAGTAAATTTTCTAGCGAATAGGTAAGTTATTAAGAGAACCTCGTAAACATTGATGAAAGCAAAATACGCAATTATTGTTATCCATACGAACTGAAAGGAAGTCGTATGAAGTGTCTACGCATGGGTTTATTCCCACTGATCGAACAGCGGCTGGTAGCGCGCAGCATTTTACTTAGCATATTGAACTTCATCCATTCGGACATAAATTAAAATATCAGTTGAGGTGACAGAACAGGTAGCCGTGAAGGTTGAACTTTCATTCCATTCTGTTAATTGTATTTTAATCTTATCTCGCTATATATAAAGCTCAATATGCTAGGTACAATTCAGCTGTCAGCCGCTGCTCTTTCAATGGGTCAATTCCTTTAGTAAATACGACCCGCCCCAGCTTCGAAAGGGTACAATGCTGATATATAAACCTTCCTCTTGAATCTCACTCTATCTATTAAAAAAACCATATCAAAATCCGCCGCGTAGTTTTAAAGATCTAAGCATACATAGGGACATATAGACAGCGGGAAGCGACTTTGTTTTATACTATGTAGCGAAGTGATGATAAGTATTCCGTTTGGTCAATTTTGTTACTGAACACTTTATTTCCAATAGGGTGCAGTATTCGCTTTTGTACAGTCAAGAGCACGTCAAGCTTGACACTTTGGACTTTGTACCGTTCTTATTTAGTGCGCCATAAGCGTTACAATAGAACTGCAAGTGTAAAGCTTAATGTGCTCTTGACTGTACTACTCTATTTTATTTACTGCAATCGCTAATAGGCTGGCTAGATAATCGCAATAATACCATCTCTATCCAACTCCGTTCCGTTGCGTCCCAAGTATCTATGAGAAAGAGTTGATTTACAAAACCTTAGGTCAAAGTAAAATTTATGGATAGGTTACGCGAACATTTTAAACCAGAAAAATTTTATTTATTTTATTTTATTTTGTTTTATTTGGGGAGCTTACAGCTTTAAAACTAATAGTTTACAAATTTAGTCAGCTATAGGCCAATTACAAGCTTCCACATATAGGTTTCTAGTTAACAAATTTGAAAACGCTTAAACGCTAATAAACACTTAATGTTATTAATAATAAGGTCATTGAATCAATCGCTGAGTTGATCTATAAATTTTCTAATAATAGAATTGCGTAAGCTGGAGGCACTGCTACAAAATAAGTCGTAGTTGAAGTCGTCACAGAACTTATTAAATTCAAAACATGAGCGGATTAAAATACTGTTCCGTCTATAATTAGTAGTAAATGAGGCAAAACAATTGACAGTTTTACTTCAAATATGTACCGAGATGACAGACCAAGTGTGCTAGTTTGTATGGACCAAACACAGATCACAAAAACTAAAGGTAGATGTGAAAAGGGGGCGGGGCCAGTGTCGCAGCAATATGCGCAAAAACGGAACACATTGCCCGCGACAGTAATGATTCAATATATTATGAGGCTAAAAGCCAGTCGAGATATTATGTGTAAATAGTTTACAATGCTTGCGTAGTACTAAAGATTATTCTAATGTTGAGTTCTGATACCGCAATGGATAATGAGCACATTCAAGCTAACAAAATACTTTCTATCGCGTGGTACTGGTGGTGCTACGACACTACGTTTCGTTCTCAGCGCGTTGGTTGGCATATCTCTAGATCTCTATGGGACCAAGTGTGCTAGTTGCGTGCTTCAACTTAAAGCGCTTTGGGCCTATCCATTAATTTTACTTTGATCTAAGTACAAAACTATGAAAAAACTGCTAAAAGAACTAGAGATAGCTTAAATATATATTTTTCAACACCTCCTACAAAACAGTAAAATTATTAACGGACCTAAAGCATCAAATATCCGTAGCAGTGAAAATAGCGAAATTAATATCGTCAAGTAATGTCCCAGCAGCACAATATCCGGGCATCTGAACCGTCAAATTGCGCGCCGCGGGCAATGGGCCAGTGGTGCTGGTGTGCACCCTTTATACCGCCCGGGGCTACGGGTCACGTTGAAAATAGAGGGAAATTTTATTGTACTTTTACATACAATTGCAAGAAAATGTACCAAGGCAAGAAGTAGTAGACTTGTGAGGACGAATCATATATATTATGCCCACGAATATATTCCCCGATGGTAACTTAGATATACAAGGTGTTACAGAAAAATTTAGTCATATATGCTTCAATCAGAAGCTACAATACTACTCGACTCAAATGTATGGAACAACTGTTTTTATTTTTCGAGATTTCGAAGTTGGCTTCGTAGTGAAAGTTGTTCAGTTTCATAGTCTGAGGCACCCCTTTTAATATGACCACACTATTCTGTAACACCCTTTATGCATGTCCGCATTATCACTTACAACAGTGCCTTACTCACCTCCTCTCCACAGCCCGCGTGCTCGTCGGACAATCGACATTATTGAGTTCCGACATAAAGACAGGCCCCGAGAAATCACTTTACTATAATGCGATACGAGACGACTGAGTAGTCGGTCGTGCTCATTTGAGGTCTTGAGGACTTTGGTAAACTGTAGGCCTCGCATGCCACCCCCCAGAAAACGACAAAAATCGAGATGTGCCTCCATCTTTATTATTTTCCGTATGCCAAAAAGAGCGCGCACGACGTTTTTCTCGTTTAAACGCTTTGTCGTGGGTGGCATGCTAGCTATGCTGGAGTGATGAATAGTTGCGGGAACTAAAGATAATAATATAAAAAATTAAAAAAACGGTTACGGTGCTTTTAAACCAGTGTTTAAGGTGGTTTCAGTCCATACAAACGTTTGACGCACGATACGCGTAGACGGAATTAATAAAAGTAATATTTTGTATATGGAAAAATAGTTTAGAAAATCTAGTTGCCGCGTAACAAATAACATTTACATTTTATAATATAATTACAAAGATATAAAGCTTTTAATATTTTGTATGAAAAATTTCAAAGCTTTATATCTTCGTTATTATTTTATTAATTGCAAATGTCATTTGTGACGCGGCATCTAGATTTCCCAAACTATTTTTCCATATATACAAAGTTACTTATATTAATACTGTCTACGCGTATTGTGCGTCAAAGTTTTGTATAAAATTGACCCCTCTGCAACCGCCTTAACGACGAACGATACTTTTTTTTTCAAATACAAAAAAATATTATTTAGAAAAATCATATTGGAAAAAGGATAATGTCGTTCACAATTTACAAAATGAACTTTGGTACTGCTTTTGAAATATGGATATTCTGGAAAATTAATAAGTGTTAGGGTAGACAGTTGCATTACTTTAATGGTTGATTGTACTCATAATACTGAACAACTTTCCCAAAAGATTTTAGTATGGAATAGCAGATTTCTTTTTGCTCTGACAGGTTGTTTTTTTCCCATACCAGTGGAGTATGTGGTGTAAAGGGTAATGATACTTTTCCTTACACCCTGAATACACCCATACAGGATTGTCCACTGGCCGAGCGGATTTTTCCATTAGCAGCGTGTAGGCGAACTCGTCGGTGAAAGACCACGCACACACCAACGCGCCTTATAGTAGGAGCTTTAGTGAAGCTTTTGTATCTGTGGCGTACTCACGTGGTGACAATAAACTTATTTTATTTCATCACAATGTCAAAGCAGCAAACGTCAACTATAAAAAAGCAGCAAATCTAACACCACGTAACAAGAATCTAATAGGGAACCCGACTCCAGCAAGCCTCATGGGAAATCGGAATGTAGCGCAGTCCAATAAGGAATGAAAACATACTAAACGTCGACTTAGGTGTTTTCCGACACTTTAGCTCTTTGGCCTCCTTTGACAAATAGCGGTTAATTGAAAATGGACTACTGGTGGGGTGCAAGTGAAAAGATTTAGCGGGTTTAAATGATATATGGAAGCTGAAAATAACGCGAATAACGCAAAAAAATATACATTATTCTGATCCTATACTTAAGCTACAAGGCTTCTTATTACGGAAATTAGAGAACGACACAAACAAATAACGTTTATGACCTAACTGGGATTCGATCTCATCAGGACCTCCATTTTGGTGGTCTAGTTTGCCATTACATTACAACGACCTAGTAGCACTTGGTCCAATACGCATTTCGTCAAATGCCCAGTTCGTCCATACGCATTTAGTCAAGCACGCATTTCGTCAAATATTAAAGTATATCACTACGTAGTACTTCCTATCTCTATGATATCACTACACCAGCCAGCAAGTCGAAAAATATCGAAGTTTTGCGGAAATTGACACACAAATTTAATTTTAAAAAATATGTAAGAAAAATATACTATCGGTGTCTCTAGGTGTCTCTTTATTAATTACTTAATACCTCATTTCAAAGAATTTACTCCAATTGAACTATGAAAAAACGAATTATCATGACGGACTTTCTCGGGTGTGTCTTAGGACGATTTAACCACGTTCTAGGTTGTGTCCCAGGGCACACCGGAGAAAGTCCGACCGTACCTACGTTAATCTGTCTTATCATTATAATAATCATAATTTTTCTACCTTACGAATAAAAATCTTTTCCAGAAAACTGTATACTTAATAAAGATCAATTTATAAATATTATTGTGCCGCAATTTTTCTTGAAGTAAAACTTTCGAAATTCTGTTTCGAAGTGAAACTTTTTTATTGAAATGAAACGTTTTATATGGCAGAGCTTTGAAATTTCGAGCCGCAACCTTTTCGTGTAACGGAAGTTCGAAATTTAAATTTGACAGCTACGGAAGTTTCACTTCTATCGTGTCTTTACGACAGGATATTTTCGTCGTCGTCTCGTCGTCTCTCGTCTGTAGCATGAACTATTTATTAATCTATTTTTAACGAACATAATTTTATAATCTTGTCTCGTTCGCCGATCAATTACACCGCTGTAAACGTCAGGGGTACCTACTCAATTCGGGGTGCTGTTGAAGTGTTGCTTCTCACAACAAGTTTATTGAGTAGACGTTTGCGACCCCTGGTTTGTTCGCTATGACTGTAATATTAACTCAAGAGGTTTAGAAACAGGGTTACGTTAAATAGCCCTTTTAACTAACTTGATGTTTTTGTTGGAAATGTGGTTAATAAACGTATTGTACCTACTTACAAAAATACCTAGTGTACTTTTTAATGTAGGTAGGTTTTCTTGATCGAGAAGTTATCAATATTGTAAAGAGGGTGCCACTGAACGGTAAAAGGACTCTCAAGCAGAGTGATGTCGAAATATTTACTGACTTAGCTAATTCGTGCATTCATGCACAAAGTGCACAATCTCTACAAGGTGTTACAAAAATACAAATAAACATTTAAGGAGGTGGTTTAGAGTTTAGACCATCAAACTGAACAACATTCACTATGGGACCAATATCGAAATCGCGAACAAAAAATCGGATGTTCCATACTCGAGATAAATGTATGGGACAGCTGATTTTTTTTTTCGCGATTTCGATGTTGGTCCTTAATTAAAGTGTTCAGTTTGATGGTCTAAACCACAGAGTTCTGTATTAAACAGGTTGTCTAAACCACGTCTTTAAAAGTTTAAAATTTTTATTGTTACTCTTGTTAGTGTTCTTAGGTAACTGCGGTAGGGTGGTGACGTAGTGGGAGGAGGTTTTAGTCCGTAGGCTGCTGGGCAGCATTCCCAGTGGAGTCAGGCATACTGCATTAGAGTAGTATCCATGAGGATTTCCTCCTACCTTATAAAAAAAAAGGTAACTGCCGGGTATCCAGGGCGATAGAGGGGTTGAGGTAAAAAGTTGGTGGGAAGATGGGAGTGTCCGTACTGTATGTAGTAATAAGTCGGTGTTTATAGCTACTCTTTCTTATACTGTGTACTTTCTTTGGTAAATTATATGTTTGCGCTTTAACATTTTTTTTCATATTTTATTTTTTTACCGATTTTCATACTTTAAGATATTTACTGTTCTCCAAAATTAATAATGAACCTCATTACACACTTTAAAATAAATGAAAAATACTATCGCAAGGAAACAACAACGTGAATGTACGCAAGAGCCCACAGAACATTTGAGAACGGAAGTTTTTGATGTTTATGGCGTATGTGTAAAGAAATTATTGAAAATTAGAACTGCTTAGAAAAATTTGATTACCTTGTTTGCCTTGACATATCTGATGGCGACTGGACGTAGCATATTTTGGGATGTCTCTGTTTTTGTTACTTTGTCGTTTTGTCGCGTTGTCGTGCGTGGCATGCAAGCTCTACTAGTAGCAACATTACGTTTATTAACGTTCTATTCTGCTAGGTTTTTCTGTTTCCATCTAGTATTTAAAGAAAACTACACAAAATTGGGTACAATTACAAAGCAATACAAATTCATGAGCTGTTTTTTACAACACATTAAAAATTAAGTGAACCTGTATTTTTAGCAGGTAAGTACATAATTTTACGCACTATTACACTTTCAACATGCGTCTGCACTAAAATCATTTAATAATTGTTTAGGTAATAACTAGAATTGTAATAGTTCTTCTTTTTTCGTAAATAAGCTCACGACCGCAGCCCCTTCCGAGGTGATTTGAAACTTTGCTACAACTTCACAACTTTTTATGAGTGCAGTTTTGTCAAGGCTCACCCTGGACCGGGTGTCACCGGGTGTCATTTGGGGGTAACATACGACAGTGAAAAAAACAAAAAAAAATCCAAAAGCCCACCCCAGCACTGCTAGCATGCCACCTACGACAAAGCGTTTAAACGAGAAAAACGTCATGCCCGCTCTTTCTGACATACGTAAAAAAAATAAGCATGAAGGCACATCTCGATTTTTATCGTTTTCTCGCGGGTGGCTCGCGAGGCCTAAAGAAATTAAAGAAAAATACATGTACAATAATTGTCAGAATATAATATTGTAATACTCCAATTTGATTATTAATTATAAATTACTATTTTTATAAACGAGCGTTAACCCGCAACTTTGTCCGCACAAATTATATACCAGATTTTAAGTCAGATCATAAGCTATCAAACAAAAAAGTTTCATCAAAATCAGTTCAGTAGTTTTTGCGTGATGCTCGTTCAAACAAACAAAATCCAAAAGTCGGTTATATAAAAACCTAAAAACCATATCGCACCATTTTTTTTGTTAATATCTTCAATGTACAGACACACTTCTGTTACAGTTTTATAATAGTTTAGATGAACTAAAATTATAAACTCATGACGTTTATCGGATTTCGATTTATTTTAACAGTTTTCATTCTTGGGGTGACACGGTCTATATCCGCACCGGGTGTCACCGGGTGTGACTGTGGTCAAGGTAAACTTTACGTTTCAAGTGGTGATAGGCGGATAACTTTTCACCCACATAAATACTAGAAAGAAACCTTAACCTTTATTTTTCCACTGACATCTGTAATCTTCTTCAGGGGAACACTCGCTTTTCCCTGTGTGACACCTAAATAAAGAAATCACAGACTTCTGTGGTGGCCGTGGTGGTGGTCCAGTGGCGAGTAAACTTGCCTGCCGTGCAAGAGGCGATGGTTCGATCCCCGTCCAGGCCGACTCGTACCAATGAGTTTTTCGGAATTTATGTACGATTTGTAACACCATTGGCTTTTCGGTGAAGGAAAACATCGTGAGGAAACCTGCATGCTTCAATTTCGAGGCATGTATTGTACCCGACTGTCCATTACAAGTGGCGACGGGCTCACTCCCCGTCACTCTGGACAGAATTTCGGTACTAGTGAAACGTGGATGTTCTGAGGTTTCAGAATATCTCTGACTACCCCCTCGGGGAATATAGTCGTGAGCATATGCTTATGCTACAGACTTCTGTAGTGAAAGAAATAGAAAAAATATACCGTATGTCATCATCATCATCATCTCAACCGATGGACGTCCACTGCTGGACAATCCCCCGAGGATCGCCACAACGACCGGTCGTGCGCTGCCCTCATCCAACGGGTTCCCGCCACCTTCACCAGGTCATACTGTAGGTTCATACCGTATGTAACAGACAGAAAAGTCTAAATTACAAAGAACATAACTTGTACACCACAATCTATTTCCATAGAGACTCGTATTACACAATACAAAATCCGTTCTAAAACAGAAACCGTTCACAATACATCACTCATGGACACAAGAGGCTGCCAGGTTGCGACCACAGCAGTCATAAATATGCGTGTTCTGACCGCTTGTCGCCGTCTAATAAAATAGATGCTTTATGGGGTCCTGGGGTGTCATGGTGGTTGAGGAATGGTGTTTTGGAATCATGAGGTCATAGCGGTGATGGTTTTGAAATCCTTAAATTAGCACATCGATTTGGATTAATTTCAAATAGCCCAGTCATTTTACGGAGTTTTGTTAGGGGAGGTGGGAAGTAAGTAATTTATCATAGCAAATCAGTGTTCGAATAAACGTGGATACGACCATTACTCTCAGCATTTTCATTCCTTCGGCCGTATCCTACTTCAGCACTCAGTACCCAGCAAATCATAAGGATATCGTATCTGTAGCAATTATCATTTAGCATATCATTCACATAATTGTGAAAGGGTACTTTTCTAACTTATGTACGTAATACCGACTGCTCTCAAACGGTGAAGGAAAACATCGCGAGGAAACCTGCATTCACTGAAGAAGAAATTCTGATGCGTATGTGAAGTCTACCAATCCGCATTGGGCCCTGAGGGTAGGCCTGTGCCCTGCAGTGGGACGTATATAGGCTGATGATGATGATGACTAACTCTCACAACTACTGTACACACGGCGACACATCAAGCTATACAAAACCAACATAAGCTTGCCGCGCGTCGTTATACGTTACGCGACCTACGCGAGGCCAGCTTATTTCGGTTTTGTATAGCTTGATGTGTCGCCGTGCGTACAACCATAGGATGGTAGTTGTAGCTAAGCTTCTAGCCTCTCCAAAAGCGCTTTAAGTGTTTAAATTTTTAATTTATGCTGATGTTGTTTTAGTGGTATAATCCTAGGTATAATCAAACCATCAACCTGAAAAAATTATCCAAATCGCGAAAATTTGCTGTCCCATACATTTGGATCGAATAGTGGTCGAATAGCTTTGCAGTTTTATATGGAACAGCAGATTATTTATCTCCGATTTCTAAGTTGGTCCCATAGAGAAAGTTGTTTAATTCGATAGTCCGCTTCGAAAACCAAGGACCATATATGCATTATTTTTATTTTTATTCTTTTGTTTTTTTTTTGGGGCTTTTAACCCTGAAGTTACGTCAGCCCAAATGCATTATACCTACAGTCATATCTTAAACACATAAAAACCATTTTTTTACTTGTAATAGTGTCACTAGTGCCTCATCAGAGGCCGTAAGGCGGTCTGAAAAAACTCTGACACCAGGGCTCTGCCCACACGATAAGAAAGAAGAAGAAGAACAGTGTCACTGTGGATAACATTTTATAGTGCTAGCAAAAAATGACCCTTATAATTATGTAAAAAAGCTCGTTATTAAGGTACGGTTAAATTCAATAAGTAGGTTATAGGCCTGAACATGATCACAGTGATCACTGATCACTGATCAGTCAAGCAAGGAACATATACTATATAATATAAATTAAATTATTCGCTCAAATAGGAAACCCAACAACCACGCGAGGCGCACATTAGCTCATTAACTTGTTTTGTGCATTTCCTTTACTTAAACATAGACTTTCTGTTTATTATTATAAGTAAAAACATGTTTGTATTAGAATCGTATCGGAAAAAGTCAGTAATTATTGGTATTGGTAAGGCACTTGCAGTCAGGAGAGATTATAGCCCAGTCATTTAACGGCTTGAGCCGGAACTAATTAATAATTGATTTTTTTTTTCGGTATAGTATTTAAGACCCAATTTGAGCTTAAAAATGTACCAAAATTAAAAAAACAAAACCGTCAGCTACAGTCCCAAATTTTAAATTTAGCTATTCTAAATTATAAAATATCTCTTTTTATATCTCGTTATAAAAAACCTGAGGGTATTGTTTTTTGCACATATTTAAGGCATTATCATTATACCTACTTCGAACATGGTGTAAATATTTTTGTCTACTTAGAAGGTTTTGAAAAATACATTCGTATTTTCTGATAAAAACCTAGTTTTTTAAATTTCAATGCCTATTTTATTGCCCAAAATCATTTATATTGTACAATCTACTTCAAATGAGTGCATTGGTATTAATATTATTAATTTAAGAGCCTTCTGGGACTCACAATCTTGATTTCTATGTCGCGTAGTAAATTTTTTTTATTATGTTTTCAGATAGCTTTTTGTCACTGAATGGTCAATGCCGGTTACAGTTTAAAAGTCCAATTATTAATTACTTCCCACCTCTCCTAATAAAACTCCGTAAAATGACTGGGCTAATAAATAATTTCGACTAAAAACCTGCAACATCGCTGCCCGTCAACAGATGGCGCTGACCTAAATTAAATCGGACTATCGTTTGCTTTTGAAGATTTCTTAAGTTATTTAAGCTTTGTAAGAATACGTTTTTTATGTAATGACTACGGAACCCTATCTCGGGCGATTCCGACACGCTCTAGGCCAGTTTTTATCATTTTCGTATACGAATTACAGTGTTTAGAGTAATAAGAAGAAGTACCTATAAAAATATCACTGAAGAACCATTGACACGAAAAGAAGAAGAAGAAGACGTAGAAATGATACCAATATGTTAATATCGTTACGTTGGGAGAAAGAAATTGTCAACTTGTCGCCTATAATTTTAAATACTTATTTCCCCTCAGTTGACATGCGCCAGACGATAAGCAGCTGATTCATTCGAAAAGTATTTCTTCAACTTGCAGAGGCCGTAACATGTTGCACGTGATACGGCTATATCACACATTTTATCTCGTTTCGTGCGCGCGCAAATAGAAGAAGAAGACGCTTTATAACTTTGCTATACTACGGCCACAGATTCGTGAAATCGACGACGACGTATTGACGACGGGCTCACTCCCCGTCACACTGGCCAGAGTTTCGGTACTATAGTGAAACGTGGATGTTCTGAGGTTTCAGAATATCTCTGACTACCCCCTCGGGATTATAGTCGTGAGCATATGCTATGCTAAACAAAATAGTAATATTATAATACTTCGCATGTCGGGACTTAAGACGACTGTTGTTTTCTTGTGATGGATGGACGAATAGACACAAATTAATCATTATTTCGCCTAGAGCGGCACAACTAATTATCTGCCAGTGTAGGGTGGACTGGACGCATGCTATTACGTTATGGCCATTTAATTATTTTGGGGGCTGCACTATTTTTTACCGCAAATTAATTGAATTAATGTGCTGCCCGCGGAAACATTAAAAAAGTTCTAATTTATTCTTAGACTAGCTTTTGCCTACGACTTCGTCCGCATGACACGGGTTTGTACTCTGTAGGGTCCAGTCATCGTTACTAGATAAAAAAGTGCACTTTTTTAATCATAAGCTTTTAAACACAAAAAGTTTCATCAAAATCAGTCTTGTAGATTTTGACAAAAAAAATTGTTTGTACTTATATTAAATATCTTCAATGTACAGAAAGTTCTTGTTACACTTTCATAAATTATTTCTTTGTTATATTAGTCTTATAACTATTATAAAATTGTAACAGGAAGTTTGTCTGTACATTGAAGATATTAACAAAAAAAAGTTACGATATGGTTTTTAGGTATCCCTGATTCCATATCACCAATTTTTGGATTTTTTGTCTGTCTGTTTGTTTGTTTGTTTGTGTGTTTGTTTGTTTTTTTGAACGAGCATCACGCAAAAACTACTGAACCGATTTTGATGAAACTTTTTTTTGTGTGATAGCTTATTATCTGACTTACAATGTGGTATATAAGGTCTAACAAAATTAGCTGAAACTATTTTAAGGGGATGATCAGACCATCAAACTGAACAACTTTCTCTATGGGACCAATATCGAAATCGCGAAAAAAAATCAGCTGTTCCGTACAAACGTACTCGACCTAAATGTATGGGACAGCTGATTTTTTTTTCGCGATTTCGATATTGGTCCCATAGAGAAAGTTGTTCAGTTCGATGGTCTGATCATCCCCTTAAAATAGTTTCAGCTAATTTTGTTAGACCTTATATAATTTGTGCGGACGAAGTCGCGGGTTAACTCTAGTTTCCAATAAAGTGGTAGTAAACTGATTACGGAACATTTTAAGGTCGTTACAATAGAGATGATGACTGATCCTGGAAATCCATTTATTGTGACGAATAACAGAAATAGACTAAATTTAATTTCAAAATGGTGAAACTACATTACAATTGAATAGAAAACAAAAGAGTTATAAGCTATTGAAATATGATTTATATCATCTTCTATCTCTCTAATGCGAAACAGGTGTTTGTATGACACGTTGTCATGATTTGTATGACAATACTCAATTATGACGTCACTTTTGTTATACAACGTTTTAATGAAATAATGCACAACTAGAAAGTGGTTTGTTTAGAATCGAGAGCAGAATCGAATTCTCATGGTTTCAACATAGGTAATTTTTTCAAAATATTAAATATTTTTTTGTAAAATTAAAAATTTACTGAACCCGATGTCAACCTACCCCACGGGCACACTCACCCTACTTACTACCAAAACAAGATTATTAAAATGTATCCATGAGTACGTTAGCGCTTTCATTCATTGCTGAAATGATAACAAATCATTTTTGCCTCAAAACTTAAAATGCGAATAACTTTAAATTTTTACTATCGAAATAATGAAATTATTGTTTCAATCTAGTTATTTTGTTATAAATCAGTAGGGGTATATGAGGTTTTGCGCTTATTCATTAACACGTTGTATACAGGGTGAAATTGATATCATTAGCATCCTTTTAAACTAAGATTCTACCCATCAAACTGAACAACTTCCACTAAGGGAGGAAACCGATCGGAGCAACACAAAAATCTGCTGTTCCATTCTAAACTGCAATGCCTACGCGACACAAATGTATGCAACAGCAGATTTTTTTTGCTCCGATTGGATTTGCTCCCATAGTAAAGGTTGTTCAGTTTGATGGGTAGACTCTTAGTTTAAATGGATGCTAATGATATCAATTTCACCCTGTATATGCCTCTCGCTATAATCGTAAATTTTGAACTTATATTTCAGTCATTTTTAAAGATATTCAAAAATTAATTTCACTTTAGTGTTTAAGCTATTCAAAGAAATTTTAAAGTAATATAAATTTTTTGTCATCATCCATCCTATTAAGTATAGATAATTAAAATTTAAACTAAATTAATACATAATCCTACAACCGTATTATTTTAGAACAAGAAGCTTTACTACAAATACCAATCACAAAGTAAGGTTGTAATTGAAAGGTTCACTTTTGAACTAAACACATAGGTTTCAGGTTTCTCATGCAGTGTTTTAGTTAGTGAAAGTCTAGCTCAACAGTTGACATGCCATTCCATCATAAAACCTTCAATATGTTTAAAGTGCAAGCAGTGGACGTCCATCGGCTGAGATGCTGATGATGATGCTCAAAGTAAGCCTTTGCTACAACTATTTATTTTTTAGGGATTGAAAAGAAATTTTTGGCTACGAATTTTTATTTCGGCTACGAAACTACGAAATTGAAGGTCTCGTTAAAGTCTTTAGTACCGGCGGTATATAGCCCATTGGAAATCTTGAGAAAGGAACCAAAACTTATACCCAAGTTATCAAATAGCATAACATAGCATTATTCTGTCGACGATATTCCCCAAGGGGGTAAACAGAGAAATTCTGAAACTCAGAACATAAATGTTTCACGAATAGTACCGAAATAGATAAATAACCTTAGATTCGATATTTTTGTTAATGTTTTCGTTTCCAAATTAAAGAAACAATTATAATTATTTGTCTATTACTATATGTTTGTGGAATTATGGAAACATTTCAACAGAGCACAATCTCTCGATTCAACTGCTCCGAAACCAAAAACTGAAACAATAAAAAATAAGTCACATAAATCAACAAACTCAATGAACACATCTCGTTTTGTCAAATAATAAAAATAAAACGAAACCTGGCTGAATAGAATTGTTTAAAAATAAAATTTAAAAAAAGAAACTGTCAGTTTGACAGCGGCGGGCGCCGGCAATTCGATACTACAAGTCAATAGGCCTAGGAGAAATAACTTTGAAAATAGTTCGTTGTTTTGTTTCCTCTGATGTTTATGATGTTTATATTTCTATTTACGACATTATTGTTAGTTTTAAAGTATCTTTGTACATTGGTAGCTTAAATAAACTAAATAAATTATGCATATTTTTGTAACTTGTAGTCATTTAGGGACTTGAACAACGTTTAAGAAGTCAAATCGCCTTTAATCAACAGATTTTACAGATGATTTGGGGATACCAGGAGAGCAATCGCGCTAAATAAATCACAACTGAACCATGATTGGACCGCGTGCGAATCACAACTTTTAACACGTTCAGTATTGCGCTATTCATTTGACAGCCGATAGAGCCATTTTGATAGATCGCTCAGACGTTAACTCGACTGAAATGTACGGGACAGCAGATTTTTCTTCGCGATTTCGATACTGGTTCCATAGAGAAAATTGTTCAGTTTGATGGTCTGAAGCACCCCTTTAAGTAACTGTCCTATTTTATTTTACACCCGGTATACCAGTACATAAGAGTTCCAAAACAACGGTATATTATATGATATCTATGCTTGACGAAGTCAGACTTTCCAATTGCCTGCCTACTAAAATATAAAAGCACCACTGAAGAACCATTGACACGAAAAGAAGAAGAAAAATTCAGTATCTTGACATGCCACTGCAAAAGAGTCCTTGATTAAATTAATAATAGGTATTAAACTGTAGGTAGTAGTAGAAGGCACAAAGGTACCTACATGAAATATAGCTATACCTACCTATATCAATCTTAATCTAAACTATTATAAAACTGTAACAGAAGTGTGTCAAACATTGAAGATATTAACAAAAAAAAAGTTACGATATGGTTTTTAGGTGTCCCTGATTCCTTATCACCAATTTTTGTATTTTTTGTCTGTCTGTTTGTTTATTTGTGTGTTTGTTTGTTTGATCGAGCATGACGCAAAATCTACCGTACCGATTTTAATGAAACTTTTTTGTTTGATAGTTTATGATCTGACTTAAAATCTGGTATATAATTTCGAAGTCGCAGGCTATCTTTAGTATACCTATATACTAAAGAGGGTTACATGGAGGCTAATTACACATACTCAAAAAGGGATTGATATACATTTTTTTTTCCTTAGGATTGGTTCTTAGAAGAGGTCCATTTTAAAACTAAACCAATCCCAAAGCATCGGCACCATTACGAACTCGTAATTACGCCTCCAATTATATACTAAACCAGCTAACAGGTATCCTAATTGGCGTAAAATGTACTGTTTTTTTAATATTCAAGCCACAGATGTAAATCAAGAAAATCAAGACTAATTTTAATTTCAGAAGATTTTACTCATCATTAATAATACTGCATCTCATAGCTTTAATCACTTTATTATGTTTGAAGTAAATAAAAATGATTTTTTTTTCAATTTACGTTTCATTTTATTACTGAAATGCATTAAATCATCGATTACATGAAAAAGTAGATTATGGTACCTACCTATAACTAGCTATACTTATACTGTAGTAACTGTGTTTAGTTAATTATTACAGTTTTATAAGAAACGAGCGTTAACCCGCGACTTCGTCCGCACAAATTATATACCAGATTTTAAGTCAGATCATAAGCTATCAAACAAAAAAAGTTTCATCAAAATCGGTTCAGTAGTTTTTGCGTGATACTCGTTCAAACAAACAAACAAACAAACAAACAAACAGACAGACAAAAAATCCAAAAATTGGTGAAATGGAATCAGGGACACCTAAAAACCATATTGTAACTTTTTTTTTGTTAATATCTTCAATGTACAGACAAATTTCCTGTTACAGTTTTATAATAGTATAGATTTAAGATATTATTGGTTGGGTAGTCTTGTGGAGAGACTGGTGCCGAGAGTAGAATTTAATCGGAATTTCAGTCCAACAGGTCTCTCTTCAAGAAAATTTTAGATTTTTGGTATTTAATTCGTTTTATTTATTTATTTGATTCACTTACAGTTATTACAGTCATACAATCATTATGATTATGATACTTAAAGCCATAACCACTTAAAAGTGAACACAACATGCGTAATTTACAGTAACAAAAGAAAAAAAAACAGAATGTTTCAGCCAATGAAAGAGAAACATTGACTCCAGATGACAAATAACTTAGGTACTGTTTATTATTATTATATTTTAGAAAATTAAAAAGTAAATAACAATTGCAAGTGATAACGTGGTGGAGACAATATAATGAGCAAACTCCCTTCCATTATCCTTCTTCTATTTACCCTTTCTTCCTTCAAACTATGTTCATTCTGAACCTATTGAGAGCAAATTGAGAGAGTCAGAGTAGATGTCTACCGACTTATCGCAATTATTATAGAGTCTACATAGACTTCTTAGAATAACCATGCTTTAAAAAGCTCAAATTCTATATAAATCAAAGAAAAAATTATAACATCTTCCAAATTACACGTTGATTTGTGATAATATTTGAAACATTCTAGTCTTACCTGAATACAAAAAATAACCACTGCAACATGATGGCTTTCCTGTCTATCAATAACAAACGTCTAGGTGGATCTAAACCTTTTCTACATCTATGACCTAAAGCGTAATTAGTGAATTAGACCAAGAAGTGACGTGAACCTAAACACACGTCAATCCGTCCGTTAGAGGCTCATTAGGAACGATACGTCCGTTAATTTGTTTGAGTTGCAATTAACATGTCCAGTTCGACGCCCAGCTTCACCTTTTTGTTGCCTAAGCTTAAAAAAAGTGAAAAAAAAACAGCTGCGTTCGATTTTGACAGCGCCCGCTTACCGATTTATAAAACCATAGATAGATTTACAATTATATAATATAGTTATAAGCTTTATAGTGATGCTGTAAGGTTGATGATCAAGAAGGTGAGAGATAAAATAAAATTGGTAAGTGAGTTTTAATAATCGCTTAAGAAACAAGTCAATACAAACAGTTGTATTGTTAGATAATGTTACAATTAATCAGTTACGACTTATTTATCATTTCTTGTTTGTATCTTTACCTAATGCGTTTTGAAACTGTTTTCTTTAACATAGGTAGGTAAGTGATTTATTTTTAACAAGGAGATTTATAATGTACGAGCGTTAACCCGCGACTTTGTCCGCACAAATTATATACCAGATTTTAAGTCAGATCATAAGCTATCAAACAAAAAAAGTTTCATCAAAATCGGTTCAGTAGTTTTTGCGTGATACTCGTTCAAACAAACAAACAAACAGACAGACA
The DNA here is from genome assembly GCA_927399405.1 of Agonopterix arenella. Classification (NCBI taxonomy): domain Eukaryota; kingdom Metazoa; phylum Arthropoda; class Insecta; order Lepidoptera; family Depressariidae; genus Agonopterix; species Agonopterix arenella. The sequence goes on along the minus strand of OV656700.1, from coordinate 1,864,346 downwards.
AAAAATCCAAAAATTGGTGAAATGGAATCAGGGACACCTAAAAACCATATCGTAACTTTTTTTTTGTTAATATCTTCAATGTACAGACAAACTTCCTGTTACAGTTTTATAATAGTATAGATAACGCGCTTCAAATTAAGAAATTAAATTCTGCGTTTCGGCTATCAAATAGCGCCAATTCATTCAAAATCATTAATTGATTTTCTTTCAAGAATGTAATTAAATATAATAGTTATCATTTAATTTTTTACTAGTCTTCTGTTTTTACTTTACGCTTGCGTTGACCAAATAAGTCAATGGCATTGACTTGTATTAAAACATACTCCATCTTTCATCTAAAGCCGTTCAGGCGTTTATGCGTGACAGAGACACAAACATTGTTATAAACTTACACATATATACCTATATATCTACAGGGTGTAAGTGACAGCCTAGCAAATACTGAAACGGTGAACTCAGACCATCAAACTGAACAACTTTAACTATGGAGCCACCGCAGGAAACGCGAAAAAAAATCTGCTGTCCCATACATTTTAGTCGGGTAGGTACAGAGTTTTGTATGGGACAGCTGATTTTTTTTACGCGTTTCCTGAGGTAGCTCCATAGTGAAAGTTGTTCAGTTTAATGGTCGAGTTCACCGTTTCAGTATTTGCTAGGCAGTCACTTACACCCTGTATACCTATTCTACACATAATTATAATATAACGAGCGTTAACCCGCGACTTCGTCCGCACAAATTATATACCAGATTTTAAGTCAGATCATAAGCTATCAAACAAAAAAAGTTTCATCAAAATCGGTTCAGTAGTTTTTGCGTGATACTCGTTCAAACAAACAAACAAACACACAAACAAACAGACAGACAAAAAATCCAAAAATTGGTGAAATGGAATCAGGGACACCTAAAAACCATATCGTAAATTTTTTTTTGTTAATATCTTCAATGTACAGACAAACTTCCTGTTTCAGTTTTATAATAGTATATATAGATAGATTTTTTTTTTTTTTTTTTTTTTAAAGTGGCGTGGATGTAGGTACATTGAAGATATTTGCAAAAATATTAATTGGATATAGGATACGTAATGGAATACATTGAGATCATTTTTAGAATGTTTGTCTTTTTATTTGTGCACGCATCACTTAAAAACTACTGGATGATTTGGATCAAATTTTCACAAAAGTATAGAGCTTAGTTTGAATTATCATTTAAGTTTTATTCAATTAAAAGTTATAAGTATTTAAAGTCGGTGATCTGCGCGTGCGTACGAAGTCGCCGCTATTTTATAATGCACTCGAGAGCAATGAATCCGGTTCACCAACATACCTTAATATCTCGGAAAAATTAATTGCATTTCTTAGTTTTTATTTGTTTTACTTAACACTTTCACGGACACTGAACGAGACACAATAGAACTTTTATTGTTATAACTGCTATAGCGGGTCACTGTCCGCGAACGTGTTAAGGTGGTTGCAGAGGGGTCAGTTTTATACAAAACTTTAACGCACAATATGCGTAGACGGTATTAATATAAGTAACTTTGTATATATGGAAAAATAGTTTAGAAAATCTAGATGCTCCGTCACAAATAACATTTGAAATTTATAAAATAATTACGAAGATATAAAGCTTTGAAATTTTTCATACAAAATGTTAAAAGCTTTATATCTTCGTAATTATATTATAAATTGCAAATGTTATATTATGTGACGCGGCAACTAGATTTTCTAAACTATTTTTCCATATATAAAATACGAGCGTTAACCCGCGACTTCGCCCGCACAAATTATATACCAGATTTTAAGTCAGATCATAAGCTATCAAACAAAAAAAGTTTCATCAAAATCGGTTCAGTAGTTTTTGCGTGATACTCGTTCAAACAAACAAACAAACACACAAACAAACAGACAGACAAAAAAATCCAAAAATTGGTGAAATGGAATCAGGGACACCTAAAAACCATATCGTAACTTTTTTTTTGTTAATATCTTCAATGTACAGACAAACTTCCTGTTACAGTTTTATAATAGTATAGATTACTTTTATTAATACCGTCTACGCGTATTGTGCGTCAAACTTTTCTATGGACTGAAACCACCTTAATTAAAGTACGTCAATTCTATCGCAGAACAAAAATTTAAAATAACCATTTATGCCATAGATATAAGTATAACATTTCGTCACATTTTAGTGTGTGTTAGTGATATAATTACCACCAATCTTTTGTGTCGACCAAAACAAATCTTTGACTACCACATTAGTAATAAATATTGAATACTAAAAATTTTATTTTCGAAAAATCAATTGTTTAGTTTAGTAGCTTTTTTATGTGCATTACTGTACAGCAACCAGAAATTTTATTTATTTAAGTAGTTAAACTACTTAAATAAATAAAATTTCTGCTTTCTATAATATATAAGGTCTAACAAAATTAGGTGAAACTATTTTAAGGGGATGATCAGACCATCAAACTGAACAACTTTCTCTACGAGACCAATATCGAAATCGCGAAAAAAAAATCAGCTGTTCCATACAAACATACTCGACCTAAATGTATGGGACAGCAGATTTTTTTTTCGCGATTTCAATATTAGTCTCATAGAGAAAATTGTTCAGTTTGATGGTCTGATCATCCCCTTAAAATAGTTTCACCTAATTTTGTTAGACCTTATATACTATCATTCTTAGTTTCCAAGATATGATTATGAGGTTGATGATTGGATTATATTGTTGATGACCCGTATATCAATGATCTCGAGTGTATTAGCAGGATTTGGTCTATATAATTATGGTATGGGAATTACACCTGATTTTATCTGTAATACAGTAAGAGCATTATGCTTATGGGAGGTGCTACTGGGAATGTTCCTCCATTGAAAAGGGAAGATCTTCCACCAGACTATGTGTGAAGCCTGGGGACCGGCCGTGGTCCAACAGTTCTTAATTGGACCTTGTATATGTATCGAATCTCTGTGATTATTTCTCTTGCGCGATGTATGTCTATCATTCGATTGTGAACCTTATTTGTAGTAGGTTATGAGTTACGTATATTCAAGTTGAACGTTGTCTAAGTATGGAGCATATTTCTGAGTCTATCTATACTATTATAAAACTGTAACAGGAAGTTTGTCTGTACATTGAAGATATTAACAAAAAAAAAGTTACAATATGGTTTTTAGGTGTCCCTGATTCCATTTCACCAATTTTTGGATTTTTTGTCTGTCTGTTTGTTTGTGTGTTTGTTTATGTGTTTGTTTGTTTGAACGAGTATCACGCAAAAACTACTGAACCGATTTTAATGAAACTTTTTTTGTTTGATAGCTTATGATCTGACTTAAAATCTGGTATATAATTTGTGCGGACGAAGTCGCGGGTTAACGCTCGTTATGAATAAAATAGTTTGTTTAGAATCGAGAGCAGAATCGAATTATCATGGTTTCAACGTAGGTCATATTTTTTCAAAATTTTAAATTTATTGAATTGAAAAAGTTTTATTGTGCAAACAGAATGTACAGTATCACTAATAAAAAATCGTATTGTTACATATAAAAAAAACGTAAATGGAAGTAAAAACACTAACACTTTACTAATAGTAAAATGCTATCATACTCTAATGCAAATAAAATAGTTGGATGTTGGCGAACAGTAGCAACTGATTTTGTGTCAATTTCAGTTGATCTCGAGACGAGCTTAATAATTGTCAATTTTGATTAAATCTACAGGGTGTTACAAAAATACAAATAAAAATTTAAGGGGGTGGTTAAGACCATCAAACTGAACAACTTTTACTATGGGACCAATAATGAAATAACGAAAAAAAATCTGGTGTTCCATCGTCATCAATCATCATCATCATATCAGCCGATAGACGTCCACTGCATAGGCCTCCCCCAAAATGAGGAGATTCGCCATAATCGCCATGATGCGATGTTCCATACTAAACTATAGATCTACTCGAGCTAAATTTATGGGGCAAAAGATTTTTTTTTTCGCGATTTCGATGTTGGTGAAAGTTGTTCAGTTTGTTGGTCTAAACCTCCCCGTTAAAAGTTTTCAATTTTTATTCTTACTTCTGTAACACCCTGTATAGCTGCACTATGCACCCTGCACATATTCTCAAGTCTAATACATTCTCGTACGCGTAATTTATTGTATTTTATTTTCGCAAGATGTACGGTCAGTGGTACATCGTATACGAAAATAAAAAAGAATAAAGTTGTGGATCATTTACAGTAGTAGATCATAGAGGTAGGCATAACTCGTGTCAACACCCCAGGAGTCACGTGACGCTCTACGGTAGTAATAGGGTAGATGCTCCAATAGTCAAACACTGGACTCTACAAGCCATGCTCAGCGCTTCTGAATAATTTTAATTTTATTTTTACCTGACATGTTTTTGTATTTTGAATTGTCGAGTTTGATTAGATGTTGTTTATTTTGTTTGTTTTGGTAATTCAATCATTGCCTATTCTATTCTATTTTTATTTAATGGCGTCCGATGCGTTATCACAATTGTGCCAATGTCCCGTTATATGGAGAGTACACGTAGGAAAAGTATTAGTAGCATTTCTGCCAATGTCAAGTAGTTTATTATAATCTCAAGTTAACGTTTTATAGTTAAAACACAACAAAATGGCGGAGCCACGTGCAAGCCTAACAGATGCCAATACGCACGCGTCTGACCTCCCCCAGACTTGCAGCGCGACTCCTTCAATCATTGTCATCTTAAAGAGTGTAGAACTGGCAACATTTGTAGATGTCAAGACAGGAACTGTCATGTAGTCCTCAGCAGGCAGGGCTCGAGCTAATCCTTTGATTATTGCAGAAAGAAGAAAACTACAGATACAAACATGACAGTTCCTGTCTTGACATCTACAAATGTTGCCAGTTCTAAAAACTAATGTTAAAATAAAATTTAATGTTTCCAACAAAGTGTAGTTACTAACCTATAGTTATAATAAAGTGTATACCTACTTACTAACACCTATGTACAAAAAGTCTGTAGTAAATTATAATTACGTTATAATTGTTTTATTTAAATTTAAATACACAATGTAGGTACATTCATTGACTATACAGTGTAAAAACATCAAATAACTAAATAATGGTACAAGTCCAGTGTTAGGTAAAAAGTAAAGTGTTTACTTGCGGCAGTTAGATATTTATCATCTCACGTACCTACCTATACGTATACTTACATTATGCATATAAGAGACAAAATGTTTATAGAATTTCACAGAGTATGTTATACCTACCATAAATTACCTACATTATTGTTCTGTTGGTGAAGCGTTGTGATTTTGTTTCGGGCCTTGTATGAAAACGGTAATACCAAGTATGTGTTACTTGTTGACGTAATTAATAAATTGTTTATACAACGTGTTAATGAATTAACGCAAAACCTCATACACCCCAACTGATTTATAACAAAATAATTAGATTGAAACAATAATTTCATTATTTTGATAGTTAAAATTTAAAGTTATTCGCATTTTAAGTTTTGAGGCAAAAATGATTTGTTATCATTTCAGCAATGGATGAAAGCGCTAACGTGCTCATGGATACATTTTAAGAAGCTTGTTTTGGTAGTGAGTAGGAGTGTGCCCGTGCGGTGAGTTGACATCGGGTTCAGTAAATTTTAAATTTTACAAACAAATTATTTAATATTTTGAAAAAAATTACCTATGTTGAAACCATGTTTATTCGATTCTGCTCTTGATTCTAAACAAACTACTTTCTAGTTGTGCGTTATTCCATTAACACGTTGTGTAACAAAAGTGACGACATAATAGAGTATTGTCATACAAATCATGACGACGTGTCATACAAACACCTGTTTTGCATGAGAGAGATAGAAGATGATATAAATAATTTTTCAATAGCTCTCGATTCTAAACAAACTACTTTCTAGTTTTGCGTTAATTCATTAACACGTTGTATTTACTTTTTTTTTTCAAATCAATTCTTTCCAAAACTCGAACTTTAAATGATCAATTTCATCTTGCAAGACAATATTTTGCAGTTTATCTACATCACCATTAAATTATAAAATAAAAGCAATAGCTATAAATCCTTATTAAGTGTCGTTGGCTAACTATTATTGCATTCCAAACACGATGTCGCATAGATTACTGTAAATAATGCTCCTCGAAGGAATCCCGAGCGTTAAATTCAATTGCTTATAATTATATAGAACTCTTTATAGGTCGGTGTAACGATGGTAATCGACGGGGCGGATAGGAATTAAAATATGTAATGAGGATGCGAAAAATTGCTGTTTGGACTTTTTAAATAAGTTATTATTTAAATTTATTCACTATAATTTAATTAGCACTTCAATAAAAGTCTCTAAAAGTAAGTAAATATTACTCTACAACTGCACTTTATAGCTTCGTTATTTATGTAACTTATGTATGTGCATAGGTAAGCATAATTAAGGCTGCACCGAGCCTATTGTGCTGCCCCATATTTTCAAAAACGAAAAACGAATGTCACATTCTAGTCATTGCTGATTTTCAATTTATCGGGTCGCTGCGGATTTGTTTTTATAATGTTAGTATTTATTATCTTTAAAACCGCCAAAAGTGGCCACTACTAGCAGTTTTAACGATAATAGCTACAAGCATAAAACATAATAATCCGTAATGTTTCGATAAATTGAAATGCAATCAGGACTACAATGTGACATTCTTGTGTTTTGGAAATGTCGTTTAATTGTTTAGGAATAAAATAAAATTTATGTGGTCCCATCTGAAGTATGATCTACCAAACAGAAAGAGAATCATCCAAGATCAATTCATAATTGACGAGTAATCAGGTCACAAACATACAAAAAAACCTCCTGATTATGTTGAAGTCGGTTAAAAAATACGATTGAGGGCAGAACAATAGGCTCGGTAGATTTGAGTCGATGCATATCATATAGCTTCGCCAAAAAGAGTAGAAAACGGGGAACTAAATATTATAGTACAAAATGTTAGATGCTGCCAGATTACCTTTCGGCCGTCTATGTAACTATGTTTTGTAACCAGTTACAAAAGAAGACAATTTTTTCTTTTCTCTTTACCAAGTTACGAACTAAAATCTTTTCGGCCGCCTTTGTAACTGCCATTTTGTCGTTCTTGTAAACGCAAGTGGCAGACTCAATTTTTTTAATGATTTTCTACACTATTATAAATCTTTAACAGAAGTAGGTAAACTTTAATAAAAATGTAACTGAATTGTAACATTGAAGATAATAAAAAGAAATACGGTAATACATTTCGGTGGTGTTTAGATAACGATTTTTTAAACGAGAAATAAACATTTTAACGGGTTCTTACCGCGTTTTGGTATATTTGAGAACCCGAACCCGTACCCGAACCGTTGAACCCGTTAAAATGTTTATTTCTAGATTAAATAATAACCGCGTAACTCTCAAAAACTGTAACGATTTTTTAATTTGTTTTCTGCCTGTTTGTCTGTTTGTTCAAACATCACGCAAAAACTGATTGATTTTGATGGCTTTTTAGTATGCAAATTTTTCGACTCTAAACAGACAGTAGATGGTTTTCTTTCTTTCTTTCTACTTGGTAAAAGCCAAAACTAGCCGCCGTTATGAACCGTCTATCCATCCTAAAATTCTAAATATTTGCTTAAAGTAAATCTTACAGACCATATAAATATGCTTGCTACTCTACACAAAACAATTATGATCTCAAACTTTAAATATTGAGTATATACTTAGGTTATACTAGTAAACTTAAATGCGTTACATACTTTAGGAACAACTTTTAGTAAGGGACCAACATTGAAATCGCGAAACAAACATTACCTCCGTAAAAAAAATCAATGACTTCTCACCCAAATGTGGAGCATGGAACAGAATTTTTTTTTCGCCTTTTCAGTTTTGGTTCTACCCCCTAAATTATGTAAAGCAGTTTACACCCGGTATATTAATTATTTAAAGTTTGTGAATATGTTTTAAGTGTATAAAAAACACATTTGACTTTCGGAGTAACCAGAAACTTCTCCACAACTAGACCTTTTAAGCATGGTAGTTTAAACAAGATTATTTCTTGTCTTAGCATATTTGGAGTTTCAGTACGGAATGTCGTACCAAAGAATGAGCATAGAAGAATCTATTCAACAGTACGGAAAGACAAGTGGATAATTACACTATCCAGTTCTACTGAAGTAGGATATCTATACGCCACGACAATTATAATCCGTGATTAAGTCATTAAATCCATGTTAATTGCTTTAATTTATCTTGAACAACCAATTATGCGTCTATCGAATGTTTTGAATAGGATGGAAAAAATGTGATTCCTTATTCTGATCGACTTCTTTTTTTTTAAAGAAAGTTGAAATCTCGTTTTAAAGATGTTGAAGGAGATTGATGTTAAGTAGCGATTTGTCATATTGTAGGAACCTACCTAACCTAATTAATGAGAGGTTAGAAAATATTTGGTAGACTCTTTTAGATGATTGATATATTTAAATTAGAAAGAGAACGGTAGATCTAGTAAACCTTGGTCATATATCATACTAACTGCTCCAGACTATAATTATGGTCAAGGTGGAGGGTAAAAGACGCGTCGGTAGACCACGAATATCGTGGCTCAAATACCTGAAAGAATAGACAGGCATCGCCTAGGTCGACGATTTGTTTCGTTTGCAGATCTTACTGCCCGAAGAAGCGAGTAAGAGTTAACTATGTCGTCGACTAGGTACCTATATCGTCGACTTGACTACCTATTTCAAATGTCAATATAAAGCGTTGTTCCCATAGCGTGGCGATGATCAGTTTGGCATCATCATCATCATAAACTCATCAGTTCATCAGAATCCCCCAAACCCACATATCCAATGTTAAGTATATGCCATTTGTGGCAGAATATTTCTTGCTTCATTTTATGTGCTTATATAATTAGATGCGCGCACCATATAAACCAAGTCTGGTTATATTTTCAATAATAACCGATTAAAGTCAATAATTTTTTCAGAAACAATTTAGAAATTACTAATCTCTATCATATGCTTATAATGAGTCCGATTTTCGTTAAAATGTAGTTTTTAAAGTCACAGTGCCTCAAAGATTTCCATACAAATCTTAAATTAATCCTAACATTGAAACTGACTGTTTATAAGCGTAAAGATTACATTCAAGATTTTTTCTGAAAAAAAATCATTGATTTTAATTGGTTAATATTGAAATTACGACCGCAAACTTCGTTTGTATGCAGCGCGAATTAGCGCTTTAGGAATAAATTTCTCTTAAGACCTTAATTATAACCATATTCTGGCAAATAAATGTGTTAGTTCTATTATATTCCAAGGCTCTCAATATACAGGGTGTAAAATTAAATGGGACACGTACTTAAAGGGGTGCTTCAGACTATCAAACTGCACCACTTTTACTATGGGACTAACATTGAAATCGCGAAAAAACACCAATATCCCATACGAAACTGCAAACATAACTCGACTGAAATGTAAGAGACAGCCTAGGGACAGCTGATTTTTTTTCACGATTTCGATATTAGTCCCATAGAGAATGTTCTTCAGTTTGGTGGTCTGAAGCACCCCTTTAAGTAACGTCCCAATTATGTCGATCGAGTATAATATTCTGCTTAGAACCAAGTAGATAGAACAACCAGCCTACTATTTCAAGATCCCGCTGCGAATTTTTTATACACCCATTTGTTTGGCAATGATACATAATTTCAAGTGAAATTGTAAAGTTAAAGGGTACTAAAAGATACCCTTGGAAGACTTATACGATCTTGGACTTCTGACGTAATGACTCGGAAGCTTAAATCCCCAAGTCTGAGGCAAATTCGACAATTTTTTATTTGATTTAAACGATCTTAGTCTATAAGAGCTCACAGGTGTTATGGACCTCGGCTTAGAAGGTATAGCTGTTAAGTATTGGGTAATCATCTCGGTGCACGGTACCTAGGACAATTAAACTAATATAGGCCAATAACACTACGAAATAATACAAATTAATTTGTTTATGAATATAATTTTATTAACAATTTTAATTTAATGACTGTATTGTAAGTCGATATCGTATTTACATTTTGCATTTTGTTTTTTAATATTATACATTTTTACAATTCTCTCTGGAGTCACTATTCCTAAGTTCTAGTTAACTTAACGCTTCTCGCCTATAATTCATAATGCACAAGATATGGATATAAATCCTACAAAATGATTGTTAAATTTAGGTTTTAATTCTAAATTAGGTACTGACCTAAAAACGGAGTGAGATACTGGCTAGCTAATAAACATTAGAAATGCTGAATTAAATATTGATTACAAAATATGATCGTCATTTAGAAATAGACCGACCGATCTCTCAAATTGTGAAGGAAAACATCATGAGGAACCCTGCACTTCTTTTATTTATTTATTTTAAATTACCATAATTATTATCTTCAACCGACCAGATTGATGTAGGTACTACGTGACATTAGTAAGTAGGTACCTACCTACATTGATTATCAGGTAAAAATTAGGTAAAAAGTTTCAAATTCAGGCAGAGGGATTTGAACAACAGCCTACCGGCAATGAATATACTACCTACCTACTGAATATGGGTTACCCGTACTATGATGTCAAATTGTTTCATTTATCGTCTTTAAGAAGGTGACATATTGCGCCGACCCCAAATAATGGGAAATGGGCAAGAGGATGATGATGAAGAAGCATATTATTGCCCCTATCATAAACCGTACACCTTAAAATTTTAAAACAGTCAACATAATAATCACATTAAAAATGGTTATTTTAATTAGATACTATTTTATTAAACTTATATCCGCAATAATTATTATATCCAAAAAGGTATAATATAATAATCGTTTAGGAATTTTATGATATTTTACAAGTTACTAATTCTAAACATCACTCCGAAATTAACAAAGATATAATAAGTATTAAAAACTGATCATAATGATGCTAAAGTAGAAAATGGCAAAGAATAATTAATTATTTAATGTTGACAAACGGAAGAAAAGGTCGATCGGAAACTTGGCAAACAAAATAGGTATTGCAATACAAGTAAAAATTGGGTGCCTATTATTTCGATAAAAATAGCACAATAGAACCACAAGACGAAAATATGCACGCTAACGACCGACCACTCGAAGTTTATAATACATTTATAAATCAACAATTTTAAAACAAATATACAGGTTGACCATTGGAATTTTTGTCAGTTCTGAGTTACCTCAATATCGCTAAGTCAAATTATTATAAATCCAGATTTAACTCGTTCCCGTGATATTTAAAAAATGATCATCACATTTGTTTCATATCATTCTCCAAATGATGTTGACTATCAACTAATAAAAAAATGTCACCCAATCAATTTAGGTAAAAATTGTCATCCGTTAAAAAAACATAGGTAGGCTTTCTTTTTCAATATTTAAAGGGATCGAAATTTATGCAAAACACAACTATGATGATTATAAGGAATCAATCCATGATCGATTGATGGGATAATAACCCTTGTTATGATGACAATAACTGGTGATAAATCATGTTTAATTATTGGTTCAATTAAATGATTATATAAATAGCTATGATCCTTGTTCAATTATCATAGTAGGTACCAAACAATCCATTTTTAATCGAAAACCAGAACTGGTATTTAGTAATTATTTTGTGTAGAATGCAAATAAGCATATTAAGATTTCCATAAAGGGTTTTCTTCAAAATGTACTAAATCCGGAGATTAATCTGGAATAGATTAGTGGGATTAATATCAGACAGCTTAATAAGTGTGTGAAACTTGTCTACTGCAGTATTCTAAAGGATGGCATTTTGTTTTAATACCCTTTTTTAAATATATTGAATTGTCTGAATTTAGGCCTACAATTTTAGTATTCCTTACTACAGGAGTAGGTTTTTCACTATTTTTCCTATTCCTGGATATTAGGCATAAACTGATTAATTATAATTAAGATATAGGTAGGTTTAAATAAGTTTGGGACTTCTTCAAACAGCATTTCTAATGTTTTTTCTCGATAACATTGTCGCTACGCCAACTCATATTGAGAACAACTTTTAAAAAGATAATAGACAAGTGATTCGAAATGTATTCAGGTACAAACCTTCTATAATAGCGTATAAATTCTATTTATCGAACATAATTATCTACAAGTATAACTTTTACATACAACTAAAAGTCGATGTTATAAATAAATTTATATTAACTGGTAAAATAGGTATAATATATAAATATTTAGGTAAGTAAATGCTTCACGTGGAAAGGCATAATGTAGATCTAGTCCTCACCTATGATATAAATTAAAATGTACCTATAAGTGATAAGAAAACTAAATAAATAAACTTATTTAAACCCTAATAGGTTGAGAGAGTATACAACTCGAAACACATTTTAAAAATAACCCTGTCATATCTCCGAATTAGAAGAACATTGCCGTATTTCAAGTGTTGAATGATTGAGAATTTTTAGAATTCTCAAAACTCAAGAAGGCATTAGTAATTGAACTTTCACAACAAAATAGAGAGGTACATACCTGATACGCAGAAATGCTGAGATTACTTCAAGCACTCGCTTTACACTTTCAACGACATTATTATAACCTACAACTGGGTTTACAATATCTTAAACATCACATTCATCACGGACTTTGTGATTCTAACTAGGATAATTAACTTCGTCTATATTGCATCGTTCGTCACTGAAAACTTTTCTACAACATAACTATAAAAAATTGTGTCGCTTTGTATCACCGTGACTATTAATATTTACACTATCAGTCTGTACAACTGCCGTCGGCTATTCTTCGTCTACGTTGATCTCCGAGTCGACCGAGTCCTCGTCGTACGTGGACGAGGAGGCGAACCCTCGGCCTAGGAGAGCGGATCTGTTCTTGGCGGCCGCGGCGCGGTCCCTCTGCCGTCGGTTCTTGAACCAGTTGCCCACCTGCGTCGGCGTGAGGCCCGTCGCCGCCGCCAGCTCGCGCTTCTTCGTCGGGTTCGGGTACGGATCCTGCAGGTACCACTCTCTCAGTAACGACCTTGTCCGCTCCTTGAAACAGTGCGTCTTCTGCTCCCCGTCCCATATCGTCCTCGGCAGTGGGAACTTCTTGCGCACTCTGTATTTGTCGACCGGTCCAAGCGGACGACCTCGTAACCTCTCCGCTTCCTGATAATGGGCCTCCAACCACAGAGCCTGAAGTTTCGCATGGCTGGACCGCTGGAACCGGTGCCGCTCCAGGATGGAGTAGAGCTCTCGATGCCTGCCGGCGTGGAAGGCGACGACTGCCCTCGCGCGGAGCACCGCCTCGCAGCGCTCCAGCTCAGCGACGTTGGGGTGCGCGACGGGCAGTGACCAGAGGAACCTCGCGAGCCGTTCCACGTCGCCGCTCTCCTCGAGGGTTTCGCAGACGGTGGCAACTTGCGCAGCGCTGAAGGAGAGCGTGGGCAGCGGCAGCAGAGGCGTGGGCGCGGCCAGCTCGAGCCCGCTGCGGGGCTCGGTGCAGGCGGCGGGCTCGGCGGCGCGGTCGGGCGCGCTGGACCCGCGGTGCGCCTCCAGGATGCGCGCGTGCAGCGCCGCCGTCGTGGACTCGTCCCAGGAGCCGCGCATCGGTGCGAGTGTGCGCGGCGGAGTCGCGCGCCGTGTGACGCCGGCCCGCGCGCCGCCGGGGCTCGGGGCGGGGCGGCGCGGCCGACGCGAGCGATTGGCTATCGGTTACTGCGAGCGCGCCGCGCCGGCCAATCGCGCTCGTCGCCGCTCGGGGGGCCGGATAGCTTTCAACCGCGTATCCGACGGGCGCGTTTAACGAGGGCGCCCCCCGCGCCGCCATGATCCGCCACGCACACCCGCACACCCGCTCGCCCGCTCACCCGACGGGTGCTCTCGCCTCGACTCAACACACTCTGTGATCCCTCGGCGCGGCTGCTACCTCTATCGATTACCTGCAAACCTGCAATTAATAGCCTCCATATATTCATCCGGGTGGATTACATGCTCGTATTTGCTCGATATGTTACTCCCGTACGTTACATTAAAATATAATCAGTTTTGCATATTTAATAAACGTTTTACTCGTAGGTATCTGAAACTTTTCATTAAAATGTAAATAATATTATGTTACATCATAAATAAATACAAGGATATCATACTGCATATCGCAATGAACAATCGAAAAGTTTACTTTTCCGTGTCTGTTCGACTTGAAAACTCACTTTCGTTTATATTTTCGGATAGGCTAGGTATAGGTACCTACATGAACTACAAATAACGTATTTAAATAAAATTTTGACAACAAATGTTTTACAGAAGGTATGTTATAAGTTATGAGTGATGATTGTAGAAAAGATGACTGTACAATAATTATACTTCTACCCATCTATCGTACTAGTTCTTCGTCCTTAGATCTTCGTACTAGTAGGTATTCTTAGGGCTAAATATGAAGCTATTATGATTATAATCTAAAAGTATAATACTGACTCAGATTATTGTCATCATTTTTCGTTCATAATAAAGGCATGAAATATTATATAGGACCTAAGTCGTAAGAAAATTGTTTTAACTGGTATACTGACGTTTCTGTTTTTTTTTAAACCACCGACGTTAAACAATGCCCTGTCGAGTTAATCATTGGGTAGCTGTGATTGTTTTAGCGGAACCTATTTCATTTCGAGCACTTCTTTGTGCTTCGGAAGCCACGTTAAGCAGTTGGTCCTGAACAATACCGCTGGGTGTCTCTTCTAGCAACACCAGAGGCCAATTAAGACAGCTTAAAAATGGTCTAATTAGACAACAAGTTTTTTAACTATCTACTAACTTGCCTCCACTAGAAGAAGGTAGAAGACGGCCCGCTCCCTCTTACTCTTGCTGGTGAGAGGCCTCTTCCTATTAGATTTTTATATGTTACTTGGAAGACCCAACAGCTTTAGACACATGAGGTACAATTTTTTATAGCTAACAGAAATTATGGGTCTCCACTGGTAGAAACAGAATTAATTACCTATAGAAACAAAGCAAATCTTGAGTATAATTGAATTAAATTCAATCTTTAACTATAAATACAGGATTGTTAAAGGTTTTTTTTCTTTTTCTTTTATAAGTTGTAGCTCTTAGCTAGGTTTATAGCCTCAGGGTATAAACCTAGCTAAGAGCTATAGCTTATTTTTTATTGGATTTAATGAAAAACTATGATTTTATATTATAGGAGAGTCTCTCTAATACAGTATAGGTAGAGACCGTACATTTTTTAGCGTTTAGGCAGCACTAATTATCGGGATGATATTCCAAATACGAAAACGTGTATTTGTGTGTTATTTTACCTTTTACACGTCTTAACTAACTATCCGATTTCAATAATTGGCAGAAAAGTGATATAAAGGAAGAACGTAGAGAAAATTTTCAGAAAAAATATCGTAAGCGCCATTTTTGGCGCTGCAAGAATTTTTTACAGATTTAGCGACACTGCAATTTATATCTTTTTCTTCTGTGAATGTTTATACAATATGCTAAAAATAATGCTATGCTATGCTTTAATGTTTATGCATTATGCTTTTATTTTTGTTTTTATTATTTATTAGGTATTTAATTTACATATTTTTAAAATGATTAGTTTATGATTTAGCGAATGACAGATTTGGTGACACTGCACACCTTATTCCCTTGCCTTTGAAATTTCCAGGCATAATTTTAATTCAAACATTTTATAAAATACATGTAATTATTTTTTTTTAGTTACTATAAGACCTTTCGTATCTGAATTCCCTAAAGCAAAATGTCCTTTGCCCTAAAAACTTGGACTTACCTAAAAAGTAAAAAGAACTATAAATTTTTACAAAAAATTTCCGTCTCATAATGATAAATGTGCCGATCGACGTTTTTCCCGTTCCGTTTTTCAGTTTTTTCCTAAAATTGTTCAGTTGTGTACTTTTTAGCCCGACAATAATACGTTAAAAAATAAAAAGCAAAACATAGTGGAAACATTCAAAAATCCCTACAGCCCACAAAAGTAACCTAAAATCCCAAGCACCAAAACCATTCAGTCGCGATACACTTCAGCGAGATTTCAGCGTGAAAGCCTTTCCAGAGTATTAAGTTATTGAACGGCAAACCACACCCAGGCTGTAACGCTACACAGGTGCCCCCCCTACTGTCCCCCCTAGTCCCCCTTGGTATCCCCCAACAGGGGGGGCCAGTGGGTCGCGTTACGAGTAATATTGCTGTATATTACGTGTTGAGATAGGAATGGATTTGTTGTATTATATTGCATTTCTATTATAAAAATATCAAATTCATACATACATATACTAACGACCATGATCCCATTTGGGGTGATCAGAAACTTTCCGACAGCTGAAGCACATGGCACAGGGTGTAAACTTAAAAGAGTTACATATTTTAGAGTGTGCTTTAGACAATACAACTGAACAACTTTTACTACCTATGAAACCAACAACATTAAAATCAATCATCAAGTTTATAAGGTCTAACAAAATTAGCTGAAACTGTTTTAAGGGGATGATCAGACCATCATACTGAACAACTTTCTCTATGGAAGCAATATCGAAAAATCAGCTGTCCCATACATTTAGGTCGAGTAGGTTTGTATGGAACAGCAGATTTTTTTTTCGCGATTTCGATATTGCTTCCATAGAGAAAGTTGTTCAGTATGATGGTCTGATCATCCCATTAAAATAGTTTCACCTAATATTGTTAGACCTTATATATTCTTTGGCAGAACTATAATAATATTTCTAACTAAACAATTTTATTATTTTAATAATTATTTAAAACCAAAATGATATTTTTTTAATCGTATACAAGGTCTAACAAAATTAGCTGAAACTGTTTTAAGGTGATCAGCCCATCAAACTGAACAACTTTCTCTATGGGACCAATTATCCAAAGAAAAAAAAATACTGTTGTCCCATAGAAAACTGCAAACATAACTAGACTCAAAATGTGTGAGACAACTGTTTTTTTTCGCGATTTCGATATTGGTCCCATAGAGAAAGTTGTTCAGTTTGATGGTCTGATCCTCCCCTTAAAATAGTTTCAGTTAATTTTGTTAGACCTTACATTTTGGAGTGCAGTGCAATACTAAACCAACATGAAATAATGTAAAATTACGTAAACAAGTATAGTAAGTACGTATTATTGATTTTCTTGAAAGAAATAAATACAGGCCATACAAAAGACATCAAAGTAACCGGCAAGTTCATACAATGTTTTCCAAGGGTCCGTGGGTGGTCAAAAGAGGATCTAAACTTCGAAAAAGTGTAAAAAAAATAGTTTCATCATGTCCATTTGTCTGTCCGTCTTTAAATATGTGTACTTATATCACAGCCATTTCACGGGAGACTACGGTGATTAGGCACAAAAAAATTGAAGAAGGTAGGTATTTATTAGGCACTGAAAAACGAAAGGGAAAGTAGAAATGAAATGGTCGAAATAGTCGAGATGAGTGCTAGCTTAATTGGCAAACTAGTACCTATATACACAGAAAAAAAAAGGTTTACTTGAACCAAGAAAAAAAATTTAGTTTTATCATTTGCTCTGTATTTTTATAATATTAGCATTATACAAACAGATTTTCGAGACTTAGAAAATCTGTAGGAAGACCGGAATTGTGTTGGCTAAGTAAAAACCAAGGGTTCTTCTCTTGGTTCAAGAACATTTTGGTCTTCCTAAAAATCTAGGGGTCAAGAACTTTTTTTCTTGGTTCAAGTAAACCTCTTTTTTTGTGTAATACTCGTAAAGCATGCTCTGATTATACAGGTTACGGATTCGAGTCCCGTCTGCCACCAAATTACTATTGATTTGGTTTGTTTCAAAGTTACGTGCTTGGTTTTATCTCAGTTTTCATCAAAGCGATTTGACACGAAATGGGTCAGGAGTTAAGCACAGCCGGGATTGCGTTGTTTCAAGAGATTTGCGCACAATTTGCATTTTTCGAGCTGGCAACTCTACTCCGGGCTCAGCCTTCCGATTTGATTACTGCATCTTTGTAATCCACTTACTGCTACAACTGAATGAATTCTACAAAGTTTCAGTTGTTTTTAGAATAATCTATACAGGCTCCTTTAATATGCTGTAACTTTTTTTAAAGGTATGATCAGACCGTCGAACTGAACAACTTTCTCTAAGGCATGAAACATCGAAATCGCGAATAAAAAGTCAGAACCTTCTCAAGCCAAAAATTATAAAAAAAGTTGATTTGGAGTCCGGGATACCTAAAAACCATATCGTAATCTTTTTCATGTAAATATCTTCAATGTACAGACACACTTCTGTTACAGTTTTATAATAGTTAAGATTATAATAAACCTAATTTTGTTGTAACAAACAGTCAAACACATTCGCATTCTATTTGATAGTAGTACCTACTCGTATGACCTAGTATGGATAACATTAATTCTTCCTGTGGGGTGTCGTTTCGTGTCGTACGACGCTAAGACTATGGGATAATGGTTTCTTATAAAGTGTATTTGTGGAAGAAAGGCTAGCTATCCCTATTACCATTTTACATGTCATTTCATCTTGAAACCATTAATATACTAAAAGTGAGCCTTATATTACTAGTTACATACATATTTTAACTCGTGTTCGAAAATATTGGTCCTTCGCCAACTGATAGATTCCTTAAATATAAAAGTTAGTAAACTCCTCAATCACTCCCCCCTCCCATTGCATTATTTCAAAGCGGATTAAACTTTCAACAACTAAGTACATTGTCTACTTCGAAGAATCTGTAATGAGCTGCTACAGAGAGTTAGGTAATGTAAAAGTTGTGAGTACGTAGGTACGTGGGTACCTACCTATCCCGTGTTGTTATCCATACTATAGTACGCAAACTCACAACCGTATTCCCTTTCAGGCTATACAGAAACTCACCTACAACTATCCACCACCCTTTACCTTCTTTACCTTTAGCAAGGTCTTCTTTTAGTCTCAAAATATAACTTCCATTGGGGTAGGCAGAGACAATCGATCGCCATCGGCTACGGTCTAATCCTGACACACCGTTTTACCTTTTCCATTTGTCTTCCATAGTCATATGTCTATTCATACACACTCGTCGGTTTCGTGTACATTTTGATGATCTGGCTACTTAACGCAAATTACGATACAAAAACATAAATACCTACACTATATACATAATACATCACCTAAACCCAAAGGTTAAAGTAGGTACATACAATATTATACCTAACACTAACTAGAGAGCAACCTAATAACGTTAAGTGGCTCACGTAGCTCGCTGCTGGTGTAATATTCGTATCGTCTACCCACGAAGCCTTCTGTTCACCAATACCCCTGGGAGATTTACCCCCGGCTCTTTTACCCCCCTCGATCGATACGGAAGGAGTGGGAGGGGGATATCTTTGTTTGGATGATATAAAATCTTCAGGGGGTGTGGTCTGTCAACTCAGGATTGCTGGTATTGTAGTGTTGCATTACTATGATTTATCGTGGACTGTGTTGTAGTGGGAGGGGGGTTTAGGGGGGTTTGCGTATTGTCTAGTTTTTTTATTATACTATTAACACAGAGTACTATAATTACTTCCGTTACTATTAATAACTACAAAATGTATCATAGCAAGTATTTTTAACTACAATATAAGCATTTGTTTTTGTGATAAGGGCGCTTGTAGCCTTTTTGATTCTCTTATATTTGATTATTTTTCTGGTTGCGTATTAAAGAAATAAGCTCACGATTAAGCCCCGTAGGATATATTCTAAATATATCATCATCATCATATCAGCGAACGACCACTGCTGAACCAAGACTTCCCCCAAGGATCAACAAAACGGCCGATCGATCTTTTTCATTTAACGGGTTCCCGCTGCCTTGACCAGGTCGTCGGTCCACATTATGGGGGACCTACCCATGTTGAGCTTTCCAATATGCGGCCGGACTCTAAAACTCTTCGGCGCCATCGGCCATCGGTTCTGCTAGCAATGTGCGCGCTCATTGCCATTTTAGTTTATCAATTCTTTGAGCTATGTCGGTTACTCTGGTTCTGCGAATCTCTTCATTTTCTGATTCGACAATTTCTTCTGAAAATGAATTCTGAAATATATCATGTTTACTTATTTATTATTTCCACATTTCACTATGAGTGCACAAACTCTGCCCAGGTTGTGAGCCCATCTCCACTTTTAATGGGGTCAATCTTCTTCTTCTTATCGTGTGGGCAGAGCCCTGGTGTCAGAGTTTTTTCAGACCGCCTTACGGCCTCTGACGTGGTTTTTATGTAACGACTACTACCACCAGAGATAGTAGCCGGGACCAACGACTTAACGTGCCATCCGAAGCGCGGAATCATTTCTCTGGGGTCAATAAAGAAAGTAAAGCATAAATAAATGTTTGGAAAAAATTCGACCCAGCCGACTAATGTATGAAATACAATTAGTCAACTTGGGCACCAGGTCCTCCCCAATGATTTCGACTTTTCACAGAATGCCCAACTGTCGCAAGTGACTGCAACATTATATCTTTGTTATGTGTAGTAGTGTATTCCAGAGAGTATACTTTATTTGATGGAGGTTATCCAATGGTGCTGTGGGTTCCGCAATGAAATGGGAAAACGGCACGTTAATGGATTCAAGACATCTTATTCCCGGTTCCCTTTGTTGAATTCGAGCGGATGTTTTTTGAAAATTCTATTTTTATTTTTGTTTGCAATAGAAATTCTATTTCAGTGTGGTTGTTGTTAATCTCTGTTTTTTAGAAGGTTGTTGGATGCTGTGAGAAAATGTCTTCAGAATACTCCAGGTTTTGAAAGCTTCATCGCGACATAAGAAAGAGTACTAATAACTAGTGTGTATGGACACTCCCTGCCGCTCTCCAATGTTGACCTCACCCCCTCTCTAAAGGTAGACAACATTAAGCAGTGTATATTCACTCACTCCTCTTACTCATGCTAGACTCTTCTCGTCAGTGTGAACCAGTTTGTACTAAGCGTCCTAGATGTGGCATAATTATGATTCATTCCGAGTCTTAGAAGAAACGTATGGAAAACTGGGGACCTACTATACTTTTCTTTTAGTTTGTGCAAAACAAAATCAAGAAATGGCGACTTTCAAAACGCTCAATAATAAGTAATGAACTTATGTAGGTACCTATACCTACTTCAGTTTCGCCGCCGCTACTAACTTACACACCATGATCTCAATACATGAATCGAGCAGTAACATATAACAGAGTTTGACACCTACTCATTCAAACCGAGCACACGCACTAAGACGCACGAGCGAGCGGTACATATAAACTTTTTTTTTATAATGGGCTAAGGTTAACAACACAGTCCTACCACTGAAACTCCTGTAAACCAAGAATCAACAGTGGCGACCACTCACAACACTAGACAATGAAGTCCAGCGAGCCCGGGGGATGACTCTAATCTGTCTTGAATTCGAACTCGCAATAAACTTAATCAAATAAGGTAGGAGTAGGGACAAAGGTAATTACACGCTTAGTAGGTATGTATGTGACTATGACTATATTATTTATTCTGTAATGCGACTACTGACAGCTTGTGATAGCTTTCGAAGGCAATCTGTATTAAATAGTCTTAGGCCTGTATACGTTGCAGGACACGAATCGTGAGCGCTGCCCTTGATTGCGCTGACCTTATTTACAAGGTACTATGCACTATTTTCGTCTAAATACACTCGTTCGAGCGCCGATAAGAACGGTGACGAAAAAAGGAAGAGTGATGACGGTGAGCTTACCCGCTAGCGCCTAGGATTTTTTTTTGCAACTTACGGGCCTTGATGTCGATACTGCTTGATTATAATATTGCACCATAACATAAGTATCTACCTACCTGTCCCAAAAACCATTCCGGCTGCGAGTTAGAAGCATAGACACAAAGGCCTATTCCGAAAACTTCATTTTGTGACATAAACCAAAAATCCCACGCAAAGAATGAAGAGTTCAATCTCTAACGGCCGTTCAGAGACTCCACCATAATAAAACTCTCTAAAACGACAGCTACCATCGAATACAATATGCTATTTTGCATCTGTAAATTTGAAAGTAAAATCTTTGAAGCTACTGTGTCGCAACATAGTAATAAACATACAGAACTGCAAAACAATCGTGCTACAGAATTATCAACTTTAAGTCCTAGAGTTAACCCTTAACAGGACAGCGTGCGTTCTTTTCGGGCGGTACGCATAATTTTGCGCGTATTAACAATGCCTCATACGTCATGACGCGCAGTTTATGGTCGCAAGGTATCGCTAGCGGTTTGACAGATCGCTTAGCGAGAATGATTTGTGGAGGGTTGGAAGTTTTGGCTTTTGATGAGAGAGCCCTTCAAACTCCTTCAAACGTCACTTTGATTTAGATTTGAATTCATAACTGCTTTCTTAATTAAAAATTATCGACACCAGATGGATAAGTTCGGATCTAGGAAATCATGGTAAATCATTCTTAAAATATAACCTACCTAGTCAATTAGTAGTTTTATTTTGTATACCTCTTGGTCAAAAAGCAGGAATTATGAGAGAAAAAAAATGTGCTTTACTGAAGTGTCGAAAAGGTCGTAAGTTAAGATACGACCTCATATATCTTGAACTATACCCGTGTAACCCCTCACCGGGCACTACGCCACAGGCACGATGATGCACAAGATGAAACTTACCCTAGATCCCAGCTGCCGAGCTTGCGGAGAGGATGAGGAGACCATGGAACATATCCTTTGTGACTGTGATGTCTTGGCGGCAAAACGCATGAGCCTTCTCGGAAATGGATATCCAAAACCGGAAGACCTTGGGTTTCTTCCCCTCAACGGTATCGCCTCCTTCATTGACCATGTATTTGAAGGGTGAAGAAAATCAAAAGTATTGGGGCCAACACAAAAGAGGGTCGAAGTGTTGCTGGCTTGCCAGCCCCCACAACAAGATAAGATAAGATAAGATACCCGTGTAATGTTTCGAAAAAGAAAATGATGGCTGAAGTCATCCACTCATCAAAATTATACCAAGAGACCTGTTAAATCTGTCCTTTATGTCATCCCACGCATGGTAAGCATGCGCGGGGTGAGAGAAGAAAAAGTGCCTTGAAGTTAGTTGGATTCCTTGGAGCTATTAAAGTCCGAATGTGATGGTTATGAAGTAGATCTGTCATCTATCATAGAACCGATTATGAATTAAACCAGAATCCTAGGAAATAATAATTTTCAACACACTTGCTCATAAAATGGCCCTTATTTCACCGCAATTAGGCACATAATGACACCTATAATCAAACTGTGACTTTTTCATTACTATTATTCACAAGTGAGTTATAGGTTTTTTATAGTGGGTATCTAAACTTCTTGGTTTAGTTCTTGAGTTGCTTTGTTCTTAAAAAAGTTTCGATACAAAAAAGATCATATTCAATAGTACAAATAAATTCTCTAAATAAACTTTTTATTTACTAAATAAATTGATTTTTTATTATTATTTTCTTCACAAGTGTGTTGAAATACTGCGTATGATACACGTGTGTATTGATGATTACCGTCCTCGGCTCTCTTAAGACCTCGCCTACGGCTCGGGTCTCAATGGCGCCTCAGCGGTAATCACCAACATTACACACTTGTGTCATAATGTACTATTATCAATTCATTTAGAGGGCCTGCATGTGTTCAGCAGTGGAAGAACGATGTTAAGCTGATGTTTACTTTAAGTTTTTGTTTAAACTAAAAACTATTGGCTGGTCCAGAAACATTTCCACACAAAGTAGACATACATACTACAAATCATCAAGCACAATTTATTTATTGTTGTTCTGTTTTTATTTCAAGTCCAATATTTTTGTACATTATAATAAAATAGATCATTTGCTTCATATTTCCAACTGGCAACAAAACAAAAACTACCTGCATTATTCATCTAACAACATTATTTGAAATTCGAATTGCCACAAAGTCGTAATATCTCATTGACTACAACTTTGATGTCGCCAAATGGCCTATTGAAACCCATTTAACTGCATGCTTCGTAATTTCACGTCCGATTACGTTTAACCCTGCGCGGGCGGAGTCCGCAGGTTGGACGTAACTAACCGTGCTTGAAGGGTTATGCTAGGCTCATTTTTGGTATTGTAAGTCGTTCATGCGATGCCCATTGGGGTTCGATGACTCGTACACATTGGGAGATGATAGAAGATTGACGTGACTATGGGATAGTGATTATTTTGTACTGTTTTTACGAAGGAACCGAAAAGATGATATCGCACATTTAGTTCTTTAAAGTCATAAAAGTCATTTTCAAAATTTTACAGTAGAGCGCTTTAAAGATTCAAGGCGCGTAATTTTTTTGACTAAAGCTATAATGAGAGTTGTGGTCTCCAACGAACATGTTGTTGAATTAAAAAAGATCTTTAAGCACTCAATGCATTTACATATAAAGAAAGTTATGGCGTTGTTAACTCAATTTTGGATTTTTCTACATTTATGACTTTAAAGAACTAGATGTACGATATCATAATTTGACATGTCGTTTCATCCTTAGATATAAAATGTTCTAAAAGTGAACCTAGTTCGTTTTTGTACCCATGTTTCTGACTACTCCCAAAAGGCATTATCATCACAAACCTTTCTGTCTGTTACGGCGATTTAAACAGTGTCTTACAGCTGATTTTGCATACTAGAGAGGTGCAGTAGTAACGTACGCTACACGTTTTGCAAGTTTAGGTATCTAGAGAGGTGTTTGTAAGGTATTAGGTTATTAGGTTTGATCCTTAACTACTTATTACTCATTCTTATAGCTACTATAACTAACTTAGAAAGACGTGGTAGAGTAAAAAATGGCGACAGAAAGTTATTATTATAATAAAATAGTACTAATTTGAATATAGTTCTTTTTTTATATTTAGCGACTTGTAATTTATGTTTTACTAGCTGGTGCCCACGAGTTCGTCTGCGCTTCGTCTAGACAATTCACACAATATCTGTAAAGTTTCATTAAAATCCATTCTGTAGTTTTTACGTGAAAGAGAAATAAACATCCATCCATACTTACAAACTTTCACGTTTATAATATTAGTAGGATTCTTTTGCATCTGACCCTTCATTCTGCCAAAGGTCTTCATTAATAGTGCTGATAGTTTTTAAGGGTATGATTAGTCCTTAATTTTACTGAAAAACTTTCTTTATGGGCAACATAGAAAAGGCAAAGAAAAATTTGCTCATACATTTGGTCGACTAAGGTTTGCAGTTTCGCGATTACGATGTTATGTTAGTCCTATAGTTAGTACAATTTGATGGTCTGATAAACCCCTTAATAGCCCAGTCATTTTACGGTTTGAGCAGGGACTAATTAATAATTGATTTTTTTTTCGGTATAATATTGAAGAGCCAATTTGAGCAAATATCACGTCAGCAACAGTTCCAATTTAAAAATTTAGCTTTTAAGTATCTCGTTCTAAAAAACCTGTCAGTAATTTTTTTTGCACATATTTTAGGCTTTACCATTATACATACTTCAAACATGGTGTAAATATTTTTGTCTACTTAAAAGGTTTTGAAAAATACATTCTAATAAATACCTCATTTTTTTAATTTCAATGCCTATTTTGTTACTCAAAAATTATTTATATTGTTAAATCTAAGTCAAAATGAGTGCATTGGTATTAATATTATTAATTTAAAAGCCTTCTGGGACACACAATTTTGATTTCTATGCTGCGTAGCGATTTTTTTTTAAATGTTTTAAGATAGTCTTTTAAAAAAAAAAGACAGGTAAAATCCATTTTAGTTTTAAATGACTTAGATAGTCTTTTTGTCATTAAATGGTGCCGGTTACAGTTTAAAAGTCCAATTAATATTACTCCCTACCACCCCGCCTAACAAAACTCCGTAAAATGACTGGGCTATAAAAACAATCAGCATTATTAAGAAAGTATTATAATTGTGTAATAGAATACAAACCAATCTGCACCATGTCACGTACCTACGGTATGTACTATTTTGTATTCAGATTGCAAAATGCAGCTTGCAGCAATAGCTACCATATTACCTGTAGTACGTAGTTGGTGTAACGTCGCCATTGTCGCTAGGACACCCACAAAGGGGCATTTGGTACCTTCCGCAGTTACGCGGCGTTTTGTTATCGCTTCTACTGGCGTTTGGCTCAAGCGAAGAGAAAGCTGAAGCTCAAGAGAAGCTTCTTAAGCTATCCAGGGCCCTGTTACTCTCACTTGAACCAACCAGGGCCCCAGTGTACACTCAGATTGGGGGCCCTTTTCAAGAACGAAACATTAAAAATAAGCTAGTGAAGACAGCTTTAATTTTTTTAGCATCGCGACAAATTAGGTATTTGTGCAACAAATTGATTGAGAGTTGGAGCGAACGAAGTGGGCTCGAAATTTTACAGTACCTACCATGACTTGGTTAAGGGCACAGCTCAGTCTATTTGTGTAACAAACTCAATAAAATCAATAAGCTGGAGCAAGCGGTGCGAGATAGAAATGTAACTCTTAGTTATCAATCAATCAATAAATCAATCAAATATACCTTATTTTACACCAAAACATAAACAGTAAAAGTTATCAGTCATGGATCTTGTTAACAAGTGTTTTGCAGTACGATTAAATGAACTCCAAGCTTCGAACCAATTGTGATTTCACAGCCAGTCACAAGGCTATGAAATCGCTCCAGCCTTCCAAGCTTTTTAAGTTTCAGTCGTGTGGACAGCAACAGGAGCATCCTGAATGCATTGTTATACTGGACGCGCAGCATATTGTAGGATCGTCGCGTTTATATGACACCCACAGAATACTCGACTAAAAGAAAGCGTATCACCTTTACCTGAGCCTTTACTGGGATCGAACATCGGGTGAAACTTGTCTTGTAACAGTTAATTTTATACCAAGATCCAAGCTTCTTCTTTAGACTTGCCCCACACCCAAACCCCATACACTCAGTACAATCCTTTGTTCAGAGGCCGTTTAGGAAAAGCAATTTCGTGTTTTATGCTCCCGCAACAGATATGAACTCGCCGAATAGTCGAACTGCGATATGAGCGCTGAATTCCTAACACGACTCATGCTAAGAAGTTCGAATTTGAACTCTATCTTGATGGCTATACGAGGAAACATACTTCTAGGATTCTTTAGACTGACCGTGAATAGCTATTTTGAACTCTTTAAAAGACTGGATAAGGATAAAGTTTGGTAGAGACAGTGGTTATACAAAATAATCGTTAAACAAGACTTTGCAAAGCATATCGTTAGATTCATTTCAATATTTTTTACTATCTTCCCGTGTGTTTGTGTGAGGCGACTAAGGGATAGTATAAAAAAAGTAGTGTAAATAAAGTATATTTGATTTGATTTGATTTGATAGTCGGCGGCAGTGGTCTGAAAAAACTGACACCAGGGCTCTGCCCACATGATAAGAAAGAAATGGATAGTTTCTTTTGATAGTAAAAATATTATACGCTCATGCCATTGTCCCATGGGGGTAGGCAGAGACCACGCAGAAAAAAAAACATTATGCTGCGGACAAAATGTTAAAGGATATATTGCCAATTTCAAATATTATTGATTTTTAAACATGTTACAGCCATGTTGTGCTATTTCGAATCAAATTAAAGATTGAAAAATTTGTCTCGGGCGGGACAATTTTTCAATCTTTAATTTGATTCGAAAATAGCACAAAATGGCTGTAACATGTTTAAAAATCAATAATATTTGAAATTGGAACAGGGTGTGTCATCTATATCGTATGAATTCCAGTTGTAATGCTGGACTTGCGGGTTGGTTAGTTTGTAATAACTACCAGTAGATGGCACTCACGTCCCCTTAAGACGCAACAGATTGAAAATTTCGTTCTCTGGGTAGTGGGCTCGGTGGGGAAATTGGATAACGCAGTTCCCCGGTTTGGAAAAGTGCGGGTCCCGCCCGAGACAAATTTTTCAATCTTTAATTTGATATATTGCCAGTTCTCACAGTAATTTCCGATATATAGGATCCTTCTTAATGTGTTAATCGAATTTTAAAAGGGATGATCAGACCATCAAACTAAACCCCCTTCTGTATATGACCAACATCGAAATCGTGGGAAATAAATCTACGTTCCATATAAAACTGCAAACGTACTCAACCCAAATGTATGGAACAGCGGTTTTTTTTCTCGCGAATTCGATGTTGGTCCCATAGAGAAAGTTGTTCAGTTTGATGGCCTGATCATCCTTTGTAAAAACCGTCTACATATTAAGAACCATACATACATAATTTCGACTATTATTTAACTGTAACTTACTAAATAATAACACCACCCACAACGAACCATCCCCATAAAGCACCTCTACCCATGCGCCCGCGCATCTCGTGGCACACAAAGGGTGCTTGCCACGGCCACAGCCACAGCCACACCTATCAGAGAAGTGTCACAGTATATCAGGGAGTGATTAGTTTATGTGACAAGGGTTCTTACTGTGCGCGTTTTGCGGCTTTCTTGCGGCTTCGAGCTTTATTACGTGTAAGGATCGTGGTGGTTGTAAAAGAGATTGATAGATATTACTGATTCCTATCGTATTGAATGTTCAGGGAAACGTCCGTACAGGGAAAGTGGCGTTCGGGGAAATGGCCGTACAAGGAATTGGACGGTGGACGTTTGGTGAAAAGGATATAACCGATCTGATCCGTCGCTGGAATCACATGAAAAGTGTAAACAGAAATTAAGAGCATAAAAAAGAATAGGTAGGATACTAAAACAATGTTTTAAAGCAAGCTTAATTAAATACTGAATCCTCCGTCAACCGTTTGGTAAAAATTTTCAAATCACATTTACCTACGTTAAAAATAACACTGATCTTTTTGACGTAATTTTTGACTCTACCGGAATCTGAAGGTGTTCGATTGTAGAGAAGCCGCAGCCAGATACTACTTCTCATCCAACAGGAGGGACTCGTTTGTACAGGAGTTACATTGGAGATGAGAGGAATAGAAAGTAGTCATAGACAATAGCATCCTATAACGTTCATTTCAATAGCGACCGAATTCAATACATAATGCAACCTTGCAGTTTTACGACAGATAGTCCGAGACTGAGGTCAGTTCCACATTCAATCAATCAAACTTAACTTTGTGGTCGAGATCTACTCGTGAACTTGAAACTTCATCACACTTTCATATTATTATACGGGGCTATATGTACTAAATAGTATTATTTATGAAGGTGCCTGAATCATTAGATATGACCTAAATTATACTTACTTTAAATACTCTAGACGCTGGTCGCTATGTTTTTGGTGTAGAATAATGTATAATTGATGCTTCATTGATTGATTGAACTAATGGTGGAACCAGAAGGAATTTAAAACCAAACCTTTTTTTATGGCAAAACTTAAAACAAGTGCCGCGTACTTCTTATGTCTGCCTCGCTCCCGATCTCTCTCATTCCCGGAAAAAACTCCTATCCTAAAATTCTAACTTAAGTTCTGTATATCATGTATGAGGTGAGCTCTAACAAAGTCTCAATTCACCTCGAAACCGTGGTAGTACTAGTATTATACAGAGTGACACTTTTTAAGGGGATGAACAGACCATCAAACTGAACACCTTTCTCCATGGGACCAACATCGAAATCGCGTAAATAAAATCAGCTGTCCCATATATTTGGGTCGAGTAGGTTTTAAATTTTGTATGGAAGAATTTTTTTTTCGTGTTTTTGTGCTATAGAGAAAGTTGTCAGCAAAGTCAGCATATTAAGAAGGACCCTATTTAGATAATATATAATAAAAATTAGATAGTGCCGCAAATTGATTCCTGGTTTCAGGTTGCATTTAGATTGTGCTTCGAGTACTACTTAAGGTGGTTGCAGAGGGGTCAATTTTACACAAAACTTTGACGCACAATACGCGTAGACAGTATTAATATAAGTAACTTTGTATATATGGACAAATGGTTTAGAAAATCTAGATGCCACGTCACAAATAACGTTTGCAATTTATAAAATAATTACGAAGATATAAAGCTTTGAAATTTTTCATACAAAATTTTAAAAGCTTTATATCTTCGTAATTATATTATAAATTGCAAATGTTATTTGTGACGCGGCAACTAGATTTTCTAAACTATTTTTCCATACATAAAATATAACTTTTATTAATTCCGTCTACGCGTATTGTGCGTCAACCTTTTGTTTGGACTGAAACCACCTTAAGGCATACAATTATTAAGCAGATTGACTACAAAGGTTAATTACTTAGTGGTAAACCTAACAATATTTTTCATTACATAATGAAGATGCAATTACAATCTTAATTTAAAATTAAAACTCTATCAAAAGTCTAAGACATTAAATGCACATTATAATGAACATGTCAAGGTACCTACATTGGGTACACATAGTAGATTACAGCACAGCATCGCATTAGCTAAGTGCATTAGGTTGCACAAAATAAACGAACGCGCTATTTGACGCGGGTTACGTTAATCCTAATGCTCCATCTCCATTGCACTACGACTGACGACGCGACGTCAGATTTGATAAAATATTTTTAGTTGAAGAAACCTTTTCATAAATAATCAAATCATCTAGTGATCTAGGTATCCAGACCACCAAATCATGGATAGCAGATGGAGCAAAGCCTTAGTGGTGGCCGAGACAGGCAGGAGACAAATTTGTCGTCCACGGCCCTGTTTTAATAAACGCGACTGTTGACAATTGACAATGACAATTCAAAGTACATTGCTGGTTACTAATGACGCTAAACTTGCAGTGCTTTGCGTGTCCTAGCATTCTCAGCAATGTTCTTTGATTTGTCAATTGTCACGTTTATTAAATAGGGCCCAGCAGCCAGCTACCGCAGCATAGTAGCTAGCTCTCTTCTTTTTACTCGCGAACGAACAAAATAGCAGGCGCCATAAAACGTTTATCGAGACAGCCGCGGGCGCAGGTTCATCATCATCATCATATCAGCCGATAGACGTCCACTGCTAGAGATAGGCCTCCCCCAGAAGGGGGGATTTGCCATAATCGCCACGCTTGGCAGGCGGGTTGGCGATCGCAGTAGGATTGAATGTGTGTACTCAGAGGATGCTGCTGCCCATCCTCCGGTAGATCCCTTATTCGTCTTTTACGACACCCACGGGAGGAAATGGGGTAGTGCTATTCTTAGCCGACACCACACGCATGATGATATTACGAAGGCAGCTGGAAGAACTTAGATGACACTGGCACAGGACACGAAAAAGAGGCATAATACGGAGGAGGGTTATATAAGTATACCCTGCAGTGTGTAGTCAAAAGGTGCCGATGATTATGATGATGATAACAAATCCATGGGTGGAGCTTTATAACTTTGGAATTCATTTCATTTTCATTTATTTACCATAATTTACATGTATATACATAGTGACAGTGCATAAGACTTAGGTACTAGGCCTACCTACGTAAGCACATTATATTCTATATTCATGGTAGAATAAATGTGTTTTACAGTAGCTACTGTTTGAATAACCTGTCAACCTGATTGACTGAAAAGAAAGATGATTCCGTGCTTTGGATGGAACGTTAAGCCGTTGGTCCCGGCTGCTATCTCTGGTTGTAGTAGTCGTAACATAAAAACCACGTCAGAGACCGTAAGGCGGTCTGAAAATACTCTGACACCAGGGTTTGCTGCCCACACGATAAGAAGAAGATGGGAACTACCTCCACTACTAGAAAAAGAAAGCTGTAGCAAAGCTTCTGACTACCTCGAAAAGGAATACGGTCGAAGGTTTTTATACACATAAATGTAATAAGAAGTCTTGACGTGTCGTCCTAAAAGATGTATACTGTTGAATAGTATAATTTGTAAAGGCAGATTGTACCCTGCGCTTGGAGTCGGTACATTAATATTCTATAAGCACTAATGCCTTGTAACAACATGGGAAATTGTGATTTTCACAATCATTCCTAACACGTGATGAGATGAGACTTTTCGTTTGCAATACCGATGCGTCCGCCAACGATTTTTTATGGTGTTGTAGACTTACTGGTCTATGTGGTGTAAGAATAAATTATTTAAGTAGATGCATAAACTTGCAAGTGTCATTATTAATTCAAGTACTTATACAGGGTGTAACAATACACCCCAGTAATACTTAAGAGGGTGCGACCATCAAACTGAACAAATTTCAGTAAAGAGCCAACACCGAGAAAAATTTTAAAAAATCATTTGTCCCATACATTTGAGTCGACCAGTACTGCAGTTTTGTATGAAACAGCTGATTTTTATTTCGCGTTTTCGAAGTTGGCTCCATAGTGAAAGTTGTTCAGTTTGATGGTCTACAACACCCTCTTAAGTATTACTAGGGTGTTTTGTTACACCCTGTAGATTATCAATCAATCAATTTATACACCAAGCATATTATACAGAAAAAGAGTATTTACAGTTATTCTTAAGCTACACCTCTGGGTAAAATTGCATTGGAACCCAATCAAATAATGTAACACCACACTTCTGTACATACATGCAATTTAAGGCTGAATAAATAAATGAAATGAATGAATGACACTATTTCATAATGTATTACATGTATATTCGTTGCGTAGGCAGAAATATATGTAGGTACATAGGCTAATTAGCAGGTGCATGACTACTTAAAAATATACCTAGGTACTCTAAACCGAGGAGCATGTATGAAGCCGCAAGAATAACTGAAGAAGCAAGATATATACAGGGTCCTTAGTAATATTTTGACACATTTTTTTAATGGGATGATCAGACCGTCAAACTGAACAACTTTCTCTATTGGACCAACATCGAAATCGCGAAAAAAAAAATCAGTTGTTCCATACACAACTGCAAACCTACTCGAGCCAAATATATAGGACAGTTGATTTTTTTTCGCGATTTCCATGTTGGTGCCATAGAAAGTTGTCTTAAAAAACCGTCAGCATATTAAGAAGAACGCTTTAAAACTAGCACGTTTCCACCACACAACGTTGCCACAATAGCTGGTGAACACGACGCGACACCCCGGCGACCCCAGGATCCGAGTGAAGACGGGGTGGGTGCGAGCTGTCAACTGTCAATCACACCCGTAAGCGGATTTGATCACCCGTGTTTCACTCGCCCTGTAGTTGCTTGGTTTATAGAACGAGCGACAGCGACGATGAAGGATTCTCCGCTCTCATCGACTGATCGATACCATCATTACCATTTTTCGAATTTCCCTTTGTTCCTGGGAAAGTTATTACTATTAGTCAATGCAACTGTCATCCCTAACACCCTGTATAGTGCGAAACTAATTTTGCCTGCCAGCGCTTAGTGTATTGGATAATACGTGTTTTGCCAAACAAAATAATTTAAAAGGATAGTTTTTGCCGCGCGCTCCTTACAAACGTTGTTTGGTTATATTTTCAATACTAACCAATTAAAGTCAATGAATTTTTAACCTCCTGAGATCCCGCGTGATATTTCTAGAACAAAATCAGAAAGTCCTTAAGACCCAGGTTTTTCAGAGCCACTTTGGGAGCAAGACCCATTGTACTAAAATGAAAATGTTTGAGACCGTCTGAAAGTTTTGAATTACGCGCTACGTCACGTGGACACTTTAGTTTAGTTTAAAGATATGTTCGGCATTATGTCAAAACTGTTTTGATGGAGCGAGGCGGGGTATATCCGGTCTTCTGTCAAAATACGTCGTAATAATGGCACGTGCTCCAAGAAGAGGTTAGTTTAACTTTTTATTAACTATGGAATCTTTACGTTTTACTTTAAAGCTTTTGTTTTGATTTTTAGTTAAATCGATGTATTTGATAGAAAAAATGTTATTTTACCGATAACTTGAGAGCAGCAACCAATTTTTAGGTGATATTTTTTTTGTACGAGTACTAGTATATTGGGCATTGGCTCTCAGTATTGTAACATTGATGCGTTCAGTTTTCTTAAACTGAACGCATCAATAAATTTGAATCAGCTGGTCCGATGTTACAATTCAGGTGTCAGAAATTATAATTTTCTGCATTTTATTTGATCTAGTTCTAGGCCGTTGAGCTAGCGGATTTTCTTTGTTACAGTTATTGAAGATAATCAAGTATGAGACATACTTGAACAATCCGACTACGATGACGACGACGAGCAAATAGATCCATTTGCATCAGATGAAGATGGCGTATGCTCCTGATGGGAACGACGGTAGCTCTAGTGATTCGGAAAGCACCACTAACGATGAAGCGGAGCCTTCAAGCCCATCACATACTCCACAACGTTTTTGGTTAAAGTTTTACCAAGGATATTATTATCTAGACTGAAATGAATATACTCAGTATTATTAAGTTTGTAGAAGCTGTTTTTGTTGATTTTTATTTTTTTATTGTATCGATTTTGTATGTGATTTTTAAGACTGATTCAAGTGCCTTATTTTTGCAATAATAACTCAAAGTGCTAAATAAAGAACAAAATAATGTTGCGTTTTTTTTATTGATTTAGATTCCCTAACATGATTTTATAGTACCCTCAAAATATCAATACCAAATTCGTAGTAGTTCCTGAGATATGACCATTTTTCGGTCTGGGCTTTTACGACTTCCATTAATTACTTCTAATACAAGTACATTGGGTCTTGCTTCTTCCGACCTGTTTTAAACTTGGGGCGTAGTAGGTTAAAAAAAAAATGTATATAGTTTTAAAGTTACAGTGCCTCAAAGGTTTCCATCCAAATCATAGATTAATCGTAGCATTGAGCGCGCAGCAAAAACGCTTGTAAATTGTACCAAACAATGTGATATAAAACAAATTGTAGAGACTTTCTGGGAGTACGAAATACATAGGATTGAGGATAGACTCATAGTAGTACAACAAATAATGTGCCTACTTTTACGTAAACAATGTAATGAATGTATCATCATCAGCCTATAAACGTCCCACTGCAGGGCACAGGCCTACCCTCAGGGAGGGTGTATGGGCATTAGTTCACCCCGCGTGCCCAATGCGGATTGGTAGACTACACATACATATCAGAATTTCTTCTTCAGTGTATGCAGGTTTCCTCACGATGTTTTCCTTCACCGTTTGAGAGCAGTCGGTATTACGTACATAAGTTAGGTAAACTCATTGGTACATGGCATGTTGTCCGTGCGGATTCGAACCCGGACCCCCATAATTGGGTGTCCATACCTCTCCGCAACGCGCCACCGACGCTCTCCGAGAATGACGTTTGAAGTGGAGATATTCGCCTTCATCGCCTTTTGCAACTGTATTATTAACCTTATCCTTTAGTCGCCTCGTCTTGCATCCACGGGAAGGTCAGTCTATTATAAAGAAGACTAAACTAAAAAAAAACTGAAAATCATATATTCAATGTAAGAGCTTGAATCCCACTTATTTTTTGAAGCTACCACCGCGTCGGAACTTGTTGTCGCCGCGGTAGAGAACATGCGGCCAGAAACACTACAACATAACACTAATTCACTAAGCTAAAAATTCTTGCTAAAAATGTAAGTGAAAAAACATGGGGTCGAACTAATCGGTTGTGGGAGCAACCATAAGCTCATCGGGTTACTAAAATAATGTTTATGTTTACTCTAAGCTTATATTTGGCAGAGGGTAGGTTTTAATAAACCCATACGATTCACATGCTACCCCAGTTGATTTGTTTAATCCTTACTAACTAAAATGTTTTAGGAAAATCTGTGAAACAACTCCGACATACTCCGTGGTCATGCACATTATTCTATATTGAGAAGTTTAGAAAAAAAAAAGTTTATTTTTTATCTTCTGTTTTGCAACCGATGCTGATTTTTAAATTAATTAAGTCTTTTTTTTAGTAATTAATTTTTTTTTTTAAGTACGTTACTTAAATTAAGTGGTTTTACTATAATCGAGGCAAAGCACAGAATCTGAGCTTTATTTGTAAGAACATAGATACATAATGATAATCGTGTCTAAAAAAATTAATTGAAACAATTTGGTTAATATTCAAAATATAAATATACGAGCGTTAACTCGCGACTTCGTCCGCACAAATTATATACCAGATTTTAAGTCAGATCATAAGCTACCAAACAAAAAAAGTTTCATCAAAATCGGTTCAGTAGTTTTTGCGTGATACTCGTTCAAACAAACAAACACCCAAACAAACACCCAAACAAACACACAAACAAACAGACAGACAAAAAATCCAAAAATTTGTGAAATGGAATCAGGGACACCTAAAAACCATATCGTAACTTTTTTTTGTTAATATCTTCAATGTACAGACAAACTTCCTGTTACAGTTTTATAATAGTATAGACTACATTTGTATAATAATTAGGTAGGTATAATGGCGGGTGCTCGCAGTTTAAATTTATGTAACAATTATTGTTTTTCATTCCGTTTGGTTATTTTCTCAAAATATACACATTACATACACGTATAATGCATTAGATTACTTCCCAGCAAACAATTTGGTCGTATAAGGCCCTCATTTATATGACTATTTTGACTTATTAAAGTTATATTACGGTAATTTGGTTATGTACTGGTGCTTTATGCGTCTGATGTTCGACTATACGACACCTATACAACCAAATTGTTAGTTGGGTTAGTAATTAAGTAGGTAATAATTAAACCTAAACAATCAAGCTAGCGGCACCAAGGTTTTGATTCAGTATCCAACACCATGCAAAGATCTAGAATAGGAGATCAATCAATCAATCAATCAATTATACTTTATTTGACACCAAAAAAACAGAGTATACAGAGAGCAAACAATCAGGAAATACAAAAGGCACAAAAACAGGCGGTCTTATCGCTAAAAAGCGATTTCTTCCAGACAACCTTAGGGTAGAGGAAATAGTGAAAGAAGATTGGTAGGCGGAGATAAAGTAGAACATGATATAACTATAATATAGTAGTATGAGATTGTCACGTAAAACGATCAGAGATTACACAGCGGACAATGGGTCCGCGGAGGCGTCAAGGCATATAGCGGATAATGGTCGGACAACAATCCGCTTAGCCAGAAAGGTGTCCACATGCATGTGATTTAACAGGTTCAAGTACTGAGAGGTAAGCGATATTAGGTTAGTTTTTTCATCATTGCGATTATGGTCTATGATGTTCTGTCTTTCCTGCCCGGATAATATAATACATGGAGCTACGCACGCTGTCGATAGTGCTATGGTGCTCGATAAGGATGACATAGTTCTATAACAACCTGGATCTTATAACCTATGAGTTTTTAGTATTTTGTGTGTGAGTTCACTGGCGTGCACGTGACTGCACGTGAAGGAAAACATCGTGAGGAAACCTTACATTTTCTAGGAATAAATCGTATCCACTGTCCATTAATAGTTGGAGATTTAGCTCTATCCTAGTCACACTGGCTACAATTTTGGCACGTAATTAATCTGTGACGAGGTATCTATCAAACAAGTTTTTCCTCTGATTATTCTATCTTGTAAACTTAGAAAAGTTTTTGCCATATTCGGTAGTCAAAATAAAACACTTGTAACTTACCCACGACAAAGTTTAAACGAGAAAAACGTCATACGCGCTCTTTCTAGCATACGTAAAATAATTCCAATTAATTAATTAATAATTCTAATTATAATGAAATAGTACATCTCGATCTTAAAACCTATTTTGAAATATAATTTACTAGCTTTTGACCCGCGACTTCGGCGGCGTGGATTACCCCTTAATGGGTCCATTTTTCAAAAATCTTTTCTTAGTGCACCCCTACATCCTCTGGAGAATATATATTCCAAATTTCATGTTTCTATCTTCAGCGGTTTAGGCTGTGCATTGTCTGTCAGTCAGTCACGGAACTCTTTTATAAGTATAGATAGATATCTTATGGCTTGTACCGTATCTTCTGGCCAGCACCCACAGATGCCCATGGCACGCACCAACGCGTACAGTTTTAAGAAATGTGTCAATACGACAAAACGTACATTGATACAGCTTTGTTTGACACCTTTAGAGCCTTTTATACGTGAACACTAATCGCGGACACTTTTTATTAAGCCATCTTATTTGGGTAGCTTTAAAATTGTTACAGAGAAAAAATGTTTTGTAACTTTATCTCACATCTTCACAATTGGTAAATTGTGGCGTGATTAAAAACATCATCATCGCCATAAGACTTTTGAAGTCTTCTGTTTGTTGTGTTGGAACAAAAAGGCAAGCCGATGAAAATACAATGGCGTCACGCAATATTTTATACATTTATTATTTATTTTATATTTTCATTATCATTTATATTTACATATTTTCATTGGAAAACAAACAGCAATATAATACAGTAGTTACATGAGTATAAAGAAGAAAACCAATAACAGGTTTTCACTGGTAGATACAATATAGTTGAGAAAAAACAAACAATAGACAATATATACTACTTTACGACCTTATTCCTTTTGGGATATTTTTATCGGGTATAGGCATACCTCTGTGAGTCTGTTAACCAAAATGATGAGAGTGATTTTCATGCGAGCCCGGGGGATGACTCTAACCTGTCTTAGAATTGGAACCCACAACTAATTTAATCAAAGAAGATAAAAAAACAGGAAAAATCTCTCGACTCGACTTTCCTCCATTGCAAACAGGATGAAATGAAATGAAATGAAAAATGAAATGAAATTTATTGTGTAGGGATTGAAAGTTTGCTACAACTCCCAACTCCAATTTTAATCAAAATAAATGTCTTATAAAACAAACACAAAATAGTTTGGTAACCGGAGAGCGGCGGATTAAACCAGTTTCATCCGGTTTTATCCGCTAATGGTAGGTAATTGGGCGGAATAACCACGTTAACTGCAGTAACTGTAGACGCTTGTTTAGTTAACTATCGGCATAGGTTAACGTTGTTTAAATTAATTAACAAATTAGTGATACGTTTCGGATTCCCATGTGATCAGTTGATCATGTAAGTGTACCTTCTCGCTGCAGTGGGGTAGGACCCTGTAGGGTTAGTTTGCGATTATATAGTTCACAAGATCGGTAACGTATGATAATAACTATTCTAGGCAATTTTTAAGTAATATTTTGTCTGGGATTGTAATATCCATGGTCTGAAATTAATTAAGTATTTTATTTTATTCGGAAAACTTAACGCTTACAAAATATATGTAAGCTGAATGTCAATTTCAACCATTTATAAAATTACGATTCAAAATTAATCAGGACCAAACACGAAACTACATTTTACTAAACCCTAAAAAATAATAATTCACAAAAGCATCGCATTACGAAAAATATCACATTAAATTAAGGCCAACACACCCTGTCCATTACGACCCAGCAATGGCGTAACCTACAGCGTAACTCCCCTCGTCGCGTAACCCATGAATACGTTACATAGCTACATAATTACGCGTCACACAATGGAGCCGTGAATGTATCGTTACAGGGATGTCGGTGACACCCGTGACACCCGTGAGGCGAAGGGTGTCGAAATATCCGGGTCGTAACTTGTTTTGTTCAAAATGGCCGAAATGTTGCAAATAAATTTTGATTGTTGTTAGGATTTTTTAATAATCCCCTGGGTAAATATAAGGCGATTACATTTTTTCACGTCGAATCCAACTCGGTTGGGCAGCGTTCGGGAAGCTACGTAGTATCTTCACGTCCCAAATACCGCGCAGTGTCTTAAAACGAAAGTCTTCGATCAGTGTGTGTTGCCAGTGATGACATATGGAACAGAGACGTGGTCGTTCACTCGAGGCCTCATAAAAAGGCTGAAAGTCACCCAAAGAGCAATGGAGAGGGCTATGCTCGAAGTTTCCCTGCGAGATCGAATCAGAAATGAAGAGATCCGCAGAAGAACCAGAGTAACTGACATAGCCCAAAGAATTGCTAAATTAGTGTTGCTACGTGCTATATGCTAAACTCAATTAACAAACCAAACAAAACATAAAAATCAACAAACAAACAAAAAAATCAACACTTAAAATTTTTTTATAATGTTAGTTAAAGTACATGGTAAGTAGACACTATTAAAAACAAATTTGATAAGTAAAATTCCGAAAATTCATATATTTATGAAATTTCTCATGGAACTATTATTATTATTATTTGCATTTCTGCTGTCAATTTCATCAATCCCTTATCTCGTTTGGAAAACTTGATCCATTTATCTAATACAAATTCGTCAACTATATTCAAATCGTCCGTTAACACATTATGTCTAACAGAATAAGCGTCGAGATGAGAAAATTAAATTTATTAGTAAATCACAATTGTCACCCCAACTGGTACGTCCCGGGCGAGACTTGCACAGTGAGACGTCCCGTCCCACCCGATGTGTCGGTAACAATGGTCAATGTGACTGATGTAATTATTTCCTGGCCTCTATATGCCCTAATAACTTTAACTTTATGTACAATGTTATCCCCTTAATAGAAATAGGTATGTAATGTAGCTTACCAACCTTTCGAAATGTCTTTATGTATTATCTCATTTTCCACAAATGTTTACTTGAACTCACAAGATAAGACATTTCCACTCATTGGAGCCAAAAACAAATTACCCTTTTTAACCCTGCCATCAAGTTTCATATATTATCCCTCAGGGTTTCAAGAGAAAATTACATGACAAGTGACTTTCCTTTTGTCCAAAAATACTGCAAACAAAACATGTTCGTCGCTGTCGCCTAGGTCTTTTCTTGGGGTGCCTACATTCTTCGGGTTCCTCTTACTAGAGATTCGTATTCATATTCTTTATTGCTTATCATGTGTACATAAGGTGGTACAATGGGATAAGTTCACGACATGATACCCTATTAGGGCACCGCAATAGCATGAAACTTAAAAGCTAGCAGGCAGGCGAGGTTGGCAGTCAGCTCCGCATATCCCTGCCTATCTTTCGCCAAAGGAAACAGCTTTTCAATGTTGGTTATGCCTGTGCATACTCCTTCAAATTCGGAACCCAAGTCATTCGTGGCCTACGGACCATCTTATTTTACAAATGAGTTGGTCTATACAGGGTGTAAGTGACCCACCTTGCAAATTCTGAAACGGTGAACTCAGACCATCAAACTGAACAACTTTCACTATGGAGCCTACCTCAGGCCACTCGAAAAAAAATCAGCTTACCCATGCAAAACTGCTGTACCTACCCGACTAAAATGTATGGGACAGCTGATTTTTATTCGCGTTTCCTGAGGTAGGCTCCACAGTGAAAGTTATTCAGTTTGATGGTCTGAGTTCACCGTTTCAGTATTTTCTAGGCTGTCACTTACACCCTGTATTATTCTATTTATACTGTCATTCTGTTCATTCATATTAATTCATTAGTCTAATCTTCTAAACCATTTTCAATGTTTAGCAGAGCATGCTGTAATATGCATGCATGCATATGCTCACGACTATATTCCCCGAGGGGGTAGTCAGAGATATTCTGAAACCTCAGAACATCCACGCCAATATCCTGCTGTAATATCATAGGACATAATAAAGAACAATTTGAAGCTTGAATGGCTAAATCAAATCTCGACGCCGTGGACAAATGCAAGTCTTCAGTAACGGCAGGTGAAGTGTATCCTGGACGCTTTGTGAAGAAAGCCTGGACACATAAACGCGTATTCTACTTTTTCGTCCAAATCTGATATAAAGAAAAAAATCAACGAAACCAGAAACTCAGTGTCTGTGGCTTCAAATAATTGAGACTTAAATACAATTGTCGGTTGCTTCAGACCCATACCGAGTCTCAGTTTACATGGTATAGTAACATGACACTACCGGCAGTTACTGATTCGATCACAATAGCAAACGTCTACTGGAATTATGAAACGGGAATGTCTCGATAAAAACCATGTTTTGTATTTATAATTAAGAGTTTATTTATAGAAATGGGGTTGTGTTTTGTGGCAATGCTGGTGTCGATTGGTAATTAGCAACGTGTGTATATTATATTTCAATGGGATAGTCTTAAAACCTAACCTCGAAAGTAAAATATGGAATAACGAAAATTATTAACAGTGACAACACGTTCCGTCGCGGAGGTAGCTTCAAAAAAAGATTTGACGTAATAAGTGAGCTTCAAGGTCCTATATTGAATAAATGATTTTGAGTTTTTAGTTTTTACCGTGGGAATATGGTACGAGGCGACTTATGGATAAAGGATTTCTTATTGCTGCCTCCGTGGTCTAATGGTTAAGAGCATTGGCTCTCGACACGGAGGTCGTGGGTTCGATTCCCACGGGGGACACCTAGTGAAATGTCACTTTGTGCGTTTTTCCCCAGTTGGTTAGGACATTGCAAGCTGAATCACCTGATTGTCTGAAAAGAAAAATGATTCCGTGCTTCAGATGGCACGTTAAGCCGTTGGTCCCGGCTACTATCTCTGGTGGTAGTAGTCGTTACATGAAAACCACGTAAGGCGGTCTGAAAAAACTCTGACACCAGGGCTCTGCCCACACGATAAGAAAGAAGAAGAAGATTTCTTATTTAGTGCTTTTGGTAGCAAAAGCTTATTAAATCTTACCTTAAGACTGTCACCTATCACTACTTGATATGACACGTCATTTCATCCTGAACCATAGGAGTAGATACCATAGATAATAGTACACTAATTATTAACTATTCTTATGCTATCTTATTCTTTTTTGCTATACAATACTGCACTCTAATCATGCTGAAAGGATAGTTAGTTTATTTATAATAATATTCCTGTTTTTTTGTATAAATTAATAATAGTTATGTGTTTACATCTTAAAGTGACTATCCTTTTGAAATAGAGTATAACATTAAAGAAAGGGACATTTGTACATGACGAACCGTCGCCGACGGTTCAACAATCGTTCGCGAGGTTATAGAAAACATTAGAGAGTCACAGAAACCACTAAAAATCATTAAACCTTCTGAAGGAATGCTCTAAACCTCAATATGTGCACAGGAGACGTGTTTACGAAGAAACTCAACGTTTCTTATTTGAGACAATATGGTGAGTTATAAAAAGCTGTGAAATGTCTAACTGTATAACTGATACCGCAGCTATTTCAGAGTAAATGATGGTTATAGGTAGCTTTCAAACACAGGTTGTAAAATGTATATATAGGTTTCGATTTCACTTTAAGAGTCACTTCATTTATGTGACTGATTCAAACTGTAAGTGAGATTATTTATTTACAAATTTATTCTCATCTCATATCTACAAATCTATCAAATAATCTGTGGATATTTATCACACTAATAACATTTATTGTAGAAAAATAGCTTTTTTTTGTATGAAGACTTCTAGTTACATTTTAATAATATTATGTCCATCCATCTGTCTTCAATTATCGTGTGAGCACATAGCCGAAAGCCGCAAAAACTGAACATTAACGTAAGCAACAAAATCCTAAAGTACTTAGTAACATTTTCTACACGGTATCAACTAAGATATCAACTCATTACAACATGTAAAAAAGGTAAAAAGCCTTTATCTGATCCCCTCGTTTTAATTACCAAATGCAAATGTCCGTTCGAGCTAAAACATGCCTAATCACTCTGGTTCCCAAAGCTCTTTTTCAACAATGAGTCTTTCAGCGGACGCAAGAATTCTTATTGTGTTTTGCTTCACGCAATTCAACAAAAGATTTATTTTATTCTTATTTTTTAAGCCGAGCTACCGTGACGCGAGTGGTTTAAGATGATTATTGTTTCGCATTGCTTTCAACGCTTTTTTGAAGCAACTGATGATATCTGCTGTCCTACTTTGTCTATGGGAACTGTAGTACTCTCAAATTGATGTAG
This sequence comes from Agonopterix arenella, assembly GCA_927399405.1. Classification (NCBI taxonomy): domain Eukaryota; kingdom Metazoa; phylum Arthropoda; class Insecta; order Lepidoptera; family Depressariidae; genus Agonopterix; species Agonopterix arenella. The sequence goes on along the minus strand of OV656700.1, from coordinate 1,820,701 downwards.
CAGTAAATGGAGACCTATTACTATTAGTCATGGATTATCTTATGTAAAGTTCCAATAGCCCAAGATTTTATTTTATTCATTTTAGGAAAACTTACGGACTAATTACAGGATAGTACAGATCAACATTTTTATAAACCAACATTGCCAACTAAAAGTTTCCACAGATAAAATTGAATATTATGGTAGATAGAGGTACTCTAGGTACCTATTGTATTTATAAATCTCTATTAAGTAAGTCGTTATCATTATAATCAACCAATATACCAAAAAAATATATATATCACATAGTAGCTTTTTGACTTAATTTTTTTGACTCTACCACCGCGTCGGAAGGCGTTCCGTTGCGTTGTAGCTACAACACACAAATCTTTTAAATAAATAGGCCGTCTAAGGTTTTTAACCCTAATAATGAAAATCTTCAATGTTAGTAGATAATTAATAATAGGGCACAAAAAGTTGAATTAATTAGTATCTATCATTATATTAAAATCTTTGTTGTCAACGCCAGCCCTTACAACAAAGTAGTCTCAGTGTTCTTTAATCGACCATATGAGTTCACATAGAGTATAATTCTGTATTAGCATCCATATACATAGTAGATTCATATCTCCATCTTGTTATTCCACAAATCAGGGCATTATCGTACTTACATCATTTGTATTAAGGGATCTTTCAGGAGTATTCACATGAGGTTTGTGATATAGCATCGTCACGGCGCGATGACTTGTATGAACGCTTTGTTTCCTCTCTATTACATAAACATTAAATGTAAATCGTGCAACGGCGCTTTAATTACATTCACTTTTAAAATGTCGTCTATCGTTTTTCAGACGAACTCAGTTGGGCGATACATCTGATAATCTGCGGAGATGGAACATATTGCCGACTGATTCTTCTGTGGAGTTTAGATGTTATCTGCCGCACCCACAAACCAGTATTTCTAACTGGTCTGTGGGTGCAAGCTACTTGACATCTATCGCAGTGTAGCTTGTGCCCTGTGTCTTGCTCCCTCCAGTACCTGATAAAGGAGGACGAGGAGTCGAGGTGACCTAGTATTAGAAAGACAAAGTGTGATCCTGATCACCTTGAAACAAGAAAGAAAGAGCTTTTATTTTATTTCTTACAGGAGTGCGATTTTTGAAACTCATTCGCTGAGCTCAGCAGTTGAAAATGTCAAAATTACTATGGAGATATATGCATCTATCTACTGCTGATTTGACTGTCAAAAAACACACTCCTGAAGTATGATTTTTGAAAGTCAAATCAGCAGTAGAAAGATACATAATATCTCCGTAGTGATTTTGACATTTTCAACTGCTGAGCTCAGCGGATGAGATTCAAAAATCGTACTCCAGGTCGTGACAACATAAAAGGTCGTAAGTATTAAACATATACGTGCATGTGCGCTTGCAGTGAATAAAATAAATAAATAGTAAATAAAATAAAATCTTCTGTCGCATCTATGGCAGTCATTGAGTTCGACTTTGCTGTCGTGGTGAAGAGATTAAGCTCTCAAAAGCACACTCTTGCGTGATAAAAAACGGCCGGTTTTCTAATACTATCAACGCAGATTGTGCGACACTTTTTCCATGACAATTTGAACAATTTCAGTGATATTTTTTAATAGGGAAACTTTGCATTTTTAGATTGTTTGAAGTAAATAGAACAAAACAAACGACTGTCATATCCTAAGCATCAACACAATCGTTAGCCTTTATAAATGGACGCAATGGACAAAAACGACCTAAGTAGCATGCTCAAATAAAAAGTGTGTCACCAAATAAAAAGATTTTCGGCGATTATAGACTGATATCTAAACAAAAAATCTTCTCAGAAGTGTTGAGTCGTTAAAACATTACGCTCCGGCAATTTTAAAACCACTATACCATCTTAAACCACTTTATTCTAAACTGCACATTAAAATCTCCTTATTACAAGTAATTAAGGTTGTAAATACAATGTGAGACAGATAAAGATTCCGTTATCACACATCACACCTTCGTGGTACAGTCTGTAAGGGCACTGGTGTAATCAAAACATCGTGAAATAATCCTTTGTGGCCAGACAAATGGCGTGGATATTTGGTGATATGCGCTCACGCATTGTCAATTGTCAGTAGATCGATACCTCGGAATAATCCCCCACTATACGGCTATGGGGGCCATGGTTTTAGTTTGTAAGGGACAATTAAGTTAGCTGTAATAAGTTGCCAAAGTTTTTTTATAGTGTGATTGGGCACTTGGGCAGGATAATTTTGCGGAAAGTAAACAAAACAATTAACAAAAATCGTGACCCAGTGGATGCTCGAAAGGATCGAGGATAAAGGATAGATGTCTGGACTGGAAAGGCAAGTCAACGTATAACTTATTCGTAATATGCCTCTGCATTGGTATTTTATAAAGCGCAAACTGGGGAACTTGAACTTAAAAGTGAGATTAATATTTGTCTTGTTTTGAACCTTGCAAGTTTAAAGTAATATGCCAAATTAGCGAGGCTTTGATATCTTACCTTTAAATTCACGTTCGAGTTTCCAGTTTGTGCTTTCTAGATAAGGCTCTACGTATAACAAGACTGTAGTTAGCACTTTCCAGAACCAAGTACTGCTGTGTATCTGCCAAAAGCCAGAAGCACCATGAATTCCTGAAGTTTACCAACGAACGTCGAGCACGTTGGTATACCTTAAAGATTGTTACGTACGTTAAGTACTTACTAACTATGGGGAATTCTTACTTGACATGACTAAACTGACTAAACATATTTGATTTTAATTAAGAGGATATGTGAAAATAATGGGATTCTTCAAAGCGTCATATATCATGAAGTGCTAACAGTAGGAGTATGATTTGCGGATATGTGTAAATTGAACATATAATTGAAGTTTTTATTAGAGCCAAAACACGATTAAGACACATTTTCTCAATAGAAAAACAAGCTAAAGTAGCCTCCGTCTTTATCGATAAACTCTTGGAACTGCTAAACTGTGAATAATAGAAACACGAGACTTGATTTAAAAAAAGAGATTGATATTTTTAAAATTTTGATAAGAGCTGAATTGAACTTACATAAATAGTACAATCACAATTAAATAAAGTTTGTTTTACGCTTGCGTCGTTTCAGGCGCGTGCGCCGCCCCATCTCTTTCTCTCGCATCAGGCAGTAATATAAGCTATCACACGCGCATTTCGCTTCAATTATTTTTCGACATAGGCCCTTAATACAATTATCGTTATAACAGGCTATCCTAAAGTTTAGAACTCGGTGGTCTCCCTACACTAAACACGTCTGGCGTCAATTTTGACACCAACGGCTGCATTTAAAAAAACATACTATTTATTATTTGTGTATATTCAATGTAAATAAATGGAGAGCAGATCTTCCTTTGTATCCGTCTCATTGTACGGGGATTTATATAATGTTTTGTATGGAGCTGTCGCCTCAAATTCGGATTAGTGGAAAATCGGCAGGATGATTGCTCTAGACAAATATTTGTATGGACTTGTATGATACTTGTGATAGTGGGATGCGTTTATGATCTCTCCTATTATGTTTGTCATGTCAATAAGTAGGGTCCTGTTTTAGTTTATCTCATGAAGATTAGATTTAATTAAATACATGATATCAAATAATATGAATTTCCCGTTCCCAAAATCATGTGATTCATCTTCACTTTTAGCATTATAAAATTATTAGAATTTTTAGTTTGATTTGATTAAAATAAGACAGTTATTTTGATATTGGGAGTTCTGATGGCGTAGTTGTAGTTCCATTCCAGAACAACCCACCCGTCTAATGACGTGGTGTGTGTGTCTAAAGACTAAGGGATAAAGAGTTTATTTGAAGCTGTCTTTTTTTAGAAAGAAGAGCAGTATTTAGTCGTGAAAAATTTACATAATTTTGAGTTTGAGTTTAAATTAAGAGAAAACAGTTTTAAATTACTAAATGTTTTGAGTTTTCATCATCATCATCACGCCCAGTCATCCCATATTCGATATAAGTATAATGGTATAAGCACGTTGTACTTACTAAGTGTACCTATATGCTTAGCTCTACCTCTCGTTGCGCAGGACTTTCCAGATCTCTCCATCTCATATTTTTTGTTTGATACCTACAGTACATTAATTTTGCCTTATTTCACAGAAACGCTATGCAAAAGTCAGACCAAAATCCTCAATAATGCACACTGTCACCATCACTGATTCACCCTCGTCTCAATATTATCCGCATTACTCCATAATCCTTACTCGAAAGAAACTTAAATGCAGATTATAACTTTTAATCCCCCCGTACTATTCTTCGACTATGAATGACCCATTGTATGCACCAACCACAGGAGCCAACACACTTTAACATTATGTTTAAAACTGTTAGATGTACGATTTTGAGTCATAATGAGGTAGAAATAGGAAGGATGTGATGGTAAATAACTTGGTAACTTACGTAAGAAATTTCCACGAAAATCTTTTGTCACAAACTGGGTTAATGTTAGGCCTAAAATGTGGTCACCATAATCTGAACGTCCGGCATCGATTACTTTCGTCTTTCATACAAAATTTTTAAATGAAAAAAAACAAGCCAAAACATACCTTTTGTACAAATCCGGAAGGACTAACGATTTGCCAGATTAAAGTTAGATTATTCAGATAATGTTTTAATACCAGGCTCGTATTGTGTCGCACTGTCTTGCACAATAACTATGTACTTATACTTGGTCGTTAAAATTCTTCACTATCACCAGTTTCTCACAATTTTAAGATTAACCTTAATGACCACAGATGTTGCAAGTACCTAAGTAGCTACTTAAATAGTAAGTAGATACAGGTACCAATATCTTAGGGACTATGCAGACAAGTCCCTCTGACGAATAGTCAGAGGATTCTAATGAATTTCTCCGTCTGCGTTAGGCCTTAACTGCTTAGGAACCTATGTCTTAAAAAATCGATTGATCACTGGACAGAAACGCCAGGATTAAACCATTTCAAGGCACTAATTGCGGCATATGATTGCAAAATGGCAAAGGAACGAATTGCGCTCAGCACAACAAACTTGCGCACTATAGTAACGGCGCTGACGGGTCACTGTAGGTTGAACAAACACCTTACGACTCTAGGCATCAGGGACACGAAACTCTGCAGATTCCGTCTGGAAGAGGACGAAATTCACATTCCTTGTGAATGTGGCCCACTATTGCACAAACGATATACTCACTTGGGTAAACACTCCGTTAATCCGAGTGAAGTACAACTCTTCACTGCTAAGGATATCCTACAATTAATAAAAGAAGTGGGTATTAGCAGTGAACTATAATTATAGTGGCGAGCACAAAAAATCTACACAAGGTCGAAGTGTTACTAGTCTCAGTAAACTCAAAAAGCCGCTGTACACACGGCGACACATCAAGCCATACAAAACCAACATAAGCTGGCCGCGCGACGCTACACGTTACTCGACCTACGCGCGGCCAGCTTATGTTGGTTTTGTATAGCTTGATGTGTCACCGTGCTTACACTAAATAAATAATAGGCCTTAACCATGCAAACTGATAGCTGGTAAAGTAAGTTACTAAAGCAAAAAAATTTATAAAAAGTTCAAGAAATTGTTACAAGCACAAATTGGAGCAGGTGACCTGATAGACCATATCTTTGCTCACGACTGGAGATCACAAATAAGGTGACGCAGCAGGTAGATCTATAGGTAGGTATTGAAACCGATAAAAATACTATTGAATATTGAATATAGGGAATCTACATAAAATTGTATTGTATTTATTTACGAGATACATGAATAAACACGACTTAAATAATACATCACCATAAACTACAGGAGGTTTTTAGTTGACATGAAAAATTCTGCAAGTTCCATAATAGATTTAATAGTATTAGCACAGACTAGAGTACCTACTATAATTACTACCGTAAGTATTAGTATTAGCCATGCATTAGCTGTGTGGTTCCAGATCACCCCAATTTTTCACATGGTTGTCGTACAAGGCGACTAAGGCATTAAAAGTTTGATATGCAGGAATAAAGGGAAAATAAAATCCCAAGAAGCTGCCCTAGTCAAATAAATAAATAAAAATCATTTATTTCAGGAAACCAGGTCCCATACACAAAGCATTACATAGGTAGTTTGTCAGAAAATCTAGTTATTATGTTATATTAAATTGAATTAAATTAAATTATATACATTAGTACATTACATTTTTACATTTAAATTTATTATTATAAGTCCAATTTCTCCAGGTACAATGTCAGTTCACATTTCCACATAGTTATCTCGTGTGAGCGAGATTACCCCACCAGAATCGCAGTCCAGTGCTTCAGGATTGGACACTATACTCTGTTCATTAGAGAGGCTATTTTTTCTCATGATAGCATGAAAGCCATCGGCACGAGCCTCTGCAAACATGCCTGAAGCGCTACAGAACCGTGGGAGTCCCAACAACATCCTGAAAGCTTTATTATTCTGGACACGTTAGACGTGAACAGTTTACGGTATAGTAACTATTGAATAATCTGTGGCATGGTCTCATGTAAAATCTTAACTTAACGATATTTCTATGTCGCAGGTGGAGCCTTATTATTTGAGAAGTAAGTACGTTTACAAGTCCATTAAAGTTACTTGATGTGTATCGTAACTAAAGAATATAATTCCTAGCCCGAACCCCAATGCTAGTCAACATCTAACTCCGCTCCGGTGTAACAAAACTCCCGCCATTTGGTCGACGATCCGCCATGATTAGTAGCCAGTTTCCCGCGTAATTTCGCTAATGGAGGCATACAGACTCCCGTTACAGGTGACGTAATTACGCCTTTTGAAAACTAAGCCCTGTTTTGTTGTAAAATACTCTAAATTGTGAAATTAAACTAGCACTGTAGAATACCTGTTACGCTAGCACCTATTCTCTATACCTTCTAGCACATAGAATACCTACCTCTCCTGCTATCACCTAAATCTAGGCAGAGAAGAACGAATGGACGAGAGGAGAGTTAGGTAAGTAGGTAGAGATTTTTATTTGTCCTTAGAGCTTATTATTATTATCATAGTTATCGGTGGTAATGTTAGCGGAAAAGTCGGTTGAGGGCGTCCAAGGAGAATGTCTGAACCTATCCGCTATAAATATCTAAATAATCTTCTCTGAATAGGACAAGAAGTTGAAAATGTATGGAGATACGCATATTTCTACTACTGATTTGACTTTAAAAAATTGCACTCCTAGAGTATGATTTTTGAGTGTCAAATCAGCAGTAGAAAGAAGTGCATATATTGACATAATCAACTGCTGAGTTCAAAGAATGAGTTTCAAAAATCGCCCCCCTGGAATGCGATTTTTGAATCTCATTCGCTGAGCTCAGCAGTTGAAAATATCAAAATTACTAGAGAGATATGCATCTTTCTACTGCTGATTTAACATTTAAAAATCATACTCCAGGAGTGCAATTTTTTAAAGTCAAATCAGCAATAGAAATATGCGTACATCTCCATACATTTTCAACTGCTGAGTTCAACGTATGAGATTCAAAAATCGCACTCCTGGCTTAACGTCATTTTTTTCTGACAGATAGATGCCTGTTTCTGGGGTGCGTTCACGACCTTTAGGTGCGGTTGTTTTTCAACTCGCTCTAGGTACGGAACGACCGCGCCAATTTTTAACTCGCTATGAGGTACGGAACGATCCCGGTTGTTTTATAACCTCAAATTTTGACATTTAAAGTAATATCTTTTCCTTCCAGGCTTCCAGGGCTTCCATCATTTCCAAATACAATAAAAACTCATTTTCCATGTTAGCAAATCAAAAAGTGAATAAAAATAGTTTGAAAAACAAACTTTTATTCAAAACGCGCGAAAAGTCAAGTAACCACAGATAATAAAAACGTCAAGAGTGTTTTTTAACCATCGAATTTGATGGTTAAAAGTTGCAACCCGTCAGAAGTTCGGAACGGTTGAGTTGTGACAACCGAGTTGCAAAGAGCGTTTTTCAACGGCGTTAGTGCGAAGAGTTGCACTCGGGGTGCACCTGGGGCGTAGGTTCTGAACGCAGCCCTGTATTTCTTAGTTTAGATGTGATGAAAACTCTTTGTTTGTATGAAAAACATGTAGGTAGACCAGAAAAAAACATTTATTGGATTCCCAAAATGTTTTTGATACAAATCTTACTATTCGTAACAATATCGTAACGATAAAAATATTATAAAGATACGAGCGTTAACCCGCGACTTCGTCCGCACAAATTATATAACAGATTTTAAGTCAGATCATAAGCTATCAAACAAAAAAAGTTTCATCAAAATCGGTTCAGTAGTTTTTGCGTGATACTCGTTCAAACAAACAAACAAACACACAAACAAACAGACAGACAAAAAATCCAAAAATTGGTGAAATGGAATCAGGGACACCTAAAAACGATATGGTAACTTTTTTTTTGTTAATATCCTCAATGTACAGACAAACTTCCTGTTACAGTTTTATAATAGTATAGATAGATGTACTTACTTACAAAATAATATCTTTGCTGGTAGGATTTCTGATGTTTTCGTATGAGGGTATTTTATGAAATCGATTTAAATTGTATTCATAGAATTGTTTACTTGGGTACCTAACTATTTTTTGTTTAACTATGTACCTAAATAAAACACTATTTTAGTAATAATTCTACTGGCATGTGTTGGGCGGGCATGCCACCGCCCAGCTCTTTCTGTGGAATTTTGGTATGACGAAAAGAAAAACACAAAAATTCTTTTTGTGCGTAATGCAGAAAAGGTAAAATCTATTTATTGTATTTTTTTATTATAACACTTTATTGTACCTAAACACGGAAATATAAATGAAAACAGCATAATAGACAATTACAAAGGGCGAGCTATTTTCTACAGAGATTTCTTCCAGGAAACCCGTTTGGGTTTGCTGGTACAATAAAGTGTTATAATAAAAAAATAATATCATATATAATTAAACAAAAACGTTTGTAACGTAGAGCGTCACGTCTCCCCGGGCGCTGACGGGAGTCACGTGACGATCTACGGTTTGTAATAGCATCACGCAAAAACCAACGAACCGATTATGAAACTTTTTTGTTTGATAGCTTATGATTTGACTTAAAATCCCGTATATAATTTGTGTTGACGAAGTCGTGGGTAAAGTATAGTAAAAAATAAAAACAAATAAAAGTCTTAACAAGTATAAATACTTGTCAAAGTGCATTGTAACGTCATCTAGTGCGTAATTTTCGAAACTAGCACTTCTTAGTAACATAAGCTATCGATAGATGGCGGTAAAGTGCGCGGTGTGCGTGTTTATGTGGCCATTTAGAAGAGTGGACGTGGTCGTGGAACTAAGGTATTTTGTATTGCGCTATCTTTTTCATCTTGATTGTATATATCGTTGTCCAGACAGAAATAAACGCAACTGAATCGGATTGTTTGACGTTTGTTTATTTTCGAAATCGCCAATTTCAACGAATAAATAAATGTTTTAAAATGATTGGTGTCAGACTAGCTACGTTTAACGATAATGCCGGCGAGCCCGAACAGGATGCTAACTCCGCCCTAACCGAATTAGACAAAGGTACGCTCTTACCAACATAACCTAAAAATCGTCACCAAAAACCGACTTAACACCTCAAAATTCAATTTTATTTCAGGCCTAAGATCCGGAAAAGTCGGCGAACAATGCGAAGCGATAGTCCGTTTCCCCCGCCTCTTCGAAAAATACCCATTTCCAATCTTAATCAACTCTTCTTTCTTAAAACTTGCCGATGTCTTTCGTATGGGCAACAATTTCTTACGTCTATGGGTGTTAAGAGTTTGCCAGCAAAGCGAGAAGCACCTAGACAAGATATTGAACGTAGATGAGTTTTTAAGGCGGGTTTTTAGCGTTCTACATTCAAACGATCCCGTGGCGAGAGCCCTGGCACTTCGAACGCTCGGTGCTGTGGCGGGAATAATTCCAGAGAGGCAGAATGTACACCATGCTATAAGGAGGGGGCTGGACAGTCACGATAATGTTGAGGTGGACGCTGCTATTTATGCTACAACAAGATTTGCAGCACATTCCAAGTAAGACTTATTTGTTCTAACACTTCTGCTGCTAAGCTCAAAATAATGATACTCGCGCAGTGCTAACACTGTGGAATGAGATACAATCCTGCCTCACCCAGCAAGTCGTGCGCACTGCGGCCCATTTGTTGCTGACCTATGTCGTAGGTCGTCAGCAGTCAAAGAGAAATTTATAGCAACTAAGTTCCATTCATAAGATTTTGGCATTATTATTATTGAGTTGATGGGGCCTTAACTGACTTACAAATGCGCTACTTCGACTATCACTAATCTTTTGTGAATGCCCCTTCTACAGTTCCCCATTAATCCCTATAACAGTTGCATAACACAGTAGGTTTTTAACTAGGAGGTTTTGTATCTCATCTGAAGTCAGTACCTGTCTGCACAAGATGATTACTTCGTATGTACATTAGTGGACCACAATCGCAGACAATGTACAGGGGGTTTTCCATTTCCTCCCCGCAGAACCTGCATAGAATAAACCTACCCATATCTTCTGATTTGTACAAAGCAATCCAGAATCAGGAAAATCTTTTATAGTGTGAGTGAAAATATTCACTTAATGCCTCTTGGCACCAAATGAACCACTTGTTTAAAACATTGATGATAATGTGTCACCTATTTTTAAATATGTGACCCACTAACACTTTGAAAATGTTGTTTACAACAGTCAGAAACTGCTAGAAAATTATTTGTCATTTTTTCATTAAATATATTAGAATAGCTAAGTTAGAGTAGGTAAAATCTAGGCATAAGGTACAATGGGACTGACATGTACCTAACTATTTTTTGTTTAACTATGTACCTAAATAAAACACTATTTTAGTAATAATTCTACTGGCATGTGTTGGGCGGGCATGCCACCGCCCAGCTCTTTCTGTGGAATTTTGGTATGACGAAAAGAAAAACACAAAAATTCTTTTTGTGCGTAATGCAGAAAAGGTAAAATCTATTTATTGTATTTTTTTATTATAACACTTTATTGTACCTAAACACGGAAATATAAATGAAAACAGCATAATAGACAATTACAAAGGGCGAGCTATTTTCTACAGAGATTTCTTCCAGGAAACCCGTTTGGGTTTGCTGGTACAATAAAGTGTTATAATAAAAAAATAATATCATATATAATTAAACAAAAACGTTTGTAACGTAGAGCGTCACGTCTCCCCGGGCGCTGACGGGAGTCACGTGACGATCTACGGTTTGTAATAGCATCACGCAAAAACCAACGAACCGATTATGAAACTTTTTTGTTTGATAGCTTATGATTTGACTTAAAATCCCGTATATAATTTGTGTTGACGAAGTCGTGGGTAAAGTATAGTAAAAAATAAAAACAAATAAAAGTCTTAACAAGTATAAATACTTGTCAAAGTGCATTGTAACGTCATCTAGTGCGTAATTTTCGAAACTAGCACTTCTTAGTAACATAAGCTATCGATAGATGGCGGTAAAGTGCGCGGTGTGCGTGTTTATGTGGCCATTTAGAAGAGTGGACGTGGTCGTGGAACTAAGGTATTTTGTATTGCGCTATCTTTTTCATCTTGATTGTATATATCGTTGTCCAGACAGAAATAAACGCAACTGAATCGGATTGTTTGACGTTTGTTTATTTTCGAAATCGCCAATTTCAACGAATAAATAAATGTTTTAAAATGATTGGTGTCAGACTAGCTACGTTTAACGATAATGCCGGCGAGCCCGAACAGGATGCTAACTCCGCCCTAACCGAATTAGACAAAGGTACGCTCTTACCAACATAACCTAAAAATCGTCACCAAAAACCGACTTAACACCTCAAAATTCAATTTTATTTCAGGCCTAAGATCCGGAAAAGTCGGCGAACAATGCGAAGCGATAGTCCGTTTCCCCCGCCTCTTCGAAAAATACCCATTTCCAATCTTAATCAACTCTTCTTTCTTAAAACTTGCCGATGTCTTTCGTATGGGCAACAATTTCTTACGTCTATGGGTGTTAAGAGTTTGCCAGCAAAGCGAGAAGCACCTAGACAAGATATTGAACGTAGATGAGTTTTTAAGGCGGGTTTTTAGCGTTCTACATTCAAACGATCCCGTGGCGAGAGCCCTGGCACTTCGAACGCTCGGTGCTGTGGCGGGAATAATTCCAGAGAGGCAGAATGTACACCATGCTATAAGGAGGGGGCTGGACAGTCACGATAATGTTGAGGTGGACGCTGCTATTTATGCTACAACAAGATTTGCAGCACATTCCAAGTAAGACTTATTTGTTCTAACACTTCTGCTGCTAAGCTCAAAATAATGATACTCGCGCAGTGCTAACACTGTGGAATGAGATACAATCCTGCCTCACCCAGCAAGTCGTGCGCACTGCGGCCCATTTGTTGCTGACCTATGTCGTAGGTCGTCAGCAGTCAAAGAGAAATTTATAGCAACTAAGTTCCATTCATAAGATTTTGGCATTATTATTATTGAGTTGATGGGGCCTTAACTGACTTACAAATGCGCTACTTCGACTATCACTAATCTTTTGTGAATGCCCCTTCTACAGTTCCCCATTAATCCCTATAACAGTTGCATAACACAGTAGGTTTTTAACTAGGAGGTTTTGTATCTCATCTGAAGTCAGTACCTGTCTGCACAAGATGATTACTTCGTATGTACATTAGTGGACCACAATCGCAGACAATGTACAGGGGGTTTTCCATTTCCTCCCCGCAGAACCTGCATAGAATAAACCTACCCATATCTTCTGATTTGTACAAAGCAATCCAGAATCAGGAAAATCTTTTATAGTGTGAGTGAAAATATTCACTTAATGCCTCTTGGCACCAAATGAACCACTTGTTTAAAACATTGATGATAATGTGTCACCTATTTTTAAATATGTGACCCACTAACACTTTGAAAATGTTGTTTACAACAGTCAGAAACTGCTAGAAAATTATTTGTCATTTTTTCATTAAATATATTAGAATAGCTAAGTTAGAGTAGGTAAAATCTAGGCATAAGGTACAATGGGACTGACATGTACATGAACATTGAGCACTTTTGTATATAAAGATAATAAAGTATATAAAAAAAGAATAAAAAAAAAACAATAATACATTAATTTAAATCACTTGTGAAGTTTCGATGTAAGGACATACCTAATAAAACTGCATTATATTACAGTGCATTTGCGGTTGCGATGTGCAACAAACTATCCGACATGGTGGAATGTGAGAGCACTGGGGCAGAGCGTCGCGCCAAACTCGTCCGCGCTCTGAGAACCGTCCACGGAGGAGGTAATACCACTTTCAACCATTTCAATAACTCAAATCAAAAGACCTTTTGGCCATGCGCCATCCTTTTTTCTGGATGAGCATTTTACATCCTAAAAATCCCATTTTAAATTGGATAAAAAAGGTTTCTAATATTAGGTACCTGTTATTTTGTAAATAATGATCCCAGGGATCAATCATCATCTCATGTCGTTTGTATTTTGACATAGTGTGTGTTTTATGTTGTTTAAATGTTGGATTTATAAAGATATTGGTATACCTAAACTGACTGCAAATGGGCAACCAGCCTAACACAAAATGCTGACTACGGTTTCATACATTTTGTATGCACTCGTTCGAACACGTGAAACCAGCATAAAAAACAATGATGGGCAGTGGCGATACATGGCCGTAACACGCTATACGTACACGCTACATGTAGACATTCCTATTAAAATGGCATTAGAGGTTAATGATGACTGTTTTTATTATCGCCAATAATGAAAATCATATCTCTGACAGCAATAAGAGCACAAGGAGTCTTGAAGCTGCTCCATTCTCTCCTGGAACGGTTCCCATCGTCAAGCTCAGTCCGCGCTGCCATCACAGCACTGACTGCCATTGCTGCTGATACTGTCGTACATGTTCCTGACCAGGTAAGTGTAATCACATAATAAAACTTATTAACTGTAACTCTTTTTTTTTTATTACTGTTGATGTGAATGGTATAGAATGCAAATAGATTTTTTGTGGTGTTTGATTGTGCTTACTACACGGTTTTTATTATCTCATTGTAATTGGCTTATTCAATCAAAATTCAATTGGAACATCTATCTATACATATACATATAATAAAATTGCAAACTAGGCGTGGATGTACATACATTGAAGATATATGCAAAAACATTAATTGGGGGCGAGGTAATGGAATCTTGGACGAAAACGATTAGAACATCTATCTATTCATATAATAAAATTGCAAACTAGGCGTGGATGTACATACATTGAAGATATATGCAAAAATATTAATTGGGGGCGAGGTAATGGAATCTTGGACGAAAACGAAATGCAGAAATGTGAGGGTGATGTGCATAGGCGAGTAACAGCGGGAAACAAAGTAAACGGTGCTCTACGTGCCATTGTGGCTAGCCAATTAGTGTCCAAAAAGGCGCGACTTGCTATACACAATGGTGTGTTGTTGCCTACACTTATGTATGGCAGTGAGTGCTGGGTATGGCAGAAGAAGCATGCAAGTAAAATTAATGCTGTTGAAATGCGTTCCTTGCGAAGTATGTGTGGTGTGACGCTGAAAGATAGAGTGAAAAATTGTGTAATAAGAGATAGATGTAAATTAAAAGAAGATGTAGTGACAAGAATAGAGAAAGGTATGCTTCGTTGGTTTGGTCATGTGGAGAGGATGAGTGACAGCAGATGTACGAAAGAGATATATGTTGCTAATGTGAGTGGAAACGTCGGCAGAGGGCGCCCTCGTAGGACGTATGCTGATCAAATCAGTTGCGTCCTACAAAAAGGGAAGGTGCGGAGTACTCGAAACCGACGGGCATGTATGAAGAGATGTATGGATGTGCATGAGGCAAAAGAAGTATGTAAGGATCGTAGTAAGTGGCGCGCCCTGGTCTCTGCCTACCCCACTGGGAAAGAGGCGTGACGTTATAGATAGATAGATTGAGACCATTTTTTTAGAGTTTTTATCTGTTCGTCTTGTTTGTTTGTGCATGCATAACCTTAAAAAATACTGAACCGATTCGGATGGGGTTTTCATAAAAGCATAGGGCTTAGTTTGGAATAACATTTAGGTTTTATTTCATCTGGTTCATTCAATCAAAAGTTGTGAGTATTTAAAGTCAATGGTCTGCGCGTAGGAAATCGCGGGTGCCGCTAGTACGTAAATAAATAAATGACCAACCGGGTTGTCAAATGTATAAACCTCTTTCACACAACAACCATTCCTTAAAGCATAAAGTACTTGGATGTATATTTTGAGTATATTTGCACTATAATGCGAGCACTTCATTCTCGCCGAGAACGAGAGTGTGGATGCCCTTCATTGTTCTCGTGGCGTCATAAGCCGTAGTAATTTTCATTGAAAGTTCTCGCCGAGAAGTTGTCGCAAGAGTGAAGTGCCTGCTTTATAAAACATCCTTGTTCCCTTCATCGCCAGGTGGAGCTGCTGCTGAGTATAGCGATGAAGGACCCGCGGGCGGCGGTGCGGCGCGCGGCACTGGTGGGGCTGAGGCGCCTCGCCTCCCACGCGGCGCTGTGGCCGCGCCCCTGCATCGACCACCTCGTGAGCTGCGCAGGCGCGCACCACCAGACCATGCTGTGCCTCCAGGTCATGCAGGTGAGATGGCAGCAATTATTCTCCCGTTCAACAAGTAGATCACTAAAAACTGAGCTATCGGACCCTCAACACTAATGCTGCACATGTAGCGAATCTATGAGAGAATGACTACGCATTACACTGATAGGGATTTTCCCGGCCAGCTGATCAGCTGATCCGGCCACCAGCACTGGTGGCCCAAGACATACATTTGACGTCGACAAAGTGAGTTGCGCACGGCTCCATTGGCAAGGTTAATTTTGAGGGTCCTAAGACTCCTAAGGTTCGTAACCGGAATCTGGATTACGATTTAAATCGATTTTTAGCCTGATCTCTATTTTTTTGACATGTTACAAACGGAATGCAGTTATTGACTGAACTAGATAATGGAGCGAGCGAGTATAAGGAACGTAAAGCATGCTAAACTAAATGAGCGAAGAGAACTCGAGTTTTCAGTTATCAATGAGTTTTCTATTTGCTAGGGCACCTCTTACCACCTAGCCCCTCTCTAGCATGCTTAGCAACATTCCCGACGCGCAGGTGTGAAGTTTACAAATTATAGGTTTCTCCATTGTAGATGGCGATGGTAACAAAACTAGATAACTTATGCGGCTGAAACGCTATTACGTCCCCTTTCATACTTCTAAACTTTTATCAACAGATCCTAGTGGAATGTCCAGCGATCTGCGCAGCGGCAGGATCAGCAGGCGCCGAGCCGAGTGCGCTGCGGCAGTACTGCAGCGACGCGGCGCTCAGCCACGACTTGCAGCAGGCTGCCACCGCCGCCGCCGTGCTCACCAACATCGTCGTGCACTGGTACATACATACATACACACATACACTGCGGCAGTACTGCAGCAACGTGGCGCTCAGTGCCCGTCACCGTCACAATGTCATCCAACCAAAGTGTTGGTGACTAACACACACACTACACAATACATAACATAAACACGACGACGATGAAGTAATGTATCTAATTGTTACAGTTACGAGGAGAGCCTGCCGGTGGAGGGCGCGGACTTGATGCTGGCCCTAGAGTCTCTGGTGATCGCGACCGGTGCGTCTAACGGACAGAACAATGACAAGCCTTTACGTGTCGCCCTACGGTGCTTGGTAAGCTATAGTGCTGTAGCTTGGTGATTTTGACAGATCGTTTAAGAGCGATTATTTTACTTTCTGAAAATGTTTGAGCAGTAAAACCTTCATTTTTATGTTAAATGTTAATTAATCTTGTATCTGTTTTGTGTATTATAAAGCTTTGACGGCTCAAACTCACTTTAAAAAGTAAATTAATGAAATCTCTAAAACCGCCTGTCAGAATGACCAAGCTATCTTAAACGCACTATACGAGTGATTCTTATCAAATTCATATAAATGCCAGAAATGAAATGAAAAAACTTTATTGTCACAATTCAATAAGAGGACTAAACAAAATAGAACTTAATGCTAAAATGTGACGAAAGGGCCAGACTCAGCATAATGCTGACCGACTTGGTCAGCGCTGTTTTTCAAGGGTGCGCTACTCGCCTACCTAAAAAAATGTAACAAAATAATATAATCAATATATTTCTCCACCAGGTCCAACTAAGCAATGCAGAGCCAAAGGTGTACTCATCGCGCACAGCGATCGTCCTAGGCAGACAGCTGCAGACATGCGGGCAGCGCGGCGTTAGACGCACCTCGCTGCTGGAAGCGCTGGCGGCGCTGGGCGGCGGCATCTACTGCCCCAAGTCCATCGCGCCCGCCATGCCTGCGCTGCTACAGGCGCTGAGTGAAGCGGGGTTAGACATTGTATTGTTAGACGCACCTCGCTGCTGGAAGCGCTGGCGGCGCTGGGCGGCGGCATCTACTGCCCCAAGTCCATCGCGCCCGCCATGCCTGCGCTGCTACAGGCGCTGAGTGAAGCGGGGTTAGACATTGTATTGTTAGACGCACCTCGCTGCTGGAAGCGCTGGCGGCGCTGGGCGGCGGCATCTACTGCCCCAAGTCCATCGCGCCCGCCATGCCTGTGCTGCTGCAGGCGCTGAGTGAAGCGGGGTTAGACATTGTATTGTTAGACGCACCTCGCTGCTGGAAGCACTCACGGCGCTTGATTTTGGTCCGAATGTATTTTACAGATATGTCCAGTCCAGTCCCACTTCAGCTGATCCGTGTCTAAAAGTTCCGTGTTTCTAACGCGTTCAGACCCGCATGATTTCTCTATTTACGCCCGTCTCGTGGCATTTTGAGAACGATGATAGCTAGCGCCTCGAACATGACTCATTGTGAGAGTTAGTACGCTCTCACAGTGATGTGCTAAATGATATGTTAATGCTAGGTATGCTGTGGATATTGCTATCCTTTTGATATGCTCGGTTACTGAGTGCTGAAGTAGGATACGGCCGAAGGAATGAAATGCTGAGAGTAATGGTCGTATCCCCGTATATTCGAACACTAAGATAAATTAGTTAAATGTACATATAAGGTAATGTTGAGCGCTCTACGTTCGATGCACTTTTATTGGGGCCGCGCAGTGTCAGCGTCCAATGTCTAAAATCGTTGCTATGTTACCGAATTAAGTAAATTAACCATCTAGCGATTGACCCAGATAATACGTGATGTACGTGCATCGTACATATTGCCACTCAGAAAGAACAAGTTCGAGAACAGCTAATCTAATACAAAAAACAAAATTAAAAGGTACATAGATAGGTAGATGTAAAAGTGTAAATAATTCTTAACTAGTTTTATTAAAGGTAAATAATATCTGTCTGTTAAGTGCTAACATCTAAATTGTAGACCTATCTAACCTAATGCTTAGTGTCTATATTTGTTTAATGTTCCCTAGTCTGTACATATTTTTCCGTATTAAATATGGGCTTAGGCCCCACACCCTTCATTGTCATTGTTTCACTCACTACACTACACTTCGTGTCACTTTTCACTGCACTACACAACGCGTCGGAACGCTCTTCCCGGACGCTTCGTCTTTCTTCCGCTATCGGAGGTCTGCTTCCGTGTTCCTTCTCCTGTTTGTTTTTGGTTCTAATCCTCCAGCCGACAGTAGCAATGATTGCGATTACTCCAAGGCAGACCACGATGTAGATCATGATGTAGTGATGCAAGTCATGTATGGTTAGGGGTTCAATTTCCGATTGCTTTTTTATCATCTTTATATCTTCGGTAATTTTCGCAAATTGTTTTGCATGCGTGTGTGTGGTCAAGTTACTCATAATAGCAATCGATATGATGTGATTTAATGGAGAACGGTTTGGGAATGTAATGCTTGGTGTGGAAATTGTTAAATGATCGATGTGTTCATTGTTTGTGTATAACATAAACGTGTCACCTTTCAAGACACACCCTCCGCTCAATGTAATCACTCCCGTCTGTCGTAAAGACACTGACGTCACGCCACCTGGGCATATAATGCGGACATCGCACTTGTCGCAGCAAAAGTACAGCCAGGCATTTCTCTCGTGTAACTTGATCCACTTATCGGCGCACGTCGCCGTCTGTATGTGACAATAGGTATTATGCACTTCATTGTGTTTGACTAAGCTGACGTCACATATTGATCTGTATGGTTTTAGATTATATTCGGGATGGTTGAGCGTGCACATATATGTATCTTCGCTCACCTTCTGGCACTCGTGCAGATCGTTTTGGTTTAGTGGTATAAATGTATCTTTTTGGATGTTAAAAGCTATTAGCTCTGTTGTGGGGATGGTATTTATGATTCGGTGAGGTTCTATGTGCTTAGGAACGCTTATTAGCCTATCTAATTCGTAGGACTCATCGTTCAATAGGGGAATTTTTACCTCTATTATAATGTATTGTTGTGTCACTCGCGCATGGACCCGGAGCAAACGGTATAAGTCGCTTATGTCATCTTGGGTGTCCGGCAACGCTAGATTATGTGCTAGATGCCGTGCTATTTTGTTTAGTTCATTCTGTAGCTGATCCGGGGACAATAGGTGAACATCAATATGCCCTTGATACATGTTAGTCAGTGTGTTTATGAGGGTTTGTTGAATCATTTTCAAATGTTGTATCAAACTTTCTGCCGCCAATGTTGACGACATTAGGTATAACGCATTCTCACTTGCGATTCGTTGCTTCATAATGTCTAAGTTGAGCGTGTTAAGGTGCTGACTAATTAGGTTGAATTGCTTGGTCATTGTGGCCTCATTTCGCTGAATGATGTTATTTTCTGCCTCTAAAATGCTCGTTTGGTTTTTTATTAGGTTTAATAAATGTTTTTCGTTATGCTGAATAGTTGTAATGTCATTTTCGTATCTCTCAGCGAATCTTTCGTCTAACACGCCGAATAGTTCGTTTGCTAGTGTGCCTATGCCATTGACTATCCCTCTTCGGAATCTTTTCTCTTGCGCCTTATGGGTAGGGGCTAAGAGTTGGTTATAATAGTCTAGCTCATGAAGGTTTTGCTGTACTTGGTTCAATAGCAACTGGAATTGCACTACCCATTCCTCTTTGCCAAGTTTTGTCAGATGATTTACGTATTGGTCAAGCATGTTTACATTTGCCCAGTAGCTCGTCATGTTGTAATATATAACCACCTTCCATTCGTCTTTTACTTCTTGAACCTTGCCTAATTTGTCAAAATATATTGATTGGTAGTGGATTGTAAGGGTTGTTGTTTCATAATATTGTGCTTGTTGCTGCATAGCGGGTGTGACTAAGGTCATAAACAAGAGCCAGGAGTAACATAGTAAAGTCTTAAGTGATGGTTTGCTAGTTTTTCGTCGTGATTGTTCGCTGCTTAAGCTCTCAGTGTCGTCTTTATTAAAGTCAAGGAGCGGTACGGTTTTCAGAATAGGACGTTTCGTTTCCCCCTTTGCAGTTTTTAACGTGATTACCCGGGTATGACCGTCTCGGCCTGGGTGTAATTGAAGGACGCGTCCGAGGGCCCACCTTCCTGCTGGTAGATTTTCGTCCTTAATGCAGACTATGTCCCCAATTTGCGTATCTCTCGTCACTTTTTTCCATTTCAGTCGTGCTTGTAGCTGTTGAAGGTACTCTTTGGACCATATTTTCCAAAAGTCTTTGCTGAGTTTCTGTACAAGTTGCCACCTCTTTCTAAGGTCAACGGTACCTTGTTCCGTTTCTGAGAGTGCCATCATGGGTGTGCCTACTAAAAAGTGTCCGGGTGTTAAGCAGTTCATGTCATCCTTGTCTTCTGTTAACGGGCACAACGGTCTAGAATTGAGACATGCCTCAATTTCGCATAACAGCGTGCTGAATTCCTCGTACGTTAGTTTTTGGTCTCCTAGGACCCGTTTCAGATGATATTTCATGCTTTTTACTGCACTCTCCCACAATCCTCCAGCGCTGGGCCAGGCGGGTGCGTTGAAGTGCCAGTTTATTCCCATTTCACTGATCTTACTCAAAAACTGCGTGTCTATAGTTGATAAAATTTCTCGATACTGTTGGCGAAGTAAACGGTTTGCTCCGACAAAGTTCGTACCGTTGTCGCTGTACATATCTTGCGGCTTTCCTCGCCGGGCGCAGAATCTCTTAAATGCTGCTAGGAATGCGGTACTACTCAAATCTGTAACCAGTTCTAGATGGATTGCTTTTGTTGCTAGGCAGATAAACACGGCAATGTACGCTGTTAGTGTCTTGATCCCTCTACCCTTATTGGCCTTGATTTCCACGTGACCAGTAAAATCGACCCCTGAACGACTGAATGGCCTAGATACTGTCACTCGCGGCGCTGGTAGGTCTGCCATTATTTGGGTCGGGTTTCTAGCGTTATGCCGCCGACACGTAGTGCACTTGTGTACTACTCTTTTGACCGCTCGGTATCCTCCTACGACCCAAAACCTTTGACGTAAATGTGTTAATGTTAGTTTGGGTCCCCCATGGAGGGTTTGATGATGTGCTTGCGTTATGATTAATTCTGTCAACGTGCTATTGTGAGGTAAGAGCATCGGACATTTGGCATTTTGATGCAGAGTCGAGTTTGCTAGTCGTCCGCCCACCCGTAGTACATTATCACTGTCTATAAAGGGATTTAAACTCAAAATCCCGCTTTTCAAGCTTATTTGTTGTTTAGCTCGTAGTTTATTTATTTCATCCTTGAACTCGTATGATTGTACTTGCTTGACAATGACCTTTACTGCATTTGTCAACTCATCAGTAGTTAGGTATTTCTGACGTTGCGGCTGCGAGCCACCTGTTTGCAATCTTGCGTTATTAATGAAACGATAAATCCACGCTACCGTGTGTGTAATGTGAGACATACTACTATGTTTGTCTATTAAGTCTAGTATAATCGTTGACGGTTCCCTTTGCGTTACACACGTTTGTTTATGTTTTTGTTTTGCTTCACATTCTGTGATCGGGACAGGAGTCTTAGGACACTTGTCGTCCTTAAATGATGTCATCCACTCAGGTCCTTGCCACCAGAGCTGATGATTTAAGAGCTGAGAGCCTGTCATACCCCTTGTTGCGCAGTCCACTGCATTCTCTTCTGATTTCACATGCCGCCAGTGTTGCTTTGGTACGACGTCCGTAACCTGCTGAACCCTATTGCTCACGAAGGACTTCCATTTGCTCGGTTCCCCCTGTAGCCAGCCTAGTACAACCATAGAGTCGGTCCATGTGAAAGTTTTTTCTGGAATCTTTTCCCATTTAAATGCCGTTAGAATCTTCTTCATTAGGCGCGCTAGTAGTACTGCTCCACATAACTCCAGCCGTGGTAACGATATCTTTTTGCTTGTTGGTGCTAACTTTGATTTTGCTGCTATCAGACGGACGACAGTGTCATTTTTGTCGCTTAGGGTGCAAACGTAAATCGCGCATGCGTAGGCTTTTTCGCTTGCATCGCAGAATCCATGTAGCTGGAACCGTTTGTCGGTATCACCCACCCATCTTGGTATGTCAATTTGCTCTATTTTTTGTAGGTCTCGGGTAAACATTTTCCATTCGTTTTGGGTTGTATCAGGCAGTGTCATCCCATTCATATCCCGAGGTCCATACGTCTTGAAATAATAGCTTCGCCTTGACTGTGACCGGCGATAGCCACCCCAACGGGTCGAATATTTTTGATATTTCTGATAATAACGATCGTTTAGTATGTTGTATACTTGTGTCCATGCAAATTTTAGTTTTAAATGCGAAATCGTCAGTTTCCGGATTCCATTGTAATCCGAGTGCTTTCATTGCTCCTTCATTTGTAATATGTAGTATATTTTGTGCTGTATTGTCATTTGTGATATATTTTAGTAATGATGATTCATTGCTAGCCCACTTACGGAGATTGAGGCCAGCTCCTTGGAACATATGGATTAATTGCTGCTGGATTTGTTGTGCTTGCTGTAATGAGTTGCTTCCGCTTATTACGTCATCTACGTACATCTGATTATTGATGACGTCAGCTGCTAGAGGGTATAGATGGGCGTCGTCCTGCGCTAACTGCTTAAGTGTTCTTAACGCAAGATATGGAGCGGCTTTTGTGCCGTATGTAACAGTGCACAGCTGGTATTCTGTAAGCGGACTGTCCGGCGTTTCTCGCCAAACTATTTTCTGTAGTTTTTGATCTTCCTCGCGAACGAGGATCATTCTGTACATCTTCTCACAGTCAGCTGTAAAGACATACTTGTAGAGTCTCCACCCAATAAGCAGTGCTTGTAAATCTTGGTGAAGTTTAGGTCCACATTCCATCAGGTCGTTAAGGCTGTAACCTGAAGACGTTTTCATCGAGGCGTTAAACACTGTTCTTAGTTTTGTTGTCAACGAATCCTGTTTTATTACACCGTGATGTGGGAGGTAGCAGCTAGGGTCCTTATGTACTTTAGTTTCCTTCATATGAGCCATCTCTAAATATTCCCGCATAAATTGTTTATAGCTTGTCGACAGCTGTTCATCTTTTTCAAACTTTCGCTCTAGTTGCTTGAATTGTGCTACCGCTTGCGTTTTTGATGTTCCTAGAAGGGCTTCATAATTTTCTTTCATTGGTAGGCTCACCACGTACCTCCCGCTCTCCAATCGCCTTGTGTTTTTAACGTAATTATCTTCACAGTACTGTTCTTGAGCCGTCATTGATGATTGTGATTGGTCATTAATATCCTCGACTTCCCAGTACTTCGCTAACTCCTCGATGTTGTGCGTCAGTACGTGACAGTTGTACGTTTTCACGGATCCAGATAAAATCCACCCTAGTCGTGTCTGTTGAGCTATAGGCTGATGACCTTGACCCTTGATTAGTCCACTCATTAAGATTTCAGAGTAGACCTGGGCGTCTAACAGCATATCTATGGGCTTAGATACGTTATAATCTGGATCTGCTAGTGTAATGTTTGATACATGTTCCCACGCCTTCTTTTCAAAGGATGTGTTAGGTAAATTGTTCACTACGCGTGTCATCACTAAAGCCTCAGTATTAAAATGAAAGTCGTCGTATATTGAGTTACAGTATAACTCTACCTTACCCCTGCTCTTGTTTGATAATGTTCCGACACCTGATATGCTTGCATGTAACTCTTCCCGTCGTACCCCTAATCTCTGCGCGGCATTTTCCGTGATTAACGTTACTTGTGACCCTTGATCAATTAATGCTCGCAACGTAATATATTCGCCATCTATTCCTCTGACCTTTACTAATGCTGTGGCTAATAAAACTTCTTCCTCGTCATTTGAAACGAAGTTGTTTTGGACCTCTTTGCGTGGTGCCGATTTTGGCGGGTTAATTGGCGGGCTAATTGGTGATTTTGGCGTTAGCGGTACTGATCCCTCCTTCTTATTAAATAGGTCGTGCAATAGCGTATGATGTGACGCGTTACATTCTCGACATCGTTTCTCTGATTTGCAATTTTCGGAGTTATGTTGATATAAGCAGTTCTTACAAACTTTCATTTTCGTTATGGCCGTCAGTTTTGCTTCTGCTGACATGTCTCTAAATGTAGGACAGTAGAAAAGTGCATGATCAGAGTTGCAGATTGGGCAAATGGTTTTCTTGTAACCAACGTTGTAATATGCATTGAATTTACGAAAGTAGGGCACCTGTTTATGAGTCTGCTGCTGGTAATTCTGTCTCGGCCCTTTATTATGAGGAAAATATGAATTATTAAATTGTGGTTTTTGCTCTTTTCTCTCGTTATTTTCAAATTTCTTCTTGTGCAATGGTTCTAATGCTGTGAATTTGTTCTCAATAAATGTCATGAAATCGTCGAATACCGGTAACTCTCTCGGCTCCGATCTCGATTCCATGTAATCCGAGTGGGTATCGGTATCTAATTTTTCACACAAGATATGGACTAGGATAGGGTCCCATGATGTTGTGTCAATCCCCAAATTATGAATGGCGTGTATCGCTTCCATGCTATTGTCATACATTCTCTTTAGTTCAAAAGCTGACTGTTTTTGTACGGTCGGTTGCCTCATTAGAATCTGAATATGCTTGGTAAATAAAAGTTGTCTGTTATTATATCTGTGGGTAAGCAAGTCCCAACAGGTATCATAATTTTCCACCGACACATGCAAATGCTGAACCATCCTCTCCGCCTCCCCCCGTAGCCTTCCTTTCAGATGCTGCATTTTCTGAGCTTTCGACAGAGAGGGGTTCTTATGAATGGCTTCAGAATACAAGTCAAGGAATGTTGGCCATTGATTATAATTCCCAGTGAAAGTAGGAATTTCTATTTTTGGCATGGCCTGCTGCTGATGAACCGAGGAATTTAATTTTACATTTAACGCTCGTTTTAGCTGCTGATATTCCATCTCATTCAAACCAAACTCTTCATAATATTTCCCGTCAGCACCCTCTAAAACTCCATCTATTTGTAGGTGTAATTTGTCGATTGCACCCCACCTTGACTCGAGCGATCTTAGTGTGTCCTCAATCTCCCATTTTTCGGTTAAGGCATCGCTCTTAATATTATTCGTCAATCTTTTAAATGCTCTAAAATTAGCGTACTGGGTCTGCTGTATTTCTATCGCTCTCATCTCCCTTTTACCAAACGTGCTACTGTCGAACCGAGTCCTAGAACCCCCGTTGTTCGGGTTGTCAGGATTAGTCTCGACCACAGGGCTATATGCCGTAATCGCGCTACGTGCGCCCTTAATCCAGCTGGACAACACTTCTATGATATTCTCGGTGAAATACTGATGATTCTGGTCTTCTATTTTAGATAACTCAGCGTCATTACGCTGAGCATCCACCCATAGTTCATCTAACCTTTCCAACCTCGCTCTTAGGTACTCCGTAGTCTTCCTGCTCACCGAGTCCTTCTTAAAATTGGAATGGATACGTTTGATCTCTTCCAGAATCTCCGCTTGCTGAGCGATTAAGGCCTCCATTTTATAGTTTCAAGCAAAATAATGGAAAGATCTTACTTGAGATTCTGGAACTTAACGTTGCGTCGATGCTCTGCTCTGCTGTGCTGCTATGCTGCTGTGCTGCTCTGCTGCTCTGCTACGCTGCTCTGCTATGCTGCTCTGCTACGCTGCTCTGCTATGCCACTCGCGATACCGTACAACCGCGGGGTCGCTAGTTCTTAAGGAAAGACCTAGGGTACAACTTTCTCGCGACGACGGCGCAAAATTATCGAACCGAAGGTCCACGCTCGAAGGACCAAAATAATGTGAGAGTTAGTACGCTCTCACACTATGATGTGCTAAATGATATGTTAATGCTAGGTATGCTGTGGATATTGCTATCCTTTTGATATGCTCGGTTACTGAGTGCTGAAGTAGGATACGGCCGAAGGAATGAAATGCTGAGAGTAATGGTCGTATCCCCGTATATTCGAACACTAAGATAAATTAGTTAAATGTACATATAAGGTAATGTTGAGCGCTCTACGTTCGATGCACTTTTATTGGGGCCGCGCAGTGTCAGCGTCCAATGTCTAAAATCGTTGCTATGTTACCGAATTAAGTAAATTAACCATCTAGCGATTGACCCAGATAATACGTGATGTACGTGCATCGTACACTCATGAAGCAGCGATTCGAATTCTGGCCTGTACCACTATGTTCTTAGGAATTTATGTACGGTTGTATTTATCATTTACTAGCTCGGCGGTGAAGGAAAACATCGTCAGGAAACCTGGATTCCCGCGAATGAAAAGAAAATACCATAAGTTAGATGCGTAAAAAATGGGTGAGTTTGGGGCGAACACAAAGGACCAGCGCTGGTCTCAGTGTTACAATAACGACAATAATAATACTCGCGGCAAGCGATGCAACGAAGGTGTGTCGCGCGCGAGTAGAGAAATCATACTAGGGCTGCAGTTAGTCTCACACTTCTCTTAATTTGATTAGAATTTTTAATAAATTAAATTTCTATCTCCCCAGAACCGCTCCAGAAGATCCAACAGACGACGGCACAGCCCTGGTGCTCCTCTGCACCGTGATATTCCAGGAGCGAGCAGGCACAGCCCTGACCATGAAGATCGGGAACAGCTGGCAGGGTAGGGTCATGCGAACCGCGCGCCGGGCTGCCGATGGATGGACTAGATATAGAATCGCTCGGGCTGCCCTCAGGTGACAATAATAGGGATAAGAAATTTTTATTTCTTTTATAAAACTGTTAAAAATCTTAAACACTGAAGTGAAATTATTTTGTTAATATCTTTTTTTTTTTACTTATAATTAATGGACTCTTGCTTGTTCGTTAGCACTGCTTTTCCGCCAGTGTCAAGTGTTTATGGGAGAATCTATCCCAATCTCAGGGATTGTTTTTGGTTAAGAACAAGAAGAGATTGAGGATTGCGGAGCCTCGTGGCAGGCAAAAACGCGACGCGCGAAATCCACGCGAGACGTGTGCTCGGGTCAGAACCTGCAACGTGACTCCAATATCTTTAAATATAACCGAAATATAAGTGTTTAAAACTTACGGCTAGAGCGTGATGCAGATTTAAAAGAATCTCGAATTTTAAAATAACGAAGTGTCATACAAACATCTTTTTGTATGAATAGAAAAAAATACAGAAACTATTTATTTCAATGAGCACTTATGAGAAGACGGTAAAAACCTATTTCAATCGCTAATAACTATTTTGTTTTCTATTCGATTGTAATTTCTTTTTAACATTTTGTTTTTAAAAGACTGCCCTATTCAGTTTCGCCTATAAAACTGGAAAATTTGAATTTGAATGTTATAAGAAATGCGACGATGGAAAAGGATAATTTCCAATTCCTTGGGAAGTATGATATTCCTCCTATCTTAACTATAATTTTAACTATCATACTCTTTGTATCTGTTCTTTGATCATACTTATTCGTTAGTTGTGAAACGATTTGAATCGAATACAGTTCGTCACGTGAGCAATGTCATTAAGCCATTTTTTGGAACTCGTTATAAGATATGAATTTCCAGGATCAGTCATCATCCCTATGATCCCTATTCACAGAAGAGAACACCTTCACCTTAATAGAAGTCTCATGATGCAAGCTCGCTTGCCCCTGTTATGCGTAACTCCGCTTATCTTTGCTCCATCTAAAAAAAAAATAATAATAATAAATAAAATGAATAAATATGATATTAAGTAATGATTGTAAACAGGTACGGCCACTACAGCCTGGCAGCTGATATACTAAGACGTCTGTCAGAGGAGGCTCCGAGCGAGTCCGCTCAGCGCTGGCTGACAGCGCTGTACCGCGCCGCTTGTGCCGACGCTGCACTCGTCGAGGAAGGTCAGTTTTATTGTAACATATTGTAATACAATGCACTCCACAGTTTCACGAGCCCTTGTATCTCCGTCAGGTATATCGGGTCTGGAGGAGGCGAGCGCGCTGTGGGAGACGGGCAGCGGGTGGGGAGGGGCGCGGGCGGGCGGCGCCGCGTGCAGCGCGGGCTGTGCGGGCTGCGGCGCCTGCACCCCGCTGTCCGGCGCCTGGCTGCTGGCGCGTGCTCGCGCGCTCTCCGCCCTCGCGCGCTCCGCCGCCGCCGCGCGCGCGCTCTGCACCCACCCGCCCCCCGCCGTCGCGCACGCGCACGCACAGGTACACGCACTGTCTAGTGGCTGCTGGCGCGTGCTCGCGCGCTCTCCGCCCTCGCGCGCTCCGCCGCCGCCGCGCGCGCGCTCTGCACCCACCCGCCCCCCGCCGTCGCGCACGCGCACGCACAGGTACACGCACTGTCTAGTGGCTGCTGGCGCGTGCTCGCGCGCTCTCCGCCCTCGCGCGCTCCGCCGCCGCCGCGCGCGCGCTCTGCACCCACCCGCCCCCCGCCGTCGCGCACGCGCACGCACAGGTACACGCACTGTCTAGTGGCTGCTGGCGCGTGCTCGCGCGCTCTCCGCCCTCGCGCGCTCCGCCGCCGCCGCGCGCGCGCTCTGCACCCACCCGCCCCCCGCCGTCGCGCACGCGCACGCACAGGTACACGCACTGTCTAGTGGCTGCTGGCGCGTGCTCGCGCGCTCTCCGCCCTCGCGCGCTCCGCCGCCGCCGCGCGCGCGCTCTGCACCCACCCGCCCCCCGCCGTCGCGCACGCGCACGCACAGGTACACGCACTGTCTAGTGGCTGCTGGCGCGTGCTCGCGCGCTCTCCGCCCTCGCGCGCTCCGCCGCCGCCGCGCGCGCGCTCTGCACCCACCCGCCCCCCGCCGTCGCGCACGCGCACGCACAGGTACACGCACTGTCTAGTGGCTGCTGGCGCGTGCTCGCGCGCTCTCCGCCCTCGCGCGCTCCGCCGCCGTCGCGCGCGCGCTCTGCACCCACCCGCCCCCCGCCGTCGCGCACGCGCACGCACAGGTACACGCACTGTCTAGTGGCTGCTGGCGCGTGCTCGCGCGCTCTCCGCCCTCGCGCGCTCCGCCGCCGCCGCGCGCGCGCTCTGCACCCACCCGCGCTCTGCACCCACCCGCCCCCCGCCGTCGCGCACGCGCACGCACAGGTACACGCACTGTCTAGTGGCTGCTGGCGCGTGCTCGCGCGCTCTCCGCCCTCGCGCGCTCCGCCGCCGCCGCGCGCGCGCTCTGCACCCACCCGCCCCCCGCCGTCGCGCACGCGCACGCACAGGTACACGCACTGTCTAGTGGCTGCTGGCGCGTGCTCGCGCGCTCTCCGCCCTCGCGCGCTCCGCCGCCGCCGCGCGCGCGCTCTGCACCCACCCGCCCCCCGCCGTCGCGCACGCGCACGCACAGGTACACGCACTGTCTAGTGGCTGCTGGCGCGTGCTCGCGCGCTCTCCGCCCTCGCGCGCTCCGCCGCCGCCGCGCGCGCGCTCTGCACCCACCCGCCCCCCGCCGTCGCGCACGCGCACGCACAGGTACACGCACTGTCTAGTGGCTGCTGGCGCGTGCTCGCGCGCTCTCCGCCCTCGCGCGCTCCGCCGCCGCCGCGCGCGCGCTCTGCACCCACCCGCCCCCCGCCGTCGCGCACGCGCACGCACAGGTACACGCACTGTCTAGTGGCTGCTGGCGCGTGCTCGCGCGCTCTCCGCCCTCGCGCGCTCCGCCGCCGCCGCGCGCGCGCTCTGCACCCACCCGCCCCCCGCCGTCGCGCACGCGCACGCACAGGTACACGCACTGTCCAGTGGCTGCTGGCGCGTGCTCGCGCGCTCCGCCGCCGCCGCGCAATGGGACACCTCCTGAAATGTTTCTTTTACCCGAACACCTGTATGAAAGATGACTTAAATACTGCTAGACACTGCCAGGCTTTGCGCGTACCTGGTTGCTAAAATATAGATACGCTACCAGCAAACTGGGAGCTTTTTGTAATGTAACTTTTTATTACTTTATTGATTAAATTCGTTTTTTTTTCTCATACAAACGTTTGTATAACGAATGATATTTATCTGTAGAAACTTTAGTTGGCAATGTTGTTTTATAAAAATGTTCTATCCTGTAATTAGTCCGTAAGTTTTCCTAAAATGAATAAAATAAAATAAAATATTGTAGAACCACTGACATGAAAAAAGGAAAATTATGGTCCAAATATCGAACCATCTCCAGGAATCTCTAATCTCAGGTCTTTTCTTTTATTTTGTTTATTGTTTTTGCAATGCTTTTTTATATTTACCTTTAGGCTGACATGTGTGCTGACACATGCGCGTTTTTTTAAATTGTTAAACATTTGTTTTTTCTCAACTATTCCTGTATCTACCAGTGAAAACCTGTTTTTGGCTTTCTGCTTTATGCTCATGTAACTATTGTATTATATTGCTGTTGGTTTTCCAATAAAATAAAAAACGCTCACTGAGTGGTATTGCTTAACTAGAATGTGGCCCTTAGGCGGCGCGTGACCCGGCGGCGCGGGCGGGCGCGTGCGCGCAGGCGCTGCGCAAGGCGGCGCGCGCGGTGAGCGCCGTGGCGAACAAGTACGGCGACATCGCGCGCACTGCCTTCCACGCCGACGAGTCCACCCTCAGACACCTACAAATGTATCCTTTTTATATTGACCTATTCGAGACGAGCAAGGCAACCGTTAAACGCACAATTGCACGAGCTTACTTTGGCAACACCAGTGACCGTCAGTGAAGGATTTAATTATTTTGTTTCGTTTTTGATCTGAATATTCGTTATTGTTATGTTGTTTTGCAATATATCATGGAACACAAATGAGACGTGTGGCATAGGTATAATGTAATTTTAATAATAGTTTTTTCATTCTTTTTTTTTTAAATGTGAAGATTTTGAATTGGCGTCTAGATTTATATAAGATTACTAACAAAATTGTAATGCTGTTAATCTTCCGAATATCAAATAAATAAAATAAAATATCGATTCCAGCCATCGTAGTATGCCAGCGTGATAAAAGAAACGAACGAGATAAAAGGCGTGATACACCCGTATCACGTGCAATATGCTAACCCAGCAGAAGCCGTAGCATGTTGCGCGTGATACGGCCGCATTCGCACGTAAATAGAAAGACAGCGATGGCGTGATAGCGTGAATCACGCTGCGATACTACGACCGCAGCTTCTACTAGCACCAAACCAGATGAATGTCATAAAAGACGACGATTTATGCCTTCAGGCCTCTTCAACATGTCTGAACCTGAGAAGCTCTTATGGGATCCCGTGCGACCCTCTTGTGTCATTTGAAATTTAAATATACTTCACGTTGAATAAAAACTCTTTTCTAGGCTTTCCAAATTTTCGTGAGATTCAGTATACTCCTAAGGGATGCCCACATCAGGAGGACCATGCGCTTAAAAAATACATTAAAACTAAGCAGTCACTGCAATAATTTTTACTATTTCCTTGATCTATTGACCGATATGCCCCCATCTTTTTGTGGTTTGTGTTAATGTATACAGTGTACAAACTTAAATGCCTTACGCTGTATCTATGCTGTGGATCATTCATTTATTTTAATTAGTTAATTATATGCATATTATCGAAAACCCTCGATGCTTCCAACTGAACACTCCAGAGAACAATCGAAAACAAAAACATGAGCATAAACATGTGCTCACTTCTATTCCCAGTTCTTGATGAGCATAAAATAAACATATGCTCACTTCTAGTTTCGACGACCCAGTTGGTTTCATGGTTACCACGCCGGACTGCCAAACCAGGGTCCTGGGTTCGAATCCCGGTTCGGTCATGGATGTTATATGTTTGTGCCGTTGTTGAATGGTTTCCACAACAAAAAGCCTGTTAAAACTTACGTGGGATCATTACAATGTATGTGCCTGTGAGCGTTATTTATTATTATTAATTATTCCCAAGAGGTTTAGTCAGAGAGATTCTGAAAAAAAAACGATTCGTATCAAAATGTAGTTGGAGCCTCTCCCAATTTTGAACTCATTTTATGCAGGTTCCGTAGTGACTCCGAAAAGATTATCACAATGTATCCTTAACAAACAACGTCAGTTCTCAACACACGTACACCCAACTGGCGCAGTTCCTGGACCGCATCACCTCCAACCAGCAGGAGCGTCCGGAGCTGGTCAGCCAGGAGTTGAAGCCCACCAGCCTCGAAGAGATGATAGCCTTGACGCCCAGCGCCAAACTTACCAGGATATCGGCCAAACTCTTCGATAACCCGAGTATTAACCCTGGGATTACGCATAAGGTTAGTTTGTTGTCCTTCTGTCTTTAACACATTACAAACATTTATAAAACTGCAGGGCACAGGCCTACCCTCAGTGAGGGTTTATGGGGCCTAATCCACCACGCGTACCCAATGAGAATTGGTAAAGATCACACTCCTTACATTCTATGTAATTACTAGAAATCGGATATCTATTCGGATGCATACTTACCTAAACTTCATTTCTCACAAGAATAATGTGGACACGTCTTAATAAATTCACTTATTTTATTAAGACGTGTTGACGTGACTTGAGTTTTTAATCCTTTAGAACCCCTAATTCTTCTCCGTTAATAATAATAATAAGCCCGTCGAATTTAGATAAAAGTGTCTCAAAGGGGCCTCTACGTGTTGGACTTGTGTCCCCACGCAAGCCTTCCAAGGGTCCGGGCTACGGCTCGTGAGTAAGCCTTTTACAGAGATACATAATAATAATATAATACAATAATATAATACATAATAATATCGTTGATTAGTTTGTTCCTAGGTCAAATATCCCTATTTTTGCATTCTGGAATCACTGTATACACTACCTGTAGCTACAAGTTCTATGCAAATTAACTTGACGACACAGTAGCGCCACAACAGACCTGTTGGAACTAAGTGAAAATTTCACTGACGCATCTGTAGTTTGCTACATATCAGTAATCACTGATTCGCGAAGTGACGCATATCAGGGGTAAGTGCGCTCATGCGACTTCTATTCATGCGGGCGGGTCTTTACCTATAAAATCTACAGAGTGAAATTGATATCATTAGCATCCTTTTAAACTAAGAGTCTACCCATCAAACTGAACTACTTTTACTATGGGAGCAAACCGATCGGAGCAAAAAAAAATCTGCTGTTCCATACTAAACTGCAATCCGCAATGCTTCCTACTCGACTCAAATGTATGCAACAGCTGTTTTTTTTTTTTTGCTCCTTTCGGTTTGTTTCCATAGTAAAACTCGTTCGGTTTGATGGGTAGACACTTAGTTTAAAAGGATGCTAATGATATCAATTGCACCCTGTATAAATAAATATGTTTCCCTACCAGCACGCCGAAGCAGTACTAGCGGCGGTACTGGCGTGTACAGTAGGGGCAGTATGGCCGCGCGGGGTGTTCTGCGCGGGCGCGGGCGGGGCGCTATGTCGCGTCTCGCTCACACCCGCGGCGCGCGCGCCCGCCGCCGAGCACGCCGCTACTCTACCCATGTCGCACAAGCTGGCGCTGAAGCTGGAGGGAGTCGTGCTGCCTGTTACGTTGGGGTGAGTTTGTCTTATACATCAGCAGCAGCAGCAGCAGTAGCAGACTTTATACTTCCCACTGCATGGTACAATGCTGACGAATAACCGTGACTTTTATGCGGGTTTAGTGCCGTTTGATGGTATCAAGTTAATTCTTTAGCTGCCGGAACGTAGATCTACTCGACGAAAC
This sequence comes from Agonopterix arenella, assembly GCA_927399405.1. NCBI lineage: Eukaryota > Metazoa > Arthropoda > Insecta > Lepidoptera > Depressariidae > Agonopterix > Agonopterix arenella. Next base: position 1,786,658 of record OV656700.1, on the reverse strand, counting down.
AATTTACATTCTATTGTTTCTCAAATTTCTATAATCCATGGATTAATGGTCAACTTTCTGTTAATGTACCTATGGGGCACAGGTTTACCCTCATGGCGAAGCAACCCCATGATGATCGGTGGACTTATAATGTTAATTGTTTCAGTAAAAGACAGAAGAGGCGGCAAGTGAAAGGAGTTCAGATCACCGTCACTGCTACTCCCCATCCACGCACTAACGAGAAGGTAACATTTACTGTGGAATCTAAGAGGAAGGATCTCTTTATTCTAAAAAGAGATCCTTCCTCTTGATGTCGAATGTAGTATAAAACGGCAATCAGCGTAAACGCGAGTTTATTGCGTCAAAACATAGGTACTTAACATCTAATTGAACGTCGTCTTCAAACAGGAAGGGTATTTTGACTTCAAACCACAAGATACGTTTTGACGCGAATTGTCAAATGCCACTTTAATCATTTAGGTTCAGGGTCCTTGTTTAGGTCTAATTGAAAATAAATGAAACATTTTGTTCCGATTGTAACCTTCATCATAAGATGGATTTGAAAAAATTGAAATTGTATTGAAAATGAATTCTTTTACAAGGAGTCCAACTCATTTGAAACAGGAGTTTCCACTAATTTTGAAATGTCCAACCAATTCATTTATTTTATGCAAGAAGGTATCCAATCTAGGCCGAGATTCAGAAAAGTTTCGTACTCCCGAATGTCAAAATCCATACTTATTCAACCCTACATACTAAGCTCACGCTGCGAAGAAGTCTCTGAATTTCGATCATTGGCTTTATTAACTCACGAGCGTTAACTGTCCGCACAAATTATATACCAGATTTTAAGTCAGATCATAAGCTATCAAACAAAAAAAGTTTCATCAAAATCGGTTCATTAGTTTTTGCGTGATGCTCGTTCAAACAAACACACAAACAAACAAACAGACAGACAAAAAATCCAAAAATTGGTGATATGGAATCAGGGATACCTAAAAATCATATCGTAACTTTTTTTTTGTTAATATCTTCAATGTGCAGACAAACTTCCTGTTACAGTTTTATAATAGTTTAGATTGAGCTATTCTACATACTAGATTTGACACTGCATTTCACTACACTGTCCCATCCAATTGCAGAGATATCGCCGTACTTCACTTTTTCACTCGCTTGATTCTCTTTAACCCGCCCGCATGTGGCGCGTGACGTTTACTTGTCGCATCGCCTTTACTACGTAGAACATAACAGCTCAATATACAGGGTGCTACAAAAGTAAAAATAAACATTTAAAACTTTTAAGGGTGTTGTTTAGTTCAGACCATCAAACTGAACAACACTATGGGACCAACATCGAAATCGCGAAAAAAAAATCTGACGTCCCATACATTTAGCTTGAGTAGATTTGTAGCTTAGTGTGGAACAACAGATTTTTTTCTCCCGATTTCGATATTGGTCCCATAGTGAAAGTTATTCAGTTTGATGGTCTAAACCACCCCCTTAAATGTTTATTTTTATTTTCGTAACACCTTGTATTAACCCCTCACCACCCCACCAGACGGTAGAACTGACGAACGTGCCGGCGATCCTGACCGCTGTGCAGACCGTCGCGCCCGTGCGGGACTTCTTCTCGGCGCAGCAACTGGTCTCCGTGCCCTCGGCCGGCCTGTACACGGTGGCAGTGGAGGCCGCCTTCGTCGACGAACAGGGCGAACTGTGGAATACTGGCCCTAGGACCTCCATTGTTATCAAGGTAAGTTTTAACTCCACAACACCACAGGACCAGACGGTAGAACTAAGCCGGAGTAGTCAGCCGATAGACGCACACTGCTGGACATAGGCCTCCCCCAAGGATCGCCACAACGACCTTAGGTTAGGCTACTATAAACTCGATGACTACAATGTCTGACAATGTTACTCTATGTAATGCAATATTGTATTTTAATTATACTTTGTATATTTTGTTTTGTTTAAAAGATGTGTGTTGTAGAGTTTCTGGCCGCTTCTTCTCTCAACGGAACACCTTCCGACGCGGTGGTACAGTCAATAAAATAATAAAAAATTAAAAAATAAAAACAATAAAATTTTTTTGATTGATTTTGATTTGACCGGTCCTATGCAAAATTATCAAGAATATCTTTTTAATTGATCCCTCCCGAACACAAATCCTGGCCTGTGGCCACTGACAGACGGATGTCTACTTGAGGCGGCCTATTCTATCTATTTACCCGGGGCGCAAAACTTTCGAGCACGCCATTGGTGCTAGTATAGTAGTAAGATACTATGATACTTTCCTATAGCTTTATTTGTCTTTTAATTTTAACATTCCTCAACACTCGCGACCACAAACATGAAAACCCCTAAAAAAATCTTGGAAAAATAAATAAAACAGCATACAATTCGTTCTATGGTTCGGAAGAGCTAGCAAACAATGAAATCAAGGTTATTATTCATTTCTAGAGTCATACGTTCTATTTGCACAACTGTTTTGACCGAGTCTTCGACTCTTGAATTAACATAATTGTTTAAATAATTCAGCCAAAATTATAATTTATAACATTTTATATTTTAGCCCGGTAATAAACTTTTTCTTCTGTTTTCTGCTGTTGATGACCAAAAAAGATCATCTTTGTCTTTGTTATAAAGTTATTTCCTTTGTACTTGCAGTTATTTATTAATGAGTTTATCTACTAGATAAAGTTATTATTCAAAGTGTAGTAATTTTTGATTAAAAAAAATGTTTGAACTAAATTCTTTGTTTATAACAAAGAGAGGGGTAGGGTTTTTAGTTCATTTGGGACGTATTTCACCAATTCCTGATATGTGTAAGGCAGCTTATAAAACAGATAAATAGACCAGATTCTTATCATTTATTTGCTATATTATATCTTCTTGATAGACTATCTGAAAGTGGTAAAACAGGCCCTTAATCTCATGAATACCAACACAGGTAGTAGCGGGAGCTTTACAACATTACGAATAAGATATTTAAAACCCCCTCAACTGTTTTATTTATGTTGTCGTCATATCGATTATGTAAATCATGACGTTGCTCATATAATTATACTACTTTTTCTCTATTTCAAGGCTCACGAGGACCCGAGCACTAAAAGCACAGCCCAAGCGGCGAGAGGAAGATTCTAGAAATCATCTATATTTCATTTAAAAATAACAATTAGTAAGTATTTACACTGTATCCGTATAAAAATAAACCTAAAATCAATGACTTGAAGTATGAATCAATTAATGCCTTTGTTCCATTTACAACTACTTCCATTAGTCTACAAAAGTCCAATACACCAATGACGCAGTAGCAATAATACGTACTACTCGATCAAATACACACGCACATTATTTACAACCTTCGATGTGCTCATCTGTTTGCGTGTTATCGCCAATATTAAACAAAAGTTATTATTTCAATCATAGGGGCGTATCTATACTGCTTGATAAGTATAACTGTAACGAATATGTCCTCTTTCCACCTACATGTAGTATCACAGTGAAATGACCAACAATCAAACACAAATATCGGTGATAACATTATTTGACGTAACCGACTGATAAGAATCCACTTTCCTATCACAACACGACAGTCGTCTGACTAATAGAGTCTGCGAAAATGTTTTTCCTCATCATAATCACGTTATTTATTCACGGGTTTAACGCAGACAAGACAATATGTGACAGTAATTGTGTTTGTAGATTTAACAACAAAAGTGAACAAGACTTTAAAGGTGAAATCGTTGATTGCTCTTACAAGATCGTCATGTTTAAGTACAACTATAGTTTACCGAGTACAGTGTTTTCTTTGGATTTATCGTCGAATAATCTCACTCGAATCCCACCTTCGAGTTTATTGCATTCGAATACAATGGTAGAACTTTATTTGAACAACAATGGTTTTACAGATGTGAAACAGAACGTTCTTGATCTACCTGAACTAAAACGATTAGATTTGAGTGATAACCTACTAGAATTCATACATGAAGACACTTTCAGAAATATAAAGAAACTGGAATACTTAAACTTGGCTAGTAATAAAATTACAACATTCGACAAATTGGCGTTTCATCATTTGAGTAATTTGAGAGAATTGATTCTTGATAACAATGACATAGGACCGAGTTTGAGGAACACTAATTTATTCGATAGGAACGGTTTCGGATTGACGCACAAAATAAAAACACTAAGCATTCGTCGTGTCAATTTGAACATAGTACCGGAAAACTTTTTTGCTGATGCCTATGATATTCGAAAACTAATAATTTCTGATAATAATCTAACTGAAGTGTTTGAATTACCATACACATTACAATATTTAGATATGTCTGACAATCCTATTGAAGTAATATCCATGGAAGACTTCTCAGATTTGCCAGCGTTAAAAGAACTAAAACTCAACAACTTACAAATAAAAGAAATACCAGACTCCATGTTCTCTCCTTTACACTCATTAGTCAACTTAGAATTGGAAAGAAACAAAAAACTTGCCAATTTCAGTAAACTCGCTTTCGGTCGAGAAGTTTTGGAAGATGCTGATGATTTTGTTCTAGAAAAGTTGTCGCTAAAAGGGTCGAGATTGACAACTTTAGACGAACAACTTTTGGAACCGTTTGGGCATTTAATCAAGTTAGATCTTCAGGGCAATCCTTGGAAATGTGACTGCGATCTCGTTTGGATGAAGAAGCTGCAGATTCCACCAAATTATTACGAGCATATAAGGTAAGTTTGAAAAGTTGAATCACAATTCACAATGAAAACAATAGGCAATTCATCCCTGCCTTGTTAGAGAAATTGTTTTAAGAAACAAACAGTTTCAAATAGAAAAATAATACGGCATGTGTTGAATAGAAAATTAATTATGATCTTATAGAAGGTCATTGTTAAAGCCGAATAAAAACCTGCGTTAACTATAATCGATTCTTTATACGAATGATTCAAATTAATTGAAATGAAATTAGTTCCGATCATCTTCCACATCATGGCGAGGTTTTTTTTATCTAAAGTGGTTTAGAAGATAGGAACTCTTGACCTCTAATGATATTAATATGATGAGGTTCAGATGAGTGGAACACAACATACGTGGCGTCTCTATACAGGGTGTAATATAAAATGGGACAGCCACTTAAAGGGGTGCTTCAGACCAGCAAACTGAACAACTTTTACTATGGCAACAACACTGAAATCGCGAAAAAAAATCCGCTGTCCCATATAAAACTGCTAACTTAACTCGACTGAAATGTATGGGACAATCGATTTTTTTTCGCGATTTCAATATTGGTCCCATAGAGAAAGTTGTTCAGTTTGATGGTCTAAACAACCCCCTTGAAAGGTTTAAATTTTAATTTTTAGTTATGTACCACCCCGTATATAGATTATCAATTTATAGGTAACAGTGAAGTCAGTAAACATTTTTATTTCGCTTTATAACAATGAATAGTCTAGCCTCGTGACTCAGAATGATGTAAAAGTAAACCGATTAAACTATTTACCATAATCCTTGCATTAGTCAAGTTACATCACGAACTAAAAATAGACCATTGTAATCTCTATTACATTAACTGCCTTCATTGAACTATTACATACTATACTACATACTAGAACTAATAAAACGAACGTTGGTGTCGTGCGCCACGTGAGGGTACGACGAGCGCAGGCGGGTGAAAGAGATAGCTATTTACTAAGGAAGTGTAGCGATATGGCCTTGTGGCCAGAATTGGACCGCGTTGTGACTTGCAGGCGTTACTACTAGTGCATACATATACTCACGCCACTATCATCACAGGGGTAGGCAGAGACTACGGCTCGCCACACACTATGATTCTGACACACATATCTCGCCTCATCCACTTTCATACATCTCTTCATGTACTTCCGTCGGTTGACGGTGCTACGATCTTGTCGTTCTCGGAGAAGACCATTTATTTGGTCGTGGTAAGTTCTCGGACGCCCTCTCTTGACTGTTCCACTCACATTGGATTGATAAATCTCCCTAGTGAGTCTACTCTCAATACTCTCATTCATCCTCTGCACGTGACCGTGTGATCTAAGCATACATCTTTCAATCCTGGTTACCACATCATCCTTCAACTTACACAAATCCTTTATCACACTGTTCTTGATTCGATCGGTCACTGCAACACCACACATACTTCGTTAAGAGCGCATTTCCACCGTATTCTCACGTTATTTCAAGTACATCTCTATAATAACAATATTACCACTTTTCAGATGCGGAACTCCCAAGCCGTTATTCAACAGTCGTATATTCGATCTCAAACCGAAATACTTCGTCTGTACAATCGACAAGCACTACGTGGGCTTGGCTATAGCTGGTATTGCTTTCTGTACTATACTGTCTGCCATTGCAATTTGGTTCTTCGTGGTCATACCCAAGTATCAGAGTAGAAGCAATGTACAAAACTTGTATGTTCCAACGGCTGCTTACACGATATTACCTTTAGATGCTAGGCTTGATTGAGTTTTATTACGTAAAGGTAAGGTTGATTTTATATTGGTGCCAAAGTAAATTATAATTTAAAAAATAGTGATCATAATCAGAATTGTTGACCTAATAAGCAACCAATGGACTAGTTCAAAAACGTGCCAAATATAAAAAAAAATCAAACAGGTGGTTAAGACCATCAAACTGAACAACTGAACTGAACAAAAAACCACTGTCCCATACATTTTGAGTAGAGTCAGTACTGCAGTTCTGTATGAAACAGCTGATTGTTTTATCGCGTTTTCAAAGTTGTTCAGTTTGATGGTCTGAAGCACCCTGTTCGATATGTAACACATTTAATTTTAAACCCTGTATACTTATTAAATCCATCTAAAATATTTGAATCGTTTATAAATAACAAACTACGCAGGCCCAGTAGAGAATCTTATTTGCTCAAAAATATTCGATGCTCACTACCAGGTAATACTTAATATACAGGGTGTAAGTAAAAGTATCATAAACCTTTAAACCCAAAGACATTCTATACAAGGACTTCGCTTCAGTGCGCTATAAACCTTAATTGCAGCCTTAATTGTTGTACATTACTGTTTTGTGACGGAATACATTTGAAATATTTGAAAGGACTGGAATGTCAGCGGCAATGTATGACAGCTGGGCATAACTGTCATACAAAGGTGACATTAGAGACATGTGCCATTTTTTGGTTCTGTTATTGTATGACGTGGTGAGTCCCGTATAGCATGTCATTGTTTAAACCACATACTCTACCCATCAAACTGAACAACTTTTACTATGGGAGCAAACCGATCGGAGCAAAAATAATCTGCTGTTGCATACATTTGAGTCGAGTAGGTATTGGAGTTTAGTATGAGGCAGCTGATTTTTTCTTTGCTCCGAACGGTTTTCTCCCATGGTAAAAGTAGTTCAGTTTGATGGGTAGAGTATGTGGTTTGAAGGTTAATTATACTTTTACTTACACCCTGTATTATTGAGCGACTGTATTTACCTGACACGGCACCTTGTGATAGTAAAATTACTTATTATTGTAAATAAGTTAATGTTATTATATAATATTGTAATAAGAATAAGACAAAACCTTACATCTAAAATAGAATAAACGCAAAAAATGTTCGTCAATCATCTAATATTGATTGATGGGTGTTTTTATGTAATTTTACAGTAATTTTATTATGATAAAAATTCTAGTTTCGATGTAAGTTTGTTTATTTTTTAAGATTGTGTTATAGGAATATCAGATATTATAATTGTGTGTTCTTAGATAAATAAATGAAAAACATTATTATAATCCACTTGATATATTTGAAAAAATACAAAAAGTGTACTAAAATTGTTTTACATAGATTGTAAATTACGTTTGTGCTTAAGTCACGACAATCAGGCAAACGTTTTGTGCTTCGAGATTCTATTGAGTATTATTTATTAACTTGTCTATAAAGGATAGTAACGTCATTGATTTTTTACACGACGCAACGGTTTACTTAAATTCTAACAAGACCTGAATATAAGACAGAACAGTTAGGAAAAAATTCACTATTTATTGTAATGAAAATGAATCTATTAATTTATACAATATTTATATAACGTGAATGTTCTGAGGATTCAGAATATCTCTGACTACCCACTCGGGGAATACAGCCGTGAGCATATACTTTATATTTATATAAGGTCTAACAAAATAAGGTGAAACTATTTCAAGGGGATGATCAGACCATCAAACTGAACAACTTTCTCTATGGGACTAATATTGAAATCGCGGAAAAAAAAATCTGCTGTCCCATACTTTTATGTCGAGTAGGTTTGTATGGAACAGCAAATTTTTTTCTTATAGAGAAAGTTGTTCAGTTTGATGTTCTGATCATCCCCTTAAAATAGTTTCACCTAATTTTGTTAGACCTTATATAATTTTCCAGAACATTCGTGTATCGGCGCTCGGCATTATTTTTAAATGCCAACCCAAATATAACCCTCGATTATTAACCATTAGATTCATAATCGGAAATCAGCGGGTGAAAAAAATCAATGGTAATAAACCTTGTGGCTCATAAGGACCACTTCCCATAAAATCATATATGCCTTCAAAGCCAATCTATGTTGGATACAGAAAAATGCAGGTCAATGTTAGAATTTCAGAGTAATCATAAAAATTGAGACGTCATTAATAATATTCTAGATATTTAATTCTTCCCTTGAACAGTCCTTTGATTCGATATTATACTATAAATTCCATTCAAAACTCCTCACATCTACAATTACTTACATATCTAAGCAGGCACAAGCATTTTACAAAAGGCTGCAAATTTTGAGCATTCATTTAAAAACTGAATTACGATACCAATGCCTGGACACTGCGGTATTGATGGAAATGAGGCTGCTGACGAGCTGGCACGAAGAGGGGCGAAAGAGGACGCCGTAGGCCCCGAGCCTTACTGCGGCATCTCTCGCAACACCTCTAGACGTGTGCTAAAGGAATGGGCCGTGAACCAAAGCCGTAAGCTCTGGTCGGATACACCAGGACTGAGGCATGCGAAAGAACTTGTGTACGGCTTTTCAAACAGACATACCTCGGATGCCATCAATTCAAACCGCAACGACTTAAGGCTCTTAGTACGAGCCTTAACAGGACTTTAAACCTTACGATATGTAAATAAGCTATAGATTTTAAGCTGTCTTTGGTCAATTTAAGGACACATTTCTATAGCAGGTGTATTTTATAAACCAAACGATTGTACATTCTAAATGTATCAGAACCATAAACAATTAGGCAACTAAGCGCTGCTTTTAATGACTGCTGTAAGAAAATGAAAGCGTTAAAATCGAGTGAGCTCATTCAAGGACATGTCACTGAAAGAACCAATAAGATAATTTTCATTGGACCATTTATATGTGCCCGACTATGCGGCATCTTTGTGGCTTAATTGTCTATGATCAGACCCAACTTTTATTACAGGCAATATAACCATTAATTGTTTAAATATAAAGTTTCTAATCGTTTGAAACTTTGATAATGTTACACATTTTGACCATTACCAAATCATTACAAAGATAAATATACAAATGTTTAAAAGTCTATTCAAAGTCTTTTTCTTATATTTTTTCTTCTGATCCAGCTTTAAAGCTAGATGGACACTTATCCAATTCTAAGTACAATCAATGGGAATAATTGTACATATTCATTGTTTTTTTTTTTCTATAAAATGTTTATGTAAACCCAATTTAAGGCTTTACAACTGCAATAGCATTACCTACAGAATAAATATTACTCTAACCTATGATATGGTACTATAGTTGCCTTTACAAATACTGCATTCACACTGAAATATAATGTGATGTACGAAATATTGTCCAAAACACCTATTACACGCAGTTTTATCAAAAGTTAGTAATACATGACGAAACTGGTTTGATACTTGATAGTTTTACATATTATAAAATATTAATATTTAATATTCGATGCGATGTAAAATCAGATTGCCGGCTTCTGGAGCCGCATGTCACATTTTCAGTGATTCTTTTAATAGAACAATTGATTTCTGCTTTTAGTATTAGTATTCTTGAAGGTTGTATGGAAGAAATCGCTTTTTAGCGATAAGACCGCCTTATTTGTACCATAATTATTTTTGTATCCTGCTCTATACTGTATTTATGTGTTTGTTGTAAATAAAATATGTTACATTCATATTTCATTCATTATTCTTTAAAAGCTATTAGTATAGATTCTAGCTTTTACTTTACGGGGTTCTACCACCGTCACCCAAGATTTTTTTATTCTTTTATTTGAGCTTTTAACCCTGAGGTTATGTCAACTCATTATACTGACAAACTTTCCCCAAGGAACCCATAGGACACTAGATAAAAAAAAATTGACTTGCCATAATAAATGCAATCAGCTGATCAAACGTTTGTTTTATGAAAAGAAGATTCTTGTTGCAAATTTCCTTTATTTTCCTTGGGAAAAGTTTTCAGTACCATAAGTACAATTACCGTTTTAAGTATTGCAACCTGTATAACATAAGCAATATGTTAGCTCTTCACAAATATTGATTGTTCTAGATAACCGCGCGCGTTCACATTCTTACCAAAGGACCAGCCATTGACCTAAGATATTGACCAGGTGAATCCTTAAGTTGTTGAGCATAAGGTCTAGTTTTTGTTGGTACATGCCTTTGCATGCAAGTATGGTCATTCTTGTCGCGTAATGGGTGTTTCCGACATTTACTTAATTGTAAAAATTATCCTATATTTGTGCATAGTAATTATTCTAACATTTTGTTACTTAAAAACTACAATTACATGCATAAAATTGTAAAAAATAGTATATGACACATAATGTACAGTATAAAATGTATAAAGCTTAGTAATATAAATTGTCATACAAAATAACTAAATGCAATTTTAAGTCTTTTTTCAAAAAACAAAATGGCGTCCAAACAGTGAACTTCCTTAGAGATTATCTCCAGATTCTTTTAGATTGCACTTTTTTCGATAAAAACCAATTCCTATTAAAAAATCCACACGTTTTCTAGCTTTTTAAACAAAGCTCGCTTACAAAAATCAACGGGAAACTTAAATAAAATCCCAATGTCATACTAACCTATGACCTTCCTTGCTCAAAAACTCGTCCTGTCAAACCGACGTTTCAGAATTCAGCCGCAAAACGAACCTATTGCTCTTAGGATCGACTACCTCTTCCGTCAAACTGAATTTCGGGAGCTGTTTAATTGAGCATACTAATGAGATATCACCTTGTCGTAGTTGGAACTCGATGTTGTCCGCTAGAGGGCGCGCTAAGAGCTCGTCGGAGATCAGGGACCATCTTTGGATTGGCCTGGATTCTTGTTCAGCAGCCAGCACTGGTCCTTCGACTAGGAACGGCTCGAGGAAAGCGCGGGGAGAGGCGTCTTGTGAGAGACAGCGAGCTAGGTGGGCTAGGACCTGAAAGATATTTGTATCATTTTAAAATCCTGAATAAACTGATAAGAAAAGTTGATGTGAGTTGGTTCCAAAACTGAAAATTTTTGAATCATCCTAATTCATACTCGAAAGTGAATTAAACTGTATGGAGTTAGTAAATTATTCTATCATGATTTTGAAAGTCGGCACGTCACGTATTCGTCACGGCGCGGTGTGGCAGGAGTCAGGGTTCAGTAGGGCTAGCATGCCACGCACGACAAAGCGACAAAGTAAGAAAACCGTCATGCACGCTCGCATACACAAAGTAGCAAAGACAGGCACGTCTCGATTTTTGTCGTCTTCTCGAGGGTGGCATGCTAGGCGCACAGGACAGACAAATTCAAGATATAGCACGAAACAAAGATGGTGTGGAAAAGTTTAAAAAGTATGGCTAACGAAAAAAAAAAAAAAAATACAAACATAGAGTTCACAATAGGCTAGCGGACTGTATCAAATATATTTTAGTTTATCTTCTTATTAAAAAATACATTTGACAATAACGCTAAATTCGCATTTTCAGTTATTCTTTGCCTTGAATACTATTTTTATTAATCACAGGATTAACTTTAAAAAGTAATAAAATATTCATGACGTGACTTGTTAGTATAAATTTTTCATACAAAGCGCAAGTTTTGTAAGCGCAATTTAAGTAGTTGTCCGCTCCCCTATTGTGAAGCAACATCTAATTACGCTATAAACAAATTAAATACAACAAGTCAACTCACAGAATCAGCAGAGTGTCTGGGTTGTTGCCTGGTGGCGCGCAGGTACTTCTGCAGCGCGCGCGCCAGCGACGGGAACACCGCCTGCGCCGCCTCGCGGGGACCCAGGGCTCCGCCTGAAGACAAACACAAAAATTTGGATAATTAATTACTTTAATTTAATTTTACAGCATCATCCTAACAAATACTGCACATCTTGAATGTTACACCCTGTTTAAAATTAAATAATGTTTTTCCACCGAAGCAGAGCAGAACAAGATGTGTAAAATCAACCAATAAAAAGTTTGATTCCCTCAAGTAGAACTAAGCAAGGAACTCAAAAAATAATATTGGTTGGTTTACACATCTCCACTGCAGTAGAAACGCACCGTCAAAACATCATTCCCGTTTGAATGGATCTTCCGGTAGAAAATATCCCAAAGGTCCAAAGGACTACACACTGGGACAAAGCAACTCAGAAGTCGCTTCACGGGACTACCACAGCATGACTATATAGGGTCCTTCTTAATATGCTGACACTTTTTTAAGGGGATGATCAGACCATCAAACTGAAACCACGAAACCAAAATGGAAATCGCGAAAAAAAATCAGCTGTTCCATACAAAACTGCAAACCTACTTGAGCCAAATGTATGGGATAGCAGAATTTTGTTTCGCTATTTCGATGTTGGTTTCATAGAGAAAGTTGCTCAGTTTGATGATCATCCCCTTAAAAGTGTCAGCTTATTAAGGTGGTTGCAGAGGGGTAAATTTTATACAAAACTTTGACGCACAATACGCGTAGACGGTATTAATATAAGTAGCTTTGTATATATGGAAAAATTGTTTAGAAAATCTAGATGCCGCGTCACAAATAACATTTGCAATTTATAAAATAATTATGAAGATATAAAGCTTTGAATTTTTTCATACAACATTTTAAAAGCTTCGTAATTATATTATAAATTGCAAATGTTATTTGTGACGCGGCAACTAGATTTTCTAAACTATTTTTCCATATAAATGAAACGAAATGAAATCATTATCATATAAAATATTACTTTTACTAATTCTGTTTACGCGTATTGTGCGTCAAACTTTTGTATGGACTGAAACCACCTTAAGAAGGACTTTGTATAGTCCTTACAGTACGGCAATGGATGCACATGCGTAGAGCAACGGCGGGGGCCTTGCGGAGAAGCGGGCGGCGGGGGGTCGCATTACCGGATCTGTATGAAGGTGTTGGGATTGCCTTACATATCTGTGCATGACAGCGTAAGTACAAGGGCGCGGCGCCGGGGGGCGGCGGCAACGCCCGCCATCAAGGGTGTTACCATACTGTAAGGCTTACACTCAGTTGCAGAAACGCTCATTAGAGTTAATCCTCCATTGTCCTTCGACGACCCGGTTGGTGTAATGGTTACCACGCCGGACTGCCAAACCAGGGTCCTGGGTTCGAATCCCGGTTCGGTCATGAATGTTTATATGTTTGTGCCATTGCTGTATGGTTTCCATAATAAACAGCCTATAGTGCTGATACCTTGCTTGGAATCATTACAATGTGAGCTTTATTTATTTATTTTATTAAATCTCTTGTTAGCTTTTACTACATCAACAAAACAAAAAGTGACAGCAAGAGATTTAATGGATTAACTTTAATGAGCATTTCTGCAACAGAGTGTTATAGTAATACTGTGGGACTACTGTAATTAAAGCATTTAGATAACGTTTTCCACATCCTATAGGATTAAATCGTTAGTTGATGAAATGAAAGTGATGAGCCTACTAACCGTTAGCACTGGACACGCGCACCCTCCTGACGTGCGCGAAGGCGTCCTCGGCGGCGGTGAGCAGCCGCGCGCGACGCTTGCGCACGCGCCGCTCCCGCTCCGCCTCCTCGTAGTAGCGCTCGTTGTGCGTCGAGCCGGAGTCGCGTCGCCGCCCCGCACTGCCCGTACACGACCCAGTTGTTGATCTGAAGTATTATTGTTAATACAACTTCAGTGCCACCGTAATGCAGAACAAAGGCCTCCTCTTATCGAAGAGGATGAGAGGGGATAAGCTTAAGCCGTCCTCTAACATAAAGAGGAATCAAACTTCGAATTTTATCCATACTAATTTTCTTTATCTTTTTGTTGAAAGTTATCCTTTTGGGAAGTGGTCCTTTTGGGAATTGTCTTTTTGAGTAGAGGTCCAGTTTAGAAGTGGTTGTTATGAGCCGAAAGGATCCCATAAGTCAATCAAGTCTTATAAGCATAATTGATTGATTTCAAAAAGAATTGTATATATTTTTCTCATGCCTTTTCACTTTTAGTGTCGAGTTTTTGCTGATAATTTGGATAGCAAGTGAGACAGACATAATCATAGTTTGGGAGTAAGGTAAAATGTAGTGAGAGAACTAAGCTGCTTGGTATCTTTTGTTTTGTTGAAGCCAATCATTAATTTGGTAAGACTAATAAGAAAAAGCCAACTGGCAGGATCGCTAGTGATATGGATAATAACAATAACATAAATTGGTTTTAAACTAACCTTGCTTGTCCTGGTGGGCCATTAGTATTTGACCCATCAACTTCATAAAACTTGATACTGGACCCTTTCCTCTGCGACTTTGATATCGGTATCTTCTCCAAATAAGGATTGTAAATCGGGAACTCCGTATAATACTTCTGTAACACCCAAACCGCTGCTCTTTGTATACTAAACTGCCCAATTGAATAAGACCTGCTTTCTCCATCGGGACTTCGTACAATCTTTATATAATACACAGGCTCCAAGTGACGTATCTCCATTAATATTACTGCTATGTAATGTATAAAAAGCAACGTATCAGCAAAGCTTGATACGTAAGAAACTAATGAGTTATAGTCTACTGCCTCTTCGCCGACAGCTAAAGCCTTTGTCGCTTCCGTTATCTGCACTACGTAGAACAGCCAGTACGAAAAAGTACATACGGCAAGAATGACTAATGTCATCGCTCGAAATACAAATATTCTTGGCAGTATTGCGTTCCGTGGCCTCAGAAATACAGCCCAGACTCCGATGGCAAGTAAAACTAACTTAAATGCTAACGATAGCAACACTCCTTTGCATTCCGCTGCGCAGGATAGCAACTGGATTCTTTGACTGGGCTGTATGGCCAAATTATCAGTGAGACCGGGGAAAAATCCTATCTTCGGCAATACAACCATCGCTAGAGGGCTCACAAATGAGACAAAAGATAGTCCGAGAGCTACGGTCGTGCCGAAATATCGTGAGCACATGAAACCAATGCCACTGTCTGGTTCCGTAGGCCAGTTGCTAACGTCTTCCATCGATTGAGATCCTTCAGATGTATTGCCAGTTACCGCTGTGGTATTCTCTCCCCAATTTTCATCTTGCGGTAGTATTTGAACTTCTATGACTTCCTGGCCATCTCTGCCCATTTCGGGGTTAATGTTTACGCTAGTTTGGAATGGTGCCATTGTGTTGTCGCAGTCTTTTCTTTGAGATTTTGTGCTCCTAAAAAAATTAAGATAATTAAAATATTTTTCTGAAGTATTACACATTTTTTGCACTTCACTCTCGCGAGAACTTCTTGCTGAGAACTTTCAATGAAAATTACTACGGCTTACGATGCGACGCCCGAGAACATGAAGGGCACACTCTCGTTCTCGGCGAGAATGTAGTGCCCGCATAAGAGACTCACCGGGTGCTCCGATGTGTATGCTGTCTGTGCCTGGAACTCCGCCGCGATCGGCTGCTCAGCTCAGATCTCACCGACTCAGTCTCCATCATTAACACTTTTCACAACACAACGACGCTCCTCGAGCTCACCCATGAGTAAGATACAAGATAAACCTGCAACAATTCATGTCCTAAATCAATTCACTGAAGCAGGGCAATTAAAATGCTTGGGGCTTCATGCAAGTTGAACACGACACAAAACATGATTTTACAGACAGGAAATGCCGGATTTTTGGTTACGATCGTAGAGCAAATATCATTATTTCACTGTTTAGTGCATGTAAGTGGAATTTACCGTTGCATTATTGTTATTTTTGCGGAATTTTCTAATAAGAGCGTCGTTCACGAGTGTCGATACGACGGATTCATTTTGTGCTATGCGATAAAATTAAAAATATGTGTCATAAAAACCAAAAATCGGACATCTCTTTCTTGTTCTTAGCAAATCCATATCCGGATCTTTATCTCGCTTAAACCGATTGGGCTCTTTTCTTTTGTCGTATAATAATTCGTTTTCGTTCAGAAATGCACGTTTAGACAATTTTAATTTCAATGATAAATTATTATAGGTAAATCTTTTTTAATACAATACGTTTTCTTATCGGGTTAAATTAACAAGCTGGTTAACTCTTTATTTCATTTCATAATAAATTCTGTTTGTTTTCAAATACATTATACAAACTTAATATTTCCTAAAATTTTTCTTTATAACAACACTACTGAAGTGTGGCGGTGATTTCAAAAAATATGTAGCACAAGAAGATTAAAACGATAACGATAAGATAACACACCTGTCGTTTATAGATAACTCATCGACTTACTCATTTTAGAAATGAAGTTATTGTTTATCGTGTGAATATAATGGCGAATCGAAACGGGAACGTTAGCCGAGTGGAAGCTGGTGGTAGCCGTGTAGAGGACCTTCATTTGGACCGGGTAGTCGCTTCGCAGCCGGAGATCGGTCCAACCCCGCCTGATGGGGGCTACGGGTGGCTTATCGTGGTATCGGCTATAGTGTACCACATCACAGTGCCCGCCCTACTTTCTTTATACGGCTTGATAATATTAAAAGCGATTAGAGAAGAGGATCATGAAGAGGGAGAGCTTTTGAAGATATGGGAAGTGGATATAGCGTTAGTGCCGGTGATAATGGTGGTGTTGCGGCTGTTGCTGGAGTCGTGGTGCAGGGCGGTGGTGAAGATCTTCAACATGCCGCGGTTCATGGCCTTGGCTGGGCTCTGTTTGACGGTGGCAGGTGTTTTGCTCTCTAGCTATTCGACCGATGTTGACAGCCATGATCATATTGTTAACATATTTGCTGGTATATTCGCAGGTATGGTTTACTAGTTTAGTTTTGTGGGTTTCCTTGTTTTGTGATTTTAAAAGTATTCAAACTTAGAAATTTTTGTTTAAAATAGAATTCTGTTTTGTTTTCACGTTCATAATTATTGGACAATCAATCAATGGGCAATCAATCAATTTTAATTTAATGAGGTACCTAGGTATAAAAAAAGTGGATTTACCTTCGCTCTCAAAAATCGAGACGTGCCTCGTCTTTGTTACTTTTTCGTTCGTTCTTTTTTGTCGCTTTGTCTTGGGTGGCATGCTAGGCTGCTAGCCCTACTGTACCTACCTAACTCTATGAATCAACATCGCGATACCACATATATATCTAGTACTTAGGTTTGCAGTGATACATAGCTAAAATCAATGATTTCATGGAATTCTAAAGTGGTTCCAGTACAGTGTTAGATTAGCTGATTCAGAAATTAATATTCTCCGACACGCATATTATGATTGTCACAACATAAACAGAACAAATTAAATCATAGCAGCAGCTGTAGCATGATGCGCAAGGTAGATACACACACACCTATATCACACCTTTTATATCTGGTTCGTTCGCGCGCAAATAAAAAGAGAGTTAAGGCGCGATAGCCCTTTAACGCACTGCCATGCTACGGCCGCTGATACATATTAAATTGTTCACCGATACACATGTAACAAACCAACAAATTGTGTTATAGTACCGGTGATGATTCACGTGCTTTGCTTTACGACAGGTGTTAATGGGGCCATTGTGTCACGCTCAACACAACAATGCAATGTAGCGTCTCTTAATTTTACGGCTTTGTTTACCTCGTGGCCATGGGCAAGGACATCCGCAAAAATCAAACTTTAGAACTATGTATAGGTATTTCTTGACAAATGAGGAACCAAGCAGACGTAGACATGACCTTGTCAGGCAGTTTAGTCAAGAAATAAAATCGGCAAATTCGCCTTTATGTTGTAATTCTGAAAGCATACCTACTACGTAGATAAATACTTCACGTTACGTTTTCACAGCTGTAAATTAAAAATACAATGGTCTACATTTCACGCTTGGAGCGCAATATGGATTTATAATTTCCCGTTGAAAGGTACCTTTCATTTTAGTACAAAAAGAATTAAATTAACCTAATTACGTACCTTGTGGTACTCTCATCAAACATTTTGAAACTACATGTTTTGTTAAAATAAATTGACATTGAAACATAGATTTACAATTAGAATGCGCTGCTTTTACCTAGACATCGTTTTTTATAGAACTTTGAAGTGTTATACTTGACCCGAGGTTGACCCTGAACGTAACAAACACAGTCAAAGGTTTGCGCAAAAACAGAAAAAAGCATAGCATAGCATAGCATAGCATATGCTCACGACTATATTCCCCGAGGGGGTAGTCAGAGATATTCTGAAACCTCAGAATATCCACGTTTCACTAGTACCGAAACTCTGTCCAGTGTGACGGGGAGTGAGCCCGTCGCCACTTGTAATGGACAGTGGGTACAATACATGCCTCGAAATTGAAGCATGCAAGGTTTCCTCACGATGTTTTCCTTCACCGAAAAGCCAGTGGTGTTACAAATCGTACATAAATTCCGAAAAATACATTGGTACGAGTCGGCCTGGACGGGGATCGAACCATCGCCTCCTGCACGGAAGGCAAGGTTACTCGCCACTGGACCACCACGGCTTTCACAGAAAAAACCGAACTTTACTTTTCCGTTCCAGGTGCAGGATGCGCGTTGACGGGACAGCAAACTGAAGTTATAATAACGCATTACTTTAGAGATAAACTCACAATGGCGCAAAGACTCATCCGAATGGCGCCTTCTGTAGGCAACTGCTTAATACCAATCCTCGTAGGATACTTGTCCACAATATACACCGGAAATAAAGTAGTTATGATATACGGAGCTATAATTATGCAGAACTGTTTCCTCTTAGCGTCATACACACGACCAGTTTACGTCGAAAAGGTATTAAGATCTACGTACAATAAACTAAGAGACGCTGTAGAGGACGAGGATGAAGTTGTATTCTCTAACGGTACACCCAATGACACACAAGAACGTAGGACCTCGAACAATCCAGAAGCACCAAACATGACTCAAGACGAAGAAGGAGACGTTGTTGTTTATAAATCAAAGAACAACGCTAGAGAAGTTATTGATCCATCTATCCAATACAGAGATAATCCTTCTAGATCTCATAATAACGATCAGAGATTCTCATCAGATTTTAGCACAATGTATGATAACATTGATAACCCATCTAGTCAAAGATTTTCATCAGACTTTGGCAGGCTAGATATCACAAGCTATAGAGGAATTGGTGGATATCAGGAGTTGGAAAGTATAGACAGAGATGGACATAATCCACAGCCATTGTATAGGGAGACCACAATAGATGCTCCTCAGGGCAACTTGGTGTTTTCCGCAGAGATGACGCCAGGAACTGCGAGAAGAACTGCATCATTAAAGAAGAATTTCATCACGGTGATCAGTATGCTGTTGGATCTTAACTTCTATTTGTATGCGTTGTTGCATTTGTGCACGACGTTCTCGGTGCTGATATTGGGGGTGATGTTCCCGCCGTTGGTTTGGGTGCAGAATCCTTTGATGAATATTTGGACGGTAAGCGTCTTTCGCTAATATTCAGGGTAGGGCAGACTTGGTAACAAAAGATGTGATGTGTTACAGTGAATCAAACTCAATAGCTTCACAGTGACAGGAGTTAGCGAAAAGCACTCAGAGAGGACACGCTGCATACTAACCATATTTTATTTGCTCAAATTGTGACGGATTATTTTTAGTGTGTTTAATATTGTTCTTCATGCTTAGCAATGATACAAAGAATACATAATTAGTTAGGTCAGATGTCTTGGAAGTAAAACGGTTTTTTTACTCTCAGCTTTCAGCCAAGGCTGTTGGGTCAAAGCGAATCACGGTTCAATATACCTACCTACTCGCCGTGTTTTCAAATGATAATTTAATTTTGTTTAACAAATGAAAGAAGCGACTCCGTCAACGCCTGTGCTTAAAATCGCGGCGATTCTGTTGTGAAGTCACGGCGGTACAGTTGCGGCGACGTTGCGTTGCGATATCGCCTACGCACGGTGCACATACATCGCTTGTCATCATCATCAGCCTATCATCGTCCACTGCTGAACATAGGCATCTCTCAAGGCGCGCCACAAAACTGTCCTCGGCCTTCCTCATCCAGTCGCTCCCCGCTACCATTTTTAGGTCGTCTATCCAGCGGGCAGCAGGGCGTCCCACACCACACTACGCCTGCCAGTTCGTGGTCTCCACTCTTGTGTGATAAGTCTTTTAGGTGCACAATATCTCAATAAGACTCATATCCTAATCCGGCCATTACACCCTCAGGTGGCACTTCTGACAGCAGCAGCGCACGGAGCAGCACTTTGCTTCATAATGCTGTGCATCGTGCTGCCCAAGTCTATCAACGAGAAGGCTAGGCTTTGCGCTGCGTTTTGTCTCGCGGGCGCTGTTGGCTTCTACGGTAAGATTCACAACCACGAGATGCAATGATGCTCGTATTGCATGGAACAGTAGAAGAGTGCTATTTTTTTAATTCACACATCTAATTCGTATGCGGAAAACTAGAAAACTATTGAGTCTGTGTATATGTTTCGTATGCGAATTAGAACGTGTGAGACTCAAAAATTGCGTTTCTGATGTGGAAAAGTCCATTGGAACCGGTCCATCACAGAGGAAACATTCCACGTCTGATTTTCACGTCAATCCCTCCTTCCTCCTTCTGGCGCAGTCAGGTAAAAAAGGTAACTTGCTTCAAATGCAATGTTTTTTTTTATTATAATGGTAAAGTATCCTCTAAGGGTAAAGCCATCCAAAAATCTATACTATTATAAAACTGTAACAGGAAGTTTGTCTGTACATTGAAGATATTAACAAAAAAAAAAAGTTACGATATGGTTTTTAGGTGTCCCCGATTCCATTTCACCAATTTTTGGATTTTTTGTCTGTCTGTTTGTTTGTGTGTTTGTTTGTTTGAACGAGTATCACGCAAAAACTACTGAACCGATTTTGATGAAACTTTTTTTGTTTGATAGCTTATGATCTGACTTAAAACTACCGTCACATGAAAAGGTCGTGGATCCGAATTTCAAAGCCCTCCCATAAAAATTTTCACTTCAAAAACCTTTAGAAAAGATTGCCGTTTTTGGCACATACCGAACATGGAATCAAAATCAATAATTTAAGCATTTCGTAAGAACCGATTCCGTATTTTGTAAAGCAGCGATTACATTACCCTAGAATTAGGGCCGACATTGCCTGATTTGTTCTCTCTATTTTAAAATGTAGCGATCAAAGCAAGCAATGTATATAATCGCTGCTCAAGTTCTATTATTTATAGCAATATGCTTCGAAGTTATAGCGCTCGAAGCGGAACATGTTTTCGTCACCGTTACTTTTCTACTTATAGTAAGAGGGGGTAAGACACAGAATTTGATTCAAACCATTTTACCACGAGAACCAAACCCTACGGACACCACATTACCTTAATAAACCCATTATCTTTCTTCCAGGCATAACCCTATCAGCAAACAAAAGCTTCCTGGTCATTTGGTGCATGTTCGCCAGTTTCTCCACAGCAGCGGCCAGCATTCTCCAGCAACCTCTATACAACACAACCCTGAACGAATTCGATACCACAGCAACAATGACCACTTCCAACACAATCGTGGCCATATTAATCATGATATGGTCTCTGGTTTATAATTACGATTATAGGATGTGTTTCTTGATTGCCAGTATTCTACAGGCTGTGACTGCTTGCGTGTTTTTTGCTGCCAGTTTCAGAAGGAGGAGGTAGTATGTTATGAGAGTAAAAAAATACGAATAAATTCCGGACAATTTACAGGTAAGTAGTTAAGCCTGACCAGAAAAATAAAACACCTGGCAATGTTCCGGAAAATCAATGGAACTAAAGAATTTGCCGAATCCAGAACCTGTTCTATACTATAACCTCAAGAGTAGGTAAATATACCCCACAGAGACGAAGCTTCATACAATCGCGCTACGATAGGTACACTACTGCAAGACGCGGCGATGTGTGCATGTCCTTTCACTAACGAGTTCACCTACACGCCGTCCGTGGACACACAGGCTCTGCCTGTGGACAATCTATGAGCGGGCGCGTTACATGATCATTTTATACGCTCGTTGGAAGATTTATCTCAGTATTTACTTAACATTAAAGGTTATAATTAAAAGTCGATTGTACCGTACCCAAAGCAGAAAGCAGGGTGTTTTTCTTTTGCAGGGCATTCATTATAACATACTGTATATACCCAGGCTATATAGGGAGGGCATCGTGGTGCAATGCCCTAGCTTAAAATTACCAAACCAATGTTACCATCTTTAATAGATGGGCAAGTGTAGAACAAAGCCTTAAATTGTATATTCTAGCTGCAATCATGCTTTTGAATGTCGTTTTAATGCATACTGCATATAGTAGGCTAATGTAACTCGTAGGACCACTGTTTTGAGTCTTGCTGTGTGTAATTTCGAGCTAGTTTCGCTCGCTCAGTTTCTTTGACCGGGAGGGAAAATTTCCCAGAATAATTTTACCCATCCAGAAATCTTCTGCTACGGCCGTAACTAAGTTTTACAATAGGTATGGTCGCGCTTGCATGGAGCCAACTTAAAAACATAACTGACTAGTTTCGAAAGGCCTTATAAGTATAAAAATGTATCATTTGTGTTACCTCGCGTTCGACTTAGGTATAATTATGTATTGAACTAATTAATGTCAATGATTTTTGAAACTAGGGCTTCACTTTTGGCCGACCGAATAAAGAAACGACATTTGTGAATTGTTTACAATTTTTTTCTGTTATTTTATTTTCAATACAAGAGATCAGGTTTTCTAAGATAGTCAGTAAATAAAATTGTAAAACTATTTTTCTATTGCAGTGCATATAGTACCTAAGATAGTGTGCATTCAGATTCTTGATCTTACGTCAATGCACGAAGGTTCAAATTAGAATGAATCTGATTATACATACCTATAAACTATTTTCATGTAAATAGGCGTGTATGACATTGCGCAAATAAAATTCATCAATCTTTGCCCAAATATGTAAAGTACTGTATAATCATAAATCAATCAAGATAAGTTAGGTATTATAATTATAAGCTCTATTGGTTAGTGATAAGAACTATTTTAGAAATTAGCTTTTTAACTTGAGTAATTTTACAATTGTATAAAAGGCACAACAGACTTGGGCAAATAATTACACAATATATTTATTATTACGACAGACTTTTCTATTTTTATGTTAAGTTATTAAAATAATTCGAATAAATAAATTTTGTAACAAAATTACATTTGAAATGCTTCAGTACCCTCAATTCTTAAGCTAAATTATTTCATATAAATATAACATTAAATTAATAGGAATGTTTATAAAATAATCCATTACATCGGTTTATCAAAAATACAGAAACACCTCTAGGAAATAAAACCAAGAAAATTTAAAATTAAATAACACAGTTTTATAATCGAGAAAGGAAAACCGTTTCCTCTACAAGTATGTATTTGACAGTCAATGAGTCAGAACTCTTAGTTAAATTATAACTTAGATGAAACAGAAAGAGGAAGTTGCACTCACCGCGAATGTGCCTGCTAAAGAGAGTCCGGTGGTCTTACTTGTGCAGATGTGCAGTGACAGACGCGCACGTTACGCCGACGAGTCACAGATGACACACAGTGTCACTTGCACAACTGTCAAATCAAGCCCATTGAACTATCAGCGGCCTTACATTATTTCTATGAAGACTGTTGCCCAATTAAGATAATGAATTTAAACAACTTTTCCTAAGGAACCTTCTCGATTATCTACGGCATTTTTCTCGTTTTTCGACCAATGTTCCAAAGGAATTTTTGACCAATGGATAGTTCTTTCATTTCATTATCTTAATACAAAATGCCGCTTCCCCTTTTCAGTCTTATCTAAGATTAAAAATAAACTTTTAACTCAACAAATCCATCATTTCATTATTATTCTTCTTAACATTATTATTACCATTACCTGTTTCTTTATTCTGATTGGGCAATAGAGATTCGAAAGCTGACCAATCCTGCTTCATGTTAGATTGATTATTTTGATTGCTTGCCCATTTATTATCGAAATTTCCCGCAGCGCTCCATCCAGTGTTCGAAGCTAACAGATTATCAGTGCCCATAGGTCTTATTTGAGAAGATTGATACATGTTAGATGGCATTATTGGAGCACTATAGTGAGGGGATGCTAAAGGCATACCTATGTTTTGATTTGATGTAGTATTGACAGATGAAGGGCTAGATTGTGTAGAGAATTGAGAAAGATTGGAATGTAATAATGTGTTAGTCAGATCGACGGATTTTGGCGGCGGTCTGATTGAAGCCGAGGTGGGTAAAGGAGGGTTGTGTGATAATTTACGGACGCTTTCTTGTTGCTGCGCTATCCTGGAAAGAAAGACAATTGTTTACAGTTTTCTAAATAAAGGTAAAAACGACAAAGGTTTGTAAAATTATTAGAAAAATGATAGTTTAGATTAGTTTTTTGTAATAATATAAAATTACCTAAGAAATTGTTAAATCGAAAATCCTTTTTAACATATAGTAGAATACAAAACATAGAGGTATAGAAGGTGATCAATACAGCGTGCAAAGTGCTGAAACTTTTTAATTTCCTCAGGTATGACTTTGAGCAACTGAAATAAAAAAGGAATAAAATGGAAAAACTAATTTCATTACTTCTAAATAACGCACTTCAAAGCCTAAAAATAATTAGAAGGATAGGTAACTTTAATTGAGTTTAAATATAATTTTGAGAAACTATTTTAAATAGGTTCATCAACTGTGAAAAGAGATCCATGCCACACAAACAGTACTGTTCATTTTAGTTCGAGTTTTGTTTTATACAGCTAAAATTTTATTGTTTTTCTTTAGTTATTCTGGATAAATAGTAGAGATTAGAGATAGGCTGACTATTGGTTTAGCCGACTAACCCACTAATCGGCCCTGAAATTGCCGATTATTATTAAATGCACGTTGTTTGGGACTGTTCTGACAGTGTCGGCGGCACTCTACTAGCACGGTTCATTTGTTTCAACCAATTCACAGTTAGCATGTCGATGTCGTGACAGTTTGTTTGGCGCAAAATAAAAGTGTTACGAACTAGTTACAAAACATAATTATTTTTGTTTTTAATTTGTCCTCTTAAACGAACAAATTGCAAAACTATAAAAAATTTCGAATAGTCTGCCTTCCCGACTAGTCTGCGAGTAGTCGGCCCGTCTTTAATAAATAGCCCTGTAGCATTTATTGTAAAATTAAGTCAAGAGGCTCTAGGTTAAGGCACGGTGGGGCTGACCTCTGGGTTAAAAGGCCCCATATAAATTAAAATAAGTCTAAAATTGCACATAAAGCAAATCACAACAAAACCCAAACAATTTGGTATGTAAAGATTTTTTATGTCTTTATTTTATATTTTTAACGAACCGAAGACACATCATTTTTAAGAAACGAATTTCATTTTTTTTTTTTTGCAATTCATCGAGTTTATAAATACAAATTTTTTTTACTGTAATTTGTAAACAGCAAAAAAGCATTCGAACTCCATTCCATGGAGGAAAACCTTTGCCTTTGATAAGTTATATCTGAAGAGTGGAAGTTACGAACGCGTCGCAAAAAATATCAGTGAACTCTTCACTGATAAACCGTGTCTGTGTACACGCACACACAGATAAGTTGTATGGCGCCTCGTGCACACCAACCTAAGAAAGTTGGCTAGTGTGAAGCTCATTCTAGGCATATACTTTTTCTAACACCTTTGCTTATAATTTTAAGAAATAAAAATCATCAGCCTTCTCTTTCTAACTCTATGCTGGCTGGTAACAAAAACGGCAACATCAAATGTCAAATTATGACATATTGAATTAAATTTTTTTCTTAATGGCCAGTTATTATGTTGATTTTTAGTTTATCAAGGAGTTTAGAGGTCCTTCAAGTGATGTAACTCGTAGGACCGAAAAACGACGTGATTTTATTAAAAATATCTGTTATCCTTTCATTTTAAAATTTTTGACATATAAATTGTCAATGACACAATAATCTCGAAATGGTTTTAGGTTCAGACCTCCCAAAAAAAACTAGTCATAAAGAATTTAGATTGAACTTCAATAAACAGTACTGCATCCTCCATTTCCGACTTACCTCTTCTTATCCTCAATAGTGAGCGATCGACTTTCGCCCATGGAAGGTAGCGTGGGCTCTGGCTTCTCCTGGGGTTTCAGGTTAAAAGCAAACGGGTCCAGACCGAGGCCCGAGAACATGTCACCTATGTTGTTGATCTGGTTGGTTTGGACGAGGGTGTCTGGCTGGGTGAGGTTGTGCTCTATTCCTCTGGAAGGTTTTAAAGGGTTGGATGAGTTTTGAGTAACCTTTTTACCACAGGCACTCCATACAACTATTTCATGATCATGATCGATAAAATCTCCCAGGGTGATTGAAACTATGGGGTAATCACAACTATGGGGTAATTGCAACTACGGAGAAATTACACTCTAATCACGTCAAAAACTGAAACAGAAGGGTGTCTGTACATTGAAGATATTAACAAAAAAAATGTCCCTGATTCCATATCAGCAATTTTTGAATTTTTTGTCTGTCTGTTTGTTTGTTTGTGTGTTTGTTTGTTTGATCGAAGCATCACGCAAAAACTACTGAACCGATTTTGATGAAACTTTTTTGCGTGATGCTCGATCAAACAAACGAAACAAACAGACAGACAAAAAATCACCTAAAAACCATATCGTAACTTTTTTTTTAAATATCTTCAATGTACAGACACACTTTCTGTTACAGTTTCATAATAGTTTAGATTTAAGGTTAATATAAAAAAAAAATTATAAAGCCTAGAACAATAAGGGCTTACGCGGAACAGACATTTGTAAAATCAACCAATACAAAATAGTTTGATTCTATCAAGCTGAAACAAGCAAGTAAACTACTGGTGAAAACTTTTAATTGTATTGTATATGTACGCACGGTGACACATCAAGCTATACAAAACCAATATAAGCTTGGCGCGCGACCTTGTGCGTTACGCGACCTACGCGCGGCCAGCTTATTTTGGGTTTGTATAGCTTGATGTGTCGCCGTGTGTACTTTAGCTTTAACAGAACTATTATTGTCATTGGAAGCTGTAAGTTTTCTGACTAGAATAAAAAATTGAGACAATTCGATTGAATGATTTCATACATGTCTGCTTCAATGGAAACGCACCCTAAGCGTATATATAAAACTTACTTAGACTCATTCTGTATAGAATTAAGCTGCTCCAACTTAGCTCTGTGCTCGGTTTCTACCTTAGAAATCATTTGCTTCACCAAACTTATCAGCGCATTAAACTGATTCAGAGTAAGTCCGTTCTCCACGCAGAGTGGAATCAGGAACGGTAGGACTTTGGTCGCCATTACTTCTTTTGTTATTCCGAGTTTCTTGTGGCCTAGTGCCAGCTTGTAAATACCTGGAAATCAAAAAAGGTAATTTATTGGTTTGGTAAAATTTTTTGCAGATTTGTGTTTCAACCAATATAAGTGCTTAAATTTTGAGAATTTATGTCCACTGTCTGGACATTGAACTGGAATTTATTGGACATAAAAATGTCATCAGTTATCAATTTATTCAACTTTCTCAGTATTTTAACCAGAATAAGTCTTATCAACTAAAAGCTGTATATTATACATACCTAAAATACCCATCAAAACAGCAGGCTCCCTTGATGGTATTTGTGGCAAAAACGGTATAATCTCGTCTAAAACCAACCATTTGTCCAAATGCTCCAACAGTTTACCCAAACACAGCAAACAATTCACTCTAACCGATATGTAATTCGTGCTCATACATAGCTTCTTTATTCGTGGTAACAAAGCATTTTTCATGGCAGGGTAATCAATTAACGAAGCAAATGTTGGCAACACTGATAAGCAGAGTTCTTGTATTTGCTGCGCATCCGATTCTAATGCTCGATACAACATTGGAAGTATATCGCTCTTCACTTCGTCACCAGGTGTCAATTTTAGTAATAATTCCATTTTCTGCATAAATATTAGAAGAATTTGGATCGGATCTTGAATCATCATGACAGGTTTTAGAACTGGCAGTATATATCTTATGTATTCCTCTTTAGTAGAATTTTCAGCAATTAATAATACGTTTGGGAGTACAAAAGGTACCATGGGTGGGTTAACAAATTCTTTAGAAAGGCATGGTAGGATTCGGTAAATGCAGATGCGGTGTGGCATTTTTTGTATGATTTGAGGCAGGCCTTTGTAAAATTGTGATTTTTGTAAATTGTCCCATTGGAATAGAGAGTCGAGGTAATTTAAGGTTTTCACTCCTACATCTTCAAAGAATTGTATCTGAAAGAAAGGAAAATACTGTATTTTTAAAATGAAAGCTGATTTATTTTAAAAAATTTTTTTTTTCTAGTCTTATTACAAAGGGTCACCCCCTTTGTGACAATGTCAGCCTCATAGACTAACAAACAATTATTAATTGAGTCGATTGGTATCAAAAAGGCTATCTTTCCAGACACAATAGATTTTTCCATTGTGTTTGGATTTATGATGATTTTTGATACCAAACAACATAATTAATCTAGGGCAAGCGCCAGCCCCACAAACCGATATAGGCTCACTGCTCTGCTTGACAGAGGGTCAGCAAACCAGCAGTTGAGTTGCCCATTGTTACAGTTAACTGGTTTAATTTTAAATGGATGCTTGCTACGAGCGAACATAAAAGTAAATAATATCTTTAAATGTGTAATTTCTTTTCTTTTCTTCATATTCTCCAAGAAGCCAGAGACATTCTCTCTGTGAATTATTTTTATTTGAAGAATCTTACCTTCAAAAACTGGTGAGGATCAGGCCTCAACTCCGGTGTAGCATTCAGCATCAATTTCACATACTCCCTCAACCCATCAGCAACGCACATCAGTCGAGACCCTGGCAGATTCCTTATCTCAAGCACGAACTTCTTATACCTATGGTAGTCATTCCCAATGTTCCCTAGAGTTTGATAGCCCGTGCTGTGCAATGCGTAGATAACCATGCCCAGCGAGTAAATATCACTAGCTGGAGAATGAGTAGCTGATAGTATGTATTCGGGAGCCAAATAGTCTAAAAGTGGTTGGGTTAGCGGATGCATGGCCTGACAGTATTCGGTAAACGGCCAGAACGGAGCGGAACCCGTCGAATTCTGATTAGCGATACAGAAATCAAAACCAAATATCTTCCAAGCGCCTTGTTGGTTTACGATAATTGATTCTGGGCAAAGATTGTGGTGTAAAAGCTTTACGTCATTGTGTAGGAACGTTAATCCTTCTGCGATTTGCATTAATCCGTATTTTATTTCGAGCTCGAACAATTTGTAGTTGACTAAGTGACTGGGCACCGGTTGTGGCATATTTTCCGTATTACCCAATATGTTAGCCAGACTAGCGAATACGGGTTCTGTAGCGAACGCTAGGCTTTCCCGGCTTTCTTCGAGACTGTACTGAACGGTGAGTATCTGAGGATGTCGTAGTTTAGTTAATTGTGTTATTCCTCGCTTCAGCGTCTCCAGCATAATGTCACGGTCTGCTTTTGACCATCTCTCCAGATGTTTCTTCTCGAATACGAATATTGAAGCCTCTTGTTTTGTAGACTTTTTGTATCCTTTGTATACCTTCCATAGTAGACCTGGAATGAGTAATCAATAGGCATTTACTTAAAGTGCTATACAATTGTTATTGTACCTACCTATAACAGGTGATAGGTACATTAAATGTGTACGCGACTTATAGTATCGAGGAGTAAATGATAAAGTTCTTAAAAATACTAGAACAACTGGAACTGCTGGTTCTTTGTCCCAAATTTTTTTAAACGTGTCTGGAGAAGTAAAAGTTACGAAAATATATAGTTTTACCTGGCCCAGCGCTGGCGATGAACTGCGTCGCCTCAAACTCCCTCGTGACAGGGTTCCCGGGCAAAACTCCGGATAACTGGGACACTGTACTGCTGACCGATGAATAAAACTTATTGAATACTTCCATTTTTCTGTGTAACACTTAACTTTTTGGGATTGCAGAAACAAAAATCATTACAAAGACCAGCCAGATTTTTTTATGTACGGGTATGTTATGTCAAAGTGACAATAAAAATTACGTTCTGAAAATTTTATGCAAAAGGTTTTTCGAAAAGAGATCGGAAGCGAAGTTTTATTTTCTGAAATTATTGTTCTACAACGGGTAAAAAAAAAAGATCGCAATCGAAATCAAAGGAACCAGAGGAAGGTTGCGCTTGCGTGCGTTGCTCATCCTATAGCTATCTATGTGTAGCAGTGGCATTAGCACTAATAAATGTAGTCAGTCCGTGGTGTCTGCCTACCCCCATGGGACAATGGCGTGAGCTTATGCATGTATCTATGTAATAAATGCAGCGATTTATTTAGAAAAAAGCAAACTGCAATTTTTCTATTACCACGTCTATTTATAAACGTCTCTCATAATGTCAATGTCAATTGTCAAGTGTCAACTGACTGTCAGACCAAATTTTTTGCTTGTTCTGTGCTGTGCTGTTATCATTTTATTGTTGTTTCGTAAATTGTCCACTATATTCTCTCTCAAATGCGTAAAAATCAAAAGCTATGAAGTTCCTGGTCGCAATCGCCGCAACAATCCTTACCATCTCCCCAACAATCTTATCAGAAAGTAACCCGTACGCCCACGAACCATACCGACCACTGGGTCCACTAGTAAAATGCAGTTTTCTACCTTTAGAATTCCTCGAATGCGACGAGCCATACGACCACAAAGGAAACCACTCGGCCAAGGAAGCGGCTGGACACGGCTGCGAGAAATTCGGCGGAGTTAGATACGAAGAGGTCGAAATGACAAAAGCGAGATGCGAAGCGTTGAAACACATTGAATGTTTTGGTCCACGAAGCTTCTTTCGTGACGGGTTTCCTTGTGTTAAATATTCTGGGCACTATTTCACGACTACGTTGATCTATAGTATTTTGCTGGGGTTCTTGGGCATGGACCGTTTTTGCCTGGGTCAAACTGGAACGGCTGTTGGAAAATTGCTTACGTTAGGTGGGTTGGGAATTTGGTGGATAGTTGATGTAGTGTTATTGATTACGAATAGTTTGCATCCCGAGGATGGTAGTAATTGGAATCCTTATGTTTAGTATAAGACTATTTTAAAATCTCAGCCTTTGTGATAATTATATTGTTGACTGATTTCTGTACATAATAAATTATTAATAAGCTAGAGATTTGTTTTATTCCTCATTCTTCTATGGCAATAGTTTTTTTTCCCATAGCTCAAATCTCTGTAAACTGTACAAATGAATTAACAGTGGTCCACCTCAAATAAACTAAAATCCTGGAACCTTTGAATGCTAAAGTTGCCTTTTTACATCATCCCAATATTGATTAATATGTTTATCTAAATTACAATGCAATCAAAATATGTAGGTATAGGATGCCCATGTCATATTGAGTGAAAAATTCTTATTAACCTTTTAACCGCCGCGCCTGAAGATTTTTATTGAACGTGCCCCCAGCACCATGTCAAATGAAAACAATAGAAATAATCGAGAGGAATCGGACCATGGCGGTTAATAGATTAAATCCATTTAATTTAGACAAATAACATCCAGGTTTTGCATTAAACCATTTTTGATGAAAAAAAATCTGAATTCATAGTAATTTGAAACCATTTCCTCTTGGGTTTTGCGATTTAAAATTATGCTCTTGTGTTTATAAAACAATGTACACAGTACACACGGTGGCACATTGAACTATACAAAACCAAAATTAGGTCGAGTAACTTATAACATCTCGTGACCCTGGCTGGTATGTTGGTTTTGTGTAGCTTGATGTGTCACCATGTGTCCTGTAATGCAAGTGTACCTTAAAATTTAGATAAATCACAAATAAAACAATCTTATGGGTGGTTTAATTAGTTTATTTTAAACTTAAGCCACGAGGGCTGAGGCTGTGCTCGACTCATATTTCCAGTTAGGTGGGAGCACGCTCTTGGTCTTATAGTAACGAGCTAGCCTGTGAATCCTGGACTCGACGAGAATCAGCCTGAATTTGCTGTCCTTGTCCTTCCTGTTACGTTCCAGATGTTTCCTCATGGCTACGGCCTTCTTGATCAGGTAGTAAAGGTCCTCTGGTAGGTCAGGGGCGAGTCCCATAGCTTTCATGATACGGAGGATCTTCTTGCCGGTGACGAATCTGACTTGGGCAACTCCGTGAGAGTCCCTAAGCATGACACCTGGAATTAAAAAAGTTTTTTTATTACCAAAGACTTATGTTATAAAACCAGGCATTGTCTATACCTGGAAACCAGACTGCCTAAAGCATGAAATACTCCTTGGTGGTCGGTAATGTTAGTCCTTTCTTAAATTTCTGCCAACGTGTAAACTTTTCCCCCTTTCTAATCCAACAACAAAAATTGATAGAAAGGGACCAAGTAAACACGTAGGAAACATTGATGATGGTTACGTACAAAAGAAGAATGAACATCACCGACCGCCCTTGTAATAAATACGACTGTATGAAAAATATGTATTTGTCATCTACATATTTTTCATACAACCAAAGAGTTTTCATTACATCAAAGAAATACAAGAACTGGCAGCTTTGTCAGAAAAAATTATGTGAAGCCAAATACTTCAATTAAAAAGAAAATAGTTTTCTTCCTTCTTAGTTTTTATGGTTTTTGATTAATTTTTTCCAAGGCATCTTGCCAGTACATTTCAAAATAAATTAGAATAATTGAAAGTTCTGAAATCCCAAAATAATAAGGTCTCCTTCGTCACTATTTCCAGGAATCGAAATTATTTATTTATTTTATTTTATTTTTATTATAAAGATAATTATTTTCTTTGACCAAAGGGGAGGCCTTTGCCCAGCAGTGGGAGAAGGGGTAGTAAAAAAAAATAAAATTATCAGATAATTATCAGCTGATTTTCTAATTAAAAATTCTAAAATTGGTGTTTTTGTTTTAATACACTAGTATCCAGACCAAAAATAAAATAAAAAATAAATGTTCTAGTACTAATTTGTCAATCAATTTAGATATACTTAAAGATAGCAAGCAGGATTAGAAGTGTGATTTATGAAACTCACACGTTCAAAAGATGCATTATCTCCATAGTAATTTGGACATTTTTTACTGCTGTATTCAATGTGGGAGTTTCAAAAATTGCTGTCCTGGCTTTTATGAAATTAACCAATTGCTCTCCAACAGTGAAGGACAACATAATGAGGAAATCTGCATACACTGAAGAAGAAATTCTGATGCATAAAATGTGAAGTCTACTAATCCGCATTGGGCTCACGTGGTGGACTTGAGCCTTTGCCCTGCAGTGGGACATATAGGTTCATGATAATGATGTTTTAAAAGGTTATTATATGAAATAGGTTTAAGTTTAAACGAATTGTTGATAAAGCAGTTATTTTATGATGACTGGGCAGATTCCCCTTCAAGTTCAAACCTATTGATATGTCAGCATTATAACCAGTAGAATAATTGAATTATAATGTAAAGAATCCTTCTTAATAATTATGCTGACAGTCTGCTGACGACCTACGTAAGCAACAAATAACGTGCAGTGTGCACAACTCGCCCAGTACATCAGAATTGTATAGCATTCCAGTGTTAGCACTGCGCAAAGATCATTGTTTTGAGCTTAGCAGCGAATGTGTTAAGGGGATGATTAAACCATCAAACTGAACAACTTTCCCTATGGGATCAACTTCAAAATCACAGAAATTGTTCCTTACAAAACTGCAATACTAAGATGCGCGAAAGATATTTTCGTACTTAGTTTATTGACATAAGAGTCCTGTCGAACTCATCTTATGTGAAATGCTTTGACTATTTATATAGGGACTAGTTACGCATGTAATTCTACTAACAAACATTTCTGCCACTTTTTGTGTGTGTGGGGGGGGGGGGGGGGTGTAACACGAAATCTGCAACTTTGGATTTTATTGCCCATTTCTTCCAGATTCTAATTTTGATTGTTAAAATAGTAAATGAATGAAAAATAGTCTCGTGTGAACCCCAAACATCATAAGTTCGTAGTTATTGTTTCGCAATTATAGGCTGTCTCGTTTAGTGATAAGGTATAAAATGTAATGTAAATGCACATGATCAATTGTTCTTATACCGTGGCAGAGGGGAAATGCGACCACAAGGCTAGTCCTTATAATAAATAGTCAAAGGTGAAATGTGATATAGACCTGAATGTATGGTCATTCTTGGTAACCCTAGAGAATATTGCCATAGAGAAAGTTGTTCAGTCTGATCATCCTCTTCAAAAACCGTTAGCATATTAAGTTGTACCCTGCACCTAAGATGACACTCTGACCCCAGTGTGTACTGGAGAACCCATGACATTATACAGTCACGTCTTTTATTGAAAGTTTCGTTTATGACATTATCATAGAGAACATGATCAAAAACTACTAATTTAGATAATAGGAAGATGAGAATGACAGAAAAGTGGATTGGAAACTTGTATAATACGTACCGATTTGTGAGGGCGAAAGACCCTTTTTGCCGAGTTTGAAAATCTGTTCCTTGACATCATCAGCGGTTAGTTTCAACCAAGTTGGGACACTGCGGCGGTACGGCAATGCCGACTGGGAGATACCCTTACTGAAAACACAAAAATTTCTCTTTACAAGTCCGCCATGTGGTGACCACCAAAACGTGTTAGG
This sequence comes from Agonopterix arenella, assembly GCA_927399405.1. Taxonomy (NCBI): domain Eukaryota; kingdom Metazoa; phylum Arthropoda; class Insecta; order Lepidoptera; family Depressariidae; genus Agonopterix; species Agonopterix arenella. The sequence goes on along the minus strand of OV656700.1, from coordinate 1,751,672 downwards.
TTATGAAGTTTCATTTTACAACTTTTATTCACTTATTTCAGCAGGAAACTACACCCCTGGGAAGGTCTATGATTTAAACTGTTAAATTAGGAATTATTTACCCTGGTGCGTGCATACGACCCATGGTTGCGGCTTTTTACAAAAATCGCCCAACTCACAACGACAACAAGGAAAATTAAAAAGATGGAGTCCGGAAGGCGCGAGTTCATTCAGTACGGTCTTTTGTCTATGGCTACTCATTCTTTTTAGAGCTGTCAAAGACCGGTATTTTGCTGTAAAGGTCTTCAGTTCTCTTACGGCTGCGTTCAACGAAAAAATTTCAATGTATTGTCAAAATCAAAATTACTTTGACAGATGACAACAAATGTCAAAATAGACAATTTCTAGAGCCTATCTACCTTGCTCGTTGCGATTTCTTAAATAATTTAGGTCGAAAATGGCCAAATACGGTATTTCTGAAGCCGAGCTGAACCTCATCAAACAGCAGGCAGCTCGGCGCTTGGAAATGCGCAAGGAATTCATAAAACAAAAGACCAATCCATGGAAACACGCCGCAGAAGCAGGATACCTCGTAAGTAAAATTACGTAATTTTGTTTTTATTCTTTTCTGATAAACAAAAACTTTACTAGTTATTTTTAGATAAAAGCTCAGTGTCTTACAGTCCCTTCACGTTCACAAAGTAGCAACGAAATTTACAAAATCTGTCCAGATCTCAAGTTATTGTAAGCAGAATATCCAATCGGACCAATCGAGAGGTTACAATACGTTGTATTGCTAAGAGGATAGGCGGATACCGTTTTGTCCAAAAAACGTCTTCCCCTGTTTCCTCCCGGGATAATGACACTAGAACAAACATTTTTTACCATACAATCTATGTCACTTCTGCTAGGTCCCTATGTTTTGCTTTTTTGCTTTAATTAATTATTGTAAGAACTAGGGACCTTCGAAAATGACCAATTTTACCGTCCGTTTTCAGACATCCAGCAAATAAATTTGACAAATATAAACAAAAAAGCAAAACATACGGGCATAGCCAAAGTCTCTCATATTATTGTTATTATTTTTTTTAGTCAATTTTTTTTTAAAGGGACTTTTATACAAAATGCTATGCACATGTCAGTCCCATCGTACCTTATGTCTAGATTTTAATTTTCTTTCTCATATTATTATTCTTGAAATAATTATTAAAATCGGTTTTGTTTTGAAGGAGAAAACAGGGGAATACGAAATGCTGATTTCATGGATTTTATGTAGATAAAATCGGTCCGAGCTGAAGTTGTCTCTTTCGCACTCTAGTAGAAGGGGTGTATGGGTGGGAAAATTTTTTTAAAATTAAAATTTTTGCTGTTTATTAGCACTGACACGTATGTCATGTTTCTATGGGTCTTAAATGACCTAAAGTTTCTATAGCAGGGGAAATCCCGTTTCATCTATCTAATAGTAAGTTTAACCAGTAATAAACTTCAAAATTGGACGTAAATATTTTAATATAATTTATTTTCGGAAACGAAGCGCAGATGACGTAATCATGGATTCTTCCCCCCCTTCCGGTGATCACGTAATTGTTGAATGATCCCTAATCTCACTTCTTGTAAAAGTATATTTTTGTTTATAAAAACATTTTTTTTTAATTTTCAGTTTGACCCTGCCGTTCAGCACTTCAATTCTTTGAAAGTGACCCATTTTGAGTTCTTCAAACCCAACAGGAGTACCAGTTTATTTGGTATCGGTGCCATCATTATACCTATGTTTGCTTACGGATACCTGATTTGGAAAGAAAGGACGACTCGGGAACAAAAGATACGTAGTGGGGAACTCCTCTACAAAGATAGATTGTTCAAACTTTGTTAATTATGTATTTAAGATCACAATCTAAGGCTCTAGAAAATATAGTACCTATTTAATGAGTCATGTTTTTATTTGTATTTACGAAAAATACAATTTCAAAGATAACATATTTCTTGCTGATGAATGACATACCTCATAGGTCTGCAAATACATGGCCATTGTGCTCAAGAACCTGCCTAGAAGGACCATTTATATTACATTCTTAGCGTATCGTCGAGTTTCATATTTTGAGATAAGCAACAAAAGGGTTAAGATGTCTAAAAAAAAATATTTTCTTCATTTAAAAACTTTTTGCTTGTAAATCATAATTTTTTACTACCTAACTGGCAGCTGCAAATTTTAATATTTTCTTGCACAAATAATTTTGACATTGGCAGTACCTAATTGTCACAAATTTTTATATCATAATAATCTAATAAACCGATAATTATATTGAAACTTTGAAAGTTAAACAACTTAGCTGCAAATATGATGTCAGATCGGAATCCAGGTCCATGCGAATTTTCAGAGATAGAGTGTAAAATAGCTAAGGAACAAATAGAGCGGCGCAAAAAATACAGACTAGAGTTCTTGAAGCGAAGAACTGATCCGTGCTTGCATTCCCGGGAGTCTGGTTATGTTGTATGTCTTACTCATGTTTAACAATAGGATTACGTTATGTATTTACTTAACACATCTCCGCTTCAGCTTCAGTGGACATGGTTCAAGCATATTTTTTATGGATATGGCGCAAACACGTATCCAGACTTGGTTTGGGGGGGGGGGGGGGGTGTCATAGTATAATTAACTATCCTTATCACCGTCACTGTACTATACAAATATTCGGTTTTCGGGGAGATACATCGCATCCCATAGCAGCGCGCAGCGGAGACGAGAGCTGAGCGGAGTGCGACTGACGACGAGCATCATCATCATCATCAGTTCTCAAAGTAATCACTAGGAGCGCCTGTACAAAATTCAATAAAAAAATGGGAGTAAAACTACTGCAGTTTCCCACACAAGTTCCCCATTTCGCTTAAGCCACCACATATCATCTCCTCTCAGCAGCTCAGCTTCAGTGGATACCTGCACACTAGCTGAGAATCTCCTCTCATCTCCGCCCTGGTGAATTCGGATGGTTGAATCAATTTGATCAAGTTCTTACCATTCGACTTTTTATGAAGTTATGTATACCTGGCGGCACGAAACTCTGGCGCTCGAATGAGTGAATTTAGACGAAAATAGTGCATAGTGTCTTGTACATACGGTCAGCGCATTCAAGGTCAGCGCTCGAGATTCGTGCCGCAACTTATACAAAGAATCCTAAACCAATTCGTATGCTACTAGGCACTTTAAAATGACAAGCACCTAATTCATCGATGGAATTTGTTTTGAATGAAAAATGATCTAACATAAAACAAATGTGATTCTAATAAGAATTAAATAAGTATTTGGCTATAACTACATTATACCCATGCTCTCATATACCTATGCTGTGTGAGATTATGAGAGACTAATCGTGTGTGGACGTTGAACCCTAATCTTTCAAGTTAACTAGAAATAGAATAGAAGAGTTCTCGAGTGGCGACCGCGTACCGGAAAGCGCAGCGTGTGTAGCACGAACAAGGTGGACCGACGACCTGGTGAAGACGGCTGGAACCCGTTGGATGAGGGCAGCGCAGGACCGGTCGTTGTGGCGATCCTTGGGGGAGGCCTATATCCAGCAGTGGACGTCGATCGGCTGAGATGATACATACACATTTCGAGGCATGTATTGTACCTACCGTCCATTACAAGTGGCGACGGGCTCACTCCCCGTCACACTGGACAGAGTTTCGGTACTACTAGTGAAACGTAGATATTTTGAGGTTTCATAATATCTCTGACTACACCCTCGAGAAATATAGTCGTGAGCAAATGCTTATGCTTATGTAGATATGAACACAACATTCTTTCCAGTTCGACAGGGCTGTTCAGCAATTCATATCAATGAAGTGCAGTCAGTATGATTTCTTCCGCGCCACCCCGAAGACATCCCTAGCTGGAACTTTGCTAATTGTCCTTCCTATGGCGATATACGGTTCATTTTTGTATAAACAACGTAGCGAGTTCCTAGAGAAATGCCGTTGTGGTACTCTTAAATATGCAGATCGTCTTCATAAGTTGCAATAAATGTTTGTGTTGAATCTTTGTTTTACTTTTTGAATATTTGTAGCTAATAAATACTCGAAGTTAGGGCAAAGGCGTTGAAGAAGGCGAAGCAGGTATGTTAATGAGGAAGAGAAGCGCGCCTCGCTCAAAGGAAGTCGCACGTGCCACCGAGCTACAGTACAAAAAAGAATTGGCCTGACAATTCTTCGCCAATCGTCACTCTGCCTTAAGTACCGATATAAGATAAGCACCTAAACTTTGCCGCCAGCCTGCTTGCCAGTAAAATGTGTTCTTGTGTTCTTTAGTCAGTAGCCACGAGAGCGCAAGCGAGATTCCGTCCGGCAGTCCGGATAGAATGACGCGTGCTTGCGCATATCGTCTTGCAGCGAGTATGAATGTATCGTCTTCTAAGGGAGATTTTCTGATGTAGGTTGCCTGGCAAACATCTTGAGCAAGACCTTGACTGCGCAAAATTCAATTTGTAGGTGAAAGAGCTACTGTGCAATCTACAGATGAAAGAATTCTGGATCCCTAAGAGATCCTTCCTCTTAGGGTCATCCCAAAGAGTAATATAAGTATATTAGAAGGTCATCCCCTTAAAAAACTGTCAGTGCTGTATAGTACTGTACCCAGACTGTACCTCTTTAGTAATCTGTGGTAATACGCTCCCATGGGTTATACCTTTAAAATTACCTACTGTACCTACTAGTAGGTACTCTGTAGCCGTAGTAACTTATTATCAATCTGTAATGTAGCGTGGTTAAATTGTCCTAGGCTGTAGGCCAAAGCTATTTGATTACTTATTAAAAAGAAATTACAAATTATTCCAATTCTTTTTGTTTACTGTACTGCACTGAACCTCGCTCGGCCGGTAGGCCTCGCATGCCACTAAGCACGTATCCAGACTTTTGTGGGGGGGGGATAAATCCCACCCATCCAGGGGGGGGCTGGATAAGGTGGGATTTATCCCCCCCCCCCCCCCCTCCCCCTAAATTCGAATATTTGTATGGAAAAGTGATTACAACACTTTTTCATTGTTTTTCTTTAATTGTATGGTATTGTGTAAATCTGACATTGAACCATTGTAATAAAGTACCTACAACATAGTTTACATAAGTGTGTTACTAACAAAATGAATCATGGTTATTTGAATAAATACAATTTTATTATTATTTATAAATATCCCCCCGAAAATTAACCCCCCCCCCCCCCCCCCCGTTGGAGTTTATCATATTTCCTCCCAAGCTTATTTGTGTGAAGCATGTGCCCTATAGTGGGACATTATACGCTGATAAAGTACCCTTTAGACGGGCAATCGATTGTATGCTTTCTGTCAAGGCCGAATCGCCCGTTAGCCAAATTGCACTATAAAAGGCCGACCCGATCAAATAAGGGGCGCGCGTTTCTCCGTCCAACAATTTTTGCTATTTGGCCTTGGTAGAAAGCGTGCGATCATTTGCACGTCTAGTGGTGCGTTAAAGATTAGGTATTCAAGCTTTAGCACTTTTATTTCACTAGACATAATAATATTATAATGTTAATTTGCAACATAACGGAAAGTTAACAATAAAAATTATCGGTCATCCAAAGACTTGTCTCTGGCTATGACGGTGTCTTCAAACTTGACCATGTATGTTGTACCTTTGTGCCAGTGGGCGGTCACTTTTGCTGGCTGTAAATGTAACAAAACAAAGATATGAGCAACAAAAAATCAATGTATATTAAAAATGAGTTCTGTGACTGACTGACAATATACATACATATATATTCTACAGAGGTTGTTGGGGTGCACTAAGAAAGGGTTTTTCGAAAATAGACCCCATAGATAAAGCTACTTCTCGACCCCTAAAGGGAACGAAGGACGCGAACGAAGTCGCAGGTCAAAAGCTTGTTTATTCTAAAACACCCATTATTAAAGAAAAAGAACACAATTTTTATGTTGTCTACTATATTGGGTGACTTTTTAAACTTTCCATATTGTCAGGGGTGGTTCAGACAATCAAACTGAACAACTTTTACTATTAGATATGAGCAAATGTGAAATCGTAACAAAATCTGATGTTCTACACATTTGACTCGAGCAGGCATTGCATTGGAAATGCTGTTTTTTTCTTGCGATTTCAGGTTTGCTCCCATAGCAAAAGTGCTTCAGTTTGATGGTCTGAACCACCCCTGTCTGATGATAGGTCCACTATAATGTAGATGTACAATATACTTACAAATCCACTCTTAGTGAGGACAGCTTCTATGATACCGGCGTTGAATGTTGCACAGTTCAGTGATCCCTTGTCTTTAGGGACACTAATGAATTTGTTGATCTGCAGCAAAAATATAACATAATGTAATATACAGAATACATTTTTAGCTTTTGCCTGCCACGAGGCTCCGCAATCCTCGAATCCCTTCTTGTTCTTGACCAAAAACAATCCCTGAGATTCTCCTGTAAACTACTTGACACTGGCGGAAATGCAGTGCTAACGCACAAGCAAGAGTCCATTCATTATAAATTAAAAATGAAAGAGTATCTAGTACTACATACAGTACGGACACTCCCTGCCTCCCACCAACTTTTGACCTCACTTAACATTTTCCCTGCTAAGCTCAAAACAATGATACTCGCACAGTGCTAACACTGTGGAATGCGATACAATCCTGACACACCGGGCGAGTCATGCGCACTGAGGCCCATTTTTTGCTGACCTACGACGTAGATCATCAGCACAAAAGTGTTAACCATGCATTTTACTCATCAAACTGGTGAAACAACTTTTACTTTATAGTCAACATCAAAATTGAGAAAAAATATAGATGTTTCGCTGGATATAAACTTAAATGTGTTACCTGCATACTGAAATCAGAAAAAAAAACTGTTTTTCCATACATTTGGTTGTAGTAGCAGTTATCGTTTTCTATAGAACAGCAGATTTTCTAACAATTTCTATGTGTGTCCCATAGTGAAAGATTTTATGTATGTAATGCATATGAAGTTTGCAGCCTGTATATTAATTTTCAAAATTAATATGATTTATGTATTTACTTTTGTGTTATTTACTTACGAGAGCATCCTTCTCAATAATGTAGTAGGTCCTCTCGTCATCATTTGCATGTTCTAATTTATCGGCTTCCTTTCCAAAAAGCACCTGAAAATTGAAAATTATTGATATTTCTGAAAATGATTCAATGATAGACTGAGTGAAAAAGTGAGTGTGAATGGAACAGTCGAAAGGGATCGCCCTAGATGTACGTATGCAGACCAAATTGGCAGCGTACTTAAGAAGGGTCATATTAAATGTACCCGAAACCGAGCCTGTACTATGACTCGAAACAAGTTATGACTGTGGAAGAGGCAAAAGAGGTGTGTCAGGATCGTAGCCGATGGCGATCTGTTGTCTCTGCCTACCTTAATGGGACACAGGCGTGAGTATATGTATGTATGTACTTATCACTATTTTATTTGAATATAACTTGCTGGTAGATTTCTCTATTTTATTCTAATCTTTAAATTACAGCTTAGTGTTGATGATTTTGCTAATAATAATAAGCCCGCAGGGCAGCTTGTGGCGAGCTGTTGGTGATTGGCGACACCACGGACCCGATTCTCCAGAGGGCCCGTATTGATTTGGCCCTCACCTCCTGTCTTGCCTTAACCGGCCGGCCAGGAGTGGAGTCGCAAGAGCGGAACCTATGCTCCAGGTTGGAAGTGTAAAATGTCATGACGCCGGGACCTGCTGACTGGTGCGCTTAGCACCGGGAACCGGCGCCCGCAGACTCACCTCTCTACAACCTTAGCCGCTCACTAGATGTTGCCGCCTTGTCGCTACTTTGCGAGCGGCCATTTTGGGGGGCCCATCAAAATGAGTTGGCAAGTCACCGTCTGCCATTTTTGACAAACTTAGAGACATTTGTTACGGCAGGCGTCCCGAGTCTCTCCGCAATAACCCAGATTTCCCAGCCCACCAAGTTCACCCCCATAACCCGAGTAGTTTTATTTTGTCCTTCCTACAATAGTCTCTGCACCGAACGTGGTAGACTTCAATGCATTCAGAGATAGACCACACTTGGTGCATCCCATCGCATTTAGATAAAAGTGTCTCAAAGGGGCCTCTACGTGTTGGACCTGTGTCCCCACGCAAGCCTTCCAAAGGTCCGGGCTATGGCCCGTGAGTAAACCTTTTTACAGAGATACATAATAATAATAAATAATAAAATATACTTTATTCGCTCCACAAGTAGTTTTTTTACAAATCTTAACAATAATTTATACATAAGGTATATTAATACAGTTTTTGAGAGTTACACGGTTATTATTTAATCTAGAAATAAACATTTTAACGGGTTCTTACCGCATTTTGGTATATTTGAGTTCCCGATATTTCGGCAGTGTTACAACTGCCATGATCCGGGGATGACTCAGTCGTCGATCTCAGTCATCCTGTGATCATGGCAGTTGTAACACTGCCGAAATATCGGGAACTCAAATATACCAAAACACAGTAAGAACCCGCTAAAATGTTTATTTCTAGATTAAGACATATTAGTTTAACTATCGTGGTATGGACATGTGATGAGAAGAGATGACTTTCATATTACAAGACAAATGTTGAATTTGAATGTGGATGGCTGCATGAAGAGAGGACAATCAAAGAAGTGATGGATGGATTGTGTGAAAGATGACATGTGGAAAAAGGGAGTGTGCGAAGAAATGACGGCTAAAAGAGATGATTGGAGGAAGACGACATATTGCGCCGACCCCAAATAATGGGATAAAGGCAGGAAGAAGAAGACGATATTAGTTTAACTAGAATGTCTAGTTTATATAGGAAACAGGCTTGACATTGTATGGTTATAATTTATAAATATTTAGTGACTTCAAGGCTGCTTCAAGGGTTGTTATGTGAAGAAGAAAACGTTTTTTTTCAGATCTTTGAGCCAGGGAGAGGCAATCAACATGCGACAACGGAATAGCAGACCCATAATCATCATCGTCATATCAGCCGATAGACGTCCACTGCTGGACATAGGCCCCCCCAAGATGGGGGGATTTGCCGTAATATATATTTGCCATAATAATTCGTGTTAGTCATGCAATGTCAAACTTCAAAATAATTAAAATCATTATCTCATTCGATAAGACGTCCTCTGCTGGACATAGGCTATCCCTCATCCAACGGGTTCCCACCATCTTCACCAGATCGTCATTCCACCATATGCGGCCTCTAACCACTCTGCGCTTTCCGGTACGCATTACAAAGTAAAATAGTAATATTAAGTTTATTTTCATAAGTATAAGGGATAAAGACATACCTTCCAAAGTGTTGATTTAACAAAAAGAAGCATATTTAACAGCTTTATTTCTCGTTTACTGTTCCGCTCCCTCACGAAGTACAAATCCAGGAGCCTAGCTCCTACGTCCTGACCAATATCTGAAAGCCTGAAAACGAAATAAGGTCTTTTTTTAGCGAATTATTCTTAATAGGCTACTATGGCTTTAGTTGTAGGAACGGAAGAAAAACTCACTTATTCTGTAGGTCTTGTACGGAATGTGAACGGTTCTGGCAATATTGAACAATTTCCGAAAATAATAGGGCGTAGAATGATAGAGAAACTTCCCCCTTTCCTTTGCTTAGGGGTTTGTCGAGAATTGACGATTTTGAACGACTAGACGACATGCTGTAGAGTTTTGTTGTGCTTAAACTGGACACTACACTTATGTGTTACATAAATTATCTAGTGGAAGAAAGAAGAATTTACGGTGGGAAATTGGAATTAATTTGAACACAACCAACCCCCTTTCCCAAACTAATAAGTAATAACAAACGTCAAACTCAATTACTCAAACGTCAAAAAAGAGTGGAAAGAGTGACATTTTATTTATTTTCGGATGTTTTTTCTGATAAGCTCTGGGTATTGAGCATTTTAGCCTTTCAAAAATTAATTTATCCAATATACATACTAATCTATGAATTAATTTAATTTATCTTTATTGATTATCAAACAGCATTTCTAATAAAACATCAAAATTTTACAGACGTTTTAAGCACAAAATGAAGTTGAACTTGAACCAAGAAGCTTGGATTTTGGTCTAGTGGTTAAGAGCATTTTGGGCTCTTGTCACAGAGGTCGTGGGTTCGATTTCCACGGGGGAGGGGGACACACTTTTTGACCCTACTTAGTTATAACTATGATTTAAAAATCGTCTCTGAATCTTAGGCTAAATGCCAAAGATGAAGATAGAACTAATAGTAATATTCAAGAACTGATAAACTTAGTAGAAGAGGAGTTTTTGCCATGACTTGTGTTAATTTTAATGACTACCTATTATGTTAAATTAAAAATAATACTATAATTTTTTTTAAATACTATCCTTTTCAATTTTTTGTGCTATCTTTTTCAACGTCCCTAAATCCAACCCTGATCGGCACCTACCTTAGTTAGTAGAGATATAGGCAATTACATTAGTGGTATAGGTACTTACTATCGACCCAGATTATTTAATACGAGCATTAAGTATTCTATATCGTTGTCTAGTCATCGTAATACAAGTCCAGGTACTTTAAATGTGACTAGATAATTTGTGTGACAGTGTCCAAGATATTTATTTATTTATTTTATTTATTTATTTATTTATTAACCAGCGACTTTGTCCGATGACAAATTATATAAGGTCTAACAAAATTAGGTGAAACTATTTTAAGGGGGTTATCAGACCATCAAACTGAACTACTTTCTCCATGGGACCAATATCAAAATCGCGAAAAAAAATCTGCTGTTCCATACAAACCTACTCGACCTAAATGTATGGGACAGCAGATTTTTTTTTTTGCGATTTCAATATTGGTTCCATAGAGAAAGTTGTTCAGTTTGATGGTCTGATCATCCCCTTAAAACAGTTTCACCTAATTTTGTTAGACCTTATATACCAGATTTTAAGTCAGATCATAAGCTATTAAACAAAAAAAGTTTCATCAAAATCGGTTCAGTAGTTTTTGCGTGATGCTCGTTCAAACAAACAAACACACAGACAGACAAAAAATCCAAAAATTGGTGATATCGAATCAGGGATATCTAAAAACCATATGGTAACTTTTTTTTGTTAATATCTTCAATGAACAGACAAACTTCCTGTTACAGTTTTATAATAATTTAGATAGATAGATTAATTACGAACACTTTTACATTTTTAATTCGTTCAGCTGTTTATGGGATTGAGTCAAAAATCTCCAAACTTTCACGTTATTTTATAATATTAGTAGGATTGCACAATTTGATTGTCCAAGATTGCACACCAAAACAAAAAATATATTTTGATATCGGTCGAGTGCACTTTTGGTACCGACATATTTGGAACGTTGATTGTGTTCTGTTGTGTATTTAGTTTTTTATTAGTGATCGAAGTACCAAATAGAACCTTTCCAGTTTGGATAAAAGGTCAATAAAGGCCAATGTAGTGTCGCTAGACTATCTAAAATCTAAAGTAAGTTATGTTTGGGCCAGACCAAAGAGTAATATAAGTATATTAGAAAAGAGAACCCACTCGTAGCAACATTATGCATCCACCTTATGTCAAATTGAAAGCTAGCTAGCGCCATCTATGTTTTACCGACAATAATTCAACCTATACTATACATACATACTTATATCTACTCATACCGATGGATATTATTGTATTGAATGCTAGTTTTTGTTCAATCCCGCACCGATCGAGTGAAATTCCAGTATCCTTACTATTCCTGTAATCTAAACATTGGTAAGAGAACAACAGAAACTCCAGAACATCACTAAATCGGCACGAAATTGAACGAAAACTACGAACAACCCGCACATTACGCAAGATTGGCAGCCATTTTGTGAATTTGTCAATTTGACATTGATATAGACAATAAAATCTTTTTTTTTCATAGTTCTGCGAAATATTTAATAAATGGCAGCACATTCTATGCAAACTGAATCGGAAAAAGCCACCAAAAGGCGAATGTCCTCCGCCTGGGCCAGACGAACAAAACAAACAAACAAACAGACAGACAAAAAATCCAAAAATTGATGATATGGAATCAGGGATACCTGACAACCATATCGTAACTTTTTTTTTGTTAATATCTTCAATGTACAGACAAACTTCCTGTTACAATTTTATAATAGTTCAGATTTACTACCGTAACTATCGATTGCATAGTTTAGGAAATGCACCCGTTTGCGCTATACGCTACAATATTATCCATATGGTTGTGAATTTAAGATGTAGATAGGCAAGTATTCAAATTATGTTCATAACAAGGTTACCTATCTACATGCATACATAAAAAAAACGACATCTCGTAATATTAACAAAAAAGTTTACTTCATATAAAGCATTATTATAATAACAACGTATTGACACGGTACAGTTAGCAACAAAAGCAGATCACTTACATTATTAATTACTTATGTTATTACATTACGGAAGTTTATGACAAAAAACAAAACAATACCTAATTGTATAATGAAATAATTCCAACACAAAATAATTATGTTATGTAGGCGGAATATAATCCAAAATAAATGTCTATTATTCTTAAAAGTAAGTAGGTTAGTCTTTATAATTAAATTATCAATCATCATCATCATTGGAGGTCCTCAAGTCTGCAACAGCGGATAGAGGTGAGCGGCGCAGTACCATACGTGTTGACCGCAAGTGGCCGAGTATTTCCAACCCACCTCAACATGCCTCTGACTCGGCTATAGGTATTAAAAATACCGCCACAAACGACGAAGTCGTTCTATTGTTTTGGTTGAGCAAATCCAGATTCGCTGTCCGTGTGGTGTCGGCTAAGAATAGCACCATCCCATTTCCTCCCTTGGGTGTCGTAAAAGGCGACTAAGGGATCTATCGGAGGATGGGCAGCAGCATCCTCTGAGTACACACTTTCAATCCAACTGCGATCGCCAACCCGCCTGCCAAGCGTGGCGATTATGGCAAATCCCCCCGTTTTGGGGGAGGCCTATGTCCAGCAGTGGACGTCTATCGGCTGATATGAGTGATGATGAAATCCAGATTCCAGATAATTGTGAAACATATTTTAATTTTAACATAATAAGTAATCAATTTTGTTCCTAACAGTACTTAAATAAAACCTTGACATAAATAAATAGTTAATTACTACTCTGATATAAACAAATTGCCTCAAATCCTACTTAAATTGTTCCACAGGAATCTAGACCTTGGACATTGACATCATATTGATTTCGATACCGTGTCAAAGTTTATTCTACAATTTTATTAGGTACGTTCTCCACTCGATAATCATGCATATCTACTGAATAGGTTAAATAGTGCCATAGCATAGTGAGATAATAGCTTCATGACTATTGTATACAGATATTAGCTATTTATGTCTACTGTAGACAGATATTAGTTTTAGCTATCCGTCTACACCAGTGGTTCCCACCCGATGGTCCCGCGGACCAAAGGTGGTCCGTGAGAGCTTCGGGAGGGCTCGTGTGAGATTCCTGCCTACCAGCACGTATGAAAGAATTGTTAATAATTTTCGATAGAGATCAATGCTACGCCACTGTTTTGAAAGCAATGTGCGGCGTGTGGCATGAATACATACAATGCCGATGACTATCATCTACCGAAGTTAAACCTTTTGTTTATTACCTATATGTGGCAAATGAAATGTCTTTAAAACTTTAGATTCTTGAACTTTGTGGTCCCTGATAACAACAAAACAATCAAAGTGGTCCTTGGTCCAAAAAAGGTTAGGAACCACTGGTTCTACACTGTGATTATGCTATGCCTATAGAGCGTGGCTTTTTGCATTTTGGTGTGGAAGTACCTTGACAATCCCATCTCAAGAGCAAGTTTTAGAATTGTACCCATTATATTATAATTTATCCCCTCACTGACTCACCGTCACACTGGACAGACTGTTGGTACTACCATAGATTAATATGTATATTGGATATAGATAGGTAACCCGCCTTGAATTTTAGGACGTCCAAATTGCGTTGCCGCTTATTAGCACTAGGGGGCGCCACATTATGAAATAAATTGAAAATGACAATCGGCCGACACGAGGATCGAACCTTAGCTGTGATTGATATGGGCGAAAACTCTCACTACTACAGCGCAGCGCGTGCGGTGTAGTGCGCTGTTACTCCGATATGAACCCTAGTTCTACACATAGTGCTTCGAAACATAACCGATAGATGGCGGAAGCTGTCTACGGAAAATCAGCGTTCCACTTAGTTTGTACTAAGATAACATAGCATGGGTACTACTAGTGAAACGTGGTTGTTCTGTGGTAACAGAATATCTCCGACTTCCCCCTCGGGGAATATAGTCGTGGGCATATGCTATGCATCATAGCATATGCTCACGACTATATACCCCGCTTGCTACGCTTATAATTTAATTTTTTATTATAGTTTTCCCTGAACAAGGCCATAAGATAGTTATTTTGAGATCTGAGGCAATTTAACACTATATTTAGCAAAACTGATAAACTTTATATTACATATCTAATTCTATCCACAATTATTATTATGGACGGACATGTTAAATTCATATAGTTACTCATAGTTATTACGCAATCAATAAAATAGACATAGGTAAGTACAACATGTTAATAATTGAATGCAGAACTATATAAATAATACATTAATTATAATTATTCCTTTCATAGCTGATTTTTTCAGCGATTTGGATGTTGGTTCCTTACTGAAATTGATTTAGAAATTGTTATACCTAAATAAAATTTTAAGTTGTGACAAGAATTGAGAAAGGTATGTCTCTGTTGGTTTGGTCATGTGAAGAGGATGAATAACATCATAAACTATACTTGTAGAACGTACTGATCAAATCGGTTACGACTTACGACCTACAGAAAGGCGCAAACGACGGGAATCTATGAGATAAAGATGTATGTCAGGATCTAAGTCTCTACCTGCGGCCTATAGGAAAGAGGCGTGACGTTGTAGATATAACATATACTTAGGCCGAGATTCAGAGACGTCTTTTGAGCGTAAGTTTAGTCGTAAGTGTAGATTTTGACATAAAGGAGTTCGAACTAAGAGTTAAAAAACGTCTCTGAATCTCGACCTTAGATATAACATAACAAAATGTTCTTTCCTTTAAAAGATTAAATAAACTGGCAAGACATTGTTCATTGGAAATTATTCTATCCTATTCATATCCTATTGCGCAGTTTTAGAAAGAGGTCACGGATAACAGAGTACAGTCGGCAACAAAAGTAGATTAACACCTTTGTCACATTTATATATATGGAAATAAGGTTCAGTAGGAGTTGACACTTTACTTTGTTACTTTGACTATTTATTATAAAGACTAGCCTTGCGGTAGCATTTCCCCTCTGCCACGGTATAAGATCAATTAATCATGTGCATTTACATTTAATTTTATACCTTATCACTAAACGAGACAGCCTATAATTGCGAAATTCGAACTAAGAACGTTTAGGGTTCACACGAGACTACTTTTCATGATTTCAAACGTTCAAAATTAGAATCTGAAGTTATGGGAATAAAATCCAAAGTTGCGGATTTCATGTTACCTCGCCCCCCGCAAAAAGTGGCAGAAATGTGTGTTAGTAGAATTACACGCGTAACTAGTCCCTATATAAATAGTCAAAGCTTTGTTACTATAGTTTTGAGGCGCATTTTGTACGTCAAGATTAGTTTTCTATGACATAGAGAACGAATTTTCGTACATATAGTACAAGTAGGAAGTAGGTACTGTAAGGAGGTTGTATAGCCATAGCTTGCTGGCTGGTTTTATTTGAAATAAATATGGAACGTCGAATAACCCCGGCGGGCGCGGGCTTCAATTATAAGGAGGTGAGAACACAAACTAATTAGAAGAACAAAATCGTTCTCAGAGCTAGAAAGCAGGCACGCGCAACTCTCTAACAAAAAAACGTTATATGAAACGTGCACCGCGGCCATTAAATTCCTTTGAACGGTTGCACACGTTTCATACATTCTTTGATATCGGTCACGACCAGTTTTTAGTATGGATGTTCCGACTCTTATAACGTAGTGAGTTACATAAAGCAAATGTCTCGATATATGGAAAAAATAAATTATTAAACAAACAGTAAAGCTCTATTTTAATTACCATTTGAGCCTCGCCTCCACAGTACCTACAAAACTGGGAGTAAAACCTCTGTTGTATAACAGTGGAATATCTTAGCATGCCTAAATTCACAAAGCGTGAAGTATTTACTTACAACATGTCGTCTTAAAGTTGTTGGCATTGACTTGAGAATGATCCTTCACTTATTTTGCAATTCTTTACTACCTATAAAGTCTGAATGTTTAGTAGGCAAGATACATTTTAAAAATGGTATTTTCACCACTCCGAGCGGAAAGCGTCAACTAACGTCCCGCTACGCTAAACTAAGGTGCCTCTTTCCACCTCCGTCGATTAGAAAAATAAAATACTAACCTCGGGCAGTAAATAAGAAAGCCTCAGATCACATGTTTGTTGACCTTGGCTTCAAATACAAATAATTTATTTGCCAATAAATAGGGTAGGTATAATTCAGATGTAATTAGATAAAATTTTGATCACGCCTATTTAGCCATGTCAGTAGCATGCAAATATTAAGGTCATTGAGAAATATAATTAAATTTATACATTATTATCATGTCAGAACAAGACTAGGTCTTTCTTACTAGGGTTAAACCATGCATTGACTATCTGTTACCGTCAAGATCAGTGTACATCAAAAATTCGTCTACCGAGTAAAATGTTTTATCTAGGAGCCATCTGCATAATGATGACAAACCTATTAAAAGGTAGCTCTTTCAAGCCTGTTGGTAATTTATTATATATAGCCCTACACATTGCATAGCAGTTGTTTAGAAAACGCTGAGTTTTAGGCACTGTCCCAAGAACGATACGATTTGGATATCTCATCCTTCCCTGTCTACGCCTCGGCCAACAATCACATGAGATCTGAGACCTTTCTTACGTTCCTGCCCTCGTGTAATCTACTATTTCTTGTTAGAAATAACAGTAGTCTAAAATAAAATACAACATGAAATGCATTTTTTAAACTCGCGGACTATAATACGATACGAGGCGAAATTATCTACGAATCAGACTCCTTATATATAAATATAGGTATGACTTTCGATATAATTGTGAATTTTTTGTTCAATTGCAATCTCTATTCCAATGAAGTTACGACAAAAAGTCTCACGGTATATCGAAAATCTCAAGTCGGGAATCGAACGTGTGTGATTTTCACACGTTCGATTCCCGACTTGAGATTTTCGATATACCGTGAGACTCTCTAGCTAGTCTGTACCGTTAATTATGTCCGTCTGTCGCGTCGTATCCGCAACGATATGTTCAAAGTGTCTCTTTCCTCCTCTAATATAAACATACGAAAGGGATAGCTCATATTATATATATATATATATTTGAGTTGTTAGGGATCATTTGATCGCGATTTTGCGCATATTTTACATATAGAGCCAGCATAGATCTAATGCTTGCCAGAGAAGACAGGAGTTATGATTGCACAACTGTTTATATTTATAGTTAGCATGTTATTTAGGTACTAAAAAGAAATAGAATATATTTTATGTTAGAAATGGATCACACGAAAGTTTATCAGTTTTGAAAAATTTAATGTATTAACTTAGTTAAAATTACAATAATATTATAAACAAATTGTTGCAGGTACTATATTTTTATACTTATTTACTTCAATTTATTAGGACAAGTTAGTAAATTAAAGTAAATTTAAAAAAAATGTTAACAAAGTTTCAAGGTGGTTTTATCTAAAACAGAATTCTTTGGTACTTTAAATCAGACATGAATTATGACTTGACCATTTTGAAAGAGGGTCTTATGAGTTTTTCATTTTTGACGGAAATAGGCTTTACCTATACTTTTTAGTAACGGTATTTGTGATGAGAAGTAGACTATTTACAAATTTTTGAAACGTAACATTTCATTGCCTTTTTATGAACACTTTCAAAGTTAGACCTATATGTAAACTTTTGTAAAAATTTAGTTTTCAAAAACCCTTTTCAACCAACCAAAAACATTTGTAAAAATTATTTAATTTTAAAGCAAATAACAACTAAAAGATCCACTAATTTAACATAAGATGGCAATGTATAAATAAATTTGCATTTCACGAAGATGTAACATCAACAAAAAATTTTACCACTGCCTTAAGACAAAAATCTTACTTAACATCCGTACGTTACAAAATTATGCTTATTACGTTGTTACGTCACTAATCTACAGTATGAGTCAATATGTACAACTAATTAATTAAATATTCTTTTCTTTAACAGCAGGTAGACTGGACTGTTTCCGCTTCAAGAAGATTGAAATCCATACCGTTGGGTCGGTTGAAACCGGTCTTTATTCCGTCCCATCCATCTTCGACTTTGTATTCTCCAGTTTGGATGCGATTGTAGACTTCTTGTGCGACAAGGACGAAAGCTTCTTCAACATTCACACCTGTTTTGGCTGATGTCTCTACGTGATGGAGACCTGAAAAATGTTTGTGGTATATATAGGTGCTTGTAAATTTAGTAATTCTTAATTATTTTTAAATTTTATTGTGGCATATTGATGAAATATAAGAGAGTATAAGGGAAAGCAGGTGAGCTAATTTTGATAAACTATACAATCCTTAACATGCTGATCGTTTTTAAGGGGATGATTAGACCATCAAACTGAACAGTTTATTCTGTGGGATCAACATCAAAATCAATTTGTAGGTAGTTTTGTTTATGCAACAGTAGATTTTTTTTCACTGTTTTCAACTTAGTCCCACAGAGAAAGTTGTTCAGTTTGACTTTGATGGTCTTGATCATGCTGCTCTTAAAAAACCGTCTGCATATTAAAAGGACCCTATACAGTATACAGGGTGAAATTAGTATCATTAGCATCCTTTTGAACTAAGTCTACCCATCAAACTGAACAACTTTTACTATGGTATGGGGGCAAACCAATCGGAGCAAAAAAAATCTGCTGTTCCATACTAAACTGCAATGCCTACTCGACTCAAATGTATGCAACAGCTGCTTTTTTTCCCATAGTAAAAGTTGTTCAGTTTGATGGGTATACTCTTAGTTTAAAAGGATGCTAATGATATCAATTTCACCCTGTAGATAGCATGCAAGACTGAAAATAAACATTATTCAATGTAAGATGCAAATTGGCAGACTTTATAATACACATCAAATATACAAGTTTCCTCATGATGTTTTTCGTTTCATACAGCGGCAGCTGTTCAACAAATTGTACGTAAGCTCATTGAAATTCATGGGTACAATTCTGACCTGGACTGGAATTGAACCAGAGCCCTCTGTATGAGAGGTGTGGATTCTCTAGACCACTAAGAATTACACTAGTTGTACAACTTTTTTTATTTTATTAATCCTCTTTCTAATGCAATCTGCCTTGCATGGGACATTCGGCAATGATTTGTGTTATTTCCTTTTAGATGTCATTCAAGGAATGGATGGTTCCATTCCTGTCCCACCCTTTTACAATATTCTAATCTGTGAGAAGATCTTGAGGTGCTATTCTTTTTAATCTTGTGAAAGTCTTTTGATCTTTCATTAATTCCACAGCCTCTTGGTTTGCATGTTGTAAGTTGTACAACTAGTGTTATTCTTTAATACTACTAATTTTTTATATTTTATTGCAGATGGAAAATATGTTAATTAAGCTTCCACCTTCCACTTCCACTACAACAATTTATGCAGTTTTTGTGTCCTATCACATAATCAGACAGTGGTAGACAGGTTCTGTTAAAATCAATAAAAACATAATGATTTCCTATAAACAAATTAATTTTATGTTAATTAATACATTCGAAGTGCTAATGAGACAAATTAGACAAGCGACTTCTTACGATCCACTATATATGACATGTTATAAAATATTATTCAGTAAAATGAGATTAAAAACAGATGCGGAAACATTAATTACCATTTTCCTCCGCGAACATCCTCGCTTCTTCGCACGAGACCTCCCGTCTCGCACCGTTTTTGCTGTCTGTCCCAACGAGGTCCACTTTACATCCCACCAGGGCAAACACTGGCCTGTGTGGCTCTATATGCCTCTTTGCTTCCATCATCCACAGCGGAATGTGCTCAAAACTAGACCTATTACACACATCATACACTAGCAATGCACCCACTGAATTCCTATAGTAAGATTTTGTTATAGATCTGAACCTCTCCTGCCCTGCTGTATCCCACAGTTGTAATTTGATTCTCGTCCCATCTTGAACCTCAATTATCCTCGCGAAGAAATCAACACCAACCGTAGGATCGGACAGCTGAAATGTATTGCGCAATTAACTTCCTGATTTGTTAAAAACGTAGTTTTGTAAACATGAAAACAAAGGGGAAACTCACCTCGGCGAATTTTCCGTCCGTGAAATATTTAAGAAGTGAACTCTTTCCGACTGTACTGTCTCCAATAAGGATCAGCCTGAATTGGTAATCGAATATTGGATCAACCATTTTAATAGCAATTTCAATAACATAAAATTGATAGCAACAAAGGTCTCGTCAAAAATTACGTATCACACAAATGACAATGAACGAATGACAAATAAATTGAATGAAAAGTCAGGAGTGAATTTTTTATGGTGCGTTCATTCAAATAGCAAGCCAGCGCATAGCCGGATATTCAATATCCTGAAAACTACTATTGAAAACCATGAAGAGCTCAAAAAATGATAAAGATATCTTATTAATGCATAGGTAAGGTACCTATCTAAAAATCCGTTGTAATCCTTGGATCCCCCGAAAATTATTCTGTTCAAAAACAATAATAACCGGTATTTTACCGTGAAAATCATGAATGGAAGGCTTATACCATAGACAATGAAGTTTCGATTTCTGACGAACGAATGATAATAAAATATATTGTTCGTCTTCGTCGTCCGTCCCGTTGACCCTTGTCGTTGATTTGATCCGTACATTCATTCCGTTCAAAACTTCAACAAAAAATATTCGAAATGAAAATAATTTTTAAGAAATCAACTGCAAACTGTATTCAATTGAATAATAGTGCTATTGTATAGTTTTAGTCATAAGTTAGTTTGTAACTCGATAACTATGAAATAACGAAAATAAATAGTTACTGCAATAAGTTAACCTCTAATTACAAGGGAGGATTGGCATCAAGGCGCTCCTAAGCCAAAACTGCTTTCTCATATCGTTTACGTTTAGATAATAAAGGTAAATTACTGAAATATCTTTGAATTAATAATATTCCAGCTACTTTATGATTACAATGATTTGAAGCGTCACAATAGTTTGAGTGAAATTTTGATGTTTTCACGATTTTAAAAGGGCTGTTTCAGGAATTTAAGTTAAATCTACATGAGCTACTACGCTGGTGCTGTTAAGATGAAGGAAAATGGAACAGAACACAGTGAAAGTAAACTGAAATCTACCCCTATAGGTAAATAAATATTTGTTTTTCATTTATCTAGTTGGTTACATTGCGTTGGTTGGTTTTATTTTATTCATTTAATACATGGTTGACTTACTAGCTGTGCGCTTTGGAAATAGAGACAATTTTGATTAGAAAAAATATTATCGTAACAGTTTAAAGAAACGCTATGTAAGCCCATATTCTAAGCATAGTTACCTCACCGAAACCTATATATTATAGGTGTGTGCCCCCCACGTTTCGCTCTTTGTTTCAAGTCACCCTTCCACCAAGCAAGAACAAAGTGTGTGATGCGTGTGCTGACCCCGTCTAGCAGTACCACAAAATAGCGAAGTTAAAATTGAAACAGTATTTTGTAGCATAGCATATGCTCACGATTATATTCCCTGAGGAGGTAGTCAGAGATATTGACGACGCAGTAGCTCAGTTGGTAGTGAACCGGCCTGCTGTGCTGAGGGGATATGGGTGCGAATCCCGTCTGGGAAAAATATTTGTATGATGAATATTTTTACCTGAGTCATGGATGTTTGTATGTACAGGGTGAAATTGATATCATTAGCATCTAACTGAACAACTTTTACTATGGGAGCAAACCAATCGGAGCAAAAAAATAAAATCTGCTGTTCCATACTACACTGCACCCGCCGCCGCTGCCTACTCGACTCAAATGTATACAACAGCTGATTTTTTTTGTTGCTCCTATTGGTTTGCTCCCATAGTAAAAGTTGTTCAGTTTGATGGGTAGACTCTTAGTTTCAAAGGATGCTAATGATATCAATTTCACCCTGTATATTATATTTTTATTCTGTATTTTTGTCTACTCATTATAATACAAGTCCAGGCTAGATTCTCATACTTTAAATGTGACTCGATAATTTGTGACACTTTCCAAGATCAAATTAAAGATTGAAAAATTTGACTCAGGCGAGACTTGAACCCGCACTCTTCCAAACCGGGGAACTGCGTTATCCAATTTCGCCACCGAGCCTACTACCCAGAGAACGAAATTTTCAATCTGTTGCGTCTTAAGGGGACGTGAGCGCCAAAATCAATTTTTCCAATGTTTAATTTCATTCGAAATAGCACAATAATGGCTGTAACATGTTAACAAAATCAATAATATTTGGAACTGTCAAAGATATTTATTTATTTATTCTGAAACCTCAGATCATCCATGTTTCACTTACTAGTAGTACCGAAACTCTGTCCAGCGTGAAGGATTGGTACTTTACCCTATTTTATGGTACTACTATATTCCTAGTTCCTACTCGCATACACACATTGTGTGCTTCTTGCTCTGCTGTTTTTTGCTTCTTCTGGGTGAGGTGAGGTATCTGAAGGTAGTGAGGAACTATTAGGTATCTATTGTGTGCCACTAAAGAAGTTGCTATTAAATATTAATATAATTGTTTCCAGCGATGGTGGCACCAGAATTGAAACAGAACACTGATGCAGACACGGAGATCACTAAAACCTGTGCAGTGTTGGGCTGCGATGACTCCAAGAACCTTAGCAATGAAGAGTTCTTTAGGTACGTAATTTTATTACCATTTCAATTTTTATTGCTGAGCGTGTTTGTAATTAGAAAAATTTAATATAAACAAAATAGGAAACCTGCATACGCTGAGAAAGAAATTCTGATGTGTATGTGTAGTCTCCCACAGAACATTATAAGAGGGGTTAGAAATGACAAGTAGCGCTTTTTCTTCGGAGACGGCTGTCGCCGCTTGTGTTCCCGCTCACGCTGCTACAATCACTCATGCCGTCTCGCTCGCACCACGCCGCGTGCCTCATGGTGTTATGCAAATCATTGCAAAACCTGTGGCGACACGTTCCGCGCCTACTTTGCACTTCTAACCCCCCATAATATTCTGTGTAGTCTCCCAATCCTCATTGAGAGCACGCGTCGTTTGATGCCCATACCCTACCTTCTTTCCTGAAGTTTTTGGCTTCATGGCCATTCTAAACTTGGCCGGATAGATGATTAGATTCAGGCAAAAGAAATGCATCCCATTCACCCATTAACTTTTTTTTCAAATAACTCGAGAAATAATGGATAGAAAAATCGGAAAATTTGTATTATTTTATGACAATCTCAAATCTCTGAACAGTTTTCGAATATTGGTACCTTTTCTAGAACAAAATGAAATGTTGTCCATTGGTGAATTATTTTCTTGAACCCCATTTCGCTGCCTTGCAATTCTCTAAGGGCCAGCCTAAAGTTAATATTGTTTTCCAATGTTATTATTCAATTAATACATCAATATAATTTTACCTTTTCCAGGTTTCCCGAAGACCAAAACTACAGGCAGATATGGACGGACCTGACAGGACGTAACAACTGGACACCGACAGACTTCTCATACATCTGCATACAACACTTCTCTGTGGATTCGTTTGCGTGCGATGCTAATGACGAGATGGTGCTCGTTGATAAGGCAGTACCTTCCCTCAAGCTGCCTAGGCATGTTTTGGAGGTGGGTTAATACAACAAATTTAAGCGATTATCGCCGCGACATCGCCGCAATGTTTATGAGATTAATCAATGTGATATAGCTCTAAGAAATAGGAAAGACGTTTTTCCAACATATAGCTACTATACTAGGCCTCGCATGCCACCCACATGAAAACCATAAAAATTACCCATCTTTGTTATTTTACGTATGCGAAAAAGAGCGCGCGTTACGTTTTTTTGTTTTGTCGCCATGTCGTGGGCATGCTAGGTTATGCTGCTTTGAAATGGAGAAGGAAAATATCGTGTGAAAACAATCGTATGTAGGGTGTCAATGATATGTTGCGCAGTTTCGCGTCCAAATTCGTTTTACTTTACATAATTATATCTGATTTTATCTCATACATACGATGGGAAAGAGCTAAAGCGAGACAATAGCTAGATCTCACTGTCATCCTAGACTTCGTATTTGGAACGAGATAAAATCTGTAAAAGAGAGCTTGTATGTAGATTGTTCATGTATTTGCTTTTAGAATTAGAATTAGTTATATGTATGTAATCTTGTGACCACATAGTTTTCCCTGTCTGTTTTTGTTTATTTATTTAATACATACGAGACTTACAAAAATATTAATTGCCATTGAACATTAATTATTTAATTTGACTATTCATTACAAGGACTAGCCTTGCGGTAGCATTTCCCCTCTGCCACGGTATAAGAACAATTTGTCATTTATACCTTATCACTAAACAATGTCTCGTTACCTATAATTGCGAAACAATAAGTACGAACTTATGACGTTTGGGGTTCACACGAGACTATTTTTCGTGATTTTTAACATTCAAAATTGGAATCTAAAGTTATGGGGTATAAAATCCAAAGTAGCGGATTTTATGTACCTCGCCCCCCGCAAAAAGTGGCAGAAATGTTTGTTAGTAGAATATCACGCGTAACTAGTCCCTATATAAGGTCTAACAAAACTAGATGAAACTATTTTAAGGGGATGATCAGACCATCAAACTGAACAACTTTCTCTATGAGACCAATAAGGAAATCACGAAAAAAAAATCAGCTGTTCCATACAAACGTACTCGACCTAAATGTATGGGTCAGCTGATTTTTTTTTCGCGATTTCGATATTGGTCCCATACAGAAAGTTGTTAAGTTTGATGGTCTGATCATCCCCTTAAAATAGTTTCACCTAATTTTGTTAGACCTTATATAAGTAGTCAAAGATAATTAATAGTACGTAAAATTAAAATGTTGCATTCTTTTAGGTTGAATATATAGACGAAGACACATTAGACAATGAAGAAGATGAAGATATGGACGGAGACACTGATTACGATGAAGAAATGGACACAACAGAAGTTGGTAAAAAACACAAAATAAACGGCAGCACACACGTCAACAAAAACAGTTTACCATCAACAAACAAAGTGGCAGACAACGTTGAAGTACTGAAACTATTCACAGAAGTCCAAATGATGCAAAGACAAGCTGTCGGACTAAAAGACAAGTTAAAATACAATATGAAACTCCATAATCGACAGAGTAGATTTTTGAGTCGATTAAAACAATTAATAGAAACGAAAAAGGAAATTTTAAATCAGAAGCGTAAGAAGAAAGCTAGGATATTGCTGTCGGTTCAGGATAAGATCAAGGAAGACACAAACGGTTTAGTCATGGCTATGCCGACTAGGCATACGGACGATTTGAAGAACTTTGCGCTTAGTATTTACAAGTATTCACCACAAGCATACATTTATGCAAGAAATACTTTAAGGACATTATTACCGAGTACAGACGTACTGGATACTTGGGTCAACTCAGGTTATCAACCGAAGAATGTATTGACAAGTAGTAATTTGATAAAAGTGACTGCAGAGCAAACGGACACCGAACTATCATGTAAAATTTCTTTACGTTAATTTTTAAAGACTATTTTAAGTGTAAGAAAATTTCTTTTTGGGAATAAAAATGTTAGAAATATTTTCGAAGAACAGTCTTTCAAATCAAGCCAATATATAAATTGTGGAATTTTTTAACTATGCGCATGGAATATTAAATCGTGATAAAAACACTTTTGCACTCTTAACAGTGAACATAAGGTTTGATTTACAATATAAACGGTCAGCCCACACGTTTGCGATTGCAGCGCCATCTAATTTCGCTTTATTAACAGCTATGAATGTTTCAAGTAGAGAAGCTAGATTGGTTTGTTCTACTTACGCACCGAAAGCTCTATTCAACTTGGTCAATCTATATCTTCATGGTGAACCAACCACTACATAAACTTTCTGTGCCGCTCAATAGATGGCGCTGTAATTAACGCCTAGTCTCGTCAGAAAGAGAAGGTGAAACCACAAAATGTCAGAGCAGGCGTGCTGCGTGCTAAACAAATGGTTCCGGCAGTGTCTGGAAACTCGTCGGGACAGGCGGTGTATCGTTAACCAACCAATATTACGCGCGTGAACCAAAATAAATACATCTGTACAAATATTGTGCTAGTTTTTTTATTATTATTTCCCCAAAAACAAAGCTTACAGTGTCTGTGTTATACCCACATGCCCCAAGGTTTTAGTTTTATTATTATTGTGTTGTGAGTGTTTTTTTGTTGTATTGTTACTGGATTTATTATTACGGATTATGAAGAACGCTTAAAAGGTACGTTTTCAAGTCTATTTTTGTTCTATCTTCCCTTCCGTGTCTGATTTCTCTTATAAATAAGGTGAATTGGAACTTGGAGCGCTGGCCAGTAACTGGACTTTCGCAATTACTATTCCTTGTGCGTGTAACTTGCCTTAAAAGTGTGCTACAGCACCATATACGTGCGGTATTCAATCACTATTGGAACGTGCGTTTAATGCAACCATTATACTGTAATAAAAATATTGAAAATTATTAATGTCTTATTCAAATCATGCAACAATTTCTCTGGACTTTTAAGGTCCAATAATTTCTCCTTAATGCATAATTGAAAGTATTTCTTAGTTAATTATAGCAAACTGCATTCGTGTTGCCTAATAGTGTCTAATTTTTAGGAAGTAAATACTAATTGCTATTATTTGAACTCATCGGCCGGTAGCGGAAATAATTACATCAAGATCAACAAACATGTTTTATGTAAGTTTAGATTTCACAAAATAGTTGGTCCTTCGACCGGATCGGTTCCCGTATATTTAGAATCCGTCAAAGTTGTCAATCAGAGTGACAAAGTGGCACAATACATTTATTGGGTTTCGCCTTGAAAAGAATACCTATATTATTGTTCCTTCTAGCCGGCGATCAAATCTGGGTTTTGGTCGTTTTGGAGGTATTTCGCAACAATTTACGTCCTTCAAGAAGTTATATTACCGTTTACGCGCAATTTCCGCTTGAGCAATAATTAAGTGTAATAATTCAACGACCATTAAAACAAATTGGTCCTTCGAGCGGTCAACGCAAATGTTTACAATATTTTTTGGTCCTTCAAACCGGATCGAGCTGACGGCAAAAGAGCTAAGTAAATAAGTTTGACCTATTTTTTGAAGCCAAACTTTACTACGAATATAAATACAGATTCCTAGAAAGAAACTGGTTTTTCCGATTATTACGTTCCAACTTTTTTTAACGTTCGTCGTAGTTTTTATAGATGCGAATAAAGGATGCGTAATAATATTGATCTGCGGTGGAGAGTATGCGTGATTATCGGACGTGAAGCATTGTGCTAAACGGCATGCATTTTAATTTACTTCTAACACTTGTTGGTCTTCTGCCTTTATCCGTACGTCAGGGACAAGGTTTTGTCTTTCTATAATGTTTTTAACAGAGAAGGAACAGGAACGAAATATTTTTTTAGTTTGCCTACATTTTTTGGATGAAACAGTAAAACGAAGTAACTGTGTATACTGTGGTAATATACCTAGTTACAACAAATTACTTGTCAGAGATTCTTCATTGTTGGTACCGGTCTTCCCGTTGGTGGTCATTAGGAATCACAGGAAATTATGCTATGAAAAAGACTTTTTAGGCGACATCTCCTTGGTTTCCGACTTCTCCCTCGGGGAATACAGTCGTGGGAATATAGTTATCATCAACATCTCAGCCGATAGACGTCCACTGCTGGACCTCCCCCAAGAATCGCCACAACGACCGGTCCTTCGCCGTTGTCCTGCGCTGTCCTCATCCAACGGGGTTCCCGCCGCCTTCAATCGGTACTTAATATTTTATTGATATCCCTAATTAGGTACCTATAGCATTCATAGTTCTTTGATCCAGTAAAGAAATCATAGAAGCTTTAGTCATCTAAAAAGTAATTTTTTCTAGAAATTGTTATTACTATGTATATAGTATTGACAAAATCGTATTGATTATCTATTATGTTTAATATTGTCCTACCTATCAGGAACAAAGGCACTTGCGGAAGAGATCGGATTGGCGAGTACTCTAGTGACAAGAGCTTAGCTCTTAATTACGATGATTTGCCTAAGGAAGTCGTGGTTTCAATTCCCACGAGGGGCACCTAGTGAAATGTTACTTTGTGCGTTTTCCCTCACTTGGTAACGACATTGCAGGCTGAATCACCGTCTGAAAAGAAAGATGATTCCATGTTTCAGATGGCACGTTAAGCCGTTGGTCCCGGCTACTATCTCTGGTGGTCATAGAGGACGGCGTTGACAAGTGTTACGCCGTCCTCTATGCTGGTAGTAGTAGTCGTTACATTAAAAACCACGTCAGCTGAAGTAAGGCTGTTTGAAAAATCTGACGCCAGGGCTTAACTGGCCTCACGATAAGAAGAAGAATTAATATGATGATCATATTATTAATGCATGTATAGCATAATGCCCTCACGACTATATCCCCAGAGAGGGTCGTCAGAGGTATTCTAGATATTGCATTTCGGAACATTCACATTTCACTAACTAACCAATATACATATTAATATATGCTAGCTGTGGACAAACTGCCTAGTGTTGCTAGTGTGACAGGTTGTGAACCCGTCGCCACTTTTTATAGATAATGTAATTGTATGTGACACAATACCTAGGGTACACCTTAAAATTTTAGAACTGATTAGCTACGATGAGTATGTTCGTTTCAAGACTGCCTGCATCCAATCTGTTTCAGATTTGTATGTCCCATCGGAACAGAATATTTACACGACGTGTGCTTTAAATACAAGAGGTGTATAAAATGGTGTCCCCTAAATCTATTTTTGACGACAGCACTTTAAAACTTTCCTGCATTTTGGACTCACTCTTACGAAACTGTTGTAAGTACTTAAAAGACAATGTTGACGCTACGTTTGAACTCTCAAAAACAGATGTGCAATAAAAACAGATCTAAGGCATGAAATAGGTGTATTTAGGTACACATCATCATCATCATCATCAGCCTATAAACGTTCCACTGCTGGGCACAGGTCTACCCTTATCTGGTCGTGAACTAATGCCCATACACCCTGTATGGGCATTAGTTCACCACGCGTGCCCAATGCATAATTTCTTCTTCAGTGAATGCAGGTTTCCTCACGATGTTTTCCTTCACCGTTTGAGAGCAGTCGGTATTACGTACATAAGTTAGAAAAACTCATAGGTACGCACGGCGACACATCAAGCTATACAAAAGTAACATAATTAAGCTGGCCGCGCGACGTTATACGTTACTCGACCAACGCGCGGCCAGCTTATGTTGGTTTTGTATAGGTTGATGTGTCACCGTTTGTACATGGCATGTTGTGCGTGCGGATTAGAACCCGGACCCCCATTATTGGGTGTTCATACCTCTCCGCAACGTGCCACCGACGCTCTTCACTCTACTTTCATTGCCGATGTATTATAAATTTATAATTACAGGCAACAAAAAGAAAACTCTTGTATTATTTATGATACTGCTACCTGCTGCCAATAATTCACAAGACGAAGTGAACATTAAGTGAGATGCTGATAATAATTATGGAAATGGCGCCCATTTTGCTGTTCCGTACAATTTTAATCTGCACGTTGAATAAGGCGAATGAAAATACTTTTGTGAAAAGGGCATAGGGTAGTTTGAATTCTTGATCACATTTGAGAACATGAACCGGTGTACATCTTACCTGTTTCTTCGGTTTTAATCGGATTTTTTAATTCCAACCTTTCTTCTACAACAGAATGGCAAAGTCAAAGTCAAAGATCATTTATTGCATAACTACAGGTTTATAAAAGGTCTTAATTTTATATGTTGTGTCTCCATAGCTTACCAGTTTAGGTGTACAATAATAATTAGGTATAATTATAGTAGAATTTAAAAATGTCAAATAGTTACAATAAAAAATGAACAATAGAATGCCAAATAAAAATATAAAATTAGTAAATGTCATGGTAGAAATTAAAGAATTATAGAATGTCCAGACAATCAACTAGATATAATACAGGATCCAAATTCGACGTCAGTTTTACAAGTTAAATTACTTTCAATTATTATTTATATTGTCATCCAAAAACTCTTGAACACTGTAGTAGAGTTTCGAAAGCAACCAGTTGTTGATAGCTTTCTTGAATTTTAGACAATCTAGCTCCTTAAAACATTCAGGAACACTGTTGTAGACCTAGTAAAGCAGTTTCTTGTTTCGCCGCAAATTTCTATTGAATTTGCCAACCTTATCAAAAAGGTGGATATGTTTTTTGACAAACATGGCGACTTCTTTTATGTAAAGACATGGTAGTGGCATGTTGTATATATATTTATCAAAGAGGGGCTTACACGAGTCTCTTTGTGAAGAGCCGTTTAATGCTCTTACGCAGCGTTTCTGCATTCTAAAGACATGAATGAAGTCCACCGAATTTCCCCAAAAAATTAAACCGTAATTTAGTGCAGAATTCACATACCCAAAATAAGCCATCAGACCCGCCTTTTCTGAAGAACTCTGCACTATCCGTCTCAATGGATAGGTGAATCGGGCCAATTTGTCACACAAACGTTGAATATGTGCTTTCCAGTCACAATTTCTGTCTATAACTAAACCTAAGAAATTGGCACAAGTGATGATTTTATAATCTTTTGATTGATAGGTAGGTCCTGTATTTTGTTAACCAAATATAAAAAATCTAATCATATCAATCAATCATATTGTTTGCATTCTTTGACCATAAGCCCTAAACCTAGCCTTGGTTTAGTCAAGTATGGTCAAAGAGAAATCCAGTTTTTAGGTGTCGTTCTACCTAGTATTTATTCTGTGGTTCTACTTAGGTTTAGCGAGAAAGATTTGGCTTTAAGATATAGGTACTTATCATTTCGCATTATATTTCAAACCAGCGACCCGTCCCGGCTTCGTACGGGTGCAATGCGGATGTATTATATACATATAAACCTTCCTCTTGAATTACTATCTATTAAAAAACGCATCAAAATCCGTTGCGTAGTTTTAAAGATCTAAGCATACCTATATAGGGACAGACAGTGGGAAGCGACTTTATTTTAGACTATGTTATGTAGTGATGGCAAGGAACTAATATGATGCTTAGAAACATCAATTGATCACCCACATAATGTTTTATTGATATTTATTGTATCTACTGGTAAAATATGTATAAGTAGGTATCTGCCTATAATTTTATCTGTGGCCATAAGGGAAGGCAACGTCGAGACAATTATCGTAGACAATTGTTATTATCATCATACATTTTTTTCCAAAAAATAATATACTGAATGGTTTGAAAGGTGAATTCCGTTACGCATTGAACAAAACCAACATAGTTTAAAAACATAAAACAAAGTAAGTACTTAACTAAACTTAGCAACCGTGAAAATTAACAAGTAACCGGCAGTAAAAAGGTTACAGCAATGTTAAGTAGAAATCGCCCTTCCTCTGCTCATCGGCCATAACACCGGCTGTGGCTATTAGCCATTTAGCCGGCCTTACATCACAGTGTAACGTATCAATGTTGTTAGGCATCGGCCTCCCTTACTAAGTTAAAAAGTAGCTCGCATACGAGTAACTATAACAACAGTTTTTAGACGTGAATCGTCTTTCATTTCGGTCAGTAGGGGGTCACTTGCAAAAATCATATGTTATGACAAGATCGCTTATTACTTTGGAAGTATACCACCTACCGGCATTATTTTCGTAACTTTTTAAGAGGATAGAAGCCGTTATTCAGTACCTAAACTGGAGTGCGATTTTTGAATCTCATACGTTGAACTCAGCAGTTGAAAATGTCAATATTACTATGGATATTATGCATCTTTCTACTGCTGATTTGACATTCAAAAATCATACTACAGGAGTGCGATTTTTGAAAGTCAAAAATCGCACTCCTGTAGTATGATAAAAAAATATATAGTATAAAGATGCGTATCTCCAAACATTTTCAACTGCTGAGTTCAACCTATGAGATGCAAAAATCGCACTCCTGCTACAATGGACGCTGTCAGGATCGCCGAATATCTGGCCAATAAAATATAGAAACACTAAGTAGAACAATTGACACGAAACGAAGAAGAAGATTACTCAGTATGTACGTTTCACGTATATTTAGGAGTTATTATAGCGAACTAGGTTTGGACAAAGAAGTTTTAATATGTAGATGACACGATTGTATCAAGACCTCCGCTTCGTGTCATCTACATATTAGTCATGGATTTCCGCAAAGTAACGCCTGATTCAATTAATTAAAGAAGTTTTAGATTAACCTAATCTTAGGTTTGGATAAAAAGATGTTTTGGAGTTAGCAAACCTTAATTAGTTTTGGATTAAAAATGAATTTTTGGACTTGCCTAACCTATGTTTTAAAAACGTTTTTAGAGTTACCAAACCTAGGTTTGTCGAGAAACGTATAATTTCTTAGTTATCAAACCTATAAATAAAACCTATGGATAAAAAAAAACTTTTTTGAAGCGAGTCATAACTCGTGATCGCTGGTGAACGAGACCGACGCCTTAGAGTTAAATGACTTAAACGAGCAAGTTGGTCACTGATTGTCAGATAACACTAGGTCATTGACTTAACTGCACGTTTTATTTCAAAACGACAGAGATGAATAGCTTCGCTCGTGTAAACGGACTTGGCTAATTATGTTTTGCGCTCATTGACATATCGAAACCTGCTTTGCATAGTTTGCATATCGTTTAAAACGCTTCACGGATGGCCTGGCAGACTGATTGGTGTAGGAAGCCAAGGTTTTTCAGTATTTTTTACGGATGCTTGATGGTTCCGATATAATACCGGTACAAACATTATCTTGATCATATTTTGCCGTGTGCTGTCCGGCTTGGAATACTTAGGTATACCTAGTATCTACCGAGCTAGATGGTCGATGGTGGAAAGGGGATACTGATTCCTTCAGGGCATTTCTGATGCTTTCATCAGAAAGCAGGTCTGTTATTTATAAGTAGTATCCGACCTTAGGTACTTTTGGTCGTATAGGTTTCCCATTCCATCAGATTCAGGAGGGTTAGGACGAGAGAGTACATTTGTTTAGCGCATACCTACATTATAAACTAAACTAATTGAACATATTTATTAAAAACTATGTGTGTACTAAATAAATACCGAATAATAAACAAAAATGTCACCTATAATTCTTTTTTTTTTCTCGTTTGGATAAAGTGTTGCAATGTACCTACTTATGTTAAGCTACGGGTAGTAAAATACTAGTATTTATTCTGTGGTTAAGCTTTGATCAAATATACCGGGTGAAATTAATCATTAGCATCCTTTTAAACTAATAGTCTACCCATAAAACTGAACAACATTTCCTATGGGAGCAAACCGATTGGAGCAAAAAAAAATCTGGAGTTCTATACTAAACATTCACCCGCCGGCCGCCGCTGCCGCTGCTTACTCGACTCAAATGTTATGCAACAGCAGTTTTTTTTTTTTGCTCCGATCATTTTGCTCCCATAGTAAAAGTTGCTCAGTTTGATAGGTAGACTCTTAGTTTAAAAGGATGCTAATGATATCAATTTCTCCCTGTAGATGTTAAGGATAATAAAGGGCTTTTTATTTTTATTTATTATTTATACTATTATAAAAAGCAGCAAAAACTGGAGAGTGTTGGCTTGAAAATTAGCAGAACTAAAACGGAACGTTTGTTCTGCGATTTCAGCGGTCTCTCCAGTTGCATGCCTATTAATGGCGTTCCTTTGCCAATCTGCTCCGACTTCCGGTACCTCGGTTCACTCATACAAAACGATGGAGAGATAGATCGGGACGTGAAGCACCGAATCAACTCAGGGTGGATGAAGTGGCGGCAGGTTACGGGAACGATCTGCGACTCCCGAATGCCCCTCAAATTGAAGGGGAAAATATATAAGAACGTAATACGACCTGTCGTTATGTACGGATCAGAGTGTTGGGCCACAAAAGGGACGGATGAGAAACGATTGCATGCAGCTGAGATGCGAATGTTGAGATGGATGTGTGGTGTAACAAGCATGGAAAAGACTAGGAATGAGTATATTAGAGGAAGTTTGAAAGTGGCACCTATGACGGAAAAATTGCAGAGTAATTGATTATCGTGGTATGGGCATGTAATGCGGAGAGACGAGTGTCATGTTACGAGACGAGTGTTAAGTATGAATGTGGATGACTGTGGTGGGAGAGGCAGACCGAAGAAAAGATGGATGGATTGTGTGAAGGATGATATGTGTAAAAAAAGGAGTGAGTGTTGAAACAACGGCTAAGAGAGATGAATGGAAGAGGATGACATATTGCGCCGACCCCAAATAATGGGAAATGGGCAAGAGAATGATGATGATGATGATGATTTATACTATTATAAAACTGTAACAGAAGTGTGTCTGTACACTGAAGATATTAACTTTTTTTATTTATTTTTTTTGTTTGTTTGTTTGAACGAGCATCATGCAAAAACTGCTGAACCGATTTTGATGAAACTTTTTTTGTTTGATAGCTTATGATCTGACTTAAAATCTGGTATATAATTTGTGCGGACGAAGTCGCGGGTTAACGCTCGTATGTACATAAATTGCTTAACGTCAAGCCAGACCGTTGACAAATTAGTCAAACTAGAATATTCTCGTAGACCGACCGTTCCAACGAGCAGAGTTGTAGTTAATTCCTGTCAGCCTAGATCTGCTTGATAAGGCTTACGCTTTCGTTTATGGCTTTAGGAAACATAGTAACTACATAAATTAGTTATTTACTAGTTAACATAACCGTTAGGTTGGAAATTAACATGAATTTAGCTGCACGCAACGTTGTAAATGTACCTATTAAGTTTTCTAGACTACTACGCGAAAATCTACAAGTTGATATAACTTTTGTAAGCGAATTCGTGAGCGTAGAATCTCCATGTCCCGAAGAGTTTCGAGATACATAAAACAGTTGATTTTGAGAAAACCAGAATAACATAGGATTAGCACTTTACGTTTGAACAGACAAAATTAAGAATAGAGATTAGATCTCTTTAGAGATAAGCTCGCCCTTTGTAATTGTCTATTATGCTGTTTTCATTTATATTTCCGTGTGTACAATAAAGTGTTAAAATAAAAATAAAAATAAAGAATAAAATCTAATAAAAAATGTGTTTAGTGACTTACTGAGTTTTTTCTCGAATATCTTTAATGTGAATAATGTAATAGAACACATTTGTTTATCATTAAATTAGTTACAAATAACAGTTATAAAACAAATGAACATATCCTAAAACAAAAATATAATTAGACTAATAGGAAAGATATAAATATACATAACCCTTAACTTAACCTAAAGAAAACTAAAAAAAAATAAAGAAAACTCAACACATACTTAGATTCGAAATGATGTTTCTCTGTCTGTTTACGATGTTCCTGATCCTGAATCATAGAGAAATGCGTGTAATTTTTTTCCCGATAAAGATTTTTCTTATGTAGATTTATGTCCAAGAGTAAACAGGATTCTAGAGTTATTATTTCCACCCAAGTGTATAATAAAAGCCAAAATAATAATGCCTACTAATTAAAACTTGTATTTCTTATATTACCTATCCTACTTACCTATTAAGCACTATTTCGGGTAAGTAGAAGAATTACATACCTGGTACTTAAGA
This sequence comes from Agonopterix arenella, assembly GCA_927399405.1. Lineage (NCBI taxonomy): Eukaryota > Metazoa > Arthropoda > Insecta > Lepidoptera > Depressariidae > Agonopterix > Agonopterix arenella. The sequence goes on along the minus strand of OV656700.1, from coordinate 1,715,780 downwards.
ATGTTTGTTCTGTGTTCTGAGATTTACAAATAAATAAATAAGAGGAACTGTTTACAACAAACATACGAGTACCTACCAGTTTTCGTGTTAAATTAAAATAAATGTGCTTCATTACCGTGTAAAGAAAAGGGAGTTTTAATAAATTAGGCTTTACGCACGTAAATGGTTACCCAATTAAGGTAAACAATTAGGGTTAAAATCAGGGTAAGGTAATGTTATCAAACATTACTTAGGTAAGAACACCTACGCGGGTCAAAGATATTTGACGCGGGTACCTAGGTAATTATCATAACGTATAGTAGCTGAAGGTTAGGTGAAATCGATAAGCTAAAGGCAAAGTAATATTCGTTAATTTTTTAAAAATATTCCACGTAAGTAATATGGTGGTAAAATTGGCCTACTATCTTTACTATTCTGTAATATTTTGTTTGTAACAGCATTACGTTAAAACTACTGAACCGATTTTGATGAAATTTTTTTGTTTGATAGATTTGACTTAAAATCTAGTAGGTACCTATATAATTTGTGCGGACGAAGTCGCGGGTATACTCTACCTATTACCTACTTACATAATATACAGGGTGTTATAAAAATACAAATAAACATTTAAGGGGGTGGTTAAGACCATCAAACTGAACAACTTTCACTATAGGACCAATATTGAAATCATAAAAAAAAATCTGATGTTCCATCATCATCATCATATCAGCCGATAGACGTCCACTGCTGGACATAGGCCTCCCCCAAAATGAGAAGATTTGCCATAATCGCCATGATGCGATACGTTTGCGATGTTCCATACTAAACTACAGATCTACTCGAGCTAAATGTATGAGACAAAAGATTTTTTTTCGCGATTTCGATGTTGGTCCCATAGTGAAAGTTATTCAATTTGCTGGTCTAAACCACCCCCATAAAAGTATTCTATTTTTATTCTTACTTCTGTAACACCCTGTATTGTTTAAAATGTATTGCATTGTGCTCAGTGTTGCATTTCGTACTATAGTTATAATATTTGTACTATAATTTCATACTGAGTACTATATACTATCGTCTATAAAATATAGGATGGTACACTAAAATACTATAATTTGTCAATACCACCGATATATAATATTTTACCAATTTTTTTTCTTTTTTGTAATGTATCGCGGTCACAGACTTCTCTTTTGTAATACAGAAGTCTGTGATCGCGGTAAAATTCATCGAAGATGCGTTCAAAAGTGAACATTTATGTTCTCTTTTGACACTGACAGCAGGATATATTATTATTTAGGTGCGAGAGAAATGGCAATAGAATGATTGTTTGATCATTTAGGTAGTGTACAATATTATCTCAAATTAACTAATACTATTTTATTGAATTTGAGCCAACCGACGACTAGGTAATTCGTGAAAGAAGTTAAAAAATTTCCTATGCGATTTTTACTCAAAAAAGCTTATTTTGGAAATCGTACTATAATTTTTGTCAAACACTATCCTTTTTATTTCCATAGACTATAATTTTTCGTTAGCCCGAATGCAACACTGAATGTGCTGTTGGTCTTACAAAAAAGTGTAAAAAAAAAATTTGCCATTCGCTGTACAAGAAAGAGTAAATTAATCATTCATACCTAATTATTCTGAAGTTATTTAAATTTTTGCGACATGATACTAAATAAGTTTATACGCTCAGAATTTCAGACGTTTTGATTTCAATTATTTCTAACTTTTTCAGTGGGAGGATTACCCATACTTAGGGTGATTTGCACCACTTTTTAAGTATATGCTGTCTCTCACCTCTCACACTCATACCTACTGATTTACTGATAACAGTGACTGCATCATAAATATTATCATATCTAAACATGCTTTATGCCTGCGTAAGTGTGTGGAAGCCTAAATAGGTAGGTACGTTTTGTAGTATGCCTATGCCACACTAATGTCTAATGCCACTAATTATCACGAATTAGTGTGGCTCAGGCGTAAGAGTAGGAAGGATCCGACTGCAAAGCTACGGAAATACCTCATCTCACTAAACAGGGTAAGTATAACAGAATCATTCGCCAATAGCTTGCGGTTCTATTAGACTAAGAGATAAGTTTACTTTTTGCAACCATCAGCAGCAAGGCTGATGCAGTGTTTATGGGGTGTAGAGCATATCTGTGATGGGGATGAACTAGGTCTGCCTGCATAACTTCAGTCGGTTTAGGAGTTACTGATGTTTAAAGGTCAGTAAAAATTAACGATCAGCTGCAAGGCCGCTCAAAGGTCGGACCTTTGAACGGCTGTATCTCCTAAACGGACTGGCAGTTCATGTCAGTGTTTGTACTGTTCACATAGCTACAGTGCATACTACAATAATATCATACGATCAGTCTTGCAGCTGATCGTTAATATTTTACTGACCTTTAAACATCAGTAACTCCTAAACCGACTGAAGTTATGCAGGCAGACCTAGTCCATCCCCATCACAGAGATGCTCTACACCCCATAAACACTGAATCAGCCTTGCTGCTGATGGTTGCAAAAAGTACACTTATCTCTTAGCCTATATAGACATTTGACTTGGAAATACAGATTAATCTTTCCCCATTTCCTCCTGCACACATCTACAGATAATTAATAGGTGACTTCGTTACACTGGAGGCCAATAAAAGAACACAGCTCCTGTGTGGATCGTTTCCCCTGATGGTTCTTATCTTGTTATGAATTGCGTTCCTGAGATTGGAATGATGGTTTTATTCTCTACGGGTTTTGGGTCAGCGACTTATAAATAGGCTTTGTGGTGTCGAAAGTCAGGTCACGTCTACAAAGTAATTCGTCTCGAGAGTGAAGACGGCTCGATAGTTCATGTCGGTAGTGTACATCTGCTTACTGTGCCAAGGGTCACGGGTTCGAATCCCGTAAGGGGCAAATATTTGTGTGATGAATGAATATGAATGTTTGTTTCCGAGTCATGGATGTTTTGATCTATTCTATATCGTGGTCTTTGTCTAAAGGTTGTATTACATTATAACGGCACGGATTCAGCACGGCTCCAACCCAGCAATTTACTTGTCATTCAAATTAGAGAATTAAAACCAGTGTCGTATAATATATTTCGTAATGTCAATATAAAAAGCCGCCGGCGGGTAGGCAGCGCGCTTACAGCTACCATACGACTCGTCGCGGAGCCTGCGCGCTGTAAGCGAGGAGACCGCACGCTGTAAGCGAGGAGACCGCGTGCGTAAACTCAGACATTATAAAGTCGTGCGAGTCCTAGGCGTGTTCATTCACGAATACGTGTTCGCGGTGATAGCGAGCTGGCACCTCGCGGACGGCGCGCTGCCAACGAGCTGGCACCTCGCGGGCGGCGAGCGGTAGCCGAAATTTTTGGCGGTGCTGTGGTGCAGCTGTGTCGTTGCCGTGCCGCATCCGTGCGGCTATAATGTAATACAACCTTAAGTCATCATTATTCATTAATCATTATACAAGTATTTGCATAGCAAGGCTCACTTTTTGCATTAAATAAAATAAAATAATAAATATCTCGGACATTGTCACACAAATTATCTAGTCACATATTAAAGTACCTGGACTTGTATTATGATGACTAGACAACGATATAGAATACATATATAGATAGATACAAACATCCATGACTCGGGTACAAATATTCATATTCATCATATAAATATTAACCAATTAATAATTAATATTAAGATTGTGGAATGACGTTTCTTATAGTGATAGGCTATATACTTTCGCCCACAGAAACACTGTATAAGTATCTTTATCCCTTAGTCGCCTTATACGACTCCTACGGGAAGAAATGGGGCTGACTCTAAGGCGGAACCACATGGATCCTCCTGAGGTGACAAAGGGTGAGAAGATGAGGTTTTGTGGGTTTTAAATGGTACCCTACATGGGCCCTACAGCTTTGTTGCCATAGCATTATTTTTAATTGAATGGGATTTGGATTAATATAGATAATATCTTTTACTGCAGCACAATTCCTAGTTTCTAGGTCTTAGCACTAACACCAGTCTCCACATAAATGACTGTACCTATAATTTTAAGACCATTTTGTATATTGAAAACTGTGTGGAGAAGAATAAACGTTTAAACGTTTACTATAACATTATACAACGTGTTAATGAATTAATGCAAAACTAGAAAGTAGTTTGTTTAGAATCGAGAGCAGAATCGAATTATCATGGTTTCAAAATGGGAAATTTTTTTCAAAATATTAAATAATTGATTTGTAAAATTTAAAATTTACTGAACCCGATGTCAACCCAACCCACGGGCATCCTAATCCTACTTACTATCAAAACAAGATTATTAAAATGTATCCATGAGTATGTTAGCGCTTTCATTCATTGCTGAAATGATAAAAAATCATTTCTGCCTCAAAACTTAAAATGCGAATAACTTTAAATTTTAACTATCAAAATAATGAAATTATTGTAACATTCTAATTATTTTGTTATAAATCAGTTGGGGTGTATGAGGTTTTGCGTTAATTCATTAACACGTTGTATTATTTTTAATGTAAATAGTAGGAAAGTGTATCATGAAAACTTTGCTAGTTAGATAGTCTATGATTTAAGCGTGGCAAAACTTCTTAGAATAGGTAAGTTTCCTTTGCCTGGCTGATAGAATAAAAAAGCGTTAGCACTATCGTCTGAAGCGCTAAGTTGGAGTCTTGTATCCTGTTGTTCAAGTCAAGTTGTTACGTCTTAGTTGAGCAACGTTTGTTGACACCTTTCTAGATAATAAGTGGTAGTTATTTATGCACGAATAGCTTGCCTTTTAGTGGGTTTCAGTTCTTGTACCAGTTGTTTTGGTTATTTTGAGACATATTTTATTTACGTAGCTACACGATTTATACTGACAAAATTTTGTTTTTTCATACGTCTTCTATTATAAATCAGATGTCTCATCAGATCAGATCAGATCATTTAGATGTCTGAATATAATTACCACTCAAATATAATAAAATAACATCCTACTAATAGCAAAAAGAAAACACCGTTCAAAAATCACCTTAACGTTAAATTAATGTTAAGTAAACTAATTCAGTTATGTCAAATTAATTTAAATACATTTTATTTTTAATATTTTATCCCATCAGCATGGGTAGCATGCCACACACCTTGGCTCTCTTTCTATTTGCGCGTGAACGAACGAGATAAACGACGTGATACCGCCGTATCACGTGTAGCATGCTACGGCTTCTGGTAATACCTACCTACCTAGTCAATTTCTAATTGGAACTAAAAAACTACAGCCTGTCTCCAAAATGTTTTAATCGTTAATTAGTTAACAGCAGACTTTTTAAAAGCAGTCTGCTAAATGGTCCACGATTACAGCGCGCACGGAACGGTTTCAGAATTAACTAACTTGCATTTAAACGTTACTGAACGCAATTAGTTTCAAACTTTTAGTTCTGTTCTGCGACGTTTTAAGAAAAAACTTCCGCTTTTTCTGCTGTTTATTTTGACTGCGGCAACGGCACCATGATTTAATTTAGAGTTTTTTCATAACCTCCGACATCTTATTCCTTCATATTTGTGAGTCTTTTTAAATACATACTAATGTAAATACATTACCTCTGCTGCTTCTCATTTTCCTTACTTTACATAAAAGTTATTTGGTTTTGTAACTTGAAGGATCCGTTTGTAGATAATAAAAGTATGTATGTGTTACAAACCACTTACAATTACAACATGGTGAGGGTAAAAGGTAATTAAAATTAATAGGTAAGCGATTAAGTATGTAACTTCATCCTTCATCATCATCGGCAGACTATAAATTCATGTCTCACAAATACATTTATCTTTACCTTTATCTGTCAGCCCATAAACGTCCCACTGCAGGACACAGACGTACTAGACCGTCAAGAAGTATTGGTGTTAGCGTGTTAGCCCACCATGCGTGCCCAATGTTGATAGGTAGACTTCACATGCGCACCAGAACTTCTTCTTATTGAGGAAACCCTCAAGAAGTTTTCCTTTGCCGTTTAGGAGCAGTCAGTATTACAGCTACGTACATAAGTTAAAAAATTCACAGAAACCTACATTGAAAATGAATCTGCCAAATAAACTGAATTAAATTTTTCTTCGACTTCACAAGCTTTCGTCCATTTCATTATTATGTAACAAAGTACCAATCAATTAAATCCTCTTGCACAATAACGAGTGAACTAATTGCAGTTAATCAGATAAAGTGCCAAGCAATTATTGACAATGATTTGCGACATTACAAAAGCTTTTCATCAATTCACTTCCATTCCTCTTGCTTGTAGATTAAATCGAATGACATAAATACTTAATTTGATTTACACTGAATAGCCGAGCGACTAGACCACCTAATTCCTTTCCGTGGATATCATACGAGGTGACTAAGAGATTGGTAATTTGCTTATGCTGTGTTTTTGTGGATGAAAATTACTTGACACGTCATAATATCCATGTTATAAACCTTCATAAATTCATAGATTCTTTATAGTATACAAAAACATAATTATATACCTTGATTGGACGTTTTTGACCACCCGGAAAAGGATTATGGTCCTGAGTATGCTGACAATTTTCGGATACATTTGAGTTGAGTATGATTGAAGTTTTGTATGGAACAGCAGATTTCTTTTTTGCCATTTCGACGTTAGTCCCACAGAGACACTTGTTCAGGTTTATGGTCTATAATCATCCTAGTTCCTATTCCCAATTATGTTATCTAAATATCTCGTGCGTGAGCAAAAGAACATGTATTATGTCAATAACATAATAATATCTCTAAGCTTCATATTGATTGATGTTTGTATGGAACGGAAGTAAAACGATCCCATCTCCTTTTCCCTTTGATAATAAAGTAGGTAGTTTGTTTTAACTTAGAATATATTAAACTACTCGTTCCCTTGGTCCGTGTTTACAAGACCAAGGGGTGACGAAGTTTAGCGAACAATCCACAAGAAGGACGCTTTGTGAATAATAATCGATTGTCAGCGCCGGGAGACGAGGCAAATAGGTTCATTGACAGCTAATATTGTGATATCCACGGGCGAGGCACATTGCTCGCAGAACCGATGGCCGATGGTACCGAAAAGTTCTCGAGTGGCGATGGCGACCGCGTACCGGAAAGCGCAGCGTGGGTAGGCCCCCCACACGGTGGACCGACGATCTGGTGGAGACGGCTGGAACCCGTTGGATGAGGGCAGCGCAGGACCGGTGGTTATGGCGATCCTTGGGGGAGGCCTGTTTCCAGGACGCGTCCATCGGCTGGAATGATGATGATGATGATTGTGATACCCGTGTTATCCATCGATATGCTTTTTCTTCTTCCTGTTTTATCATCATCAGCTTATACAGGGTGTAAAAAATCACCCTAGTAATGAATAACTTTCTACTATGGTGGAGTAATGGAGTCGACATAGAGAAAAAATTAAAAATATCTGCCATGCTATGTTATCTTAGTACAAGCTAAGTGGAATGCTGATTTTCCATAGACAGCTTCCGCCATCTATCGGTTATGTTTCAAAGCACTATGTGTTGAACTAGGGTTCATATCGGAGTAACAGCGCACTACACCTCACGCCCTGCGCTGTATTAGTGAGAGATTTCGCCTATATCAATCACTGTCGTGTTGGTCCAGCGGTCGAGGCAACCGGCTTACGATCCGGGTAGCTAAGGTTTGATCCTCGTGTCGGCCGATCGTCTTTTTCAATTTATTTCATAATGTGGCACCGCTGTGGTAGTGCTAATAAGCAGCAACGCAATTAGGACGTCCTAAAATTCAAGGCGAGTTACCTATCTATATCCAATATACATATTAATCTATGATATCTGCTGTTCCATCCATACATTTGAATAGAGTCTGACCATACATCAGTAACAGCGCACTACACCTCACGCCCTGCGCTGTATTAGTGAGAGATTTCGCCTATATCAATCACTGTCGTGTTGGTCCAGCGGTCGAGACAACCGGCTTACGATCCGAGTAGCTAAGGTTCGATCCTCGTGTCGGCCGATCGTCTTTTTCAATTTATTTATTAATGTGGCGCCCCCTAGTGCTAATAAGCAGCAACGCAATTAGGACGTCCTAAAATTCAAGGCGAGTTACCTATCTATATCCAATATACATATTAATCTATGATCTCTGCTGTTCCATCCATACATTTGAATAGAGTCTGACCATACATCTGACTATCAATTTGTCTTCGTCACAAAACTGTTATTTAGCTGTAAGTTCTCCAAAAAGTAAATAAATAAATAAATGTGTTTTTTTCTGGATTTTCATAATGAAAGTTCAGTTGGATGGTAAAACTAAACTTAATAGCCCCTTTACATATTACTCTATAATCCTATGTTCAAGATGGCCAAATTTTCACTGTAACTGTAAACTCGTTAATCCAAATTCATATAAAGCCAGAAAAACTTATTTATCTTTCTCTATTAGTAATGCAATATTTAACTGCCAAGTTATTTACTTAGCTGAAACTGTTTACGTCTAACTATAACTGTAATGTCTTAAGTCTAATCTAAATTTATATAAAGTCATAAAACTGATGTTATTTTTTATCGATTATGCTACAATTTGGTTGGCAACACTTTCACTTTCCAAAATTGTTTAACTATATCTAACTGTAAATCCTTAACTAAAATCAAACTTATGTTAAGCCAAACACCTACGTATTTTTATAAAAACTGTAAAAATAATTTTTGGGACCTCCAAGTCTGGTATCTGTTCACTAGTTTTAGATTTATTGTTATTATTAAGACTGTTTGTCTCCAAAATTGAAAAAAAAAATAAAAAAAAATACTAGGGTGTTTCTGTATAGTAGGTAGGTACGGACGGTTGGACATCTTACTGCTCTACTAGAGAGAAATGTACTACTAGAGGAAAACAGCATCGTAGAGTCATAGCGTAATAAATTCTTTGGTAGAGTCTTCCATCATTATCAAACGTAATGTCATACTATTGATTGATGAGGTCGATTGATTGCTATCCTTAGCTGACATTCGGAATTATTGCGTAAATTCTGTCCCTTCAGTGAATCAATTACGACGAAAATGGTTTGGCCAATTGTGTTGGAGAAGTGGATGGATTCCATTATAAAACACGTTTTCGGTCGTTTGTTTACCAAAAGATCATCAAGTAGGTACTTAAAGAATTTGCGTGGGCGGTTGGGCGGAAAAAGGAGATTCTGCAATGTCGATATTTTGTGAACTGGGACATTATGCGAAAAAGAGATTATAAGGTTGAAATAAGTATTTGTTAGGAATCTGTCGGGTGTCTGAGTTTTGAAACATTGCTGGTAGTCTGTTCAGTGGTTTATGATAATATGATAACAAAAGTAAAAACTGGGCTGACGTAACCTCAGGGTTAAAAGCTCCAAAAAAAAAAAAAAAAAATTAAAAAAAAAAGTAAACACTGTCTAATATACTTGTACTTGTACTTAAGGGTTTCCCTGACCGAACGACCTTGACTATTTCAGAGCCGCCTCACCCGTTAAACTACATTAGTTAACTACTACGTTACTAAACTACGTTAGTAGGTATACTTAACTATTTTTGACTGGCTTGTCCTTCATTATGTCACTGTGGTGCCTTCTAATCCAAGGAAATCAAAATCAAAAATCATAATTTAAAAATTATCGAATTAACTCATTAATATTACTTACAATACTTCACAGCAATTTTGGACCTTAATATTCTCTACACAATGGTGTGTGTCGCATGTAAAAGTGACTTCAACTTATACGCATAATACAGATTTTTTCCAATATTTAGGCTTTCAATTGAACACAGGTTTCATATGTATTTTATAGAAAAATAAAAAATATACTTCTATAACGTCACGCCTCTTTCCCAGTGGGGTAGGCAGAGACCAGGGCGCGCCACTTACTACGATCCTTACATACTTCTTTTGCCTCATGCACATCCATACATCTCTTCATACATGCCCGTCGGTTTCGAGTACTCCGCACCTCCCCTTTTTTTAGGACGCAACTGATTTAATCAGCATACGTCCTACGAGGGCGCCCTCTGCCGACGCTTTCACTCACATTATCAACATATATCTCTTTCGTACATCTGCTATCACTCATCCTCTCCACATGACCAAACCAACGAAGCATACCTATCTATATACTTCATAGCAAATAAAGCCGAGACGTTGAAGATCATTGCTATATTTTTCATTAATTTTTATGTGTTTCAAATAACGAGAAGATAGCATCTAAAAACTAGCAAAATATGGCCCGGCCCTGCGTTTACCTATGGGGAGACTCATGGGGACATATGGGGATACCCACTAAATACCTAACTTCTGTATACCCAGGATAAACAGCGGGGACATTCAAAACACTGGCCAATGATGTCCGGCGAGCGAGTGCGGGATTACATGAGTTTCCCCTGATTAGCTTTATTGACCGTGTGTGTACATAGGAAGGTAACAACCATAAACTTAATATTACTACCGTGTAGTGTAGCAACATGAACTTTCTCGTAATGCCGTAAAACTTGGCCAGGAGTTTGGCTTAAACTACCATCTACCTAAAAGCTTGCTTTATATAAGGTCTAACAAAATTAGGTGAAACTATTTTAAGGGGGAGATCAGAACATCAAACTGAACCACTTTCTCTATGGGACCAATATCGAAATCGCGAAAAAAAATCTGCTGTTCCATACAAACCTACTCGACCTAAATGTATGGGACAGCAGATTTTTTTTCGCGGTTTCAATATTGGTCCCATAGAGAAAGTTCTTCAGTTTGATGGTCTGATCATCCCCTTAAAATAGTTTCACCTAATTTTGTTAGACCTTATATACCTAGGTTCATTTTCAGCACATAAAGGGGTTTAGAATAAATGGGTGTATCAACAACCATTGATGTAAGTACCTAAGTCCTAACTATTATAATTTATAAATTACAAGTAGAACGCGCAGTCATTATAAAAGTTAGTCCTATTTCTCTTTGTAGGAGCACTATATCTGTCCGTTCAACTCCTTTATTAAAACACAAAAGCCAGGAAATGTGACAGTCTCCCAAAGATTTGCGGTCTGTCCCATGTTCCTTCAACTTGTCAAATGGAAATGCTGTCAGAGACAGCGTTGTACGAAACGATATTGAATTCCTGGAATGCCACAACGGAATTAATAAGCAGCTCCGTTTCTGTATCCCTAGAAACTGATTTTCATGCATTCGCTTCATCATTTTCTTGTTTACAGACTTAGATATAGTATATTTTGATTGAGCCTCACGCTTCTAACTAAAATAAACGGACGAACTTTCTTATGTTGGTGTGCGTAACAGCGTCATGCAACTTATTTCTGACGCTACGGGAAAGGTTTTTTCAGCCAAAGGTTGGCTAATATTTTTTTGACTCGTTCGCAGTTTTGACTGTCCATCTAGACATATCCAACTTCATCTTAGTTTACATCATTTAAAATTTGAGCTTGTTCCGTTTAATATATCTTCAATACGAGTTTTACGGGAGGTCATTGATTAAATTCCTCAATAATTAATGTGAAATTTACAAAAAAGGCTCGGCTACTGGACACTGTATGGGTGCCTGTGCTTTGTCTTATTAACTCATGTGAATGAACAAATAAGTACCATGGCCAAGGCCGGACACCATTGATTATTGAGGATTTTTTTGTCTTATTATTAATACGACAACAACATTTTACCATAAAATCTTTTTAAATTCTAATGAAATTGAATCTGTTCTTTGTCTTTATTATTAATCATTCAGTTCATTACTTAATTACAAATATTGCAATTTGCAATGGAAATTAAACAAAACAGAACTTCTTCACTGATTATAATTAGATAATCTTTAAAGTATAATTGAAACAAAAATGATTGATATGTATGTTTGCACGATACCTGCTTCAAAAGTTAAATTTCCTTCATAATGGAGTAGACTGGTCAAATGTAAAAGCCTAACAAAAGCCGGATAGGCCGGGCACCGTCTAATTTGGCCGGACACACATCCAAAAATCTTAACTCAGCGTCCGGCTTTACCGGACGCCTGGCAACGCTAGACTCAGTTACTCTCCTATACTAATTTTCCATGAATTATCGGGTACATTAATAGTCAGATTTCACCAATTTACCTGTCATATACATAAGTATGAGTATATTAAAGCCAGAGGCTTCAATACCTGTGGGTAACAGTATTGAGCAGTGCATTAATCACAGGGATTGATTGATGCCCTGCGGTGAGCGGTTGACGTGCCGACGCGACGCGACGCGTTCGAAAAATGGACGTACGAAGTACGACTATTTTAATTTAGAAACGGTTGATTTTTGAATAATTAAGAGTGACGTGTGCCTGTGAATATCGTTAATGCAGAGTCAGTACCTGACTAACATTTCGTTATGTAGCTTTTTTATATCGACTTTTCAGTTTGAGTTGCTCTGGAGTGCGATTTTTGAATCTCTTACGTTGAACTCAGCAGTTGAAAATGTATGGAGATACGCATCTTTCTAATGCTGATTTGACTTTCAAAAATTGCACTCTTGGAGTATGATTTTTGAAAGTCAAATCAGCAGTAGAAAGATGCATATCTCCATAGTAATTTTGACATTTTTCAACTGCTGAGTTCAGCGAATGAGATTCAAAAATCGCACTCCTGGCGATGTGACTTGTGATTCCATAAGAGTTAAACTCGAGTAATATCTCGAATTTCATACGTTTATATTAATTAATCTATTTTAATAGAAGGACGTTGTACTCTGTTCTACTATTGAAGTGTGGATATTCTGCAAATACGCAAGTTAGGTTAGGAATTAGGATATACAACGATATTCAATGATTTTATTCAGTATAGAGTTAACCCGCGACTTTGTCCGCACAAATTATATACCAGATTTTAAGTCAGATTATTAGCTATCAAACAAAAAAAGTTTCATCAAAATCGGTTCTGTAGTTTTTGCGTGATACTCGTTCCAACAAACAAACAAACACACAAACAAACAGACAGACAAAAAAATCAAAAAATTGGTGATATGGAACAGGGACACCTATAGATCATATCGTAACTATTTTTCAATGTACAGACAAACTTTCTGCTACAGTTTTATAATAGTTAAGATTAGATTTTCTGTTCTGAGCCCGATAGGATACGGTCTCGACTTTTGTTTATGTATGTATTACCTATACCTAATGTTATAGTAAGTAGGTACCTATGTAATGTTTGGCAACCTTGAGCACGGCTCTTACGCCCGGTCGTCGGAACCCGGCGATTTGCGGCCTGGCCGGAACTGACCAATCGCCTGCCTTGTTCGAAGGCAGACCTGTTCGATTCGAGTGCATCTAGATTTTAGATATGATAGCTGTTTTTAGAGTTAAGTTGTAAGCTGAATATTTTACGCTCTAGAGCAGTTTAGGAACTTTAATGAAATTAAGGTTAGGAATGAAATGAACAAAGTCGTCATCAGCCTATACAGGGTCCTTCTTGATATGCTGACACTTTTTTAAAGGGATGATCAGACTACCAAAGTGAACAACTTTCTCAAAGGGACCAACATCGAAATCGCGAAAAAAAACCAGCTGTTCCATTCAAAACTGTAAACCTACTTGTGCCGAATGTATGGGACAGCTGTTTATTTTATTTCATTCCGTCCCATAGATAAAGTTATTCAGTTTGATGGTCTGATCATCCCCTTAAAAAATTGTCAGCATATTAAGAAGGACCCTGTATACGTCCTACTGCAGGGCACATGCCTACCCTAAAGGAGGGTATATGGGCGTTAGTCTACTACCCGTGCCCAATGCGGACTGGCAGACTTATAATGCATCAGAATGTCTTCATCAGCGAAACAGGGTGTCTTGTATTGTATTCTATGTATGATCTATTAAGCTCACTTTTAGCACAACATCTACAGGGTGAAATAGATATCATTAGCATCCTTTTAAACTAAGAGTCTGCCCAACAAACTGAACAACTTTTACTATGGGAGCAAACCGATCGGAGCAAAAAGAAAATCTGCTGTTGCATAAATTTGAGTTGAGTACGCACTGCAGTTTAGTATGGAAAGCAGATTTTTTTTTTGCTCCGATCAGTTTCCTCCCATATTAAAAGTTGTTCAGTTTGATGGGTAGACTCTTAGTTTAAAAGGATGCTAATGATATCAATTTCACCCTGTATGGTTCTAGGGTTTCAAAATCGAATAGGTACGTACGTTATTACTAGTAGAATAATGCAAAAGCAACCTTATCATTAAGTTGCCTGATACGCGGCCCCCACTAGATGAAATGGTGTGAACTATAAAATTAATTCAACGTAATTAAACCACCAAAGGCACTTTAGCTGTGAATGAAACTACTTTTTCAGCCATACATCAATATAGCTACCTATATTGATGTATGGCTGAAAAAGTAGTTTGTTTAGTAGGTGGTTTAATTACGTTGAATTTATTTTATTTTACGCGTGTTATATAAAACATTTTTATGTAGCAATAAATAACGGCCCGTAACATCGGCAATCAATCGGCCGTTTCACACGGGTGGGCTCCAGTGTTGCTATCAATCAATTCCTATCGGCACTTTCACACGAACCGAAAATTTGGTCGAAGCTTTTATGCGGTCTTGTTGGCAGTCTGTCTAGTGGATACTACAGCTTGACTGGGTTTTAAAAACTGGCATTTCATTTCAACTAACAATTTAACAACAAATTCAGATTTCGTTTTTAGCATTTATTTGTGTAAAATTAAATAAATATAAATAATAAATATCTTGGACATTGTCACACAAATTATCTAGTCACATTTAAAGTACCTGGACTTGTATTATGATGACTAGACAACGATATAGAATACATAATTATATAGATACAAACATCCATGACTCGGGTACAAATATTCATATTCATCATATAAATATTTGTCCTTTACGGGATTCGAACCCGCGACCCTCGGCACAGCAGGCAGGTTCACTACAGACTGTGCTACCGGGCCGTCGAATTAGAACTAATCATATACTTACTTACCTACTCTACTTCTAGTGTTCTAGTCTTCTACCCTTATGCAAATTGTTTTTGCGAATTTCTTATTTATGTTACTTTCATGAGAAGGCCAAAGTTGTTTGAATTCAACTTTTTTGTTGCGCCATGATCCATATATTGTACAATTACATACCTTCCTACGAGTACCTATATCCTATAATTGTTTTTACTACCTACTTACTTATTCCTCATTTACATCAACTTACACTAGTAGTACTTACACAAAGTTTACGTTTATTTTCTCTCCGAGTTTTAGCTACAATTATTCAATTTTATTTATGATCTGTAAGAGAAGAAATGGATCGTGATTTCTTTACTATTTTTAGTTTCCTTTTATATCGGAGATTTTAGATCTTTGGAGACGTTTCTTTCCAGGAAGGTTCGGTATAAATTCTTGGAAATAATTCGCTCTTGGCGTCTAAGGATACAATATTTGGTTTCGGAACGAAAATCGAGTAGCCTTCCTTTCTGTTCTTAACCTTAAAGGACAGTGGGCAAGAGTGGTTCAAGAGCCCCCCATCAGTGGCATACTACGTTTGAGAGGGGATTTAATATAGAACATTTTTTTATATGCGGCATGGGACCAATATCTTTTCGAGAGAAAAAGCAGGGTATTTTGTTTACCGGCTTTTCATACAAATGTTGGCATTTCACCGCTTTTTTATCTGCTGCTTGAATTTCTTGTTTCATATGTATAGTATTGTTGTATGTAAGTATAGTATGTACAGGTTTTTTATTATTATTGATGCAAAAGAATCTTTAACCCTTAGCATCTCGTAAACTCAAAACGAGAAAATCGTTATTCCAAATGTTATTCCATCCTAAATTTGCCATTATAGTACACGTGAGCCTTCTTACTGTTGCATACTTAATAATACCTTTTAGTGGTTGTAGCTAAGTGTCTGATCGAAGACGAATGCCTGGTAGAAGAACGTCCTGGCTTAAAAACCAGTGTGAATGGTTCGATGTGGACACAACCTCATTGTTCAGGGCTGCGGTCTCCAGGGTCCGAATAGCCCTATTGATAGCCAACCTCCGATAGGAGATGGCACCACAAGAAAAAGAAGAAGTCTGATCCTCCTGAAACAGATTACACCTTTCGGGCCATAATGTCAAAATGATTTCTTCCTAAAACTACCACGTAAAAAAAAAAGATACTGGGTATCTTTTTTTTATCGAAAATATTTTGATGCCCTTTGCACACTATGTAAGTTAGGGTATCCTTTAACTATTCCTACATGTGCCATAGCTGGGGGCTTTTGGACCAGTGGCCATACATTTTTGCCCAGTGTCCTTTGTCATTCAAAATGATTAAGGTACACTTCCCACGTACCTATTAAAAGAAAGTGTTTATTTGTTATGGCATAACAAACTCGAGCCTTTGCGCAATTTTTTATAACAATAGAAAAAAAACAAAACGTAACACGTTACGGGTCAGTTGACAATGTAAATGACTGGGAAACACGTTGTTAAGAAGACAAATTGCTCGCCTATTTTAAAACTTACTCTTTCGAAATAAAGACACAATTTTTATGACAACGCAATGTTAGGATTGCATTTGAATACAGTGCGATTTGAAAGTAATTTTATGTTTTGCCTTCAGCTGGTTACCTAGTTGTTATTTGAGTAATCGGTTTAGTTTAGACGTGGGAATGAACTTCGCGTAAATTTATTTTACAATAATAAAATGAAGAGGAGTTTGTATTAAATTAATTCATAGTGGAAGCATGTGGAAGCAAAACAAGCGCAAAGTTTGAGAGTTCCAAAAACGAAATTGCTTCTATTTTTCCTAAAGATAACTTTAACATAGAATAACTTTACTGGCCAGATGACAACTTTTTTGAGTGAATGGTAGTTTTCGCGATAGAACTGGAACTGGACAATTTGCGAAATAGTCAAGGTGTGAACTGGACATTTTGCGAAACAGTCACGGTGTGAACTGGACATTTTGCGATGCGATAATTTTTTTATCAACCTTTACCAACGCCGTTTGCGTAAGGTCCGCCACATACATCCGGAATAAACCTGATTCGGAATTAGATTCCGTATGGAGTGCTGCAGCTTTCAGATACTTTTTCACTAGATCTAGTGATTTTTTGATGTCTAAGGTCCGCCACATACATCCGGAATAAACCTGATTCGGAATTAGATTCCGTATGGGGCGTTGCCGCTTTCAGAGACTTTTTCACTAGATCTAGTAATTTTTTGATGTCTAAGGTCCGCCACATACATCCGGAATAAACCTGATTCGGAATTAGATTCCGTATGGGGCGTTGCCGCTTTCAGAGACTTTTTCACTAGATCTAGTAATTTTTTGATGTCTAAGGTCCGCCACATACATCCGGAATAAACCTGATTCGGAATTAGATTCCGTATGGGGTGTTGCCGCTTTCAGAGACTTTTTCACTAGATCTAGTAATTTTTTGATGTATTAGGTGGCATATTTTAAAGTGATTTTTGAGCGTAGACGTTGATGGAACGACACCGTATCGTGACGGTGCAGTTGCGACGTCGTTGCGGCATAGTTGCGAAATCGCCTACGCCCAAAAACAGCTTTTGTGATAATGGTTCATGCCATTTTGTATGCAGATTATGTCTAATGTTAAAACTATCGACAGTCTTTTGATATAGTTGCATTAATATTGTAATACACTTTACAAACCATCTTCGTGACATTCGTAACGTCCTGACCTCATCACATGATAGTAATTATCATGTACAGAAATTGTTTGTTTCTTTTTAATAGTGATGTGCCGATTCGATTATTCTGCTGATCGATAAATCGATTATGAAAATAATTGTAATCGATCATTAATCGATTGTTAATCGATTTCACCCGGTTATTTAACTAGGATTAAAAAATAGTCAAAATGTATTGAAAATCTATGTATCATCATCTCATGAAAGTCTCAGGTCTAGGCTTCCTGAATAAAAGTTTGAAATAAAAAAAGATAATTTAGTACTTTCACGATATTTTTTGTAGGTACAATGAAATAAAATTCGGGAGTTCCCCTATAAGGTTACACACACAGCTTAACAACTTACAATTTAAAATAGACCTAGAGACTGATGGTTTTATAAAAATAGATTGTAATCGATGGATTAGAAATGGTAATCGATTGCAACCATTCTAATCGATTAATCGATTTTAATAATCGATTAGGCACATCACTACTTTTTAATACATACCTAAAAATACAATTGTCATTAATTTGGAATTTCATTCATTTTGATTTTAGACATTTTTTAAACAGCACTCCTAAGTAATTTGACGACAACACTGAATCCTGAATCAGGATTCCGGATCGCAATTCCGTATGTATGTGGCGGACCTAAAACGTATTCCAAACAGATAGTTTTGGCCCAATCTTAGTGTAATAAAAATTCTTAAGGTACCGTGAATCCTTAGTAGTAGATCCCACGGATCATAATGAATTCAGGATATTTTTTACTGCCTCTATGTGACGCGAATTCCGAAGTCATCCCTACACAACCCTTACGTTCCGTTTCACGAATACGATATTGCATTCGTTTATTTTTTTCTTCCAATATTTTTCGCTGAGTTCGATGAAACGGATTGTTTTGTGTGTATTCAAATAGAGGGGTGCGTCGTATTCCTTTTTGATACGAATGTTTTGTGACTGTGGTATTATTTTCTTAAAGGATTTTTCTGTTTCTCAGAAATACTATGTTTTAAAAGCTGAAAGGATTACATTAAGTATTCCTTTTTGTTTTTATTTCATTCGTCTTTGATTAACATCTTGAAAATCGTACAGTTTTAGCAACTTTAACCTAAACCTAGTTTTAGAATAAAATGACGTGTCAACTTGTCAAGTGATGAATCGATGATAGATTACCTAGGCCTTCACCCACGAAAACATCCATTAGGTACCAAGGTATTCGCCTCATGTGACTACCAAATCAAAACGCCAGAAACAGTAAAAATGGCGCAACAAAAGGCGTTCCGAATTTCAGAAATTATTTCTTTCACAGTATCTTACGTTACGATACTATAATTTAAATTTAGAACACGCACACGTGCAACCTTTTTACTTTCACACGCATAGTTGGCTACAGTGTGAAGTAAGTCATTAAAGCTAGTCGAATCAGTGGAATTTGCGCCTTATGGAAAATATTGTATGGTTTTAATTTGATTGGGTGTGTATTGACATAGAGGGTAACCCCATACGTTGGGAGGAAGCTGTAACGGATATAAGGCATTTTTATGTACGTTTCATTACGCAGTCTTGTTTCTTTATTTGAGAAAAGGGATCGGTTTCATGAGATCCGGGGTTAAATTTAACTTTGATAATGCCGCTCCCATCTAGCACACATACATTAAATCAGGCTTTTGTATGATTAAAAATGCATCGCCGTTTGGTGCACCTACCGAATATGGAATCAAAATCAATACTTATAGATATACCTACAGGTGTTAAATCTGTAACGCATTTAATACACTCTGTATAGTGGTTTTCTCCGTAGGTAATTGAGTTTAAATAGCTATTTGCACCTACCGAATATAGAATCAAAATCAATACTTATAGGTACCTACAGGGTGTAAACTTAAATGCGTCACATACTTACATCATCAGACAGATACAGATCAACAAACTGAACAATTTTCACCAAACCAACTACCAATACCAACCAAAATTTAAATAGGTAGTGAAAGAAACTGTTGTGAACGTTTTTACGGAATAGCCATTGAAATTTCAGTCAATCAATCAATTAAATACCTAGGTACTTTATTGCACGCCAAAACAAAACATACATTTTAATTTAAAAACAGTTTCAAGCCGCCTTATTTGTACGGCGGTCTTATCGCTAAAAAACGATTTCTTCCAAACACCCTTAGGGTAAAAGAATTGACAAATGAAAACAGGTACCAAGGCTATGTAGAACAAAAGAAAAACATTTTTATGAAACATAATTTTTTTTTTCAGTTCTTCAGTTTGGTTGTCTGAACTGAAAGCATCCCCTAAAATCTGTAACGCATTTAATACATCTGTATAGTAGTTTTTCCCTATAGGTAATTGAGTTCAAATAGCGATTTGCTGTCGAATGTGACACCATGCAAAACATGCCTAACTCAATTTCACCCCTATATTGTCGACTAAAATAGCGCATCAATCGATCGTTTCAACCGCCTCTCTATCCTATCAATTTTTCACAAGACTGGCTTGGGTAACGATCCTAAAATTATACGGCCACCTTTTTGTGTAAAATCGTTACTAATTTTGTTTAATAACTGTTCGTTTCGTTTCGTTTTCAGGTAATTTGCTTCGAATTTTAAAAGAAATGGGAGTATTCTAGCTGGTTTTCAACGGAATACGAAATAGGTAAATTTTTAATCTGTAGGTATTTTCTTTATTTTTTACGTTTGTAATTTTGTATTTTCAGCACCATTTGACTCAATCAGAAACTGATGATAAGTTAGGTAATAACTAGGGTCATAATAGTTATATGATAATAACTAGATGAAAGGACTTATGAATGTGGAGGAAGCTAGAGAGGTATGTCAGGATCGTAGCAGGTGGCGTTCCGTTGTCTCTGCCTACCCCAGTGGGAGACAGGCGTGAGAATATGTATGTATGTACTAGATGTAACCAAAAGACAAGTATTGAAAAACAAAAACGGGTGAATCGAACTCTCAAACTCTAACTCAAAATCATTTATAAAATACTAGAGTTAACCCGCGACTTTGTCCGCACAAATTATATACCAGATTTTAAATCAGATCATTAGCTATCAAACAAAAAAAGTTTCATCAAAATCAGTTCAGCAGTTTTTGCGTGATACTCGTTCAAACAAACAAACAAATTGACAGACAAAAATCCAAAAATTGGTTATATGGAATCAGGGACACCTAAAAACCATATCGTAATTTTTTTTTGTTAATATCTTCAATGTACAGACAAACTTTCTGCTACAGTTTTATAATAGTTTAGATAGTAGAGCCCACTTATTAAACTACAAATATTTTTTTTAAGCTACCACCGCGTCGGAACGTGTTGTCACTGTAGAGAAGATGCGGTCAGAAATTCTACAACATATCATGACTTATTAACTATTACAATTCTAAATTCTTATAAGCTAATCGCTTTTTGGTTTAAGTATGCTGTAACAGGGCGTTTCGAAATAAAACATTTAGAATATCCAACATTTCATTAGACGTGTCCGAACTCCAGCAGCGAGCGACAGACAGTCAACGACCCTATCGCCACTTTTGACACAATACATGCCACGAAATTAAATCATCAACATAATCCTAACATCGTTCACTGTTGTAGGGCTAGCATGTTACGCACGACAAAACGAGATCACGCTCGCTTTTGTATACGCAAAGTAACAAAGACAGAGATACACATCTTGAAAATCAAAATCAATCAATCTAACGAATCAAAGCGCAGGCTTCAAAACTCTATCCTCGGCCTTCCTCTTCCAGTCCCTCCTCGTTACCTTTCTCAGCCAAAAAACAGCTGCTTTTCTTCTTAGTTACTTCGAAAGATAAATCTTAATTAAAGACATTTTTATAATCACCATTTTAAAGTCATTAACTAAGTTGTGAGCAATTAGCGAGTTTATACCATGTCTTTATAAACCAACTGCCCGTTAAGTTTAGTGCCAGTTTCCAGTTTCAACTGAAAGCTGAGCTGAGAAAGGAATTTTCTACACTGATGTTTAGAGTCAAAAGCTTCCCAGTTCTTTAGTAGGGCCTGAGTTATACGCAGAAGAAGTTTAACTTCGAAACTCAATGGAAGATTTTAATAATCTCGCGTTTTATCACGGAATATATATTTAAGAGTACAACTTTTATCGTCTCGGTCGTATTCGTATACTTACAAACAGACGTGAAATCGTTTTAAAAACTTCGCTCTGTTACGATTATGATTTATGACAAATAAAAAAAATTTAAACAACAAATAAAAATAATTTATTTAACTTAATAGTTTAACATTTTAAATTCGAGGTCTTCCCTTAGAGCAATTAAAAAATGCTCATATTGGGAATTAATCGCAGCTTCCTTAATTAATTGTAATTCTTAGATTGAGACATGCCAAAAATGTTTAACTAAAGTAAGTATAAAAAATTAATTAACTAAAAGATATTGAAATAAAAATGAAAATATGCGTGTGAGTGAGCATGTGTGCCCGCGGGACGGCGGGAGTGTGTGTGTTTGTGTTGTGTATGGGGTGTGTGTGTGTTTGTGAGTGTGTAAGTGTTAGTGTATGTGTAAAATACCTAATAGAATTTTAAAAATAAAATCAATGTAGGTACTGTCGTTTTATGTGCGTCTTGGATCTTGTTGCAACTGTCAGTTGATAACCACAGATCACTATTATATGTAGTTGATAACTTCCGTGCGTTCAGATGTTTTTGCAATACTTAAAATAGGTCATTCATAGTAAAAATAGTACAATAGGTTTAAATTCTTCTTTTTGTTTTTGTATTGACGAAGAGTCCTCAACCCTGCCAATAAAAAGGAAGTATTTTTTACAAATGTACCCTTATGTACCTTAACTTTAATCTCAATGTCAGCATCATCGATATACTTTTAATAAAAAGCTGCGTGGTCGTCTAATGCGTGCGTCGATTTTCTACTTCAAGTTATATGCCAGCCTTCCTTACGGAAGTATCGTAAGTATCATCATAGGCCTTTTCATCTATACCAGATGATTTAAGGGAGAAACTCGTTCGATCGGTCCCGATCCTGTGCCTAAAAGCAACAATACTTAAAGAGGATCGTATTAAAATACTCCCAAGTAAATGGTCGGACTCCTAATAGAAACAAGAAAACTTATTTAAGTCGAAAGATTTAACGATTGGTAAAGTTTTTACGCGCGCATCCCGAAGTCCTCTAAAAACTTTACCCGGCTTTGATAAAGGAGTGTTAAAATTTTAATCTCTTTAAAAATAGAATGGACAAGATGGACGTCCATTTCTATCCATATAAATAAAGCAGTGTTTTTACATCTTAGTCCAACAGGAAAAGATAAGCATAAACCTAGGCATAGACATACGCTCACAACTATAATCCTCGAGTAGATATCCTTTCCTACTCCTACATAATCTCTACTATTCTACCATATCCTGCTAATATTGTAGTGCTGACGTTGTCCTGTCTAAAAACTTTACTCGGACTAAAACGAACATTTCATCATCATCATTGTCTTGCCCATTTCCCATTATTTGGGGTCGGCGCAATATGTCATCCTCTTCCATTCATCTCTCTTAGCCGTCGTTTCAACACTCACTCCTTTTTTACACATATCATCCTTCACACAATCCATCCATCTTTTCTTCGGCCTCCCTCTCCTACTACAGCCATCCACATTCATACTTAACACTCGTCTCGTAACATGACACTCTTCTCTCCGCATTACATGCCCATACCACGATAATCTATTACCCTGCAATTTTTCCGTTATAGGTGCTACTTTCAAACTTCCTCTAATATACTCATTCCTAATCTTGTCCATTCTAGTTACACCACACATCCATCTCAACATTCTCATCTCAGCTGCATGCAATCGTTTCTCATCCGTCCCTTTTGTGGCCCAACACTCTGATCCGTACATAACGACAGGTCGTATTACGGTCTTATATATTTTCCCCTTCAATTTGAGGGGGATTCGGGAGTCGCAGATCGTTCCTGTAACCTGCCGCCACTTCATCCACCCTGAGTTGATTCGGTGCTTCACGTCCCGGTCTATCTCTCCATCTTTTTGTATTAGTGACCCGAGGTACCGGAAGTCGGAGCAGACTGGCAAAGGCACGCCATCAAGGGCAATAGGCATGCAACTGGAGAGACCGCCGAAATCGCAGAACAAACGTTCCGTTTTAGTTCTGCTAATTTTCATGCCAACACTCTCCAATTTTTGCTGCCATTGTGCCAATCTGCTCTGGACCTCGAGTTCATCTTCACCGACAAGAACAATGTCGTCGGCAAACAGCATGCACCAGGGTGCCTCTTCCTGTATGTCCGATGTTAAAGCATCCATAATCAACAGGAAGAGGTAAGGGCTTAAAGCCGACCCTTGGTGCAAACCTACAGCCACATTGAATTTATCGGTGGTACCAGCAGATGATCGGACGCATGTACTGGATCGGCTGTACATTGCACGAATCAACTCAAGGTATTTTCCAGGCACATCTTTCTTTTTGAGAGCCCACCACAAGACCTCCCGGGGTACACGATCGTATGCCTTCTCGAGGTCAACGAACACAATGTGCAAGTTCTTTTGAGCACGCCTGTATAATTCACAAAGTTGGCGTAGTGAAAAAATAGCGTCCGTTGTACCCCGACCAGGCATAAAACCGAACTGGTTTTGCGTTATCTCACTCTCCTCTCTCAGTCGTTTCTCTACCACTTTTTCCCATACTTTCATACTATGTGACATTAGCTTTATTCCCCTATAATTGTTGCAGTTCTGTACGTCACCCTTATTTTTATAGATGGGCACCAGTAAACTGTTGCACCATTCGTCGGGGATTACTTCTTTATGCAACAACTTATTGAAGAATAAAGCTAACCACTTATATCCATCCGCACTCAAAACCTTCCAAACCTCAACTGGTATTCCATCCGGTCCCACGGCCTTTCCATTTTTCATACTTCGCACAGCCTTTTTTACCTCTTCCATACTAATTTCTCTTACCAACCCCACGTTCACTGGTAAATACTCTAACTGACCACTCCAAGCATTCTCCTCGTTCATTAACTTTTCAAAATATCCTTTCCAACGTACTTTTATGTCATCATCATTAGTCATCACTTTTCCTGCATCATCTTTTATGCACTTTATGTGGGACACGTCTCTTGCACTCTTCTCTCTAGCTTTTGCCATCCTATAGAGCTTCTTTTGCCCCTGAGGACTATCCAGAGACTCGTATAACTTGTCCTGGGCTTCAGCTCTAGCGATGGCTACCGCTTTTTTTGCTTTCTTCTTACATTTATTATATATTGTTTTCCTCGACTCTTTCCCACTCGTATCACTATCCGATGTATTTTGCCATTCTTTAAAAGCAAACTTCTTCTCTTTCAGAATATTCTGTACTTCCGCATTCCACCACCACGTATCCTTATCTATCATACCTTTGCCTTTCGTTTCTCCTAAAACATCCTTTGCTACCATTCGGATACAACATGCCATCTCACTCCAACAGTCATTAACAGTTAATTCATCCATATTCATTTCTATCATTCTATCTATCACTCTTTCCCTGAATTTACTAGCATACTCATTCTTATCTAACAAGTGCCATCTTGTTTTGGGCGGGGGCCGTTCTCTGTTTTTCTTATCCTGGACAGTAAGTTTGACTTCCATGATTAGCAGTCTATGCTGTGAGACTAGGTCCTCCCCTGGTAGCACTTTACAGTCTTTGACGCAATTAATTTTGTTCCTCTTTACGAGGAAATAATCAATCTGCGTCTTGTGGTGGCCACTTTTGTAGGTAATAAGATGTTCATTCTTCTTTTCAAACCACGTATTTGTTATAGCCAGGTTAAAGGCAGATGCTGCTTGTAACAACGTCTCGCCATCGTCGTTACGAGTCCCGAACCCCCAACCCCCATGCACTTTTTCGTAACCATCATTCTTCCTTCCTACGTGACCGTTAAAGTCTCCACCTACGTAAACCTCCTCATTGTCCGCTATCCCCATCATCACATCATCAAATTCTTCCCAAAATTTATCTTTTATGCAATCTTTACTGTTACTCTGAGGTGCATACGCACAAACTACATTCAGAACCAAATTCTCTAACATCACTTTCAGGGCTATCAATCTGTCGCTTACTCTTCTAACATCCGTCACGCACTCTTTTAACTTATTATCTAGCACGATTCCCACACCATTCCTTTTACCATCACTCCCACAGTAGTAAAATTTATACCCTTCACCAATCTCTCTGGCTTTTGACCCCTTCCATTTCGTTTCTTGCAAACACGCCACATTTATCCGTCGCTTTTTCAGTATTTCCGCTAACTCTCTTCCTCTTCCAGTCATCGTACCAATGTTCCAACTTGCACACCTTAATCTTACTTCCCTCACAGTCCGAGCTCGCTTCTTACGTCGCACCCGCCCGGTTTGATGCGACAACCCTGGTCCATTTCCCACAGGAGCCGGGTGCTGCCCCTGCGCGTCGCCTCGGGGGTACGCCCTAACCCTATCGCTATTTCCTATCATACTGTGATTCATACTGCTACAGGTTTCGGCTTAAGTTTTACAGCCGGCCGCCTGCCTGACGCCAACCCTCTTTGGGCATGCAGTTGTAGTGATTTCCCCGCCACTATTCGGGTGACCAAGGATGCAGGATGGTGTGTGTCCAGGTCAAAAGGGGGAACTTGCCCCTCCCTTAGTCGCCTCTTACGACACCCACGGGTAGAGATGGGGTAGTCCTATTCTTTTCCGGGAACTACACGGTGCCACTAAAACGAACATTTAAAACTTGCAAAATCGTCGGTCTAGCCATAGTTAAAATATAAGAAGTAGACCATCTTCGGCCCTATACAAGAGAAATTAGCTACTCAGGGTTGCCTCACTAACGCATATAAATGCATATGCATTGCGCATACGTGGCACGCGGAGATATTGTCAGTGTGTGCGTGCTACGAGGCGTACGTATCGGCGAGCACACATACAAGCCGTGTTTGGTACCATTGTATGAAGATGTTCTACTGCTTATACTGTGGTCTAACGGTTCTCAAGTGATGTGCTTACCAATAAACAGCATTTAATTTTAGCATAATAAATGTAGTTTTATGTGGATTTAGATGTTTGCGATTGTGATTCAGTCACGCATAAATGGCTGAACGGATACATTTTTTAAAACAACGCGGACAAAGTCCCAAACTGTATTCTGTTGTGACATGTAGGCCTGCCTGTATTTTAAACCTCAAATACGCAAATATGTAGGTTTTATAGAAATTCCCGTAAACTTCTTGGCACAAGTCTGACCCCTACTATGGGATTGACTGGCTCACTATCACTACACGTCACACTGTAGCTGTACCACTAGTGAAAAGTTGATACTATTTTTCTGTTCCCCCGGAGAAATACATCATGAGCCTAGTCATGAGCTCACGCTTAATCTAAATTCAAACCGCACATCCGTTTTCACAATCCCTTACGAAACAAATATCTCTCCTAGTACCCTAATTTCAAATGTAGCACTTAACTGGATGTTCGATTGACAGACAAACAGCAAATATTTATGTTAGTAAACATCGTTTATACATCTACTCTGTTGAGAGATTAGTTGGCTTTAACGATATGGCTCTAGAATCAAGGGATTTTCAATCTTAAACTTGGAGATATAAGAGTCTTGTCGTGGGTCTGATATAGCTCACACTTATCTGGTTTGGGTATTTTCATGAAACTTTTTATTGGAAGCCCGCGGCGGGGGATTTAAAAAGTTTCCTTCTTAAAGATGTTTGATGAACCATCTTGCTGAAGAATTGTCTGCCATTTATTCTTTAATTTTTTTGTATATTTTTTATGTAAAAGTTTTAATGGCTTTAGTTAACATTACAGAAGTTATGTGTAAGTACTTGGTCTACTTTGATTGTATTTGTTAGGTAAGTATCTACTTATATCGTTATAACATGGATCCCAAAGTTACTGAACAATAGCAGGTGCAAAGTTCGTGCCATCGATCGTCGTCGGAGCCCTCACCGGGCACTACGCCACAGGCACGATGATGCACAAGATGAAGCTCACCCTAGACCCCAGCTGCCGAGGTGCCGAGCGTGCGGAGATGAGGAGGATACCATGGAACATTTTTTATCATTTGTGACTGCGATGTCTTGGCAGCTAAACGCATGTGTCTCCTCGGAGATGGATATCCAAAACCGAGAGATTACAGGTTTCTGTTATGCAGTATTTGTTACGCAGGAGCAGATGGTCAGGTTATTACAGGTTCTAAGATGTCCTTTAAGGTGAAAAATCAAAACAAGATGTTAAAGACGTGTGTGTTTTTAATCGCCATTTAAGGAAGCAGAGAGCCCGCCTAGAGAGTATTACAGTCCTTGGCAGAGAGTACAACAAAAACTTTTTAAACCAAAGATGAATCAATTTCCCTTTTGTTTCCTTCATTTACCATGTTTTTAAGGGTGAAGATTTGGTTCTTTTTCGCTCCACCTTTCCGTACCTAATTCTATCTAGTAGATTAAATAAAAATATAATAAAATCGTATAGTTTTTACCTAACTGAATAAACTTCTTATTTCTTATCCCCACTACAAGGATTCTAACAAATCTTCAATTTCTTTATAACCAAATATAAATCGTCTGGGATCTCGCAGATTTCGTCTCCCGAGCGACACTGACAGTTTTTCCGATATTTTATTGTTTTTGGCGATGCTTTGATTTATTGCGTCTACAGTCTAGTCTTTATATTTTTACCATTGCAACATCTGTTAGAAATAGGATCATCTTTAGTTCATTCTAAATAGTATGAGGAAAATCAGTAAAACAAAGTACCTAAGTACTAACCACCATAAAAGTGCAAGGTCATTTTAAGCGTCTAGGAAAATTATTATCTAAAACTAACTTTATGGAAAAAGACGATTTCTTGAAAGTTTTAATTATTTATTTTTTTATTTTATCATGAACAAAAACAACTTATTTTTTGTATATCTGGCCGATTACGTTGAAAAAAATTGACATGAATAGCCTTTTACTGATAAAGAAAAAAAAATCTTGCTTCTTCTTCAAATGACATTCAGAATTATGTAAATGGCCAGGTGTAATTTGCCAGTCTTCAAAGAGATTTCGTGCCTTATTATCTGATAGCAAAATGGCATCAATTATTTATTTATATCCAATGATGGTACATATTTTCCTTATAATATTCGTTCGTATGCTAAATAGTTAATTTGTTAGGTAGATAAGATACCTATGTAGCCTTTCTTCAAGGTTATTTTATTTTTATTAATTTAATCGTAATATTACATAGGTGAAACTTACCGTGGAATTAGCAATTACTATTGTTAATTATACGAGTAGGTAAGTATTAAAGAAAGATTAAACCCACGTTAAAAAGATCCTTTGTAAAAACCTACTCTACATTAGAAGATTATTAAAATAATGGAAACGCGTGGGTTTAAGCTTTGTGTTACAATCTTGTTTTTAATACTTATTTTTTGTAGGTATGGTATAACTATCGTGTATATAATACAAAAAACTAGCCACCCGCTCGGCTTCGCACGGGTGCAATGCTGATATATAAACCTTCCTCTTGAATTACTCTATCTATATCAATTAAAAAAATCGCATCAAAATCCGTTGCGTAGTTTTAAAGATCTAATAAATACATACATAAAGCATACATAGGGACAGACATACAGACAGCGGGAAGCGACTTTGTTTTATTCTATGTAGTGATAGTGTTGTTTTTTTAACCGACTTCATAAAAAGGAGGCTTCTCAATTCGACCGTACATTTTTTTTTTGGTGTGTTCGCGGACACTTCGTCGTTTATGAACCGATTTTGATGATTCTTTTTTAGTTGGAAAGAAGATATTCCAAGGGTTAAAAAATTTAAAAAAAAGTTAAAAAATAATATTGCAGCCGATGACTTTTTCGTTCGCATCATAAGTCATGTCGGTGTCAAGCCAAGCCAACGCTTGACAGCGACTTCGATAGAACAAATTAATGTTCTTATGATGCGAACGAAAAAGTCATCGGCTGCAATAATATTTTTTAACTTTTTAGTTTTTTTGAAGGCGGTTATATTGACCTTCACGTAGGCGTAGGTATAATTATAGAAAAAAGAAAGTTAACACGTTCCGGGACAGTGACCGGCTATAGACGTGATAACAATAAAAGTTCTATTGTGTCTCGTTCACTGTCCCGGAACGTGTTAAATTGTTGTTGTTTTAATAAATGGATGTCATGTCATGTAGTGTTTCTGTGGTACCCAACCCATTAGTAAGTAGTATTAGATTACGTAGGTATACCTACTATACTATACTTATACTAGTACTTTGAAATACTGGAAAAAAATACCTTTTTAATTGGGTAATAAATAAAAAATAAATAAAATAATTATGAGTAATATAATAAACTATGTATTTTAAGTAGTTATAGGAACTTCTGGCCATATAAATAGTCTTACGAAATAAAACACACAAATAGTAAAGTAAATAAAAAAAATGACGCTTCAATTCAAGTTGTAATTTTGGGTATCGTCACGTCATAGATTTAGTCAATAAATAAGTACAGTGTCACCAACATATCTGTAGAATGAGCGATGGCACCACTTTCTGTATCACAGAATGATTTCATTTTGAGAATAACTTCTCGTACACCACTTTCGGCATGATTTTCTTAAAAAATATTCAGAAATATTTATAAAAAAAAGAACTCGATTGAACAGCACAGACTACATCGACTGACAGCAACAAAATGACGTTTTCCAAAGTAGTTCCGCTTTTGGCCATTCTACAGATAAGTTGGTGGCACTGTACGTTTCAGTACCTACTAAAATGAGTTGCTAATAGTTAATTTCCGATATAATCTGTGGTTGCGTAACGGCTGACATTTTGATTGATTTTCGCGCGTTTTTTCACGCGGTAACATTACTCCCCCGCCATTAGCGTTCCGATGCGTTACGTTAACTCACTTCCGTTAAATGTAGGAAAAGCGATATGCTATATCTTTTAGATCTTTTTCGTAGATACGTATCTAGTTACCTATATTATACATGCTATTTTTTTTAAGGGTTCCGTACGGCAACATAATAATATTAACCTATATAAGTATCCATTGCAATTGCTTTAAATCACGATCAAAGTTGCAGAAATAGTCTTTAAGCGCACACAATTCATTGTTAATGTCCATATTGCAATTAATTATCTAGGTACCGCATGCATAGCTTAGCCGATCGGTTTGAAGTTTGTTCTCAAGTCTCTTATATACCTATTTTATAACTCTTATAACTTTGATGTAAGTTTCACAGTGCTTTAGTACACGAGACTTAGAAGAACGTACGGAATATGCAGTAACAGTTTGCCCCAAATAACTTCAGTTTTTATCGTTGGGGGAATGCAGAATATGTGCTGTTAGTTTTTATTAGGAACGTGGGTAGTTGTTTTGGCTAATTGGATTGTTTATTTATCTATATTATCTATGGTCTTTTAAATTGGATTCTTAAAAAAGTTATTGTTAACTTTTTTTTTAATAATAAAAGATAATTTTGTTCTTGTCCAGATGTACCTAATCCTAATCGAAACCAGTTTCTTTAAAAATTTAATAAAGTAGGTCGTTTATTTGGTGTGATGGTTACCACGCTGCCGGGTGGTTGCCAAATTGAACAACCCGAGGTCCTGAGTTCGTTTCCCGAATTTTCCATTTCGGTTGTGGATGATACAGGGTCTTAATATAGGTAATATGCTGACGTTTTTATAAGGTGATGATCAGACCATCAACTTTCTCTATGAGATACATTTGTTTGCAGTTTTGTAAAGGTTGTTCAGTTTATTAGTCCGATGGATCCCGTAAAAGACCGGTAGCTAGGTTACGTATATTTTGGTAAAATATAGGCTAGAATGTACCCAATCGGAGAGAAGATTCGGATTAAAACTCCTTGTAATCTATAATTTTCCAGACGAAGAATTTGTTGTGACAAAATTCCCTTTACAAGAAATATTTTCGTGAGACAGTTTACTAAGTAAGTAATTCTACCAAAAAGCTCGTAACAAAGTAAAGTAAGACACAAATTGAATAGAAGTAAATGAAGTGAAAATAATAAGGGCGACCTTACTCGTTCCATTCTACGAAATGCTAAGGAATGGCATCATTCGAACAATAAACTGTTCATAGACGAACTCTAGCCAACTGATATAAACTAATTTGAACCCTAAAGTTTTACTCTAAGATTTAATTTCAAAGAACGAATAACTGTGAATTTGTGACGTTTCTAGCGGACCATAGACAACTTGACAGCTTCCGTCAGTAATCAGGTCACGTTCCTTTTTTGAAATGCGCGCAGTAGACGTTCGAAAGAGTCGCAGAGAATTCTGAAGAAATTATAGAGGGTTTATACGCCGAGTTTGGGCCTGGCCAAAATGTATTTTATTATGTCTTGAAGAGCTATTCGAACGTCTCCTAAAATAGTAAAGCAGGTTTGTCTCTTTTGGATTGAAAGGAAACAAGTCTTTTATTGGAATAGAACGAAACCGTAAACACAGAATGGCATTGATCAAAACGCTGAACTTTCACCTAGTAAATATTTTTTGTACATTATCGAAAAGGTGTATTTTTGTAAACCAAAAATAATTATAAGTAAAATATTCTTCAGATTTATGTTTTACGAGCGTTAACCCGCGACTTCGTCCGCACAAATTATATACCAGATTTTAATTCAGATCATAAGCTATCAAACAAAAAAAGTTTCATCTAAATCGGTTCAGTACTTTTTGCGTGATACTCGTTCAAACAAACACACAAACAAACAGACAGACAAAAAATCCAAAAATTGGTGAAATGGAATCAGGGACACCTAAAAACCATATCGTAACTTTTTTTTTGTTAATATCTTCAATGTACAGACAAACTTCCTGTTACAGTTTTATAATAGTATAGATGATTAAACATAAATCTGAAGAATATTTTCTATTAGTAAGTATTTGTAAATTTTATTTGCTAAGCGATTTTTTTATTTATTTTTATAAAAGACAACCGTAGAGCGTCACGTGACTCCCGTCAAGTTGACACGAGTTACACCTACCTCTATGTAGACAACAATAAAACATAAAGGTATATCACACCATCTTCGATAATATTAAAGTGTGGATTTGATTTAAAAATAGAAATGTTAGAAGATTACAAAACGAACAGCTTGTGTGCGATCGGCAGGGAAGCAATAAAAAAGCAACAATTTCTGGTCATGGCGGGTTCCGCCATTTTCCACGCCAGTGCTTCCATCTCGCGACAAAAGCTGTAAACGATTATAGTCACAAAGAGTTTGCGGCTCGAGGGGAATTCAAAAAGAATCCCGGGTAGTAGATAAATGTTCGAGATGTTAAAAAAAACATGCTTTTCACAATGAAGGCTGAACATACAATACCTAAGTTTCAGCAATAGGTAATCAAATCAGTGATAACGTTTCACGATCCTAGAGTGCGATTTTTGAATCTCATTCGCTAAGCTCAGCAGTTGAAAATATCAAAATTACTATGGATATATATAATCCATCTTTCTACTGCTAATTTGAATTTCAAAAATCATACTTCAGTAGTATGATTTTTGAAAGTCAAATCAGAAGTAAAAAGATGCATATCTCCATAGTAATTTTAACATTTTCAACTGCTGAGCTCAGCGAATGAGATTCAAAAATCGCACTCCTGATCGGCATTTGTTAGAAGGTCTAACAATTTTTCTCGTTTTTCCAGTCTGTTGTGAGTGTTTAGTCTCATTATCTGAATACACTTTAGTAATTATAATAGTGATGTAGGTATACCTATTTGTGATCTAATTGAGTACCTAACCTACCTATAAAAGAGAACAAAATTGTTTTTAATAGTGTTCATATTTCGTGAAAATCATAAATTATAACTACTCACACTAGGTAAATAAAAAATAAAAAAAATTGTTTATTTTTCCCAGTCCACAAACATTAGGCTATCTACCTAGCTGTTATCCTGGGATTTAATAAAAAAGGTAAGCATGTTGCTAAGTACATAGATAGGTACTTATAATAATTCCAAAATGTATAAGGACACAACTCAACCGTGAGTTCTACCTTAAACCAAACATGGTCCACTAACGGGTGCATTCACACAAATACTTGCATGTGCAACAGAATATTTAGTACATTACGTGTTCGAAAGTCTAAATACCTAGTGCCTACCTACTTACCAAGTTTACCAGATGAATGATTGGAAAGTGAAAACTTACTAGGCAATCTAGGCATGCGTTATTGATATTGAAGTTCATAACTGAGATAATGGAGTATTAGATAGTATTTTTTTTAACTAGTGGTTGGGCCTTCGTCGTTAAAAAATGCAGTAGAAATCGCGTGCTATATCGACAGAGCTGCAGTATAGCGAATTACAACTTCTGCTCCACCCGATTGTCCTCTCGGAGTTTCACAACTGTGTACAGAATAACATACATATATAGTGTGTAGAATAACATAGATAGTTATACAGGGTGTTAAATTAAATGGGACACTTATAGGGGTGCTTCAGACTATCAAACTGAACAACTTTCTCTATGGGACCAGTATCGAAATCGCGAAAAAAAAATCTGTTGTCCCATACATTTCAGTCGAGTTATGTTCGCAGTTTTGTATGGGAAAGCGGTTTTTTTACGCGATTTCAGTGTTGGCCCCATAGTAAAAGTTGTTCCGTTTAATGGTCTGAAGCACCCCTTTAAGTAAGTGTTCCATTTAATTTTACACCCTGTATAAAGATAGTTACATAAACTATGTTTATTCTTCCTCTACCGCTGAGTGAGAGAACACAAGATAGAACGAGAGATAAGTAGTTTAATCTCTAAACTTTAAAACAACTATCCTCAGTCTGAAATTTCCTAAACAATCCACAAAGTTAGCGAGCAAACAGTAATGTTATACATGCAAGACTAGCATGCTTGCGGTTAATATGGCTTCGTGAAACGTGAACTAGTGCGGTTTATACCTATCTTATGTTTCGCGAAATCCCGGCTCAAATATCTTTGGAACATTATACAATGAGGGATTAAATACTGAAATAAAAATGACTTATCACATTTCCGGTAGTCTAGATCACTGTACTGTCATATCATAACATAAGTCATAGTCATAACATAACTAAACATTCAAATTTCGATTTCTCGATAGTAAACTTTATTTATAACGAGCGTTAACCCGCGACTTCGTCCGCACAAATTATATACCAGATTTTAAGTCAGATCATAAGCTATCAAACAAAAAAAGTTTCATTAAAATCGGTTCAGTAGTTTTTGCGTGTTACTCGTTCAAACAAACAAACACCCAAACAAACACACAAACAAACAGACAGACAAAAAATCCAAAAATTGGTGAAATGGAATCAGGGACACCTAAAAACCATATCGTACCTTTTTTTTTGTTAATATCTTCAATGTACAGACAAACTTCCTGTTACAGTTTTATAATAGTATAGAATCTACCGACTTGACGAATGATGTAAGCACGGCGACACATCAAGCTATAACAAAACCAACACAAGTTGGCCGCGCGTAGGTTGCATAACGTAAAACGTCGCGCGGCCAGCTTATGTCGATTTTGTATAGCTTGATTTGTCACCGTGTGTACTACAAATTAATAATAAGATTTAATACTTATGTACGAATTACGAACGATGAAACGAAAGAACGATGAACTTGTGATGATTTTCAGCTTAGGCACAGATAGGCTTAGGTAGGTATATGACTTTTTTTTTTAGATGACTTACAGCTCTGCTCAGGGAGCACCTACTGCTTTTTACTGCGGACTATTGTAGGGACCACGAAGGGTCTACCAGGCCAAATGAATGAACTTAAGCAAGGAAAACCCAGAGAGGTACGGACCTCGGCATAGGACGTTGCTGGGGCTACGCGGCGGATTGGGTATCGGTGAGAACTTATAAGACAGTATGTTGTAGTGAAGCTGTGTGAAATGAACGCCAAAAGTTAACGAATGAACGCCAAACGCGAAACCAATTTGTGTAGAATCAATAACAACCTCGAAAATCATCGAGGCCGATTTGTACGAAAAGTTGAAACATGTTGGTTGCGAATAGGTTACAGAACTTTTATGAAATCAAATGTTTTGTTATCGATTCTAAAAAAATCGTTAGTTAGCTAAAATTCTACCTTTTTCTCAGTTTGGAATACTTCGAGCCCTCGATTTTAGACTGGTTGCTGAAACTTTGGAAAAAAAATTACGACTAAAAGGAATGGGGTGGTCTAAGGAGTCCTAAGACGAAATTCACTCAGCAATTTCTCGGATGTTCTTTAAATTGGTTAATCGCAGGCACATTTTACCACTGGGGCGAGGCACATTGCTCGCAGAACCGATGGCCGATGGGGACGAAGAGTTCTCGAGTGGTGATCGCGTACCGGAAAGCGCAGCGTGGGTAGGCCCCCCCAGGTGGCCTAAGGTGGCCGGACGACCCGTTGGATGAGAGCAGCGCGGACCGGTCGATGTGGCGATCTTTCGGGGAGGCCTACGTCCAGCAGTGAACGTCCATCTGCTGAGACGTTTTACCATGTTTCAGCAGGCTAATAGTTGGGGTGGAGAAAATAAATCTAGGGGTCAACGAAGGATCCCATTAGGTCGAAGTGTTTCTGTAAGTAAGATAAGAAGATAATAGTTATTGAAGGCAGGAGCAGGAGCCATACCTACATTATCGATGAGGTTGCCAATGGATCATTCTTTTGTGCAGTCCTTTCATTACAACCATTGACTTACCAACTACTGGACGTCGCGTCGGGTCCGCGCTCAATAGTGTCCGAACCAAAAGAGCACCAAAACGCAAAAAGAGAACCAATTACGAGACAGTCTTCGTTTGATCGGCCGAATAAAGCACGCGCGGGCGCGCGGCGCGCGCCTCTTGCGCTGCGATGGGGAGGTGGCATATTCAATGTTTTTAGTTGGTTTATATTACTACACGTACGTGTAGGTTATTCTCGGACACTTTTTTCGAGAATTTTGTACTAGACCCGGCGTCCATAGTATTCTACGTCAATGATTACAACATATAAAATGATAGATAGGTTGGTACCGGGTTTTCAAAGCGGAAATCCTGTGAAAACAAAAAGAATTCACGGTAGCTAATTGGCAGTTTGCGCTGAACTCTGTTGATTTCGAATACCATTCGTGTCAGGGCGAAATCTGAATTAATTACCTTTTACCTTGCGACTTCGTTAATAATAATAAGGCTTGAGTACAAATATTTGTGGCTGACAAACAATTATTATTATATTAAGTATCTACCTACAATAGTAATTAATTTTCGTGTATTATTAGGTCCTGCCCACGTGAAAATGAAGCTCATCAGTCATCACTGACGATGGCTTTAATGCTGGCTTTTCACGTGGCCTATTTGACAAATATTGGTCTAAGACCTCACATGATAAATACGTGCCAAGCCAATACGCGTTTCTACGTGAAAATAGGCAATAGGTACAACTATAAAAATGTGTAACTTTTTCTGTATCATTTTGTGAATGTCTTCAATGTTTGAACGCACTTCTGTTGCAGTTTTGTAATAGTGTAGACTACATGACATTAATTACCTTTAATTTTATTTCATTGACATTAATAATCATCCAAATCTATTGTTCTAATCTAAACTATTATAAAAATGTAGCAGAAAGTTTGTCTGTACATTGAAGATATTAACAAAAAAAAAGTTACGATATGGTTTTTAGGTGTCCCTGATTCCATATCAGCAATTTTTGGATTTTTTGTCTGTCTGTTTGTTTGTTTGTGTGTTTGTTTGGGTGTTTGTTTGTGTGTTTGTTTGTTTGAACGAGTATCACGCAAAAACTACTGAACCGATTTTTATGAAACTTTTTTTGTTTGGTAGCTAATGATCTGACTTAAAATCTGGTATATAATTTGTGCGGACGAAGTCTCGGGTTAACGCTCGATATGTTATAAATTTGTGTTTGGTTTTTTTTATAATTAATAGGTACCCTTCGTAAGTCTTTTGACCTACTTACGGCAGATCAAAGCGACACTAAACAATGCATATTGTATCATCAAATAATTTATACCCGTGTATCACAATTATATGATTTTGTATTTGTATTTTGTACATGTTTTGGTTGAATTTTTTGCATATTTCACTCCTTCTATGAGAAAACCGACTGGCGCCGGGAAAAGCGTATTTTTGTCATGTGTGATATTGTCAAATAGGCCATGGAGGTGCCAGCACAAGATATCTTCAAGTCGACTCTTTTAACTTTTCGATATATCGTGACCGTTTCTGTCCGCACTTCATTGGAATAGAGTTTACATTGGAACAAGACATGCTTATGTAATTTTTCATGCGCTATAAGAGTACAAACTCGACTTTAAGATATCTTATAGATAACAGAGATGCACCTCTCCTACATCTGAAGATGCTGAAGAAACGGGTAACAGCTACGATCGGAGAACAGTTCTGATGCCTAACCTTACCTAGCCTAACCAGAGGTATAATAATTTCTAATGGTAGTCTCTTCTAACGACACCTATCTGGATTGGTGCTACTTTAACTGAGATACCACAGTCATGGCAAAATGAAAAATCATCATCATCATCAGCCTATAAACGTCCCACTGCAGGGCACAGGGAGGGTGTATGGGCATTAGTCCACCACCCGTGCCCAATGCGGATTGGTAGACTTCACATACACATCAGAATTTTTCTTCAGTGTATGCAGGTTTTCTCACGATGTTTTCCTTCACGGTTTGAGAGCAGTATTACGTATATAAGTTAGAAAAACTCATTGGTACATGGCATGTTTTCCGTGCGGATTCGAACCCGGACCCCCATAATTGGGTGTCCATACCTCTTCGCAACGTGCCACCGACGCTCTTAGCAAATGGCAAGATGAAAAATATAGCGTACTAATTTCAAGATTTTTTATATCGAGCCAGACTTTCGAATATTGATTGCCCGCATCTATAATAGGTACCTGCAAGCCAAGATGGCGTTATCGTAAACCGCAAATGTCTATCTAGTGGTTCTTGAGATATTCTATGTACCTATCTACGGCATTTGTGGTATACAATTACTAGAAGCTATACCTACAGTTAATTTAATATCTGAATAGACCATTATTCCACCATTCGTATCATAGACTGAACTCTCTATTGGGAATTACGCCCTATGCCCCATTGGAGGCAGATACTACGAATAACCACCGTAATTACACTATGTTAATTACTTTATTACAAAGTCCCCTTGCCTTTCAACAGATCGCTTCATATACGTTCATCGGTTCTGGGTATATTTAATTGATACCACAATAGTGACAACAGTATGCTATTGAAGAAAGGTTTAATAGACATGGGAGCGTCGTCCAAGGCTCGTAATGTTGACTATATTGTTGTCTCTTGATCTAATGCATCTTTTCGGAACCTACCCTTATAGATATGATACGAATAACAAATGAAGAGGTGTTAAAAATGGTTAAAGAAAAGAGAGATATTCTAAAAAACAATCGAAAACCGGAGAGGAACAATGGTCGGACACATGATACGAAACGCACGGACCCTTAAAAAATTAAGGAGAGTTATCTAGCCATAGTGAAGGAAAAGGTTGATGTCGTGTAGTATCAAGAACTCAAGACCCTAGCGGAAAAGAGACAGGATTGGCGAATACTCTACCAACAAGAGCGTAAGTAGTTCTTAAATGAGACGGTGATGATGATGACACCTACGCGTATAAAATTTGGCCAATTTTGTAAGGCAATTAAGGGCCCGTTTCACCACTTCTATTAAAAGCTTATCCAAAAGATCATTTGACATATTAAGTATTTCGTATGGAAAATCTGGAGCTAAAAAACTTATTCAGAAGTGGTCAAACAAGCCCCTAACTCTTACTAGGCTAAATTCTTTGTTTTCTATCCCATTAATAATAGCATACCTACTGTGACAGATAAGGTATTCGTATAAAACATCTAAGCTAGGTATACCGGTGACGATTCAATCACTAGACCGAACATAAACTAATTTCATGGGAATAACGCGGCGGAAAGCGGAATCAGACAATCTTGTTGATTGCCGATTTGATTGACCAAAGTGGTTCGTTCGGTCACTGGTCACTACCGCTACAATGTTCATTGCGATCAAAGTCAGCTGGCGAGGACCTAATAGTACCTACCTATTATATTATATGTACGATTCTGAATGAACAGACGTGTGAGTGTGCCTATTGCCGGTCATATCTGTTGAATGTACCCTAATAAGTGAGCAAATATTGTCACGCCCTGAAGTAATAATAATCATCTACATCAGCCTATATACGTCCCACTGCAGGGCTCAGGCCTACCCTCGAATCGAAGTAATAATATCTTATTTAAATTCTACGTATTATCACAGAATAAATACGTCCGTGTGGTGTCGGCTAAGAATATCACCACCCCATTTCTTCCCGTGGGTGTCGTAAAAGGCGACTAAGGGATCTACCGAAGGATGGGCAGCAGAATCCTCTGAGTACACATTCAATCCAACTGCGATCGCCAATCCGCCTGCCTAGCGTGGCGATTATGGCAAATCCTCCCATTTTGGGGAGGTCTATGTCCAGCAGTGGACGTCTATCGGCTGATATGATGATGATGAAATACTAGCATGATTACGTAAGCGAAAATGTCAAAAAACCACAAAGATTAATGACTGTATACTTGTATAGTTATGAGAAACAGGAGTAACATTTTGAAAATAACATCTGGGTCGCAGAAAATGGTCTTTATTATACAGTGTCTAGCATGGCAGAGCGCCTTAGTTCTCTTTTCTGTTTGTGCACATGGCGCATCAGATAAGAACCTTCTCGCGCGTATTATGCTATTTGGTCGACTTATATAGAAATACCTAGGTGGTAGGACCACCTAGCCAGACACTTACAACGACGGGTGGCCAGAACTTGCCCAGAACAGTGACAATCAGTACCAACAAACACGTCAAGTTTGTAAAAGTACTAATAATAATAAGTAATAAACTAAGCTAACATACCTAGCTAGACGCAGACGATGACAGGGTGGCCATACCTATGGATGTAGTAATAGATACTCTTTTTTTATACTGTGCCTATGGCTTGCCCACAATTGCCCAGAACGAACTGGGACGGTTGAATGCGAGGCCCATGCCCATGCCTAGCAAAGTAAGGAATTTGAGAAAAATAAATACCTGTAAGAGATGTTTGTCTATAATAAGCTTTTTGACAAACTTCCTTATAGCTTACTTATTCCTCCGTCCGTGCAAACAGCAAATACGACTTTCCCAACAAAATACTTACCTGATACACCAACCACCGTTATGTGTATAAATATACAACTTAAGCCCGACTTAACTTTGTGCGTGTTTTTCTTCCCTTCCTTCCAGACCCAGGGCTGCCCCAACACGCAAGTTTTGTGAGCTCGAATTAAACCGGTGGGATCTGTTACAAAGAATTGTTTTAATTAACAACTTTTTGCCAAAACATTTTAACTCGGAGTATGTTTGGTAAACTTAATTTATATACTAAGAGATAAGTGTACTTTTTGCAACCATCAGCAACAATAATATCATACGATCAGCCTTTCATCTGATCGTAAATTTTTACGGACCTTTAAACATCAGTAACTTCTAAACCGACTGGAGTTATGTAGGCAGACCTGGTCCATCCCCATCACCTTGCAGCTGATAGTTGCAAAAAGTACACTTATCTCTTAGTCTATTAGTTTTGTATTAATAAACAAGTAAAAGGTGATTTACCTACGCAACAGTTTGGTTTGACGATGTTGTTAGATGCATGCAGGTTTCTTCAATATGATTTCCTTCCCGAAAAGTTTCAAAAACTCATCAAAATCCACCCAAATGACGACAAATCAAAAATAACCTTCTGGCAATCCACTATTTTGGCTTGTTGTAGTTACGGACTCCAAGGGAACTCTATTTTTTTGTGTAATGGCGTTTCCTTGATGATTTCGCCAGTGTCAAATGTTTATGGGAGAATCTATCCCTATCACAGGGATTGTTTTTGGTCAAGAACAAGAAGAGATTGAAGATTGCGGAGCCTCTTGGCAGGCAATAACGCGACGAGCGAAATCCACGCGAGACTAGTGCTTGGATCAGAACTCAGAACCTGCAACGTGACTCCCAACGGAACTCAATCCAGACATATAAATCTATACACTTTGCTCTAATGACAGTCGGATACTAACAAAGGAGCTAATTTATAAACACAAAAAACTAATTTGTGTAGCGCGCAGGATCCGAGCGACGCATCCCGCATGACAATACTACTAATTGCGCTGCACGGCGCCATGGATCCGGTGGTTTACCCTGTGAGCTTACCTAACATTTTACAAAAGGTACCCCTGTCTATACGTAAAAGATATACAACGGATGTCTCTCTACACTATACACATTTCAATTCAAAATATCCTGCGGCCGGTAAGGCTATTATCACAGACAACAGACAGTAGAAGACCTAAGGCACGATATCGCTTTATCACGCTGCGCTGCTACCTTCGGCCGTTGGTGGGCTTAGCATGCAAATCCAGAGAAAACGAGTAAAATGTGCTTTCATTTTCGTAATTTTGCGCATGTCAAAATGAGCGAGCATGACAGAGTTCTCGTTGTTTTGTCGTTTCGTGCATGGCATGCTAGACCTACTGGTATGATGAGTACATTTGTGTTTATGGGCTGGAGTGCGATTTTTGAATCTCATACGTTGAACTCAGCAGTTAAAAATGTATGGAGATACGCATCAATTTCAAAAATCGCACTCCTGGAGCATGATTTTTAATGTCAAATCAGCAGTAGAAATATGCATATCACCATCATAGTAATATTGACATTTTCAACTGCTGAGTTCAATAAATGAGTTTCAAAAATCACACTCCAGGTCATAATATCTGCCGAAGATATGAGTGGGTCGGAATTCTAGAATGTAGACCATGAACTGACAGGCGTAGTGCGACACGGAAACTGAGAAAGGTCGGTAGCGAATGGATGAGGAATGCGGTGGATAGTGTTTTGTGGCACGCGGCGCCTTGGGCCGTAGCCTATGTTTGGCAGTGGACTATGACAAGCTGATGATGATAATGACATATATAAGGTCTAACAAAATTAGGTGAAACTATTTTAAGGGGATGATCAGACCATCAAACTGAACCACTTTCTCTATGAGACCAATAGTGAAAACGCGAAAAAAAAATCTGCTGTCCCATACATTTAGGTCGAGTAGGTTTGTATGGAACAGCTGATTTTTTTTTCGCGATTTCGATATTGGTCCCATAGAGAAAGTTGTTCAGGTTGATGGTCTGATCATCCCCTTAAAATAGATTCACCTAATTTTGTTAGACCTTATATTTGTTATAGGCTGTAAACTTGAACTCTATCAGTACCTTTAGATAATTTGACTCGTCACTTCGAGAATAAAAGGCTTACTTTTAGCCTCGGTGATAAGGTAGGGAGGCAGTGGGTAATAATCCACCACTTGAGCCCAATTCGGATTGGTGGAGGTAATAGTTAGTGGTCATCCGGCTGTAAGAATATTTTCAAGCTGACTTAATAGGTCTCTGGTGTACACTTCCAACTAAACTATCCTAGATTAACTATATACTTAATGTGTTTTTCGAAGCATATGAAGCGTTCTCGATGATTATAATGGGTGACAGCACAGAAGAGGGAACCTCGGTCACAGATGTGATATTACAAAATATTATTAATTTTCGTTTACACTGTGAAGCCCGCAATAAGTTTTAACAATTATCAAAATGCAATCTTATCAAATAATTAAATTAGAGTTTAAAATTGAACCGTAACAGCGGACCGCAAGCCCATCCCAACAGTCTGACCACGGCACCTAATTAACACAAATTTTAACGTAAATAAACAGTGTTCAAGGGAATGCTTGTTTAGGGTTGTTTGGGGGTTTTTGAAACTTTTATCTCTCTAGTTTAAACACTATTATACAAAGCTGTCCAAATTAAAATTAGCTTTTTATTGGAAAAGCGTATAATTATTTTGGAAATTTATTTATTTTATGAAAAATTACAAAACATTTAAACAAAATTCTACTTCCAAAAACCATTGAATGTTTATCCAGATGTGCAATAAAAAACATTTTAAAGTATACTTTCTATTATTCGATAGATATTATCAGATTTCCAAATAGGTTACTGTCCAGTGTGACAGGTATTGAGCTCTGCGCGTCGTCGCCGCTTTTTAATATGTGAACACAATACACATCTATAAATTGAACCTATAGATATATAATATATCACCTATACATTTCCTCACAATGTTTTCCGTACTGAAAAACCCATGGCATACCGTAATTATAATATAGTGGGTGCACTTAGCGGTCGCGGCGGGGGGCGGGTCTATGCTCGCGCGGGGGGCACAGTCTGTAGCGGAGGGGCGAGGCGCCGGCAGTATTGGTACCGCGCGCAGGTAAATTGGTACTGGGACAAGCTCTCCCCGGCCCCTGCCTGCTCACCCCGCACAACCGGCCTGTCGCGACCGCCGAACGAACTCACTAGTTTAATTCCACTATGCCCGTGATGTCATCAATAATTTGTATGATTCCATAAAAAATAAAGCATATTTACCTAATAATTAGAAGTCCGGGCTAGATTCTAGATAATTTGTGTGATAATGTTCAAGATATATCATCATCATTATCACCATCAGCCTATATACGTCCCACTGCTGGGAGCCTGCCTCATGGAGGGCGTTTGAGCGTTAATCAAATAAGTAGGTACGCATCAGAATTCAAGCTATTCATATTTATTTGCGTTGGGCTCGAAGGGCTCGAACAACAAACAGAAAAAAAATGGTGATTTGGAGTCAGGGACACCTAAAAACCAGCTTCGCCACTAAAGTAGTTTTTATTACACTACGAATGTTAACCCGTGACTTCGTCCGCACAAATTATATACCAGATTTTAAGTCAGATCATAAGCTATCAAACAAAAAAAGTTTCATCAAAATCGGTTCAGTAGTTTTTGCGTGATACTCGGTCAAACAAACACACAAACAAAC
The DNA here is from genome assembly GCA_927399405.1 of Agonopterix arenella. Taxonomy (NCBI): domain Eukaryota; kingdom Metazoa; phylum Arthropoda; class Insecta; order Lepidoptera; family Depressariidae; genus Agonopterix; species Agonopterix arenella. The sequence goes on along the minus strand of OV656700.1, from coordinate 1,671,108 downwards.
AGACAGACAAAAAATCCAAAAATTGGTGAAATGGAATCAGGGACACCAAAAAACCATATCGTAACTTTTTTTTTGTTAATATCTTCAATGTACAGACAAACTTCCTGTTACAGTTTTATAATAGTATATAGATACCGAAACTATAAGGTTGAAATCTCTAGACAAGTTGGCCTCCGTCCCTGGACTTTACAAAACTTGTGACCACTCGTGCCCGGGATTAGGGATACATAAATCGAACGCACAAATAGCCGGGTATCGGCGTGACCCGGATTACCCGGGTACATTGACAGGTGGAATTTCATTACAATACTTATTTGTTGAGCTATTTTATGGGTGACTGCTTATGTTGCTTTGTGTATGTTCATGTTATTGTTAGTTGATAGATTTTGGGATCACTTTGGGAGTGTGTAGACTGGTAGCGATTTGACACCCTTTATTTACTTTCAGAGTAAAAGATAATGCTCGTTTTAATAAATTATTGTGTAAGTATTTAGTACAATTTTATGTAAAAATATAAACTTTAATTTTTTAAATAGTGTCCTAATTTTCAGGGGCGGTTCAGACCTTAACTTTCCTATAACAGGCTGCAACTTTCGAACACTAAATTTTTCAGAATTAAGTAGACATTTTTAAATCTTTTATCTAGAAAATAATAGCTGTTCATCATTTCGATATATCAAAGTAGTAAATTAATTGACAAGCGAAGCAGATAAGTATATAATTTCGATTATCTTATTCCACAATCTCCAAGACGAAAGTTAAAAACCGATGATCACTGAAAATTTGAGATCAAAGTCTTATTCAAAGTGAAGAACATAGGTACCTGAAATGAAAACTGAAGTGGTACGTACTACTTAAAGGAAGGCATTTTTATCCTTGCAAACTTTGGCAAATTCTTTTGATACGTCGTCGTTGAGGATTATCTACTTATCCTTCAAAGTGGTTTAGAGTGGAAATTTTTCTTTCGTTTGTCTGCAGTAATCTTACGCTTTATCTTCACCTCGAACGCCTGGAACCGAAGTACCTACCTACAAGTCATTAGCATCCTTTGAAACTTAGACTCTACAACAAATTGAACAGCTTTTACTACGGAAGCAAACCTGAAATCGCCAAAAATAATCAGGTTTGCCATACATGATTTCCATGACGTTTATGATGATAGGCGTTACAGTTTAGTATGGAACAACTTTTTTTTTTGCGAAAACCTACCTGTTCATATTTTATATATATTTTTAATATTTTGTTTTTCGCGTTCCACCTCGCCGCTCGCTCTTATAAAATTGTATGGCATATAGTATGTATTTTATAAATTCTTTCCAAATTTTCAAGGGTATTTCAGTTCAGACCATCAAATAGAACACTTTTACTATGAGGGCAATCCTGAAATCGTAAAAAAGCTGTTTTATTCACACATCTGCCTAATGCATTGCAGTTTAGGATTGGAACAGCAGATTTTTTGTTTTTGCGATGCGATGTAAAAGTTGTTCAGTTTGATGGTTTGAACTACCCCTGAAAATTTGTGTAGTGTTTAAAAAATCACCCAGCATAATGTTGGTAGTTGCAAGAAAGGTTCTTACCACCCCGAAAGCGATTATGACCGTGAGTTTATATGTATTTAACACGTGTATTAATTGGAAACAAGTGTAATCCTCACTCGTCCCTAGCTTTGCACTGTCACGTGACTAAACCCTTTCGAGACCTGCCACTCATCTTCTAATCCCGCCACCACTGACAATCCCGACAAAAGGTAGACATTTTGTTGATGGCAACATCGTAATAACGTTATATTGGGTAAAGGCTTGCGTTGACTGGGTAAAGGTACAGTAAAGGTAAGCTTTGGACGATAAGGATTTTGTGAGATGAGTAGAGTTTGTGGATGAACAGGCATAGAATAATTCTTATGGAACTGGTACCTAGAAAATGGAGCTCGAATCGAACATACCTACGTTTTATATTTTTTACAGTGATTTTTTCGTCAAATTAGGTTACGATAGTACTACAATTTATTATTATATATATTATATATATTATAAAACTGTAATAAAACTGTAACAGGAAGTTTGTCTGTACATTGAAGATATTAACAAAAAAAAAGTTACGATATGGTTTTTAGGTGTCCCTGATTCCATTTCACCAATTTTTGGATTTTTTGTCCGTCTGTTTGTTATGTGTTTGTTTGTTTGTTTGTTTGAACGAGTATCACGCAAAAACTACTGAACCGATTTTGATGAAACTTTTTTTGTTTGATAGCTTATGATCTGACTTAAAATCTGGTATATAATTTGTGCGGACGAAGTCGCGGGTTAACGCTCGTAGCTTATATTACTGCCTGATGCGAGGGAAAGAGATGGGGCGGCGCGCGCGAGCGTAAAACAAACTTTCTGTAATTGTGATTGTACTATTTATGTAAGTTCAATTCTGCTCAAATCAAACTTTATAAAATATTAATCCCTTTTTTTTAATCAAGTCTCGTGTTTCTATCATTCACCGTTTAGCAGATCCAAGCGTTTATCGATAAATACGGAGGCTACTTTGGCTTGTTTTTCTATCGACAAAATGTGTCTTAATCGTGTTTTGGCTCTAATCAAAACTTCAATTATATGTTCAATTTACACATATCCGCAATTCATACTCCTACTGTTAGTACTTCATGATATATGACGCTTTGAAGAATCCTATTTTTTCACATATCCTCTTATTTGGTACAGGTTGGAGTGTTACAATACCCAAAATATTTATTTATTGACCTATATAAACATTACGCTCCCTTTATCCTAATCGGAACATCAGAACCTATACTATAAACCGTACAAAGTATTTAAAAAGTTTTATTTATATAAGAGTGGAATAGAATATCTACCTAAAAAAAAGCCAAGTATGACTCACTCAGTGATGTCATCGCGAAATCTCCAAAAAAATATCTACTCGAAATCAAGTACGTATTCAATCAATCAATTATACTGCAGTATTCGCGGAATAGCAGTTTTGTGTGAACAACTGATTTTAGTTTCTTCAATTAAATATTGATTCAGTTAAAGTTCTTCAGCTTGATGATTTTGAAGCACCCCTTTAAATATGACCACACCTTTGACTACTTATATAGGGACTAGTTACGCGTGTAATTCTACTAACAAACATTTCTGCTACTTTTTGCGGGGGGCGATGTAACATGAACTCCGCAACTTTGGATTTTATTCCCCATAGCATGAGATTCTTATTTTCATTGTTAAAAATCATGAAAAGTAGTCTCGTGTGAACCTCAAATGTTCTAAGTTCGAAATTATAGTTTCGCAATTATAGGCTGTCTCGTTTAGTGATAAGGCTATGTGATAAGGTATAAAATTGAATGTAAATGCACATGATTATTTGATCGTATACCGTGGCAGAGGGGAAATGCTACCGCAAGGCCAGTCCTTATAATAAATAGTCAAAGGACCACACCATTCCTGCATCTTGTATTGTATTTTACATTGCATCCACCAGTAAACAATAATATACAGACATTATACAATCTGGTGAATCTGGTTATTTCTACTTCTTATACTTAAACGATAGTTAAGGTAATCATAACGTCACAAATCATAAATTACGGCGCCCAGTACAAACCACTTTCGATTTACTATCAAACCTGCCGGATCACTTTCTATTAAAACGGGATAAAGTGAGGTTGATCTCTATTATAATCATTTTATAATGTGATTTGTTATGGTTCAATGGACTCTAAATTAGCATTGATTACGTAAAATACAGTATTACAGATATTAGTTGAAGTAGTAGACTCAAATGAAGAGGAATGATATTTTAAGAGTTCTTGAGGTGGAAGGCGCGGCGTGTGTAGGTCCCCCACAATGTGGACCGAAGACCCGGTGAAGGTGGCAGGAACCTGTTGGATGATGGCAGCGCAGGACCGCTCGTTATGGCGATACTTGAGCGAGGCCTTATGTCCAGCAGTGGACGTCTATTGGTGGAGATAATTATGATCATGACTTGTAAAACTTGTACTATTTTTTCGGCTATGGACTTTAAACTTTTCACAGGGAACAACTTAGTACCTACTGTTTGGAGCGATGACGATAGGTATCATACATGCGAAATCATAAACATGCATCCATGATGACCATTATCCATTTCTGGATGGGCTGACACTTTGCTACAACAATAAACTTGTGGAGAATGCCATTTTAACCAAGTTTAACAGCCTATTTAATAACTGCTGGTAGCTTTTCGAATATAACAAAATACAATAACCAATTGGCTGTAGACAAACTTAAAATTGGATGGATAGTATTCAACCGAACCAGTAAATGAAAAGGGTACCAAGGTCTCAGGGGATAAGAACCTCGGATTAAGGTGAGCCTGGGACGCGGGTCGTATGGGGTTTGCATTCGAGAGGTGGTGTTTAGTTGATATTTATGGGTCGTGCCCTAAATATATTAAAGCGATGGTTGCGAGAACTGGCTACCTGCTAACGTAGTAGATTGTTGTAGCTTATTTTCTGGTCCGTACCCTCCTGAATGTGGCTATAAGCTATAACCGGCAGCCACGCGTTAAAGATGTTGAGGATACCTGAAGGAATAAGTCGAATGTTAAAACACCTGGCGGGGTTGGTGCATAGATTAATATGTATATGTATATTGGATATAGATAGGTAACTCGCCTTGAATTTTAGGACGTCCTAATTGCGTTGCCGCTTATGAGCACTACCACAGCGGCGCCACATTATGAAATAAATTGAAAAAGACGATCGGCCGACACGAGGATCGAACCTTAGCTACCCGGATCGTAAGCCGGTTGTCTAGACCGCTAGACCAACAAGACAGTGATTGATATGGGCGAAATCTCTCACTACTACAGCGCAGCGCGTGCGGTGTAGTGCGCCGTTTCACCGATATGAACCCTTGTTCAACACATAGTGCTTCGAAACATAACCGATAGAGTGCGGAAGCTGTCTATGAAAAATCAGCGTTCCACTTAGTTTGTACTAAGGTAACATAGCATGGGTTGGTGCTATTCGAAGCCGTGGTGTTTCCACAAGGTAAAGTAAAATGGTTGTGACTTGTGTTTTAAATAATTTCCTTGTACCTTTTTCAACCTACAACTAAATTGCCAAACGATCTCATTTTGATAACGTACACCAAAAGTACAAGATTTCAGTTTTATTAAGACAGTAAAAATAAAAGTACATTTTACACAACAACTTTTAACAGGCCACAGAGTAATAAAATAGTTTATGAGGGTGACTGGAGTCGGGTCAACTCATTTATGATGTCTGGTTATGACATATTTAATGTCGTCAAATGTGATACAAAATCAAGTTATGGATTAAATTGAATTTGTGTAAATAACTTCATGAGTTATCGAAATGAAAATCATCGTCTTTCTGGAAATAGGGATAATAAATATATTTTAGTATGGAAATAAGACGTTATCATTTCCACCTTACGCGAAATAGACGTCTGAGATAGTTGAGGGAAAAAATACCAACGGCTTTGAGCAAAATCCTAAAAAAACCTAGTCTATTAAATCAGGTTATTAAATCAGAAGATGGAAAATAGATTGGCATAAGCAAAATAAGCATAATATGCTCACGACTATATTTCCTGAGGGGGTTAGTCAGAGATAATATCAACCTGATGGATGGAGAGATATCAACAAGAAAATGGATGGGGATGTAGAATATAAAAAAACGTACCTATGCAACGTGCCTCTTGTTTGCCTTAGTTGTAGGATTTGTTGCTCCTTCCGTGGTCTAATGGTCCGTGGTAATGGCATTGGGCTCTTGACACGGAGGTCGTGGGTTCGATTCCCACGGAGGACACCTAGTGATATGTCACTTAGTGCGTTTTCCCCCAGTTGGTTAGGACATTGCAGGCTGAATCACCTGATTGTCTGAAAAGAAAGATGATTCTGTGCTTCGGATGGCAAGTTAAGCCGTTGGTCCCAGCTACCTCTGGTGGTAGTAGTCATTAGAAGAACCCACCTGCAATTGCTAACAAGAAGAGGATTTGTTAGCAATTTCAGGTGAGATCATATCTGAAATGCTCTACCCTACTAGATAGAGATGACATTAAACGCAAGTACCTTACTCACATTTCTTGTCGGCTTCGTTTAAGGGATCTAGACTAGACAGCCCCGGGGAATGAACTGACTTAATAATCTCGGGACCTTTAATAGTGAGGGTAATGACCTTTTCATGCTGACATTTTGATAGAGGAAGGTCAGTTAAGAGAACGACCCGATTGGTGTGTCGTACCCAGCCAGACTGACAAATTTAAAGGTCCTGTGTTCAAATCCGTTTTTGTCTTGTAGCCTCTCAGAATCAACTTTACTGTAGGCCTCGCATGCCACCCCCGAGAAAACGACAAAAATCGAGATGTGCCTCCATCTTTATTATTTTACGTAGGCCAGAATGAGCGCATGACGTTTTTTCTCGTTTAAACGCTTTGTCGTGTGTGGCATGCTAGCTAGGCAGGAGTAAAAACCTAAGCAACATTAAGATAAACTATTTTTTGGAAATTGTCTTGCAATCTCGAAATCTTACCGGGCTGATCTGTATGAGGGTCTACTGACTAGTGCACTAGCACCAGGGAGTGGCGCCTGCAAACGTAGAATCATCTCTCTTCAACCTTAGCCGCTCAGTATCCTCTCTTTGCGAGAGGCCATTTTGGGGGCCCATCAAAGGCGAATTACCGTCTGCCATTTTAGACAAACTTGAGATATTTGTTACGGCCTTACGAGATCGGCAGGCGTCTAGTCCCGAGTCTCTCCACAATAACCCAGATTTCCCGGCCCACCCAGTTTACCCCCATAACCCAAGTAAAATTCTGTCCCTCTCACATTAGTATTTGCACCTGGTGGTCTGTCTGTGAGTGTATTTTCATTAATGCATTCAGAGATAGATTACGATTGGTGCATCCCATTGCATTAAAATAAAAGTGTCTCTAAGGGACCTCTACGTGTTGGACCTGGGTCCCCAGGCAAGCCTCCGGGATACGGCCCTTGAAATACCTGCTGAGATACATATTACATAATAATAAGAAGAAATTTGTATGATGTCTATTATATTTACAAAACAGATCAGAGCAATGCAAAGAGCAGTGATCATGGCAACGGGGCTAGAAGTTAATCCTAATTAGGAGGATCGTTTGACCCGCGCCCGCGCCCGCGCCACTTGAAGCATTGCTGCGGCTTCTCGCGCGTTGCTATACGCTATCTGTGCCACAGTTGTGATTATTGTGTTTAGGTTATCTGATTAATATCGAATAATTAAGTATACACCTTTACTACAACACTGTCTTCACTTGATTTGTATCTTCTTCTGACTGTCCAAACTATTCCAAACTTTGCTCAGATTAGTATAGTATCTATCAGATCAGACATACCGAATAAGAAGACAGCAGAACTCAATTTCAAGTTATAAATGCCTAACATTGTTGTATAGCTATGACTAAGGGTGGGAGAGCCCCTCCTGGCTTATGTACAGGGTGAAAACGAAGTCGTTGGCATCCTTTTATACAAGGTAGTATTAAATAGTAAAGAAGGATGCTTATAACAAACCACTGGGAGCAAATTAGAAATCGTAAAAAAACCTGCTGAGGCCAACGATATCAATTTCTCCCCGTATACGCCCTTATTTTTTAATTACTAGAAAAAACTTTCCCCATATGAAAATGTTTGGACCTCCCATAGAAAATCGATCGGCTGATCCGCACGTTTGTATGGAAGGCCGAAAAACTTTTCTCGTTTTTGGACCCATGTTCCTGAGGGAAAGTTATTCAGTTTCACCCTTTGTTAAGATTTTTCTAGTACTTAATTAAAAAATTGTGGTGTACTAGTTAGTAGATGGGAAATATAAAATGTTGACTTTTCAACATTAGTCCAAAAAAAGGCCTACCTTTACCTACATTATAATATCCAAAACTAACCGCAGACGAGTAACGTTATAAAATAAGTAGTTAGTAGACATTAGTGTCGGACTCTGTGTTCACACCGTAGTAGTTAACTAGTAGCTTCAGTTAAACTGTCGTCGGCTAACCTTTCGCACGACCTGTTGGTCAGCTAGTGGTTTTTTAACCTAAATAATGTTAAACTGTCGAGCTTTCTATTCTGGGAATTGTAGGTCCTTGAAATACCGTTGTAGTCGAGTTTACCTACATACCTAAGTAGGAAAAATAAATATTATGTAGGACAATTTTATTTTTAGTTTTTGTAGAATAGCCTTCACCAATCCACACTGAAGCCTGTGATGTGGAGTATATGGGCGATTCCCTTTTTACCTTTAGGATTCACGTCGACATTCCCGCATTAAATTCTAACCACATTTCTAACCACATTTGTAGAGCTTTGTTTTAAGGATTTAGACTCAATGTTATATTCACAAATGATAATAAAGCATAGGTACCAGGCACAAACTGCGGCCAAAAAGCTGGGCATCTTAAACAAAGTGAAGCGGTACTTCACTCCTGGACAGCTCTTAATGTTGTATAAAGCTCAGGTCCGATCCTGTATGGAGTACTGCTGCCACCTGTGGCATGGCTCAGCCAAGTATCAACTTGCCGCACTCGACTCGGTTGAACGCAGAGCCAGGAGGCTCATTGGCGACAGTAGGCTGGTGGAGACCAAGCTTCATAGCCCATCCCACCGCCGCAGAGTAGCCTGCTGGTCGGTCTTCTACAGATTGTACTTCGGTGAGTGTGCCCAAGAGCTACATGAGCTCATCCCGCCTTCCCCTTTCTACTATCGGACTTCCAGACGCACCGCGGGATATCACCCCTTTTTGGTTGACATACCACATATCCGCACCAAGCGCCTTTCTGAATCTTTTATAATGCGCACAGCCAGGGAGTGGAACGCCCTGCCTGCGTCAGTATTTCCGAGTGCTTACAACCCGAATTCCTTTAAAGTACGAGTGAATAGGCTTCTTCTGGGTGAGCTCGCTACATCTTCGACCCCATCTTCGTCCTGAGGACTGGATTGAGGTCAAGAGCAAATCCATAGGTAATAAAAAAAAAAAAAAAAACCTACAAAACTTTTAATTCATACTGTAGCTTCGTCATTAAAACTTACCATTATTCATATTATTTCCAATTTAATTACCTATTACTCGCCCAGCTTTCATATTGAGCTACCTACATCATTTAAATTACCTTCAGCATAAAAGATAAATTACCTGCTGAAACAGCCACCACCATCAAATAAAACATGTTTGTTACTGTAAATTAAACGTTTAATTAGTTTACACTAATTAAACGTTTACCGTTTAATATCATATTGGTTTAACCTTTTGACTATTTATTATAAGGACTAGCCTTGCGGTAGCATTTCCCCTCTGCTACGGTATGAGATCAATTAATCAAGTGCATTTACATTCAATTTTATACCTTATCACTAAACGAGTCAGCCTATAATTGCGAAACAATAATTTCGAACTTAGAACGTTTGGAGTTGACACGAGACTACTTTTCATGATTTTTAACGTTCAAAATTAGAATCTAAAGTTATGGGAATAAAATCCAAAATTGCGGATTTCATGTTACCTCGCCCCTCGCAAAAAGTGGCAGAAATGTTTGTTAGTAGAATTACTCGCGTAACTAGTCCCTATATAAGGTCTAACAACAATTAGGTGAAACTATTTTAAGGGGATGATCGGACCGGATCGGCTGTTCCATACAAACCTACTTGACCTAAATGTATGGGACAGCAGATTTTTTTTCGTTATTTCGATATTGGTCCCATAGAGAAAGTTGTTCAGTTTGATGGTCTGATCATCCCCTTAAAATAGTTTCACCTAATTTTGTTAGACCTTATATAAGTAGTCAAGGGTTTGATTTCCTCATTTGATTGATTTCAGATGTTTCAGAAACCTATTTTGCGGTCACAAAACGCCTCATTTCTAAAATTTATGAGCCCTGCTTGATTTGGATTCACAAAAACCTTATTAAAAAGCTAGACAGAAAATGACAAAGACCACAAAACCAACAGACTGCGTAAAAGAATCCACCAAAAAGGGTCAAATAAAAAGCGAATCATTCAAGCATCATCCTCCTCTTTCTATTGTTTAATTCATGCGACAACCCTAATGGGCGAGACAAGGACGTCGCGTCGCCCTTCATTTAATTAGGTGCGGCGTCTGAATACAAATGATATTGTCCTTGTGGAACCACAATTAGGTTGTGGTAGAGGTGAATGTGTAGTTAAGTATGTTCTGTGAAAAAAACGACAGTCTTAAAAAGTTTCAGATATTCGGTTCAGAACTTTTTTACAGAACGGGGAAGTTAGAAATATTCATCAACATCCTATCACTGTACACTGCTGAACTAGGTTTCACACAAGGCGCACTATAAAACGGCCTCAAAATAATTAGCATAATTTAAAATATTATCGTTTTTTGTGCTAAGTAAGTCCTAATTGCTCTAAAACTAAGAATGCTATATTGTTTTATCGCACATGTAATATAATCTCGCCAAAAGCAAAACCTAACAAAATATAACTTTACAAAAGGCCATCCACAACGTCAGCTACAGTGGCTCGAGTACGATTCAGTTTACCTTGTCCTCTGCAAACAAGCCGAACTCTTCACTGAGAGTGACTCCGATTGATTTCACAGTACCGAAGAGCGTCTGTAAACGGGGATAGCCTTCCTCTACCGCATACTCCGAAAACCATTCTCGAAATATTCCAGGGGAGACCAAAATTTATAAGTCTCGGTCTCGATGTCAACAGTTTCGAAACTCCCGGGACTTTGAGACTCGAGACTCCCAGAACAGAAATCCCTATAACTCTCTGATCACATAACCTTCTTCGACCGCCACATCTTTTGCTGCAATGAGATAGCCCTGGTCTTCCTAAATGTGAACACAAATGTTAAGCATAACCAAATTGACAAATTCAATCCACTTAGCCAAGGTCTGTAGTTCTTTAACGCCATAGGCAGATAACACCCGGAAAAGTATTAAAGATTAAAGTAAAAGTAGGTACCTCCATTTAAATATTAGGGATAATAGATATTGTTTTGGTTATAGTTATGTTACTACTTGTTAATGACAGATTAATAATTATTGCACACGAAACGACGCGATGCTATATTCAACAATGAAATGAAATGTGGCAACGCTAATCGAATAGACAATTATTCAAAATCACGTCGTCACACTCACACGTGTCATTAAACCATAAACTTTATATTACTGTATATTAAGTTTATGCATTAAACACCAACATAAAATGTAACTCTGAGAGGTGCGTATAGCAAAACTAAAAAAGTTCTAAAATGCATATTGAATCAAAATAGAATGAAATTAAATAAAATTGCGGTCTATTAAATTGCCTCAAGAAGATATTCTTCTGTGATTACATTGGCTCGAATGGTACCGCTACGGACAGTACTGAAATACCGTACCGGTTCCATAAACGGCACAATATTTTAAAGTAAATTAGTTTAAACCATAAACGGTGCTTTTATACCAAGCTTTAATTCATTTGACGCGAATATAAACAAATCGGCGATTCATACAATTGCAATGATGAAGGCAACTAAAGATAGTATCCCCATACAGATAGGAGCATAGATGAATCCACTCCAGATGAGTGAGCTCGGCATAATAAGCTCGTCAAGTAATGAAGAGCCTAGCGGATATTACGCCAACATCCATCTACGCGGTGACGGCGGAGCTGGAGGCGGTGAAATGCGAAATTTAATTTTAGCGAGCTTTCTGACGTAGGTACAAACTTGTTGAGATGAAGTTTATTCTTTGATTGAAATTGAGTTTCTGCTTTAAGTTAAATAGGCTATTCTACTTTTAAAATTGTGTGGATCGAAGGAGCTGCTAGTTGATGAAGCAGAGAGTGAGGAGAGACCGCCTTGCAGTCCCAGCAACGCCCAATGCCAGATTGAGATTATTCAAGGAGCACTGACTGTTTATTAGTGCTTATTAATGAGGGGACCAAACCAGTGACGATGAAGCGCCCTGGTATGTCAACCGGACCAGTGAAAGACCTGAAGCAACTCGTCCAAGATGGGCACACCGAAGGGGTACGGACGGTAATTTATTATCATCGAGCATCTTTTTTTTGTTCGTTTTCGATGCCCGATGAGAATAAATTAAATTAAAATAAAAAATATAGCTAAGTTAATAGTAGATTTTAAAATATAGACATCGAACCTGAACGTGCTGTCTTGAACGGCCCCTGCTTAGGTAGACTGACGATCTTCTGAAAGTATGGGGAACCTACGGATGCGAGCTGCAGTAAATGAATCTTTGTGGCTTGGATAAGTTATAGTCAAGATTGACAGTCGAAGCTCGAACGCGTAAAAAAAATTGCAACCCGTATTGGCCTCTAAACCCTATATACACGCACAGACATAATTTGTATGGCGCCTCATGCACACCTACCTAAGAAAGTTGGCCCCTTATACTTTTTCTAAGCCTTGTGGATGCCTATGTCCAGTAGTGAACGTTTTTCGGCAGCAGTGATGATGATGATGCCAATTATGATGACCTTCTTCTTTCAAATCTAAAAGATTTGGCGACCAGCGCAGCAGTACAACATAAGGCCAGGGCATTCTATGGTATCTCTTAACATGCTAAATGTTTTTTTAAGGGGATGATCTGAGCGATGATAGCATACGGAAGAGATCTAGCGCCTCAAATCATGAGTCGTCGGTTCGATTCCTGGCCTGTTAAATTCTTCGGAATTTATACTCGTACGGTTGTATAAGTATTTATTATCTACTACCTCGGCGGTGAAGGAAAACATCGTGAGGAAACCTGTATTCGCGAGAGTGAAAAAAAATACCATAAGTTCTGAGGTATGCGTAAAATATGGGTGAGCTTGGGGCGAACACAAAGGACCAGCGACGGTCTCAGTGTCATAACGACCCTTGCTTACAATAGCCCAACCACAAATCAATCAATCAAGCGGATGATTAGACTATCGAACTGAAAACTTTATATATGGGCGTAACATAGAAATCGCGAAAAGAAACCGCTGTACCCCTAGGTTGAGTAGGTTTGCAGCTACAATATAAAACGCACATAATAATGCAGGCACTACACCGGCAGATCAGCATAATAAAGCTCGTGTAATGAAGAGCATCCAGCCAGAACGGATATTACCGCCTGAGACGACACGCCGACGGAATTATAATGAGACCTGCATTCACTATCCCCATATTGATATCGTGCAAAGGGTTTAGTTTTTGTGTTGATAGTTTTTGTGTTAGTTAGATAGTTTTATTAAATTCGTGTCAATCTCACGTTATCTTAAGTAGTGGTCAGAAACGTTACTATAGAGCTTATCGCTTTTAAGCACAGAGAAAATTATGTCGCCTTGAATCTTATTTTATACGCCTAAAACGTTATGCCTTATCGTGCAAACTGTTTTGTTTAATCTTGTTGATATTTCTTCCATGTAAACTAATATTTACTATTCGATGGTTCAGAAAGTCAAGTGTTTAGAACGATGGAATCTTTTGTGTTGACCCCTAGGTCAATACAAAAGATTCCATTAGATCGAAGTGTTGCTGGCTTGCCAGCCCCCATAATAGGTTACGATAGGGTTAATTCAGATGGCAAATAATTAGGTATGTGCTGTTTATGGAACCAAAATTCTGATATAATCTACTGAATATTAAGACGGTTTTTGTACACAAAATCAAATAAATACGAAATTCGCAAATAGTATTATTATTATTATTTGTGGCTGGGCTATTGCAAGCAAGGGTCGTTATGTAACACTGTGACCATCGCTGATCTATTGTGTTCGCCCCAAGCTCACCCATATTTTACTCATACCTCCGAACTTATGGTATTTTCTTTTCATTCTCGGGAATGCAGGTTTCCTCACGATGTTTTCCTTCACCGCCGAGCTAGTAAATGATAAATACAACCGTACATAAATTCTGAAAAACTTAGTGGTACAGGCCAGGAATCGATCCGCGTCCTCGTGATTGAGGCGCTAGCTCTCTTCCGTATGGGCTATCATCGCTCTCGCAAAAAGTAGGTCCTATAGTTTACTAAACCAAAGTGTTGTCCCAGTTTTATAATTTCATTTTACAAATGCGAAACATAAAAAGAATCATTGTCACATTCTGCTGAGTGAGATCATCAGTACCGTGCCTCCGACCATCCAACTTTATACTGTATACTTTTGTTGTATGGTAAGGTAGGTGCTCATACAATTACGTAAGTAGTTGACCTTAGCCCACGCTTCCAAAGAGGCGCCTCTGACTCATTCCGTACAAAATTAGCATAAACAAACAAAAGACTGACACTTGTTTTAAAATGGTATTGTCACATAATAGGAAACTATGGGTTTTTCTTAGGATGTGACTGAGTATTTATGGGTGTACTGTACGAAACTTACTTAAATATTTTGATGCTTACGCGGCGACCTACCTACTTTGGGCGTCGTCCGATCCGTGTATTTTCTTTTCTTATCTAATTCATCATCCTCATCGTTTCAGTCGATATACGTCATCTGCTGGACTGGACAAAGGCCTCCCCACTTAGCTAATTAGTGTACCTCCAATAAATTTTCATAAGTGGCAACACACTTGTTTCCTGTATAAGTCCAGTTCCTGTATGGTTCGTGCAATCTAACTGAACTATCAACTCTAATACTAGGGATATACTTACCGAGCTACAAACTGGCTCATACATATTTTTGGTCCTTCGAGCCGGATTATTCGTACTGACAACACGTAGTATGTACTTTGACGTAGTAGTCTACTTTATAACTATAGCCGATCGTACTGAATGATATATTTGATTAATGAATGAATCTGTTTCACAAACTACGTACCTATATTCTCCTATCTGTGTTTGTTTTGAATTACGTTGTTTACTTAAATCGTAAGGGTTTTCAATTAAACAGAATCTATTCACACGAAACAATCTAATCTAATACATTTTGAATTAAGCCTCCAAACAAACCTTTTGCGTTTAATTGTATTAAAGTATAAAACGTTCACGAAAATTGTTGATCACAATACAATGGGGAAGGTCATTGACCGGCTACCTGTCGCATTTACTTTACAAGTGTCGCTTTCTCCCTCACTCTGGCTAATCTATGTGCAGATTAACCCACATAAGTCCTCTAGAACGACTCCTAGGCCTTCGTCGTAGGGTTTACTATGTCTTGATAGGCGTGACTTTATGTGGAAAGTATAGCTAGCTCGCTCTCGCGTGTGAGTGCCAGGCATTGTTTCTTCATAGCCATCATAAGCTTTTGATTGTTGTTTTCCATCATGCTGTGCAATTTTACACACTGTTACACGGTATTAGGCAGATTGCCCGAGGTTTTTAGGGCATGGCAAGTGACAATTAGTTTTCCGTTTGCAAAGTAAACGATATACTAAACATTGGCGTGGACATCATCGTTAACGTGGTCCAAATCTATCCAATGAGGCGCTTTTCATGGACAGTAAAGATAAAAATCAGCAGGTTGCGTTAGAGAAAGAAAAAAAAAACGCTGCTTACCTAAAAGGTTTAAAAAAAGGTTGGTTTGACGATATTATTTCTTATTTATTGGTAATGAGCAGTTTGTATAATGGCAACACTAAAAATGTTAATGTCAGTCAATACACAAACCACACCTAGACAGGAGTGCGATTTTCGGAAGTCATTATGTTGAACTCAGCAGTAGAAAATTTCAAAATTACTATGAAAATATACATTTTTCTACTGCTGATTTGACTTTCAAAAATCATTCTCCAATCTTCTGCAATCGCGGTAAATATTTGGTGTACGAACCATAACTGTTGACACATTTTGTATTGCGCTAATCGCGGTACAGCCGTTAGAGCCGTTTTGACAGATCGCTCAGACGTTATTGGCTAAGTTACATAGAGTTTAGCGCGATGCGGAATTCAGCACAGTTGAATAGTAATTGGATTGCAATGTGATTAGAACTGAAATTGGATAAGAATAGAACTTCGATGTTTTAACTTAGCGCACAAGAGAGCGATTTTTGAAAATCAAATCGTCAGTAGAAAGATGCATATCTCCATAGTAATTTTGACGTTTTCAACTGCTGAGTTCAACATAATATGAGTATCAAAACTCGCACTCCAGGTTTGTTTATTGGCTGGCATTGAAATCGTGGCTATATCGCGTTTGCATCAATGCTGCATCGCGACTGAATCGATGCAGAAGCGCTGCACAAAGTCACTAAGTGCAAAAAGGCCCTAATCCAATTACCCCAGTGTTGCTTACTGTAAAATTTTATTTCCTGGTTTGCCATCAGATTCTGATAGACTTAACATCATCATCTCAGCCAATGGACGTCTTCTGCTGGACCTATACATGCCTATACCTACTCTATTATATGTATATGTATTATGCATATTAGGTTTACTAAAACTGTTATGGTGTACGCATGTAGTTATTTTTACATGATAACCATCTATGTTTTTTATTACGTAGGTACTTACTTGATTATTATTATTATTAGTTACGGCTGGTTACTTTAATTTGATTTTCATGATTTGGGTTCTTTAGTTTATTTTATTACTTATTTATTATCATGAAGTACGTGTTTTTGAAAGCGAAAGGACTCCATATTTATCGCGAATCGTCGAAAAATCGCCAAAAGCACCTCACGTAATTAATGGACGCCCCCTAAGAATGGAGTGAGCACTGATGAAATAAAAATGGAATAATTCCTTAGGTCAAAGAGGATTTTCGGACAAAATTAATATGAGATTTCAATTTCCTCCCCTTTTTATAATAGGAGTAGATGATCCAAATAAAGAGATGAATGGAAAAATATGACTATAGGCACCGGCCCCAAATAATAGGATAAGGGCAGGAGGGTGATGATGATTGTCCGTTAGCACTTCATTTCCGTCAGATTAGCAAGTAGTTTGTGGATTTATCCCAATCTCAAGGATTGTTTTTGAGCAAAAACACAGCTGAAAAGAGATTGCCGGGGCCTCGTGGCATGTTCAAACGCGAACCGCGCGTACACCATGCGAAAGACAACCGCTCGCGGCAAAACTCGCAAAGCTACGCCTAGAAACCGAAAAAATCTTAAAAATAGAGTAACATTATAAAGCAATTTCATCGAACTAAGTTAAATCAGTCGAAATAAAACACTTTTGTAAGTAAACTTCCTCGTAGCTCTTTAAATTGATAGACATTCTTTCCCGAATAAATGCTATAGGGAAAACGAAATTCGGCGAAAGACAAGACAAATTGCCGTAGTGACAGTAAGTGATAGCGGGGAACGAAACGCTAATGGTCAAAAACATTGAAACAATAGGGAAAGATAGTTGGTAGTTGTGTATTAGTAAATTACTTACCTACTTACAGTTGGTCATGAGATTATGTCTGAACATATGTCAGGGTTGCCAGATGCCCCGTATTTTACGGGTTACCCCGTTTTAGTGACAGTAAGTGATAGCGGGGAACGAAACGCTAATGGTCAAAAACATTGAAACAATAGGGAAAGATAGTTGGTAGTTGTTTATTAGTAAAGTGACTTACCTACTTACAGGTAATGAATAGGCCGTGGACCAAAGCCGTAAGCTCTGGTCGGATACACCAGGACTGAGGCATGCGAAAGAACTTGTGACCGGCTTTTCAAACAGACATACCTCGGATGCCATCAATTCAAACCGCAACGACTTAAGGCTCTTAGTACGAGCCTTAACAGGACACTGCAAATTAAACAAACACCTACACAGAATGGGGCTTGTAGACTCACCCCCTTTCAGATTTTGCTGTGAAGCAGAGGAAACGCCCATACATCTCCTCTGCGAATGCGAAGTGCTCATTCACAGCAGGAGTCGCCATCTAGGTGGATACATAATAACACCTACTGACATTAGGGACCTCCCCTCCAAAAGCATAACACGGTTCATGAAGTCCGTGGGCCTAGGAAATGACCTCTAGGTCTAGGGTGACAGCTACAATAGATCTATCTAGGTCGCAGTAGCTATTTGGTCATTGACCAAGCCCTTATAACCAAATAATATCAAATACCTACTTACAGTTGGTCATGAGATTATGTCTGAACATATGTCAGGGTTGCCAGATGCCCCGTATTTTACGGGTTACCCCGTTTTTCAGTCTATGACCAAATAAGCCTTGAAAATTACTTTTTATTATATTAAAATAAAGGGTAAGCTAAATAGACCAAGACCCACTTCGGGTCCCTGAGCCAGCATAGTAAGTAAGTAAGCTAAATAAAATTAAAACATAAAGACTTCTTTGGTCATGCCTTCCGTAACAAGAAGGAAAATGTTGCAACCCTGATAAGTTAGGGCCTAGCCTAGATATTTATTGCCGCGGATGTTGTTCTCCAGACGACTTTGGGATATGTTATGTTTTTGTGGATCGTAGGCAACCTATGAATCACAATTACATGCCTCGTTCATCCACCATGGAGGACAGAAGTAAACCCTATTACGATTACACGTTCAAATTACTGATAATGTGTAGTTGGCTACTTACAATAAGTTGTTAGCATTATGAATGTCCTACATTATACCTACCTACCGAAAAAGTTTGGAAAATGTTCGTTCCAACAGGAGAGTCAAACACTTGTCGAAAATTACACACAGTTTTTTGAAAAGCTCGCAATTCATACGCTGCGATTACCCTACAGAACAGAGCTTACAAGTACTTTCGAAAATAGCCTAATCCTTAAGCTTTATCGAGCCAGTGAAAAAGCGCGAATAAACAAAATGCCATTGCGAAAATGACGGCCATTTTCATTCATATTTCGTCCGCGCTCCGACGATTACGGTTTGCGCGGGAACGGTTGCTTCTTTTTTCGCGGCAATTTTGGTGGCATTCGCAGTGGACTTTTTGCGGCCAGTTTTAATCGGTGTTGCCATTTTAGACGGTGCTCGCCAACGAGGGCGTTTCATTTGCCTGTTTCTTTTTAGAGCTCTTTTTGAATGTCTGACTTCGTGTACCTGATGGTTTGGGGGGAATGGGCTTGTCTTTTGTTATTTAAATGTCACTGGTATTGCTGACAGTTTTATTTAAATGCAGTCGGGTGGTTTAGAAATTACCACCCTATTTCTTTCTGCTGGCGCCGTAGAAGGTTAATGGTTTCCTTTACGTTGTTTTTGTGGGCGAAAGTCTAGACACCAAAAACTACCTTTTGTATCGATCCACATATAAACCCTAAATATGCGAAAAGTTTTCCATGGTAGACGTGATAGCAATAAAATGTCTAGTACAGTGGCTTTGACCATTTAAAAATACACTTACCTAGAGTTATAGCAAATATGTAGTTATTATGAACACAAATCCACTGACTTTATGTAAGTGTTGTATACATTTCAATTAATGTATTTTTTTTGTCTTTTCAGTTCGCGGTAACCTTAAAAATGGTGCGATGACGTGAAAGCGATGCTGCTGCAGCAGGCGTCGTCATCGCCTGGTCCCAGCGGTACGGCCAGTCCTAAACTAGCTCCGAGTCCTAGGCCCAACCCCAGTCCTAGCTTCAGCTCAAGACTGACTGGAAGTCCGATTCTGAGCGATGGAGCTTCGAGTTCAAACAGCCCGAGGTTGGGCGCCAGTCCGAAATTTGGCAGCCCGAGACTGGGCGGCAGTCCTAGGCCCTCCAGGACTGCGGTGGAGGACGAAGCTGCTTTGGAGAGGCTACAGGCAGAACTGAAAGAAGGTTGGACTGTGCACACGGGGAGAGATGGCAGACTGTATTATTGCAAGTAAGTCAAAGTCATTTTATTCCTTAGATGAAGTTGTTCATCATAATATAGTTACAAGATTAAGGATGCTAAGGGCAGGATAACTGGAGCCGCATTTTGCATTGTGGAAACAAGATTTCCAATTAGAGAAGCGGCCGTCGTTACGTCGGGCTTTTGAAAACTAGACTCAGTTTATCTTCAACTCGCTTTAATTTATATTTTAAGCGACTTCGTTAAGTTGATCTCAGAAGTTTTGCTGCGACATTCTGATGAAAGTTTCTAAAGAATGAATCCCGTTTATAGTGCCTCTTGATCTTACGTTGTGAGTTTACTCTCGCGAGATTACTTGCCAATGCCTTTTGTCGAGATAGCTAACACAAAGTGAGATGGAATTTATTAAACTATGTACTACTGAAGAATGGCCGCCTGTTGCTAGAAATCAAAGTAACGAGACGCGTGCATCAAATAAATTCACATAGTCGACTCGACAGCGACGGTATGGAAGGGCATTATGATTTCTGTTTATTTTTCTAAAACCGTATCGAAATTGTTTTCCTTCCTCATACAGGACAAAGGAACGATTTCTGTCATTTCTCGAGCAGAAAATGAATTCCCTTTGCTTTGTTCGGCAAAACTTGCTGCCATGCCATCGTTACTAGTGCCTACTTAACTCATTGTTGTTAAAGTTATCCATGCAACATTTATTTAGAAGAGATACTCTTCCGGATAGACAAATGTACACAATGCAGAATGCAACTTTGTTAGTTTAGTATTTTCTGTGGCTATAGAAAACCGCAGATATATTTCCGGCTGTAAAATGTGTGGGTCAGCCTATGGGTATTTACCCATAGGCTGACAATCAAAGGCAAACCAAACGGTGAAGCCTTTTGACTAAATTCTAAGGAAGTAAGTAATTATTGAAAAATTTGTCTCGGGCGGGACTAGAACCCGCACTCTTCCAAACCGGGGAACTGCGTTATCCAATTTCGCCACCGAGCCCACTACCCAGAGAACGAAATTTTCAATCTGTTGCGTCTTAAGGGAACGTCCATCGAAGTAACACAACATGGCTGTAACATGTTTAAAAATGAAATACGTAATCATTATTTTTTTAAAGAAAGCTTTCTTTTATATCGATAGATATATATAAGGTCTAACAAAATTAGGTGAAACTATTTTAAGGGGATGATCAGACCATCAAACTGAACAACTTTCTCTATGGGACCGAAACCGAAATCGCGAAAAAAAAATCTGCTGTTCCATACAAACCTACTCGACCTAAATGTATGGGACAGCAGATTTCTTTTTTGCGATTTCGATATTGGTCCCATAGAGAAAGTTGTTCAGTTTGATGGTCTGATTATCCCTTTAAAATAGTTTCAGCTAATTTTGTTAGACCTTATATATCGAGTCGGGAATGAAGAGATTAGTTGATGTAACGAGATATCAACATAGCTTGATGCATTAGCAAGTTAAAGTTAAGCTGATACCAGGTTGGGTATAAATATTTACAAGAGTCGACGGTCGGTGTTGGACGTCCCCCTCCCCCAGAAGGATAACTGATAATCAGTGTGAAGACCGCGAAGAAAGTAATAATGTTTTTTCTAAGACCAAAGAATCATTTTAACCATTTATTTTGACATTGAAAATTTTAAATATAGTTCTCACTAAACCACTCAAAGAATTTAAGCCTTTTAGCCTTAAGAAGTTTTTCCATTAAAAATACGTTTCATAGATATAACCTTCTAGGCGCTTTGCAGACGACGGAAACTTTGACCGCGGCCAAATTTTTTTTTCGAAATACGACTGTTGTGTTTGTGTACGGAGGTAACTTCCATACTGACGTTGAGGTGGCGGACAAAAAGTCCATCGTCTGATCAGCACCTTAGGTTTCTCTTAGAAGAATTTCAAATCAAACATAAATACATCCCTTTCTACTTGACAAGATTCCCAGTCAACAAAACGCTTCGCCGATCCCTCAAAGCGTTTCGCAAAACGTATAGTAAAAGCATTGATTTAATGAAATGTCCTCTAGTATGGCATCTGAGGGTTACAATGGAGCGGCAACAAACTACGTCGCTGCTGGTTCGGAACACTCGCGCTTGTGACGTCATATTTTCCCGCCATTGTCTGCTATTAGGGTTGGCTATAGGTGGAAATTTAAAGAAAACGTTGTTGATATTTCCAGACTTATTTTATCATTATTTTTAGCTTCGTTTATATTCTGTAACTCTTGTCGCAAAGAATTTTTTCATTTAAAACCATATTTTATTATAAGTTCAAAAAAGGACACTTTCTGAATCTCGAAAAGTGGTCATCAATCGTCACCACATTCTAGGTGTATGCCGATGACAACTTTTCCAGTTTTCTGAAAATAACAAGCAATGTCTTAAATTACTGTTCTATTTGTTTCCAGTTAATAACTTTTAATCCTATCGAGTCTGATACCTACCCGAAACTGATTCTTACAGAAAATAAATTAAAATTCCTTCAACGAAGGAAAAAGGTTCGGAATTTCTAATAACATTAATTAAATTGGCAACCCTACCGCAAGCAATATGGCGGACGCGCGTCATTCGTTCCCGCCTTCATTAGATGGATTGAATGAGACAATACGCGGCATCCGGATGTAAATTATCTATGGACACACCTTTTATTGCTAAATAATTACTTTGATCGCTTATTTCCTTTCTTCGAATAAACCTGAGGCAAAAAAGGGGTCCTCCATTAGTGACAAACAAGGGAAGACCCTTTTGGTATTTGTACCTTTAAAGTAAAATTGTAAATATTAATGAGATATTTTCCAAGACTAGTAAAACGAAAAATCTGTAGATGACAATAATAAAAGTCGAGAAAAACCTGCATGGGTAGCATGTTATCGTGATACAGCGCTATGACACCTTCGCTCTCTTTCTATTTGCTCGCGAACGAACGAGATAAAAGACGTGATACAGCCGTATCACGTGCAGCATGCTACGGCTTCTCGTATATCATGCATAGAATACGCGTGCGGAAATATAAACATTAAGGGCCTATGTCGAAAAATAATTGAAGCGAAATGGGCGTGTGATAGCTTATATTACTGCCTGATGCGAGAGAAAGAGATGGGGCGGCGCGCGCGCCTGAAACGACGCAAGCGGGAAACAAACTTTATTTAATTGTGTTTGTACTATTTATTGTAAGTTCAATTCTGCTCTAATCAAAATTTGTAAAATACTAATATCTTTTTTTTTAGTCATGTCTCGTGTTTCTATGTATATTATTCACCGTTTAGCAGTTCCAAGCGTTTATCGATAAAGACGGAGGGTGCTTTGACTTGTTTTTCTATCGAGAAAATGTGTCTTAATCGTGTTTTGGCTCTAATCAAAACTTTAATTATATGTTCAATTTACACATATCCGCTAATCATACTCCTACTGGTAGTACTTCATGATATATGACGCTTTGAAGAATCCTAATTTTTTCACATTTCCTCTTCAGAGGATGATCAGACCATCAAACTGAACAACGCAACCATTTATTCCCTTCTCTTTATAGTACTTATTATTTTTATTTTCCTGTTTGTTTCTCTAGTGTTACCTTAATTGCTATACCTAAATTACCTAAATTGTTAAAAATGTTAAAATTTTCTATTTTATAAGATATTAATTTTCTTATTTATTTATAGACTAGATACTTGTGTAACTGGCCAATGCTGTGTGTATTAGAAATAGATTTTTAGCGTTCTTATGTTATTGTGAATGTTTAAGGTGGTTGCAGAGGGGGCTATTTTATACAAAACTTTAACGCACAATACGCGTCGACGGATTTCATAAAAGTAATATTTTATGTATGGAAAAATAGTTAAGAAAATCTAGTTGCCGCGTCACAAATAATGTTATCTGTGACGCGGCAACTACATTTTCTGAACAATTTTTCCATATACATATAAAATATTACTTTTATCAATTCCGTCTACGCGTATTGTGCGTCAAACTTTTGTATGGACTGAAACCACCTTAAATACTGTTGGTGTGCCAGAACAGAACAGAACAGAACAGAACAGAACAGAACAACTTTAATATTTCATGATGTAAGACGCCTTGAAGAATCCTATTTTTTTCACATAGCCTCTTAAGGCACTAGTGCGGTATTAAATGTTATCTTTATTTTTATAACTATACCTATTTTGTATTTCAATATCAGCAATTTGAGTTCTGCAATCCCAAAAAACACCATACTGTGTCGATTCGATACTGACCGAATTGGATACCTAGTTACAAAGAACCCTGGATCGGGTGCTTATCAACGCACATTTATTTTGTCGACCTTAAATAGTCACCGTAAATAGTCATAAAAGGCAAGATTATTTAGTTTACTGGCAACATTCGCTAGTATCTATATTAAATGCGGCTAAAACAAGGGTTTCATTATACAGGCTGTAACGTTAAACCCTCCTCGATTATACAAGCCTTTGTTCATTTTAGCTTGAAAAACGATACATTTCTATAGAGGTTTATACCACTAGAAGCGACTGTGTAAATTGCTTCCTACTTCAGGAGTATAGAAACTTTTATATTTTAACGAGCTTTAACCCGCGACTTTGTCCGCACAAATTATATACCAGATTTTAAGTCAGATAATAAGCTATCAAACAAAAGAAGTTTCATCAAAATCGGTTCAGTAGTTTTTGCGTTGCTCGTTCAAACAAACAAACAAACAGACAGACAAAAAATAAAAATATTGGTGATATGGAATCAGGGATACCTAAAAACCATATCGTAACTTTTTTTTGTTAATATCTTCAATGTATATACAGACAAACTTCCTGTTACAGTTTTATAATAGTTTAGATTACTTTTTGTGACTAATCCATATGAAAACAAAGGAATAATAATATGGAATAGATTTTTACTTATAGCGTTAATTTTATCACAGCATTTTTTATTGAACCCGTGCCAGTATCGCCATGGGTCTTGTGGCGATACTGGAATTAACAGGGCGATGTAGGAGGGGTTTATGTAGGCTGTAAATTTATATACGTTACAATAACAGTATATCACATGGCTATTAGCTTGCTTTCTTTTCTTGAGTGTCAAATGATTTTTTAACCAATAGTTTTGTATATATCGAAGTGGTCCAATCAATACGCTTCGCTGGTCGAATTATTGCAAAAACGATTTTGCCACCATTTTTTTGATAACGAAAGCCTTTATTTTTATATCTTGGACCAGTTTTTGCCTCATCTTTTCCCACTTTGACAATACAAAATTAATACAGTTTTTGAGAGTTACGCGGTTATTATTTAATCTAGAATAAAGAAGAACCCGTTAAAATGTTTAATTTGTTATGAAATATTGCTTTATTTAACTAGACATACGAAATAACGAACAACAACTGATTAAACTAAAATATCCGAAAACTAAAATATAACTAGATTAATAAGCTGCCTCGTTATGAAAAATAAACCTAAAATAAAAGTCAAGTATTTATATTTTTTACCGTTGGACATTTTACCTCTTCAAGGTAACGTTTGGCATAACAGAGAAAAACCCGGGAAATTGTAAGGTGCCTTGGGGAAAAGGGGAAGCAAGGATCGATCAGCTAGTTAGGTAGGATTAAAGACGCAATCACGAAGGAACACACCAAATTAAAATTCTTTTAAGTTATGGCCCCAATAATTGGGTTTTTCAACCCAATTGGGTTTTTCTCCTTTAAATGGTAGTAAGTTTGAAATAAGGTACGCATACATCTTTTGTAATATTATTTTCCGGGCTTTTTCTTGTGTAGACCGAATTTTTGAGGCTGGTAAATTCTGTGTCTTTAATTTCATACCTACTACGTCTATTTAAATAAGTGTTCGTTATAAAATTGTCAACCTTCTGATATCAAACTGACAGTGACACGTCAATAGGTATTAGTGTGGTTTCAGCTCAGAATTGACCACCATCTCTCCATTGGCATATAGTAGACTGATAAGGACTGAGCCACGGGTGTCGTTTGACGTTTGGCCACCTAATACCACTTGACACACCATTCTGAAACCTTTAACATGCTAAAGGTTTAAGTTGCGTCATTATCATCAAATCATCGGGAAAACGTCCACTACTGGCACTGCATTGGCCTCCCCCAAGGATCGCCACAATGACCAGTCCCGCGCTGCCATATGCCATCATCCACGGGTTCCCGCCGCCGCGTCGCTTTGAACAAGACGTCGGTCCACCTTGTCCAACCTACCCACGCTGCGCTTTCTGGTACGCGGTCGCCACTCGAGAACAAGCAAGTCTCATCATCAGAACCAGCAAGGTTCTGCGAGCAATGTGCCCATTATCATTTTAGCAATTTAGGATGTGTGACTGATTATAAATAGGTAATTATTTAAAACCTTGAATATCGAAAAACCCTTCAGCTTCAGCTAGCCCCCTGTGGCATGGTTACCTCATTTTGTGAACATGACAATCCTCTCCGAAGTTTAGTTGGACCGGTTCAACTTCTGGGATGCATTGAAAGAAACTCGCTCCAAAAGTACAACTTCGTTGAACTTCTGCAAGTAGTTTCTAATATCTAGGCTAGAACTAGACTAGAATGGAGTGCTTAGGTGATTAGTTTATATTTTGAGTTTCTTCAAGTGGACTGTGGAGTTTATTGAATTCGTCTGTGCCAAAATTGATATAAAATATTATTTATTATGCTCATTCCCCGATTCCCCGACGGGTTGCTAGTCAGATGTATTCCAATTAAAAACTCAAATAACTTACTTCTACTTTTAGTAAATAAATAATAAATATTTTTTTTTGCTGGGGCCTCGGAGTTTTGTGTCTTCCTTCTTTTACGGAAAGGCCTTTTTTATCGAGCCCATACCTACTTATTAGTAGTAACTTATTATTATTATGAATCTGTGCCCGTACAGATTTCGATTAAAATACTTCTTAAATAACTAAATACTACGTTAAAATACGATATGTTAGCAGTTTTTTAATTTTTTATAAGAGGAAAAATCCTCTTTTTACTTTAAGGAACATTTTAAAAGTTTCGATATGGTTAGATTGGCACAGCTCTGTAGCCTCCCATCTAGACTCTAGAGAACTCTGAACAGACCACCTCGATACTAACATTGCTGATTAACTATTTTAATTTTTTCACTAAAGCATGGGTGATTGTCATGCGATATCCCTCATGTTGACACGAAAGAAGAAGACAGCTCTGTGGCGCAAGTGATCCCCAGGAAAATTGCTTGAAAACGTTCACAACACGATCTGTTAAATAACTGCTTAGCTTTCAGCATGTGTAGGGTTAATAAGGGTAAACAACCCGACTATTATTATAACCGGTGTCAGTAGTACAACACAACAATGGTACTCCGACGCTTACGTTACAAGTTACAACATCTTTACATTTCACTATCTGCGTCGAATCCGACCCACATCTGTTAGTGCGCGTCTCCATTCTGTAAAACGTCTTATTTCCGTGGTGCAACGGTTGTCAATTGGTATTTTTATAACACTAGTACTTATTATGAAAGAATTGAGTAAAACGTACGAATTATAAAACAAAGTCGCTATCCGCGTCTGTCCTCATCATTTTTAACCGACGAAAAAAGAGGCGATTATTGTTTCTCCGCTTACTCCTTCTAAAACCACAACGGATTTTGATACGGGTTTCACTGTCATTCACCGGAATTTCTTCCGGAAGGTTTTTGTGGTTAATACTTATTTTCACTTATATTATATGTATATATATCCCATCCAGGTTGGTCGCTAATTTAATAATAATAATGATTAATTCCATGTTCATGTCACAATTACAATCTCAATTAATTACAACTAGTTGATTTGGTTATTTGAGACATTTCTAGGGGTAACATAGTTTCTTGAGAGGCACAGCTGTAACTCATGTTGAGTAGTTTTATTTAAAAATACTCCGTGTTGTATGTTCCAGTTAAATTCCAGCTTCATGATCATGACATTACGTATGATATGACATGACGGATGGCAGTACAATGTAAACAAACAATGCGTGGAAGCTTCTTTATCAAGACGTTTTGATTTATGAAAGGTTTACAAGCCGCCTTTATACTATAGGTGCCTACTTTTTAACTATAGGTATAAATATATAACTTTTTGTTATACTTACCTTATTTTTTTTTGTACATTGAAATTGTAACAGAATTTATTGGGTGGATACATTATAATAGAATTGAGGATAATCATTGAAATTACCGTCTGGTTGTTTTTTTTTGCACAAATTATGTAAAATTTACAGAACAGGAGTGCGATTTTTGAATCTCATACGTTGAACCCAGCAGTTGAAAATGTATGGAGATATGCCTCTTTCTACTGATGACTTGACTTTCAAAAATCACACTCCTGAAGTATGATTTTTGAAAGTCAAATCAGCAGTAGGAAGATGCATATCTCCATTGTAATTTTGATATTTACAACTGCTGAGTTCAACGAATGACTTTCAAAAATCGCACTCCAGAACCAGATGCGAATTCAGAAAAATATATTTCGAGTAATATTTAACTCTATTATTATATAGCATTAGTGATTATTGTTATAGCATTTGAATATTCTATTCTATAAGAGTATACATACAATACTGCTATAAGTCTATTCTGTACTATTCTCACTTCATCGTACGTATATAGAGCGTCGTGAGTCGAGTGGGTGAACGTAAGGGCATGGAGGTATGAATGAAACGATTCTGAATGGGGGTAAAATGTTTTCACAGAAATAACATGGTAAGATTGATGTGAGTGCCATCGATTAATGTATATTACTCTTACTTAGAGCGATCTCTTTCTACGTACCGACAACGTACATTTTGAGGTTCTGTAGACAGCTGGCTGAAACGATTCACAAACAATTTTGGTTGGTAAGTATAAATGTCTAGTCGATTAACGCTGTGTCTTTTTAGTTTGTGGGGTGGTTAGAAACTTAGCTTTAACTACATTTGATTTAAGCTGCATTGAAAAGCGAAACTTTGCTTTGGCACATCAAAGATATTTGTGACAATATTGTTACAATTTAATGAAAAAAATTTCCTTCTTTCTATATGTTTTTAACATATAGATAAGATAACAGAAAATAAATAATCGTTTAACGGGTCAATTTTAATTTGTGGTATTTTGAAAATAATTATCTGAAATCCACATCTGGATTTTAAATACTTTTCTGGCATTTTGCAACAAAGTCCAATGATCTATCATTCTGCGTAGGTATCTGAGATTAGGCGTGGAAAAGTATCTAGTTACCTTGTAAGATAGCTTCTACGCCTATACGCCCTCGCGACGTTTACTACCAGACTTCCCTACTACTACAACTATGCTTCTACGCGCTGCTAGTAAACAGTGAATAGCAGATAGATTCCAAACTTGCGGCTCCATTACACAAATCCAATCAATTGTAAAGTGCAGACAATAGTTGTTCTCGGATCGATTCTACAACTTAAAGTAACACAGTCTGCGCCCCGGTTAGATAACGTATTCTCTTGTGTTAAGGCGGGTACCTACAGTTAACTCTGAAGATTTTGTTTAATTTTTTGTAAAATAAATATCTAAAATTATTAAGATATATAAATATCCTACTTATTATGACAACGATAAGTAATAATTCTCGACTCAGGTAAAATACAGAGTGATTTTCTAAATTTTCAGGGGTTATTCTGATTACTTCAGACCATCAAACTGAATTACTTTTACTAAGGGAGCAAACACGAAATTGTAAAAAAAAAAACAGCTGTTTCATACATTTTAATCGAGTAATTCCTACAGTTTAGTACGGACCTAGAGTCCATACTATTGTACACCATAATATACCATATATACCATTGTATACCATAATATAATCGTCTGGAAACAACAAAAATTTTTTTTTGCGTTTTCATGTTCTCCTATTCAGTTTGATAGTCTGGACGACCCCTGATTAGTAAAGTATTTACAAAATCACGTACCTACAACTACGTACCTATGCATAAACTAGTCGCGCCCGCGACTTCGTACGCGTCTAACGCTTAAAAGAAAGCTCGTATAGCTTTTGATTGCGAGAACAGATTGCGATAAAATAAAAATTAAATTTAAATGTTAATTCAAAATAAGCCCTTTTCTATTGTGAAATCCTTATCATGCGTTCAAAAAACAAATAACCAACGAATATATTTGTAAAAAAATTTATTAGAGTAATTAAAGTAATTAATTTCTTTTCTAATATTTTCAATTACAGACATGTTAAATTAACAATTTTATTATACTTAGTATAGATTCATCATTCAGAGATCAGCAGGCACCCACTTCACTACCCGTTAATGAAATATAAAATAATGTCTATAAAAACATTTTAAATTATTTTCAAACTTTTTAATTATTTACTTACACAAAAGCTCTAGTCGGCACCAGCCTTTAGACGGAAGTCGGAACATCGTAGATATTGAGTATTGGTACTGGTATCTATGAGAGTATTTAGGTCACTGTTACTGTTACTGGTACCGACACCGAGTACGAGTAATTATCTGTTACGTTACGGTGATTAACTAATTGTAACGAGTATTGAGATAAATTGCCTCGTTTTGTTTTCGACTTGCTTTTTTAATTATGTTAGGAACTTTACTCTTTCCATTTTGAAACCGTAAATTATGAGGTATAAAAAATGTAATACAAATTTTAAAGAGAACTTTTAATATTAGAGCAGTGGTTATCAACTGTGGATAAACATCATACACAGGTGATTCAAAAAATATTTTCAATCTTAAATCGGAAGTAGAGCACCTCTAGGATCCGTATTATAATCAATCAATCAATCAATTATACTTTATTTGACACCAAAAAAAACAGAGTATACAGAGAGCAAACAATCAGGAAATACAAAAGGCACAAAAACAGGCGGTCTTATCGCTAAAAAGCGATTTCTAACTCAGGAACTACAAAAAAAAATTTTGTACAGCCTGACCAGTAATATAAAAAACCGGGTTTGGGGGCGCTGCAATCGACAACAACTATTAATTCGTAGAATAAGCGAATAATTCTTCGTTTATGTTAGTGTTACATGTACAAAACTTAGTTGTAATGATTTTCCGCAACATGGCAAGCTTTTTTATTTTTCTGGTCGGGCTTTAGTTTCTGAGTTTAAATTTATTTTTCTTATCTCTTTGTAAAACCGTGACTTACTTGAATGTAATTTTTTACGCTATTTCGATATTGGCTCTATTGTGAAAGTTGTTCAGTTTTATGGTCTGAAGCACTCTTTGTAGTGCATTTAATTTTATACTACCATTATGTACCCATAACACATTAAAGTTGTCCACTAACGACCACCACTACGATTGATTATTTGTGGTTAGGCTATTGCAAGCAAGGGTCGTTATAACACTGAGACCAGCGCTGGTCATTTGTGTTCACCCCAAGCTCACTCATATTTAACGCATACCTCAGAACTTATGGTATTTTCTTTTCATTATCGGGAATGCAGGTTTCCTCGCGATGTTTTCCTTCACCGCCGAGCTAGTAAATGATAAATACAACCATACATAAATTCCAAAGAACTTAGTGGTACAGGCCAGGAATCGAACCGCGGCCTCATGAATGAGGCGCTAGCACTCTTCCGTATGGGCTATCATCGCTCTCAATGCTCTCGAGGTCTACGATACGAGTCACGCTGTATGACGTATATGACCTGTAGGTACCGTGTGAGTGCTTTCTTTCACAAAATTCGTAAAATAAAGCCTTTGCACTACAGTAGATCCTACAGGTTATAAATAACATAAATTATACCAGTTTAAAAACTGTATTTAAAATCTTAATATTAAAGAAGATAGGGATATAATCTCTTGGAACAAGCAATCAATATCGCAACATTACATAGGGAGGGACAGATCGCAGGATTATAAGCACTGAGGGGATTACGGGACACTGACGTTTAAGAGGGTTACAGGGTATTGAAGATTCTCTCCGAGGAGGGCTTCGGGAGATTAGTTTTTCAGTAAAGCGTTTGGACAAAGGATTACGTTGTCAACTATTATTATTACAGTTTGAAATGAAATATTATTTTAGGTTTACACATTATCATAATAGAGCTCTGTTATGTGTGCTCTCTATTCGCCAATCCTGTCTGTTTTCCGCTAGTGCCTTGATACGACACGACTTCAACCTTTTCCTTCACTTGGGCTGGATAACTCTGTCTAGGTCTTCCGCTGCCTCTCTTCCCTTCTTTCTTCCCTACACACACACATACAGTTAGTATATATAAGGTCTAACAAAATTAGCTGAAACTATTTTAAGAGTATGCTCAGACCATCAAACTGAACAACTTTTTCTATAGGACCAATATCGAAATCGCGAAAAAAAATCAACTGTTCCATACAAACCTACATGACCTAAATGTATGGGACAGCAGATTTTTTTTCGCGAATTAAATATTGGTCCCATAGAGAAAGTTGTTCAGTTTGATGGTCTAATCATCTCCTTAAAATAGTTTCACCTAATTTTGTTAGACCTTACATACTTTTATACTTTTCGGTCCAGTAATTTTTCAGTTTGAACGTTTAGATTAGACTCTGTTCTATTTCGACTTTAACACAGTAAATGTCTCAAATCATTGTCTCCATTTCTCTCATAAATTAGTTAATAACAGAATTATTCCTCAAACAGAAAACAACCAACTAATCATTTCGTACTCAGAAACCGAACGTGATCTGACTTTAATGACTTGTTCGAACATTTAGGGTTCCTTACAAATATCTCCAACCAAAGTGACCCCAAACTTGACACTAGTTTGAAACAATTTGAAATTCCAAAAGGGCGGTGTGAATTGCAACAGATTCTAGGACATGGTATTTTGGGTTTGTTTAGAATTTTGACCATTAATCCGTTATTCTCATTTTCATAGTTTTATTAAGTAATATAATTACTAACCTTAGATTATTACGAACGCTACCTAACTAAACTAAATATTACCTAATCCTTTATTTGTCTATTATTAACTTGAAAAAAAAAATATTTAAAAAATCTCAGATTCTTCTGAATTTAAATGTTTTAACCAAAGATTTACGTCACTTATTTTAATACTACACAATATTGAAAACAAATCAACCCAAAATCATCTTGCCTACGTTATTATTGCTTTGGGGCAAATTATTGTTTAAAGTCACTTTATTGCCAATTGCCATTGGAATGGAATAGAAAATAATCTTCACATTAAATAAAGCTCTTTAAATTACCATGTGTGCTATTTTTGAAACTACATCCTTATTAGTACCTATATGACAGTGATGCCAAACTATGGAATTTATGGATTATCCTACATTAATCAGTCGCTTCGCTTGTGATCAAACACGGCCATGAAGGATGCTTCATTCTATTTATATTGATCAATATTATCACCAGAAATCTTTAGTGTCTAGATACTCGATAGATGTCTCTTCGCGATTTTGGTGTTTGTCCAATAGTAAAAGTTGTACAAAATCCACCCTCTATAACTTTGACCGCCCAAGTCCATAACTTGTAGTTAAAAAAAATGCGTAATAAAACCTATTCTGTAGGTTCATTTTACGTTCTGCAGAGAGCAAGCTGATCGTACCGCTCTAATGGAAAGAACGGAAAATGTATGCCACCGCCATACGAGTGGCTAGACGACGCCAAATCGGAAATGTTAATCTGCCTGCATGTCGCTCGCGACATGGATTTATGGGCTCTTTTTGCAATGCTTCGTTCTACGTCTGAGAAATCTTTACAGTCTACATCCTACGTCTGAACGAAGCTGGAGGCGAATGGAATCGTATCTCAAATCAGATGGTGAGGGCTAATCTTAAATCCGCTTTACATAATCAAAAACATGCAAATTTGAGGTACACTACTGTGCGATCTTGTTATGTTTCAAGTTTAGATCAAAGCAACTGGTCGATGTACTTCAAAATGCACTCTGGAGCCAGCATTAGTTTAGGCTTAGAGAAGTAGTTACTGAAGGTATATATGTACTTAGAGCCAAAAGAATGAAGGAGTGAAAAAAATCCTAGAGTTAATCAGCTAGTCGACTGAGGGAATGGGGAATAGTGTTTGCCCAAATCATGGGCGACAGGCTTTCTAACTTGCTAGCGCATGCCACTTTTGGTCAAAACTTACTTCTCTTCCAAATAACTTTTTTACAGATAGCTTGTAAATACCACTGCAGGGTAAAGGCAAATCAGAACGTTAGTGTAAGGAGTGGGCATAAATCCACCATATTGGTGAAGGAGAAGGAGGTTTACTTGCTCTTAGTGATTCAAGCTCGCATTGGTCTGATCTGAATAATAACGCCATCAAATGAAATTAGCTTGATCTGCTTAACGTATTTTATTTAGGTACAAAAACATTATTGTCTTTAGTTTTAGCGATCATCCTGTGGATAATCTATAAAATGACGTCGACAACTCGAAACTGAAGAGGGTATTGCGTTGATACAATGAATAATTTAACAACTTTGTTGAAGATTCAAGTATCTTTCGATACCGGGTTTTAAAAGGCTACCAACATTATTTTTGTTACTGAATATTAATATCTACAGAACCCTTGTTTCAGGACCTTGTACTGTCTTTTATAATTGACAGCTACTTTGAGCGGACAGATGTTTTGTAAAGCAAAGATTTCAACTCAAATCGATCTTCGCACCTCGCTATTTCGTTGTCGATCTTATAAGGACCTACTTATTTTTATGAATGGAAGAGGATGACATATTGCGCCGACCCCATGGGAAATGGACAATGAGAATGATTTATTATTTGAGGATTACGATTGCGAAGTGCAATCGTCGAAAACTGGCCAGAACGTGTCAGAACAGGGATGGGTAGAAATAAAGTGGGAGGCCATAGTCCAGCCATGGAATTTTAAAAGCTAAGAAAAAAAAACCTATACGTACCTACCAAGTGCGATGCCAATTTATATTACGTTTCTGCTGGATATAGGTACTATTGCAGCATAGGATTTGGAGTTACTTCAGTAAATATTGTACTCGTTTCCTCAGCCGGTAAACAGACGTCGTATCTTTAGTATTTACTCACTTTGCCATCCGATACAGCTCGTTCAAGGTTATTTGCTTTGCGGTGTAGCCTCTGAAGCCTGCGGTCTTTGAAGCAACGAAGAGGAAGGATGAACTTACCTACATTGTTTGTCTGCAAACCACTGAATACTTTGTATCTACCCATTACGTATTCCACGCCTAGCGCCCTATTTTTGAGTTTGAGCACAAATACCTTAGTTTCTATGGGTGTTTTGTTCCATTATACAAGACCTATCCAACGACACCTCACTCGATTTATTAGAAAAATTCAAGTTTTTCCTATTCATTGTATAGGGGTCGAAAATAATGTTTTTTTCTTAACTACTGAGCGATTAATTGAGGCGGGGTATAGGCAGGATAACCCTAAAACACCTTTCGAATAGAAACATGCATAACCAGTTGATTCCAACACACACACACACACACACAACACAACACAAGCGTGATAGATAGCACAATCAATAATATTTGGACCTTACGAATAGGTCCAGTAGTTTTTGCGCGATGCCCAAAAAGTCTAGACTTGGCAAGTTATTTTCAATCCAATTATTAAACAAAAAGGTTCGGGAGCGAGTTAGGTTAGGTACGTAGAAAAAACCATCACTTTTAAGATATGATCCTGTAAATTCGTGTATTAACGTAATGCGTGAAACTTTCAGTCTTCTCACGTCAGCTCATCGTTAAAGATCCTAACGTATTTAGTACGTTGAGAGTGAACTCTCCACTCCGTTCTACGTACGGACGGAGTACGGGACACGTGTTCAAACGTGGTCGGAATACTGATTGTACACAGAGCCTTATTTGAGGATGACCTAGTAGGGTAACCATATAGAACCATTAGGATTCCGGGACAAAAATCATAATATTTAGGTATCTTATCTTATCTTAAAACTTGGATTTTTTTTAATCGTGAAAATCGTTTTCAACTGCTGATTTCAACGTACGACCTAAAAAAATCTCACTTTTTTATTTTCATCTAAATATAGAGTGAAAAGTTTCTTGAAACATTTCGACGAACCAGTCGATCTTTGTATTTGTTGTTTTCATGAGTCGACAATTTTTTTTTAATTTTTATTGTAAAGAGCTTTGTCGCAAAGCGACTGTGCCGCTCTATTGTACCTTTTTACATGTTGTCTTCAAATAATAATACTTAAAATAATTAACTTACTTTCTACAACGTATACCAAATGTAACTAATTTCAATCAATCAATCAATTATACTTTATTTGACACCAAAAAAACAGAGTATACAGAGAGCAAACAATCAGGAAATACAGTAATAATAATGCATAATTGTATAAGTATAGTATAGTATAGTATAGTATAGTATAGTATAGTATTGTATTGTATATGTATAATTTGTACATTGTTTTAGCTGGATCTGTCGACAATATTCTTGACATAAAAATTTCGCCTCGTTTCTTGATAGAGGGCCAAAATTCGGGAAAATATCTGTCAACTGGTAACCCCAGTCGGACCAGACAGAATCCTTAAAATCGTATTCGGTTCGGCATACATTGCTACGGCAATATGTGAATTTCACTGAGAAGGGGTACTTAAGTAGTGTACTTAAAATATAGTCTGCCGAAGGCCTTAGGGGAAAGTTGTGTAAGTTCGACAACTGGAAAATTAATAAGAGAAGATATACAATTTATTAAACTTAATTTACTAATTATACGATTTTTTTAAGATTAGATGCGATTTGAATTTAGATTTAAAATCTCTTTTTTAAACCAATAGGTACACAATTATTTTGTAAGAAATATATTACAGATAAAAATGTTTTACGAGATACTAATCTTATTATCTTACGTAAGTAACGCTTTTTAATTAGTATGTTAAAAATCTACTATAAGCATAGTCAAAATAAAAAAAAAAATTATTATTGTTAAAATAAATACCATAAACGACTTCGTCATTCGTACTCGGCACAAAGGATTCCATCGCATCGCACACTACCTGCATTACCACTACGCTGGATGGCCAGATAGATCGGTAATGTTTTCTATTATATTTAAGTATTTCAAAACTGTTTCTAAGCCAACCCTACCCAGAAACATGGTTATAAAGT
This sequence comes from Agonopterix arenella, assembly GCA_927399405.1. Taxonomy (NCBI): domain Eukaryota; kingdom Metazoa; phylum Arthropoda; class Insecta; order Lepidoptera; family Depressariidae; genus Agonopterix; species Agonopterix arenella. The sequence goes on along the minus strand of OV656700.1, from coordinate 1,634,369 downwards.
GGACACTATTAGAGCAGGCCGATAAATACGGCGTGCTTCTGAATCAGCCGCTCGCCAATAGCCAGGACATCGAGCGGTTTGTATTCATTAACCATCGCTCGGCAGCTGAACTCACGGATGAAGCCTTGGATGATCTAGCAAACATACTGTTATTAGAGAGTTCAGAGAAGATACCGGTGGTGGAGGGAATCTTCATGCTCAAAACTGTTATAGAAACTAAGCAAACCTAACTGGTGTCTTTGGATAGGTTTAAGGCCAAGCCACACAGAGGTGGTTTCGCGGGAAAGCGGGCCGGAGGCGGATCTGCGAGAAGCGAATATCTCCGGACATGCGCGTATTTCTGTCTGGTAGGGTAACATTACCACCACACCACACCATACACAACAAACATACAGAAAACCGAACTGGTTCGGGGATATTCGCTTCCCGCAGGTCCGCCTCCGGCCCGCTTTTCCGTAAAACCGCCTCTGTGTGGCCTGGCCTTTAAGGAGTCATCTTAAAATAAAAATTTTACTAGTAATGCCTAAAATATGTCCAGTGTTATGCAGTGGACACAATACAAGCCTCGGTATTAAAAAAATTAGGTCTTATCTATATTTTAGGGGTAAAAAGGGGACAACACTTTTATATAACTACCAATATAGAAAGAAAACAAGAAGCAAAGCACAAACACTTATTTATTATTTCTTAATTTGTTGTGTTTCATTCGCAAGTCGCAACGCCACTGTGTCACTTTGCTCCACCAGGCCCGGGCTACCCCTACCTCCCCTCCTCCCAACCCCACTTGTCCTTGCCTCTCAAATTACCTGTTACAGATTTAAAAAGAAATTTTCACAGTACATTTGAACCATTTTGATTTGATAAAGTTTGAGCTTTTTCAGTTTTCTCTTTGAGTTTAAATATCGTTGCGATGTTAATAAATCGAATTTATTAGCTATCGGGGACTTTTGTGAATACCATTGAGGGTTTGTGAAGGAGTAGGGGGTGAAGGTTTTTAGCGTCAAAGGGAGAATCTTGGAGCCCCAGGGTTCATAGTCTACCCCAGGGGGTTCAATAGTCTACCAAAATGGTAGTGACCCTATGGTCATGCCATATGGTCCTCCTCCCATTATAAACCTAACTGATAGACAATCCTATATTTAAATATTGGCTGTCTGTGCATCGGAGCGAGAATCGAAAGTGAAGACGTAATTTTACAATTTTAAAATTGATTACCATTTTTATCTTTACTTTTATTTTTATTTTATTTTATTTTTACATTTTAATTAATATGTATGTTTGTAATTTTTGACGTGATATGTACTGTACAAATATGGGTTTTTTTTGCCTGCAAATAAAGAAATTATTATTATATTATACTTTCAGTACGCTAGTACTTCTAATAAATCTATATTTATTAGAAGTACTAGCGTACTGAAAGTATAATGGGAGGAGAAAGAGCATGGTCTGAAGAGAAGATGGTCTGATATACAATGGTAAGCGCCAGTTGACAACCTATGGGTGACCGAGTCACGTAAACGTTAGAAGCTTTTTCTCTGTGGGGTATGTGGCAATGTGCAGAGCCGATTGCTTGGTTAGTCTGAGAGGCAAATTACGAAGAAGGAACCTGGTACAAAATCTTCCCTTTTCGATGGACCGTTTTCTGTTCCTTCATGCCCTAAAGAAAACTTAGAGCACAAAAACGGAACCTTAGGTCCTTTGGTCACTCACCCGGCACTTGATTCAAAGGAAAGTTACCTTAGTAGCCGTTTCATCCAACCTTTAACAATTTTAGTGAAAGGACACAAATTAATCAACCCCTTTTATTCACAAGATAAAAGATCTTGAGGCGGAAACACCCAGATTTCCCTACAGACAAAATTTATCTTCAAGATTTTTTAATCTTTTTCGCTAAGAAAATAGCGACTAATTTAATTTAGTAGCGACTCCTTGACGACCACGATTATGCTTGAAATAATATTTACACGGGCTTGGGGGAAAATTTAATGTAATTTAAGAAAAAAATCGTTAGATGAAACTAAAGGAGGAAGAAGCGAAAGCTACTTCGCGTTAACAGTTGCGTGTCGCCGACTGTCGTTTCAGGCACGCGCTGTTGAGACACGCGCTGTTCAGACATTAGTATTAGTATAGTATTATATTAGTTGGCATTAGTACTACAATAAAAATGTTAAAAATGAGAGCTTACATCTGTCAACAAACTGTCATGCAGTTTGGCAGATTTAATGTAAAGAAACCTTTTTGTAATGTCTTTTGGATAAATAAATAAATTAAATTGAAATTGAACTGTCTTGCTCGCATAAGTGTCCAAGCCGATCAAACAATTTCAAAGAAAATTATAATCAGTGCCTAATACGCGTTACATTCTTCATGCACTATGGATTAAAAAAACTATAATAATGAGTAACGAACAGTAACATGGTAATGTAGCAATGTAGCAAAGAATGGGTGTTGAAAACATGTATGAAAACCATAAAACACTGAATTATCTCTGAACGATTCTAAAAAGTGGCTTTTCTATGACTACATTAGAATCGTTCATTTACCCACCTGTGACGTATTTTGGCGATCTGTCAAACAGCTGTCAAATGATTACCGAATCTCCAAAAAGTCTTAAAACTGTTGCGATCCAATGAAGATTCAGTGGATTTTAATTCAGCCTCCTGCGTACAAACAAATAAGGCGGTCCTATCATCTCTGCACAGGTATTTTTACACTTTTATGTATTTTGTACCTACGGTAAACATTTTTCGTTTACGCAACATTACGCCACTACTTCTTTCTTTGGTTTTATCTAATAAAAATTATATTATTTCTATTTGACCTCTATTGTGCTCTTGCTAGACTATAAAAACGTGGAAACAATGTATTAAAACAAAAGAGGTACACCTACCTAAAAAGTAATTAGGGAAAAAACAAAACAATTAGGTAACTAAGCACCTACTTTTTGTGACACTCTTATTTATTAAGGTTCTTTTCTAAATAAAGTAATGAGTACTCAAAAATACGCCGAATCTTTTCGAGAAAAGGTACTGGTAGCTTAAATCAAAGTAAAATTAATGGATAGGCCTTACGCGAAAATTTCACACCAGAAAAATGTGCCAAAACAAATGACAGTTTTACTTCAAATATGTACCGAGATGACAGACCAAGTGTGCTAGTTTGTATGGACCAAGTGTACTAGTTGTGTGCTTCACCTTAACGCGCTTTGGGCCTATCCATTAATTTTACTTTGCTCTAAGACTGGTAGTGCGCCGCTTTTTTTGGCTCGTCTTGGTCCACGATTAAAAAGAAAATCGAATTCTTTAAACGTTTTGAAGTGCGCTGCAGAATCAATTAGATCAACATTAATTCAAAGCTATCAATTTAGAATGAATATTGCAAACAACGAATTTTTTTGTACTACATACAAAAAAAATCTTTGCTTGCAAAATATAATTCCAAACGTATCAAAAACACTCATCAATAGATATCTACATCTCATCGCTTGCGCGTTTTTCGTAGGTAAAGATAAGAGTAGGGTATCCTTTTATAATATAGTAGGTTAAGTTAATATTAATTGAATTTCCAAAATAATGTAAGTTGTTAATGTTGTTGTTGTTGTTGTTGTTGTTGTCTCTTCTTATCGTGTGGGCAGAGCCCCAGTGTCAGAGTTTTTTCAGACCGCTTTACGGCCTCTGACGTGGTTTTTATGTAACGACTACCACCACCAGAGATAGTAGCCGGGACCAACAGCTTAACGTGCCATCCGAAAGCACGGAATCATTTCAATCATTGTATAGTCATATTTTTTATTTCATCATCACCCGTAGCTACCCAATTTAGGGCAAAACCCTCTTCCCCACTGTGCTATCCTTCTCGGTCTGGCGCCAATCGCATCCAGGTCTTGCCGGCGCTGATGATGTCATCAGCCCACCTGGTTAACGGACGACACTTTTGCCTAGTCTCGGCCACCCTATGGATTGACACAAATATGCAGGCAGTTCTACCGATTGATACTATACAGGGTGAAATTGATATCATTAGCATCCTTTTAAACTAAGAGTCTACCCATCAAACTGAACAACTTTCACTATGGGAGCAAATAGATCGGAGCAAAAAAATAATCAACTGTTGCATACATTTGAGTCGGTAGGCATTGCAGTTTAGTATGGAACAGCAGATTTTTTTTTTGCTCCGATCTGTTTGCTCCCATAGTGAAAGTTGTTCAGTTTAATGGGTAGACTCTCAGTTTAAAAGGATGCTAATGATATCAATTTCACCATGTAGTATCTTCTAAGCCGAAAATTCCAATTCGAATATACGGGGTCCAACTTAATGTGCTGTCGGTTTTTTAAGAGGATGATCAGATCATCTATCAATCAATCAATCAATTATACTTTATTTGACACCAAAAAACAGAGTATACAGAGAGCAAACAATCAGGAAAATACAATCAGGAAAATACAAAAGGCACAAAAACAGGCGGTGTTGTCGCTAAAAAGCGATCAAACCATCAAACTGAACAACTTTCTCTATGGGACCATAATCGAAATCGCGAAAAACAATCAGTTGTGCCATACATTTGGGTCGAGTTGGATTGCAGTTTTGTATTTTGTAACAGCAGATTTTTTTTTCACTATTTCGACTTTCGTCCCGTACCCAAGTTGTTCAGTTTTATGGTCTGAAATTCCCCAAGACCCTATAAATATGCATCACACACCGTATAATTACAAACCGTATTTAGGTACTGGATTATAAGTACCTCACAGTTTCATAATTAATGAAATAAAGTTGAACTTTGCTTCTCGTTAAGTTCATAATAAGTAGAACACTTGAATAAGTTATGTTTATAGGAATTTATGACTAATTAATTCGCGAGTTCCCATTACCTGGCTTAGATGGAGTCGTTAGGATATTTAATTTTTAATTGTGGAACAAGTTATGAGATTTTCGCGACGGTTACGACAACCTAATTGAACAGCAACTATTCGATAAGCTGTGATCCCGGGATTGATTCTTAGGCTGGCTGTCCAACAGAGCTGGGCGAGGAAGATGACCATAGTGCTAGGAAATCCACCAATAAGATTGCTTCATCGATTGCTTTTGTTTTTAAATTGAGTAATGTTATCCTGGTGCTTTATATGGATTTAGCTTCTCTATTACTCAGTCTCAGAAACGATGATTATAGCTAATCCTCCATTAAATCTCTTGCTAGCTTTTTCTAAGTCAACAAGACAAAAAGTTGCCCGATTCTGGCAAGCTACTATTTAGCGACTTTGTTCAGAATTTGAAGTAGACACGATAAGAAGAAGACAAAAAGTGACAGCAAGAGATTTAATGGAGGATTTACGTTAATGAGCGTTTCTGCAACTGAGTATAATTCATGTGTTCTTTATTTAAAGTTGACGCTCTTTGCGGAACCTCAAAATGGTCATACTCTACAGTTACCCTATAAAGGGATCCGATATTTTGCTCACCGTTCGGTGCATATTCGGCAAATGTGCCATCGCATCCAGTGCCATGTTTATTTGCATCTGTCGTTCTTGAAGCCTACCCGCTGCCGCCCCTACCTTCTACCACCACCTGGTGTTACCCAGACTTTTAAGTTCCCCCTAACTAATTTACGCGACGAGATAGGATTAATTGAATTTTGAGGCGGCCCGCAATGGAGTTACGCTGTTTAAGGCGCCTTGTTTGAAGCTTGTAAGCGTGACGAGATTATAAAAGGTTTTTGTAATAAAAAATATGTTTTTATATAAATAAAGGGATGAAAGAATTACTTCTGAAGTCGGCAACTATAAAAAGAAATAAAATTACTTTTTTCCAAACATAAAAATGTGGATCCTTCTGAAATGATCAGACCATCAAACTGAACAACTGTCTCTATGGCACCAACATCGAAATCGCATGGTTTCATAGAGAAAGTTGGCCAGTTTGATGGTCTGATCATCCCCTTAAAAAGTGTCAGCATATTAAGAAGGACCCTGAATATTCAAATACTTTGTTGTGCACCATACGGATACCTACATAATTCATGTCTGTGGTTAGGTACCCATTGAAATAAATAGCAACAGATAACACAAAATGTCACAAAGAGCGAGCCTTTCTTTCTTGGGAGGTCCGCTACATACATACGCAATAAACCTGGTTCGGAATTCAGTGTTGTCAACTATGGTTGCAAAAAATACTAGAGTGCTGTTTAGAAAATGCCTAAAATAAAAATGTATGAAATGCCAAATAAAATGACAATTGGATTTTAGGTATTTATTAAAACGAAACAAAAAATTTCTATACATGATAATTATTATCATGTAATGAGGTCATGAAGTTACGAACTATATCCAAAGACTAACGATAGTTTTCACATTAGACATAATCTACATACAAAATGGCATGAACCATTATCCCACAAGCGATATTTGAGCATAGGCGATTTCGCAACTATACCATCTATACCGTTACGACGACGTCGCGCAACTGCACCGTCACGATACGGTATCGTTTTGTTAAACGCCTACGCTCAAAAATCGCGGTGTGATCGGTGTGATATGACTGTAAATCTTAAAAAAATTACACCTAAGACATCATAAAATCACTAGATCTAATGAAAAAGTCTCTGAAAGTGGAAACACTCCATTCGAAACTAATTCCGAGTCGGAACGGAATTAGATTCCGTATGGAGTGTTGCCGCTTTCAGAGACTTTTTTACTAGGTATATCTAGTGATTTTTGAGCGTAGGCGTTGATGGAACGATACCGTATCGTGACGGTACAGTTGCGACGTCTCGTTGCGGCATAGTTGCGAAATCGCCTACGCTCAAAACCGCTTGTGTGATAATGGTTCATGCCATTTTGTATGCAGATTATTTCTAATATTAAAACTATCGATAGTCTTTTTGATATAGTTGCATTAATATTGGAATACAATTTACAAACCATCATCGTAACATTCGTAACGTCATGACTTCATCACATGATATTAATTATCATGTATAGAAATTGTTTGTTTTGTTTTGATAAATACCTAAAAATTCAATTATTGTCATTCATTTGGCGTTTCATACATTTTTATTTTAGGCATTTTTAAACAGCACTCTAGTATTTTGGGTAATCATAGTTGACAACACTAAATCCTGAATCAGGATTCCGGAACGCAATTCCGTCTGTGTGTGGCGGACCTTAGTCAGACGTTTTAACAGTAATGTTCTAACGAGTTTAAAACTTTTTAAGTAGCAGCACACACAACACACGTGTTACTGTTTTAATTTAATTTGTCGTGGCTCCCCAAGAAAATGCGGGCTCTACTGTCAAGTTAACGTTTGTGTTTAGTTTTTTATTCTTTCTAGTCTCACTATATACACACATCTGTTGCTATTAGGTATTTTGCTCCCAACGTATCTACTCTCGTGTTGCAAAGGCAGATTGACCAATGCCTTGCGGAGTTGATAGTTTGGTAATTTTTCACCATACTCGGCATCAAATAAATAAATCGACCCCTTTTTTCCAAATATTTATTTCAAAAGTAGTTAAGTTACCTATTTTGATTATTTGTGGTTGGGCTATTGCAAGCAAGTGTCGTTGTAACACTGAGACCAGCGCTGGTCCTTTGTGTTCGCCCCAAGCTCACCGATATTTTACGCATACCCCCGAACTTATGGTATTTTCTTTTCATCCTCGGGAATGCAGGTTTCCTCACGATGTTTTCCTTCACCGCCGAGCTGGTAAATGATAAATACAACCGTACATAAATTCCGAAGAACTTAGTGGTACAGGCCAGGAATCGAACCGCGGCATCATCTATCATCGCTCTGTGATTTAAACTGAAAATATCAACACTGGAAATTATTACCAAAGTTATCCAACTTTATATTTAGGTACGCCGAGTTTGTGTTCAGAGAGGAATTTCATTACATGCATCGTTGTGTTATATTGGACGCAGAGACACAATATCTGTGACATAGAAATCTTTATGATAGACCGAGAGTTAGACCGTTTATCTCTATTCTACGAATTCAGAACTGGTTGTAGACGTCTTAAGGCGCTGATGTTCGCAATACGTCTGGAATTTCATTTCAAAACGTTAGCGCCTCCTATTTATCACGTTAGAAACAATTCACTTTCACACATAAACTCTATTAATAAAAATAATAGTCGACATACGTAATTACGTATACAGGGTGTTTTGGTAAACAGTTGCATTACTTTAAAGGGTTGATTGTACCCATGGCCATAATACTGATCAAATTTTCCTTATACACAAAACGGTATTCTCTTTCAGGATTAAACAGAAACTAAATTCAACTTATATTGAAAAAAAAAGGATTACAAAAAAATTGAAATATCACACTCCTCGCCTTAATAAAAGGTCCGAAGACAAAACAATACCTTTAGATGACCCTCTATTTATGAAGTCAAAGCGTCTTTGCCGTAAGAGGGGATTACCCGCAGCCAGACAGATGGGTTTATTATCTCCCAGGGTGAGGGTCTGGCCATCCTTCAGGATTTAGCAGTTGATGCGAAGGCGACGTAATTATATTTAATAGGTTTCAGTGGGGAGGGGGAAGAATTGCTAAATATGGTGAGACTATGATGTGCTATTAGATTTTGGTACATAAATGACCATATTCCCTTTAGTAAGAAACATTGCTACTCGATCAAAGTAAAATGAATGGATGGACGGCCCGGCCACTCCATACATGCTGCCCATCGTGGACCGTAGGCGAACATTAATAAATCTAAAACTGTAAACAATTTTGCCTATGCGAAACATCTACTTAAAATACGTACTGAGATGACAGACCAAATGCTCGCCGGCGACTAATTTGAGAGCTTCAACTAAATGCGCAAAAGGCTCACTTTATGTTTTGCTCATACACGTCCCAAAATTTAGTAATGTAGGTTTCCTCATTATGTTTTCCTTCAACGAAAAGTCAGTTCCTAAAATTAATCCCATCAAAAACATTTCATGTAAAAAAGTAGCCAAGACCCATAGTCCTTTTACTGTTAAAAAGTTTTGAGATCTAATTTCAAGCCAAGTCTTGAGTAAGCGTTCATCTCGGTGTAATAAAGTAATAAAATAAAACACCACAGGCACGATGATGCACAAGATGAAACTCACCCTTGATCCCAGCTGCCGAGCGTGTGGAGAGGATGAGGAAATCATGGAACATATCCTTTGCGACTGTGATATTTTGGCGGCAAAACGCATGAACCTCCTCAGAGATGGATATCCAAAACCGGGAGATCTTATGTTTCTTCCCCTTAATGATATCGCCTCTTTCAGTGACCATGTATTTGAAGGGTGAAGAAAGCAAAAAGTATTGGGGCTAACACAAAAGATCCCACTGGGTCGAAGTGTTGCTGGCTTGCCAGCCCCCACAACAAGATAGGAAATGCCTATAAGTCTGTATTACATTTGTCATTTAGATTGACTTTATAAGACCGAGATGAACACTTACTCAAGACTTGGCTTGAAATGTGATCTCATAACTTTTTAAGAGTGAAAGGATTGTGAGTCTTGGCTTCCTTTTTTACATGCAATATTTTTGGTGGGATATTTTATACGCGTAAACAAATATGAAACTATATTACCTTTTTCTCTCACATTCAATATTACAAGACCAATTCCAATATACATATTAATCTATGGACCAATGTTTGCACGCTTTGTTAGCCGCAGTATTGCCACTGAAAATATTCTCCTAAATTTCAAACGACCTCCCAAGATAAATTTACCGTTAGTAATTCCTTAAAGCAAAATCTTTATCGTGTAGAAATAGAAACGAAATCGTTGTCTTGCAAGCATAGAAAAATGCTAGGGCGTTGAAAATACCTCTTATTTGTCCATGCGGGTGTCACATGCGGCTAATTCAATTCAATCAGTCGTACATTCTTTATTTGTACATCAAAATATGTGGTTTCTTTTCCAATATTTACGGGGCGGGTATTTAGGTTAGCCACAAAACAACGTTACTCGTCGCGTTATTTGGAATCCTAAATGTGCTAAAATTATGTTCGCTACAAGTAGGTAAAGATGCTCCTAAAAAGAATGCTGTACCTAGTTTAAACTATTATAAAACTGCAACAGAAGTGTGTCTGTACATTGAAGATATTAACAAAAAAAAAGTTATGATATGGTTTTTAGGTGTCCCTGATTCCATATCACCAATATTTTGATTTTTTCTTCTGTCTGTTTTTTTTAAATGTTTGTTTGTTTGATCGAGCATCACGCAAAAACTACTGAACCGATTTTGATGAAACTTTTTTGTTATGATCTGACTTAAAATGTGGTATATAATTTGTCCGGACGAAGTCGCGGGTTAACTCTAGTGAGTTATAAAAATGACGCTTGTCGAAAGTCAACGTTTTTCATATTCAACATTCGACAAAATCCGCATACCTACATTTATAACGCAGTATACCTACCTACTCTGTGATACTTAGTATGAACATTAAATGTTTTATACTTACTTTAGATTATAGGGTGCTTCCAAACCGAACAACTTCAGTATGGAGCAAATCTAATATAAACCAAACATGGTTTTCGTAGGGTGGTTTTCTATGATAAAACGTATGGTTTTTGTTTTCTATACTATTATAAAACTGTAACAGGAAGTGTGTCTGTACATTGAAGATATTAACAAAAAAAAAGTTACGATATGGTTTTTAGGTGTCCCTGATACCATTTCACCAATTTTTGGATTTTTTGTCTGTCTGTTTGTTTGGGTGTTTGTTTGAACGAGTATCACACAAAAACTATTGAACCGATTTTGATGAAACTTTTTTTGTTTGATAGCTTATGATCTGACTTAAAATCTGGTATATAATTTGTGCGGACGAAGTCGCGGGTAGTAGCGCTCGTAGATAAATAAATTTAAAAAGAAAACTTCGAAATCGAGATAAAATTGGTTTTTCATAACATATCAACGGCCACTCGACCCAAATGTGACTTCAATGACCCAAATGAAAAAGCTGTAATTTTTCTCGCGATTTTAATTTAGTAAAAGTTGTTTGATGCTCTAAAACACCCCTTCATTACACCCTTAATTTTACACCCTGTATATCCAAAAAAAGTCTCTGAAAGTGGAAACACTCCATTCGAAACTAATTCCGAGTCGGAACGGAATTAGATTCCGTATGGACAGTTGCCGCTTTCAGATACTTTTTCACCAGATCTAGTGATTTTTGAGCGTAGGCGTTGGTGGAACGATACCGTATCGTGACGGTACAGTTGCGACGTCTCGTTGCGGAATAGTTGCGAAATCGCCTACGCTCAAAAACCGTAACCTAATTTAGTAAAAGTTGTTTGATGCTCTAAAAACCTACATTACACCCTTAATTTTACACCCTGTATATCCAAATTTTCAATTAATTAAACACCCATAACTACTTTAATAAAGTTTAAATTGGAACAAACACAGCATTACGTATAGGTACTCTAAAACGGAAGAGTTCACAGGAAGTCGTAATCAGAATTGAGAGGAACTCAACCCTCCTCCCCCCTCGATAAATATTGAAATTACGTACCGTTTGCGTTACCTCGGCTTCGTAAGGGTTGATTTTACAAATTGTATCTTGTTGAACCAAATACCTAACAATGGTTGAATTTGTTACAATGGAATTGTTAATTTTGTTGTTAGGTTCTGTTTTTATTTGGCTTTTCGATCGTTACTTAGTTCTTACTGACACTACATGTAATGTAAACACAACTCGCAGCTGTTATCATTATAAAAGAAATATGTAGCTGAGTATAAACTAACAATAGGCTAAGTGTGTTACTAACAATATTGTGATCTCAGTTGGTCGAAAATAAAGTTTTCTATTCTATTCTATTTTATTATCCCATTCGGAGTGATTAGAAACATTGGCATAACTAAGGGTGCAATTGTAGAGTGATACTTGTTCATAATGTCTTGTTATATCAAGTAGGTACCTAGTGATTAGATGGCCAGCCGTTTACCCGCAGGAAAACTATACAAAAGACACCCTAAGTTACTTCATATAATAATACACACGGAATGAAATGTTGGAAACCACAACCATTATGCAATACAAAATAAAGCGTAGCGATTACTGATCGCTCGTCATCGTTGTGTATGGCGAGCTTTAGTTTCTGTCTATCCCCATGGTATACTGTCATGAGTATTACATAAACATAAACTGAAAAAAAAAAACATTTATTTAACAACATGTGAACTAACAAATGCGACACTGGCTCCTATGCTAAGTCAATTTCTTGAGGTCCGGAGCCAGTTCCTACCCACTACAGTGTACAGTGCATGTAATAAAAGCAATATTGGTTCTTAGACATTAAAACAAATAAATAAAATTATAACAAAAAAGCTACTCTGTAAATACTAAATATGCAACAACAATTTTGTCATTAAACCGTTTCTTGACAATAGATGCAATCAGACATCATAATTTTATGTAAATCAATAGATAGTCGTAATCTCTGAGCATTATTACATTTAATAACGAAAATAAACAGTTATGGTTCATAAAATATGCATCTGAAACTGACAGCTGCTGGAAAAAGCATTTCACAAAATCGGTAAAATACACGACAAATGAACACATTTGATGGTGGATTCACTGATTTGAATTTTAAAGGAGAACTCTGGTCTTTCATCGATATACCTGATTCTATAAAACTTTCTACCTTCCTTTACCTTTAGATCCTTTCACAAGTAATCCCTTTCCATTTACTGATTGTTTTCACTTTGTCGAATGAATGGATGAATGTAACATGGACGAAACAAGTATAAAACTTTTCGATGAATAAATAAATTAAAAATATAAATTGAAATCTTGGATGTTGTGATGCAGATTATCTAGTCCTAATCGAAGAAACTAAATATACGTACTATTGAACTGTACTGAGTTCCGTATCGCGGACTGAGAGCCTCCATATAAGGAAAGGAAGAGTATCTATTACTACATACAGTACGGACACTCCCTGCCTCCCACCAACTTTTTACCTCACCCCCTCTATCTCCCTCCGTTCAATTTCTTTGGTTTCGCACATAAACTTAATATTACTACCGTAACGTTTTGCTTAATGTGCTGACGTCATCTTTTCAATTTCACTTTTTTGTATTCACGGTTCAGTTAAGATTTATTTAACGCAATTGCCCTCCTGGTATACCTACAGAATAGATAGATTTCCAGTCCGACATTCTTTTCACATTTCCGACATTCAGGGTCCTCGAGCTAGATGTGACCTCTGGCGAAGAAAGAGCACGTTACCCCAGGACATGAACTACCCAGGCCGATTTGGAGGTCCTAACAGGCTCCGAACTCAAGTCGGCCGGAGTAAGGAGAACCTGTCCAAATGGGGTTTTATCGATGGATCAGACCTGAGGTGTGAATGTGGTGTTTCCCCTCAGACTATGGCCCATCTCATATCTTGCCCTTCCTGCCCGCAAACTTGCACGCGAATGGAGCTTATGGACGCTGCTGGTAGTGCTATCCGTGTGGCAAAATACTGGTCTGGAAAAATATAAAATGAAATGCCATCGACTCGATAGAAGAAGAAGTCCGACATTCCCATATTTTATCAAAAAGATAAGTATAATATATTATATATGAATTGTATTTATATGATAAATGGAAGCAATGTTTGCGTTTGGCAATGCATTCAAAAGATCAGATATTTGTATGTAGCCGGCATCTTGTAAAGATAACTTATTGCTTTCTTGACTTTCCAATAACGAAACATTTGCGAATGCTTTGTTGACAGGATAAGAATCCGAACTATATTGAATACGTATCTCTATCTATACATTATAATTAAATTGTAAACTTGGCGTGTCTGTGTACTGTCTTATAATAATCAATTGTATAAATATTCTAATAGACAATAGGTCATTTTGGTCATTTATGTGTATACAGTGCCGTTCTTAATATGCAGACACTTTTTTAAGGGGATGGTCAGACCGTCAAACTTAACAACTTTCTCTATGGCACCAACATCGAAATCGCGCCTACTTGAGCCAAATGTGTGAGACAGCTGCATTTTTTTCGGGATTTCGATGTTCGTCCCATAGTGAAAGTTGTTCAGTTTGATAGTCTGATCATCCCTTCAAAAAGTGATGTACGTCAACTGCTGGACATTTGGGGATGACTATTACAGCTCTGCTCAGGGAGCAACTACTGCTTTTTACTGCGGACTATTAGAGGGACCACGAGGGGTCTACCGAACCAAATGAATGAACTTAAGCACGTCCGTACCCGTCTGGGTGCCCCTAGGTCGGTCACCCAGACGGGTACGGCCCTCGGCATAGGACGTTGCTGGGGCTACGCGGCGGATTGGGTAGCGGGGATCGGTGAGAACCATGGGCAGGGTAGAGTAAACAAACAATGAATAACACATAATTAGTACGATAAAAATGACAAAAAAACGTCCTCGATTCGAGTGACGAAGCCTCAATTAAGAGTTCTCTTATAATTTTGTAATATATAAGACCAAACAAAATTAGGTGAAACTATTTTAAGGGGATGATCAGACCATCAAACTGGACAACTTTCTCTATGGGACCAATATCGAAATCGCGAAAAAAAATCTGCTGTTCCATACAAATGTACTCGACCTAAATGTATGGAACAGCAGATTTTTTTTTCGCGATTTCAATATTGGTCCCATAGAGAAAGTTGTTCAGTTTGATGGTCTGATCATCCCCTTAAAATAGTTTCACCTAATTTTGTTAGACCTTATATATACCTAATCGAACTCCCTTCCACAGCAGTCGATAAGGAAGTTCGGTAAGGAGGTATTCTCTCGAGAGAGTAAACATTTGTACGTACCTACTTCCTTATCGACTGCTATCGAATGTCTCACTCCGACAAACCTACATATCCATGTAATTGATAAGGATACAAAATGCTATTGGTGGACCATTAGACGTCCAGCTGAGTCTGGTATTATCTCAAGCATCCCTTTTACTATTCGTTCCTTAACGTCTCGCAAGACAGACAATTTTAGTTCTTAGATTGTATACATAAGAGTATTTCAGGGGAGTTCTTATATTAAAATCGTGAAACAGTGTTGTGAATTTATGTTAGAATGTACGCTTTAATAAAAGGGAATAAGGTGTATCATGGTAACGAACTATTGGAAATAATTGAGGCTTGTTTACAGGCTTTTTGGGGGTAATGTCTTGTATTATGATTATGTGAGATGATTGTCTTTTATGTGCGCTCTCGTAAGTATAGTTGATACCTGGGGTACTACACTATACCTAATGATACACGATTCAATAGGTATCAATAAAATAAATAAAAATATAAAAGCCTTTTATTTCTTGCTCCCTATTAAATTCGTTAACAATGATATTATAATTCAATTAGGTAATTATAATTATACTAAACTCATATTAATTGTAAGTTTAAAAAGTACTATTTGAAATTCGTAATGTGTAAGTATCATTATTATATTTGAATATTACATTTAATCTAATTTTTTGCATGCTTCTCTTAGTTATTTATTCTTAATATCTAATGTTTTTTATTCATTTTTACAATTGCATTTCTTTATTTCCTTTCTTTATTCCTTCTTTCTTTCTTCTTTCTTTTTTCCTTTATTGTATATTTATCTAGTTTCTATACAGTATAATATCAATATAGCTTAATAAATTTAATATATTTTACTTTAGTATTGATATTTATGTTTTTACTTGCGTTTTAAATTTTTAGTTATAGAATATTTATATTTTTACTGATTATTTATATTTCAGCAAGAACCACTTCCCGGGTGAAGGCCTACTCCAAAGATAGCCATATATCAATAAACCAACATAATGTTTTTGGCAGTTCTGCATGCAGCTATGCAATGCACAAAGGATGATCTTTGATGAAGATCACAGAAACAAAATAATATACTTAAAAATTAACTTAGATACCACTGCCTCCGTGGTCTTATGGTTAAGAGCATTGGCTCTCGACACGGAGGTCGTGGGTTCGATTCCCACGGGGGACACCTGAAATGTCACTTTGTGCGTTTTTCCCCAGTTGGTTAGGACATTGCAGGGTGAATCACCTGATTGTCTGAAGAGAAAAATGATTACGTGCTTCGGATGGCACGTTAAGCCGTTGGGCCCGGCTACTATCTCTGGTGGTAGTAGTCGTTACATAAAAATCATGTCAGAGGCCGTGAGACGGTCTGAAAAAACTCTGACATCAGGGCTCTGCCCACACAAAGACAGAACTTAGATAAAAATACCGGACTGCCAAACCAGGATCCTGGGCTCGAATCCCGGTTCGGTCATGATGTTCATATGTTGGTGCCGTTGTTGTATGGTTTCTATAATAAACAGTATATAGTGCTTGCTTGGGATCATTACAATGTATGTGCCTGTGAGCGTTATTTATTTTTATTTCTTTTTTGTTTTAACATAAATACAATAGGTAGGTAGACCTTATTGTGTAATTACCCGATTCAATCGGTATCAATAAATCAACATGGTGTTTTATATTCTGCTTTTTAATATTTCCACCATCCATCATCAGCCTATCATCGTCCACTGCTGAACATAGGCCTCTCCCAAGGCGCGCCACAAAACTCTGTCCTCGGCCTTCCTCATACAGTCGCTCCCCGCTACCTTTTTTAGGTCGTCTGTCCAGCAGTTTAGGTGTCTTTCGTGAGTACACGTGATACATAATCTGCTTATAAAATATTGATATTTAGTTATAAAGAAACATATACAAAGTATTGTGTGTGTGTGTGTGTGTGTGTGTGTGTGTGTGTGCGTGAGAGTGAGGGTGTGTAGGGGGGTGTGACTTCGTGTTTTAATTAATTTTAGAAAATGGATACCATGATCATATTGCCTAGTAGAGTCATAATACGTTATCGATCTTGTAAACGATATAAGTGGAAGCTTATGCTTGCATCTAAAGTTGACGCTGAAAAATATTCAAATACATTTTAATGAAATGTAAAATGAATTTAAAAATGAATACAATAATATATTTTTTTATTATACTCAATCTAAAAGAACGATTGTTTTATAAACAAAAACGGTCTTCTACAAAAACCCGGACCCTTTCTCTAAATAACAATCATTAGGAATATGATAAATACTACCATTATTTTTTAATTGCTCAATGTTCTTCCATCTGGCAACACAACCTCCAAGCTGGAGTATTGCCAGCTAATTAACCCGGCTGTGTTCCGGTTGGGAGATAACCAAAATATTTGTTTCTAGCCTACGATTTAAGTTTTGGCTTCTGTTTCAAAAGTTATGACTAATTTTCTTGCAAACTTATAAACGTTTAGGTATAAAGGGAATAAGATGATATCATTAGCATCCTTTTAAACTAAGAGTCTATCCATCAAATTGAACAACTTTTACTATTGGAGCAAAGCGATCGGAGCAAATAAAAAATCTGCTGTTCCATACTAAACTGTAATCTCGACGCGCGAGTTCGCGACTCAAATGTATGTGCAACAGCAGATTTTTTTTGCTCCGATTGGTTTGCTCCCATTGTGAAAGTTGTTCAGTTTGATGGGTAGACTCTTAGTTTAAAAGGATGCTAATTATATCAATTTCACTCTGTATGAACCTTTTTACTCTTCTCATTTTTGTTTATAATTAATTATTTTTGTTTATTTTTTTTAGAACTAATACGAAACGAATATGTATAAATATAAATACATGTTTTATGTTATAAATTCCATGTAGAATGACAGCAGAAGTATATATAGTGACTGCATAGAGTATTGCTTGCAACACTGAAGGTCGCGGGTTTGAATACCTCAACACCTCAAGATACATAATTATTATCTACTGTGATGCATATTAAATTAAGTAATGGATATTTATTTAGGAACTATACAGGATAAAAACGTCCCTCTTTCCCGAACATGTTAAATTGTGTTACTTTTGAAGGTAGTTCTGGTACTTTTCTTAAATTATGTATTATGACGGCCCGGTAGCACAGTCTGTAGTGAACCTGCCTGCTGTGCCGAGGGTGGTTCGAATCCCGTAAGGGACAAATATTTATATGATGAATATGAATATTTGTACCTGAGTTATGGATGTTTGTATCTATATATGTATTCTATATCGTTGTCTAGTCCTCATAATACAAGTCCAGGTACTTTAATATGTGGCTAGATAATTTGTGTGACAATGTCCAAGATATTTATTTATTTACTTTACTTTTTCACAAAGCTGGGTATAAAAATGATACTCGTAATAACACTTAGAGCTTGTAAGAAGTTGTTGGAAGCTCTAAAAGTAATAACACTTCGTATGATCAATGATGACAGTGCTAGCACCTATCACCACGATAAACCTTGCTACAAATGCATGCTCAAGCTTTTTAATAGCATAGTTGGTAGTTATAGCATTGTTACTGACCACCACGAAAGGGATTATATTAATGAGTTTATGATAACAGTCACATTTCATAAACTACATTCATTTATTCATGGTTGCAATTAGTTAGGTAGATACTGTGCTAAATGGGGAATAGATGGGTCCTTCAAACTTGTTAACGAGTACCTAACTAAATTCGTAGGAACTTGAGTTAGTAGTAAACTTCGTTTTTCAATTTAGGCAGTTTAACTTACTAGTTTGTTAAGTTTTCTTGTTGAAATGAGGCTTCTAAGAGATATGCTTTGAAAACCTCTACCTTTTTTTTGAATTAGCAGCTACTACTTATTTCTGCGAACTATTGGAGATCGGAGGGGCCACGAAGGGTCTACCGAGACAGCGAATGAACTCAAGCAACCGACATAGGGGCACCCAGAATGGGTACGGAGCTCGGCATAGGACGTTGCTAGGGGTACGCGGCTGGGGATTGGTGAACCTCTAAAGAAGTTCAAGGGAAGATCAATCTTCCCTTATAGGGTCTGGATCAAGGTCAGGTTCATCTTAATATGCCGATGATTTTTTACGGGTACGATCAGACCATCAAACTTTCTATAAATAATAGAAAAAAATCTGCTGTTCCATGTAAAATTGCAATCCATCTCGATCTCCAATGCATGGAACGCTTGTTTTTTTTCGTGATTTCGACGTTCATCCTTTAATGCTTATTCATTCATCAATAAAACGAATAAAAAGGGGTACCAATGCAGCTGAAATAGACATTTCCAACTATTAAGTAATTAGTCGCCGGGACCGCACAGTTTGGCACTGCTCCAAGCTAACTTTCGGGATTTGGGGTCATGACTTTCTTATCAGATTTTGTGATATATCCTATTTTCAGTTTTTCGGTTTTCGTATGTTATGTAAGAATTTTGTTTATTTAATACCTATTTTACTCTAAGGTGATATCTTGTTGTGTTACCTATATTCAGTGGTCCAGAAAGACTGGGTCAGTTAGTCCCATTATAAGTTTTATATTCATACGAGCTTTTGCCCGCATCGCATCAACACTTTCTTAGATATGATGACAAGACTCTAGTATAGCAATATCGTTACTCTAATTCTGATATCTATACCAAATGCCCCATAATAATATGCAGGCCAGCTTTATTAGCTTATTGGGACAGCTATAAAACGAAGCTACATATTTTTTAATTCAATTTTTTTTTCAGCGTTAAAATAGGCCTGCACGTCCCAAAGCAATACCATTATTCACAACAATGCAAGCATCGTTGACTCTAAATAAATCCAATGCAGATTTTGAGCCAAAAATCTTAGATTAAACAAAAATAAGAAGGTGCGGCACTCGCATACTGTGCTTACGCCTGGCAGAGTCCATTGGACTTTTTTGATCTATAAATCATAATACAGGTAAGCGCTGCTAGTCAGTTTCCGGAAACCACCGTCGCTTGCCCTAGCGGCTATCCTTTGCACTACAGTCCTAGTCTATGAATGTTATTAAATACGAGCGTTAACCCGCGACTTCGTCCGCACAAATTATATACCAGATTT
Source organism: Agonopterix arenella (assembly GCA_927399405.1). Lineage (NCBI taxonomy): Eukaryota > Metazoa > Arthropoda > Insecta > Lepidoptera > Depressariidae > Agonopterix > Agonopterix arenella. Next base: position 1,614,508 of record OV656700.1, on the reverse strand, counting down.
TAAGTCAGATCATAAGCTATCAAACAAAAAAAGTTTCATCAAAATCGGTTCAGTAGTTTTTGCGTGATACTCGTTCAAACAAACAAACAAACACCCAAACAAACACACAAACAAACAGACAGACAAAAATCCAAAAATTGGTGAAATGGAATCAGGGACACCTAAAAACCATATCGTAACTTTTTTTTTGTTTATATCTTCAATGTACAGACAAACTTCCAGTTACAGTTTTATAATAGTATAGATAGAAGATAGATACCCAATGACTAATTATCAATGTTTTGTAGAATCAATCTATGTGATCAAGATCAATGAAAACCTCATGCTCATATGAAATTGTTTGGCAGAAATGATTAAATTCGTCTCCTGAAAGACAAGCTCTACACACTCTCTCTCTTTTCTTTTTCTTCTGAGAGTAGTTAGTTGAAATTCAGCGCGTTTCAGGTCCTCATGATTTGAGACACATGTGCTGCGTTTTTTTCTGATAAAATATGACTGTGTTGTGTAGATAAGAATTAAGTACTTCAGATTTTAATAATCAGGGGCACATTATTTGTCCTATGCCGCGTCAGTACTTTGGTTTTATTTAAGCCGAAAACAAAAAATCTTGGCAGTAAGTAATCCGGCAGATCCTCGGGGCGTGTCTGGCGTGGTGCCAGCAGCCAGGATGCGGTGGTCGGTTCAGCGTTGGGTTGACTGGCTTTGCTTTAGTGCCTATTAAATTTACATACTCCTGATACACTGGCCATGTTGTGAAGGAGATATGTTAGTGGAATGACTTGGTCATCAACTAGGAACATCAACCAGCGCGTGTCTCTGTGATTGTAGCTAAGGACTAGTCGGAATCATAAGTTATTTTTATTGGAAAGTTATTACCTATGCCAAATAACCTAAGCGAATTCTTTTAGATGGGAGGGGGCTTGAGGTGGGTGGGATTCGAGAAGAAGAAGAGCTCTTGAAAAGTACGTCAGTCCTTATTGAGGACGCGTTGTTGACTATCAATTATCATTACGACTTTGCTCCAGTAGTGAAGCTGATGATGATGATGATAGTTTTTAAAAACTATTGTGTCGTATCAAGTGGCCATGTCTATCGATAAATCTCAGGACACGTGAAAATCAAGGATCACGTTGCTCCACCCACAATTATGACCACATCCTCACCCAGAAGTAGGTACGTATATAATAATTTATAAGGAAGTATAGAATTACCAAGGAATCGTAGATAGCAACTAGCATTATGATATTAATATTTATGTTAGTTATATTTATTCCGCATATACGTATTCTATAAATCTAAGATTTTAAACTGATAGTCGATTTTAATCATGGTTTTCAGAATAGAATGATGTGACTAGCTTTTCGTCCACAGAATCATCATCAGCGATTGTATACGTCCCACTGCAGGGCACATCCATAAATATAGCATACAAGCTCTACAGAAGCTGTATAGAAGGAATTGCTCCTTTACTACTGTACTTACTTAGCTACTGTAGTGCCTATGTGCTGCTTACGAATGAATAAAAAAAAATAATAAAAAAATAAAAAATGTTTATTTCACTCACTTAGCCTTACATGCATTTTATGATGCTCAAAATGTTAGGTACTAGAAGAATGCTGTGACAATACTTACGGGAACTCTGACTCTTAAACAAAGAAAATCTGATCTATGAGAGTCAGCGCTCCTCTCATTTTATAGATAAATAGTTAGTGGTATGAAATCAAAATTGTGTGTTACATGACAACAGTGATAATAATACGTGTGATAGTGCGGGTTCAAGTTCCGCCCGAGACAAATTTTTCTATCTTTAATTTGAACAGTGATAATACTTAATATCTTGAGAAAGTGCGGATGGATGATATACTTCACCACGCGGTGTACGCCCAGTGCGAATTGGTTTTAGTCATGTTAATTTTCAACTGAGGTTCTTGTAGAGCAATTTCAAGCCTCTACAAACGCTTCTTAATGCTCTTTCACCCCACTATAACACTAAGGAAAAACCTTATCTTTATTCTGTTTTAGTCACCTCGGACGACACCCACGGGAAAGAATATGGTTGTCTGTAATTAATGTTGTAAATATTAATGGAATATATTAATAGTCCAGCGGTGTTCAAGCGGGCGTGTAATTCAGCCGAGGCGATAACAACCCCTGACCACCGAGCCTTGTTTCCGTACCACTGACTCTCGGGAGCTACGAAGGGAGGAATCTAGAGGACGATTCTCGATTTAGACTACACAGTGCGACACCAGAAGACGAAGCAGTAGAGTAACTAGGCCGTGACATGAAATTATTGCCAATTCTTGGTCGAAGATAGGGTTTCCTTTCAGCTTCTGTAGGCAGTATAAAAATAAACGGAATCCAGCCCATAATTATACAGGGTGTAAGGAAAAGTATCATTAACCTTTAAACCACATACTATACCCATCAAAATGAACAACTTTGACTATGGGAGCAAATCGAACGGAGGCAAAAAAAACAGCTGCATTATATTTAGTATGGACTAAACTGCAATACCTACTCGACTGAAATGTATGAGACAGCAGATTTTTTAACACCCATAGTAAAATGTGTTCAGTTTGATGTGTGTTCAGAAATGAAGAGATCCGCAGAAGAACCAGAGTAACTGACATAGCCCAAAGAATTGCTAAATTAAAGTGGCAGTGGGCGGGGCATATTGCTCGCAGAACCGATGGCCGTTTGGGCCGAAAAGTTCTCGAGTGGCGACCGCGTACCGGAAAGCGCAGCGTGGGTAGGCCCCGCACACGGTGGACCGACGACCTTGTGAAGGCGGCGGTAACCCGTTGGATGAGGGCAGCGCAGGACCGGTCGTTATGGCGATCCTTCATCATCATCATCATCATCATCAGCCTATCATCGTCCACTGCTGAACATAGGCCTCTCCCAAGGTGCGCCACAAAACTCTGTCCTCGGCCTTCCTCATCCAGTCACTCCCCGCTACCTTTTTTAGGTCGTCTGTCCAGCGGGCAACAGGACGTCCCACACTACGTCTACCAGTTCGCGGTCTCCACTCCAGAACCCTGACACCCCACCGGTTGTCTGTTCTTCGGCAGATATGACCAGCCCATTGCCACTTCAGCTTGCTAATTTTCTGAGCTATGTCAACCATCCGATATCCATATGGCGATCCTTGGGGGAGGCCTATGTCCAGCAGTGGACGTCCATCGGCTGAGATGATGATGATGATGATGAGTTTGATGTGTAGAGTATGTGGTTTAAAGGTTAATGATACTTTACTCCTTACACTCTGTATAGCCATTTTTGGTCGCAGAATTATTGAAGTATTTAAAACTCATCGCAGTTTCATAACCGCTACGATACAATGGTTACTGTGTTTGGTTTCTAAATGTGTTAAGGGTTCACAAATAAATCGACTGAAAAAGTTTCAGTAACTGTGTGTTGTCCTTGTGTCCACACGTTACGTAATTTTTGTGATAACTGGGTACAATGTCCATACTAATAATGGACATATGTCTGTACTCATCCTTTAACTTGCATCGATTAGGACTCGCTTGTATACCTTCTCACCGATCCCCGCTGCCCAATCCGCCGCGTGGCCCCAGCAACGCCCTATGCCGAGGTCGGTACCCCTCTGGGTGCCCCTAGGTCGCTTGCTTTAAGTTCATTCATTTGGCCTGGTAGACCCTTCGTGGTCCCTCCAATAGTCCGCAGTAAAAAGGAGTAGTTGCTCCCTGAGCAACAGAGCTAGCATGCCACCCACGACAAAGCGTTTAAACGAGAAAAACGTCATGCGCGCTCTTTCTGGCCTACGTAAGATAATAAAGATGGAGGCGCATCTCGATTTTTATCGTTTTCTCGGGGGTGGCATTCTAGGCCTGCAGAGCTGTAGTCATCTCAAAAAAAAAAAAAAAACTTGTATATTTAATGTTGGATTACTTTACTGCTATATCTGTCTACTGTGGTGTGCACTCTTACAAGTCAGATAAACAGAATGTATTTAACAGACACACGGAATTGCGATCCGGAATCCTGAATCAGGATTACGATTTCGTATGGATTTTCCCCCTCCACAAATGCGTTCGGAATTGCGGAGGCGTCAAATCCTATACTAAATCACAATCCTGATTGGGAATCCCGGATCGGAATTCCGTATGTGTGTGGCGGACCTTAGCGTGTTATTAAGTACAGATGGACTATGGTCTCTTTTGTATCAGATGGAACTGGCAGGGACAAAGAATGGATCGGATGCAGTGGCTTAAACCGTCAGCCAGACAGACGGTGAGTGAGGGCATCAGAGATATTGACGATGCCTGATGAAATCGCCTCTTATTAGAGGATGGACATGAACTGATCACTTTTGGTAGATTCATTTGGTTGTTTAACTTGTCTCCACCAATCAGCACTAGGAGCGGCCTGGTGGAGTCTTAGAATAAGTATGTATCTCTAAAGATTAGTAGCTCTTCAATTCGACTGCGCCGTTGCCAGAGCACTAGGTAGCGGTCAAATTTGAATTTCTAGCAAAATTAATTTTCCGCCTGACGGTTACACAAATATTGGTTCAGAATTGTTAGCGTTGACAATCGGGTCGGGATGGAGCCGTGATGGATTGGTCCCATGGCATATCGCTTCTAAACGGATTACGTTTGAATGCAGGGGCTATCATCTATTGCTTTGCATTATAATTGAGGAGTGTAGTTTAAGCTTACAATGGAATACCTACTCAATTTCTTCCCATTCCTATTTTGTCTTAAACCGGCCAAGTGTGAGTCGAACTTGCGCACGGAGGATTCAGAGTTCCGCAGGTACCTACCACCAAAACGTTTTTTGGGTCACGTAGCGGGAGCCTGACAAAAATTTGGCCAGTTTTTTTTCAATTTGTTGTTTTACTGTTATGCACTAATATAGTCACACTAACTTTGACGCTTGTATTAAATTGCTTCTAAATAAAAAGGTTTATTACTTTTTCTTTTTTTAGTAAACAGATACGCCATAATAACTCATATTCTGTGAAAATCTCAACCATATAACTTAGATACCTACAGCCCTTTATATATTTAAGACTGACGGACGGACAGACCGACAGAGTAAGCTTAGTAATTTTAGACAGAGGGTTAGTAATAGGGTCCTATTGGCACGCTCTACCAATGGGACCACCGTTATTACTAAAAATTTGGGATGCAACGAATACGAATACTATATTATTCGTATTCGCCGAATATTGGGTTTTTACGAATATTCGTATTCTAAGAATATTATTACGACTTTTCGTGTAGATAATTATGAGAATAGTTGAGTGAAAAGGAACGCAGCGCGTTGATTTGACACTTATGTCGTCGTCGTTTCTCTGTGGTGACCGGCGGGGATTCCCCATGTCATAGCCTTGCTATGCTAGTATAACCTAGCTAATGAGGGATTTTCCAAAAGCAAAAAAAGTAAAAAAGTTAGTTCCTAATTTCTCGATAGATGGCGTTGACCAGAGAGGGGTCCAATAGGAATGAGCAAAGATATTAATTAATATTAATAGTAAAAATACACAGTACAAACCGTTTCTTATTGTTGTTGGTTTATTATTTAGCTATCTCAGTGTTATTGTTTGTCAACAACGAATCGAGTATTAGACGTGGCTGTATGGGCTACGTATCCGTTTTGAATATACGAACAATAAACGAGAAACAATAACAAACTACAAAAACCTAACAGAAACAGAATTTCAATAAAAATAAACCGGAAATATATAATAGTATGTCAGATTCCGTGAATGAAAAGCAAAGCCATAGACGAAAAATTGGACCCTGGTTTGACAGTCCGGCGTGGCAATTATTACACCAACCGGATCGTCAATAACACCCAGATTGTTTATAACTTATACTGTGTATTTTTATAATTAATATTAATTCATATATTTGCTCATACCTATTGGACCCCTCTCTGGTTAACGCCATATATTGAGAAATTAGGAACTAACTTTTTTTTTCTTCTGGAAAATCCCTCATTGAAAAAGTTCATAGAAATATTACCTATGCAGTAGTTAGTTGAAAAGGTTAGTCTACTTAGTAGCTCACAATCATTAAAACCATAGAGGTGGAAGTCTATTTTCAACGGCGCCGCGGGCAAAGTACAAACAACTGACGCCAAAAAACTTGCAAATGCTTGCTTTTCTTAAGAAAAACTTGCCTCTCGTAGATTTTAATTATGAGGAATATTATAGTAAAATAAAGATATTTTTTATTAAAATTGTTTATTATTCGATATTCGTCGAATATTAATTTGTTATTCGTACTCGTATTCGCTAAAGTACTATTCGTTACATCCCTACTAAAAATGTGTACACCTGAGGCCCTAAGCTGTTCTCCTCATTAGGACGTATGTATTTATATTTCGTGTTTATATTTCAAGATTATTTCTAATATAATATAATGTAGGAAGCAGGAAGAAGCGTCTGTCTTGACATCCTGCCGAACGAACCTTTGAGTTTACTTAGTTGAGATGTAGCGTTCGCAGAACATGATTGTCGGAGTCGTCAAAGTCAAAATCATTTATTAAATATAGGAACTTAAAGCCCACTTATTAAAAGTCAGTCGGTTGTGGACGTACGCACACTCTCTGCCCCCTACCAATTTTTACGTCACCCTCTCTTTGTAGGAACCGTGACAGAAAATGTAGGCAATGGCGGATTCATGCATGCTATGTTATCTTAGTACAAACTAAGTGGAACGCTGATTTTCCATAGACAGCTTCCGCCATCTATCGGTTATGTTTCGAAGCACTATGTGTTGAACTAGGGTTCAAATCGAAGTAACAGCGCACTACACCTCACGCGCTGCCTATTGTAGTGAGAGATTTCGCCCATATCAAACACTGTCTTGTTGGTCTAGCGGTCTAGACCACCGGCTTATGATCCGGGTAGCTAAGGTTCGATCCTCGTGTCAGCCGGTCGTCTTTTTCAATTTATTTCATAATGTTGCGCCCCCTAGTGCTAATAAGCGGAAACGCAATTAGGATTTCCTAAAATTCAAGGCAAGTTACCTATCTATATCCAATATACATATTAATCTATGGATTCATGTCCCATGCAATCGCACTCACTCAGTATCGCACAAACGTTAACTCTTTTTGACAGTTTTTCCCATTTGCATGAAGTGATAGCCAATTGTTGTACAAGTTGAGCTTTTATATAGTGTGATTCCTAAAGCAGAGGCCTACCTCTCTCTACATCTGAGCTGTAGATACCGATATTTGATTTGGTTTTTTCAGAAGAAAATTGCTAGATTGCTACTGTCAAACATCCAAGTTCAATTCTAATCCAGTTTCAGTTCTAATCACATTGCAATCCAATTACTATTCAACTGTGCTGAATTCCGTATCACGCTAAACTTGACTAATTGACTACGTTTACGGCTCTAACGGCTGTCAAATGAATAGCGCCACGCCATACCGAATGTATTAAAAGTTGTGGTTCGCACGCGGTCCAATCATGGTTCAATTTCGATTTATTTGGCGCGATTGCTCTCCTTTTTTCTAAGAAAACTGCTTGGTTGTTTAGATGTAATATCATTCATTAGCCAACATTCCACTTGATTTAATTTTAACTTGGTTTTTAAAATATTTTCATCTAAAAACACGTTCTAAGCTTAACGAAGAACGAACACGAACAATATTTTTTTGCTGACCCCACAAACCCTTAACTAAAATACATAAGGCTAGCGTACACAGGCCTCTCGTCGCATTGTTACGGGTAAGTAAGTGTGCGCACGTGACGCTCCCGGCGGGGCGGTGTGCGCTTATCTTTACATAAGAGATGCTAAGAGTTGTAAGAGTTTTATTTTGGATGAGTTGCGAAAATTATGTTCGGGATATTCTGAGGGACTAGTTTAATCATCACCATGGATGGTAGGTATTATCATCCGAAGCGTTTTGCCATTGATACACGTTATCTACGGGTTTTTATAATTATCATTTAAAGCACCCGACTCTTTGACTATTTATTATAAGGACTAGCCATTAGCATTTCCTCTCTGCCACGGTATAAGAACAATTGATCATGTGTATTTACATTCAATTTTACGATCGATAGTGTCGATAGTATCAATTGTTTTAAAAATCAATAGTATCGTTACTTTTTTTTTTTCGGGCATAGCCCACCACACATTCCCACCGATGTAACTCTTGTAAGCCAGTATCGTTACTATCGAAAATATCGATAGCACTGTCGATATTGTTACCTACTATTTTTCAAGGTTAACTATCGATAGTTAGGAAAGACTAACGCAAATACACATACACACACACACACACATACCCCCACACCCCTCCACTCACCCCCACACACCCCCCACACAGTGCAAGTCAACCCAAATGATTGCTATATAAAATTTTATTTCAACTCAAGATATTGAATTTTTAAGTTTAAACTCATTAACATTAACACGTGTCGTAATTACACTGGTATATTTAAGCGATTCTGTGTGAATTTGTCAACCGCAAACGATTTCGGTTCAACGCAAGTTCCAAACTTCGAGAACAATCCCAATCAGAGAATCTGAATTTCTGTTCCATAAATTAAATTACTGATCCAATTCCGTTTGAAATGGGATGAATTCTGTGACGACGTAATGTGAGGTGAGAGGTATCAATGATTTAAGGTGGTTTCAGTCAATACAAAAGTTTGACACACAATACGCGTAGACGGAATCAATAAAAGTAATATTTTATATGTTGAAAAATAGTTTAGAAAATCTAGTTGCCTCGTGACAAATAACATTTGCAATTTATAATATTATTACGAAGATATAATAAGCTTTTAAAAATTTGTATGAAAATTTTCAAAGCTTTATATCTTCGTAATTATTTTATAAATTGCAAATGTTATTTGTTACGCGGCATCTAGATTTACTAAACTATTTTTCCATATGTACAAAGTTACTTATATTAATACCGTCTACGCGTATTGTGCGTCAAAGTTTTGTATAAAATTGACCCCTCTGCAACCGCCTTAACTACCAACTTTAGCCTTAAGGTGGGTAAAAGTGTGGTTTAAACGGACTTTGGTAGGCAATATTTTTAGATGATTGATCATAACGCGATGTTTGCGCTTTAGCCCAGTCATTTTACGGTTTGAGCCGGAACTAATTAATAATTGATTTTTTTTTTCGGTATAATATTGAAGAGCCTAACTAGCCTTGAATTTAAGCCTAGAAATGAAATAAAATTTAAAAAAAAATTATGTCAGCAACAGTTCCAATTTTAAAATTTAGCTATTATCTCGTTCTAAAAAACCTGATGGTAATTTTTTTTTCACATATTGCCATTTGGCTTTGCCATTATTACATACTTCAAACATATTTTTGGCTACTTAGAAGGTTTTGAAAAATCCATTCGTATTTTTAACCGACTTCAAAACTGGAGGAGGTTTTCTAATAAATACCTCATTTTTTAAATTTCAATGCCTATTTTAATGCTAAAAAATAATTTATATTGTTAAATCTAAGTCAAATGAGTGCATTGGTATTAATATTATTAATTAAAAAGCGTTCTGGGAACACAATTTTGGTTTCTATGTTGCGTAGGTAGCTATTTTTATATTAATATGTTTTAAGATAGTCTTTTTGTCACTAAATGGTGCCGGTTACAGTTTAAAAGTCCAATTAATAATTACTCCCTACCCCGCCTAACAAAACTCCGTAAAATGACTGGGCTACTTAGTGAATCGCATTGCTTTTCAAAGTCAAGATTAGTTTAACGTCTACAACCACTAACAACTGCCACTTTGAACCACCTTTTCTTTTTCATTTATTTATTTGTCAAACAATAGCCCTATCGGGTACCCTTTCTCACGCCATTCGATCCGGCAAATCTCTTCGGATCCGGTTCAATCTGGTTACAACTTGATTCCAATACCAGATAGAAGGACAAAATGGCCGTGTGTTATCGGTATTGTTTCTATTGGGTACCGATTTCTTTTCAGTTGTAAAGGTTCGACTACACTGTAGTTTATTCGTCCAAGACTACACTGTAGTGCGATTACATTACCGGCGGTGTGGCCCGATTCGAAATATATTGCTTGCTTTGATAGTTATACCACAGTATAAGAAAGAGTATCTATTACTACATACAGTACGGACACTTCCTTCCTCCCACCAAGTTTTTACCTCAGCCCCTCTATCGCCCTCTAGTTACCCAGCAGTTACCTACGAAGAAGACTTAAGGCCTGTTTCACCACTTCTGAGTAAGTTCTTGTTAGCTTATCGGACAGAAAGTTTGACATATTTTTTATGAATGATATGTCAAAATATCTGTCGGATAAGCTAACAAGAACTTACTAAGAAGTGGTGAAACAGGCCCTTAAGGTTCAATTTCTTTGGTATCGGATGTGCTGACGTCATCTTGTCAGTTTAAATTTTTTGTATGCAGTGTCCGGGCTGTTGTTATACTTTACTCAATGTATGCCGAAATCGGGCATATCGAATTGGCAGTGTAGGTAATCGCACCTTTATGAACCTCCTGAAGTCCTGATCGATTGGGTCCTGACATTTGGTTAGTAATCTAAACTATTATAAAACTGTAGCAGGAAGTTTGTCTGTACATTGAAGATATTAACAAAAAAAGTTAAGATATGGTTTTTAGGTGTCCCTGATTCCATATCACAAATTTTTGGATTTTTTGTCTGTCTGTTTGTTTGTTTGTTTGAACGAGCATCACACAAAAACTACTGAACCGATTTTGATGAAACTTTTTTTGTTTGATAGCTTATGATCTGACTTAAAATCTGGTATATATAATTTGTGCGGACAAAGTCCGGGTTAACGCTCGTATTTAGTAATAAGTTAGATAAAGTTAGTAGTACCTAATGTATGCTTGTGAGTGTTTCAAAAAATATTTTATTTTGGAATTTAGAGAGGATAATAATAATAATGGTATAATTGGAATATCTGTAAAGGACTATAAGTAACGTAGTTAGTTTTTTTGTTGATATCGTAAGATTGATATATTGGAGTACGCTATACTTCGGAATGCCTGTATGGTATCCCGAGCGCTAGAACGTGCAAGTATCCAGAGAGAGCTGCATCCGGAATGTTGCAAACTTATCTGCACTGCTCTTAGTAGCGTCAGCAAAAACATTCACTCAATATTTATTTTTAATTTTCGTTTATTTATACAACGTGTTAACGAATAAGCGCAAAACCTCATATACCCCAACTGATTTATAATGCACTAATTGCATTGAAAGAATAATTTCAAATGAAAAAAATTGTTTTCTCAAATAATTAATACCTAAACTAAACTTACTATAAATACAGTGTGTTTTGGATTCGTGATACTGAACAGCTTTCCCTAAGAAACCTACAGGAAATTTGGATTTTTTTTTGGACTTTACATACAAACGATCAGCTGATTGCATTTAGTATGAAAAGTCCACAATTTCTTGCAATTTTTCTATAGGTTTAATAGGTCTCACAAAATTAGCTGGAACTATTTTAAGGAGACGATCAGACCATCAAACTGAACAACTTTCTCTAGTCTTTCCAATATCGAAAACGCGAAAAAAATCAACTGCCCCATACATTTCGGTCGAGTTGTGTTTGCAGTTTTGTATGGGACAGCTGTTTTTTTTTCGGGATTTCGATATTGGCCCCATAGAGAAACTTGTTCAGTTTGATGGTCTGATCATCTCATTAAAATAGTTTCAGCTAATTTTGTTAGACCTTTATAAATAGCATAATAATATTTGCGATCTCTTCTGCTTACCGTCTGGCTTTATCACCTTCATTAGATTGTTGTTGTGCACATGGCATCGTTGGCTTATGATATAGTTCATACATAAGTACAGACATCAGCATAGTTTAGCTCTCTAGATCTAACTATCGTGTTAACAAACTGTTCTGTTACTTTGACTAGAGTTTAGCGAAACTTAAGAGAAGTTTAAACCGAGAGCGCAAATGCGCGCTGCATACAAACGAAGTCTGGTGATATTTTAATTACTAAATGGTGAAATTGATATCATTAGCACCCTTTTAAACTAAGAGTCTACCCATCAAACTGAACAACTTTTACTATGAGAGCAAACCATTCGGAGCAAAAATAATCTGCTGTTGCATACATTTGAGTCCAGTAGGCAGCGGCGGCGGGTTAGCAGGGCAGTTTAATATGGAACAGCTGATTTTTTTTTGCAATCGTTTTGCTCCCATAGTTAAAGTTGTTCAGTTTGATGGGTAGACTCTTAGTTTAAAAGGATGCTAATGATATCAATATCACCCTGTATACAATTAAAGTCAATGAACTTTTTCAGAAACAGTCTACAAACTAATGTATGAAGTCAGATTTTCTTTATAATAAACAGTTTTAATGCTAGAATTAATTTAAGATTTGTATGGAAATCTTTGTGGCACTGTAACTTTAAAACTATACATTTTAACGAAAATCTGACTTCATACAAACAGAGATTAGTTTCTAGATTGATTCTGAAAAATTTCATTAACTTTAATTGGTTAGTATTGAAAATATCACCAGACTTCGTTTGTATGGAGCGCGCTCCGAATTATATTCCCTTAAGGTGGTTTCAGTCCATACAAACGTTTGACGCACAATACGCGTAGACGGAATTAATAAAAGTAATATTTTATATATGGAAAAATAGTTTAGAAAATATAGTTGCCGCGTAACAAATAATATTTGCAATTTATAATATAATTACGAAGATGTAAAGCTTTTAAAATTTTGTATGAAAAATTTCAAAGCTTTATATCTTCGTAAATATTTTATTATTACACGGGATCTAGATTTTCTAAACTATTTTTCCATATATACAAAGTTACTTATATTAATACCGTCTACGCGTATTGTGAGTCAAAGTTTTGTATAAAATTGACCCCTCTGCAACCGCCTTAAGGTGAAACGTCACTCGTCGATTGCTTCATACGAGGTGTCAAATTAAATACCTTACTTATCGGAGGTGCTTCAGAGCATCAAATTGATCAACTTTCACTATGGAGTCAACATCGAATATGTCAATGGCTACTTCTCGACCCAAATGTCGGGAACATCGAATTTATCTCTAAAGTGAAAGTTGTTCAGTTTGATGGTCTAACCACCCCTATAAAGGGTGATTTGTTACTCCTTGTAGAAGCTCCTTTTATGTAACACGAGCGTTAACCCGCGACTTCGTCCGCACAAATTATATACCAGATTTTAAGTCAGATCATAAGCTATCAAACAAAAAAAGTTTCATCAAAATCGGTTCAGTAGTTTTTGCGTGATACTCGTTCAAACAAACAAACAAACAAACACACAAACAAACAGACAGACAAAAAATCCAAAAATTGGTGAAATGGAATCAGGGACACCTAAAAACCATATCGTAACTTTTTTTTTGTTAATATCTTCAATGTACAGACAAACTTCCTGTTACAGTTTTATAATAGTATAGATACGTCTATACGTCTGACTTCGTTCGTTTTAACTCTGAACGAGACACAATAGAACTTTTATTGTTATCACTGCTATAGCCGGTCACTGTCCGCGAACGTGTTAATACGTATACAGGCCTGACATATTGTATTTCGGTTTTTAAAATATCCCCCTCCCATCCATCACTCGCTCAATATATGCCCGGCAGCGGTTTAATTTCAACCATACGGTAGATTTATCACGAATGTCAGGCACAAAGTTACCGGCCCACGTAAATGCTTCCAATTAGTCTGATTAAAATCTTTTGTGCTCGTTAAATAAGGCCGCCACGTGTACCTGTTGCAGACATGTGCCTATAATCATTTGCATAGTTTGAGATCTAGTTGGTTTGCTTACATACATAAAATTACGTTCTTTTGGTTAGAAGGTACAGCCTTTTGGGTTAGAAAGTTCTTCTAAATATGCTGACAGTTTATAAGTGAACGAAGTGAGCACCAAAAATACAAAATAAAACAATAGGAATGTTAGGTTCCTATTGTTTTATTTTGTATTTTTGGTGCTTTTGCGGTCGTGTCTTCAACACTGCCATCTCTTGAATTGGCTCTCTAATAGCCATGTTTTTTCCTTCTTATTGCTGTCTCCCGCTTGCAATGGAGGGAAGTCGGATATTTCGTTTTCCTACTCCTCCTATCTTCTTTGATTAATTCATTGCGGGTTCCAAGACAGATTAGAGTCATCCCCCGGGCTCGCTGGACTTCATTGTCCAGTGTTGTGAATGGTCGCCGCTGTTGATCCTGGCTTACAGGAGTTACAGCGGTGGGAATGTGTGGCGGGCCTATGCCCGATTTTTAAGTGAACGATCAGACCAGAGACTATAAAACTGAAAATCTTTTAGTTGCTTCAAGCCTGGTCTTCAGTTACGAGTAATTTGGTCAGTGTACCATTAGGTACGCTGATCAAATTAGCCTTCATTAGTAGGCCGTGTCATTCCAGTATCTTATCTTCACTGGCGAGTACCCGATATAGTAACATTTATACGGCTTATGTCGAAAAATAATTGAAGCGAAATGGGCGTGTGATATGATAGCTTATATTACTGCCTGATGCGAGAGAAAGAGATGGGGCGGAGCGCGCGCCAGAAACGACGCAAGCGTAAAACAAACTTTATTTAATTGAGATTGTTCTATTTATGTTAGGTCAATTCTGCTGTAATCAAAATTTGTAAAATATCAATCTCTTTTTTTAAATCAAGTCTCGTGTTTCGAGAAAATGTGTCTTAATCGTGTTTTGGCTCTTGTCAAAACTTCAATTATATTTTCAATTTACACATATCCGCTAATCATACTCCTACTGTTAGTACTTCATGATATAATATGACGTTTTGAAGAAACCTATTTTTTTTCACATAGCCTCTTAATATGCTGACACTTTTTTGTAGTGGATGATCAGACCGTCAACTGAAAAACTTTCACTATGGGACCAACATCGAATCGCGAAAAAAAATCAGCTGTCCCATACATTTGGCTCGAGTAGGTTTGGAGTATTCAATCAATCAATCAAATATACTGAGTACTGAGTATTGTAAGGGACAGCTGATTTTTTCGTGATGTCGATGTTGGTCCCATAGTGAAAGTTGTTCAGTTTGACGGTCTAATCATGTCCCTAAAAAGGTGTCAGCATATTAAGAAGGACCCTATATATGTAATCCCAAACTAGAAAATAAAATTGCTAGCACACAACGTAAGTTTTACAATTATATTGTCATCAGCATCACAAAGACCAACAAAGACTTTCAAAAGCGGAAAGTTTCTTTTTAACGAAATGAGAACTGCACAGCATTCAAAGAAAAGCGACAAAAAAATCCCATTACAATAAAAGTTATTATACCATTTATTAGAAAAAATATACGAAACGTATCTCATTCCCTCCCACCCGTAAACTGTGATACAAATTCTCAGCTGAAATGCCCTGAAATTATCAACAGCAGCCATGAAAATTATTGCCGACGAATAAAATCCTACCAATGTATAGTACCGAAATACGCGGAACCGTGTGGCACAAGTTAGAGAATGTAAAAAAAGTTTCAGTAATCATATTAAAAAAAGTCTTGGTATATGCCAAAAATCCGGTTGAGTAGGTACGTTAATGATTGAATTTTCAGTAACTTTTCATAAATCACGTTATTTTATACGTCACGAATTATTTTATAAGTGATCAACCACTTTTTTTGTCGACTATACCTAACCTATGTAATGTCCATAATAATAGAAGGTTATATTTCATCCTGAATATATGGTGATGTTTTTTTTTACGATTTTTATGTTGGTTTCGTAGTTTTAATTAGTTCCAGTTAAGCAACCATTCGGATTATCGGAAACCTTAGTTAGTTCGACAAGGAAAGTTTAGCACTTCTCACGTACACGGCGACACATCAACCTATGCCTATATAGATGAACTCTATGTCCATAAACATAGATGTCAACTATGCGTAGGTTGATGTGTCGCCGTATGTACCTACATGTAGGAAGCAAGGTAACTAAAGGTTACTTCCTTCACGGCGTAGTGTGATCGTAGCGTATACAGGGTGTAAGGAAAAGTATCATTAACCTTTAAACCACATACTCTATCCATCAAATTGAACAACTTTTACTATGGCTGTCCCATACTAAACTGCAATACCTACCTACTACAAACGTATGGGACAGCTGATTTTATTTTGTTCTGACAGGTTTGCTCCCATAGTAAAAGTTGTTTAGTTTGATGGGTAGAGTATGTGGTTTAAAGGTTGATGATACTTTAAACGATAAGGTATAGGGTCCTTCTATATAGGGAATTTCTTAATATGCTGACACTTTTTAAGGGGATGATCAGACCGTCAAACTGAACAACTTTCTGTATGTCAATAACATCCAAATCGCGAAACAAAAAACTGCTCGTCCATACAAAACTGCAAACGTACTCGAGCGAAATGTATGCGACAGCTGATTTTTTTTCTCGACTCCGATGTTGAACCCATAGAGAAAGTTGTTCAGTTTGATGGTCTGATCATCCTCTTAAACATTTTCAGCACGTTAAGTTGGACCCTGTATATGTTGACCCTGTCGTAAGCATATAATGCTTATAAAACCACCTGTAGAATTAACCCACAAGCTCCGCTGTTTTTTTAACCCTCGCACCAAACATTGAACATAAAGTGGTGTATTACGTCCCTTGTCCTCGGGCCCTGTAATGCCTTTCCATAAGGTCGTAAAAAGGCTTCGCTCCCCCCTCTCTACCCGCTCTAGCTCCACTCTAATGAAAGGAATTCAACATGTTTAATGACGTAGTAAATTAATGTTACTTGTGTATGGGACCTTTTTTTTCTGTTTGTTCATCCCTGTTTTTCAACTGGCTATAAAAAAGGTTTTTGACGAAATCTCTTGTGATCCCAGGTTGGAATGTTCTCTCCTCCTATATATAATCCTATAGGTGCTCTACAGAGTGTTAGGTTATAATACAATAAATAAAAAAGCTTTTTAATTACTCACTACAAACAGAACATAACACAAAGAAAATACATTACATTCCACCTGTTTGTCATGCAATACAAAAAAAAAACAAAATAACTAAGAGTTTTATGACATTGCTGAATTAAAATTATTCTCAATATAAATATTAAAATTGTTATCTTTATCTTTGCACCTTAGGTTCAATATTACTTATTATTATTACACTTCACTAAAAACAACAAAACATTTCATTTATAAATTGGATTAAATTAAATTATGTTGTAAAAGTATTTGGCCTGTGACAATGTCATTTTTAATTTTTCAATGAGGGATTTTCCGAAAGCCATTAAAAAAGAAAAAGTAGTTCCCAATGGCTCGATAGATGGCGTTGACCAGAGAGGGGTCGATTAGGTATATGAGCAAATATATTAATTAATAATAAAAATAAACAGTACTCACGGCCACACATCAAGCTACGCAAAACCAATATAAGCTGACCGCGCGTAGGAGGAATAACGTATAACGTCGCGCAGCCAGCCTATTTTCGTGTAGCTTGATGTGTTGCCGTATGTACAAACCTTTTCTTATTGTTTTTAGTTTATTATTATTAACGATCTGGATGTTATTGTCTGTCAACAACGAATAAAATATCAGACATGGCTGTATGGGCTTCGTATCCATTTTGAATATACGAACAATATTTAAATTGGTCTTTTCACTTTTCTTTGCATTGCTCGTAGAGAGAGAAATTTGTTCTTCATTCACGGAATCTGACGTATCCGTTGACGAAGTAACTATTAAGTTTATTTTTGTTGAAATTCTCAGTTTTTGTCTTTCTTTTAGGTTTTGTTCGTATATTCAAAATGGATACGAAGCCCATACAGCCTCGTCCGTTATGCAACCTCCGCGTGGTCAGCTTTTGTTGGTTTTGTATAACTTGATGTGTCGCCGTGTGTACTTGATTCGTTTTTTACAGACAATATCACCGAGATTGTTAATAAAAAACCAACAACAATATGAATGGGTTTATACTGTGTCTCAATATTAATAATATAAATTACTATATTTGCTCATACCTAATCGACCCCTCTCTGGTCAACGCCATCTATCGAGTAATTAGGAACTAAACTTTTTTCTTCTGGAAAATCCCTCATACAATATAATACACCCATGTCAAGTTGATTATGTGTAGGTTGTAGGGGTAAAAGTTCGTAAATTTTAGGTTATTCAGTTGCATTACTTCAATCAGTGATCGAACTCATGATAGTGAACAACTTTCCCAAAGGAATATAAGGGAAATTCGCAAAAAAAATCGACTTTTCATACAAAAGTTCAGGTGATCGCATTCAGTATGGAAAGTCGAAAATTATTTTTGCGAATTTGCTATAACTTTCATAGGGAAACTTGTTCAGTATATTGGGTACAATCACTCCTTTAAGGTCAGGCCACTCAGAGGCGGTTTTGCGGGAAAGCGGGCCGGAGGCGGACCTGCGGGAAGAGAATATCTCCGGATCCGCGCGTTTTTCTGCGTGGTAGGGTACAGTATAGGGTCATTCTACCCCGAAAGTTATATTATGTATATCTTTTTTATTGCATGTAAGTACTTGAATTTTAATGAGTTTTGTATTTTCTTGATTATGTTTGTAATTTAAACAAATACTCTCTCGAACATTGCCGTGCCCAACCGGGTTCATATGTCTTACCTACTTATATTCAAAATGTTACACCCTTTGTTTTTATGTATTCATATGAAATGCAATGAATAAATGAATTATGAATTATTATGTCAAGATAGACAGTCGTAGCTACGAAAGCTTTGAAAAAAATTTGCAACCAATACTGGCCTCTAAACCCTATTCTATTATATCTAGCATATCTAGCATGAGGCTCATTCTAGACATATATTTTTTCTAAGCCCGAACCCTTAAATGCCTATGCTAAGCAACTTGTTTTCCTATGAAGACAAGATTAAAAAATAATATTTAAACAGCCAAGCGAAACCATTTAAAAAGAAAAATAAATAAATCATCAGCTCCCCTCAATATTGAGCGTGACACCCCTAATTTCCATGTGCTAATCTCTCTCATTTTTTCTCCGGCATTCTTATTTAAAAAACACCCTCCTTTGGATAAATTATCGCTCTTTCCGGCCAGCAGCGCCATTTTTAATTATTCTCTGTAATTAATAGTACTAGAAAAGCCGTTTTTCGGCATGTCATGTGGCTAGACGATAGTGATTTGTATGTATTGCCTTGCCGAAATTGCGTGTCAGTATGAGGATTTGCATCTTTCTACTGCTGATTTTTTGAAAGTTAAATCAGCAGTAGAAAGATATCTCCATAGTTATTTTGACATTTTCAACTGCTGAGCTCCAAGCACGTATCCAGACTTTAGTTTCGGGGGGGAGGATATTCATAAAAAAACAAGTAAGTGCTGTAATCACTTTTCCATACAAATATTCGGATTTCGGGGGGGGGGGGGGGGGATAAAACCCACCTATCCCCCCCCCCCTGGATACGTGCCTGCTGAGCTCAGCGAATGAAATTCAAAAATCGTACTCCAGATCTTCTTTCTTCTTTTAAAAAATACTGTGCATATTTTAGAAGGGTGATAGAATGTGTATAGGCACAGAACAGAAAGATATATCCTTCTTTTCCTTTTCTACCTATGTAGACATACCTGCCTAACCCCTATGCCTAGCCTAGTCCTTTATTGCTCCTGTCCAGTGTATGAAACCAAGATCACGTAGAGTATATTAAAGGGGCCAGGAATTTATCCCTTTTTCACAACGGAGGAAACTGAAATTCCTTAATATTATGGTTTTTAGAAACCTTTTATGAGGTCCCAATAGTCATAAACTGTGGCACAGGTGGCTACCGGTATACTACTGATATATTTGAAGGGACAAGATTGGATGGCTTCGTCACATCATGAATATTTTGCTAAAGATGAGATAACATTCAACTTTTACTTACCTAGTTGTCACCATTTTTCTAGTCGGCAATTCAAAAACAAATAACTGGCCAAGTGCGTGTCGGACCACGCGCAGGGTAGGGTTCCCGTGGTTGCCAGTCACGTATACGTACTTAGAACTAATACGTACTTACTACGTTTTAACGGCTAATAAAGACTAGAAAGTATTTTTTTTAAGTTGGTCGACTGTTACTCGTAAACTTGTAAAGCCTACTTAGCGGTGATAGTTTTCCTTTTAATTTCGTTACATATACTACTGCCGTGAATTTTCACTACCAGATACAACAATATCCAGAAACAACCGTTTAGCTGGCAGGGGGGGGGGGGGGGGGGGGGGGGTGAGACAGGGACACTTGACTCTAGCAAAAAATTTCACTTTGTCGGTGTGATGAATATGTATACTTATGACAAATTACAGCTTTCTAGTATTAAGCGTCTCTGAGCTAAGACGCGCGGACAGACGGACCGACAGACGTGGCGAAACTATAAAAGGGTTCCTTGTTGACTTCGGAACCCTAAAAATGCTTGCGCTGAAGCTCAAGCTTTTTTAAATTATTTTATTTACAGCTGAAGCACCGTTTTATTTTAATTTTCCAGTGTCACTTAGCTACTAGAGTAAAGTATGGCGATAATGAAATGAAGTCTGTTCTCAGTGGAGAAGGGATTCTTATCTAAATGAATTAATTGACTCTTAAGTACGTACTTGAGACTGTAATACTGTTTTTATTTCACTTTGTATTTAGTGAGGATCTGAGCTTTTATTACTGCATAAATTAAACTTATTATACTGGGTGAGAAATAAAGACCCAGAGTGCAAAACATGCCGTCTTATACATGGTGTTGATCGAGCATTTGTATAAAAATTAGATTTTTTTTTGCGAATATCCTGTAGGTTTCTTGGTGAAATTTGTCATCGTCAGTACAATCACCCCTTAAAGTAATGCAACTGTTTACCCTATTATTATATTATTGGGTGATTGGAGCCTTAACAGATTTACGTCTGTGCCACTTCGACCCTCGCCGATCTTTTGTGAACGCCCCTTCTACAGTTCCCTATTAAGAGGCTATGTGAAAAAAAATAGGATTCGATATCATGAAGTACTGACAGTAGGAGTATGATTAGCGGATATGTGTAAATTGAACATATAATTGAAGTTTTGATTAGAGCCAAAACACGATTAAGACACATTTTCTCGATAGAAAAACAAGCCAAAGTAGACTCCGTCTTTATCGATAAACGCTTGGAACTGATAAACGGTGAATAATAGAAACACGAGACTTGATTTTAAAAAAAGAGATTGATATTTTACAAATTTTGATTACAGCAGAATTGAACTTACATAAACAGTACAATAACAATTAAATAAAGTTTTTTTACGCTTGCGTCGTTTCAGGCGCGCGCGCCTCCCCATCTCTTTCTCTCGCATCAGGCATTAATATAAGCTATCACACGCCTATTTCGCTTCAATTATTTTTCGACATAGGCCCTTAATCCCTACAGCAGTTAGGTATCGCAGTAGGTTTTTAACAGGGAGTTCTTGTATCTCATCTGGAGTCAGTACCTGTCAAGATGGATACTTCATTTGTACATTAATGGACCACAATCGCAGAGAATGTGTAGGGGAGTTTCCATTTCCTCCCCGCAGAACCTGCAGCAGGTGGTTGTGGTGTTTACCCTAACACCCTGTACATATGCATACTTTTTATTAACCATGTACAATACCCATTCGTTTTGCTATACTACACTATGCCACAACTACTGAGGCAAATGCATTCACTCACAGCGACTCGAGGGTGTTAGCAACACTTTGGTGTTAATCTCCATTCAGGAATTCGAGCGATAAAATGTAAACAACGGTAATACCAGTGTAGAAAATAAATTATAACTTGCGTTTTTTAAATCATTTTCCATACAATATTAGCATATCATTTGTCGTAATCCTTTGCGAGTAGAATAGATAATTTACTGTTTCATTCCGGAGATAAGTTTATTCCGTCTCGATACCATATCGATAGTTTTAACATTAGACATAATCTGCATACAAAATGGAATGAACCATTATCACACAAGCGGTTTTTGAGCGTAGGCGATTTCAAAACTATGCCGCAACGACGTCGCAACTGCACCGTCACGATACGCCTACGCTCAAAAATCACATTAAAATATGCCACCTAAGAGATAAAAAAAATCACTAGATCTAGTGAAAAAGTCTCTGAAAGCGGCAACACCCCATACGGAATCTAATTCCGAATCAGGTTTATTCCGGATGTATGTGGTGGACCTATTACCTTCGTCTGAGTCCGTACGCTACGCGCGGATGCTACGCATAGCACAAAAAGCCCACACAGACAGAGTAGCGGGCTACATAACACAATTTATAAATTTCATTCAAATTGTCACGATTGTTTTTATTATTTATAGATCGACAATTCATTTTTAATGTCAACGCAATTTATTATAATATGCCGTGCCGACATAATTTTATTCTTAAAAAATGCGCCAAAGGTTTCTGACCACGTAATGTCACTTTGACAGTGACGTTTCCGTTTCTTTGTCGCTGGAATTCCTGAACGGAGATTAGTTCATTACGTCGTGTGTCCCATGCAGATTGGTGGACTTCAACATACCTTCGTGTCAGAATTCCTTTTCCAGTTTATAAAGGGATCCAAAGAAACTAACTTTCTAGTGTCTATGAAATTTATTAAATTGTATACATTACGAGCGTTAACCCGCGACTTCGTCCGCAAAAATTATATACCAGATTTTAAGTCAGATCATAAGCTATCAAACAAAAAAAGTTTCATCAAAATCGGTTCAGTACTTTTTGCGTGATGCTCGTTCAAACAAACAAACACACAAACAAACAGACAGACAAAAAAATCCAAAAATTGGTGATATGGCATCAGGGATACCTAAAAACCATATCGTAACTTATTTTTTGTTAATATCTTCAATGTACAGACACACTTCTGTTACAGCTTTATAATAGTATAGATAATTAGGGACCTGAAGAAGTCATTGTGGTAATCTTCTCTGAGCTCTTTGCAGGTAAATCGATGTATTTCATCTGTAGGTCAGCGTATTCTTCTTCGGGGTATAGCAGTAAAAACCTGCGAAATAACATTTTTTTTGTTATTAATACTAATGTTCTATGCCTAATTAATAAATGAAATTCCATCTCATCATGAAACCCCATACAGGGTGAAATTGATATCATTAGCATCCTTTTAAACTAAGAGTCTTCCCATCAAACTGAACAAATTTCACTATGAGAGCAAACCGATCGGAGCAAAAAAATAATCAGCTATTCCATACTAAACTGCAATGCCTACTTGACTCAAATGTATTCAACAGCTGATTTTATTTTTGCTCCAATCGGTTTGCTCCCATAGTGAAAGTTATTCAGTTTGGTGGGTAGAATCTTAGTTTAAAAGGATGCTAATGATATCAATTTCATCCTGTATATGCTAAGAGATCATATTTCTACAAAAAACGCTTAAACAATGAGTTTAGTAGTGGAAGGTGGTTGCTTTGTTTTTGACCATCCTGAAAGGCATTATAATGCCTAGGATAAGGATTTTATAAGGTCGTGGACTTAGTTATTTATGTATTATGAATGTTTATGAAACGAAAGTCAATCAATCAAATCGGCACACATCAACCCACTGCTGGCACCCTTTTATTGCGCCGACCCTTTTATCAAGACATACAAAAAAAGGAATCGTTCGTAGCGTAGATCTGCTCAATAGCACTACTAGCTACTAGCAGGTCTTACGAGTTTAAACGTTTGTTAGTTTAAGCAAAGTTCCTAATTACTCTGAAATTGGATGAAGGTTTAAGTACGTGTTTGTTCCTTACTTGTAAAGGGGTACTACTTCAGTGAAAACGCGAAAATTCTTAGTGTACGGCAAAGCGAAGTGTTGCGCTGCATCTATATGTTGCACCACGCCGTACGCCCATTCTGATAAGTCGTAGAGGTGTTCTGGATAACAACATAATAATACAATTATAATCAATGAAGTGATCATGCATCGATACAATACAGGTAACATTAAGGTGGTTTCAGTCCACACAAAAGTTTTACGCACAATACGCGCAGACGGAATTAATAAAAGTAATATTTTATATATGGAAAAATAGTTTAGAAAATATAGTTGCCGCGTCACAAATAACATTTGCAATTTATAATATAATTACGAAGATATAAAGCTTTTAAAATTTTGTATGAAAAATTTCAAAGCTTTATATCTTCGTAATTATTTTATAAATTGCAAATGTTATTTGTTACGCGGCATCTAGATTTTCTAAACAATTTTTCCATATATACAAAGTTACTTATATTAATAACGTCTACGCGTATTGTGCTTCAAAGTTTTGTATAAAATTGACCCCTCTGCAACCGCCTTAAGGGAATATAATTCGGAGCGCGTTCCATAAGAACGAAGACTGGTGATATTTTCAATTCTAACCAATTAAAGTCAATGAAATTTCATAGAAACAATCTAGAAACTAATTTCTATGTTTGTATGAAGTCCGATTTTCGTTAAATTGTATAGTTTAAAAGTTACAGTAATGCCTCAAAGATTTCCATACAAATCTTAAATTAATCCTAGCATTAAAACTGTATATTTTAACAAAAATCTGACTTCATACAAACATAGAGATTAGTTTCTAGATTGTTTTTGAAAAATTTAATTGACTTTAATTAGATAGTATTGAAAATATCACAAGACTTCGTTTGTATGCAGCGCGCATTTGCGCTCTCGGAATAAACTTCTCTAATGCGTTACATACCGAATAGGGTGCTTCAGACAATTAAACTGAACAACTTACACGATGGAGCCAGAATCTAAATCACGAAAAAATATCAGCTGTTTCATAGAAAATTTTAATAGCTATAGCAACTCGACCAAAAATGTATGAAACTGGTGATTTTTGCGCGACTTCAATATTGGTCCCATAGTAAAAGTTGTTCAGTTTGATGGTGCACAAATAATGTGAACGGGTTCTACATAAAGTACGGACACTCCCTACCAATTTTTATCTCATCCCTTCAAAAACGATTGGAAAAAAACAGTAGGTAAATGTTGTAGTCCTCTCTCACTCGCACTCACTCACTATCGCACGTGCTTACCTCTTATTGTTAGTCCTAGCCCATTTGTATGAAGTGTAAACAAAGTGTCCAAGATGTCACACAGAACCATCATCCATCGAAGCACTATATACATCATTATACTTCGGTGAGTGTGCCCAAGAGCTACATGAGCTCATCCCGCCTTCCTATTTCTATTATCGGACTTCCAGATGCACCGCGGGATATCACCCCTTCTTGGTTGACATACCACATATCCGCACCAAGCAATCTGAAGTGTTCTGAATCTTTTGTGATGCGCACAGCCAATGTCCTGCCTGCGTCAGTATTTCCGAGCGCTTACAACCCGAGTTCCTTTAAAGTACGAGTGAATAGGCTTCTTCTGGGTAAGGTCGCTACATCTTCGACCCCATCTTTGTCCTAAGGACTGGATTGGGGTCAAGAGCAACCCCATATAAGTATTAAAGAACAGTTTTTCGTTTTACTAGTACTTACTCTCAAAGGAGCTGTCCTTATTGTAGTGACTGAGGTCTGGGATGTCCAGGATGACGTCCAGGTTCTCATCCTTCAGGATCATGAAGATAACCTCTTTCTTCTTACGAAGCTCGAAGGGATACACTATTTGGATTGTGGCTGGAAATTTAAGGAATTATACTTGAGAGCTGTGATATATCAAATGAATCGGGAATGTGCATTATATTCACTGCATTATTCCCTTTTGGGTTCTAAACACTTTGGGGCAATTTTGACTACACAAACAATTGACAAATTCAACTCATTCTTTAAAGTCAATGCAGACAAAGTCACGGACAATGGCTAGTAAACTATTACAGGGCGTTTTTTAATCACTTTCCAATTTTTTTAGGGGCCATCATCCACCATTGTATTTTGTTTTGGTGTAAATAAAGTACATTTTATTCATTCATTCATCAAACTGATAACTTTTTAATAATTATTAATAATAATTTTCATTTATACTCTATAGGAGCAAACCTGAAATTGCAAAATAATAAATCTAGACGGCCCGGTAGCACAGTCTGTAGTGAACCTGCCTGCTATGCTGAGGGTCGCGGGTTCGAATCCCGCAAGCGACAAATATTTATGTGATGAATATGAATATTTGTACCCGAGTCATGGATGTTTGTATCTATATATGTATTCTATATCGTTGTCTAGTCATCATAACACAAGTCCAGGTACTTTAAATGTGACTAGATAATTTGTGTGATGTCCAAGATATTTATTATTATTAAATCTACTGTTCTATACTAAATTGCAATGCCCACTCATTGAGCCGAATAGGCTCTGCAGTTTAGTATGGAACAGCTAATTTCTTTTCTGATTTCAGGTTTTTTCCCTTGATTAAATTTGTACAGTTCGACGGTCTGAACCACTTCTGATTTGGAAAGTGATTCTAAAATCGTCCATTAGATACCAACAAAACACTCTCAGTATCTAACACACCATCATTTGATGAATAATTTTTTATTTTCAGTGATATTTTTTATCCGAAATCTTATTGCAATATAATAATTAATAACACCAGTAATAGCACTGGCGATCACACGCCTTCGTAGTTTAAATAGCAAACAATACACCACATGTCTATAGATAATTCAGGCGCTTAGCGTATTTCCGACAAAGCGTTTTAACAATGGGTGAACTCGAGTTCAACCCTCGGGCGATGGTATACGTATTTAGTTCGACCCTGATCAATTAGTTATATGACATTTGGGGTGAAGATGTATCACACAGATGTACACCAGCTCATATCCACTTATTCAACCATTTCGGTTACCATGACATGGTGAGAGGTGAGAGATTACTTATGTGAGAGATAGAAAGTAGAAATACGTTTAAGTTTAAATAAAGCGTGTCAATAGGTACAGCATGTCGATCTTAAACCGAATTCCCTGGCAACTACCATCGCCGGCCGCGTGTCTTTCTGTCTCTGTAAGCTATTCTCAGAAACTACGGTAAGTGATTTTGTTACGGTTTTCACTAATAGATAGACTTGATGTAGCGACCTCGCGCACTAGACGACCACGATCACGACCCCTGATTACTATCAAGTCAACATTAAATTGAATTATTATGCTCTTCTATTAAGAAATAAAAGTGGACATGAGCTTTTGTACTTGGTACTTTAATGGATAAAGGCCGATTTGATGAATCGCTTCCTTTCATGAACCACATGAGGACTTCGACGGGATAAAGACGGGCGTGTTTTTGTCTGTTTGGCTGCTGTACAAAATGGTGGTTAAATCGTCCTAGACAAAATGTCATGACGTCTAAATAGTTAATCATCAAGCAAACGAAAATATTAATAGCTTACCATTTCCAGAGAATTTTTTAAGACCACCTGAAATACAAAGAATTGGCTGTTAACTTGCGGTCTAAAAAAACGCTTGAGGTGGCTCGGGTAATACCGGCCCGGACATTTTCGAGACAGTTAACCCCCCGAATCATCAAGCGAAGCAAGCTCGAGATTTTGGTCAAGCACGTATCCAGACTTTCGGGGAGAGGGGGGGGGGGACATTCACTTTTAGGAGGGGGAATTTTCATTGAAAAACGATGCAAATATTATAGCTGTAATCACTGTTCCATACAAATATTCGGATTTCGGGGGGATAAATCCCACCTAATCGATACGTGCTTGATTTTCGTACATTGTGACTCGATTGTGGAGTTCCTTTTAAATTGTGGGGTCACTCGAACGACAGAAAGCGGCCGTAGAGCTTTACTAGATGCAGGGTGGCCGAACAGCCCACCAGAGCGGTTGCCCACCGGGCCATGTAACTGTATACTCGCTAAAAAGTAACTCTGGCGCCCAACATAGGTTCAATCTTTTTAAATTATTTTTAAAAGAATATTAAACTACTAGTCAAGTGCCTCCTGTACGCTGATGATCAAGTGATACTTACATCGTCAGCGGGAGAGTTACAAGACATGGTAACTCTCATGAATACAGCATTGAAGAAAAAAAGGAACGAAAGTGAATGTGAATAAAACTAAAGTAATGGTAATGGAGAGGGATGAATGTGTGACTGATTGTTGTATAATGATTGAGAATGAAAAAGTGCAACAAGTGAATGAGTTTGTATATTTAGGATACATGTTAACTAGAGATGGGAAATGTGAGGGTGATGTGCATAGGCGAGTAACAGCGGGAAACAAAGTAAACGGTGCTCTACATGCCATTGTGGCTAGCCAATTAGTGTCGAAAAAGGCGCGACTTGCTATACACAATGGTGTGTTGGTGCCTACATGGCATCTGGCATACATCTGTATGGCAGTGAGTGCTGGGTATGGCAGAAGAAGCATGCAAGTAAAATTAATGCTGTTGAAATGCGTTCCTTGCGAAGTATGTGTGGTGTGACGCTGAAAGATAGAGTGAGAAATTGAGTAATAAGAGATAGATGTAAATTAAAAGAAGATGTAGTGACAAGAATAGAGAAAGGTATGCTTCGTTGGTTTGGTCATGTGGAGAGGATGAGTGACAGCAGATGTACGAAAGAGATATATGTTGCTAATGTGAATGAAAGCGTCGGCAGAGGGTTCCCTCGTAGGACGTATGCTGATCAAATCAGTTGCGCCCTACAAAAAGGGGAGGTGCGGAGTACTCGAAACCGACGGGCATGTATGAAGAGATGTATGGATGTGCATGAGGCAAAAGAAGTATGTAAGGATCGTAGTAAGTGGCGCACCCTGGTCTCTGCCTTCCCCACTGGGAAAGAGGCGTGACGTTATAGATAGATAGATATTAAACTACTTACCAATCTGATTCCCAACGACACTGAATTCTGCAAAAAGAGTTTTTAATCTTATTTAATCGATCAGTATATTTATGGCGCATCAAAACAGAAATAAAGACATCGATCTACAATTGATACTATATTTCTGAGGTCTGCTATTTTTTTCTTAATGCTAATACATAAAGGACAGTCATTATTAATCACTCGATATAGGGTGTAGATTTAAATGCGTTACATAATTTAGGGGTCGTTTCAGACCTTCAAACTGAATAACTTACACTATGGGACCAACATCGAAATCGTGAAAAAAAATCTACTGGTTCACATATGTGGGTTGAATAGCTGTTGAAGTTTTAAATGAAACAGCTGATTTTTTTCCAATGAAGGCTCCATAGTGAAAGTTATATGTAGTGCATTTAAATTTAGACCTTGTATAATAGAGAGTTAGGCAGACGGTGCAGTGACCTCACCCCTCTTGCGATTGCGTTTGGATGTAGGCGTCCGGCTCCTCCTCAAGGAGGTCTTATGGGTGACACCTCCAGGCATCCGTCTCGAGAGCCAAACGAACCCTTTATACTCCTGATACACTGGAAAAAATAATCCGCCCAGTCTCGGTGATCTTATTAATGCATTTGTTAGAATAAGGAACTTGCATTATATTTTTTAACTCAGCTTAATCTGAAGATTTTTTTACCAATATTTCTTAAAATTATATTATTAAAAAAGAAAGAAAGAAAAAGGTATTAAAATTACTATTGATTTAGAAGTGCATTACAAATTAAAAAGTTACATTTGAAAAAAATCATATCAAACCGCCTCTTAAATCTTAATTTCCGTGTGGGTTTTGGGAGTATTGAAATTTCAAGGCTTGTTTTATGTACAAAAATACATTTGAGATAGCACAAAATGAATGGTGGAGCCTCTTGGCAAGCCTAAAATAAAAACACCCGCCCGACACGACCACCTGCAAAAAGACTTGCCTAGTGTTCTCTCTCTTCTGCCGAGAGATGACTATGTAGGATATTTTGGTTATAATTACATAATTCTCTTTTTAGTGTTACCACAGGCACAGAGTACTATAATAATAATATGGTGTTACTTTTTGTATTTGTTTTTTATTGAAATAATAATAGGTCTATGCAAGTTCCCTACAATTAACATAATTTATAGCATGATATTAATTTTTGAAATAAAGTTAGCATTAGTTTTAGAAAGTTATGAATATGATGAAGTAGTTATTTTTTTCAGTGATCAGAAGTACTTAGATGAGAGTTTTTGAAATTGTATTTTGGGGTTCAGATGTGGCCATGTGATATTTTCATAGCCTTAACATTTTGCTTGTGATTCTAGAATTGTAGATGATCTGATATTGTTAGAAAGGTCATGGAGAGTTGCGAGCTTTCCACCTCAATGTTCAGGCAGGATAGAGAAAAGTGGAGGAATTAGATAAGGAAAGCAGACCCCGCTACCCATACAGCGGGACAGTAGCAATAATGATTATTATGATTCTAATGTATTTAAAAATCATATATCAGCACTTGTCCTAAACTTAATTAAGTTTTATTCTTGTTAGTTACCTTCTTTTGCTGTTTATGAATAATAATATAATTTCGTTCTAACATTGACAGTTGTGTAGGTACTATATATTTCTGTCCATATGGGGATAGTATGTTATTCCGATTTCTATTTACCTTCCAATTCTCAATAGCAATTAAAATGTATTTTTCAGAAAGATAATTATGCTATTTGACATTAATTACCTTGGATTATACTAGGGGTGATGCGACCGCGTTGACGGGGAAAACTCATACGTTTTTGTGATCCAAAATAGCCTCATAATTCTATCGTTACGAGTTTTAAGCACCTACCGTTTTCAGGCTTTCGGCACTTGATTGTGTTGGACCTGACTTGTTGAATCTTGAACGGCAGCTCCACCGTCCACGTGAACTCTTTGGCGACGCTGTCGATTCTGAGGATGAGATAAAAATCACCAGAGGTGTACGCATATTACCATAGAGTAATAATAATATATTAGAAAAGCTCAGCCCTCAGCCAGGTACGCCCAAACCTTGTACACGACTCTCGATTAACCTGTTTCGACCGCTGCGTTGAGCAGTTCTACTACAATTATTGTAATTACGCTATGCTTTTACACAGCGGCAGTAGCATACTCATCATCATCATCATCTCAGCCGATGGACTTCCACTGCTGGACATAGACCTCCCCCAAGGATCGCCATAACGACCGGTCCCGCGCTGCCCTCATCAGGTCGTCGGTCCACCGTGTGAGGGGCCTACCCACGCTGCGCTTTCCGGTACGCGGTCACCACTTGAGAACTTTTCGGCCCCATAGGCCCCGCCCATTGCCACTTTAGTTTAGCAATTCTTTGGGCTATGTCAGTTACTCTGGTTCTTCTGCGGATATCTTCATTTCTGATTCGATCTCGCAGGGAAACTCCGAGCATAGCCCTCTCCATTGCCGTTTGGGTGACTTTCAGCCTTTTTATGGGGCCTTGAGTGAACGACCACGTCTCTGTTCCATATGTCATCACAGTCAACACACACTGATCTAAGACTTCGTTTTAAGACACTGCGGTATTTGGTCATATCATACTGTTATGCTGTAATTGTTAGGGGTTAGTGCGGGTATCTCGTATATGTACTTGAAGACTGAAGACTTATGGCTCATATTGTTTGTGTTCAGCCGATCGTTACATAAGTATATATATTCTCGTATGAATGAAGGTGTTTACTTACTGAATCTCGGTGAGCCTACTCTCCTCCCACCCAGTCAGTTTGATGCAGGTCCCGGTGTTACTGTACTTGAAGATGTATGGCTCATAAAGAGGTATGTTCAGCCGATCGTTGCCTAGGAACACCTTGTCTCTCAGAGACTTGTACTGTCGCTTGAAACATTCGAAGTCGGTCGTGTGACAGGCTATTATGTAGCGATCTGTAATATTTAGAGATTTATATCATACAATCAATTATTCGATGAAAATAGTTCTGACGCCTCCTTTTGCCACAATTTTCATTAGGTTATTTTTATATATTATTTTATTTAAGAACAGTGCGTATTGCATAGTGCATATCCTGCGTTCTAATTTCCGGTTCTCTACGGTGAACCTTTAGAAATATATAAGGCCAATTTTTCATAAAAAACTTGAACTATTCACAGTTACGCTTAACAGCAGAAACTTGATGAACACAAAGTTCACGTCATTAAGCTTCTGTGAAACATGACTGCAAACAGTTAGTAGAGATAATGTTCAAAAGTGGTCTCTCATTTCAAATTGGTTGACTGTACCTCTGCTAGACTGCTGAAGAAGCTAGGTTTTTCTTAAGTACTATACCATGATTATTCCCAAAAAATGGCAAAATATCAACTGCCACACTAACTGCTTCCACTTCTTCAACATTTTATGTTGCACGTTCACCAGTTTCGGGTACATTTGATCGACCCTTATGGTTCATGTCACCAATTCGACCAACGTCTAGGGTATCCCACGAATTTGGACAAAAGAAAATTTATGCAAATTCTCGTAGCCAAACCAGTTCGGCGAAATAGTTTAAACCAGTCCCAACGCCGATCATATATATATATTTTTTTTATAAAATATATGGTCTATAATGTAAAACAAAATCGAGGGACCCAAAAGGTTCGTTGCAACGATCTTCGTAACAATCTATCTAACCCTCGGAACGCACTTATAAAAAATGCCAAAAGCAATATATATTTATGAGTGGGCCCGGTAAGCAGGCTTTGTAGGTACTTTCATATTTGTACAAAACGCGCTCGCTCGGAAACATTGCAATTTTCTTTGATTTTCGCTCACACGTTACTACGAAAGTACAATTTGCGCTTTCGCTGTGTTAGGCCGTCTCTGCGCTGTATCTTCCGCTTCTTCAATATGTTTATTAATACACTAGAGTTAACCCGCGACTTTGTCCGCACAAATTATATACCAGATTTAAGTCAGATCATTAGCTATCAAACAAAAAAAGTGTCATCAAAATCAGTTCAGTAGTTTTTGCGTGATACTCGTTCAAAAAAACAAACACCCAAACCAACAAACACACAAACAAACAGACAGACAAAAAATCCAAAAATTGGTGATATGGAATCAAGGATACCTAAAAACCATATCGTAACTTTTTTTTATTAATATCTTCAATGTACAGACAAACTTTCTGCTACAGTTTTATAATAGTTTAGATTAGATCAATGTGCTTCAAACGTATAGGGTACGTACAATTAGTAAGCATACAAGCATACGTACCGATTATAGATTCGAGATTTTTGATCTCCTACGCACTTGCTAATAAACAGTGTTTGTAAGAGAATACTGTAGTAGGTATTGTTACAAACAATTTCTTGTTTAATAGACCATAAAGAAAAAAAAATCGTTATAAAACAAAACAAATAATTCTGTTATAACTGGGTTAGCTGGCTTTTTGAAATCGTGACACTATTTTGATATGTCATTGTAGTTAAATTTAAGATTCATTGAAAATTAAGATCAACTGAGTTTGTGGCAAAGAAAATTTACTCAAAATGGGACTCTATTAAATTAAATTATAGAGTCCTTTTTAGCGCACCGTCCGTATTAATTGCTTTTGGCATCGACGTCGGTTTTGCAACTGCATTGATTGCACTTTCAATCGAAGTGCATTATTACTTCAACGATTGTAATAGGCTACAACATAGTTTAGAAAAAAATAAGCAGGACCGGACTGGAACCTGAAAACGGGCCGGGCATTTTAGACAGTCGGCTCTCCCAATTTCCACAAAAATGGAAAAACTCTCGATTGCCGAAAATCTAAAGTAGATGGCCAGTCGATAAAGCCAAGCTAGCGGCCAGCCCACCAGAGTGGCAACCGGCCCTCCAGAGCAGCGGTCCACCGGGCATTTGCCCGGTATGCTCCTATAGCCAATCCTGGCCTGAAATTAAGTTTTACCAAATCCTTGATAAGCGATCCAAAAAAAATTATCCGCAACGAGCCTGCGTGGTCAAACGATACGGTGGTACTTGGTGCGACGTGATTTAGAGATTAGGTTTCTTATGCAGTGTTTTTATGGGTGAAAGGCTAACCAAATATTCATTCAATTCAAATTCAAAAGTTTAATTCAAAAGTTTTTTTACATTTTAAATTTTGAGGTCTTCCCTTCGAGCAATTCGAGAATGCTCGTATTGGGAATGCCTCGCAACTTCCTTAATTAATTGTAACTCTTAGATTGAGACATGCCAAAATGTTTACCTAGAGTATAAAAAGTTAATTAACAAAAAGATATTGGGATAAAAATGAAAATATGCGTGTGAGTGAGTAAGTGTGTGTGTTTGTGTTGTGTGTGGGGTGTGTATGTTTGTGTTGTGTGTGGGGTGTGGTGAGTGTGTGTTTGTGAGTGAGTAAGTGTTAGGGTGAGTGTGTGTGTGCCTTGTATATGTAAATACCTCATCCGTGTCTGTCGATCATTTTTAGATAGTATTATATAATAATATATATATACACACATTTACACATATATACACATACATATATATATATATAATATATATATATATATATATATATATATTTTTTTTTTTTTTTTATTATTATTATTTTATTTTATTCTATTCAAAAGAGATTCTACTTCTTCGTATGTTTGTTTTTTCAACCACTGTTTTAGAGTCTTTTTACATGCATATTGTATTTTGGGATATATTTGTAATTTGCGGTTTATAATGTTATAGACGTAGGCTGATTGGGTAGGGTACTGTCGTTCAGCAAAAACAGTGCGAACTGGGGCCGAGTAAGCTACTATGTCATTTCTTCTTTTGTTCTGCACTGCTAGTTTAAAAGGTAATGACTTGTGAAGTTTCATAATCAGATTTAAGACATATAGTTTTCTCACTGATAAAAGATTAGTTAAAGTATACAGAGATTCTGTCGGGAATCTATACGGCTTGAAAAAAGATACTTTTAAGAGGGATCTCTGAGCTCTTTCAAGATCCAGAAATTTGCCAGTGGTAGCTCCACCCCACACCGGAATGCAATATGTTATAACAGACTGTGCCAGGGCCATATAGATTTTACTAATTAATTCCTTTGTCATCACATGTCTCAGTGTTTTGAAAATGTAGATTAACTTTCTCACTCTGCCCATAATTAACTCAAGGTGGGTATGCCATGACAGTCTTTGGTCCACCATGATTCCGAGATATTTAATACAGCTCACTTTCTGAATAGGTAGGCAACTACATCCGTGAGCAAGTGGGTCACCGCAGGCATGGATCCTAATAACAAAGTCGACTCCTGGTTGGGAACTTTGATATGGGGTAAAGCAGATATAGTTCGTTTTCGTAATATTTAGTGTTAAAAGATTAGAGTTTAACCATCCAGCCACCTTTGTAAGACCATTTTCTGTAGCTCTCTTTACGGTTTCCCAGGAGTCTCCGGTGAACACTATAGCTGTGTCATCCGCATATGAGAAAATCCGCCCTCCACATTCACTTAATCGACACAGTTGGTTTATGTAAATCAGGAACAGTGTTGGACCGAGAATACTCCCCTGCGGAACTCCGAAAGTAACGTTTTCTTCATCACTACTAAACCTATCTATTTTCACTACTTGAGTTCTATCGTGGAGATAACTTTCGAAAAGTGAAAGTGCAGTGCTTCTAATACCGATGTTTTCGAGTCTGCGTACAAGCATGGGGACCGAAACGGTGTCAAAGGCCTTTTTAAGGTCTAAGAAGACCGTAAGACATTTATTACCTGTATCAACTTCATTTACAATAACAGATGTCATTTCAGTGATAGCGTCTTCAGTAGATAGTCCTTTTCTAAACCCATATTGCGAGTTTGAAAGTATGTTGTGTTTATTTAGATAGCTGGTTAATCTATTGTTAAGTAATTTTTCGATAATCTTTGAAATAGAGGGCAGTACAGAAATGGGTCTGTAGTTATTAACGTCGTTTCGGTCCCCACTCTTGTACACAGGGGTGATAATAGATCGCTTAAGTTGCCTGGGAAAAACTCCAGAGTTGAAACATAAATTAGCCAGCTGGCTTATTAATGGAACTATAAAATCTCGGGAGAGTTTTAGGAACTTCGTGCTTATTCCATCCCATCCTGGAGCACTCTGAGAGTCAAGACCCATGAGAATACTATCAACCTCACGTGGGTCGGTCTCAAGTAGCACAAAAGAGGATTCATGATGATACAGTGCCCGATTAGAATTGCTATTCATATGACCAGTTTTGTTAATAATCACTTCGGCTAGAGTTTTCCCAATGTTGACAAAGAACTGGTTTACCCGATTTACCGAGTTCAATGGATGTGGCGTTATGTTGAGGAGGTTTTCGTTTGAGGTTTTTGGGGTTTTAAACTGGGTAATTTCATTTATTGTATTCCATAAACTCTTCGAGTGTTTAATTGATTTGTTTATTTGTTGTTTGTTATAGTGTCTTTTGAGTTTTCTTATAAGATTTGTACAAAAATTACGAAAACGTTTAAACGTTATTTTTAGTATTTCATCGTGGGGGTCCATTTTAGACTTTATCTGCATGTTATTTCGATAAACGATTTCACGTCAATCCATTCTAAATTAGAAATTATAAAAGTGACGCCCTATAATTGCACGATTCAAAAGATACCAAAACAATTACGAAAGGTAAAGTAAGAAATATGGCTCATGGATTATGCTTTTGGATTATGGTTTATGGTTTTGGTATGAAGGAATATTTAGTCCCGTCCTACATCCTAAGATTGAGGCTATACGTACTTAAAGTACGACAGTGGGCGACAGTCTACTCAAATTACCTATTACTAAAAGCGTTGGTGTAGAAATATTAACAAGAGATCATAATGTCCATCAAGCCATGTTATAACATAACAAAAGGTGTTTTTTACCTAAAAATTGTGCTAAAGTTCACCCTTCCTCTAACATTCATGTAAATGTGACGACACTTCTGTATCCGACGCTGTGAATATTTTAAACGGAATATCTTTAGGTTTCGAACAAATGCGTGAACTCATTGAATTACTTATTCGCTTCAATTTTCTTTGACATGTTTTTGAGACTTTTCGATGGGCTCTTGACTCGTCGGTAATTTACAATTCAAAAAAAATTCAAAATAATTATATTTCAGACACAGTCCATATATTGTTAGTATATACTTAAAAACTATGTTAGTACAGTATAATACATAACAGTCATATAATTTAAAATAGCCTATTTTCTGATAGAGGGGGCAGCGGAGAGGTGTAGTTCCGTCCAGTGCCTCCAGAAGGGACAGTGTGGCCGGTTTGAAATGGTGTTCAGGAGACTGTTGGTGCTACTTTGGACGCAACGCATCAGGGAGGCGACTCTACTGCGTATTATGGCGTGAAAGGAAGTCACACTTGCCACCGCGAACATCCCTGACGCGCTACAAAACCTCGGGAGTCCCATCAGCATCCTGAACCCATTATTGTACTGGATACGCAGAGCATTGTAGGCTCTCTGCATATAGCTGACCCACAGGCTGCACGTGTACATCGACTGGCAAAAAGCTCTGAAAAGTGTACGCTTTACCTCTTCAGTGCATCGTGGAAACCTTTACGAGTGGCGAACCAGCAAGAGTGTTGCCAGGGCTATTATAGCATTTATTACCTGCTTTGAAAGCAAGCAGTACACTCTTACTTGCATTGTATTTGACACCATGAGTCACCGCATACTCCTCGCAGACCCTCGCAATTACAAGGTCGCGATTTACATGTGTTACACTAATAATAATACACACGATGCTAAGTGTATTCTTTCTCTATGTAGATATAGAGCATTTAAATTTATATCATGTACATAGTTTGATCTCATATATACGAAAATTCTTGAAATACCCAAGATATTATTACGTCGAATAAAGTTAAATACAGCTATTGTTGGGTCTTGTTTTGCCAATGTTTGACTCACCTATTGATAACATAACCAGAAATAATAGAGGAAATTAATTTAAGGAACTATGAAGGTATTGAACTTGGCCTTCAACTAACATAATTATATAAATACTTACCTATAGTTATAGTTATTTTTATATAATATATGTAGATGTGTTTTAAATTTCTCTCTATTTGATTCACAAAAGCTTTAAAAGGAAAATAAGAAAATGATATGAATTTTATCAAAGATAGACGTAGTAGATTGAACACACAGATAGGTAGTTTTTATGGGAATCATATAACAACGGCACAAACATATAACATCCATGAACCGGGATTCGAACTCCAGACCCCGGTTTGGCAGTCCGGCGTGGCAACCATCACACCAACCGGGTCGTCATCCTTGCTAAGTCTCGCCGAGAGGCGGAAATTTAGCCGATAGCAAAAAAATGTTTGTAAATATTTCTCGAAGCGGATATGGACTACAGGCGATTGCTTAAAAAAGAAGCAGTCAGGTACGCAAGATATTTTTAAGTACATAAAGTGTTTTGGGCTAAACACCATGTGCGCTGCCTCATTCTCGCTCTCGTGAATCAGATGGAACGGGAAACCGTTACGATTAGAGCTGGGGAGAGAGAGGTAGAGCTGGCTTCCATGACAGGACGAGCCATATCGTATTGACAATCACTCATGCTGTAGCGTAGATTTGCCAGTCAGCAAAGTTGGTCGTATCGAGGCCTACTGCCCAGGGTGCGCCATGCCAACTCAGGTTTCGTCACTCGGGGAGGCTCACAGGCAAGGATAAACGGATTGCACTCCCTTTTCTTGCAGCGGCTATAACCGACAGCTATACGATGAGGGCATCCAAGCACGTATCCAAGGCGCCTCCTTGGATAGGTGGGATTTATCCCCCCCCCTCCCCCCCGAACTTTGACTACTTATATAGGGACTAGTTACGCGTGTAATTCTACTAACAAACATTTGTGCCACTTTTGCGGGGGGCGAGGTAACATGAAATCCGCAACTTTGGATTTTATTCCCATAACTTTAGATTCTAATTTTGAACGTTAAAAATCATGAAAAGTAGTCTCGCGTGAACCCCAAACGTTCCAAGTTCGAAATTATTGTTTCGCAATTATAGGCTGTCTCGTTTAGTGATAAGGTATAACATTTAATGTAAATGCACATGATTAATTGATCTTATACCGTGGCAGAGGGGAAATGCTACCGCAAGGCTAGTCCTTATAATAAATAGTCAAAGCCTCCGAAATCCGAATATTTGTATAGAACAATGTTTACAGCTATAATTTTTTCATCGTTTTTTAATGAAAATCTCCCTCCCTCTTCTGGATACGTGCTTGAAGGCATCAGAAATGTTGACAATGCCTGAATCAGTCGTGTCTTGCACTAATCATTTTTGAGAGTTACGCGGTATTAGTTAAGCTAAAGTTAATAATTTTGACGGTTTCTTACCGCGTTTTTTATTGTTTTTGGAGTTCCCGCTATTTCGACAGTGTTACTATGATCACGGGATGACTCCCGAAATATCAGGAACTCCAAAAACAAAACGATAAAATGGTGAACACACTTCTTGACTTCGAAGCCGGACACAATGTTAACATAGATCGATGCCGTGTTTTATTTATATCTTTTACAATAGTAAATGATCTCATTAGTGATATAACGGTCATTGTAACCAGTAGAGCGCTAACGTACAATTAATATGATGTCACATGTTTTGTTCTTCACTTTCTTCTATTCTCATTACATCACATTCATAATATGAATACTACAATTTCTTCTAGGAGTACAAACATCAGCAACATTATTGTCATTATTCCTGTTCATTTGTTTCTTTTATTTTTTTAATCTCATTATTTTGTTACAGACAAATAAAGGAAGGTAAGTAGGTAATTAAAAATATTGAGAAAAGTTATAAGGCGTCCGCCATTTATTATTTATGATAAATAAGCTATGAGAGCTTCAGCAATAATTTTAGAGAAAGTAAAAATCAACCTAGAACGCGAAACACGGACATCGACAAACACTATCAACAGGGTGAAATTTATATCATTAGCATCCTTTTAAATTAAGAGTCTATCCATCAAACTGAACAACTTTCACTATTGGAGCAAACCGATCGGAGCAAAAAAATAATCAGCTGTTCCATACTAAACTGCAATGCCTACTCGACTCAAATGTATGCAATGCAACACCTGATTATTTTTTTGCTCCGATCTGTTTGCTCCCATAGTGAAAGTTGTTTAGTCTGATGGGTAGACTCTTAGATTAAAAGGATGCTAATGATATCAATTTCACCCTGTATAAGTCGCCTATATTCCTTAGTCGCCTCGTACAACCACGGGAAGAATTGTAATTGGTCCATTTTAAGTCTGAACCACGTAGCTTATGGTTCCGGTAAACTAGTGGTAATTTTAAACTAAATTAACACAAATCATAAAATCATCGTAATTTCTTTTATTGAGACTTTTAGGATAACTTTAATTTTCTTTCAAATGATTTATTTTAAAAACTTATTGTGTGAGTTTCAAATATTATTGATTTTAAACATGTTACAGCCATGTTGTGCTATTTCGAATCAAATTAAAGATTGAAAAAATTGTGTGAGGTCTTTATTATTACCTAGAAAAAAATTCATCTACACTAATATTATAATAAAGAGAAAATTTTTGATTTTGTGTTTGTTTGTAATGAATACCTAGTCATAAATATATGCATACCTAATGGATCAATTACGTAATTTCTCATTTCTTGTACCAAAACATTTAAAAACCGATTTTAACAGATTAAAATATCACCTAAAAGTTTATCACCTCTGTCCCACCTCTGCACCACCACAGTTCAGTGCCGCCCTCAATCGTATTTTTTTAATTCTTAACTATGTATACAACATTTCCAAAAAACTATAATGTCATACAACAATAAGTCATTGCTGATTTTATCGGGTCATATGGATATCATTATGGATTTGTTTTTATAATTTTTGTAGTAAATAATGTAAAACCTCCAAAAGATGACACTTCTGGTGGCTTTAACGATAATAACTACAAACATAAAACATAGTAGAGTCGCGTGGCTAGAGGTCTCTCGAGTAGACGTCTTTCGTTCGGCTCGCGATTTAGATAGCCACGCGGCTCCGCCATTTTATGGCGGTTTCGGGTGTGTGTTTTTGTTTAAAAACAGGGCTTTGAGATCGCCATATC
Source organism: Agonopterix arenella (assembly GCA_927399405.1). Lineage (NCBI taxonomy): Eukaryota > Metazoa > Arthropoda > Insecta > Lepidoptera > Depressariidae > Agonopterix > Agonopterix arenella. The sequence continues at coordinate 1,573,686 of OV656700.1, read as the reverse complement.
AATTACCGTACAATGAACGTTAACTTGAATTATAATTCGGAAGAATTAAAAAGGAAACGCTATTTAATAAAAATAGAATAGAATAAAACATAGTAGTCCGTAATGTTTCGATAAAATCGTAACCCAATAATGACTACAATGTGACATTCTTGTTTTTTTGCAATGTTGTTAATTGTCTAAGGGTTGTTAATAACCCTATTAAGGCTGCACCGAGCCTATTGTGCTGCCCGTAATCGTATTTTTTTAAATTTCTTAACTATTAAACAATATTTCCAAAAACCAAGAATGTCACATTGTAGTCATTGCTGATTTGTTTTTATAATGATTATTATCTTTAAAACCCAACCGTGGCCACTTTTGGCGCTTTTAACGATAATAGCTATAAGCATAAAACATAATAATCCGTAAGGTTTCAATAAATTGAAAGCCAATCAGGACTACAATGTGACGTTCTTGTTTTTTGGAAATGTTGTTTAATTGGTTGGAAAATTAAAAAATTCGATTGTGGGCAGCACAGTAGGCTCGGTAGGCTCTTAAGTGACTATTATTTTCTGAAAACTCCGACAGGATTTGGTATCAAAGTCGCATAAAAATAAGTACCTAATTATTGCATTATCTAGTAACTTACCAAATTTATCAGCTGTATCCCTACTCAAACACATCCATATAAAGTTGTGAAAGAACACAAGATGGATAAAAACATGCATTTTTTATAAATTAAACACTAAACACTAAGCTATTAGGATCTTATTGGATCAAACGTTTAGGCACGACTGACGGTTTCAGACTTTATTTTCAAACAATGCTGCCACGATGACTGTGATGACGAAATAATACGGAGTCGACAGCAAAGTAGAAACTGTTTTACACACGAAACATTCAATGGAATCGGATTAGCTGGAAACTAGATGAATATACTTATGCGTCTTGCTCAAACTCTAAATGTTGAATTTAGTGGTATTAACTTATTGACGATCACGTGTCACGAAACCACTTGGTCGCGTGATCTTCAGGACTGTAACTTGCAGTGAGTCCAAATGACACAATATTAAAAATACGTTATTTATTATTACTATTTAGTAAGAAATATTACCATGGGACCAACATCAAAATTTCGCAAAAAAAATCAGCTGTCCTAACAATCTGTTGAATTTATGCTTGCATAACAGCGACCTTATAATTCGTAGTTGCATATAAGCTTTCATTTACACTTTAGTTTTAGGATTAAGGTCTACAATTCCGTAAATTTTCATTGCTTGCAACAAAACATTTCAAAACGACTAAATTGTAACCCAAAAGATCCGCGTCGGAACGTGTTCTCGTCGTAAAGAAAATGCGGCCAGAAACTCTTGTTTATTTCTAGGCGATGCCGTAAATTGTGTCCCCACTGTCCATTACAAGCAAGTAATGTCATTGATTACAAGTGGCGACAGGCTGACTTGACTGTCACACTGGACAGCTTGAGCGTTACTGAATATTGTAGATATTCTAAAGGATTGCCTATTCTCCGGCCTGCCACGAAATTCCACCGGCTTAAGCGCGTTTTTCTACAAAACAATAAGAACAAGATCACCCACATTTGCTATTCATACTGGAGATCGGCAAAATCCATGACTCGACGATGAAGCTACAATTTTAAGATTAAGTTAGGATATAATAATTATCTTACTTAATGGCCGATGGGGCCAAAAAGTTCTCGAGTGGCGACTGCGTACCGGAAAGCGCAGCGTTGGTAGGCCCCCCACAAGGTGGACCGACGATGGTATAGGCGGCGGGAATCCGTTGGATGAGGGCAGCGCAGGACCGGTCGTTGTGGCGATCCTTGGGGGAGGCCTATGTCCAGAAGTGGTCGTCCGTCGGCTGAGATGATGATGACGAAGAATACTTAACAATCAATCATCGGCGTCTACATCCTATTAAATATGATTTATGTAGCGTCTTGGCGGCGTACAAGGCTATGCTCGCTTTCCAAATATACCTTTGTATAATTGTTATGATTCTGTATCCCCATATTTATTCAAAGCTTATGTTCAAATACTCCAGTTTACCACGTAATACGATGTTTTGTGAGTAAAAACAATGGTGTGTGTATTATTATTTGTTCAAGTGGATATTTCAAGCGATCGCTTTGTAGTATTCATTTTATCGTGATTTTACATTTAAAATAGTACAATACAAGGGGTGAAGGATAAAATCGCGAGGAAACTTGTGCATGTGCGCTGAAGAAGAAATTCTGATGCGAAGGTATATGAAGTCTATCAATCCGCATTGGAAACTCGTGGTGGACTCAAAATATCAAAATAATGCATTATTCGTGTCCCAGTTTGAAAGTCAATCAATCAATCAATTATACGAAAGTGTGGCATGAATAAGACATCCTCTCTAGACAGATTTGGGCATTGCTAGCGAAATGTTGATATTTTGAATAGGTATGCCATATTCCTTCACCGTGAGGGAGTGAGGAAACCGGCATACGCCGAAGAAGACATTCTGGTGCGTATGTGAAGTCTATCAATTCCCATTGGGTACGTGTGGTGGCTAACGCCCATACGTCCTCCCTGAAGGTAGGCCTGTTGTGGGATGTATAATAGACTGATGATATGCGATAGACATCAAGAGACTTCAGGGAGTAATATTCGTGATATAGGCACAGTATAAGAAAGAGTATCTTTTGATATAGGTATGTATTCAAATATCAAAACTTGAAACTTTCTACGTATGACAAATGTAAGCGGCAAGATGTCGCACCTCGTTACGAGACAAAGTTTAACCCGAACACGCCCAACAATAATTCCAACTAATCTGTTACAACATGACACAACACGTCTAAGTTACCTACAACTTGTTACTACATGCTAGGAAAAGTTTTTAATTTTCTAACATTAGAAAAATTGCAGCTGAGAAATGTTTTGAACTTAGTGTTAAGTTTTGCTAACTTAGTTTAGCACTCGGTAACATAGATTCAGAATTACTGAATTCTTTGTCACTTTATATTATAGTAACATTAATTTTGTTATACAGTTTTTGAGAGTTACGCCATAAAGTATTACCGCGTTTTTACCTCCAAAATCTATAGAAACGCGCTAAGAAACCGTTAAAATGATTAACTTAATTTTAATTAAATTTGTTGTTTATTATTGAAAATTTATTTTAAAGGGAGACCTTTGCCCAACAATGGGACGAAATAGGTTAATTAAAAAATTATAATTATTATAATTAGTATTATTCATGTTGATTAACATTACTATAATTTGATTAAAGACAAATAAAGGAAGGTACCTACATTAAAAATATTGAGAAAATATTGATGATATAATTCATATTGATTAATATTACATATACGACTGACTATATTGACTGAACTGTGCTTGCCTTTGCATTTAATATTTTAAATTGTATATTAATACGAGCGTTAACCCGCGACTTTGTCCGCACAAATTATATACCAGATTTTAAGTCAGATAATAAGCTATCAAACAAAAAAAGTTTCATCAAAATCGGTTCAGTTGTTTTTGCGTGATGCTCGTTCAAACAAACAAACACCCAAACAAACACACAAACAAATAGACAGACAAAAAATCTAAAAATTGATGATATGGAATCAGGGATACCTAAAAACCATATCGTAACTTTTTTTTTGTTAATATCTTCAATGTACAGACAAACTTCCTGTTACAGTTTTATAATAGTTTAGATTTAGTTCATTTATAATTGTGTATAATGTCTTATTTATCCCTGTTTGTCCCGTTAATACTAAATAAATAATGTTATATTAAATATAATATGAATTATTAGTGAACTGATAACCAAGCAATAACACATTTATTTTCCTTCTTTTCAGGTAAGTTTCAACTGTCTTCTAACTACAGCGTAGGTATGGTATGAATTCAAAAATCTTTGATTATATACATCACTTAATCAAAACGCTCTAAGGCAATGTTTGATTACATACTAACTTCTACGTTATTATATGATTTGCTATATATGATTTGCTATTCTTATGCCCCTCAATATACCTAATACATCTTACTGCCAAATTACACCGCCCGCCTTAGCGAGTAAGTTAAGTAAAGTAAATATTTATTGTGCATAAATTTAGGTTTAACAATATGCAGGTGTTAGTAAAGTAAACCGGAATCTGCCAAATCTTGCCCTTTCGGACGTACACACAAAATTTATAATATTTGTTTAAATATCAAAAAAATTAAAAGTCAACAACATCGAATAAATACAATAGCTAAAGGTAAAATTAATGAAAATGATAAAGAAAATAACTACAATGTCAACAATGATAATAAGAAATTAGTTAAGTACAACAAAAATAATCCATTCTAAATTATAAAAAGCTAGGTCAGGTACAAGTCAGGTATTAAATTTTTTACTAAACACTAAAATAAAAATAAAAGAATTAAAACTAAATTATCAGTTACAAAATGAGTCATAGATACCTATTTTTATTTTTGTTTTATTCAGGATAACAACAGCCTGAGTAACATAAGTTACAACACTGTTTACATTTTGATGGCCAATTATAGCTATCTATAAGGTAACTTATCAATTAATTAATTAACAAGCAGACATACATACGGGGAGAGAAAAAGATGAGGCAAATAAACACCTATTTCAATCACATCCACCAGAACCTTGTCATATTATACTTTGTATTAACTTTTTTAACATATTTATTGCTAGGACAATTTTAGTTTCTAGTAGATGCGAACAAAATCCGTTTTCTCAAACTGTGATATCAACCTACTTATTTATATAGGAATTCGTTCGTACTGTAGAAACATCTTTCAACTAACCATTTTTTCAAAGATTTTTTAAATATGTTCTGCCTAAGTTGCTTAAGGGAATCTAGAAGTTGATTGTAAATTTTTATACACATTATGAAGCGACTTTTTGAAGCAACAGCTAGTCTATAGAGGGCATGCACAGTTTGTTTGTGGCGAGGCCACCTTACAGTTACTAGTAAAACTTATATTCTCACCTCTTTGTTATGTTATAATGCAGAACTAGTAAGTACAACCTTTTGATCGAGAAACTGCCCACTCTAGCTAGCAAGTCACATTACCAAACCTAATTCACAAAAGCAGTCCTTAGTTTGGGAGTAACATTAAGTGTTTATTTCACCGCAATCGGCTCACACAATTTTATATTTATGATAACTTAAAATTTATAAGTAGGTATGCGTTTCAGAGTGCGAAGTCACTTAATCCGCTATTTCCTCAATGCTTAAACCTCTGTTATTATAAAAATATGCGCCACACACAAGGTAGTCGCAGTGAGAAGCCGTCTCGCCTCATATCAGTCTATGACAAAATTACACCGCCCGCCCTAGCCGCGTGTTCCCTTTACGGTGTAGGGCGGGCTCCGTAATTAAAAATGTAATTAAATTTTTAGATGTTTTCCGGGGAAAGCGACGTGGGTTTATATTTTGTCTTATTAAGCCTAAATCTGAATATGGCGAATAATAGTAAAGAAGTACCTAATTTACTTGTACCTACAAACTAACATTTATTGTTTTCCCTGTATAAAAAAAATGAGTTATTATCTATTTAATTTTATTGTATACTAAGTAAGACTGTCAGCTGTCAGTCTGTTAGTTGTAAGTAAAAGTAAATTTTGTTATTGGAATACTGTCCTCTATCCTCTTTCCTTCACTCCTTTTGCAATACCATAAAAGATGGCTAAGTTGTAATTGCATTCCAATATATTATATTTAGAAAAGTATGGTACAGTATGCAAAATAAACATTTGATTGGTTGATACATAACTGGCGCTTTTATAGCCATGCTTTTCCTATAGCTGTCTCATGTTTACAATGGAGCGAAGTTTGATATTTATCTCTACTCTTTTGATTATTTGCTGAATTCGTTTCGCGGATTGAATTCATTGCGGGTTTCAAAACAGAATTGCTCTCAGACCCGATGGCCATTGGGGCCGAAGCCGAAGAGTTCTCGGTTGCGACCGCGTATCGGAAAGCGCAGCGTGTGTAAGCACAATGTGGACCGACGTCCTGGTGAAGGAGGCGGGAACCCATTGAATGAGGGTAGAGCTGGACCGGACATTGTTTCGATTCTAGGGGGAAACCTTTGTCCAGAAGTGGACGTCCATCGACTGAAATAATGATGATGATTGCTAGTCTAAGATTCCTGACTATGAAAAACACAACTAGGTACTCTACTAGACCACTATTGCTTTTTATTCTTACCATAACTCTACTCAAATCGAGAACTTTTAATGAAAAAAAAAAGAAAAACGTTTGTTTTGAAGTAAAGTAAAACCTATAAATAATCGTTCATATAGAACGGTTGCAAATGCAGACATTGAATGAAAGTAGAATGGTAACCGATAGTTGGAATCGAACAAATGAAAAATCATTTGCGCGTAAATCCATTGAAGGCGAAATCTTTTTATGTAGAAAATGTTCCATTGTTGAAAGAAAACTTTAGCTCTTTTTTTTAGTTTTGGTCTAGTAGCCTATGGCTACAAGTACATACTATATATAGGGTCCTTCTTAACATGCTGACACTTTTTTAAGGGTATGATCAGACCGTCAAACTGAACAACTTTCTCAATAGCACCAACATCGAAATCGCGAATAAAAAATCATCTTTCCATACAAAACTGGCAAACCTACTCGAGCCAAATGTATGGGACAGCTGTTTTTTTTCTTGCGATTTCTATGTTGGGCCCATTGAGATAGTTGTTCAGTTTGATGGTCTGATGATCCCCTTATAAAAGTGTCAGCATATTAAGAAGGACCCTGTATTATTTATTCTTTGCTGGTTCGCCTGGAAGCCTGGCACTACTGGATTAGCAATGGAAATGGAATGATCCTTAGATGGGCGTAAAGCGTAGGCCTAAAGCGCGTTTATTTGAAGCACAGATGTTTTTTTTTTTTGACGTTTCGTCAAAGTAAAGGTACTATTGACTAGCAATTGTATCCATTCATTTTACTTTTATCTAAGGATGTAAGTAGGTGAAGCCTAAATAGCCACCAAATCCCACAAGCCCGCCTCAAGAGCCGTAGGAGCTTCCAGCGCGGTCGTCGGCTATAAATGACGACCCATCTATCACTAGATGCACTCTGTGGAAGAAAAGAGTACCAGCTAAATTTATTACCCACAGGAATATCTACCTCCCGGGCACAATCTGCAATGGCCAGTGTGGAAGTCTTTAAATCGGCTTCGCACTCAATTTGGCCATTGCAGACAAAGTTTATGCAACTGGGGGTACAGGGACCCAGGCTCGAAAGGTCGAAGGCTCAGCTGCTAAAATGACTGTTGTGCCCAACCTGCACGAGAGAGGACATCAATAAAGCTACACTGGACGCTGTCAGGCTCACAGAATATCTGGCCAGTAAAACATAGAAATAGTATAAAAATTGACACGAAAAGACGAAGAAGAAGAAGAAGAAGAAGTAGGTAAAGAACAAATAAATAAATAAATAAATATCTTGGACATTGTCACACAAATTATCTACTCACATTTAAAGTACCTGGACTTGGATTATGATGACTAGACAACGATATAGAATACATATATAGATACAAACATACATGACTCGGGTTTCAAATATTCATATTCATCATACAAATATTTGTCCCTTGCGGGATTCGAAACCGCGACACTCGGCACAGCAGGCAGGTTCACTACAGACTGTGCTACCGGGCCGTCATCTAGGGAAGATTTAAAAAGAATACATTCCCGTATTCACAAAAATCATCTGCTAGAGTAGGTAGATTTGCAGTTTTTTATGGAACAGCTGATTGATTTTTTAATCCTGCATGTAGACTTAAATGTTTAGCTTGATAGCCTTAACCGCCTCAAAAATCAGGTGTGACATGTACAAGGACTCTACATTTCATTCGTCTATCTAAACTAAACTCTACCAAGAGACTACGCATCCCAAACAATAACAAACATAGCTTATTACAGGTAACACTGGCTGCAATAACTCCAAGCTTGCCCCATAAACGCTTCCCCAGTCGGCAATCTAATCCCTACCTCGTAAACACACAATCACTCTGTGTAACACGTAGGTATGTACTTACTATAACACAGTTGGTTATTGGTTTAACCTTACGCGCAATACCCTATACTTGACAATGTTTATAGTTTGTCTACAGGGTGAAATTGATATAATTAGCATCCTTTTAAACTACTAAAAACCTACCCGACTCAAATGTATGGGAAAGGACAGCTGATTTTTTTTCGCTTTTCCTGAGGTAGGCTCCATAGTGAAAGTTGTTCACTCATACCAGTTCACCGTTTAAGTTTGCGGAGACCTGTCCCTTGCAACCTGTATTAACTGGTTTGTAGGTTATGGTATATAAGGTCTAACAAAATTAAAACAAAAACTGCAAACACAACTTGACTCAAATGTATGGTCAGTAGATTTTTTTCGCGATTTCGATATTGGTCCCATATATAAAGTTGTTCAGTATGATGGTCTGAGCATACCCTTAAAATAGTTTCAGCTAATTTTGTTAGACCTTATATACGGTATATATGTATATAAGGTCTAACAAAATTAGCTGAAACTATTTTAAGGCTATGCTCAGACCATCAAACTGAACAACTTTCTCCATGGGACCAATATTTAAATCGCGAAAAAAAATCAGCTGTTCCATGCAAACCTACTCGAGCTATATGTATGGGACAGCAGTTTTTTTTTCGCGATTTCGATATTGGTCCCATAGAGAAGGTTGTTGAGTTTGATGGTCTGATCATCCCCTTAAAATAGTTACACCTAATTTTGTTAGACCTTATATATGGTATATGGTACCTGTTTGATTTTCTCGAATTTCATTACATTTCGCAGATATCTATGAGCATTGTAATTTACATTTTATTGATAGGGGTAAAAATCTTTTCGTTTTTTTGAATGGAAACTTCCTGATCATCTTCACAATACTTTTTAGTACACGACAAAGAACTTTTTCTCCTTATATAAAACATACTGTTACCTACATAAACACTTTGACGAAGCTCTCCGCTTCCTCTATTAATATTTTTAATTACTAAAAGGTAAAGTTCAGTTCACACTTAACGAAGTTCATTGGGGGGAGGGGGGGAGTTTATTTTAGTTGTCCTATTTTTACTTTGATCACAAATAGTTCCTATACAGGATGTAACAAAACACCCTATTAATACTCACGGGGGTTGTTTCAGACCATCAAACTGAACAATTTTCACTATGGAGTCAACATCGAAAAAAAAAAAAAAGTCTGTTGTCTCAAAAAAAACTTCAGTACCGACTGGACTAAAATGTATGAAACGGTTGATTTATTATTTTTGCTCGTTGTTGGCTCCATCTTGGCTCCATAGTGAAAGTTGTTCAGGTTAATGGTCTTAACTACAATACTAGATAGATAGATAACTTATTTATTTCACCAGAACAATACAGGATAAACAGTGACAGACAAAGGCAGTAGGTAACATTTTAGAGTCCGCTTTTTTTTTTTTTTTTTTTTTTTTGAAAATGACTATTACAGCTTTGCTCCGGGAGCAACTACTGCTTTTTACTGCGGGCTATTGGAGGGACCACGAAAGGTCACCGAGCCAATTGAATGAACTTAAGCAACCGACCTAGGGGCACCCAGAGGGGCACGGACCTCGGCCAAGGACGTTGCTGGGGCTACGCGGCGGATTGTGTAGCTGGGATAGGTGAGAAGCGGCCTGGGATTGGCCTATAGCGTCTGTAGGCGCCAGAATTGAAGGGAGTGTGCAGTGGTCGCGGCTGTCTCCGCCGGCGGGGACGTCGATTACTGTGTGTCGGCGTGTTGTTGTCGTGTGTTGTGAGTTTGCGATTGTTAGTCGTGTCTGTTGGGCTTTAGAGTCCGCATAAGGGGGTCCGTGTAAAGCCGCAGCAGCAACAGGGAGCTCCTATGGCGGACCAAACAATAAAAAAACATACAGGGTGTAACAATATTGGTGTTTTGTTACACCCTGTACCTACATCCTGTCATCGGCATAGCGTCTCCGATCAAGCAGTAGTGGGATTGTGGTTAGGTGTACTCATAGACGAAGAATTTTTCGCTTACCTCTTTCTACGTGTGATCTAGAACTAGATACCAAACTCATATGAAAAAAAGGTTATTTTGAATGGCGAATAAAAACTGTAATTTAGTATGTAAACATCCGTTTCCGGCTGTGTAAAGTTTATCTAAAAAGCAGTTTCTTTTGATTTATTTGTTTTAAATTATAAATTCACATCAGTATATTTACTTAGTAAATAATACTTATAATTTTAAGACCAATGTCACACCTTCGACACTTGGCTGTCATTTCATACAAATGGGAAAAATTTAAAAGAAGTAAGCATGTGCGATACTGAGTGAGTGCGAGCGAGATAGGAATACGCATGTGCTTACATTTTACGCAACGATCCTCCCAGAGGGGGTGAGCTTAGATAAAGTATATGTCTAGATTGAGCCTCAAGCTTTTCTATCGTGTAAAACAAAAGGTGCCAACTTTCTTTGGTTGGTGTGCGTGAGGCGTGCGACAAATTAAGTCTGTGTGCGTGTATATCCATAGGGTTTAGCGGCCTTACCAGGTGTAACGTTAGGGTTTTGGGATATTAGTGAAAACGCCCAAGTTAACAGTATGTTATAAAATTTAATAACAGTAGGTAGATACAGGTCGTAGGCAAAAGGGCCCGTCTGATTTGACTCCCGAAGAGGTACTTCCCGCGACAGCAGTCCAATGAAGTAGACGCACGAAGAGTCGTGGAAGTCAGGAGGATGTCCAGACAATGGCAGCAGAGTTACGTTACACTGGTTGCAATTTTTTTCGACGCGTTCTTAGCTTCCTTCGTCTTGACATATAAATTATCAAAGGGGGTGAGGTAAGAAATTGTTGGGAGGCAAGGAGTGTCCGTACTGAATGTAGTACTAGATACTCTTTCATATACTGTGCCAATGTCTAGTCGTTGTGGGACGAGACGATTTGAGAAAATAGACCATTTGGTACGTTGGACATTTTCGCACATTAAACAAAGCCATCTAGAACCATTTCAGAATCAATGAACCGACTTTTTCAGTCCGAAAATTTTATTCAGTTTGGAACATTTTCAAACTTTCGAAGCTAGTTCGAAATTCAAACACCTTCACTGAAAATAGAATGTAAATCGCCCAAGAACTTGAACTTTTATGACGACAATTTAAACTTGGAACGTTTGTTTCGAACTAAGCCCTTTGGATGGAGCCTCTTCAAAATGGAAGTGTTCCTAGATGACAAGAAAGGGAAGATGACGGGTGGAAGGGGTGGGGGTGCAATAAACCCTTTAATTAAGAGTGTCTGCAACCCTCTTTTATATTTATCACTGTACCCTAGGACGTTGGGTTTAGACATTTAAGTTTAGATATTTTGACTAAAAAGCTTGTTATGCGTGTTATTTTCATAATGAAAATCTTAATTTATTAATCTAAACTATTATAAAACTGTAACATAAGTTTGTCTGTACATTGAAGATATTAACAAAAAAAAAGTTACGATATGGTTTTTAGGTATCCCTGATTCCATATCACCAATTTTTGGATTTTTTGTCTGTCTGTTTGTGTGTTTGTTTGTTTGAACGAGCATCACGCAAAAACTACTGAACCGATTTTGATGAAACTTCTTTCGTTTGATAGCTTATGATCTGACTTAATATCTGATATATAATTTGTGCGGACAAAGTCGCGGGTTAACGCTCGTTCTTAATAAAATTAATAGTTTGGTCTATTTTATCAAACTAAATATAAACATTTAGTTGCGTAGTCCAAGCCTTGACTATTTTTGAAAACGCGCGAACCAATCTACTGGTCGATTGATTTCGCGCCTGACGCATGACGCTGTCTATATATGCGATCAATTGACTGCACGGCAATCAATTTCCTTCTTTAACAGCGTACCCATAAGGTTGACATTATCAAATGGTTTCGAGAACCGCCGGGAAATATAATCCGGGACAAAGGCGATTTGGTTAGTAAAATAGTTGGATACCAAAATAAAACTGTTATCGGTAGCTACTGAATAAGAAACCAGAAATGTAGGAATTAAAGTAAAATACTATAGTTTTATGCAAATTCCGGTAACTCAATATAATTTAGAGGGACGGTGACGCGGTGGTCATTTAATTGGAAAAACATCAATAAATGTAAGAAGTAGCAAGATTACTATAAACAATGATGAACAAAAATTAGCATAAAACGGTAAAAAAAGACTGCTGTCAATGGATACCTGTCTGCGCGAATGAAGATAGACGAGCGGAATTATTTTCCTGGTCTAATTCTGGCACGGTACAGTCGCCATCAGATATATCATAGTAAAGAAGGTGGTCAGATATTTCGAAGCAGTTCTAATTTTCAATAAGTTCTTTACACATAACCAATCAAAAATATCTGAAGTCAAGTCAATCTGACGTAGGTAATTATTATCCTATTTAATTCCATTCGTCTTCAATAAAATTAATATCTATCAACTCGGAAATTGTTTTGTAAATTTTCATTAGGTAAGTTAATTTAGCAACTCTGAGCCCAGCTTAATCTACTTATCCGGCAAGTTGAAAACGTTAACAAAGTTAGGGTTAATAGTTAATTTTAAAGTAAATGGCTTAAACTCTTGTCGCCTCCTCGTCTCTTAAGGTGCTTACATCAGTGCCTCTGTTTTATTATTATTACTGTGGTACAGGCTTTTACTCTCGACGGCATGGCAACCAGATAACTAATGTTGAGTTTAATCATGCTTATCCCAGCCTAAGAGTTAGTGTACATACGGCGACACATCAAGCAATATAAAACCAAAATAAGTTGGCCGCGCGTAGGACGAGCAATATATAACGCCACGCGACCAGCTCATATTGGTTTTGTATAGGTTGATGTGCCGCCGTGTGAACTCGTGTGTGTGTGTGAGTTTAGGCAGTAGCGTAGCGAGTGGGGGGCAGTGGGGGGCAGTGGGGGGAGGCGAATGCCCCGGGTGGCACTTTACTAGGTGCGGAAAATAAAATAAAAATATAGGTTGATTGAGCTCCGCCTATAATCAATTTATAGAGAAGAGAAAAGTCGAGCTCACTTCGCTCGCTCTAAGTTTCTTCTGTTTTAATTATTGTACCTACACTACACCTAATCCTTAAGAGATCTGCTAAGATGTGGAGCTAAAAATTTCGAACTTGCTTCGCTCGATAGCTTTTACTTAGGTTACTTTGCACATGTTTTGTACCTTAAAAGCTCTGGCTCTAACAGATTCGTATTGAAGAGAAAAGTCGAGTCGCACTACTCTCTCTAAGATCCGATTTTTGCATAGATAAACCAAAAGATGTCTGACCACAACTCGAATAGTTGGATAAATAAATTTCGCCTGCTTCGCTTTCTCCGTTATGTTTTGTATAGGCCTTCTTATAAAGATCAGGGGGCGGCAAACTTGGTCTATGCCCCGAGCGAAAGATACCCACGCTACGCCACTGAGTTTAGGCGACAGTCAGAATAAACAAAAAAGCTGGGTAGACTATGGCTCTAACTATATCTGGTCTATGCCCCGGGCGAAAGAAACCCAAGCTACGCCACTGAGTTTAGGCGACAGTCAGAATAAACAAAAAAGCTGGGTAGACTCTGGGTCTAACTATATCTGGTCTATGCCCCGGACGAAAGAAACCCACGCTACGCCACTGAGTTTAGGTGACAGTCAGAATAAACAAAAAAGCTGGGTAGACTATGGGTCTAACTATATGTGGTCTATGCCCCTGGGCGAAAGAAACCCACGCTATACCACTGAGTTTAGGTGACAGTTAGAATAAACGAAAAACCTGGGTAGACTATGGGTCTAACTATATATGGTCTATGCCCCGGGCGAAAGAAACCCACGCTACGCCACATAAACAAAAAAGCTGGGTAGACTATGGGTCAAACTTAAATATCGATCAGAAAATCCCACCACTGGGTGGAGTGGACCGAATAATCTTAACTTTATATCAAAACAGGACAATGCGATGAAACAAGTAAATATCAGAAGTGAATTCCGGACTTTCGATCTCATAATCTTGTTAGGAAGTTCGCCCGAGGGCCCTTTTACATCGACGCGAGAAAACAATAGATGTGCTTACGGGAGTTATTTGAAAGGAATTCGCTATGACCTGCGGCTTTTAGCCGTCGCTATCGTTTTTTATTCTACTTTCTACTGCATAGGTATTATTTAAATAGAATTGTTAGGATTTTTAATGTTATTTTTTTACTCCATGAGACCAAAACGACACAATGTACTTTGATAAGATTTGGCATCGCATCGTGATGAAATGACATGAAAAGTGCTTTATTGCCATGCAATTACTCAAAGAACATAAAAATTAAACATACAAGATTTTTTTGAAACCTATTTCGTCCCATTGTTGGGCAAAGATCTCCCACAAGATTTTCCAGCCTTCTCTATCCCGTGCCATCAGTTGCTATTTCGCTTCGTGGGCATCCAGGTCTCGTCGCGCCATATCTTTCTTGTTCTAAAAACAACAAGAAATAAAAAACAAAATAAAAGGCCAGGATTACCTAGTAAACAACTTTGTAGGTACCCAATCCCCATGCATAAAAATTGCGAAAGAAATAGATTGTTCGATACGTATATGAGCGATAGGCATTTTGTATGACGGAACGTTTTCTTGATCGGACAAGTATATCCTAAGAGGAAGGATCTCTGCATTCTAAGAGGTCCTCATATATACCTTTATAATACGATGTAAATTTTCTCTAAAAACGTCTATCTATGTTTTCCTTGATCAATGGTCTAACGAAAACAAAGGGAAAAAGAAATTACCCGCGAACTTGTGACACATTACGAACTCTTTTAATATTGTGTCTACTTTACCCTTTTTGATTATGTTTGCTCTTCTGATTCTTTGAAGTTTGCTGCCGTCTGGATAAGGGCGTGTATTACATAGCATTGTTATGGTAGAAAACAAACGTGTTTTTGTAGTTAAAAGTCGTTTCAGCTGTCATTGGACAGATTTGTATTGACAAAACTGCAAACCTAATGGACCCAAATGACGACCCGAATTACAGTAAAGTTTCTATCTGGTCTGTGGGGACAGCAGATTTTTTTCGCATTTTTTACTTTGGTTCCATAGAGAAATTTGTCCATATTAAGATCGCGTTTTCGAAGTAGGTCCCTTAGAGAAATTATCAACTTTGTCATGTCATCATTTGGCTTTGCAGTTTTGTCAATACAAAACTGTCCAATAAC
The DNA here is from genome assembly GCA_927399405.1 of Agonopterix arenella. Taxonomy (NCBI): domain Eukaryota; kingdom Metazoa; phylum Arthropoda; class Insecta; order Lepidoptera; family Depressariidae; genus Agonopterix; species Agonopterix arenella. The sequence continues at coordinate 1,558,470 of OV656700.1, read as the reverse complement.
ACCTGAAACGACTTTAAACGACAAAAACACGTTTGTCTTTTCATCCCCTTAAAATACCTTCAGCATGTTAAGTAGGAAACTGTATATGTGTACGAAAGGCAGACATACCTATTTACCTATTTATCCTAAAGTATAATAAAATATAATTCTTCGGAAATCAACCCCTAAAGTGGAATCGGGTAAAGAAATGATTGTATCCGATATCCACGCGGACGAAGTTGCCGTAAAAAGTTACCAATATGTTAATGTTGAGACTATACCTATAATTCAGATGCATTATTTATTATTTTAGAGAAATTCAAAAAAGTCTGTAGGTATGTATTTAGTAAGTAGTAAAAGCTTGAAAATAAATAAATGTTTTAAAAGTTCAGCGCTAATAGAGTCCAGAGTTGGTAGCGCAAAGACGATTTCATCCACAGATTTCATCTGTTTATATGTCTGTGGTTTCATCCCTTATTTAATACCCTTTCCGTCATCGGAATACGCATCCAAAAGTATTGTCATTGAACTAACGGGAAGAATACAGGAAACAGTACTTTTTTTGAAATGTCTACAAAAATATAATGAGACATTGTACACTTGTTACTTCTGGATCCTATACAATGACTATCCCCTGTCCAATTACTAAACTTTCACTTAATTCCCCACATCAAACTGAACTGAAAGCTGACTGAAACTTCAGCACATTAATCAATCAGTATCGATATTGGATAGTACTCTCCTCTCCAAGTAGGAGTCTTCTAACTGACATTTTGTAAATTATATAGGAAACGCTTTCTACAAGCGTAGATACAAATAAGCACAGTTTTTGGTATGTCTGTGTAAGCAATCAGATGCCCAAGTCATATCAAGTCAGAGCACAAGTGATGGCCGCGCAGCCACATTTGCAGCTCATAACTCTTCTAAAGCCGATGGTAAGGAGACCTCAACGACCAACCTGGCTAGCATGCCACGCACGATAAAGCGACAAAATGGGAAAAACGTCATGCGCACTCTTTTTGGCATACGTAAAATATTAAAAATGGAGGCACATCTGGATTTTTATCGTTTTATGCGAGAAGAGTTTGGATGCAGTGTCTGGTCGACGGCCGCTGAAGACCTCTGCTCTTGGCCTCCCACCATGCCTTCCCTATTCGCTGACTCTGCTCTTTATATCATCGCTTATCAGCCGTGGTTTGCCTTTGTCAACGGAATAATCATAGAATACATCACAGTATTCACGGTATACCACGTCAGCTCTAGGGCGAAACCAGCAGCCTCTCTGGTATGATTGCTATACTTGCGCGCGACTCGACCTTTTTTCATGCTACATGTCGCGGCAAGCGCGACGAGCGGCTCTTTAAGAAGCACGGGAAGCGGTCATTTCTATGCAGCGAAGCGTCGCTTAGCGTCTCGATCATCGCTACTGTTAGTAAAGTGTATTGCACTAAACCGGCAGCACATTACATTGATTGACACATGACACTGACACGGGTATTGGTGTGTCGATACGCACAGTCATGTTGTAAATGATCCAGCAGAATCTCGGCGAATCTCGCACAGACACCAGTCATTCTCGTTGCGATAAAATTGGTTAGGTCCCAGCTCACGGACTCTACACCCCCTTTTGAGCCATTCATTGACTGGACTATTAATTATATTAATGTTACTCAATAGTTAGGCTGTGAAGACTTTACAAACAAATGGACTAACTCAGTTTTACATAAGATAAGTGCTGATCTCTTCGAATATTTAAAAAAAGTTAAGTAATTCTACTCCATATCTTCATGTTAAAAAGGAATTAAGCAAAGAAACAAATCTATTCAAAAGTTGACAAACCTTTATATAGCGGTTACACTACTTTAATTCTTAAAATTTACATATCCATTTGAAAGTAGTGTAGCGTGCTCTAGTGCTATTACTATCACTTATTATTATTATGGGTTTCCATGAAATGTCTGCAAAATCAATAGTTTGGCGTCGCATTGCGCCTTTACAATGCATTATGCACCCATGGCGTTATTACACCATGGAGTTTGCATTGACTTATAATTTTTATAGAAAAAAATATCGAAAGAGATCGTATTTTAAATTTCATTTAGTTACTGGTTGAAAACTGTTAAAAAATGGCTTTAAAGCCAGATACGCTCATTTAAAAATAAAATATTACTTTTTTCTTTTTTAACAAACGGCTTTTCATTTTTTTTGCCAGTAATTTTAATCTTGTGTACAATCTCCTTGGAATTCCAGTTTCATTTATTTATAGTATTTTTATTTTTTATGTTAATTAGTTTTTGAAATAGAATCTCCTTGGTCAATCAGATCGTTCGGCGTTCGTTCTTAAAATCCAGCAAACCCTCAGAAATCTGACCGTGTCTCTCAGAATAAGAAATGCTACTTACTCGATCATGAATAAAATATGTGGGTAACCCTAATGCGGTCGGATCGTACGTACGTCCGTCTGTCTTATCTATATATATGTATTTAAACATACGTATGTGTTTTAGTGGTAGTTACGTAGAGTACACTTCGGAGTGGTTTTTATTGGTTGATTTGTGTCTTGGTTTTATGAGGACGTTGGGGATACGACGTGTGGAGATTGTAGAGACTGTAAACTTGATTATTTTGTAGTTTTCTCTTCTCTAGTTGTAGGTATTTCTTTGTCCGTCTATATCGTACCAATGATATGACTATGGCACAATTTTTTTACAACAAGAACATTTCGCCACAACACCACGAGGAAAGCGACGTATTAAGTATATACATTAAATCTTCAAAAAGGAATACAGGGTGAAATTGATATCATTAGCATCCTTTTTAGCCCAGTCATTTTACGGTTGGAGCCGGGACTAATTAGTAATTGATATTTTTTTCGGTATAATATTGAAGAGCCAATTTGAGCCTAGAAATGTACCAAAATTAAAAAAAAACCCGTCAGCAACAATTTTAAAATTTAGCTATTATCTCAAAAAGTACCAATTTTAAAATTTAGCTATTATCTCGTTCTAAAAAAACCTGATGGTAAATTTTTATTTGCACATATTTGAACATAATTTAAACATGGTTTAAATATTTTTGTCTACTTAGAAAGTTTTGAAAAATACATTCGTATTTTCTAATAAATACCTTATTTTTTAACTTCAATGCCTATTTTATTGTTCAAAAGTAATTTATGTTGTTAAATCTAAGCCAACTGAGTGCATTGAAATTATTATTATTAATTTAAAAGCCTTCTGGGACACACAATTTTGATTCCTATGTTGCGTAGCGATTTTTTTTAAATATGTTTTAAGATAGTCTTTTTGTCACTAAATGGTACCGGTAACAGTTTAAAAGTCCAATTAATAATTACTCCCTACCCCGTCTAACAAAACTCCGTAAAATGACTGGGCTATTTAAACTAAGAGTCTACCTATCGAACTGAACAACTTTAACTATGGCAGCAAACCGATCGGAGCAAAAAAAAAAATCTGTTGTTGCATACATTTGTGTCGCGAACTCGCGCGTCGACATTGCAATTTAGTATGGAACAGCAGATTTTCTTGTTGCTCTGATCGGTTTGCTCCCGTAGTAAAAGTTGTTCAGTTTGATGGGTAGACTCTTAGTTTAAAAGGATTTACCAATTTGTTTAATAATATTTCTTTAAAAAATATGGTAAATATGCAACTACACGCTTAATAAAAAATATAGTTGGTAGTTACCAACAACAATAACAATAACAACAACAAACAACAACTGTACAACTGCAACAACTGTAGTAAATCTTTTGACCCCGAAAGGGATTATAAGTCGTTTTTTTTAATCAGGTATGTATGTACGTACCTATGCTTTTCGCAATCTCATCGAATACCTACTACTTATTTAGATAATATTATAGTTAAACGTGTAAACGTATGTACCTTTCTTGCTTAATTGTCTACTATGCCATCTACATATTATTAGTAATGAGTCAAACAATATAATCTAATAATGCTAAAATCTAATAAAGTCTAATAATGCTGTCTAATAGCAGACTAGCAAATCCAATCCTAAGAACACTTTAAAAATGTATAATGACAGGTAGCAACATTCGTTGCTGTATTCGACGAAGCTTTAGCGTGATTTTTGGCTCTCACAGACAAACTAAGTGGATTGCGAGATTTATTTATAAGGATTTATTGTAATCCGTGTAAAAACAATTAAAAAAACTTACCTATTTCAACAATTTACATATGGTTTAACGACGAAAAGTAATGTCAGGTTGAAATATTATGAGACCGCAAGCCTCTCGACTATAATAAACATTCTTTGTATCCTGCAGAGTAGAACATAGTACATATAAACAAAGTATATCTCTATATGTACACTTTCAGTGCTCACCGCTGAAAAATGTATGAAATACTTTCACATTTCGAGCGACAGTAAAATATTTGTGACGCTTTTTGTGCTTCATAAAAATGGCGCACTGACGAGTAGAGGTGGCAGTATATTGTAGCTGTAGGTAGTACATCTATCAGGTAGATGTCTTTTCCAATAGGACTATGCTATATCCAGTGATAATAATGAAGCCGTCTGGTTTCCACTCAGACGACTCAGAAAACCCAAGTGAGATGTTCCATATCCTGTCGCCTGAGAACGGGTAGAGCGGACTACAAATTAAGGGAACCAAAGACAAGGAAGAAGAAAAAGGCCTTTTTCATATTCCCAACACAAACCAGCACCCGCGGCATGACGGCGCGATTCATATATATCGCACCCAACCTCTCTTACTTTTAGCACGCGAAGGAACGAGCCAGCATGCGCGATAAAACGTTTATCGAGGCATCATGCCGCGGGCGCAGGGGTTTAATTGTGTAACTACCGGATTATATCGGTATCAAATCGAAATGGTGTTTTTTACAATTCTTTGTGATATATTAATATATTTAACGATTTCCGAAATTGAATGCTTAAATTAAAATCGACTTCCTAGATTTTCTTACATACTTAGTTACATACGCTTTTAATTATCATAACAAATTGCCCAGAACAGTCACAAATACGTTAGCGATTTTGTATTCTGTATAATCGGAAGCTTACACAACTGGCTTGGCTGACTGACTTACAGGATCCACACTAAAAAGGTCTTCTTTTCAAAATGGGCTTACTCTTGGCTTCAGCTCACCTGTAAGCCTTGGCTCAGTCTGTCATATCCTATTGTATTCCAATCTGGGGAGGGGCGATAAAAACTAAATTTATCGAAGTAGAAAGAGCACAGAGATTCTTATTAAAAGTAATGTACTTTAAACCGTACCGATATTCCACCGAGACACTGTACTCAACCAGTAACTTACTATCAGTGAGGAGGTTGTATATTCTTCACACAGTCCTAAGAAAACATAAAAACCTTAAGTTTGATACCAATATCCAAAATAGAAGAAACCGTGATGTTGCACCCACACATGTTAGTAAAACATCGTTTGCTAGACGACAGTTAGACAAACAGGCAGCCTATTTATATAATAAAACCAATAAACACCTAAACATCTACTCTAAAACATTATATGAATGCAAAAAATATGTCAGTGCTTGGATTAAAACAATGAACTATCACGAGACAGAAACATTACTACATTTCATCAGCTAAAAATAAAAATTACTTTAAAAAATGGCAAATATATACAATATAGTAATATATAAAACAATATATCCACCACACACTCACCCACACACACACGCACACACACACGCGCACACCCCAGCACATACAAACACACCCTTAGATATAAAAATCTTTGATTTGTTATTTATTTTTTTATCTTTAAAGTCTTTACTTAATAATTGTTTCTTCACAATCTGCTAATACTGTTAGTTATGGAAGAGCAAGGCGTCCTGTTACAGGTATTTTATTTAAATATCTACCAGGAGGTATTTACCTTGTATCTATTTAGTTTTAGGAAGAAAATAAATAAAGAAATTAAAAAAAAAAATTGAAAGTTTAGATGAAGCCAAGGATATAACACGTTCACCCAGAAAAAGCATATATGAATAGCTTAGACTATGTAATAATAGATACTTTTTCTTATACTGTGCCTATAGTTTGTTTTAAGAATAATAATGTTCAACCTAGACTTACAAAACTAGGCAGAATTTAAGAGTAAATTCAAATATTTCTCTGGAACCGAATGAATGGGCTCGCCCACCTGGAAAGATCACTAGTTAGTTACACTCAAATTCACTTCGACTCAAAAAGGTTTTGTCAATCGTGGTACAAGTAATAGCCTGACCGACCGAATACGACATCATTGTGCCGATGCGATGTTCCAAACTAGCGAATATAATATTATTGTCTCGGCAAACTTGAAAGAACGTAAACCAGCTTTTGAATAAATAAAGCTCGGAATAATACCTATAACAAGGTACCTAATAGGTGCTCACTAAGAAAGTATTTTAGTTGCTTTTACCCTAAAGTGGAAATTTTGAAGCGGAACAAGGGAATCCGTGCCTAATATTGAATAGCATATCATTCATTGCATACTTTTTTCAAGACTGTTTCACTATTTTCATTCATCCATTTTCATTTTATGCAATCAATCAAATATTAACACTTAGGCCCTTCGATTTCAAGCGCTCGGCTAGCGGGTTGGCGAGGTGGCGCATCATTTGAGTTTGGTTTGTTAATGTAGTTCTACTCGAAACTAGTGGAATCGCAACCCCGATGGGACAAGGTTGGTAGACCACAAGTCAAAACATATCTCATTTTAACATGCAGTGTAAGAAGCTCAAACTTGACTTACGTTTTGTGACTTAACCCACGGAAGAAATTACGGCAAATTGCGGGCAATTGAAGGCGGAAAGAAAAGGCCGAGGTAAAAGACAAAAGGCCTTTCAAGCTGACGGCCGGAGACGAAAACAGCGACACTTTCGAGTGTTCGACTCTTAGGTCTGTCTAAGAATTTGAAAACTATGTACCTGGTTGGAAATATTCGAGATTCTATTCTAGGTATGCAGACAGGTACTATCTCTGAATTTAGATAGCTAACTATATCTGAATTTAAGATAAAGATAAAAAAAATGATTTGGAACCAGGGACATCTAAACACCATATCGGAACCATTTTTTTGCACATATTTTTAATGTACAAGACACATTTCTGTTACAGCTTAATGATTTTTTTAAATTCTTACTAGGCTTGCGCTTGGCTTCATCTCACCTGATGTAAAGTGTAGATAAAGCCGAGGATGTAGCGCGCTCACACAGAAAAAGTCTATTAACTCTTCTTTTCAAAATATCCTGATAGCATTTGCTTGGAAAGACAGACGCAGGGAGAGAGTGATTAAGTCATAACATAGACAAAACATATTGACAAAAGGGTTCCAGATGGAATGTAATTTAATTACAATCACAGCAGCACTTGAGTCTGAACACAATAGTAAACAAACAACAAGCCTATACAACATAAATCTGTGGCAGAACAATTTGCATAACTAGAAGCTTCTGCCGTTGATAACTATATTGATTTATACGTCTGTCTGTCTGTTAGTTAGGTTTGCATAATTACGGTGTAGGCTACGAAATGAACTGGGCTGCAATCGCGGTAAATATTTGGTGATTGAACTGTTATTGGACTACGTACGAACCATAACTTTTGACACATTTGGTATTGCGCTAATCGCGGTACTGCTCTTGACAGCTGTTAGAGCCGTTTTGACACATCGCTCAGACGTTATTGGCTGTCAGTTACATAGAGTTTAGCGCGATGCGGAATTCAGCACAGTTGAATAGTAATTGGATTGCAATGTGATTAGAACTGAAATTGGATAAGAATAGAACTTCGATGTTTTAACTTAGCGCAATCGGGCTCCTGGTCGATGAGATGGGCAGGCTGCTTCGTGCTTTAATAGAAAGATCAAACTACGTAGGTAGGTAGTTTAAAACAAATTTAGACATTTTCTAAAATAATAATTATCATTATCATCATCAGCCTCTATCTTTCCACTGTTGGGATAAAGAAAGAAAGAAAGAAACGAACAAAAAAAAAATGGATTGGGATCTCCAACACACATACAAACTTTTACATACCACAGAAACAGTTTTGTTAAATACTTAAACATTAGAAACAGAATAATAATAAAAAGATAAAGGTAAGCCGCTACCTTTATATTGAGGGTGTAGTAGTCCACCACGCGTGGCCATTTCAGTTTCCTGGATTTACATAGGTACGCATCAGAATTTTCTTCTAGAAAAGCTGAAGAAGAAATTCTGATGTGTATGTGAAGTCTACCAATCCGCATTGGGCACGCGTGGTGGACTACCACCCATACACTCATTAAGGGTAGGCATGTGCCCTGCAGTGGGACGTAGGTAAATTAAACAGATAATTACCGAACAAACGAACGCATCAGAATTATCCTTCAGCATAAATGCAAGTTTCCTCACAACGGTTTCTTTTATCGTTTGAGAGCATGCCGCAGTCGGTATACGTAAAGAAGTTTAGTTAAAAACTTACTGGTATACAGGGTTTTAAACTTTAAACCTTGTTGCATATTACTGGGGAGCTTAAGACCATCAATCTGTACAACGTTCACTATAGTCAGTGAAAGATTATAATTATTTTGTTTCGTTTTTGATCTGAATATTCGTTATTATTTTTTTCCAATTTATCATGTAACACAAATGAGACGTGTGGCTTAGGTATAAATGTAATTTTAATAATAGTTTTATAATTTTTTTAAATGTGAAGATTTTTAATTGGCGTCTAGATTCATATAAGAATAAGAGCGTTAACCCGCGACTTCGTCCGCACAAATTATATACCTGATTTTAAGTCAGATCATAAGCTATCAAACAAAAAAGTTTCATCAAAATCGGTTCAGTAGTTTTTGCGTGATACTCGTTCAAACAAACAAACACCCAAACAAACACACAAACAAACAGACAGACAAAAAATCCAAAAATTGGTGAAATGGAATCAGGGACATCTAAAAACCATATCGTAACTTTTTTTTGTTAATATCTTCAATGTACAGACAAACTTCCTGTTACAGTTTTATAATAGTATAGATAGACTAACAAAAAAATTATGTTCCAAGACAACGTTAATATGGAACAAGTATGAAACAGAAGATTTTTTTCAATCGTCAAAATTTAAAACGACTTAACATTTTTTTATCCCAAGAACCCAGCTTCGGATAGAAAAAGCTTTTTTCTCTAAAGTTACTTATTATCTCACGCAATTGAGTAAGGGTCCCGTAGGTCTTTGTCCAGCAAAAAAACCTTTTTAAAAGTTAAGAGAAGTGAAATCGGTTGTAATTGATTAATCTGTGGAAGTGTATCTAACTGCTTAGTAGCTTTAATTAAAAAAGGTCAGTGTTTTTAAAAAGTTATTTAATAAAAACACAAATGTATAGCATAATACCATTCGAAAACATTTGTTGTTCTCTAAACGTGTTTTTTGAGATATATAAGGTCTAACAAATTTAGGTGAAACTATTTTAAGGGGATGATCAGACCATCAAACTGAACAACTTTCTCTATGGGACCAATATCGAAATCGCGAAAAAAAATCTGCTGTCCCATACATTTAGGTCGAGTAGGTTTGTATGAAACAGCAGATTTTTTTCGCGATTTCGATATCGGTCCCATAGGGAAAGTTGTTCAGTTTGATGGTCTGATCATCCCCTTAAAATAGTTTCACCTAGTTTTGTTAGACCTTATATACAGGATGCTTTCTTAGGGTAGACAGTTGAGTGATTGTACTTACGATACTGTACGACTTTCCCAAAGGAAAGAGAAATTAGTAAAAAATATACTTTTCATACAAACGATCGATCAGCGGATTTCTTGCAGTGTGGAAAGTCGAACCCTGTATATTATGTACCCTATCTACCTAATCTATCTTGCTTTGTACTTTATATTTAACTAGCGTTAGCCCGCGACATCGTCCGCACAAATTACATACCAGATATGCTATCAAACAAAAAAAAAATCATCAAAATCGGTTCAGTAGTTTTCGCGTGATGCTCGATCAAACAAACAAACAAACAAACTTCTTTTTTTAAATTTATAAATTTATATAAATAGATTAATTGTAAATATGTAAATGAAATAAAATAAATAAATAACGCTCACAGGCAGATACATTGTACTGATTCCAAATTAAGCCTTAGGCTTTTTGTTATGGGAACCATAATTATATAACAACGGCACACACATATAACATACATGACCGAACCGGGATTCGAACCCAGGACCCTAGCTTGGCAGTCCGGCGTGGTAAGCATTACACCAACCGGGTCGTCAATAAATCAGAAATCAAGAAGAAATCTACCAAATACATAAATGAATAAGTAACGCTTATGATCCGTAAGCTACCTACTTACATTTTTATTATACAAACGAGCGTTAACCCGCGACTTCGTCCGCAAAATAATATACCAGATTTTAAGTCAAATCATAAGCTATCAAACAAAAAAGTTTCATCAAAATCGGTTCAGTAGTTTTTGCGTGATACTCGTTCAAACAAACAAACAAACAAACACCCAAACAAACACACAAACAAACAGACAGACAAAAAATCAAAAAATTAGTGAAATGGAATCAGAGACACCTAAAAACCATATCGTATCTTTTTTTTTGTTAATATCTTCAATGTACAGACAAACTTCCTGTTACAGTTTTATAATAGTTTAGATTAGATTAAAATAAGTCTAAAAAAATCCATTGCGTACCTAATCATCGAAGGTACAAAACAAAGCATGTCGCAAAACGCAAGTAATTTAAAATAATGAAATAAATCATATCTATGAACCCATCTCCTAAAACGAAGCGTCAATAAATTATGTTTTACTTAGTTCAAAATTAATTGAGATAGATTAAGTATCTAAGTGATCAGTCTTGTCTTGTGTCGGGGACTCTCAGTTGAGGAGATATTGAGCACTGTTGATCGATGGACGTTATTTTTAACCGACTTCAAAAAAGGAGGAGGTTTCTCAATTCGACTGCATATATTTTTTTTTTCGGCACCTTCGGGCCAGGTATGACCTGGGGCGGGCTTTTCGACTAAGTAGAATTAGTAAAATTTGTATTTTAGAATGTTTAGAATGGTTTAAGTTTAGGGTTTTATTTGTGCTTTTACTATTTTATTTCCTTAATAAATACTACCCCCTTAAAAATATATTTTTTTATTATTTCTTTATTTTTTTTTTTTATGTGTGTTCGCGGTTAACTTCGTCGTTTATGAACCGATCTTGATGATTCTTCTTTTGTTGGAAAGAAGATATCCGAAGGGTGAGAAATCGAGGGGAACCTTTGAAAATCGTAGTGCCGGCTAGTGCGTTTGTTAATTTAAAGCACTACTATAAAATTGAACTAATGAATTCACCACTGAAAATTGTGAAATAAACAAAATTTTAACAAAAAATTAAAACTGCCTGCCCGCCGGCTTGACAGCGACTTCGATAAAACAAATTAATGTTCTTATGATGCCAACGAAAAAGTCATCGGCTGCAATATTATTTTTTAACTTTTTAGTTTTTTTGAAGGTGGTTTTAATTTTTTGTTAAAATTTTTAACTGATACTGTAGTTGATTACTGTAGTTAGATACTGTAAAACCTGGAACTATGGTAAATCCTAAGATTATCCAGTAAAACCTAAGATTTACCAAGTCTAGTCCGAATTGTTCCGAGAAAATGGTGAACTGTATAAACATCCCCACTGGTACAAATAAAAGTGGTATAAAATGTTATACCTAGAATAAACTAAGAATAAGCAAAATGTCTACTTATAAACCCGGAATAACTTAAACATAGTATAACGTCGGTGTAACTGCACGGCTAGCATGCCACCCACGACAAAGCGTTTATACGAGAAAAACGTCATGCGCGCTCTCTCTGGCATTCGTAAAATAATAAAGATGGAGGCACATCTCGATTTTTATCGTTTTCTCGGGGGTGGCATGCGAGGCCTACGTTCTGTAGGTCATAGACAAATTTCTGTTTTTTTCTAAGTTTATCTAGGAACCGCGACGTTGCCTAGGACTTTACCACCAGCGTAGTTACGAGTTTATAAGTAACGAGCGTTAACCCGCGACTTCGTCCGCACAAATTATATACCAGATTTTAAGTCAGATCATAAGCTATCAAACAAAAAAAGTTTCATCAAAATCGGTTCAGTAGTTTTTGCGTGATACTCGTTCAAACAAACAAACAAACAAACACACAAACAAACAGACAGACAAAAAATCCAAAAATTGGTGAAATGGAATCAGGGACACCTAAAAACCATATCGTAACTTTTTTTTTGTTAATATCTTCAATGTACAGACAAACTTCCTGTTACAGTTTTATAATAGTATATAGATCTCCTTATTCTTGGCTTATTCTAATCATAACTATTCCTAATATAAAGATCGAATAAGTAAGTTTTTATTTGTACCTTAGCCGGATTATAACATTCGCTTAAATAAGCTAAAGGCAACGGTAATGATTTCCATTAGACCTACCTTATTTTCACGGCAATTTCATCTTGCATCTAAGTTGACCCAAAAACAACTAGTTGTATTTATAGGTATAGATAGTGGCACTCATTAAGAACCCTCGGTCGAAGTAATTAGAGGGCAACTTAATTACGGGCTGGGTTCTAGGCAGACTCTATATAAGCTAGGGTTGACACTCGGGTGTTATCATCGTCAGCTTATACAGAGTCTTTCTTAATATGCTGTCACTTTTTTATGGGTATGATCAGACCATCAAACTGAACAGCTTTCTATATGAAGCTGGATTTTTTTTCGCGATTTCGATGTTGGTCCCATAGAGAAAGTTGTTCAGTTTGATGGTCCGATCTCCCTCATAAAAAAGTGTCAGCATATTAAGAAGGATCCTGTATACGTCCCACTGCAGGGCACAGGCCTACCCTCAGAGAGGGTCTATGTGCGTGCATTAGTCCACCACGCGTGCCCAATGCGGATTGGTAGACTTCACATACGCATCGGAATTTCTTCTTCAGCGTATGCAGGTTTCCTCACGATGTTTTCCTTCACCGTTTGAGAGCAGTCAGTATTACCACAGACTACTATAATTACTAACGTAAGTTAGAAAAACTTATCGGTACATGATATGGCGCCCGTGCGGATTCGAACCCGAACCTCAATTGTGTTTTCCGTACCTCTGCAAAAAATACCGACGCTCTTGTGTCATAACTTATAAATAATAAAAAATGTTTCAGGGTCCAAAAGAAGTAGTTGTAGCTAAGTTTCTGACCACATTGAAAGTGATTATGGTTGTGATAGTTGCGAAAAAGTCACTTTAATCATATTTATAGAGAACGAGCTAAAAGCATAAAGCTCGGTCTCTGTAGTGCATAAGCTATTAAACACAAAAATTTTCATCAGAATCGGTCGAGTCATTTTTGAGTGATGCTTGGAGTACGAAACAAGCATTTTCAGTAGTACCTACCAACCCTATCGATAGGTTAAATATAGTATTTTACTAGCCGGGAATCAGTGTCAGGTGAAAAGAAACGTTTAATTAAATGTCTGACTGCTGCCACTACACCACACGAGTAATAAACCCCACAGAGATAAAGTTTCATACATAGGTAATTAGGTGGGCTGACGTAACCTCAGGGTTAAAAACTCCAAAAAAAATAGGTAATTAGGTCTGTATCTTTCACTGACTTGTTCACCTACACGCCGTCCGTGGATAAAACCTACTCTGCCAGTGGACAAATCTATGGGCGAGCGCGTCACGTGATCATTTTGTGTTCTCCCTAGATAACTATGATCCCTAGAGACAAAGGTCTCTGTGGGTTATTTACTCAGGTGACTTCACTTTCTAGTATGTCGCTACAATTGCTCTGGCTGCAGCACCAGATTTTGGTTACATATGTGTTTTGTTATCAAATCTGAACGTATGTATTAAAAGTTGTTACTTTACGTACGATAACTAGGACTACCGTAGTGACCATTTGGTAAACAACATACGTAATAATTATTGAATTAAATTGTTAATTGTCTTTGCACGGATCCGTGACAAACACAGGGGACGGGTTAAAGAATCAAGGTTCCAGTTCTGCGAGTGCACTGTATGGGGTGAGGTATTAACCGCGTTTATGAAAGTGATCTTAACATTCAGTGGATTTCGGTGTAAGGATACCCATGCGAGATCGAATCAGAAATGAAGAGATTTGCAAAAGAACCACAGAAGCCACCATAAGCAGCGATTACATTACCCAACATTTAGGGCCGATTTCGGCATACATTGCCGGATTTTTTCTTTCTATTTTAAAGTGTAGAATTCAAAGCCAGCAATGAATGCCGAAAGCGGCCCTAAATGTTGGTTAATGTAATCGATGCTATAGGCCAAACAATTGCTAAACTAAAGTGGCAATGGGCAGAGCACATTGCTCGCAGAACCGATGGCCGATGGGGTTCTCGAGAGTTGCCGAGTGACGAAAGCATACCGATACCGGAAAGCGCAGCGACCTTATAGGAGGTCGCCGACGACCTGGTAAAGGTGACAGGAACGCGTTGGATGAGGGCAGCGCCGGACCGGTCGTTGTAGTGATCCATGGGGGAGGCATATGTCCAGTAGTTGACGTCCATCGGCTTAAGATGATGATGATGAAGGATTCAATTGAATTGATGAGGAAAGATTCCGATTATCACAGCATCGCTAAGTCTATAATATAAAGTGTTCTTAAAGCCATGAGCGGCAATAAAATATTATGAACTTTCCTTAAAACTTTCTATGTCCCGACTACTTGAAATTACCGCCATTTTTAACTCCCAACTGAAAAAGTATTTCCGAACCAGACCGACCGACCCGAGTACCGAAGTTTATAGTTCTCACATAAAACCTCTTTCGTACAAATTTATCCGGTTATATGTAGTGAGAGCTGCTTTAAAACCGGTTTTAGTTGCTTTCAGCCGGATTCCGGGTAGATTGATGGAGGGATGCTAAGGAAAATCGGACGTATCTTTACTTTTTTTTCCTGTTTGCAGAAGGATCAAAGATTTATTTGACCTGGACTGAATTCTCATTAAAATAAAGTATATATATTATTTACCTGTTTGGAAATAACTGCTTGGATATCTGCTTATTTTGTACGTACCTATCTCTTTTCGCATAGGTACTTGCAAATAATATAAAAATAAATATTGACTATATTTTCTATTTTTTTAATTGATAAGCGATTGCGTCTTATGTTTTGGTGTTAAATAAAGTATATTTCATTAATTGATTGATAAGTTAATTTTCATTTCTTATTTTTCAGGTAAGTTTCTGCAGTATTCTTCAAACTTCAGCTGGATGCAGTGTAAGTTTTATGCAAACGTACGGACAAACAGTAAACAATTCTATTTGACGCATTCATTCGACAGTTTGACCACGTTTGATTATCAAATAGTTTATACCCTAGAAAAATTATACTCAAACTTTAAGTTGACTTCGAAATTTATATACTTACTACTAGTTGTTTCCCGCGACTTCAAGCTATCTCTATACCATATTTCATCAAACTGTTTGTCAATTTTTTTTTGTCTGTTACGTTTTGACCAAAGGTTTTATTTTGGAGAGCGCAGCGAAGACCAAATAAAATCTTTGGTCTTGACGTTTTATATAAGGTCTAACAAAATTAGCTGAAACTATTTTAAAGGGAAGAAAAAAAATTAGCCGTCCCATACATTTAAGTCGAGTTATGTCTGCAGTTTTGTATGGGACAGCAGATTTTTTTTCGCGATTTCGATATTGGTTCCATAGAGAAAGTTGTTCACTTTGATGGTCTGATCATCCCCTAAAAATAGTTTCACCTTATTTTGTTAGACCTTATATATAGTGTGTAGTACCGATAGTATCGTATCGATCGGCCCAATACTGTAGGGGATATTATGATTTTTGTGAAGTGTACCGATCCGCACTGGGCACGCGTAGTGTACTATTGCCCATACCTCCTTGAAGATAGGCCTGTGCCCTGCAATGGGACGTATATGTATACAGGGTGTTAAGGTAAACAGTTGCATTACTTTAAGGGATGTTTGTACCCATGATACAGGACAACTTTCCCTCAGCAACCTATAGGAAATTCTCACAATCGTTTTTGCACTTTCCGTACTAAATGCAATCAGCTGATCATACAAAGAAAAAAGAAAAATTAAAAAAAAGAAAGAAAAGAAGTAAAAAAGAAAAAGAATTGAAAAAAAGAAAAAAAAGACGAAGAAAAAGAAGTATGAAAAGTCAATTTTTTTTTGAGAATTTCCTTTACCTTTACTTTATTAGGGAAAGTTCTTCAGTACCATGGGTACAATCACCCCTTAAAGCAATGCAACTGTTTACCCTAACACCCTGTAGACTGATGATCATTTATAAGTAAGGAGTTAATTTCGGGGTTCACAATCAAGTATTGTAACAACAGCTAGAAACGTTACAATACTATCGATATTAATGACTGTACTAGGTAGTAATGTACTTTGGCTATCTATATAATCGAGTAAACAGAATTACGGCTTATCGCCTCACTATATAATTCTAATCCGAACGGTACAGCGTTTTAATTGATAACATTAGCATCACGCCAAGCCCGTCTGGGAATAGAGGCAGCATTAATTCACACAACGTCCGTAGAGAACAAAATTATGAGATTACACTGAATTAGCGATGCTATTAGCAATTTGTGATGAACAAGAACGGTGTAGCTTCTTATTTACGAGTTTCTTAGAGTGTTTCCATTCAACACTATCCTATAAGATATTTTTTTTTTTTTTTTTTTTTTTTTTTAAAAAGAAAAATATCGGGCATAGGCCCACCACACATTCCCACCGCTGTAACTCCTGTAAGCCAGGATCAACAGCGGCGACCATTCACAACACTGGACAATGAAGTCCAGCAAGCCCGGGGGATGACTCTAATCTGTCTTGGAACCCGCAATGAATTAATCAAAGAAGATAGGAGGAGTAGGAAAACGAAATATCCGACTTCCCTCCATTGCAAACGGGAGACAGCAATAAGAAGGAAAAAACATGGCTATTAGAGAGCCAATTCAAGAGATCATTTATGGCAGTGTTGAAGACACGACCGCAAAAGCACCA
Organism: Agonopterix arenella; assembly: GCA_927399405.1. Classification (NCBI taxonomy): domain Eukaryota; kingdom Metazoa; phylum Arthropoda; class Insecta; order Lepidoptera; family Depressariidae; genus Agonopterix; species Agonopterix arenella. The sequence goes on along the minus strand of OV656700.1, from coordinate 1,541,449 downwards.
AAAATACAAAATAAAACAATAGGAACCTAACATTGTACTGAAACTATGACCTATTTTGCTTCCAGTAATAAGTATGGCAAAAACATCTGAACGCACGGAAGTTATCCCTAGTCGCAACAAGATCCATGTAGTAAGGGACACCAGAAAACGATTTTATTGAGTCAAGCATGGTCTGGCGCTCGGCGTACCAGAGCTCACACTCCCAAAGAATATGATGAGCGGTCTGTTCGAACTCGTTACTGTCAACAGAACATTCACATAAAGGTGACGCAACCAATTTAAAATAAAATAGCTTTCCCTTAAAGTTACCATGTCCAGTAAGAAATTGGGCTACGCAGTGATCTACCTCTAGCCACGCTTTGTCTAGACGATCGCGAACAGATGGAAAAAATTGGTATAGATGTCGACCCTTTGTAGACCCTTGCCACCGTAGTTCCCAGTCTAATAAAAGTTCATCAAAGATGTTGCAATCAAAGTTAAATAATTTACTAATTCTATTTCGGTCGCGAGGTTTTAAGAAGTTATGACTAACTTTTCTTGAACGAAAGTAATTGGCCGCGCGGCGTTGTATTTCCAAGTCTACGGGAACCACCCCCGCTAGAACGGGGAGTGCTTCGGTGCTGACCGTTCTATACGCTTTACACAGGAAAATCAAGGCTAAACGTTGACTTTGAAGTAACTTACGGCGCGCAGCGCCAATAGCCGACCTATCTGCCCAAACGGGGGCTCCATAACACATGCACCCGAGGTATGTTGCGGAATATATTATTTTAAGTGTTTTGTAACAAAGACCCTATGTCGAGGTGGAAATACGCGCTAAACTCAAAAAATTACTTTTGGCTTTCTCTCCTATTGTCTTGATATGATTTACGAAGCTAAAATTACGTTCCAAATGAAAGCCTAAATAGGAAACAGAATCTTTACTTTTAATATTAATGCCTTGAAATTTTATTCGTGGTGGTACTTTCAGGTTCCCTTTGAGCAATAGTTGGAATGTTTTATGCGGGGCGAACTGAAGACGATTTCTGTATCCCCAATCTGTTATTTGCTGCAGGCAGTTGCTAGCCAGTCTTTCGATACCTACTCTAGTATTGGAATGTATGAGCAGGAGACCATCATCGGCGTATCCTATTAGCGAGCAGCTTTGAGGGAAAGGAAGTGTCAGAAAATCATCAAAACCTATATTCCATAAATAGGGTCCAAGGACAGAGCCCTGAGGACAGCCCTGTGTCAGCACTTTGGACACTACATGGTGACCAAGCCTCAACTTTGAAACTCCGTTCGTAAAGTAAGAATAAATAAGCGAGTAGATGTTCCGATGACAACCTCTATTTTTGAGCTTTAGGAGAAGCATTGGCCACCATGCGTTGTCAAAGGCACCCGATATATCAAGAAATATACCGACGATATAGCTATATTCAGAGAGCTCTACCGCCTCTCTCACAAGTAAGCACGCGTCTGAAGTCGATTTCCCTATGGTAAAGCCAAATTGCCTGTCACTGAACTTAGGTCCTCCTGGAATTAACCGAGGGACAACGAGGCGTTCCAAGAGTTTACCCAAAGATGGAAGAAGGGTAATAGGTCGATAAGACTTCGGATCATCAGGGGGCTTATCACCGGCTTTGGGGATTATTTTAATGCAACCACGTCGCCATAAGTTTGGAAAAACTCCCCCAGCAATGCAACGGTTGAAAACTGTTAGAATAGACTCACCGGCAACTTTAAAAGCCTCCTTGATCATCCGATTCGAAATCTTATCCTCACCGGAAGCCTTACCCGCCGGCAGAGATCCCACGACATTTCGCAGTTCATCAAGAGACGGTAAACAAGAAGATGGTGTTTCAGGCAATTCAGCAGCTCTCTTTCTTATTTCACGATGATAATCGCTGTCGTTTTCAGGTGAATCATCCGGAATTAGTGAACCTAAAAGAGCAGCCGCCGTCTCCTCGACCCCGATAGTATGGGTGTCATTTACTTTTATATTTGAAAAATATGTAGAAGCAGGTGTTTTGCTAGTTTTACATTCGTGATAAAGAGGAGACCACGGCCCCTCCCTCTCGAGTGCTGCTACCATACGCTGCAGTAATTGTTTCTTAGACAGTTGAACGGCAGCACGATAGTGAGACCTAGCAGTTCTAAGGTCCCCAATCGCATTTACCAGTTGATCCTCCGAGGTAGCATCCGATTTACGTACTTTATTATATTTTCTACGAGCTTGCCTAAACACTCTACGAAGTCTAACTAAGTCATCGTTCCACCAATCACATCTACGTGTTAAGGTTGCACTTGTACGTCCCAAAGCTACGTCAGCACAAAATGTAAATGTTTCAGTCATAACTTCGGCGCACTCAATCGGAGTCAATTCCGACTGAGTAAAACCATCAGCAAGCGAGACAAAGAGTGAGCCAAACAATGACCAATCAGCATTTCTAGTCTTATAACTATAGTTAGGTAATGAAGCAGGCAGAACTTGTTGCGACCGCGGAATATACTCGTACACGATCAGGCGATGATCACTACAAGACGCATCAGGAATGACGCGCCAACAATCTATGCGAACGTCCACATTAGAAAATGTGACGTCAATAGAGGACTCGCCTGAAGGGCTGCTGTATGTAGGTGGTGCATCAGGGGTGTTATACGTATAGAGGTTGAGCTCAGCGATGAACTCTTCCACAGCTGTGCGACGCACAGCGTCAAAGGTACGCAGTTTGCCATGCCATAAGGGAGATGAAGCATTGGTATCAGCTCCTATGATGACCCTACGGCCAGCCAAGGAGTGTAGGACGGATCGCAAATGGTGGAGGTAAGGAGTAGCAGGATCGGCGTGTTGGAAATAACAGCTAACAAGGTAAATTGTAAAGGAAGGGCAGGATACCTCCGCAACGGCGCAGTGCGTAGTAGAGAGATTGTTTAAGGCTGTGACTGTGAAGTTAGCGCGCGGAATGTAAATGCCAGCGAGAGCCGACTTAGATACTTGTAAAAGTTTATTTTTTTAAAGCAGTAAGCTGGTACTGTTCCTGAACTAAGACTACGTCTATGTTATAATCAATAACGAGCCTATCTAACTCTAAAGTTGCAATCTTATTGTTATGAAGATTTAATTGGCCTATTATTAGCTTATCCATAGTTGATGCGGGATACAAGATTATCTACTCTAATTTTATACATAGGACAATTTGATGAACCCGAAGCGTGATCTGATGGTTTTTTAAAACATTTGCAAGATGCGCAGACAGGCTTAAAATCACTAGCGCCTTTAGCCATGCATGACCTAGACTCATGAGGCCCCGCGCAGTAGGCACAACAAACGGGTTGAGTACAATGTTTAATTATATGACCGTACTGTTGACAATTAAAACAACGCGAGACGTCTACTTGATCATCGAAGTGACACGTGTCCCAATCGATGAACAATTTTTGCTTGGTATCGATCAAGTGTTTACGAACGGTCGCTGAGACTTCAACTGTTAACCATTTAAATTTCGAGTCACCCCAACGTTTAGTACGCACTATTTTAGTCGTTTTATTAAACTCATCCTCAGTAACGGGTGTTTCATCTAAAATGTTTTGCTGAAAAAGGCACTTAAGAAAAAAGTTATCGTCCATTTCAACCGGAACGTGTTTAACTAAAATGCGAGGGTTGATTTTCTTTGGCTGTTCTATACGGAGACCAGCCTTCGCGATCGCGACATCAGACGAAAGTTTTTTAACCTGCTCTTGATTTGTAACACGCAGAACTACACCAGCCTTAGCAGTCTTTTTCAAGCCAACAATCTGGAACCCGTCGGTAGGATCAATAACCTCTTTCAATGCCTTCTTAGTAGCAGAAGACGTCTGCAACTCACCCGCCCTCTCATTAGATGGGTACGCGATGACACAGGGAAGCGGCGTGCGCGACTCACGAACGGCTGGCTGCGCTTTAGGCGCGACCCTGAGGTTCAGCGTTTCCGCATACGAGAGCTTCGGCTTGTTGGCATCTAATGTGGCACGGGTTGATTGGTACTTGGCCAAAACTAAGTCACGCTCTGTTTGAGCTAGCTGAACCTGAAGTTCTGAACACTTAAGAGCAAGCACTCCCACTACGGCAGTAACCATTTGAGTCATATCCATAACGGCTGTTTTATTTGACATATTCAAACGAGAACCCTGATCATTAACAAGATCATTAATTTTAGACAAGTAATCCGACGCGTTAGAAACAAGAGCAGTAAAAGAGAGATTGTCATTCGAGTAATCAACGTTATCATTAACAATGGGCGGCGAACCGCCGTCGCCGCCGACGTTACGACCGGCGATTAAAACACGTTTCTTGGCTGGAGAAAGTTCATTCGGGGTGATGTCCCCAAAATTGCGCTTGTTTGAACTAGGAGGAGAACGAGGCGTACGCTGGCTACGCACAAACGGTTCCGGTTGCCCGCCATCATCTGGCGGTTTACCCGAAGATATCGCTATTCGATACGATATCGGGTGTTTTCACGATATGTCGGAGCATGATCAACAGAAAACTTAAAAGCTCATGATCAACAGTATCACCAATACAAGCATTTTAAGATTTTATTAACGGTATAGGTATTTACAATTACAACATTATGTACAACTTATGGCTAAATATGGCTATAATTAAAAATAAAAACAAAAACAAATAAAGTAGGCGAAGAAAAAATGAGCCACTATATCGAGCACGACTTCCGTTCGACTTACACTAAACAGAAGACGTGCTCGAGGCCACCGTCCTACGGGAGGGTGCCCAGGACGCTGGCTGCGTTACATCGTTGGATGGCAATGGATATTCGTTGCCCGAGGTACGCGCCAGCCCTTCGGTCACCGGACACCTCAATCTCGAGGGGTGGATCTCATTATGTAAATACAGAAAATTGATTATCTGAAATCCTTTTAAACTAAGAGTCTACCCATCAAACTGAACAACTTTTTTATGGGAGCAAAGCATTCGGAGCAAAAAAAAAAATCAGCTGTTGCATACATTTGAGTCGAGTAGGCAGCGCAGCGGCGGGTGCAGTTCAGTATGGAACAGCAGATTTTTTTTTGCTCCGATCGGTTTGCTCCCATAGTAAAAGTGGTTCAGTTTGATGGGTAGACTCTAAGTTTAAAAGGATGTTAATGATATCAATTTCACCCTGTATATTGAGAAAATATATAGCCGATGTCGGTGAGAAAACCGCCAAGTTGAAATGGGATTGGGCCGGCCATGTCTGTCCATTGCACCCGGAAAGTGGGCCAAAGTCTTAACACTTTGGATCCCGGAGATGGAGAGACGACCTGGATACCTTCGACGAAGAGTGGATGGAACTGACTCAGGACAGGGTTGCATGGAGAATAAAAGGGGATGCCTTTGCCCAGCAGTGGGATGACATAGGCTAAAAAAAAATATTGAGAAATAATAAACATTTTTATTTTTTATTTTATTATAAAACGGAATTTTATTATATGGAACGGAACCCGGAAAACGAGCATGTTAGACACGTCCATGATAGCGTAGTCATTTTAGGTATAATAATGTTTTTGTTCAACTATTTTGCTCTCTCTTTGTCCTTATCAAAAAGTAATTATAAAAGTTTAGGGACTTACAAAGTAAAAAAAACTGTCGTTATTTCTCTGTGCGCCACATTTTTGACTTTAGTGTAGGTAAATAAAAGGTAAACAAATTACCTGAGCAATTGAAGCAAGTAACGAAGGACGTTACTTTTAATAACAAATTAAAAGAATTTTTACAAGAGAAATGTTACTATAATCTCAACGAATTTCTAAATGACGAAACCCTTAGAAAACACAAAATTTATCCGTTAATAAATATTTAATAAACTTATTAATGTACCTACCTATTATGTAGTTATAAATAGCAATATAAAAACTTTGTGCCATGAGCGTGATTATTGTTATTACCTACTTTTAAGACTTACGCTTTGTACCTACTAGTTTCATTTCTATTATTATTTGCACTCTATTGATATGCCCACATAAGTTACCTACTTTACTTATTTGTAATGTTCATAGTTGCTGTGCCCTACAGGGTCCATAATTGATCTCATAGTTTATAAGTTAACACCTCATTGTACATTATGGAATGCAATAAATATATTGAGTATTGAAATATTTTGAGACGGAACCATTAAACTAACATTATTTATAGGGTTCCGTATTCTTTATATAAACAAAGCGTTAATCAAATTTCGTTGCCACAGTAGTTAAAGTGGATATTGAACGTCGAGAGGTGAACAAACATGACGTCACGTTTGTGTTGATTTTACGTATTCCGCCATATTTGAATTTCAATTCTCTGTTGACATTATTGATGGTTACCATTTCAATTACATTAGCTTCAATAGTTCATAGAGGAGTCGGAATATTAGTTACGTCTGCCCGCGGCGTATCTTGAGGGGAATTATTTTTTTACTCTATAGATGCGATAGTCTTTGTTTTGTTGCAAACGGGGCCAAGCCCAGTCCAAACATTCTTCATATCTTCTAAAAACAAAAAGATTGATAAGATAATAAAAATTTTTAAATAAAGTATAATTGATTGATTGATTCATTAAATTGATGTATACGTAGGTAAGTACCAGTTGGAAACTCCTAGATGTACAAATAAAAATGTAACAGATTTTTTTATGTTGTAGAAAATATAAAAGGTTTTAAACTTTAAAACTGTTCCGGTTTCTTATACAGGATGTTACAGAAGTAAGAATAAAAATTGAAAACTTTTAATGGGGTGGTTTAGACCAACAAACTGACAACTTTCACTATGGGACCAACATCGAAATCGCGAAAAAAAATCCTTTGTCCCATACATTTAGCCCGAGTAGATCTGTAGTTTAGTATGGAACATCGCAAACGCATCGCACCATGGCGATTATGGCAAATCTCCTCATTTTGGAGGAGGCCTATGTCCAGCAGTGGACGTCTATCGGCTGATATGATGATAATGATGATGGAACATCTGATTTTTTTTCGCGATTTCGATATTGGTCCCATAGTGAAAGTTGTTCAGTTTGATGGTCTTAACCACCCCCTTAAATGTTTATTTGTATTTTTGTAACACCCTGTAAATGCGGCGTAGAAGAAAAATGTTTGAAATAAGACTGGTTTGGGCCTCCCTCTTATACCGTTATTCGTGAAAAGAGGCCTTTGCCCTGCAGTGGGATCCTATGACCCATAACTTACTTTTATTTTCACGCAAAGTTTATATAATTAAAAATGTGTTGACTCATTTCTTCAAAAGATGTCAAACAAACCCGACGTATTCTAACCCCCTATTCTATTTCTACGACGGTATCAACCCCCTCCATCCTCCCCCACCAGCTGGGGGTCGGCCAGAGCTTGTACGTACAACTCTGTTATGATTATTACACCGTGCACGTTTACAGCACATGTTACCGACTGACGTATCATCATAATTTTATTTACATTACTCTTCAGCTTTATATTCTTTCGGGACTTTTTTGCGGAGCAAGCAATGAATTGTAAATTAAGGTGGCCTTGGCAGTAAGCCTTTTTAAATTACGTATACCCTCCCTCTACCTTTAGCGTATTCCCTTTAGGGGTGGTCAGGAACTTTGTTACTACCTACTATAATAATCACCGTTTTAAGCGTGCATAGCTTATTTAATTTTTGACAAGGGATTCAAAATATGGTGATTAGGAGCTAAAAAAAAAACATTAAAAAAAATTTTTTTCGTACTTGTACAGGGTGTTAGAGTAGACAGTTGCATTAATTAAATGAATTATTGTACTCATTATACTGAACAACTTCCCTAAAGGAACAAAAATAATAGAAAAAAAAGAAGTCTACTTTTCATACAAAAGTTCGATCAGCGTATGCAGGGTGAAATTGATATCATTAGCATCCTTTTAAACCAAGAGTCTACCCATCAAACTGAACAACTTTCACTATGGGAGCAAACCGATCAGAGCAAATGAAAAATCTGCTGTTCAATACTAAATTGCAATGCGTACTCGATTGAAATGCAACAGCAGTTTTTTTTTGCTCCGATCGGTTTGCTCCTATAGTAAAAGTTGTTCAGTTTAATGGGTAGACTCTTAATTTAAAAGGATACCAATGATATCAATTTCACCCTGTATATACTCGTACATTTATTTAGCCAAAAAAAAAATCCAAAAATTTTTTCGTTCATTTCCTAGGTTTCATCGAGAAAAGTTGTTCAGTATCATGGGTAAAATCACCCCTGAAAGTAATGCAACTGTTTACCCTAACACTCTGTTTGTTATGTGGTGATTAGTGGCTAACATTCAACCACACCTAAAGGGCAATGGACAGGGCTATGCTCGGAGTTTCCCTACGAGATCGAATAAGAAATGAAGAGATCCGCAAAAGAACTATAGTACCTGACATAGCCCAAAGAATTGTTAAACTAGAGTAGCAGTGGGCGAGGCACATTGCTCGCAGAACCGAAGACCGCGTACCAAAAAGCGCAGCGTGGGTAGGCCTCCACAAGGTCCCAGGAACCTGTTAGTTGAGGACAGCGAAGGACCGGTCGTTGTGGTGATCTTTGGGGGCCTAATGTCCAGCAGTGGACGTCCATCGGCTGAGATGATAATGATGATGATTTCACACAAATACTTTAGTGGAAGACACATTGATAGAAATAATAGAGACGTACACAAAGGACAGTAATGTTCATTCGAATATCATATAAGCATTATGCGTAGTCGCTGCCAACTCCAATTCTAGACAGGCGTGATGTGTATTACATTTCAGTCGCTCAACACAAGAAAGGGCTTCGAAAATACTCGAGAGCGGAAATTAAATGTCAATTTGATGACATGCAGAGTTCGGCGTATAAGGGTTTTACCACACGTATGGCGTATGGCGTATGTATGCGGTGGATTTGATGCATATCCTATTCCTAATATGAGCGTTTTTTCCAGTAATTTTTCTGGAGATCGCTATCAAACTTTCAAAATTTTGTTCCTTAAGGTGGTTTCAGTCCATACAAAAGTTTGACGCACAATACACGTAGACGGAACTAGTAAAAGTAATATTTTATATATGGAAAAATAGTTTAGAAAATCTAGTTGCCGCGTCACAAATAACATTTGCAATTTATAATATAATTACGAAGATATAAAGCTTTAAAAATTTTGTATGAAAAAATTCAAAGCTTCGTAATTATCTTCAAAAAATGACGTCAAAAAGCTATCTATGTGATATTATTTTGAATAAAAAATTGTTGAATATTGAATTTCGAATTTTTGTTCCTTTTAAAATTGAATATTTGCAAAACCCGTATTCCGCTACCTCCCTTTACTTCCGCCATACAAAACAATGCACGCGGTGCCATCATCATAACACCATTACTGTCTCATTATTATTTACTTTACTCTATTATATTGTGAATATAATTATAGTACTGTCACGAACATTTAACTCCTAATAGTAAATATATCAATCAAGCAGTAGTGATAATTTGTACTACCAGTACGCACGTAAGTACGCTCACAAACGTTACGTTTTTCGTGCTCTTAGGGTTAATAATGGGGCACGATGGGGCCGAACAGTTTGCGACCATAGATGAAAATTTTACTTTTATCTAAGGTGGTTTCCGGTTCGCGGAAAGCGCAGCGTGGGTAGGCCCCCCTCAAGGTGGACTGAGGACCTGGTGAAGTTTTCGGGAACCCGTTGGATGAGGGCAGCGCATGACCGGTCGTTGTGGCGATCCTTGGGGGAGGCCTATGTCCAGCCGTGGACGTCTATCGGCTGAGATGGTGATGATGGCTTTAAAGAATCTATGTTGATAAGTCCTTATTTACTTACATTCAACATCCTATCTTTACCAGTCATGTCCTCAATCCATCCGAAATAATGAAATCCGAAATAAAAAATGCCACTCGTTTTCGACATACATAATAATAAAATGTACAACACGGAGGGTAATGAGAATTCTATACGTCAAATAAGATCACGATTCGTATATTTGGCGAGTTGAAAATAAGTATAAAATAACATAAAAAATATAGGTAGGTATACGGTCGAATTAAGAAACCTCCTCCTTTTTTGAAGTCGGTTAAAAATATAGCAAGTATGTGTCAGACCATTATAAAATAAATTAGGATTCAGTCAGCTTTTTAAAACAAAGAACATTCATAATTATTCTCTCGACTGCAATCCCTTTCTGAATTTTACGATTCACTTTTAAGAATTCGGAATGCAATGAGGATTTTTCAACGACGTGCAAAATTAAAAAGAAAATAGCCTCATAACAGGGAGGGCTAGCATGCCACACACATGACATAGCATGACAAAACGAGAAAGCCGCTATGCGCGCTCATTTTGGCACGCGTAAAGTAACAGAGTCATCTCGATTTTTCTCGTTTTGTCGGGTGTGGTAGATATACCTGCCTAGCTAGCATGCCACCCACGACAAAGCGTTTAAACGAGAAAAACGCCATGCGCGCTCTTTCTGGCCTACGTAAAATAATAAAGATGGAGACACATCTCGATTTTTGTCGTTTTCTCGGGGGTGGCATGCTATTTAGGCAGGCTCACTGGGCCGAAAAAAAGGTCGACATTTTATACAGGTTGTCGAAAACGAGCACTTCTATAAAAATTGAAATAGCTGCTCGACCAAATGGTGTGAAACAGCTACAGAAGTCTGTGGAAACAGCTGATTTTTTTTTTCGCGATCTCAAAGTTACAGTTGTTCAGTTTAATGGTCTGAAACACTCTGTTCGATACGTAATATTTAATGATACCTACATGTGATAAACACTGGAACGTCATCGGCAGTATTATTTTCAGCTTTGTATGGCGCTTTACTTAAATTCCATTTGTGTTATTATTATTATTAAGTATATTTCGTGTAGGGGAATGGAGCATCTTCACGCGTACAGCTGTCAAAATAATGGAAGCGTGTGTCGCGAGCTTGTGACATGCGATGTCAAGTTGAAACGTGTCAGTTGTCCTTGCGAGGGTTAATAGGCTCTGTTTGTTGTATTCCGTGTCTTTAGGACTGTCTTAAGGTGGTTTCAGTCCATACAAACGTTCGACGCACAATACGCGTAGACGGAATTAATAAACGTAATATTTTATATATGGAAAAATAGTTTAGAAAATCTAGTTGCCGCGTCACAAATAACATTTGCAATTTATAAAATAATAACGAAGATATAAAGCTTTGAAATTTTTCATACAAAATTTTAAAAGCTTTATATCTCGAACGAAGATATAAAGCTTTGAAATTTTTCATACAAAATTTTAAAAGCTTTATATCTTCGTAATTATATAATAAATTGCAAATGTTATTTGTAACGGCCGGCCTTTTGTAGGCAGGAAATACGAGTCCAAGAAGAATATCCTTTTAATTTTCTATTCAAAAAAAAAAATAGTATACACAAAACAAAATAAAGCAATATTAGCTTTTGTTTCACCCTTCAGCCTTTTACCCAACAGTAGCAAAATTATGGTTAACACAACAACAACACAATAAATTATAATTAACACAAACAATTCTGTCTCAGTTTAATTTAAATTAAATTCGTTCATGTAAATTCTGAGTCAATATTTCACGGAATAATAAACAAATTTAATTAAAGCGTACGCTAACACAATGCTTCTAATAATTTCATAGTTTTGTTTATGAACAACATTGTATTTAGTTTGCTATGTTATTAAGTTCTTATTAAGTTTTATCTAAGCCTCAGGTGATTGAGTATATATATTATATATGTATTTATAATAGGTTTATTTTGTTTACTTACATTTTGTTCTTTACTGATAACTGCTCATTTTTGATAATTTTTTCTGGAAACACCGCGTACCTTTCTTCTTTTCACCGTCTCCTCTACCCTAAGGTTGTATGGAAGAAATCGCTTCTTAGCGATAAGACCACCTTATTTTGTGCCTCTTGTATTTTTATCTATGTTTTGGTGTAAAATAAAGTATATTTGATTGATTGATTGAGTTGCTTAGAGAGAATGAATAAAAGAAGACTTACGAACGAGATATAACAAACAAATGTGAGGAGAAAGGTCAGAAGAGGCCACCCGAGGAGAATATACCATGATAAAATTTATAATGTACTCAGAAATCAAGTTCGTTGCACCCTCAGCCTCAAAGTCGATGAGTCCATGTTGATTATGAAAGAAGTGTGTCAGAATGTGGTGAGTTCGCCATTATGATTGTTGAGTGTGCTATTGCAAGCCAGGGCCTCTACCCGGACATTCGAACTTCGCAATTTCGTGAACGTTTTCGATCCAGTGTGAACTCTATTACAATGAAGTTCGGACCGAAACGGTCTCGAGATATCGAAAATCGAAAGTCCGTGTACAGGGCCAGATTAGTATCTAACAATTGCGACCATCGCTGGTCTATTGTGTTGGCCCCAAGCACACCCGTATTTTTACACAAACCTCTGAACTTATGGTATTTCATTTATATTTCCGTGTGTACAATAAAGTGGTAAAATAAAATAAAAATAAAAATATTTTCTTCTCATCCTCGGGTATGCAGGTTTCATCTCGATGTTTTCCTTCACCGCCGCACTGACACTAAAAATGTAAAAAAAAATCACTGTTGTGAGAAATGTTGTTCTTTCCCTATTAAAAAGTTGGATGAATCGGGCTTAGAGCAGCACCAAAACGTTACGTTGTGTGGGTAGCGAAGAAGAGCGTAAGAAGAATCTTCAAAGAAAGATTAAAATTGCATTTTGTATTAATTAATAATTCACATATTCATATATTTTCCTCGGCACTACCACAATGCCTCAAAACGAAGGTGTTCGATCAGTGCGTCCTGCCAGTAATGACCTATGGTGCGGAAACATGGACCCTGATGATAGGACTAGTTCATCAATTCAAGGTCGCGCAGCGCGCAGTATGGAGAGAGCTATGCTCGGTGTTTCTCTGAGAGATCACGTCAGAAATGAAGTGATACGTCAGAGAACGAAAGTGGTTGACATAGCTCAGAAAATTAGCAAGCTGAAGTGGCAATGGGCTGGTTATATCTGCCGAAGAACTGACAACCGGTGGGGTGTCAGGGATCTGGAGTGGAGACCGCGAACTGGTAGACGTAGTGTGGGACGTCCTGCTGCCCGCTGGACAGACGACCTAAAAAAGGTAGCGGGGAGCGACTGGATGAGGAAGGCCGAGGACAGAGTTTTGTGGCGCGCCTTGGAAGAGGCCTATGTTCAGCAGTGGACGATGATAGGCTGATGATGATGATGATTAATTAATAGATAAAATACATACACATATGAGTGTACGTTCTCCGCCCACATGTACATTCGTTCCCTAAAGACCCACCCGCGCCCTAATTCACAAATTTTAATTCTGTGAAACTGAACAAAAGCGACTCCCTCACTACGGCTACGTCAAAAGTAAATGAACGTGGCTTCGTGGCTCTACTAGCTTTATACCTCTTGAGTTGAAAAAAAAAGAAGAGACGTGCAGTCGGACAAATATAATCTCAGAGCAGTGCATTGCAGGTCCAGGTGCCTCAAGACCATTATACTTTACCTAAGTATAATGGTCTTTGGGATGGATGGTCAGAAACTACAACTGACACTACCTATTTAACTACTACGGGTATATTATCGTAATTCACGGCACCACCACGGCTAGCATGCCACCCATGACAAAGCGTTTAAACGAGAAAAACGTCATGCGCGCTACGAAAAAAGAAAGAGAAAGAAAAGCCAGAAAGCTGGCATACGTAAAATAATAAAGATGGAAGATATCTCGATTTTTATATCTTTCTCGGGGGTGGCATGCGAGGCCTACTGTAACTTTTAATATGCTTAATTTGCTTTTGTTCGTAATACCGATTTCTCTCAAATGGTGAAGGAAAAGATCGTGAGAAAACCTGCCTACGCTGAAGAAGAAATTTCGATGCATATCTACGTGAAGTCTACCAATACCAAATTTCGAATTGGGCACGTGTGGTGGTCTTACGGCCATACAACCTCTATGATGGTTCACCTGTGCCCTGCAGTGGGACGTAGCAAGTACTTTAAATCCATGTTCCTAAAATAAGATACTACCTAAATGTTCACATATCTACATACGACGCCGACGTATATGTCAAAAGATAATTACGTAGCTCTTTATATCTCTCACGAGTTAAAAAAAAGAGAGACGGCACTGAGTCGGGTAACCTAGTTCACGCGATGAGGGCTGCCACGTCTGTAGCTGTTTCTACAGTTACTGTCTCACTCGTTGCTAGGGGTGTCACACTGTTAACATTTAATATAACATCATTTACTTTACATTTCTTTTGTGGATGGTTCGAAGTACCAGCAAACTTGGAGCTTTTTGTAATGTAACTTTTTATTACTTTATTGATTCAAATTTGTATTTTTTTACACACAAACGTATGTAAAACGAGTGGAAACATCATTTTACTTATTTACTAACGGTAGGTCAGTCAAATTACGGTCTGACCCAAAACTAATTACCTAATTGAGACTTTCTGGTAGAAGAAGGATATTCTGTGAATGGTTAGATTATAGAACACCACTGTGTTCAGGGCTGCAGTCTTCAGGTCTATATAGCCTTAATTATAGCTAATCTTGAAAACAAGAAGAATTCGTTGTTTTATCCAGAATTGTGTTTCTTGTTCATCGGTAATATTCTTCGGTCGTGTAATCTTTTTTTCTCAGTCCCGAATGCAAGCGTCAATAAAGGGTAATATTTATTATTAATTATTTATGAGAGAATGTACGTTGAAACTTAAATGAAGCATGACAGGTAAAATCCCAGTTCCCAACTTCATTGAGTCTAATGAAAATTTGATTTCCACGAAAAGTTGAAAGCCGATTTAAAATAAAACACCTTTCCGAGAATTAGTTGCCTTTAAGTTTTGCAGCTCCATATAGCTAGGCCAATGCCTAGCCGCTACAATTTAATCTTGAGTTCGTAGAAATCTTATTTAGGCCATCCTATAAAACTAAAGTATTTTAGCTACAATTGTAAGAAAAGAAAATTATTTCAGACATTATATCCACAGCCGAGGTCAAGGATAAGTACAGCTTTGTGACGAGCCTTGTTTAGAACTTTACAAGTGAACAATGGCTGATGATGATTTTTTTTTTTAATTCTTTTTTTTTTTTTTTTGGAGCTTTTAACCCAGAGGTTACGTCAGCCCTGATGATGATTATATTGATCATTATATAAAATTAAATTAAATTAAAAAATTAAAAACCGTTTATTTGTCTTTTACATTTGTACACAAACAGAAGTAGGTATAGGTAATACGAGACAGAAGGACATTAAAAATAAAAGTGTTGTTTTCTGTGATTTGTATGATAATGATACCTACTCTACTCTACTAATACTCTACTAAAACTCTACTAATGATAATCTACTCTACTCTACCTCTAACTATATCCATAACTTATACTACAGATCTTTTCTGTATTTTTAATGCTCATGTTTTGGTGTAAATTAAAGAATATTTGATTGATTGATTGATTGACTTGTTAAAATGAAAACGTTAAATTGTCAACGATCTCACTGCCATACTGGAACGTTCGAGCAATGGTAGTAGAATGAGAATGCCTGACTACCCTTTCGGGGGATATCGTCCTGTGCTAATGCTCAGCATAGCATAATTGCTATGCTAATATAATTTGAGAACTTTCTGGCCTGAAAGAGGATTAAGCTACAAAGATAGAGGACGATATATTGAGACGGTTCGGTCTTATGGAAAGAATGAATGAGAGCAGATTGACGAATGCAATTTATAGGACAAGCGTGAGTGGAAATGTTGAAAGGGGGTTGCCAGGTCAGATCTACCCGAAAACGACGAGCATGCATGAAAAGACAAATGAATGCGGATGAGGTTAGAGAGGTCTGTCAGGAAAGCAGGTGTTACGTTGTCTCTGCCTTCCCCAGCCAGGCATAAGCCCACCACATATTCCCACCGCTGTAACTCCTGTAAGCCAGGATCAACAGTGGCGACCATTCACAACACTGGACAATGAAGTCCAGCGAGCCCGGGGGATCTTCTTCTTATCGTGTGGGCAGAGCCCTGGTGTCAGAGTTTTTTCAGACCGCCTTACGGCCTCTGACGTGGTTTTTATGTAACGACTACTACCACCAGAGATAGTAGCCGGGACCAACGACTTAACGTGCCATCCGAAGCACAGAATCATTTTTCTTTTCAGACAATCAGGTGATTCAGCCTGCAATATCCTAACCAATTGGGGAAAAACGCACAAAGTGACATATCACTAGGTGTCCCCCGTGGGAATCGAACCCACGACCTCCGTGTCGAGAGCCTCTCCGTGTCGAGAGACTCTTAACCATTAGACCACGGAGGCAGCAGCCCTGGGGATGACTCTAATCTGTCTTGGAACCCGCAATGAATTAATCAAAGAAAATAGGAGGAGTAGGAAAACGATATATGGCAGCGTGAGTGGGAAGACAAGCGGCGACAGCTGTCTCCAAATCAAAAGCGCTACTGTGCATTTCTAACCCCTCTTATAATGTTCTGTGTAGACATTCGTGAGAAAATGTCTGTATGTATTATGCTATGCTATTTAATAGCTCCATAAATAAGTAGAAAAGTCCCTAACCAACCGGAAAGGTGTTACATCGCCGCTTTACGTGATTCAAATATAAACTGAAATTAACAAACATTTCCAGCACTCAATTAAAAGCTTAAATCCCATTAAAATAACGTTCAAAACCACCAACATAATAGTAAAACGATTAGCAATCGATAATAACCCGTATGCGTGACCTAATAACGGTCATTATCGCGGATATTAGCGGTCGGGTATGGGATGAGGGGTTGATTATGCTCGCGCTGGGGTTGCTACTTTGAAGGTTATTCTTAAGGTGTTGACGTCTGGGTAAATTGAGGATTTTTAAGACTAGTAATACGAATTTCGTTCTCTGGGTAGTGGGCTCGGTGGAGAAATTGGATAACGCAGTTGGCGGTTTGGAAAAGTGCGGGTTCAAGGGGACTTGACGGGCGGGAGGGAGCCCGAGACAAATTTTTCAATCTTTAATTTGACGTGCGTTTACCCGCGACTTCGTCCGCACAAATTATATACCAGATTTTAAGTCAGATCATAAGCTATCAAACAAAAAAAGTTTCATCAAAATCGGTTCAGTATTTTTTGCGTGATACTCGTTCAAACAAACAAACAAACACACAAACAAACAGACAGACAAAAAATCCAAAAATTGGTGAAATGGAATCAGGGACACCTAAAAACCATATCGTAACTTTTTTTTTGTTAATATCTTCAATGTACAGACAAACTTCCTGTTACAGTTTTATAATAGTACGAGCGTTAACCCGCGACTTTGTCCGCACAAATTATATACCAAATTTTAAGTCAGATAATAAGCTATCAAGCAAAAAAAGTTTCATCAAAATCGGTTCAGTAGTTTTTGCGTGATGCTCGTTCAAACAAACAAACAAACACCCAAACAAACACACAAACAAACAGACATACAAAAAATAAAAAAATTGGTGAAATGGAATCAGGGACACCTAAAAACCATATCGTAACCTTTTTTTTGTTAATATCTTCAATGTACAGACAAACTTCCTGTTACAGTTTTATAATAGTATAGATTAGTAATACGAAAAATCTGTAAATGGCACTATTAAAAGTAGGATAAATCTGCCAAACATCACCCTAAATCAAAATCAGCTGCTCCATAAACTGTACAGCCTACTCGACTCAAAATTGTATGCAACAGCTGGTTTTGCTCCGATAGGTTTGCTCCCACAGTAAAAGTTGTTCAGTTTGATGGGTAGACTCTAGTTTAAAAGGATGCTAATGATATCAATTTCAGCCTGCAGAGCTATCAAACGAAATTTATAAATGAACGCAGCAGCCCTGAAACTAAAACGCACTCTAATGAACTAGGGCTGCCCTCGCTGAGAAATGAAATAAAATGCAATGCGCTGCAAGTTTTCACTAGAAAACTTATTTTTAAATGTCAAATATTTATTATAGTATTTTGAGAACTATGTATATATTATGCTACGGCTACGCTGCTACGGCGTAGACGCGTAGGCTATTTGTAGTGTGACACTGATTTCTTTGTTGCTTGGGATGTTTTGTGAGCATAAAGTTTGTTACTTATCAATTATCACTAATTTTAATGTGATTTTATTTAAATCTCTTAGTCGCTTCATACTACACCCAGGGGAAGAAAAGCGATTGTCTATTCAAAGCTAACCACACGGGTTTGTTGTTCTTCGATGAGAATAAAATAAAATAATGAAATCACAGAGCTAGCATTTTGGGGGAGAGAGAAATCATTCCCATTGTGACGCCAATAAGATTATGGTTTAACCAACCCATCAAACCCACGTCAAGAAAATTATTAATAAATACTCTCTTCAAGTCATCTCGAGAGATATTCCATTATCTTTCCCCATACTTTGTCTACGACCCATCGAATACATCCCCAAGCAAATTTTAACCTTATTGAATACTGCGGAAATCCTATTTTGCGCCAATCGTGTTGTGTCCCTAAGGCGTCGGAAATCTTTTGTAAAGTGGAAAACATCTCTGAAAATAACTCGGGATATAGAGGTTGCTATCACAAAAGCAATCTATGTATTTGTCCCTTTAACTCTGTTACGTTAACAGTTTATCCATCAATACAGGGTGTAAAAAATAAAGAACTTTTACTATGGAGTCAAAGAATAAGAAAAAAAATTTTTTTCATTGATAACATCAATGGCTACTTGATCCAAATGAAAAATTATATAAATAAGAGAAATATAGGGTCCTCCTAAATATGCTGACACTTTTTAAGAGGATGGTCAGACCGTCAAACTGAACAATTTTCTCTATGGCACCAACATCGAAATCGCGAAAAAAAAATCAATTATTCCATACAAAACTGCAAACCTACTCGAGCCAAATGACAACTGATTTTTTATTCGGGATTTCGATGTTCAAATAAAATATCTTAACGATGAAAAAAATATACATAGGTATACCTTTAAAGGGTTCAAGGTATCTACTACGTTCTTAAATAAGTTTTTAAATGCGATAATTTTCTTTCATTACAACATTTCCATCAACTTCAAATGACAGTGATAAAATATAATCGACACAAAATGACAGTAGATAATGTTTTTATCGTATTTTTAACGAGATACGTGACTATCTCATCGTTTTTACAAAACGGGTGATGATTAGAACAAGGGTGCTTGTTATTAAAATGTGTTTTTTTATGTGCGTCTTTTATGTTCAAAATTTGGCTTTAGGCTTCAGTAAAAAATTTTTTTCTGCCTTTTTCCCTGGTAATAAAACATTATTAAATGGGAGATTTTCTGAAAGGTCAAAAAGTTAATAATAGTTCCAAATGTCTCGATAGATGGTGTTGTTGAGAAATGGGTGTTCACAACCTTGGTGTTAATAGAATACAAATTACAAATAAAATACTTTTCAACACACTTGCTCATAAAATGGCCCTTATTTCACCGCAATTAGGCACATAATGCCACCTATAATCAAACTGTGACTTTTTAGGTTTTTTTCTTATTGGTTGAGTTCAAGAAGTTTAGATAGTAGGTATCTAAACTTCTTGGTTGAGTTCTTGAGTTGCTTTGTTCTTAAAAAAGTTTCGATACAAAAAAGATCATATTCAATAGTACAAATAAATTCTCTAAATAAACTTTTTATTTACTAAATAAAATGATTTTTTATTATTATTTTCTTCACAAGTGTGTTGAAAAACGTCGTATGATACACGTGTGTATTAATGATTACCGTCCTCAGCTCTCTTAAAACCCTCGCCTCCGGCTCGGGTCTCAATGGCGCCTCAGCGGTAATCACCAACATTACACACTTGTACCATAATGTACTATCATCGGACGTTACGCAAAATCAAGCCTAATAATTATTAGGCTTATTATTTTTGCTTGTACTTTTGCCACGTACATTTTGTTTTACCGGTTTTACCTAAGCTAGAAGTTTAGCTTGACTTCAAAAAAGATAACTTCCCAAATATCTACTTCTGACAAGCCAATGTTCGCAAACAATACTTAAATTTCTTCTCTTGTACGAGAAGTTAGCCAACTTGGCAGCAAACGTAGTTGTGTAAGTACTAAGTAGGCATATTGTTGTTACTTTTGTCAACACGAAGAATCGAGTTACTGTTTCAGAGTTGTGAACACTGAAAAACAAAGGTAACTAGCGAAACACCAAAGTATCCAATGCCTTAAATTAATTTAGAACAGTAAATCATTAAATTAATGAAACTTGATAACATTTAGATTTTAACATTTAGAAAAGTTTACTTTACTCACTTTACCCTAAGCTGGATGATAATAAGCAATATTTCTGAATACCTCTAAATGGAATGGAGTCGTGAGTTTATACAGGGTGAAATTGATATCATTAGCATCCTTTTAAACTAAGATTCTACCCATCAAACTGAACCACTTTTACTATGGGAGAAAACGGATCGGAACAAAAAAAAAATTGGCTGTTCATACTAAACTGCAATGTCGACGCGCGAGTTCGCGACTCAAATGTATGCAACAGCAGATTTTTTTTTTTGCTTTAATCGGTTTGCTGCCATAGTAAAAGTTGGGTAGACTCTTAGTTTAAAAAGATGCTAATGATATCAATTTCACCCTGTATAGGTGTAAATTTTACCGCGTTACATATTAAAGGGGGTGCTTCAAACCATCAAAATGAACAATTATCACTGTGAAACCAAAATTGAAATTGCGAAAAAAATCTGATGGTCTATACATATGTAAAGCATTTAAATGTACACCCTGTATCTACACCTAGATCACAAAACTATGTAAGCCACGTCGTACGTCTCACAATAGAATATTGCGGGTTCTTCGCTCAGTTATACATCGGTATATATTGCGGTTACCACACTACTGTGCCGTCATACTTTGACTATTTATTATAAGAACTAGCCTTGAATAAGAACAATTGATCATGTGTATTTGCACTCACTTTTACACATTACGAGCGATAAGTTTCATCGAAATCGGTTCAGTAGTTCTTGCGTGATACTCGTTCAAACAAACAAACACCCAAACAAACACACAAACAGACATACAAAAAATCCAAAAATTGGTGAAATGGAATCAGGGACACCTAAAAACCATATTGTAACTTTTTTTTTGTTAATATTTTCAATGTACAGACAAACGTTCTGCTACAGTTTTATAATAGTTTAGATCACTAAACGAGACAGCCTATAATTGCGAAACAATAATTTCGAATTTAAAACGTTTGGGGTTCACACAAGAGTACTTTTCATGATTTTTAAAGTTATGGGGAATAAAATCCAAAGTTGCGGATTTCGTGTTACCTCGCCCCCCGCAAAAAGTGGTAGAAATGTTTGTTAGTAGAATTACACGCGTAACTAGTCCCTATATAAGTAGTCAAAACCTTCATACCTAGGTGTAAACGCTTTGTATTTCGTTCCAGCACGGCTAGCATGCCACCCACGACAAAGCGTTTAAACGAGAAAAATGTCATGCGCACTCTTTCTGGCATACGCAAAATAATAAAGATGGAGGCACATGTCGATTTTTATCGTTTTCTCGGGGGTGGCATGCTAGGCCTACGGGGGACCGATGTTCGGTGCTGGTTTAGTTTTATTTGTAATCCAGTTTCGATTCAGCCGTGCGGAATTTTGTATCGCGCTTATCTTGACTTATTTACTGTATGATCGACAGCGGTCACGAGTCAGTGGCGATCAATTTACGACTCATATATTGCTTTCAAATGGTTAGCGTGATACCTAATGCGAACAAGTTGTGATTCGCTAGTAGTTCAATGACGATTCAGTTTTCATTGACTACGTTTTGCTTGTCTAGCACTGCATGTCTGCCCAAGTAGTTTGTGAGGGTATCCATCCAAATCTTAAGGATTGTTTTTTGATCATAAACACATCTGAGAAAGAAGATGGCGGAGCCACGTGGCGAGTTTAACCGCGAACCGCGCCAATAACACAACCGCTCGTGGCCAAACTTGCAACGTGACTCTACATTGCCCATCACTGTCCAACTTACAGCACGTCTAGTATGATTTCTCTCCACGCGTGCGACGCGCATTCGCTGCATAAAAAATAATCTATTCCCGCGCTTTTCGGAGAGCACAAGCCGCGCTTGCCGCGACTTGTAGTATGGAAAAAAGCCGAGTCGCGCGCGTGTTGAGAAATCGTGCTAGACGTGCAGGTGATAGGAATGTATTTGCTCACCGTTTTAGTACAGTCATTGCAGAGGGATCAATTTTATATAAAACTCTGACGCACAATACGCGTAGACGGAATTAATAGAAGTAATATTTTATATATGGAAAAATAGTTTAGAAAATCTAGTTGCCGCGTCACAAATAACATTTGCAATTTATAATATAATTACGAAGATATAAAGCTTTGCAATTTTTTATACAAAATTTTAAAAGCTTTGTATACCTTCGTAACTATATTACAAATTGCAAATGTTATTTATGACGCGGCAACTAGATTTTCTAAACAATTTTTCCATATATAAGGTCTAACAAAATTAGGTGAAACTATTTTAAGGCGGTGATCAGACCATCAAACTGAACAACTTTCTCTATGGGACCAATAGTGAAATCGCGAAAAAAAAATCTGCTGATCCTTACAAACGTACTCGACCTAAATGTATGGGACAGCAAATTTTTTTTTTTGCGATTTCGATATTGGTCCCATAGAGAAAGTTTTTTGGTTTTATGGTCTGATCATCCCCTTAAAATAGTTTCAGCTAGTTTTGTAAGACCTTATACAGGGTGACTGGTAATTCGACCTATTCCTTGAAAGGGGTTATACTAGAGTTCATTTGCAACAATTTTGCCCCAGTTAACTGGGGGTCGAAAATCGCTTGTTTTCGAGTTATCTCATTTTTAAGATTTTTTTGAAAAAATCCATTTTTCCACCTAAAACTGACAATTGTGAAAAAAATACTCCACTCTCTGCACTAAGTAAGCATTTTTCTAATAGCTGATGAATGAGCGACTACATTAAACTAAAATACATGTGTAAAATACCCGAAACCACTGAAATAAAAGGTTATAAACCGCACGACAAAATTTTTTTATTTGGATTTCGTTTCAATCCAAAGAGGATTACTTAAAAAAATGTATCCCACTTGGCGTACAAATTACGGAAATAACTTCCTCAATTCCTAAACTTTCCAAAAAGGTGCAAATGTTGTCTACTTTGACAAGAGTTTGAAAAAAATTGTTAACAATGGCAGAGCAGGTAGCGGATTTCCTAGAAGCGAACCTTACAAGATGCCGATTTGCTTTTGTCTCTTTCATTTTATTGCTTACATTGTTTCTCTTTTGTAAGTATTCGGGAATGTTTGTACTAAGGTTCACAATCGAGGCCCACTCATTCGCTCAATTCATTAAGTAATCAGTTAGTTTCAACCATCTTGGAGTTCGGACGTGTCGTTGTTAACTAACTTAAATTCTGCGCTAAAACAGCTTCCTTTTCAAATGGCTGCTTACCAAAATGAAGAATACGCGGATATCATGTATTGTTACGGGTTTTGTGATGGTGACGCTGCTGCTGCTCGAAGAGACTATCAAAGACGTTTTCCTACCCGCCGTTTACCTGATGTCAGCGTGTTTGGTACGACATATCGGCGCATTCGAGAAACGGGATCGGTTCGACGTCGCCAAACCGACGCTGGTAGACCTAGCGTTAGTGATCCAATCGAAGAGGAGCAAATTTTGCAGTGTTTTCAAGCAGACGGCACTACTTCAACAAGAATTGTGGCTAGGCAGCTTGGTATGTCTCAGTGGAAAGTCTGGTTCACTCAGCACACAGCACGGCAGTATCCATTCCATTACACGCCAGTACAAGCTATCGAGGAGGGAGATCCTGTCAGAAGGATGGATTTCTGCAGATTTCTAATAAATGCAGACATTGAAGACCCTGAGTATCTAAAAACAATCTTGTGGACAGATGAATCGAACTTCGACCGTGATGGTATTACAAACTATCATAATCTGCATTTTTGGGCCCCTAAAGGTCAGAATCCGAGAAAATCTAACGAAGGAGCTCACCAGCACAGATTCTCACTTAATGTGTGGATGGGAATCGTGCACAATAATTTAATCGGGCCATTCTTTCTGCCGGCACGCCTAACCGGCATCGCCTATGAAAACTTTTTAAGAGAAGAGTTACGTCCGCTGCTGGAGGATGTGCCGCTTACCACAAGAACAGCTTTGGTGTATCAACATGATGGCTGCTCAGCCCACTATTACCGGGGCGTGCGACAGTGGATGGATGAGAACTATCCACTGAGATGGATTGGTCGAGGCGGCCCGATCCCTTGGCCGGCTAGGAGTCCCGATCTAACCCCATGCGACTTCTACATTTGGGGTCATATGAAGACATTGGTGTATCGTACACCTATCTCTTCTCAAGAAGAATTAAGAGAGAGGATTTTGGCAGCTGCCCAACAAATTAAAGACACGCTTTCAACTCGAGTGACAGTAAGCGAAGTACGTCGCAGGCTTCGTGCTTGCATACGTAACGGAGGAAGACAATTTGAGCAAGACTTGTGATTTTTAAATGTAAAACTTTAAAACAAAATTTGTAATTTCATATGATTAGGTACTAAACATTATTATTTTACTCTTTTTTTTATTTTCACCAAACCAATAACTTTTTGAATAAAATTCACATCTGCGTGTTTAATAAGGTTTATTTTCCAAACTTGAACTAAAGTACACAACTTTTGCATCTTTTTGGAAAGCTTAGGAATTGAGGAAGTTATTTCCGCAATTTGTACGCCAAGTGTCATAAATTTTTTTTGAGTAATCCTCTTTGGATTGAAACAAAATCCAAATAAAAAATTGTTGTCTTGCGGTTTATAACCTTTTATTTCGGTGGTTTTGGGTATTTTTCACATGTATTTTAGTTTAAAGTAGTCGCTCATTCATCAGCTACTAGAAAAATGCTTACAGAGTGCAGAGAGTGGAGTATTTTTTTCACAATTGTCATTTTTAGGTCGAAAAACGGAAATATTCAAAAAATTCTTAAAAATGAGAGAACTCGAAAACAAGCGATTTTCGACCCCCAGTTAACTGGGGAAAAATTGTTGCAAATGAACTCTAGTATAACCCCTTTCAAGGAATAGGTCGAATTACCAGTCACCCTGTATAATTACGAAGATATAAAGCTTTGCAATTTTTTATACAAAATTTTAAAAGCTTTATATATCCTCGTAACTATATTACAAATTGCAAATTTTATTTGTGACGCGGCAACTAGATTATCTAAACAATTTTTCCATATATAAAATATTACTTTTATTAATTCCGTCTACGCGTATTGTGCGTCAAACTTTTGTATGGACTGCAACCACGTTAATATCTAGTAGGTATATGATACGTTTTCACTTGAACAAGGTGGAAAGTTTGTCCCGCTCGAGCGCACATCTTACGAAGCACCTGAGACATGGAGAGGTATATAGTACTTACACAGGCAGCTTATGCAGTAGGTACCTAGTATGTTTGTAACATTTTACAAGTCTAGTTTTATTTCTTAGAAACTACATGATCCGCAATTTATGTACTTTTTACCACGAAATGTACTTTTTTAGGGTTTCGTACCCAAAGGGTGCAAACAAGACCATATTACTTAGTCTACGTAGTCCGTCCGCCCTTCCGTCTGTCCTACCTTCAAAGGGCTGTATCTTTTGAACCGTAATAGGTAGGTATAGGTTGAAATTTTCACATAACGTGTTATTATGGCGGATTTACTAAGAAATAAATAAAAAATACAAAAATTAAGGAAACTGGGTTTTCTCCCACGATTTTTGTTTTTGCTCTGTTGTAAAAACGGTAATATAAAGCGCCAAACTTGGTATGATTATAGTGCAACTCTAATCTAAAAGTACAACCAAGAATAATAAAAACCGGCCAAGTGTGAGTCGAACTTGCACTAAGATTAATTATGTTGGTAAATAAATTATATAAATTACGGTGGTACAGAAACCTCAGTGCGCGAGTAGTTCGACTCGCAATTGGTCGTTTTTAGGGTTCCGTACCGAAAGGGTGAAAACGGAACCCTATTACTAGGCCTACGTGGTCCGTCCGTAACTTTTGAACCGTAATAGCTAGATAGTTGAAATTTTCACAGAATATGCGTTATTACAGCGGACTTGTTAAAAAATAATAAAAAAGTCTAAAAGTAAAAAATTAGGGGGGGTTCTCAGGAAGAAACTAGTTTTTATCAACGTTTTTTCTTCACACTCTATCATAAAAACGGTAATACATACAAGCGTCAAACTTGGTGTGATTATAGGGCAAACCTTACAGTATAACAAAAAAAAACCAGCCAAGTGTGAGTCGGTTTCGCGCTATCTTTAGCGCGCGCGGTTTTCCGGGGCCTTTCCCGGGGAAAAAGTTTTTTCCTAAGTTAATATGTTGTGTTCTGTGGTGCTGTGGTACGGAACCCTCGGTGCGTGAGTAGCCCGACTCGCACTTGACCGGTTTTTTTTCTAAATGTGCTGTTCTATTGACCACGATGCTATTTTAAGGCGAAGTCCAAACATTAGTGACTATACAAACGGATAGATTAAGTGAAGTTCGAACGAATGAACGATGGCTACAATGGAAGGCACTCCGCTCTAATCAAACGAATGGCTGACAGATGGATGAAGTTAGAACGATAATCATTAGGTACAGCTTCGTCTCTTCGCAGGTGATGTAGAAAGGTTATTGAAAAAGAGGGTGAGGGGTTATTGAAAACTTGAAGCATCCACTCAAGCTATTAATGAAATTCAAGATCGGTACGTATTTCAGGATGATCAGAAATATTGTTATAACTACAACTTTTATGCACGACATTGATCTGTGGAAAAACTTTTTTTTTTTTGCTTCATAGTGAAAGTTGTTCAGTTTGATGTCCAAATGCATCACGACCGTATTGCAATTCCTAACGCCTACCTAACGCATTAAATTTTACACCCTGTACTACAGGTTGCATTACTTTAAGGGGTGATTGTACCCCTGATACTGAACAACTTTCCCAAGAAACCTACAGGAAATTCGCTAAAAATAATTGGACTTTCCATACTAAATGCAATCAGCTGATCGGCCGTTTGTATGACAAGTCGATTTTTTTTGCGAATTCCCTACAAGTTTCTTAGGGGAAGTTGTTCAATATCATGGGTACAGTCACCCCTTAAAGTAATGCAACTGTTTACCCTACCACAATGTAAGTTGTTTGTATATCCATTTGAATTTTGATTTTGCAACATCATATTTATACATAATACACATAAAAATCCATCACTTTGAATTAAGTGAGCCGCAGTCTAGCTTGCTTGCTTCCTTCTAAAAGAGAAACCAAATCATGCACTAAAATTTTGCCTATAACATGCGCATATTAAAAATTGTAGGTAACCAACCCAACCTTTAATAAATTAACAAAGTTACAACTGGTTTCATCATTCACGTAGTTCTATCCATCCGGATAATTCGATATCCGGCATATTCCTCGTATCCGGAATAACCGGGACAGGCGTGACAGTTCCAAGTATAGGTGGCACTATACTTGGAACTGTCACGCCTGTCCCGGTTGACAAACCAGAAGAAAAGATTCACATCTAGTTCTCTTCTCAATGTTCCTATATAAGGTCTAACAAAATTAGCTGAAACTATTTTAAGGGTATACTCAGACCATCAAACTGAACAACTTTCTCAATGGGACCAATATCGAAATCTCGAAAAAAAAATTTAATGACCCATACAAAACTGCAAACACAACTTGACTCAAATGTATGGGGCAGCAGATTTTTTTTTCGAGATTTCGATATTGGTCCCATTGAGTAAGTTGTTCAGTTTGATGGTCTGAGCATACCCTTAAAATAGTTTCAGCTAATTTTGTTAGACCTTATATAGTAAAACAAGTAGAATATCGAGGGAATTTCGAATCACAAAAACAAAGATTTGAAATACTCTCTTGAATTCCTAGAATAGCTTGGCTTACTAAATTCCAATAGTGTTTCCAATCTATATCTATACTATTATAAAACTGTAACAGGAAGTTTGTCTGTACATTGAAGATATTAACAAAAAAAAAGTTACGATATGGTTTTTAGGTGTCCCTGATTCCATTTCACCAATTTTTGGATTTCTTGTCTGTCTGTTTGTTTGTGTGTTTTTTTGTTTGTTTGTTTGAACGAGTATCACGCAAAAACTACTGAACCGATTTTGATGAAACTTTTTTTGTTTGATAGCTTATGATCTGACTTAAAATCTGATATATAATTTGTGCGGACGAAGTCGCGGGTTAACGCTCGTAAAAAATAATATTGGAAATATAATCTTTTCAGCACGGCTAGGACGCACCACAAAACAAGAAAATCGTGATGCGCGCTCATTTTAACTTCCATAAAGTAAAAAAGACCAGACACACATCTATATCTTTCTCGGTTTTTTTAAAGGCGGTATGCTTGTTTTAGTTTTTCATAACTGAATGAAAAATAATGAAAAGTTATGAAAAACTAAAACAAGCATACCGCCTTTAAAAAAAACCGAGAAAGACTTACACCCTGTATAATTATGCTGTTGCTCGTTTTTAAGGACGTTAAACCTACTGCTAGCTCATTCGCTCTGTGGCCGACACTTCAGCCAGGCGACGCGAGTTAAATAATTTCGTTACGCCCATTGTAGTTAATTACTGGCACTGCCAGAGACCAGTATTTTATCCGGATCCGGACTATTCCGGACGTGTGTTTTATCTCGTGTTGGGAATTTCTTGCGGTTCTCACTAAATGCTACGTGCGGTTTTGTTGATTAGATTGTCGCGTTTTATTCGGGGTCGTGGATTCTTTAGTGATTTATTTTGTTTATACGTCCTTGCGAAGTAAAGAAAGGTTGAACAGAGTGCGCCTTAAATGGGTTTGATGATTTTAAGGTTCAGTACTCTCAATGATAATTATAACGGATATATCCTAAATGTCTATAGCTCATTTACAGGACAGCAACTACTACTACGAGATCTTTTTAAAGATATCAGTATCTTGACTTTCTACAGTCAATATATTTACGAAAATTTTTATACGTTCGGAAAAATTTGTATCTCTTTCCCAAAAACAGTGACGTTCATAATTACAATACAAGAAATAAAAATAAATTAGTATCCCCACATTTTCGACTTAGTAAGGTCAACACATCTTTCATGGGGCACTGTATACGCTATTATAATAAGATACCAAAGGATATTCTAAACTTGCCAGACAAAAAGTGTAAGTCCCATGTTAAACAAGTCCTCTGTAAAAAGGGCTAATATAAACTCGATGACTATTTGAATGACCAAAATGTCTGGTCTTGACAATGTTACTCTATGTAATGCAATATTGTATTTTAATTGTACTTTGTATATTTTGTTTTGCTTAAAAGATGTGTGTTGTAGAGTTTCTGGCCGCATCTTCTCTCAACGAAACACCTTCCGACGCGGTGGTAGACTCAAAAAATGACGTCATAAAGCTATCGATGTGATATTATTTTGAATAAAAAAATTTTGAATTTTGAATTTTGCACGGTAAAAGAATGAACATTCAAATATCGGCTAAAGATGTGCTCTGTAGATATACTTTATAAAGGCAACATATTTGATTGACAGATTCCCACGCGGTGTTTGCAATTGTAGGTATGTTGTCATTGTAAAGTGTATCACCAGCGCTTTTACACCCCCCCCCCCCCCCCCTGATACACTCGCCCCCTACCCCTACTTTTACTTTTATATCGCTTACGCGTATGCCAAACTTTTACATTAATAATATTAGTTAGACGAAATTATATTTATTATAATAGAAGAATTTAGAAACCAAGCGTCGTGTGTATTAGAGCGATATCATAAAGCCTAGCTTAGCGAGATGCAGTATGCATATCTGAATTACCATGAGGCATTAACGTAGTAGATAGAACGACCATATTTTATCATTTTAATGCAGGACTATGAATTGCGGACCGTTGTATAGGAATTAGCGGAGAAAGTACTAAAAGATATAGTCATCATCATCATCATCACATCATCCACTGCTGGACGCAAGCCTCCCCCAAGGATCCCCACAACGACCGGTCCTGCGCCGCCCTCATCCAACGGGTTCCCGCCGCCTTCACCAGGTCGTCGGTCTACCGTGTGAACTTTTCGGCCCCATCGGCCATCGATTCTGCAAGCAATGTGCCCCGCCCGCTGCCACTATAGTTTAGCAATTCTTTGGGCTATGTCAGTTACTCTGGTTCTTCTGCGGATCTCTTCATTTCTGATTCGATCTCGCAGGGAAACTCCGAGCATAGCCCTCTCCATTGCCCTTTGGGTGACTTTCAGCCTTTTTATGAGGCCTTGAGTGAACCATGTCTCTGTTCCATATTTGTGACGTGAAGATAAATACGTAAAAGATACAGTACGACCAGGAAAATTATTCCGCTCGTCAATTTTCGTTTGCGCAGAGCAGGACCGAGTCTCCTTCAAAACCCGAAGTCATTTAGTAATCAAAGGGTGCAAAGTCGGATAGCAGCAAAAAGGGCCCGAAAACAATTAGCCAATAGCGCCAACGGATTCAAGGTGACACATCTTTATTGGTCAATAAAATTAAAATTTGTCTACTGCGCAGATACATCGATAAGAGACTTATAAACCTGGTACTACTGTACTTCTTTTAGTACTTTCTTCGGTCCTGTTATGGTGGGTCTAATTATCAACCACAATACAATTATTTCTCTAATATTGTCTTCAAGTCGGCAATACACACAAACTAAAATTAAAAATGAAAAATTTCTCAATTTTACCGCTGTGTTCAGACATCCAGCAAGCTTTAACAAATATAAAAGAAAGATAACAGACGGACATAGCCAAAGTCTTTCTCATGTTATTCTTTAAAGAATTATTAAAATAGGATTAGTTTTGGAGGAGGAGACAGGGGTATACGAAACCGTGATTTCGTCCATTTTATGTAGGTAAAATCACGCTGCAGTTTTCACTTTCGCACTGGTAGCTCGGTTGCTCGGGAATAGCGCGACAGCAATAGATTAAATACCAATAATTCTTACTTTACATGTCCTATCCTATCTTAACATGATCTACTAAGTTACGCATACGCAATTCCATCATAAATATGCAACCTGTATACCTACACTTGGGATTTGGAATGCCTAATCACCCCATTATGGCCGAGTTGTCACCATCCACTCAAACACGAAGCACCAGAAACTCAACTAAATTACAATCACAAATCCCACTCACGTAAAGCTGAAATTGAGACTACCAGCTCATCACTTAAAACCGCCAGCGCAACAATGGGGATTAGCGTTATTGTCCTACCTATTGTATTGTAGCCCCGCTGTAGCCCCTCTGCTGCCCCTTGTTGCCCACCGAGATTACTCTCAGCCGTTATTACTCTAAAACCCACACTTTTTCTCGAGTAAACATTTGTACTTGAGATAAATGAGTGTTTTAATAGGACAGAGTTTAAATAGGATATTTAAATAAGGTTTTACTGATCCTTTGTTTTCATGTTTAATGCCGGAACTTGCTACTTAACAGTTATTATACCCTTCTAAATCACTGGTTACTTATAAAACGGGACCTTGGTCGTTTTGTTTACTAAGTTGGGTAACTCTTGAACAAACAGCGTTATTGTTTCTTATGAAATAGGTACATAATTTGGGCACTGATATTAAAGTGTGGATATTGTGAATTGAATATACATAGTTTTTTTTTTTTTTTTTTTGAGGATCTAAATATTTTCACCAAGAAATCCATATTTCGCACGCGTGATGAACTAATGCCATCCATACACCCTTAGATACACCCTCTCTGAGGGTACGCCTGTTTGCATGTGCCCTGCAGTTGAACGTCCATAAGCTGATGATGATGACTATAATATATTTTGGAACATCGCAGACTACATTGACCATTTGTTTTTTCTCAACTATTCCTGTATCTGCCAGTGAAAACCTGTTTTTGGCTTTCTGCTTTATGCTCTTGTAACTACTGTATTATATTGCTGTTGGTTTCCAATTAAATAAAAAATAAAATAAATAAATAATAATAATACACTTTCTGGGAATATTAGGTACCCAAAACAGTAGTGAGCATACAACTAGGTTTTAAATTTTTAAAATGCAAATCACGACGGCGCTGACGACTTATTATCTGCACTGACTTGCTAAGCACTATGTCATTTGTATACTAGACGTATACAAAGTATAATCAAATTAAAGATTGAAAAATTTGTCTCCGGCGGGACTTGAACCCGTACTTTTCGAAACCGGGGAATTTAACTGCGTTATCCAATTTCGCCACCGAGCCCACTAACCAGAGAACGAAATTTTCAATCTGTTGCGTCTTAAGGGGACGTGATTTCGTTCTCTGGGTAGTGGGCTCGGTGGCGAAATTGGATAACGCAGTTCCCCGGTTTGGAAAAGTGCGGGTTCTAGTCCCGCCCGAGACAAATTTTTCAATCTTTAATTTGATTCGAAATAGCACAACATGGCTGTAACATGTTTAAAAATCAATAATATTTGAATACAATAAAACATTAAAGTATCGCAATAAGAGTATCAGTGAGTGAAGCCTCAACCTCAAGTCTTATCTCGTCCAAAGAATATAAATAAACTTTAATTCGGGAAACCAACAGTCAAATTACAAACGAATGGTTACAAACTATGATCATAGAATAGACCAATTACAGGAATCCGCTAATGGTAATTTAAAATTAAATGAAAAGTGGAATATCGCTGGCTATCCAGCGAGGCAATGCATCCAGCAAAATGGGCACCTTTGGGCGGGATATGATGTGGATCGGTTTATTTGATTAGTTTGAGATAGGTATATTTTGTATAATTAACCTATATTATAAAGTTTTTATAATCTTAGTTCTAAGACTGCTTAATTATTAATTTCCTACACAAATTTGACCTCAAGAGTAGATTTTCTCTACAGCTTGTTATTTCACATTTTTCTAGCTCAATGTTTTGCATTACGATTAGCACTCCATAAGCTCTATTCGCGTGTAAGTTTCATCTATTAAGTACTTCGTAAGTATGTCCCCACCGTAAATTGCAAGTTGTCACCATAACTATAATAGGAAAGGGAACGGCACGACAACGGAGCGGGAACGCGTTAAATGGAGCGGAAGGTTCCGACCGGGCGCTTGCCGCGTGGATAACCTAATCAAAGTTTGAGAGTTATCCGAGAATGCATGATGCGACCGATTTCAAGGAAAGTGGGGGATGGGGGGGGGACGAAGAACTGATGGGCGTGTTTAGTTGGAAAGTCGATTAGTGATATTATGAAAGTTGTAAGCGATATGAATCAAGACCTCATTATAGATGATGATGGATTTCTAGTCGATTTCGACTACGGCGACTGCAAATTTTTGTAGAAAGCATTTAGGAATGCCGGAGGCCTAATACCAGAGGCCCTCTCTCATCCTTACCCTCCTATGTCTGATGGAACGGGATTCCCGATACGATCAGTTGGAGTCAGATACAGTAGCGACCGTATGGTGTCGGCAAAGAATAGCACCATCCCATTTCCTCCCGTGGGTGTAGGGACACGGTATCGAATTGAAAGTATCGATACTGTACTCATGAGTAGTATCGAAAAAAAAGAATCGTACTCACAAAAGTATCGATACTTCAAGTATCGAGTACTTTTCTTAGGACTTAGGGCCTAATGCGCATACGGTAGGGTAGGGTCGGCAGGCAGGACGTCAATGCCAGTCAGAAGGTAAGTAACGTCAGATTAGCAACTTAAAAAAACAAATGGTACATACATTTAATACAATAATAAAAAAATAAATTCACAAATTAAAAAGTTTTAAAAAATATTAAATTTTATTTAATTATTTGATTATTTATTTTATTACTTTAGGCACACATTAAAGTTCCCAGCCCTCCTCCGTACCACAGAAAAAATACTAGTCCGTACCAATAGTGGACCAATCACTCACTCGTTCGGAACGAACGATTTCGATTCGAACTTCATGTAGAATAGGTAGGTAATGTTTTTGAAGTTTCAGCACGATTGAACTACATGGCGTTGCCATAAACATGAGCCGTAACCGTAAGGCCAAGTTTTAAGTCGGTAATTTTTAAGATTTATTCAATACGATACCTGTCGAAAAGTACTCATTGAGTAAAAGTATCGAATAAAAAGTATCGAGTACAAAAGTATCGGTATCGAACGGAAACATACTCGATACCACAAAGTATCGATACTTTTTTCGTGTCCCTACGTGGGTGTCGTAAAAGGCGACTAAGGGATCTACTGAAGGATGGGCAGCAGCATCCTCTAAGTACACACATTGATTCGATCCAACTGCGATCGCCAACCCGCCTGCCAAGCGTGGCGATTATGGCAAATCCCCCCATTTTGGGGGAGGCTTATGTCCAGCAGTGGACGTTTAATGGCTGATATGATGATGATGATGATGACAGTAGCGATAACCGGCAGCCACACGGTTTAGGCTTAAAAAATGTGTAAAACACCTGAAGTAATTAGGTAGGTACTCCACCACGGCTTTTAGAGGCCCATTAAGTGATAGATTTTTGAAAAATCCTTCCTGGTGTACCTCTACACCCTCTGTAGAATATGTATTCTCTTTCATGTTTCTACCTTCAGTGGTTTAGGCTGTGCGTTGGTTTGTCAGTCAGTCAATCAGTCACGGAACTGTTTTATTTGTATATAAGGTCTAACAAAATTAGGTGAAACTATTTTAATCAGGAGGGGATGATCAGACCATCAAACTGAACAACTTTCTCTATGGGACCAATATCAAAATCGCAAAAAAAAAATCTACTGTCCCATACATTTAGGTCGAGTAGGTTTGTATGGAAAAGCTGATTTTTTTTTTCACGATTTCTATATTGGTCCCATAGAGAAAGTTGTTCAGTTTGATGGTCTGATCATCCTCTTAAAATAGTTTCAGCTAATTTTGTTAGACCTTATATAGTCTTTTAAAGTTAACTGTTCTATAGTTTATTCTTCTTCTTAAATTGTTTTACTAAGTATTGTGTTTCTTAATTTTACTGGCCAGCACGGCTAGCATGCCACCCACGACAAAGCGTTTAAACGAGAAAAACGGCATGCGCGCTCTTTCTGGCATAAGTAAAATAATAAAGATGGAGGCACATCTCGATTTTTTTTTTTAATTAAATAGAAGGTATTCTTGATTTTAAATATATGAGTATTTACAACATTATGTACAACTTATGGCTAAATATGGCTATAATTAAAAATAAAAATAAAGATTTTTATCGTTTTCTCGGGGGTGGCATGCTAAGGCCTACATGTATTCAGCGAGCCTGACAACGTCCACTGTAGCTTTATTGAGGTCCTCTCGTGCAGGTGTTCAGGCGCAACTGACATTCTATCAGGTGTACCCTGGGTGTACCATCGCCTGGATCTTATCTTATCTTATCTTGTTGTGGGGGCTGGCAAGCCAGCAACACTTCGACCCAATGGGATCTTTTGTGTTAGCCCCAATACTTTTTGTTTTCTTCACCCTTCAAATACATGGTCAATGAAGGAGGCAACACCATTGAGGGGAAAAAACCTAAGATCTCCCGGTTTCGGGTATCCATCTCCAAGGAGGCACATGCGTTTTACCGCCAGGACATCACAGTCACAAAGAACATGCTCCATAGTCTCTTCATCCTCTCCGCATGCTCTGCAGCTGGGATCCTGGGTGAGTTTCATTTTGTGCATCATCGCGCCTGTAGCGTAGTGCCCAGTGAAGGCTCCGACTATGGCACGAGCCTTGCTCCTGCTATTATTCAGTATGAATCATGAGACGCGAGTTGTCAAATTGCTGATAAAGATTTGGAGTGTTGTAGGCCTATAAGGCTAGACCACTCCAGTTTGTGTGCTTAATCAGCCCAATCCGTAATGGCCATTCTTATACTGCATGCCGGGATTCCCACACTTGGTTCTGGATCGCCTGGATAGGTTCGCCGCAATCACACTGCGTTAAACCAGGATATAGGTTATTGAGTAACCGTAAAAACCAGCGATTTATTAGATCAGTAACCACATCAGCGGTCCACAGAAAACTCATAAGAAACCCAACAAAGTAATAAAACCCCAATAACTCACAAGGGGTGTATTGAATGTTTCCCATTGCTTTATAGACCAGCTGCCGGGATTCCGTAGAGTTTCGCGTAGTTCCGCGCAGTTCCGCTTTGTTCCGCTAGTTCCGGAACGTCCCGGTGGTGGTACCGGGTCAAGTCGTTTGGGAATCGAATTATGTTGCGCACTTGAAATATATAAGGTCGAACAAAATTAGGTGAAACTATTTTAAGGGGATGATCAGACCATCAAACTGAACAACATTCTCTATGGGACCAGTATCGAAATCGTGAAAACTATCATTATCAAACGTGAATAAAAAAATTAGCTGACCCATATATTTTAGTCGGGTAGGTACAGCAGTTTTGTATGGGACGGCTGATTATTTTTCGCTTTTCCTGAGGTAGGCTCCATAGTGAAAGTTGTTCAGTTTGATGGTCTGAGTTCACCGTTTCAGTATTTGCTAGGCTGTCACTTACACCCTGTATAACGAATTTTCTAAACTTTCTGAAAATAAATTGCAAATAATGCCATAGTTGAAAACCCGAAAGCAATTGTTTCTAAATCACTATTACCTACTACGTGATGCGGTCACGAGGTGGTCACAGGAACAGGTAGCCGGGAGGGGCCGGCGCCGGTGGTCGGGACAAATTGTTTCCACGCTATCTAAATACCGTCGGACAGCAACCGAGGACGTGGAGGGGAAACGAGGGGAGGCCGCTGTAGTTTTTTTGGATCACTGATGATTTTATTTAGCTGTAACAGAGTTTACAGAATCCTGAAGGTTCCGAAGCTTGAACTTTCAAAAGTAGATACTGTACTACATTTAGATAATTTTTACCCGACTACGGCGTAGCAAAAAGGAAGGAAATCTCTTTAGAGATAAGCTCGCCCTTTGTAATTGTCTATTATGTTGTTTTCATGTATATTTCCGTGTGTACAATAAAGTGTTAAAATAAATAAATAAGGTTATGATAATGTCATGTATGTATGTATGTTCATCTGTTCCCTCATAACTTCTAAACTACTTATCATAATTTGACATCTTTAGAAGCGTCTTGATCGTCTGCTGGTTATAGACATACGATACGACCTACATTCCATTTCAGGGTTCAGACTTTATGCTAAACGTGAAAGAGATCAACAACATCGTAAGTTCGGTAAAATTAAATGAGTTACAAATCAAACCAGGTTGTTTCAGACCATCAAACTGAACAACTTTCACTATGGAGCCAACAACAAAATCACGAAAAAAAATGTTAATGGCAAATTGACCCAAGTGCATGGAACAGCAGATTAGCCCAGTCATTTTAAGGAGTTTTGTTAGGCGGGGTAGGGAGTAATTATTTATTGGACTTTTAAACTGTAACCGGCACCATTTAGTGACAAAAAGACTATCTTAAAACATATTTTAAAAAAATTCGCTATTTGCTAGGCTGTCACTTACATCCTGTATATTTTTGTCGGCCCTACTCTACTACAATCACAGAATAAATACTAGTACTACCCGTACTACAATGCCTGAAAACGAATGTGTTCAATTAGCGACAATTGACAATTCGGAGTACATTGCTGGTTACTAATGACGCTAAACTTGCAGTGCTTTATACGTGTATGTCCTAGCATTTCAGCAATATACTCTGAATTGTCAATTGTCACGTTTATTAAATAGGACCCAGGACTCACTCCTGGGTCCTATTTACACGTTCAAATCAGCAGTAGAAAATGTCAAAATTACCTATGCATAATTCGATCATGATTTTGAAAGTGACTTTCAAAAATGTACCTTATTGTGCCGAAAAGTGGACACTGTCGATAGGATGGACATACTATCATGCTAAAAGAAAATTTACACTAAAAACATAATTTGTACTCTTATATATTCCGTGACATAACATAACCCTCCTTCTGGGGCAGTCGGGTAAAAATTGTTCATTTCCTCAATGATCCCACCTGAGAAAATTTACTCACTTTCTCTATAATAATAACTTGCCTCTACATCACACCGCGCATTATCATATTAC
The DNA here is from genome assembly GCA_927399405.1 of Agonopterix arenella. Lineage (NCBI taxonomy): Eukaryota > Metazoa > Arthropoda > Insecta > Lepidoptera > Depressariidae > Agonopterix > Agonopterix arenella. The sequence goes on along the minus strand of OV656700.1, from coordinate 1,503,372 downwards.
CAATAACCCCACGAATAGGGTAAACGTACCGTTAGTGGAACGTTATGAGATGATTACCCAGTAGGGTAGCGGAGATGTTGTCGTCGCACGTTCGCTAGATCTAATAAATTGACAGCGGAAATGATGCGAGTTTAGTTGATGCCTCGTTTAGAGATGCTGAGTTAGATTTAGGTCTAGAGAGAAGCGAGGTTTTGAGAAATTGTTGGGTTAAAATGTTTTGAAAATGAATAAGATATTTTCTTCGGTAGTCGAGAGAAAGGGCTCGTGAGGAGACGCGAGGAAGTGACAGTTATACGCGGAACCATTTCTTAAACATCAGGAACAAATTAAAGATTGAAAAATTAAGCCTTGAACGGGACTTGAACCCGCAATCTTCCAAATCGGGGAATTGCCATTAATCACGCACAAAACAATACATTTATTTTTAACGAGCGTTAACCCGCGACTTCGTCCGCACAAATTATATACCAGATTTTAAGTCAAATCATAAGCTATCAAACAAAAAAAGTTTCATCAAAATCGGTTCAGTAGTTTTTGCGTGATACTCGTTCAAACAAACAAACAAACACACAAACAAACAGACTGACAAAAAATCCAAAAATTGGTGAAATGGAATCAGGGACACCTAAAAACCATATCGTAACTTTTTTTTTGTTAATATCTTCAATGTACAGACAAACTTCCTGTTACAGTTTTATAATAGTACGAGCGTTAACCCGCGACTTCGTCCGCACAAATTATATACCAGATTTTAAGTCAGATCATAAGCTATCAAACAAAAAAAGTTTCATCAAAATCGGTTCAGTAGTTTTTGCGTGATACTCGTTCAAACAAACAAACAAACACACAAACAAACAGACAGACAAAAAATCCAAAAATTGGTGAAATGGAATCAGGGACACCTAAAAACCATATCGTAACTTTTTTTTGTTTTATAATAGTATAGATTCCAACAATTTTAGCGAGTTTCACGGAATTTTGTGTTGTTTAAATCGTCGAATAAGTTCTATATTTATTTTATCTCTGTCTAAACAAACAACGGTATTAAAAATTCGTTTTCAATCAAAATTTTATATTGCACCCGGGGGCAAGGGATGAGGGGGTGTAGGTGTATGGAGTAATCTAAACAAAATACTCTTCATAATCATTTCTTGCGGCACCCGCGCGCCGTCAAATCCTTTGAGAATATATATCTATACTATTATAAAACTGTAACAGGAAGTTTGTCTGTAAATTGAAGATATTAACAAAAAAAAGTTACGATATGGTTTTTAGGTGTCCCTGATTCCATTTCACCAATTTTTGGATATTTTGTCTGTCAGTTTGTTTGGGTGTTTGTTTGTTTGTTTGAACGAGTATCACGCAAAAACTACTGAACCGATTTTAATGAAACTTTTTTTGTTTGATATTTTATGATCTGACTTAAAATCTGGTATATAATTTGTGCGGACGAAGTCGCGGGTTAACGCTCGTATATTTATAAAAAAGTTTTGTTTATTTTACTTATGCCAAATCATTTAAACAACTAAAGATCCAAATGAATATAATCCCAATAGGAAGAAAAGTATGGACGCAAACAAGGTCATAGTTTCAGTACCTACATACTATAGGCACAGTATACGAAAGAGTATCCATTACTACATACAGTACAGACAGACACTCCCTGCCTCCCACCAACTTTTTACCTCACCCCCTCTATTGCCTTCTGATTACCTCGGCAGTTACCAATGTCAAGCAAATTCGTATTCCTTTCTCGCTCGCACTCACTTAGTATCGCACATGCTTACTTCCTCTTTTAAATTTTTCCATTTGTATGAAATGGCAGCTAAGTGTCCAAGGTGTGCTATAGGTTTGATTCCTCTTTTGTTTTGCTATTTAATTAGTGCAAGGTCCTTAACTCAGCCATAAATTATCCCTGGAGTTGGCTAACTAATAGCAATGCCGTTTGCAGTGGAGGGAAGTCAGGTATTTATTATTCCTCTCCCATCTTCTATGATTAAATTCTTTGCTGGTTCCAAGACAGATAAGTCATCCCCCCCATCCATTGTCTAGTGTTGGTTACGCTCCTAAAAGCTGGTCCAGGCCAAGAGCGCACAAAATGATTACGCGATATGTCGCCCAATGCCTCCCCTATATTGTCCACTAGCGCGATTGTGTGAAGCTTTGTCTCTGTGTGTATTTACTAACTCATTTATTGTGCTTTGCACCTACTGCTATTGAAAAAAATAAATATCATAATTATATGTATAATATACGGTACTTCAGCATCCTGTATCGATTCCCCAGGCACCGAGTCACCGGTAAACCGTCTGATTTATGAGAATATCGATAATATCACGCTCGGTGTCAGCATTAATGAAATTGTCACACAGAAAAAGATATCTACTGCCTATGGATTTTTTCTGGTATTCTTTGTTACATAATAATATATGTTTTGAAGTGAAACTTTTTATGGGAGGGCTTTGAAATTCGGATCCGAAACCTTTTCGTGTGACGGAAGTTCGAAAATTAAATTTGACAGCAAAAGGAGTTTCACTTCTACCAGGCGTCCCGTAACAGCTAACTTTTTTATTGCAGCCGTCGCTGTTCCATTGTTGGGCAAAGGCCTTCCTCCGATCTCTCTATTCGTCCAGGTTTTGCGCTTCGATATGCCAGTTCTTTAAGAAGCTGTTGATTTCGTCCCACCAGCCATCATCTTCTAGGTCTGTCGATTTCGTTTTGCTGAGGACCAGTTATTAGTGGTTTTGGCCCATAGGTCATGTGGCATGCGACAGACATGTCCAGCCTAATTACCTTTGGATTGGCATGGGTGGTGATGACGTTTGTCCTTGGGTTTTAGAGCGAATGATCTCATTTCTGACCCGATAGATCAAGTTTTAAGACAAGGCTGCTGCGCTCCATAGCCTATAGCCCATAGGTATTTATGTATAGGGTAAGTTGTAAATTAAAATCACGGACGGATAAAATACGCTCGTAACGTAATAAAAAATTCAACACTTGCAATTTTACTCATTTAGAAGAAAATGTTTATACAAAAATTCTCGGCGACCGCAATAATTTGAAGAGGGGCACATTTTTATAAGATAAACGCCATTGCAGCTTTCAGCAAAGGCCCCAGCAATGAGGGAATCATGAAATGTCTGTGGGAGTTCTCATTTTAAATTGCTATCCTTTAAAGCCGAGAGGGGAAAAGGAAGCAAAAATAATACTAAGCGTACGTAAGGTCAGCTTCAAAAGTTTATTTACATTTGTCACCTTTATTTAAGTATAACAAAATAAGGTTCAGAACCCGTTGGATGAGGGCATCAGAGCAAGACTGGACTTTTTTGCGATGGCCAATGCCCAACAATGGACGTCTTTCGTCGGAGATAATGATGATGTAGGTTGGCAACATAGAGATCTAGAGAGATACCAACCAACGCGCTGAGTACGAAACCTAGTGTCGCATCACCACCAGTCACCACCACACGACAGAAAGTATTTTGTTAGCTTGAATGTGCCCATTATCCATTGCGGTATCAGAACTCAACGTTCGAATAATCTTTAGTACTACGCAAGCATTGTAAACTATTTACACATAATATCTCGACTGGCTTCCAGCCTCATAATATGTTGAATCATTACTGTCGCGAGCAATGTGTTCCGTTTTTGCGCATATTGCTGCGACACTTGCCCCGCCCCCTTTTCACATCTCCCTTTAGTTTTTGTGATCTGTGGTTGGCAAGGAATGGTGATGTTGTAGGTGCTTAAAATCGCGTTGTGCAAATCATAAGTATAACATGTGGTTGAGATTTGGTCATGATTTCACGTAGGTACCTACAACACATTCGCCACGCGACTGCAGTATATCTTCTATTAATGGATTACAGGGTGTAACAAAACTCCCTGGTGGTTTAGACCTTCAAACTGAAAAACTTTCACTATGGCGCCAACTACGATATCGCGAAAAAAAAATCGGCTGTTTAATACAAAACTGCAGTAAAAACAGACTCAAATGAACAGCAAATTTTTTGAATATTTTCTCCATGTATTATTGAAACATTGTTTTATTTTACCTAATATTTTTGTTGTCGTGTATCTAAATACATAATTTATTGTTCCAAATGTAAAAAAATACATTTAGACAAAATAATGATAGTCACAAAACTGTCCAAAACACAGGGTGCCTCGTTCTATATAAGTTTCAGCTATTTGTCACCCCGCCGGCTTGTGGCAACTTTACCGTAAATATTTTACGTTCCTTTGATTAATTACGGTAAAAGGTTAGGTGAAATTCTGTATTTATGTAATGTGCCGGAAATAATAACAGTTTTCCAGTGTTAGGTTAGGTTAATTTGTTTTAATGGACTACAAAGCAAACTCTTACTACTTTTAATTCTCAATTTTAAGGCTAAAGTTGTAGAAAACTTCAGACCATCCCGAATGGGATTATGAACTGATTGCGTGGTTTATTAGGTATACATGGGTAACAGCCTAGTACCTAATAAGTAGTAGAAAGGACAAAGATCACCTATATACCAGGTATCTAAATCTATCTATAATCACCTATATACTTTATATACCAGGTATATAAAGGTATACCTCTCAAGATATGTTAAAATGTCATAGATTCATAGATTTTTTATTGTACACAAAACACAATTATGAAAAAAATTACAGTAAGTCGTGATGTACAAAGGCGAGCTTCACTCTAAAAGAGTTTTCTTCCACCTGTCTTCCCTTCACCTTCATGTCAATGTCGTTATTGAAACCCATGTCTAGACTAATTTCATAGAAATATGCGAAGAAAACTAAAATACGTAAATACCTTGTAAATTCAGTAGATTGCGTAAATATTTCTGTTAAATCAAATACAAAAGCACTCAGCGTTAGAACCAGGTACCGAACTGTTATAAAATTCCTTTGAAGTAATCCGTTGAAGCAGTCGTCAAATCGTAGAGTGCATTTGAAGTGAATGCTTCGCTAAAACTAACATGTCTGGAGATGCTTTGTTGTGTCTGACTCATAGGTACCTACCTATACTCATTTCAGTAGAACCGTCAAAAAAACGAATGTAAATTAATACGATTCAATACGTTTTTCCATTGATTTACGAATATTGTGGTTATTTTTTTGATTAATTATTTGACTTAAAATATTAGACTGACCAAAACCAAAAATGGATTTCTCTGGATTTTTTCACAAAAAGTCCTGTTGAAGGTCCGCCACATAACGAAATTCCGATCCCGCCTCCAATCGCAAAATCACAATCCTGATTCGGAATTCCGGATCAGAATAAAATAAAAAATAAAAATAAGTAAATATCTTGGACAATGTGACGTGTGACAATGTCACACAAATTATCTAGTCACATTTAAAGTACCTGGACTTGTATGAATTCCGTATGTGTGTCAATCATCGTGGCGATTACAATCGAGAATTGACTACTGTCGCGGAATATACAGGGTGGAAAAAAAGGCCGTGGTTGGAGGGAAAGTACCCTTAATATTTATAATGGCAAATTTTACTGAAAGGAAACATTCCTTTATTTTCAAATTTAAATTAAAACAGCATTTAAAGATTTTTGAAAAATCATCTGCTTGAGCCGGGAATCGAACCGGTGAAACGTGAAAAAAAAACATCCTGTATTTTGTGATACCAACCGAAAGAGTCATTCATAAGGATCAATTTCTTTTAAACAACATAGTATCTTAAATTAATGAAAGACCTAGAAAAAATGTTTTTTTTTATTGTTAAACTTACTATCTAAAGAAAAACTTATACTCATACTTTAAAGTATTTTCTTTAGATAGTGAGTAAGTTTAACAATGAAAAAATCATTTTTTCTTGGTCTTTCTTTAATTTAAGATACTATGTTGTTTAAAAGAAATTGATCCTTATGAATGACTGATTCGGTTGGTATCACAAAATACAGGATGTTTTTTTTCACATTTCACCGGTTCGATTCCCGGCTCAAGCCGATGATTTTTCAAAAATCTTTAAATTCAGTTTTAATTATTTTTGAAAATAAAGGAATGTTTCCTTTCAGTAAAATTTGCCATCATAAATATTAAGGGTACTTTCCCTCCAACCACGGCCTTTTTTATCCACCCTGTATAAGAGTACATACAACTATAGTTACTACACAATAACCGGTATATTATTTTTCTGGTCAGCCCTCACAATAGCAAAACATAATCCGATAGTTGATACTTCCGTAGGTTGAGTTGACACGCCTACAAAACTCCTATTTGCATACATACATACATACATATTCTCACGCTTGTCTCCCACTGGGGTAGGCAGAGACAACGGAACGCCACCTGCTACGATCCTGACATACCTCTCTAGCTTCCTCCACATTCATAAGTCCTTTCATGCATGCTCGTCGGTTACGGGTAGATCTGACCTGGCCCTTTTTAAGCACGTCGCCAATTTGGTTCGTATATGTACGTCTAGGCCGTCCCCTTCCAACATTTCCACTTACGCTTGCCTTATAAATTGCCCTCGTCAATCTGCTCTCATCCATTCTTTCCACATGACCAAACCATCTCAACATACCTTTCTCTATTTTTGTCACTACATCCTCTTTTAAACCACAACGTTCTCTAATAAAACTATTTTTCAATTTGTCCATCACAGTCACACCACACATACTTCTCAGTGAGCGCATTTCCACTGCGTTAATCCTACTTTCATGCGTCTTCTGCCATACCCAAGATTCACTTCCATACATCAATGTCGGGACTAACACTCCATTATGAACTGCCATCCGTGCCTTTTTGGACACGTGTTGGCTTTTCACAAAGGAATTTTGATAATTCACAAAACTACCGAAGATCCACAAAATCGACTAAAACTACCGAGAAGAGAGACTTTCAAAAATGCTTCGGTTGTAATTTACGCCATGTCCTTGTTACAGCCACGTCACAAGGACTGCGAGCTGGCTACCACCTGCGGAGAGCTGGCCGTCCAGCAGGGAAGGCAGCGGCAGCAGTCAGACCGAGCAGGAAGACCTGGAGGACCTGCCCTATGGCTGGGAACAGGCCCTGGATAGCAGGGGCAAACCTTACTATGTCAAGTAAGAATACGTTATTTAGCTATAGTCTGATCACCAGGGCTGGGTGGTGAGATGCGGGGGAAGAGAAGCCCACTCCGCTTCGCCATTCAGTCGTAGAGCTTCATAGCAGCTATCCGGATTATTTGCACCAGACGTATATCATACGCACATGATATAAAATATCCAGAGCTCTGTCGCATGCATCCAATGACCGGTACATTGTACCTGTCTTGATTAATCACACAAATCACAGATTAAAAATGTATTAATGTATAGATTGGTCGACTCTAATATGGGCGATACTAACAAGAAATGCAAAAATAAATTTAATGTCTTTCGGTAGGTTTCATCTACCTATATTGCTAGCATTAGGAAAACATCTTGGGGAAGCATTATTTATATTACGCGAACGAAAAAAATCTGATGCGGGTAGTACCTATGTGAAGTTCACCAATCTGTATTCGGCATAAGACACGTGGTGGACTAACGTTACACCAGAAAGGTAGGCCTGTGCCCCTAGGGGACAATAATCTAAGACTGGAAAAGGAAGGAAAACGCCAGTGCTCAAAAATATTTTGCCCGTATTTATGTAAATATTCCTTTGACATAGATATTATAACTCTAAATATTCCAGCCACGTCAACAAAACAACAACATACGTGGCACCAGAAGGTTGTTCCTGCGAGTCTCCGCCAGCCCCGAGAGATGTGGTGCTGGAGAGGGATCCTGAGCTCGGCTTCGGGTTCGTGGCGGGGTCCGAGAGGCCAGTGTTGGTTAGATTTGTTACCGACAACTCTCCTAGCGTGGGGAAGGTAAGAATACTTCTAATTTACTTCCTAGATAGAGCTATTGAAGCTAAGTTAAGGTGAACCAATCAAAAGGTAAGAGAACGCTATTCTTTCCAAATATCACAGAACTCGAGACGTAAGTATATGGTGGAGATGCCCTTATTGTGAGTTTGGTGCAAAATGCCGATGTATGTAGTAGCTTTATTTAGGTTACCAGATTCTAACCCAATAAGTTCTTTAAACCATTATAGCCACAATCAAGATAAAGAGAACAAAAAAAAAAGAAAAAAAAAGCCTTTTTACTTCATCTTAAAACAACAAATCTTATCGTAGAGGCTCTAACTTCGACGTATCACCTTCCAGCTGGAACCAGGTGATCAGATCCTCTGCGTCAACGGCGAGGACGTTAGCTGCGCTGCGCGAGAGCACGTCATATCAGCCGTGCGCGCGTGCGCAGAGCGCGTCACCCTGCGCGTCTGTCAGCCTGCCAGGAGCGGTAACCCGGCCAGGAGGTCAGCGTTGCTGTCGGCGGCTAAGAGGGCCAGGTTAAGAGCAAGGCCTCCGAGGGTGCGGTTCGCTGATTCCGTTCAGTTGAATGGGGCTCCGATGTATCCCGTGAGTAATATTGATACATTACATCCCTGCACTTAGAGACTCCTTATTTGTAAGCTGACGGTTTTTTTAGGTAATAATCACATTCCTTTCCGTTGAAAATAACTTTACCATGTCTGCGACTTCAAAGTTTGTTGAGGAAGTACTTTCTAATATAACTCTTTGTGTACTTGTTTTCCGAACTCCGGAACTTCTTTGGTTCAATTCGTTTCAAGTTTCAAGACTAATCCCCCGGGTTTGCTGGACATCATTGTCCATTGTTCGAAATGGTTCCGATTATTTTTATAGGTTTTATAAGAGTTATTATGTAGTAAGTCAATGCTAAGCCGTTGACTAAAATAGGTGATCCTAAGCGACTAGGCCCTTAGTCTTGTATGGGATCACAGCCTAAAACTATCCAATGAGAAATATACGAGTAATTAAATGTACCTAGTTTGATGATATAAAATTAAACTGTATCACACTGTTGGCTCCATAAATATTTTATACTAGGCTTATTTTGATTTTCACTGAATCATGTTTTAGCCGGTCAGATTTTTTACTATTATCAATCAATCAATCAATCAAATATACTTTATCTACTAACTATTATCCTTTTTTGATACCAATTTACATTTCTGACTTCCAGCCATCGGCGTTCTCCCTCGGTGATCTCTGCCTTCCACCCATGGCGAATGTTCTAAAAGTGTTCCTAGAGAATGGTCAGACGAAATCTTTCAAGTACGATACGACGACAACGGTCACTGACGTGGTGACCAGCCTAAAAGATAAGCTTTGTATCACTGCTGAAGAACATTTTAGCTTGGTTGTGGAACACGTGAAGAGCTTGAGGAGAAATAAGCTGACGCTTTTGGATCCAAAGGAGTCTTTGGCAAGGGTAAGACCTGACATGAGCTGAATATTTATTACAAAATAAAATATAAGAAATATACCTAGTGAATTTGGCTGACACGAAAGAATAAGAACGAGAATAATTTTATTGAAGAAGAAGTACTAAAGATAATGAAGAACATTACAAGTTTATTTGAATAGCTTTTCTACAACAGTAGGTACTCTTGTTAATTTATCATCACCATGCTTTTAAATCGTTGGTGGCACATTTTTCTGAGTACGGTTATATTAGCCAAGACAAACCTAGAATAATCAAGTATCCAAAAAAAGGTGGTGATCCGTTAAAATAAATCTACACGAACATATTCTTTTCAGGCATAGGATTTTTGGGACTTAACACCTTTTCAAACCATTTCCAATTAAAATTTCCAGATCGCAGCTCGCCCTGGCTCCCACAAAATGCGTTGCCTCTTCCGCATAGTATTCATGCCTTCATCAGCAGCCGAGCTGGCCCAACGGGACCTCGCCGCCCTGGACTACCTTTACTTGCAATGCTGCAACGACGTCGCTCAGGAACGCTTCTCCCCTGAACTCCAACCTGATGTGGCCTTGAGGCTGGCAGCCTTGCATATGCATCAGCATGCGCTGGCTAATAATCTTTCGCCTGCTAAATTGACTGTTAAGGCTGTTGAGTGAGTATGATTTGATTCCATTGTCCTAGACAGTAACAATATAAGATTTATTTTTTATTGGACCTGACCAGTCCAGAGTAACTATTGAAAAATCTGTGCCTATAGTCATTCTGGATTGCTATTGCTAGAGTATTTAAAAACTTTCATTGTAGTTACTCTTTATTATTATAGACGATGGTGTGAAATGTTTGATGTACCTATTTTATGTATGTGTATAAATGAAAGGAAAAATGAATTTTATTGGCCAAATAAAAAGTCAAAGGTCTGGAGTGCGATTTTTGAAACTTATTCGCTGAGCTCAGCAGTTGAAAATGTCATAATCACTATGGAGATATATGCATCTTTCTACTGCTGATTAGATTTTCAAAAATCACACTTCAGGAGTTCGAATTTTGAAAGTTTAATCAGTAGTAGAAAGATGCGTATCTCCATACATTTTCAACTTCTGAGTTCAACGTATGAGATTCAAAAATCGCACTCCTGATCAAATTATCTTATAAGTTCCTATTGTACTTTCCGACTAAACACTCAACGTGATCATCTTCAAATTTCAGAAGAGAATTTGGTCTGGAGCGTTTCGTCCCGAGTGGTCTACTAGAAAGTATGAAACGCAAGGAGTTGAGGAGACTAATAGCGCACTTCCTCAAGCTGAACTCGCAGATGACGGGCAGCCAGCGACAACTGACACAGTTACAGGTAATTATCACCTGCAAATCGCGTGCGTTAGGCATGGGCGTACCTACCCAGATGTTGGCTTAATGGAGGACAAATTAGGAATTTCCTGTAGCTAAAAGTAAACCACAGATGAGTGTACGGGAGAAATGGTGCCCAGGGGAGGGGAGGCCAGATACAAGGGGCAGCTGCAAGCTGCCACAATCCTGCCGCCTTCCAACGGTGTGCAGTTCTGTTTTCGAGTCTGCAGCTGTTTGTACCTTTACTGCTATCTATGGCGAATACAACCTTGAGAAAAGTTATTTCTCTAGGGACAGCACTTAATCGTCTGCAATAGACGAACATGCCTAAAGGCCGTAGCCCTGGGGGCTAAGTGACATGATAGATAATTTAATACAAGGTGTAACAAAACACCCTAGTAATATTTAAGGGGTGGTTTAGACCATCGAACTGAAAGATATTCACTATATAGAAATAGCTGAAAAAAGATTTAAAAAAATTAACCGTTGCATACATTTGAGTCGAATAAGTTACATAACTACTGCAGTTTTTTATGAAAAACCTTTTTTTTTGGCTCCATAATCTAAAACACCCATTTGAAGATTACTCGGGTGTTTTGTTACTTTTCGTTGAAATCCGATCGGAATTACGGAGGCATCAAATCCTATACAAAAACACAATTCCGTACAACAAGGAATTCCGTATGTGTTTGGTAAACGTTTACTATATTTCGATTAACATAAAGTAGTTTTTTTATGAAGTAGACTTCGTCCCACTGCTGGGAAAGATCTCCCCTAAACTCTTCCACATAATTATCTCTATCCAATGCGGTATCCCTCGGTAAGTAGATACAAATTCATTTATTAATTGCATCATGTATAATGTTGCAGGCTAAGCTCCATTACCTGGACATCGTGGCGGGACTGCCGAGCTACGGCGCGAAGTGCTTCAGCAGCACGAGGCCGGAGAGGGTGCTGCTCGTCTCGCCACGGTTCGGAATCAGTCAGATCGTCGGCAGAAGTAACTCTGTGGTGAGGATATTATGTTGTAATACCTACTTATAGAATTTTTTATTCTTTTACACCTTCAACCAAAATTGTACAGGAAATTTACAGGGTAATTCGAGTTGATCTAAAGTTGTTATTGAATGTAGAAAAGACGTGATCAGAAACTCTAAAAGAAGCTTATCAACAACAACAAAATAAATTACCATAACTTCTTTGTGGCTCCATTGAATTATAAATACATCTCGAACACTAATTTTGACTAGTGATGTGCGTAATCGATTGGTATGCGTGGATACGCGCGACATACGAGAGGTTAATAATCGATTAATCGTTTATAATGATAATCGGGTGATTATAATTTATAAGCCATCGATTTTAATCGATTTTTCGGGAAACTGTCAGTATCTGGTTCTGTTTTAAGCTGTGGTAGGTAGGGGAACTCCCGACATATTATTTAGTTGTTTTTTTTTTCAAAATTACCTATTACCTATGTTCAAAAATTGGTCAGTTGACTAATTTGATTGTATCATTATGTATTTTTAAACGCAAACTAGGCACTGCTTCACGATACCATAATCTGACTGAATAGGTAGGTATCAATTCAATAATGAATAATTATGTACCTTAAGTGTCTGTCTGTCACAATCATCTAGTACTTAACGTACAAGAAAAATATTATGTAAGCACAAAATTGACCTAATAATATATATTAACTTTTTTTGAAATACCTAAGTAAATCTTAATCAGTAATTTAACATACCAAATTAAGTATATTTTTTATTACAAATTTTATATTTGCCTAGACATGAGACTTACCTACATGAGATGTTGAGATATTCGACACATTTTGACTATTTTTTATTCCCATGTCAATAATCGATTCATCTATTAACAAAATAATCAAATCGGCACATCACTAATTTTAAAATTGTGACTGATATGAACACAGAGAAATGGATACGCAGCAGTACCGCACACACTTGCATTTAAGAACAAATTCGATACGCCTAACGCCATCTATGTTGCGAACACACAACCAACCAATATCTCCCGTGTTCCTGTTACGTATCTTCCCATTTGTGTTCCTTTTCCAAAGCCAGCCTGTAGTCCTTATAGTTCCCTGTATGAACACGACGCTTCAGTGACACCTAGCGGATTCTTTTAGATCACACAGTGCTATGTTATGTTGTAATATTAAAGAGGTCCTTGACCTTAGGTATATAAATTATGGTAGTCATCATGAAAATAAATTAATTAGTTAGGTACTATATAACTGATAATAAGTTCCGTTATCTCTGCTTAGGTACTAAATGGGAAATAAACGTGAATATTAAGCATATTTGTATAAAGGCCGTCACTTATGAAAGCAAATCAGGTGTAAAACATTCCAAATTAATATTCTATTCGAATGCACCCAAGATACGAGTATTTTTTTTTTGTTGCTAAATATTTTACGTGCGTTAAAATAGTATCTCGGGATGTAATTTACATTAATCGATTCCATGTATTGTGTGATGTTTTTCATTAAGTAACACCTTAAAAGGAAATATTGACTGACCCTGACTTTTCTCTCTCATCGCTTCCAGCCTCAATCAATAGCTTCTCTAGAAGAGGTCGAAGGTATCAGAGTAAAGAGGGAATGTTCTGGGAGCGCCGACGTCGCGATATTCCTCCGCAGAGACCGGGTGCTGGCTCTCTTGATGGATGAGAGGGACGCTGCCGAGATGCCACTTGTTATTGCTGGGTATGTTTTTTTTTTATTAATACCTGTATTGGGTTTGCTCTTGACCTCAATCCAATCCCCAGGACGAAGATGGGGTCGAAGATGTAGCGAGCTTACCCAGAAGAAGCCTATTCACTCGTACTTTAAAGGAATTCGGGTTGTAAGCGCTTGGAAATACTGAAGCAGGCAGGGCAATCCACTCCTTGGCTGTGCGCTTTATAAATGATTCAGAAAGGCGCTTGGTACGGATATGTGGGATGCCAACCAAAAAGGGGTGATATCCCGCGGTGCGTCTGGAACTCCGATAGTAGAAAGGGGAAGGCGGGATGAGCTCATGTTAGCTCTTGGGCACACTCACCTAAGTACAATCTGTAGAAGACTGACAAGCAGACTACTCTTCGGCGGTTGGCTAGGCTATGAAGCTTGGTCTCCACCAGTTTACTGTCGCCAATTAGCCTCCTGGCTCTGCGTTCAACCGAGTCAAGTGCGGAAAGTTGATTCTTGGCTGAGCCATTCCACAGGTGGCAGCAGTACTCCATACAGGATCGGACCTGAGCTTTATACAACATTAGGAGCTGTTCAGGAGTGAAGTACCGCTTCACCTTGTTTAAGATGCCCAGCTTTTTGGCCGCAGTTTGAGCCTTAGACTCGATGTCAGCACCGAAATTGAGTTTCGTTGTCAACCTCATGCCCAGAAACTCAAGACTGTCCGAAACAGTGACAGATGTATCCCGGAGAGTGGGAGTCAGGTTAAACGGATTCCTTTTGGCGGTGAACAGACAAGCCTGTGTTTTAGTGGCGTTGAAGTTGACGTTGATGTTGATGTTGCACTAGTCCACATAACAATAATCCATCTTTGCACTATCATTTTGTCTGACACAACTAAAGCAGGCCCCCTGGACAAGTTGTAGCCACGAAAACTTTCATAGTGATTTATAGTTACAAGTAAAAGTTAGAACACCAATTTAATGATAGTGTTTTTATATATTTTTCCAGATATTATCGTCTAGCAACAGGAAAAGAACTAAACGTAGAACAAGAGAGGGAACCTATCACAGAAGATATCGGTAAGCTTAACTTCTTCACTTCCATCCATGTATACTTCTAATGACAAATCTGTACTTGAACATTGCTCTACTTTGCTTCCAGCTCCACCATACCTGTCCCAACACAACGTAGTGCCAGCCAAGTGGAGCTACTTACACTTCGACGATCCTTTAGTTCTAACTAAGAAACACTTCGCTATCTTTAGCATGCCTCCGCCGTACCATTCCACGCCTGAGCAGAAATCTTTAGACACTAACATGAATGCCAGCATTACTAATAGAAACCATAGTAATAATTCTAGCCCACTGATAGGCTACGATTCTAAATCTGGACTTCTCGGGCATGACGTACACTTCGAAAAATGCAAGAGGAATGAAGATTTTAGGTTGTTCGATCCAAACGACGCCTGCTATCTTGATGATGGCATGGGTTTTGACCTTCAAAGTGTTCTGTCGATGGAACTCTTAGAGAACGCGTCCAACCCGAGACTCGTCGAAGCCAAAAATGAAGAAGTTTTAAGACGAGTTGCAGAAATGCAGAAGTTAGTTGAGAATTCCGAGCAATATTTGACTGAAAATTGTGATGCTTATACTGAAGATTTTAACGGTGTGCTAAGAGATGAATTAGTTGGTAAAGAAACATGTGTAGATCAGTTAGAAAGTGATACAGAGTCAAATAATAGTAGAATGTCGGCAGCAGATGATGCTCCTGGCATCCTAAAACATAGCGATTCATTACTGCTTCTGACAGAAACTATAAACCAAGGTCTAAACGGTTTGAGTGTATCTGAAACTGAAAAAGACAATAATACTAGCTTAACGAACCGACAATCTCAAGGTCTAAGTGCTATTCTAAATAACTGTGGTCTTACAGATGCTTTACTAGCTCTTAACAATGATGTTTGTTCAGAAAGCGACAACGACTCTCTTTACACACCTACAAACAGTCCAATACGTAAACACCAAAACAAATCTACTAATAATAAAATAGTTAGGACCAGTTTCGGTCTTCATAGCCCTGATGCGACTTTGGATAGCAAAGAAACAAATTTAAAGGAATGCCTCAGACAACTAAGAGAGAAAAGTAGTAAAGAAGAAGCGAGACCAGTAGACTTTCCTTATTATTACCAAGAAAATATTGTAGAAAACGACGCCGAGCTTATAGATTTAACTCTGATACCACCCCCACAAACCCCTGATGAATTAGATAGTGCTGCGCAAGTGCCTCAAATACTGCCTGTCGTACCACCATCTTTCGCCGATGATAAGGTAAATTCGCAAGAAAATATTTCTGAAGCACCAAAAACCAGTGAACTGGAAGAATTTATAGCTAATGTAACTATACAACCACCTACATTTAGAGTAACTCCAGCTATAGAGCTTACTCCAGAAGAAATCATGTCATACATAATACCACCACCACCCGGCTCAAATTCATCCACCTTAGATAGAGAACCAGTTAGTTATGTCAATCAAAGTCAAATCCTTGAAGCACAGAAGGAAAAGAATGCAGCAAAAGGTGTTAAACCTTCTAATGGTGATGTAGTTAAAGGCAACATTAGCGTAAGTGAGATTAGAAACATGTTTGCAGCAAAAAGTTTAAGTGATGCTAGAAATAGTTTACTATTACGAGAAAAGAACAAAGCCCAAGCTCAGGGGAAGTCTGATTCGCCGAAAGGTAAAAGAAAAAGTTTATCAGGAGAAAAACAATCTAATGGAAACGCACATGTCATAGAATATCCAACAGTTGAAAGAAAAGGTATGTTTTCATGTTGTAGTAAAGAAAAAAGTAAAAGTGAAGATAATCCTGAAGAAACTGAAAAAATTGATAGTCAGATACAAAATTCTGATTCCATGCCCGATGTTTGTGAAATCAGACCACCTCCTAGAAGAAAAAACGTTGAGACTAGAAATCCTCCAGAACGACCACCTAAAACACCTCCCACTCCCGCACCGAGACCTCGATCTAACTCATTCACATGCCTGAATAACGAGCTAAGTGCAGTTGAGATCACGACCAATCATTTCAGCACATTAAACAATAGAAAGTTGACTTACCAAACTGTTTGTGAGATTAACGAGCAAGCAACGAAATCCCCGCCTCAGTTACCGCCTCGAATAGAAAATAGAGTCCTATCACCACCCCCACCTCTGTTACTACCTCCGAAAAAACCACCATTACCTCCAGTACCAAGCATCGAAGTTTTACGAATGAAAAATTCACAGAAACAATCTCCTGTACGGAACCCGGAGCAGCGTCTTGCTAGCATCGGCTCTCCGCACTTTCAACGAAACCTTAACACATATCGAAACCTCGAGAATGAAAGCAGACTGACGGATGATGAAACCCCAATCAACATCAGGTCGACACAAAACTACAGTTCAATGACTTTACAAAGTCGCCACGTACGATCTCATTCTGAAACAAAGAACACTATATTGAAAAATAAAGACATGTCCACCGCGCTATCTCTCTGTTCTCCTCAAATGAATAGACGGTTTAGCAACAGTAATCGACCAGACATCTTGAACGGTGCTCCGGGAGGTGACCAGAGAATCTTCAGTCCACCTTTATCCGAGAGAAAAGCTTTCCGCAGAGGCAGTGCAAGCCCCACCCCAAAGGTCAACCACGTTAGGTTTAAAGATGAAGTGGTGGATGACATCCCAACACCTCCTTCACCGCCGACAGTGAAGTTCCCGGAGTTCCAAGCAGGAAACAACGGGCATGTGTCTATGGAGAATCTCCTGTGCAAGACTGAGGTAGCGGTCGATGGTCTTCTTCAGAGGCTGCACCAAGTTGCACAGAAATGTTCACATCAGCACGCTCACGGTGGCGGGGAAGATATTGATGAAATCAAGTTTCAGGTAAGTTTCACAGACAAAGAAAATGATTATAGCATGTCGTAATATTCATTATTAACTACAAAAGTCTCATCTTTTACTGCAATCCTCCTCCTTACTTCTTTTATGACTCTGCTCTTTTGTTTCGTGACGTTTCTTTCAACCAGCTTGTCCAATTTTATTAAGTATTTGTCGGTATTGTTGTCAGCGTGCACGCAGTGAACTCACCTCGTGCGCTGTGACACTGGTGGGCGCTTCAAGAACTCTGGTCGGAGCCCTAGGGAGCACCAAGGGTAGCACCGCAGCCTCCGCTCTAGCTGACTGCCTTACGCCTTTGCGACGGCTATCCAATCTTGCACAGGTAAACATTTTTTTTTTTGCGCCCAACATAGAGCCATTTGCGGATACTTATAATTTTCATAACATCACTGGAGCAAGTAAGATAGGTAATAAGGGGTATAGATATTTAGAGTGTTAGAGTAACATTTTTATAGGCGCCAATAAATAATATAAACGCTTGCGTGGGAAAAATCCCCCGGCGTTACAGCGTCACGTTGCGAATGCAACGCATAGCAGGAAAAATCTCTTTATGACCAAGACTTCTACGATGTTACCGGTATTTATTTTAAGATTAAATTCTTTTTATCCGAGTGCACCAGACCAGAAGGAGGGTAATGTTTTTCATTTACGTCACTGGCGCCCAACATGTAAAACATACACACACGTAGACTTACGAAATAATAATTTTCAGGCGCTAGGAAGGCACACATCCGCACCTCTCCAGACCAGAAACCTTGTCCTTCGCGTGCACGACGTCACAGCAGCATTCAAAGACTTGGCCGGCGCTGAGATGGCACAAATCATCCACGAGCACAACACTAAGAAGGTCCAAGGTCAAGGTCAGAACACTGACTCCACGCTCGAAGGTCAACTGGCCTTAAGAGCGGAATGCTTAGCAAATGTACTCGCTACTTTACTCAGGAGTTTGAGGGTTTTTTCTCCGTAAAACGCGCCATTTTTGTGGTTACACAAAAAAAAGCTATACAGCCAAGTCATCTGTGTTTTCTCTTGGTTACAATTTTGTTAGGCAAGTAGCCATAGATAAGAAACTGTAAATTTATGACAGTTCATAACCTATAACGTAACATTTGATTTTAATGTGATGATAATCGAGCTACGTACACATCCTTTAAAGTGTAAAAAATAGATTTTTAGTTTAAGTAAGAGATTATGTTGAGTTTATATTGTAACCGTTACTAAAATGAGACCAAATAAAGTTAGGTACTTTTTCTTCTAAGTAGTTAGCTACTTTGGTTAAATTTAGTTGTAGTTTTGTAAATTTTAACATGTGTTAATGTTTAATATTTGTTGTTAAATATAGTTTCGTGTAGTAATTTTAATTGTTTCATAGGAGGCGACTGCTAGCTGAAAGTTTTACAGCTTTACCACATAAAAGATAAATCTTTGATTGTTTTTTATTTATTCGAAATTTTATATGGACGGGAATAACTTAGTAATAATTGGTATTGTAAATAATAAAGTGTGTTCTTCTTAAGTAATTTGAATTATTATAAGTATCACCATTTTACAAGTTTGTGTTCTATGGAAAGGTGAAGTACCTACGGAATATTCAAAACCGCATAAGAAGATGCAATAATGCCTAGTCTCTGCGTACCCCACCGGGAATGAGGCATAGATAGAGATGATATAAACCGTCAGTATTTTAGGACACGTAGCACTTTTGTTCGTATACAGATATTTGAAATGTATAAAATGTACTTTACCTACCTATTTTTAACAGTATTCAAACATTTTATGTTTTTTGTGGTAATGTCAGTAGACTTTTGCTAGTGTTGTATAATAAATTTGTAGGTAAGTATACGAAGACAAGAAATATGTTTGCAGTTAGTAGACGCCTCTAATTTATATGATTGCTCTATGATTATGTAGGCAAAATGTTACCATAGTGAATAATTAATTTACCTAAACATATCTTTACATATTTACACGAAAATTTATATTTTCTACTCATAAGAGTGTGATCGGATATAGGGTGCAACTTCAATGTAAACTTTATCATATCTACTATATGTCTAACTAACCATATCTATTGTCATTTATAAATAAATCGCGGGTTCTAAACATGTATTTATTTGTATTTTATATTTAACAGCAATAAAACAGTCTTAAAATGCATTTAAAAAAAGAAAGCTATCTATTTAAAAAACACAAAATAAATATAAAAATCACAAATAATGAAAAATCTAATTATCAAATACGATAGAACACTCTCGTCGTATACTCACGACTTTTATCTCTCGAGAGTCAGTCAGAATAGTACATTATGGTACAAGTGTGTAATGTTGGTGATTACCGCTGAGGCGCCATTGAGACCCGAGCCGTAGGCGAGGGTCTTAAGAGAGCCGAGGACGGTAATCATCAATACACACGTGTATCATACGACGTTTTTCAACACACTTGTGAAGAAAATAATAATAAAAAATCATTTTATTTAGTAAATAAAAAGTTTATTTAGAGAATTTATTTGTACTATTGAATATGATCTTTTTTGTATCGAAACTTTTTTAAGAACAAAGCAACTCAAGAACTCAACCAAGAAGTTTAGATACCTACTATCTAAACTTCTTGAACTCAACCAATAAGAAAAAAACCTATAACTCACTTGTGAATAATAGTAATGAAAAAGTCACAGTTTGATTATAGGTCTCATTATGTGCCTAATTGCGGTGAAATAAGGGCCATTTTATGAGCAAGTGTGTTGAAAATATTATAAAAACCTATTTAGAATTCCTTATTATTACTTAGATAATTGCCAAAATTTAAAAACTTGTTAGTTTAGTTTTTTGTTTACATTCTAAGACTTTCTATTGAGTTTGAATACATCTACAACATCAGTCAAGAAATTCTGAGGTAGTAGGTTAGGAACTAGATACTAAATAATACAGAAAAAAACTGTTTTTTCTGTATTATTGTTAAAAAGTATTGTTACCATAATAAACATACAAATAAATATAATTTCAATAAAAAATTTTAAATTAAAGTAACTGAGTTATTCATTCAATAGTAGATACTGAATAATATTTTAATTCTTTTTATTTCTTACACTTTTCTCATCATACTCACGCCCAATTAGCATGTCCCCTGACCATGTGACGTTTTTTGCCGCGCGATTAGCATAAAAGTTTGGTGTTGCTAGTGTTTTATTTCAATAATTACTGAATAAAAATTTAATGTTGCCAGCAATCGTTTTTTGGTGCACGCGATGTGCTGATATTATAATATTGGTGCTATTTTAAGAAAATTGTGTACGTTTTTGTATTATGATCCGTTTAATACCAATGTTATTATTTTAAATGTATACTACTAATGAACTGTTATTTGTTGTCAGAACATGGATGTACTGTACCTACTAATGATTTTGTGGGTGGACCCAACAAATTTAGTTCAATGAGGAGTTTTCTGACAGCTAGTCAAACGTAGTTCAACATACCGGCGATAGATGGCGTTCACCAGAGAGGGGTCCGAAGACGAAAATTTTAGGCTAAAAAGTAAACAAAAATGCATGTCACTGAGTCAGACGCATCCGCTGACGAAATATAAATGTTCATATTTTGCTGTTTACTTTATTTTGTATTTTATTATCTGCAAGGTCGCTGACCCCTGTCTCGTCAACGCCATCTATCGAGCCATTAGGAACTACTTTTTATTTATTAATGGCTTTCTGAAAATCCCTCATTAATGACACGTAATTGACCTAGATTCCAGATCCCATTTTTTAACACATGGACTGCCGTAATTCTAGACATGAGAAGTAAGCGTAGTCGCGTAGATACTTACGTACTGGCAGTTTAAAACGATGGTTGCAGAGTTATCAATTTCATACAAAACTTTGACGCAGAATAGGCGTAGACGTAGTACGTACTACATAGTACGTACCTAGTACTAAAATGTTCCTATTTTTTTCAAAAAGTAGTTTTTTATCGTTTTTAACGTATGTCCTTTTAGCTCACTCTTTTTACTCAATTGTTACTTAGCTTGGTATAAATTATATTTTTAGTATCGAATATTCTTATTCTGGGCTAACCTATGTTCTTTGATCTAAAACTGTAACAGGAAGTTTGTCTGTACATTGAAGATATTAACAAAAAAAAAAGTTACGATATGGTTTTTAGGTGTCCCTGATTCCATTTCACCAATTTTTGGATTTTTTGTCTGTCTGTTTGTTTGTGTGTTTGTTTGTTTGTTTGAACGAGTATCACGCAAAAACTACTGAACCGATTTTGATGAAACTTTTTTTGTTTGATAGCTTATGATCTGACTTAAAATCTGGTATATAATTTGTGCGGACGAAGTCGCGGGTTAACGCTCGTATTGAATAATTATACCAATAGAGAGCATTTCAATCCAGTATTGGACTTTTGTTAGGTTATTAATATTTTTCTAGTTCGCGTGTCCCCCATATATAACAAGTCAATCCCTGTTCTGCTGACAAATTACCATCGCTACTAAAGACTCGAATTAAGTCGATGATACTTTGTATTTATAATAATTGTGCACCAGTGATTTGAGATTTATAAATTTTTTTTTTCTGTAGCAATGCAATAACTGAGGTAATGGTAAAAATCATGAAAAAAGAATAGGCGTTTGACGTTGTAGTGTACTATAATGTCATTCAGTGAAGCGATTGACATTTGGAACGATTACAGTATCACAGTCAACGACCTGTATCTAAAACTTTTAATAATTTTTTTATATAAGGTCTAACAAAATTAGGTGAAACTATTTTAAGGGGATGATCAGACCATTAAACTGAACAACTTTCACTAAGGGACCAATATCGAAATCGCGAAAAAAAATCAGCTGTTCCATAAAAACCTACTCGACCTAAATGTATGGGACAGCTGATTTTTTTTCGCGATTTCGATATTGGTCTCATAGAGATAGTTGTTCAGTTTGATGGTCTGATCATCCCCTTAAAATTGTTTCACCTAATTTTTTTAGACCTTATATTTTAAGAAGATCGCTAATTTTTTTTCATATTTTATTCACTAATTTCACCTGTGATGTACAATTTTTTTTATCTTCATTTGTTCCAAAGTTTTTACAAGCGACCAAAGAGTTTTTAATCTCAAATTTTTTATTAAAATGCCTCATTCACTTATTCCTGCTGTGCTTAATATATACCTACTTCTTGTTCGAAAAAGATTGTTAACGAAATATAAATAAAGTTCACGGTTCAATAGATACTTCAATATCTTGGAATTTGATTCAAAATTATGTTTGAAAAATATCAAAAGAAAAGATATTAAAGATGGCTATTGATAAGGCGCCTACAGCAGTGACACTTAGCTCCACTCCGGTATTCCATTGATAATACCTATTAGATACATCATCATCATCATCAGCCTAATCTATCCCCCTGGCTGGCCTTATTTTCGCGATCTCTTCCTTCGTTACAAAACAATTTAGGCTAGTTTGCCGTTTCTGTTTCCAGCAAAGAGCCAAAAAGAGAAAACTGTTTAATTTTTTCAATCTTAACATTTTCGTTTTTTCCGTGGTGTTTGATAATTTTTTTCGCAACCTTTGCATTTAGAGATCTCGGATCAAAATCTATACTATTATAAAACTGTAACAAGAAGTTTGTCTGTACATTGAAGATATTAACCAAAAAAAAGTTACAATATGGTTTTTAGGTGTCCCTGATTCCATTTCACTAATTTTTGGATTTTTTGTCTGTCTGTTTGTTTGTGTGTTTGTTTGTTTGTTTGAACGAGTATCACGCCAAAACTACTGAACCGATTTTGATGAAACTTTTTTTGTTTGATAGCTTTCATAAGCTATCAGATCATTCTGACTTAAAATCTGGTATATAATTTGTGCGGACGAAGTCGCGGGTTAACGCTCGTATCTAATAAATTTAATTTGTATTGATAAACTCAATTAATCTAAAAAAAATCGATACGCTTCTTAAAATAAAATGATGTCCGTGTAACCCTACGTGTAACCTGTAAAAATTTAAATAAAAAACTTTTCATACCTACCGAATTTTTGTATCCGCAATGGCGCCAGTGTCACTGGAGTCAGCCCTTAAACAAAAGTTGAAGAATGTGTAAAATAGCTAACTAACTAGTTAAATCGTTATATACAAGGTAATATATTGTATCACACCAATTTATTTATTGTTTAAAAATAACATAATGCAATGCATTTGATGTAATAAATGATAAACATAATTAATAATATTGTTTTTCATTACGCCATTCGATCCCGAAACCTGCTGCAGCGGTAATAGCCCACTCATTTTACGGAGTTTTATTAAGAGGGGTGGGGAGTAATTATGAATTGAACTTGTAAACTGTAACCGGCACCATTTAGTGACAAAACGGTTATCCGAAAATATTAAAAAAAAATCGCTACGCAACTTAGAAATCAAAATTGTATCTCCCAAAGGGTTTTAAATTAATAAAATTAAATACCAATGCACTCATTTTAATTAGATTTAACAATATACATTATTTTTGAGCAATAAAATAAGCATTGAAATTTATTTAAAAGAAAATACTAACGTATTTTTCAAAGCTTTCTAAGTAGACAAAAATATTAACACCATGTTTGAAGTATGTATAATGGTAAAGCCTTAAAAGTTTGCAAAAATAATTTGCAATTCGTTTTTTTACAACGAGATAAATGCGAAATTTAAAATTTAGGGCTGTTGTTGACGTGATATTTTTTAATTTAGGTACATTTCAAAGCTCAAATTGGTCCCTAAATACTATACTGAACAGAAATATCAATTATTAATTAGTCCCGGCTCAAACCGTACAATGACTGGGCTATAACCTTAAAAAGATAGCGACTATTAGAAGCTAGAATTCTATGGTCATTAATTTATGTAGGTACCGACGAGTACGTGCGGGGTCAAGTGTTTAGAACCCTTTCCATACAAAAGATTTTCAAATGAGTTGAGACCGTGGCAACGCTCGGCTCTTGCTAGGCCCTCAGAGCATTTTCAAAACTAGGCTGACTGTCACGGTAAAATAGCAACAATGTAGGATGTAACAAAACACCCTAGTAAGGGTGGTTAAGGGGGTGGTTTAGACCATCAAACCGAACAACTTTCACGATGGAGGCAAAATCGAGAAAAAATTTAAAAAAATCAGCTGTCACATATATTTTAATCGAGTCGGTGATGCAGTTTTGTATAGGACGGCAAATTTTTTAAATTTTTTCTCGATTTTGGCTCCATGGCGAAAGATGTTCAGTTTGATGGTCTGAAGCACCCCCTTAAGTATTATTAGGGTGTTTTGTTACACCCTGCATACTAATACAATACCGTCAATGTGTCATTAGGGTTGAACCTCATCTGGCAGCACCGCATCGCCTTTTTTCGTCGCTCCATCCTTTTCTGTCACTCAGGAACGTCATTCGCTAGAGCAAATAAGATGAACGGAACGCAATCACGCGCGGCGGTGCTGCGGTATGCGGTCGCGATCCGTCTACCTTATATACAGGAGGGTCCAACTTAATGTTGACGGTTTTTTGAAGAGGACGATCATACCATGAAACTGAACAACTTTCTCTATGGGATCGAAATCGAAATAGCAAACAAAAAATCAGATATCCCATACATTTCGGTCGAGCAGCATTGCAGTTTTGTATGAAACGGCAGATATGTTTTTCTCAATTTCGATATTTGTATAGAGAAAGTTGTTCAGTTTGATGGTCTGAACGTCCTCGTAAAGAATCGTCACCATATTAAGTAGGGCCTCGTAGATGGATGGATGTATTATAGGCCTCTTCATTCTTATACATTTTACTGCCTATAGAGCGGTCATACACTTCTTTTAACTAAAACACAGGTGTTGAAGGCAGCTACAAGCGTTGTGGAAGTTTGTCATATTAGTGAGTGTCCAGGTCCAGCATCAACTGTTGCATCGGCGCGGGCGCGTATAATTTTCACACGATCTCTTACAACCGGTCCGTGGGGATACAAACACAATGTATCGGTGTACTACTACTATTTGATGGCAAGGGTTCCATATGTTTTTAGTTCACATAATTTTTAGAACAGACCTACAAATGTTTTTGTATCTAGAAACTACGCCCACAACCTTAGAATTTGCATTCTGATCTACGCAAAAGAAAACATTTATTCGCGATTAATAAATCAGCTTTGTTCAACAGCTTCGGCATCTAGTAGAAATCACATCAAAATCGGTTCAACATTTCCAGATCTTACAGCAAGCTAACAAAAATCAAAAGACACTGATCATCATCATCATCAGCTGCTATTCACCCACTGCAGAGCATTCCTTCCAATTTACCCATCCATTTCAGTCTTGCGCCAATCGTATCCAGCTCTTACCGACGCTTCTATGATGTCATCCACTCTCGGCCACCATTCCGTTAAGGCTTTACTCCTGTACCATTATAAAGAAGATTAAAACTTCTGTTCGAATACACCATACAAAAGATACCGTTCTTTCTATAAATGATTTAAAAACTCTGAAAGCTGCAATGCAACATAATATTTTACCGTAAACTTTAGAATACAAATTCACTACCAGATAATGTTTCACAGAACGCCTGAAGCATCAAGATTTAACTTTACAAATCATCGAATAACGAATATATAAATTGTGTAATAAACAATAAATAAATAGTGCATGATGAGTGGTTGCTGGCGCCGCTGGCTAGGGCAGAGGAACCCTGGGCAACTAGTTATATTGCGGTAAGTACTGGACGAAGCAAAAAGATGTTCAGAAATAGTGCAGACGATAGGCTGGCTGTTCATCTCGAGCTAAGATTGTACGTCTAAAAGCTTTTTTTAGCCCGTAGAGCCCTTATATACCAGCAGACAATACATAAACAATTGTTTTCGGGTACACGTTTCGCTGTGGTCTGACTAGGGATATTCAGGATAATCAGAGTCTCACTTTGTCCAGTAACTATGCATTTCGTCCAATACACAGTTCATCCATACCATACGCACTTCTTCAAGAACGCATTTCGTCCAAGTACGGGTGGAAAAAATATATTGCATAACCTCAAGACCATAATCCCTTTCGGGGTGGACAGTAATCTATCCATTCGTCGGGTATGTTTTGTTTTCTGATGGTTTTAGTCGCCTCCTACCTTACTAGTCCATTAAATTAGAACTATCAACAAAATTTTTGAACAAGTCGATGGCGATATCGCAACCCCACCGCAACTCCATCGCCATGGCACCGCCGCGACTGAAATGCATGTTATTATAGCTTCAACTGGAACTACACTTTATATTACAGCGCTGATGATCTACCAATGTTTACAAATAAGGCAAGCTGATCGGTCAGTGACCTGTAACTTTTTTAATACCTCTGCAGTCAACCCATGAAGCGATCTAATTTGATCGACACGCTATTAATTAATTACGCCAATCATTATAATAATAGTCATTTTTCAGAGTCACGATCAATATTTCGCAGCATATCTTAACGTCTTGTTCGTTGGTTTTGTTTTGAATTGATGCATACCTTACGCTTGGAGTTATGTCTAGGTATGGACAGGTATTTAGTTTGTGGGTACACCTACCGCACTGCATGGTTACTTTATAAAAGAAGTAGTGTGTGTATACAGGGTGTTAGGGTAAACATTTGCATTACTTTAAGGAGTGATTGTACTCAAGATACTGAACAACTTTCCCTTCGAAAGCTATAGGAAATTAGCAAAAAAATTCGCAACCGATCGAACGTGTATTTTTTTTTTATTTCCTTTTGAACCCTTGGGACAGTTGTTCAGTACCACGAGTACAATCATTCATTAAACTAATGCAACTGTCTAATCATTTAAAAACTCTAGCTTTCTCTCTAGCTGTCCACAGCTGGACATAAACTTCTTCATAAAAACCGGCTAAAAGAGAGTCGTCGTTCACTACAGGATAAACACTATACAGGGTGTAAACTTAAAATTGCGTTTCATTTTTCAAGTGCTGCAGACCATCAAACTGAACAACTTAACAAAATCTGCTGTTCCATACGTTTGGATACCTATGGTTTTAATCGAGTAGCCAATAGCCATTGACGTTTTCTATACAGGGTGAAATTGATGTCATTAGCATCCTTTTAAACTAAAAGTCTACCCATCAAACTGAACAACTTTTACTATGGGAGCGAACCAATCGGAGCAAAGCAAAAATCTGCTGTTGCATACATTCGAGTCGAGTAGGTATTGCAGTTTAGTATGGAACAATTGATTTTCTTTTTGCTCCGATCGGTTTGCCCCCATAGTAAACGTTGTTCAGTTAGATGCGTAGACTCTAAGTTTAAAAGGATGCTAACTATATCAATTTCACACTGTAGAAATATTTTTTTCACTTTTGCTATGTCGAGTCGGCTCAATGGTGACGTTGTCCAGTATGATGGTCTGAAGTACCCCCTAAAATATGTAACGCATTTAAGTTTACACCTTGAGTATTATGATTACGATCGACCATTGTTCACAAAAAATCTACAGATATAAGTAGTAGGTACTTACAAAAACTGGCAACCATAATCCCTTTCTGGTACGAACAGAAACATTGCCACAGCAACGAACAAAAAACAAGCATTTAAAAAACTACATAATTAATACATCAACAGTGCTGCATATTTCAAATTGCAAATGAAAGAGAGAGTAATAACATTAACAATAACAAATTAATGCATCAGTGAGTGAGTGGTTATGCACCCCTCAACCACCCTACTTCGTAACGACCACTTAACTACCCCTAAAGGTCACTGGATGGTCTATTAATTATACTAAGTTTATTCTAAATGTCAGACGAGAACCATGAACTTATCTAGGAGGTTGTTAACGTTTTAACTACAATACAATACATCTCTTGTTCGTATATACTTTTTGAGGATGATCAGACATGTTATTTTACGACTAGGAAATGCAATCCCGCACCATAATCATCCCGCAAGATCTTCCATTCTTTATCCTGTCCACTATTTGACGCGTTTTACTCACTGATACACTCTTAATCATCATCATATCAGCCATTAAACGTCCACTGCTGGACATAAGCCTCCCCCAAAATGGGGGGATTTGCCATAATCGACACGTTTGGCAGGCGGGTTGG
Source organism: Agonopterix arenella (assembly GCA_927399405.1). Lineage (NCBI taxonomy): Eukaryota > Metazoa > Arthropoda > Insecta > Lepidoptera > Depressariidae > Agonopterix > Agonopterix arenella. The sequence continues at coordinate 1,474,996 of OV656700.1, read as the reverse complement.
CGGTCTCAGTTGGATCGATTCAATGTGTGTACTCAGAGGATGCTGCTGCCCATCCTTCGTCCGTCCGTGCAGTCCGTGTGGTCATAGTCATATCATTTATTGCAACCATGGGTTTAAAAGATGTTACACAATATTTATTCCGGTACACATGGACCCTGCTAGGGCACTGCAAAACTTAAATCTAGAATTAAAATTAAAACTATTTCATACATTATAATTTGTTAATTATGCATATTGAATCGAATTTAATTTATACTTCGTGGTGTCGGCTAAGAATAGCACAATCTCATTTCCTCCCGTGGGTGTCGTAAAAGGCGACTAAGGGATCTACTGAAGGACGGGCAGCAGTATCCTCTGAGTACATTCTTAATGAATCCCGCAAATCCCACCGATCCCGCATGCCTAGTCCCGCAATAGTGATCCCGCAAAATGCATACGGGATTGCATTCCCCAGTTATAACTAAGTTTTGAATATAGTTTTTGCATGGCAGCTTTTTTATGGTGTAATGACGGAGGGCATTTCGCCGCCAAAACACTGGCAAACGAAAACGTATCCCTTAGTCACCTTCCTCCAATTACAACAACGTGAAGAAAGAAATTCGTTACTCCCAAAAACCATGCGCCTAATTATTTCTTACAGTTTCCTACGTCATCGTCAACTGTAGACCACTAATGAGGTAGTCAAGTATAACTCCCTCCCTATATCGTTCAGAGGAGGCCTAGGCTGTACAGAGGAATCCTACAGGCTATAAATCACTACTACTTAATATCGACAGGGCTGGTGACACTTAATGTCATCTTATAAAACAAGCTCCCCATCTTCTAAGATTAATAAATAGGTGCGCAACAAGTCTAATCCAACAAGTACCAAGACTAGCCTTCTAGGTAAAGTCTAAAAAAACCTAGACCTACCCCGACTAAGCCGCATATCTGAACTTCTAGACCGATGTCAATGAATCCTAGTATTTTATCGCTAACCGGCCATACCCGTAGCCACATTCCATCCTAACAACGCGTTTCCCCCCATAAAACCATAGTAAAAACCTTAGTTGAACTTCGGAACGTTGGGTTTTGAGCTTTGAAGACTTGGATGGTAAACACAAGTCGGTTTCTTCATTTTCGCTTAACGTACACGTTAACGTTTTAGTCCTAAGGGTTTTTAGGTAAGTTCTGACTCCAGAACGCGTCTCGGAAGGTAGTTTAGGAGTTGTCGAGTGCATCGTACAGCGCATGCAGTTCCAACCGGTTTCTAATCGACGTATTTCGCTGCGTCCGATCGACTCACTTGCAGTCTCGCAGAAAAAGTTAGAATAAGTATTGAAAAGTTTAAGTTTTAGTTTGCGTTTTGTTCTGAGGCCTGTGACTGGGAACCATTATAGGAGTTGTAATAGGCATGACAAATGTTTTAAAAGCCTGTACTTAGTTTATGTTTATAGCAGAATGTGTCCACCTTTATAAGGCGTTGTCAAATGAACGCCGAGCTTGGAAACTCTTTCTCCAGAATCGATGGAACAAAGTTTAAAATTATTGAAGCTTTATGAAATTCGCCTTAGCATATCATAACTTAATACCTATGCTCTCGACTATATTCCCCATAGTACCTATAGTCCGAAATGTGTACAGAATATCCACATTCTGTCCAGTATGACAAGTAGTGATCCCATTGCAGCATTTAATGGATAGTGGATACAATCCAAGTCTCGAGACCGAAGCATGTACTAGGTGCAGTTTTCCTCACCTTAATTTCTTTCACAAACTAATAGGAACTACCTGTCTGCAAATTTATAGCCTGTAAGATCCCACTGCAGGGCAAAGGCCTCCTCTCACCAATAAGGGTGAGAGGGAGCCATACTCCACCACGCGGACCCAGTGCAGTTTGGTGGCGGCATGTTAGTGGTGAACTTGCTGTCAGAGAATTTTCAAGCCGCCTTACTACGCCTCCCTACCTTAACGAAAAGTTACACCGCTATCCGTCGAAACCATCCCGGACCAACAGCTACACGTGCCTCCCGAACGTGCGCTCGAGATGAATTACCACAAAACGGTCACCCATCCAAAGACCGGCCGTTGCTAACGTTGCTTAACTTCGGTAATCGTTTCCAATACCAAAGCTCCACTATAACCAGCGCCTTCTATGTAGGTACATAGAAGGTACACACGGCGACACATCAAGCTACGCAAAACCAAAATAAGCTGGCCGCGCGTAGGTAGAGTAATGTATAACTTCGCGCGGTCAGCTTAGGTTTGTTTTGCGCAGCTAGATGTGTCGCCGTATGTACATTTTATAAATTAAAAATTAGCTTATCCCCAAAATTAGTGTTTAATCGTCACCCAATCACAATGACAATGGCTCGCTCTTGACTCGTGTCTTCGCTTGGCATTGGTCAGCTATGGCTCCCGCGCAAGCGCAGTGGCGGTGGTCAGTGAAGCGCACTTTCGCTAAATCCAACATGGCGGCGGCATTTCTCTTCAAGGACACAGGAAACCTGTATCGGCCGATTTGAAGATTGAAGCACAGTTCTTGTAACATGAAGAATATGTTTAATATTTCAAGTTTGGAGTTAAATCAAATACAAGTTGGATATGATGTCAATATAAGCATTAAATCGTGAATTCATTTTCGATAATATCGTCTTATTTTATTGTAGACTTATTTCCTGCATAAAGTTATGTCCTTCTGTCTTTTCCCACGATATGTACCTACTACCTATTCTCTGCTAAATATTCAGAAAGTAATAAAACATTAGTTAACAAAGTTATTTCTAGCATTTTTAAAATCACTTAAGAGACACGGCAACCTCCCTCTAAAAGTGCAGCCGTAACAAAATATTCCTGTAACTTTGTTCTTGTTTCATTGCTGAGAATTAGTCTTCCGGAATACCTGTGGAGATAGAAGTTTAGATGGTGGTCTAGATCATTTATTCTCATCGTACATACATATGAAAATATCTACCTATGAAAATGGACTCATTGACAATAAGTATGGTGATGACTAACTTACTAATTTTTTTCCAAGAAATTGTTACACTAAAATTAAGAAAAGTTCATCGATATTCACATGAGGGCCTATCTTTGCTCATCAACAAAACCATCGACAATCTAATCACAAGAGTCAAAAGAAAAACCTAATTCAAACTTGAAATTTTTCAAATATCGCGAAAACTAAAATCAAAACTTCTTATACGCAATCACGTTTCCAACGAACTACCTGAACCGTCGCTAACATAAGAAGTTGAGTCGCCATCATTGTACCAGAGTCCAAACAACTCCTCGAAAAAGTCCTCAAAACCCACCAGTATGACTCTCGAAAAGACACCTAGCTGCTTTCAAGTTAGAGCATCAAATGCCAAAGCAGTTGTCGGTGGTTAGGCTTTGTTAAACAGGGTGGAGTAAGTGGTCAATAACAGTGGTGCTGTGCAAAAACCCTCGCAGACTGGAACGACATTCTTGAGTTCCCTCCCAGTCCAGCGTTAGGGACCGTCTAAACGGATTGTTAGAATTGCTTAATGTTTAAACAAAGACGTGGTTTATGAAGTTAATAAGGTTGAAGCATAAATAATCTAGCTTTTAATTTGGAGAGAGAATACATAATTGTTAAGTACTTTGGCAAAATCAAAGCATTTTATTGAATATTTGTTCATACAACACACGTCGATTGAACCAAATAGGTACTGTTATATAGGTATAACAGGTCTATCATAGACATTGAAATAGCCTTAAATTATGCTCACAATTAAATACATTTCTCAAAAGTAGAGATATTCTACATTAGGTAAGTACCTATCTTATCAATTCAATATAATATTATCTATGGCCCGACGACCTGGTGAAGCCGGCGGGAATCCGTTGGATGAGGGCAGCGCGGGACCGTTCTTTGTGGCGATTCTTGGGGGCGGTCTATGTCCAGCAGTGGACGTCTACCGGCTGAAATGATGATGATGATATAATTATATTTTCACTAGCGGCGTCCAGACGCGGACTGCGTGCGAAGGTAGTAAGCCCGTCGCCGCTTTTAGCAGACCCGTGCAAATCAAAGACAGAAAATTCTATGTCATACCGGAGCATGCTCTAAATTACCGTGTCAACAAAGACAGGAGTTACTAGGACACAAGATTCAAATCAAAAAGTAATTGGGATTCAAGCCGTCACTTGACCGTTGACTAATGAAAGGACCACCACGGTGTAAGTCGTCAATTGCGATACAATTACATGCTAAACATGACGACCTGGTTGGTATAATGGTTACCACGCCGAACTACCAAACCAGGGTCCTGGGTTCGAATCACGGTTCGGTCGTAGATGGTATATGTTTGTGCCGTTGTTGTTTGATTTCTATAACAAAAAATCCTGAGGCTTACTTGGGATCATTACAATGTATGTGCCTGTGAGCGTAATTAATTATTGTTTGTTTATTTATTTATCATTATTAAACCGTTCGGGCGCTCTGCTGGTCATACGCTTCAATAAGGGGGAAAAGGCCTACATGATATATATACCCATATACCCAGTTAAGTTAACTCTCACAACAAGCATTCATTGTTCCAATTTTACACTGATACCAAAAAGAAGAAACTTTCTTGAAGAAACTGTGATTCAAGTCTTTTAGCTTGGCACTCGTGTGGTTACCAAACCATATGAACAACTGCAATTATTGTCTAAATCACGATTTACGTATCACAGTTCGAATAGCACCTCTTTTGTCCACAAATAGAACTGAAAAGGGTTGGTATTCTATTTGATTACGTTACGATAGATAAGATAAGATCTTGAGCGTTACGCACTCAAATCAACGCAGCAATCAAAAGAGTACGAGGTGAAAAATCTTTGCACTCGAGTGCAACACCTCCGCGAGGAAATGACCAGAAATGACTAAACTAAATGCAAAAACAAGTACACCAAGAAGGTTCCGAGTCTGAGTTTTTAACAAATTAAAAAAGGTTGTATGATAAATTCGGCACCATGGAGGGAGAAAGAAGTAAATAGGTTTAATGATGTTTTGAATTCAAAAACTTAGTGCACACGATGTTCTAAATTCAATTTGCTTTATCCTCTAGCCGATAAAAACGGCTTTTGCACTCAGATATCGAAGAGCAAAAATACTCTTTCCGAGATGTTGGGATGAAAATATTCTTTAGAGATGAAGGAGGGGGAATAATTGAACTAGACACTGGACAGAACTGGACGCGTTATAAAAAGTTTAAGTCCATAAAGCACATATAGGAAAAAAAACAGTGCAAGGTGCAAAAGAAAATTAAAAACAAAACAACAGATAGAAAATTCAACGGCATACGAGTCGAGCGGATCTGGCTCAAAGAACAAAACATATATTTTTACACCTGAAAGAACGATAATTCCTTAAAAGTCTTGGTATGAGAAAAGAACTCATAAAGATGTTTTATTGACTTGCTGTGAGAAAAAGACTTAAAAACTTCACTGAACAATAAATCGAAAAAAGTCGGTTTATTCTGCAGTACGCAGGCATTCATATGTATTTTTCCACACTCCTAAGACCAATTTAACGCAGCATCTAACGTGGGCTAAGGTCTTAGACCTTAACAAGACGAATGGGGCACCAAGGGACCTTATAAGGCGCATGTCAATTTATTGGACGCACTCGATAGCTCGCGTTCCCGCGCATTTCGATCCAACATGGCTACCGCCGCCCGCCATTTTTATTTTATCTTTTTGTCATGTTTTATAATATATTTAGTTTATTATTAGACGCGTACTTAGACCTAGGAGATAAATTATTCTTGTCTGTTTGTTTTTTTTCGAAAAACATGGCTAATGTGAAGACGTTTAATTTTACAAAGAATTTAGTTTTTTTTATAATTCCCGCCTTTATCATACATGTTACAATGTGGTCACATTACCGTATCCGTTATATCATTATAGTAATTATATTGTTTTGACGTCGCGCATCATTCCCGTGGATATTTGCGATGCAATGTGAAATATGAGACAGAAGAGTTCACTCTCATTCATTAGTTGGTCGGTGTTTGTGGTCATCATTTAAAAATAGTTTAAGAGCCCATTATGATTGTTTTGTACCTATTTAACTGACTGCGAAAGTGGGCAGTAATTAAAATGCAAGACAGGAACTCTGATGGCTGAAGCTAAGCTATGGCATTACTTTACCCGACGTAAGAGCAAAGAGTAATATAAGTATATAAGAAAAGAGAACCCACTCGTGGCAACATTATGCATCCACCTTATGTCAAATTGAAGGCTAGCTAGCGCCATCTATGTTTCATCGACAATAATTCAACCTATACTATACATACCTACTTATATCTACTCATACCGATGCATATTATTGTTTTTAATGCTAGTTTTCGTTCAATCCCGCACCGATCGAGTGAAATTCCAGCATCCTTACTATTCCTGTAATCTAAACATTGGTAAGAGAACAACAGAAACTCCAGAACATCACTAAATCGGCACGAAATTGAACGAAAACTACAAACAACCCGTACATTACGCAAGATAGGTAGCCATTTTGTGATTTTGTCAATTTGACATTGACATAGACAATAAAATCTTTTTTTTTTTCATAGTTCTGCGAAATATTTAATAGATGGCAGCGTGATGGCAGCACATTCTATGCAAACTGAATCGGAAAAAGCCACCAAAAGGCGACTGTCCTCCGCCTGCGTAAGACCAAAGAAAATATACGTAAGACGCCCATCGTCATTTGGCGCGAAGTTAGATTCTCCTTTGTTTACTTTATATTATGTTACACGAAGTTAGAAAGAGAATACATGAACAAATTAGTTTTTGAGTTTGAGTAAAGTGTAAAATTTTGAGTTTTAGTAAAATACCGATGTAGGTACTAAACTTTCTTGATAAGACTCATTATAAAGATCATACATAAACTAACGACCGTAATCCCTTTGGAAACATATTGCTAAAACTACCAACTTTCTGTAAGAATGTATGTAGTTGTAGCAATACTCACACTTAGCAGTTTAAGTTTCAGGATGGAGTGTCAAGTGGGAGGTGGCTAGCCTTTCGCCCACATAAACACTGTATAAAAAACCTTTAACCCACGAGAAGAATTGGGGCGATCTTAGGTATTATAAGCCGAAAGCCGGAACCAACTTTGGCACATTGGTGCATTGGTGCATTGGTTTATGATCATTGTATCATTAAAACTAAAAATCACACAAATCTATCACCCTGGGTTTTCAATTAGTATTGGAAGGTCTTAGGATGGGTGAATAGTACTACAGTGGTATGTCATCTCGCCAAGAAGGAACGTTGAGGTGGTTTCAGTCCATACAAAAGTTTGACGCACAATACGCGTAGACGGAATTAATAAAAGTAATATTTTATATATATGGAAAAATTGTTTAGAAAATCTAGTTGCCGCGTCACAAATAACATTTGCAATTTATATATAATAATTACGAAGATTTTTCATACAAAATTTTAAAATCTTTATATCTTCGTAATTATATTATAAATTGCAAATGTTATTTACGCGGCAACTAGATTTTCTAAGCTATTTTTCCATATATATACATAGTTACTGATATTAGTACCTTCTACGCGAATTGTGCGTCAAAGTTTTGTATAAAATTGACCCCTCTGCAACCACCTTAAGCCGTCCTACACAGATCTGTCACACACGCCTGATGACGATGTTACCTATTAAGGGGCCATAGGTTCAGACGAATATTTTCTATGAGAAACGCGTTTGCCCAGCCCCCGAAAAGGGCGTGCGTGTGCCGTATTTTCGATTAAAAAGAATTAACAAAAGTACTTTTTTAGATTTTTTTTATGGTTTCACTAGATAAACTAATGGTGAATATGTGAGTATAAATACCAAAAATCGGAAACTATTTTAAGTCCTTTTAAAACGAGAAAAATTTATAATGTTTAGGTAAATTGTATAAATCTAGTCGAAAAACTGAAAAATAAAAGATGCCTTCAATGTGTTTCGTCCTACCATAGAGCCTTAAGGTGAATTTGGTGAAGCCAGATGGATCAGATGCCTTTTGAGGGGACTTGAAAATTATCTGACAGCAAGTTGACCACTAACTTGACACTGTCAATTATTATTGATTTTAAACATGTTACAGCCATGTTGTCCTATTTCGAATCAAATTAAAGATTGAAAAATACGGGTTCAAGTCTCCCGCCCGAGACCAATTTTTCAATCTTTAATTTGATTTGACACTGTCAGCTGATAGCAGGCATTTCATATAAATGGGAAACATTTAAAAGAACAGTAAAGCATGTGCGATGCTGAGCGAGTGCAAGCGAGACAGAAATACGCATTTGCTTAAGAGGCACCACGAATCAACCAGAGTGGGTGAGGTAAAAAGTTGGTGGGAGGCAGGCAGTGTCCGTACTGTATGCATAGATATAGTATATACTGTATGTATAGTACTAGATACTCTTTCACTGTGACTTCACTCAGCGCAGTATGACCTACTCCCTCTCGATGAGGCCTATGCCATGCATAATGTTGATGATGATGATCCCAAAAAGTACCCAGTTTAAGTGAAATATTATGGTTATTGGTGATATATCTGTAGTCCTAGGCACTGCAATGTAACTATAGGATGAGACATTGGCATCGGTAAAGAGTTTTTGCACCTCTATCGCGATCATTTTATTTGATAAAATCGGTCAGGCGCGAGCTGGCGTTATGGCACAATGGGTCTCCGGTAATGTTTAGAGTTTAAAACAATAGCGTGGTATTAAAGGTCTGATTATTTACCGTTTCTCTTTTTCATTACAAAAATATTTAAAATAATGACTGTTCGTAATTATAACATGGGCACAAACAATTAGGCTTTTTATTATGGAAACCGGGGATAAATAGGGACGTACGTTAAAGTAGTTAATCTAAGATAATAGAGGCCAAAGCGTTCGTAGCCGACCTCTCTTTGCACAAAGAATTAGTCTCGCTATCATCGGCATATCAGCTGATAGACGTCCACTACTGGACATAGGCCTTCCCCAAGGATCGCCACAACGACTGGTCCTGCGCTGCCCTCGTCCAACGGGTTCCCGTCGCGTTCACGAAGTCATCGGTCCACCTTGTCTGCCTACCCACGCTGCGGTCGCTGCGCTAATCGGTACACGGTCGCCACTCGTGAATCTTCGGTCCCATCGTCCAGTCCAGCCCAGGCCGACTGGCCTGGTCTAGTAAGGTTTTGAGACGCTAGCTCCTTGGGGCCCGAGACCAAAGCGTTCGTTGCAGACCTTTTGGGGTCTCAATGAGTCCTCTGGTGACGACAAAGCTTTCAGGTTCCTAGCACAAAGAATTCGTCTCGCCATCCAGAAGGAGAATGCTGCTAGCTTAAGCTCCATCTCTTCCGGCGACCGACACTCTGGCGTGTGTGTGCTACTGGTAAATGTTGTGTTCAGTTTGCTGTGTGTTGTACCGAAACTCGTACACTAGTAGTATCGAAACTCTGTCCAGTGTGACTGGGAGTGAGCCCGTCGCCACTTGTAATGGACAGTGGGTAGGATAAAGTACTCAGTATTCAGCCCTGCACCAGTACTTTGCCTCTATAAACATTACATGAATGTCTTATAGTGTATGAATTTGTTTAAACGGAACCCTAAAAACAAGATGGCGTGTCCGCCTGCTAGTGCAATGCGGATCGCACATACATAACACATGAATTATTGAAGAGACAGCAAATTATACGTAGGGCTAGTTAGACCTCACTTATTTGTGTTTATTTCTAAGAATACCTACGGGGCCGGGGCCGGGGTCCTTATTAATAATGCTGAAGGTTCTTTAACCTTCAAACTATAACAGTTTCTGTATGGGACGACGTTAATTCGACGTTTGTCCCATAGAGAAATTAGTTTCGTTTGATGGTCTTATCATCCCCTGAAAAAACAATCAGCATTTACCCTGTTTTTACTTAAATTAAATTAAATTAAATTAAATATCGTTTATTTGTCTTTTACAAATGTACACAAACAGAAGTAGGTATTGGTAATACGAGACAAAAGGACATTAAAAATAAAAGTGTTGTTTTCTGTTGTTAGTATGATAATGATACCTCCCCAGGGCACCTATACACAAACAAGTTTGGTTGTGTACATATACTCCGAGGGAAGTACCACTAGAATACAATTAATATAAAACTACATAAGACAAAAAGGTCTACGGCTCAGCGACAGTTGAATAAATCAGCTGCCTCTGTTATTCTGCCATAGCCAGACATAAACTGCGTGAAACACAATACCCAAATATTAAAGAATCTATACAACTTTCAGGATACGAAGTAGTCAAATATATTGTTATGGATAGGTGAACACAATCAGTATACATAAATAAATTTTCGGGAAATACGCCTAAAGAGGGACACCAGCAGCCTGCGATTGCCTCATGAACAGCCACTGGAAACATTTTTTCCTGAAGGTTGGTAGTGATAGCGACAGTGCCTCCCGAACGGGGGGAGGGAGGTCGTTCCATATCTTCGAGGCAGCGTGTTTGAAGCAACCCTGGGTGCTGATAAGAGAATATACAGGAAGATTGAAAAGATAACCTCTATCCCTTAAGTTATGATTTGATCTATAGGATTTCCACTTAAGTTTATGATATAAGTATGTAGGGATTTCGGTTTTACAAAGAGTGTGTATAAAGCAGGAATATTTTAGTGTTCTTACATTTTCCATATTAAGAATCTTCTTCTCTAGTAAATATGGTGTGATATGGTCCCTCCTAGGAATTGGATAACAGAAACGCATGCAAGAATTTTGGACTCTCTGAATGGCTTTTTTAGTTTTAGCGAATAGACACGGGCCATACACAATGTCGCAATAATGAAGATGTGATAAAACCAAACTGTTACATAAAAGCAATCTGATATTGTTATTTAAAAATGGTCTAAGTTTATATAGGGTTTTCAATGATCCAAAACATTTCCCAATTTTTTGTTGAACATGCTTTTCAAATTTTAATGTTTCGTCCATTAATAAGCCTAAATTCCGGACACAATCTTGGCGAGGAACGGTCGCATTGTCAATTTTGATTACCGGATCCAGCTCTTTTATATAGTTTACCTGGTGCCGGGTACCACAAATCAAGGATATACTTTTCTTTGCATTTAGAATTAATCCGTGTCTGCGTGTACTTAGGGATCATAGATCTAAAGTTGTTGCCATACCTACCTAGGGTACTTAATGACCATGCAGTATTATTAAAGACCTATCCGGATAACTTAACAAAAAAGAAGTTCTTTAAAAACTGTTTAAAACAGCCTTTATTTTACAGTTACGTCATCCGTGAAGTTAGAATAAACCACCCTTTAATTGGGGTGTCATACGAGGCGACTAAGGGATACGATTTCCATCCCTCCTGCCAATGCTACAACTGCACGATTAAAAGGATAGTATGATGTCTCAAATGTTTTGACCCCGACGAGGATAATTATTTAAGTACAACTACATACATAATTAATAATTGAAAATCCATGAGTTCATTAACCTAAAAAAAGATGTAAAAATCTGTTATTGGACAACATTTGGTACGGTACGACGTACCTTAACAAAAACATCATCTAAACAAGTTAATACGTAGGTACACCTACTTTATTACGTACCTACACACCTACTAATTTCAGAGCTGTCAAGCGAGTAGGTACCTACTGAGATAGCCAGTGTTTATGTGCCTAGAATCCCTAAGTCACGTTGAGACAAGTTAAGATACATTTACCTACCAGCATCGACCATTTATAATCTAATCTAAGCTGCTTATTAATAGCTAAATATAATAGCTATCTAAGCTACAATGTTAAGATGAATACACACTGTACGAAATGCAAGGAAACAGCCTCCCTGAGTGACAAAACCTGGAGGCGTCACATGGCTGTCAAAAACATCGACGAGCTCACAAATATAACATCCTTCTTGCATCCCTGAGATCGTCGAAGATTTTATATGAGTTTGACACATGCCATAACCATAGCGAATACCGAATTGTCAGCTCGCCGATGTCTCATCGACGAATTTAAGGTTGTGACCATAGAGATCTAGAGAGATGCCAACCAACGCACTGAGTACGAAACGTAGTGTCGCATTACTACCAGTACCACGCGATAGAAAGTATTTTGTTAGATGGAATGTGCTCATTATCCATTGCGGTATCAGAACTCAATGTTAGAATAATCTTTAGTACTTCGCAAGCATTGTTAACTATTCACACATAATATCTCGACTGGCTTTCAGCCTCATAATATATTGAATACTTACTGTCGCGAGCAATGTGTTCCGTTTTTGCGCATATTGCAGCGACTCTGGCCCCGCCCCTTTTTCACGTCTCCCTTTAGTTTTTGTGACCTGTGGTTGTGACGATGTTTGCGCTTAGTGAATTGCATTGCTGAGTTCGTCTGGCGCACCTGAGCGTCATTCAGCCTCGATCTGACCGTTGCTGACTCGCCAATCTTAACACTACATCTTGACACGAACTTTCGTGTCTTTCAGTCTTCTTCTGAGAAGAAGAAGACTACGAAAAGAACGTGGTGTTCCTTTAGTTGTTGTGAAGATACAATCCTCTTTAGGAATTAGAACCTCTTTGAACGGTCGTTTTCAATTTGACGATCGCGTCGGAGCGGAGTCACCAGTTTCGGGATATCTCTAGCGCGTGTGGAGGGGATATTGCAGTGGCGGTGAGGGCAGAGAAGTGGAGGGTTTGGAGTATTATTTTGTAATACTGTATTTGGGCATTTGCCTCTCAATTTACTCCACTACCACTGTTTCCCTATTAGTCGGTGACACGCAAAGCAAAACCTTCATGTACGCGGGTACCCCCACAAAATACAAGATTATCTTCCAAAAATAAAACAGAAGATTTCGTACAGCTGAAAGCGGGGTTGTAGAGTACTTTACACGGATTCAACGAAAAAATAATAGCATCGAAAACGCAGCGTTCCCGCAGCAAGTGAAAACTGTACATTAATAAACAAACTGCTCCTCATCCGGTCTCCAGGAACCAGTTCGTCGTACTTATTAGAAGTTATTAAGGTCCTCTTTTTGCTCATCTAGTCCACTACGAGCCCTGCGACCAGATTGCGCGTCTAATTGCTAACGCGTGAGAAACATCGCTGTTTAACATAAATGATGATAAGGACGGTGTGCAGGGGTCTTTGTGCCACCGTGATCGAGCGTTGACATGAAAGGTATAAAACAACTATTTTTTTATATAAAATGTGTCCTGAATGTTGCTATGTGCGTAGAGAGAGAAGTCATGGAGGTCAAGACTTGTTTTGTCCGTCAATAGCTATATGCGAAAAAGCGTTTAAATTGTACGTAATGTTATGTCCTTTTGAAACAAACATGTAGGTAAAGCAATACATTATTTATAACTAAGACAATGACAATTGTTGGAAAAGCCTTGTGTGGTGAATACACAGAATTTGCACCAAAAGTATCCACTACACTTCTTTTACACTTAAAATAATTAAGGTGGCACTAAAGTCGAAATTAACGTGGCACCTATACTTCGTGTCATGACATTAGTTTTAATGGCAAAATGTTAAGTAGGTACATACTGTACATATGCTCACACCACTACATTTACTCCACAGGGTAGACAAAATATATATTGTAAAAGCAGTATCCTTTTATATGTCACCACAGTCAATTCTGTTCTTTGAATTACTAACCTCATTTTTGATCTTTTTTCTTTGGCATTGACTTATGTATATATTCATAGTTTTGAAAACCTAAAAATAACACAAAATAATGCCTACATAGAACAAAATTATATCCCATTATTATAATCAGCAGCGTGAACAAGTTAATAAATAATTAGATCAGAAAGACGTGTGTAATTACTTCATACCTACTAATACGTGGGTACTATACTAAGGTTTCAAGTTTCTTGGGGACTCTGCTTTTATTTTTGCTATTTTCTTTGCTGTGGGACTACGTCTCCAGACATAGAATAGTACCTAAATATTGCAGATATGATACTAAACATAACATGCCATAATTACTATCTTCTATACCACTACATGCACGTTTATTATGTCATTCGTGTAAGGAGATCTAGGATCTGCTAAATGAAAAACTGAATTAACGAAAAGCATGTCCTATTAAATATTATGATGTCGCCATCACAATAGTCATTGAGCTATATATGTATCTATTACGTACTAGAGGTGACACTACACTTTTTAACGCTCTGTCCCATTCAGTGCGGTGATATCACCGCACCTCACTCCTTCATCCACTCGCGCTCCTTCTACCCGGACCAGCCGGCTGTATTCTCGCGCAAACAGAAAGAGAGTGAAGTATCACGCTGCCATACTAGCCCAACAGGGTTGCTATTTTTTAAAGTCACGCACTATAATTCGTATGTGAATAATGCATTTTTATAAAGTTTGGTATAACTTTCGTCATATGAATTAGGATGTGTGACTTTCGAACGTATTGGCGTATCTCCAAAACCTATAACACATTTATTCTAGGACGGGATGCAATCATAATCGATTAACATAATCGTAAATAAAACCGAATAGCAGGGATGTTGTGGGAGTTGGCAAAGAGGACCATTATCGACTTATGACAATTTAACAAGGTGCAAAATAGACTGCCAGTGTACTGTATAATCAACATTTATAATCATACTTTTGAGATACGAATTGATTTGCTAGTTACCTATTAAAAAATATGGTACCTGCCTAGCTATATGCCTTTAGATCTTTATACTATATTTCAACAGAACAGGGTTATAATGTAAACAGCTCAAAACTTACAAATTAATTCACAATGACAAATGAGACACTTACAATAAAAAGGTTTAAATATCATAATCATATAAGTGTAACAAAACACAAAATGAAATGGTTTTTTCTCGTTACGGGTCTACTCGAAGGAATCTTTAGATACAGAATGAATATTCTAGACACAAGTTGTGTGGATGCCCTTCATTGTTCTCGTGGCTTCATAAGCCATATTAATTTTCCTTGAAAGTTCTCGCCGAGAATTCTCGCCGAGAAGTTAAGGGCAATTATACCTAGCTTATTTATTTGTGGTAACGGCAAAACATCGTTGATAATTTCCTTATAACTTCATACGCTAAGACCTCTTGCAACACTTTCCTTTTTAAATACGGAACCCTGCAAATGGCAACAAATTCAGATTCATCTCACGCACAAATTTATATCGTCCGATATGCTCAGGACATGTTGTATCAAGTCGAGTCAGACGGGTTGATAGTTAAGGGGCACGTTATCGGCGCTTGTTCACATCATTAGCAAAATAAGGTACAAACTCACGCGATCTAGATGAGGTGCATGTATTAGTACAAGCAGTATAATAACATCACATTTAACGCACCCCTGCCTAGGTATGTGGGAGTTCTGCTGGGCCAGCCAGCCATATTCCGCCTTGGTGATCACGATCAGATACGACTTGCGATTAAGGATATCTTTCTAAAACTTCTTCGAAAGTCCTTATAAAATATGTCAGGTATAAAAATATTTGTTCTTCATATAAAACGGTATCGGTAGTAATATACTTAGTCACCGCACCGCGCACCGCGGTATATCACCCTTGGTTGACATCCCACACATTCGAACTAAGCGTCTTTCAGCATCTTTTATGATGCGCCCAGCCATGGAGTGGGATGATCTGCCTGCGTCAGAATTTTCGAGCGCTTTCAACCCGAATTCCTTTAAAGTACGAATGAGTAGGCTTCTTCTGGGGAAGCTCGGTACATCTTCCATCTTTGTCCTGAGGACTGGATTGAGGTCAAGAGCAACCCCATCTGTAATTTTTTTTAAAAGTCATAGAAAAACCATTTTCTTTGCCTCTAAAACCGCATTGGGCACGCATGATGGATTGACGGCCACACAACCTCTTCGAGGGCAGGCCTGTTGTGCCCTTTAGTGGGATGTATTTATATAGGCTGATAATGATGGTGGACTTAAAAACAAATTCGCTGCTCATCTCGAAAAATGCATACTAACCTTTAAAACCGACAAAATACGATACAAACCGCTCCACGAGGCCGGTTCTTGAGCACGTAGGACACATTATTGCGGACCTATGAGTTAGGTCGTCTCGCCAACACCAAATGTTAAAAGTCATGCCTCGTAGGACATCCTGTTTAGAAAAGCAGATAAAATATGATCCAAAAAAACAGAATTTTAACAAGAAACGCGTTTCGAGTTTTTATGCAAAGGACAATGGGCAAAAATGTATGAAATGTGGTACCCGCCCCAATAGACATAATATATATCAGATTTTAAAGGTTACTTTATGTACATCAATGTGTAATAGGACGCTTGTCATCATTCGCTGTGGGAACGGAGCTATTCGTGATGATTCTTTAATTATTTTTTTTGGTTTTTCGACATTATTAGGCAATTATTTTTTTAATGTCATTATTACAATTATATATACATATTATATACATAATATGCTTATTATATATTATTTTTTTAATGTATTTTATTTAATATATTAAAAATAATATGTTAAATGTGGAGATTTTTTAAATGGCGTTTAGATTTATATAAGAACGTTTATTAAAATGTAATGCTGTAAATCTTCCTAAAATAAATAAATAAATAAATGTACTATAATATTACACTAATTGCTACGAACTATTAATTAAACTACTATTTTTTTGTAAACTTATGTAATTAACCATGTAACGTCTATTGTCTGTTTTTACCAAATAAATAAAATAGAACTGCATATATTCTTAAAATAATTCCTATTATATTTATTACATTGACGACAACCGACGGTTATAAGAAGAGGAATGTGAGCGCGCGGCTATATCCCAGCTAGGAGTGGTGGGGAGCGATGCGCTTGGGCAGTTTAGCGCGTCATCGGATCGGCTCCTTCACTCCAGTCGTTCAATCGTACCGTACGAAAGACGACGTCCCGCTGCTGTTCATCAGAATACGTTCTCATCTCGCTTTTATCACCGACCCCTGCACCTCTTTTTGGACATTTTCTACCTGCTTTAAACGTTGACCTCGGCTTGTGAAGTGTTTTTGTGAATTTCGTTACCGATTTGGACTGTTGCAATGGAACAACATAGCAATTGTGTGGTGTGCCGGCGAGGCCTACATAATGCAAGATACCAGCGACATGTTTTGACCGATGACCTCCCAAGGACACGACCAGCGTTTGCGGCGTACATACAAGAACATGCTGAATTGGAGGTTAGTACCCACTTCGTTATACTATTTAAATGTGTCACAGGTGATTCTCCTTATTATGAAATTGTTAGCAGTGTTAGAAAATGACGCTCTTTTGAAAAGCGTGTGATTGTCATACCGCATTAACAACGAACGCCATAACATATCTTCTCTTAGCTTCACTTTTTCATGTTAGAAAATAGCGCTCTTTTGAAAAGCGTATGATTGTCAACTGTCATGCAGCTTGAATGTAATTGGTCTTAAACTACAAACGCCATACCATATCTTCTCTAAGCTTTACTTTTTCAATGTTTCTAAGCTACGTTTAGCAACATTAAATAACGGATTACAATAAGACTCATGAACATTTCACTGGATAAACACGTATTAACTATTAAGTTTTGGAAGTATGTTCTAGAGTGTTATCAAAAACGTTTCCTAATATAGTGTATGGATAGGGCAATCCGCCTGCGTACGAAACTCCAACCTCGTTTTATCAGTTCACGGAATTCAGGTGTTCTGTCCGTACCAGTAGTGATTCACTAAATAACAAAACATTTTGGCATTTATTGTGCACGTGGACAGTAAAACAAATGAAGGACGGAAATATGCGCCGACCGATGCGTGAACCGGTTCTGATAAGCACTAGAAGGGTCAACATTTTCTACCTGCTTACATTATTGTTTCGAATTATTACGATTATGTGGCATCGTTCTATACTATTATCTCGCTGGAAACTCGGTCATAAATCATCGGAGTATGCACCGAGTAAATAATCCTACTATAGATACCTACTGACCGGACCGAATTAGGTTTTTATGACAAAACGTTATCAAGCCAGAGTAAATAAAAAAACATCTACATCGTATTTTACCCTTTTCAGGTGGCGTTCAACAATACTCGATGTGTCTGTCATCGATGTTGGCAGAGAATTGAGAACGCTGTTAGACACAATGACGACGTGGTACCTGCTATACCAGAAGCAGAACCAAATGCCCAGGAACTTCAGGTTCCAGACTACGTTCGAGCTCCAAACACACCAAGGCATTGTATATTCAACGATTGCCGAAACCCAACCCGTAATCGCATACCTGAGACTATCAAACTTAATATGTTTTGTGAACATAAGTTATATATTCCTGAGGGCGCTAGAGTGTGCAGCCAACACCTTGAGAGCAACATCTGGGATGAACTGCCTCAATCTTGCAATGTCACTCATCATTTCAATGCACAACAATTTACAGACGTCTGTGACATGATGAGAAGGGCTTTAGAACGTGGACCTAGGCTCGACTTTAACACAAGAGGTTCATTGAGCAATGAAGAAATGCATTTTTGGACCGGACGTAATGGCGAACAGTTCGATGCCATACTGGATCAGGCGCCTTCTCTAAGTGAGAGATGCAAGGAACCAAGAACTGCATTAGGTATATACCTTACAAAACTACGTACCGGAGATTCCGATGAGAGATTGGCAACATTATTTAATGTGTCTCGAAGAAAACTGGAGCGTTTATTAGCTATTGTGCGTGAATGCCTAGCTAATGAATATGTAATATTACATTTGGGACTGGACCACATCAATAGAAATGAGGTATTAGAAAGAAACCTCACAATTCCTAAAGCTTTGTTTGGTAACGAAGAAAATGATAAAGTGATACTAATATATGATGGCACTTATATTTACATAAACAAAAGCTCGAACTTTTTATTTCAAAGACAATCATACAGTTTGCACAAATTCCAAAATCTTTTAAAACCTTTTTTGATAGTATGCACTGATGGATATATTCTTGACGTACTGGGTCCATACGCTGCAACAAAGACTGATGCAAATATAATGAGTGATATAATGAACAATGGAGAGAATCCTTTACATTTCTTCCTGCAAGCAAACGATGTGTTTATATTGGACCGAGGATTCAGAGATAGTTTGAACGATATTGAAGCATGTGGCTATGAATCATACATGCTTCAACAAAAGATAGAAACGAGACACAGCTGACTACTGAGCAGGCCAATGAAGCTAGATCGGTGACGATATGTCGATGGGTTGTGGAAGTAGTGAATGGAAAGTTCAAGCGAGATTTTAAGCTCTTACGGCAAAAATATTTCAATAGAGCTCTTCCACACATGTTCACTGATTTTAAAATCGCCGCTGCTATTATAAATCATTTTCACGAACCCATCGCCGATAGTAATAATGTAGAATCCTATTTAAATATCATCCGAAACAAAATGGATTCCCCAAACCTTCTGCACAATTATGTAGAGAGGAAAAGATTAAACAACAGAAGAGCAGATTTTCTAAGAATAGAAGCAAATAATGTTCAGAATTTCCCACATCTATCAGAAGATCATGTCATTTTGCTTTCTTTAGGTACATACCAATTAAAGCTTGCGAGATCATATTGCAGTGAGCATTTAAGGAATGGCTTATATTCAATCGAAATATACAGAGAAAACGCTCTGGAAGACTTGCCAGACTACGGCATTAACGAAGATGTTTGGCTGTTACGTGGGCGCGTACAGTCACGCCACAGGAGATCGAAAACGTACTATTGTTATGTTTTAGTAAAAAACAATAACACAAATAATGACAACGATATCGTGCAACATTATTGTACTTGCCTCACTGGACGACGTACAATGGGCACTTGTGCTCATATTATTTCAATTATCTGGTATCTTGGATATGCGAGACATGAAGGTTTTACTGCCCCTGCATCATTTCTAAATGATGTAATTGTAGATGGTCTTGAATGAAAATAAATGTCATTTCGAATTAAATCTTTAGTTTTTTTTTATTTTCAATAATATTACTCGAACATAGTACTGCAACGTATTATTTAGTGTACCACAACAACACGATAATACAATGTTGGTATACCACATAATTAATATATATTACTAGTGGACCCGTGCGGCTTCGCCCGCTGCCCAACTCCCTTTATAATATGTAGCCTATATTTCAAGTTTCATCGAAATCGGTCCAGCCGTTTTCGAGTTATAAGTGTTCCAACCAACCCGGCTGTTTTATATATATATATAAATATATTGATTTTTTATTTTCAATAGTATTACTCGAGCATAGTATTGAGCATAGTATTGCAACGTATTATTTAGAGTACCACAACAACACAATAATACAATGTTAGTATACCACATAATTAATATATATTACTATTGTTTTATTATTATTATATAACATTCTGGCATAAAAGTATTTTATTACAAATATAAATAGCAATAATAGACACAAAACTTGTCATTTTCATATTGGTATATCTCCGAACTCACAATGATTTGGATCAAGCGGTCTTATTAAACATTGGTGGTCATAAAAAGACCCATCGAACGTAACTACAGTCATTGCTATTGGAGCGGGTACCAAAATGCCCATTCTCCTTTGTTTATATGCGGTACTGATTCCACTCGTACTGTGCCAACGGCTAGTTAATTAAAAAAGTAATAAACGGACATGCTAAAGATGGCACCGGCCAGTTAACATCGGTTTTGATTTACTAGAATTGCGTGTGGTCGAGAAAAAGTACTAGATTCTAGCAAAACTCGATTTGTATCTTTAAATGGTACCTATATATAGATATACAAGATCTATACAGGGTGAAATTGATATCATTAGCATCCTTTTAAATTAAGAGTCTACCCATCAAATTGAACAACTTTTACTATGGGAGCAAACCGATTGGAGCAAAAAAAAATCTGCTCTTCCATACTAAACTATAACGTCTACTCGACTCAAATGTATACAACAGCAATTTTTTTTGCTCCGATTAAATTGTTCCCATAATAAAAGTGGTTCAGTTTGATGGGTAGACTCTTAGTTCAAAAGGATGCTAATGATATCAAATTCACCCTGTATATGTATAAACGGTAAGTAGGTATGTATTTTGTATGTAATAAATGTTAAATGTATTCAGAAAAAATATATCTAGTTACAATGTCTAGTTATAATAGTTTTGATTGGATTATATTGATTATGATATTTAGGATTCCTTTATGTTTTAGCTCGTTGTGTGTGCAAAGAAAGAACCAGCATTTACATGTATTTTAGGGTTCTAAGAGTTAGATACATAAGTCGGAGTCTATAAGATCAATCACGCAGGCAGGCCGTGAGACTCAGTGGAGATCAGTGTATAGGTGGCTGCCTTCGTGGTCTAATGGTTAAGAGCATTGGGCTCTTGACATGGAGGTCGTGGGTTCGATTCCCACGGGGGACACCTAGTGATATGTCACTTTGTGCGTTTTTCCCCAGTTGGTAAGGACATTGCAGGTTGAATCACCTAATTGTCTGAAAAGAAAGATAATTCCGTACTTCGGATGGCACGTTAAGCCGTTGGTCCCGGCTACTATCCCTGGTGGTGTAGTAGTCGTTACGAAAAAACCACGTCAGAGGCCGTAAGGCGGTCTGAAAAAACTCTGACACTAGAGCTTTGCTGCCCAGTGCCCAAACGATAAGAAAAAGTGTATCAGATTAGATAGCGGTCAATTTTGCCATATTTTTCTAACATGTGAATGTCGCAAATTCTCCTGAAGTGCAATTCTCAAAGTGTCACATCGCATCGCTGTTAAAAACATCGATGAGCCTATGGATGAGCTCACAAATGTGACTTAACCTTAGCGAATACCGAATTAATAGCTCGCCAATTTGTCAACGACGAATTCAAGGAATATACTATCTACGCTCTACAGTGTCTCTACAAGGTTGTGACGATGTTTGCGCTTAGAGAATTGCATTGCTGGTCTCTGCCCAGCTCAATGGTGATTACGCCAGTCGAGTGATCCAACCGCAGGCGCATGCGCAGGCCGGCGTGTCTCAAACAGGAACAAATGCTCGCTGGATTCTATAGCTTTTTACTGCCAGTTCAACTGAGGTTTCAACAATGTTGGAGCCTGCTGCGGTTTGTCAATAAGCATTACGTTTAGTTGGAGAAGTCTATTTTAACCATTCAGTATATACCTAGATGATGTTAACAAATCTACAACAATAAAAGAACTAGAATCTAATTTATTCAACAACTAACACTAACAGTACAAATGTATAGACACAAATTAATAATAAAACTGAAATATCCTAAAACTAAAATATAACTAGACTAAACAAAATAACATCAGTCAAAGAGCCCGCCTCGAGTCGACCCCGGTTGAAATGTGCCCATCACGCTCGTGCCGTTTCCACGCTGTATGGCTAGGGAAATGTGTTGAACCAGGTACGACCCGGAGCGAGGGTAGAATCTCAGTCTCGTGTAAAATCATAGCGAATTGTTGTTCAGATTGAGGACATTTGGTTGGTCTCTCAGTTAGCTGAAAGGCCAACCAAAGTACCCTCAAACCTACGACCTACGGAACCTACTTCTAGGTCCATATGACAGCCTTTAGATCTGGAGTGCGATTTTTGAAACTCATTCGATAAACTCAGTAGTTGAAAATTTCAAGATGAAGAAGAAGAAGAAGTAAAAAGATGCGTATCTCCTTACATTTTCAACTGCTGAGTTCAACGTATGAGATTTAAAAATCGCACTCTAGGAGTGCAATTCTCTATGCGTCATATCGCTGACAAAAACAGTAGTACTTTATTAGTTTCATGTCAAAAACATCGATAAGCTCACAAATGTGACATCCTTCTCGCATCCCTCAGATCGTCGAAGTTTTTATGTAAGTTTGACACTTGACATAACCTTAATACACAGGAAGCTGGAAATAGGTATTGCTGGTAGGTAATGCGTTATTATAGCGAATACCGAATTAACAGCTCGCCGATATTTCAACGATGTTTGCGCTTAGAGAATTGCAGTCCTTCTTCAGGCATAGGCCTCCTTCATTTTCCTCCATGACTCCATGGGGGACAGATCCCTCGCACTCTGCATCCAGTTGAGACCCGCGTATCGCTTCATATTACTGACCCATCTTTCTAGTGGGCGGCCTCTACCCCACGTGGTTTCTCTGGGCCTCCACTCCTGTTTTCTTGTGAGTCGAATATCGGCATCCACACGTGCGAGATGTCCTGCCCACTTCCACTTCCGGCGTTCTACAGGGTGAAATTGATATCATTAGCATCCTTTTAAACTAAGAGTCTACCCATCAAACTGAACAACTTTTACTAAGGGAGCAAACCGATCGGAGCAACAAAAAAATCTGCTGTTCCACACTAAACTGCACCTAACGCCGTGCCTACGAGACTGAAATGTATGCATCAGCAGATTTTTTAGTTGATCCGGTCGGTTTGTTCCCATAGTAAAAGTTGTTTAGTTTGATGGGTAGACTCTTAGTTTAAAAGGATGCTAATGATATCAATTTCACCCTGTCGTAGGTACCACCTCCTTGACCTTTGTGTTTCGCCTAATCCACTCATTACGCTTACGTAGATCGCTGCGTGATGCCGAGCATTGCTAATTCCATTGCTCGTTTCGTGACTTCGAATTTTTGTCGGACATTCCTTTCAGTGTGTGGTCTTCATGCCGTAGGCCTAGGTATAGGCACTTTGAAAACTATCGCATTTTATTATTGTTAGTTATCAGAGTAACGCTAGTACCTACCTGTATTGCTGATCCATAAACTTTTCGAAACCTACGCGACTAAAGTCTGCAACAGCAAATTTCATGCTAGACTAACCCAGCGTTTAAATATGTAACTAATCCAGAAGTGCATCGACTGTGACCGCGAAACAAAGGTCGCAGGTTACATTCCTGGCCAAGGAACTTTTGTATGTATATCTATACGTTTTGATATAGGTACCTAACGAGAGCATGGTTTAATATTAGTACCTATATGTACATAATTGAAAAATTAAAGTGTAGATTAGTAAGATGTTATAGTTTTTTGTTGGATAATTATTTGCTAAGGTGGACCGATGACCAGGTAAAGGTGACGGTAACCCTCTGGATGAGGGCAGCGTCGGACCGGTTGTTGTGGCGATGCTTGGAGGAGGCCTATGTCCATCAGTGGACACCTATTAGCTGAAATCATGATGATGATGATAACTTTTATCATCGTAATTTTGTTTACCTAGAATCGACCACCCCTTCCCGTTTTCGATACTTACCAAGACCCTTACTTATTATTTCTAGGATCATAAAACACGAAGTCTAAATTTATTATTTAATTAACAAAACAATAAACAACTATAAATCTTTCTTTCAAAATAAGCATAAGTTATAGAGTTTTATTTCGACTTAGGCTTGGTGTAATTATGGTTTAGCTATATACTTAGTATTTACAATGAAGTCTAGCTAATGCTGAGTACTAAGGTTGTACTGGTGAACTTGGCTCCATTCCACTCACACTACAGTGTATAGGTATCCCTCTCTCACACCGGAGTGTAACTAGAAGAGAAAATAAATTGAACCGTACGGTCTATATCCCACTAACCGCATGTTAGTCCAGTAGAATCTACAGGACTTGCATGCAGGAATATATTACATGCACGTCCTGAAGATTCGGGCTATCCCCCCCCCCCCCCTTGCCCGCAGTAATAAGCAGTAGCTGACTGTTGAGCAATGCTGTATTTGTCAGTTACAAAAAAAGGCCTTAATTTGTGCTGGTGCACCATCAATATTAGCCAGTCATCGACCACTGTTTAACATGAACTCTAAAAAGACGCGCCACAGAACTCTTTCTTTTTCCTTCCTCATCCAGTCAGTTCCAGCGTAGGTTCCAGCTACCTACCAGTCTCAAATCATCGGCAATTTGAGGCGTCACTGCCGTCTTAAGCGAGTGGAAGAAATCAAGCAAGTGCATCGCTTATGATGCGCCAAAGTGTACTTATAACCAGCGGCCGAGTGACGGAGGCCTGTATTGGATAGGTACTTCCACAAAAAAGTTACTATACTGAAATGTTACGTAACGTTGTAATAAGCTCTCGCATCTGTGTACTTAGCCTGGACGCACACTGACGCACGACAAACAAACACACACAGAACGCAGGGCATCGTCCCTAACTCGGCTATGTGCATCGATAGTTATGTTTTATTTATACTTTCTTAGGCCCCTGGATCACTGTCGAGTGAGGTAAGTGAGAATTCGAGTTGCATTTTTTTGACAAAATTAACTTGCGTTGATGTCTAATGATGGTAAAAGTTTTTGTCATGTTTTAGACATCAACGATTACGCTTTTAGGAGTAGGCCTTAATACTTACAAATTATGATTATTGATTATTATTTATTTATTATTAAGAAGCGTCGGTGGCGCGTTGCGGAGAGGTATGGACACCGAATTATGGGGGTCAAGGTTCGAATCCGCACGGACAACATGCCATGTACCAATGAGTTTTTCTAAGTTATGAACGTAATACCGACTGCTCTCAAACGGTGAAGGAAAACATCGTGAGGAAACCTGCATACGCTGAAGAAGAAATTCTGATGTGTATGTGAAGTCTACCAATCCGCATTGGGCACGTGTGGTGGACTAATGCCCATACACCCTCCCTGAGGGTAGGCCTGTGCCCTGCAGTGGGACGTTTATAGGTTGATGATGAATTATTATTTTGGACTGAATCTGTGTCAAACTATTGTTTTATCGCTAAACTGTGAAGTAGAGGGGCGTGCGAGTAGAGTATCATCGAAACGTAAAAGTATCGAACGAGTATTAAATGACAATTTGAGCAGCTTTTTTTCTTCGATATTGACGATGAAGTTTAATGACCTCTGAAAAGGACAATTTGAAAGGAAACGAAACAACTTTTTTTATTTCGTGATACCTATACAGGGCAATTTAAAAATTATTTATATAGGGTCCTTAACATGCTAACCCTTTTAAGGGGATGATCAAACCATCATAATGAACAACTTTCTTTGGGACCAACATCGAAATAACGAAAAAAAATCAGCTGTCCCATACATTTGACTCGAGCAGGTATGCAGTTTTATATGGAAGAGCAGATTTTATTTTCGCGATTCCGATGTTCGTGCCATAAAGAAAGTTATTCAGTTTGACGGTCTGATCATCCCTTTAAAAAAGTGTTAGCATGTTAAGAAGGACTCTATATAAATAATTTTTATATTGCAAATTTATCGTCATAGGAACCTTTAATTTAGGGCACAGTTTGGTGGTCTTACTAGCACATGCGAAATCGTATTTTAAATCCATATACACAAGAATCACAAAAGAGACAAAATGTCAGTTAGGAGGTAATTACACTTCGGCGTCGACATGCTAACGCTACTAATATTTCCTAGAAAAAAAAGAAGAAAAGAAAAGAAAAAAAATAGAAAAGAAAAAAAAGAAAATAGAAAAGAGAAAAAATAGATATAGAAAAAAAAATATGTAGAAAATTTGGCGATGGATTCGTGGTCAGGGCCACACGCTTGTTACACCAGCGTAACAACCAGTTAACTACTCGTGGTTACACTATTTGATGGTGTATATATTGTTTAATATCAACAGGAAATAAATTTACAAATTGGAAATGTTTAAAAGAGGTTTTCCAATTAGAACACTTTCGCTTTCTGGATCCCATTAAAACCAAATAACAATTCACTTGCAACGTTATTCTTTAAAATTCACCGCGGCATTAGGAGCCCGCGTCTCTGTCACGTCTCCCGAGTCCCTCCTGTGTGTTTGTGTGTGTGTTTGTGTGTCAGTGTGCGCGGGCGCAGGTAAGGGATCGTCTGCGGCGCGGGAAAGGCAGCGTTCACGCCGCTGTTTGATGTATATTAGAAACGATCTTAGAGGATTCTTAGTGGATAGTATATCCTTTTCATTACAAATGGACTGGTGTATAAACAAAGTTGTGGTAAAAAAATGATTTCATTAGCTTATGATTAGTTAAATTAAATAGGAATATAGCCGTGTTACTCTCACAAAAAAATCAGTCGATTTTTTTTTTAACAAAGTTTTACGCAACTTTTCAAATCAACCATTTCTCATCCATACCTGAATCAAAAAAAAATTGCGGCCGAAATATTACAAAAAATTAATAACTCAAAAAAAGGAAGAAAGGGGTGTGCACTTCCAGTGTGCGCGCTGACGTAATTTCTCTCGCGATGCTCCCGCGCAGTGCGCGCCGAGACCTCGCGCGTCCCGCACGTCGCGCTCCCTACCCTCCTCTAAACTAAAAAAATCCACATTTCACAAAAGTTACCTAACCTTAACCCCTCATAAAACTTTTGGTTACAAACTTGAAATTCTAAGTTACAAATTTGAAATTCGTAAAATCCAGACGATCCTACCCTTTCCAGTCTCGCCTAGTGCTGCATTGAACACTTCGGCTGCGCCTACGCACGTGTCATGACGTCAGCTTCACGACCTACCCGGAGGGACTGTGAGTTATTTTTATTATTATTTTGTTATGTCATTTTAGTTATGTAATTGGTTACGTGAGAAAAGACAGATTTTTCTACGACGAATTCTGTTCTTTTTCTTTGTATGAATTGGTTATTTTCCAACATCCAACATTATGATAAAACCAGCCTTATCATAAAGAAAGCAAAACATTGTTAGTGTAAATTCTTTCTTTTTTTCTTTTATTACAAAAAGCCAGTGCCAATTAGATTCTAACCTACAAATTGATTTCCCAGTCGTATATCAATCTTCAACAGCTTTATCCTCCACCTCACTAAGCTGCAAAGTAAACAGCATTTAATTCTTGCGAAATACAATATAGATAAAAGACTTAGAAACCAACCGGTCATGATACTAAACGCTATCGCTTCAATAAATTACATTTCCCACGTAATCATCTCACCAGGTTTCAACCCTCAAACCTGCCAATTTCCTACAAATTTCCCACCATTTCCCGCCAGCGCGTGGTGAGCCACGTCATCGTGACGCCAAACCTAACCTAGGCCAACTTGCGATCGGATCGCAGCCTCGCAGGTCAATACTCTCGGTCACGGCCGCGTACTTTCACAGGAATTACTCTTGCTCTAGTGAATTAAACACTGTAAGTTACTGACTTAAGGTTCAGTTTAGAACGGATTAGATACCAGACATTTTATATTGTAATGTTAATGTAAAACTTTTCAGGACTTCAAATAAAAACTTTGAACGGCATCTAGAATACATTTCTCGTAAGTGTCAAAATCTGCAGTACAGATAAAAAAAGTCTCTTCTACTGACAAAAAAAGCCAATATGGAACGGAACACATGCATGCATATTGCATATGCTTGCTTACTAGGTATATTTCCCGACGCGGTAGTCAGAGATCAGTTAAATCAGAACATCCACGTTTCGCCAGTGTTACCGAAACTCTATCCGGTGTATAAAGTAAAGGTCCCATTGGTCCCATAAGAAAAACGCACTATAGTAAACTCATGCTTGCGGTAGGCAGGTACTGAAACTACTGAAGTCGTTCATAATCATAAGAATTAACAAAATGGTAGGAACTACAGCATTTTCTCTAACTTCATTACACAAGTCTCCTCGTAATTACTTTCTTATTTTTTTTTATTCATTAATTATTCAAAGATTCATAGTTACACTTTTTATTGTACCTATCTTCTTCTTGTATCAAATTATTGTTACACCGTTCAAAAAATAAGTTTTATGTGGAGAACACAACTCATTTTTTAAACTTTTTGTTGTTTTTATTTTTACACTTTTTCACTTGTATTATACCAAATTAACTTTATTACTGTACCTACAGATTTCTTTGAAATAAATTACGAATAAAGTAGAAAAAAAAACAACAACATTTATTTTTATTACGTTTAAAACTATGTAACTACCCCACATGCAAATATCTCTTTCTACGAAATTGGCAATCAATGTTTCTTTCACACTTTTGTTTTCCAAACGGCAAAGTTCTATGAGAGGTGAACGATGTTCAATTTAGTTTTTGAAAGGTTTTCGAGCCCTAAGCATCGAATAGGTAACTAAAAAAAAGTCCACCTGCATCTTTTTTTTAGTTGATTTGATCTGCCTGCCTATCTTTGGTCAAACATATCCCCAAGTCTAATTATCTAAAACCAACGTGTTTCTAGGCGCATTTTTGTAGCTTTATCCTAGGTCAGTGATCTAGCTAGCCGACTGCAGCCGAGCTGCTACGAGTTTAGCCGAACGCCGCCGCCGACGCGTCACAAGCGCAGACGTCAACATTTACGTTTCGAGTAATGACTAATCCATTCATTCATTTTATTTGATAATGTATAGTTGAGTTTTCAAATGGACTGGACAGTCTAACCCTTTTTACAAAGAGTTTGTGAAGATATTTCATACACATATTCACGACACGACGATGATGCCTTTCGGTGTGGCCAGAAGCTTTGTTACTGGCAACGAAATTTTTAAGCGTGCTGCTGTAGCCAGGACACAGGGGACAGCGGGCTAGCTAATGGCTAGTAGCCATTCGCCCATAAAAGATTGCATATAAATCCGTATCCCTTAGTCGCCTTGTATGACAACCACAGCAAGAAATGGGGTGGTCTATTCTCGGCCAGGACTTTTATATTTATAAAATTGAGGGTATTTCAAACCCTTGGATTGGCTACCGAGTTGGAACAGGGAGGCCATATAAGTCAAGAGGAGTAAATTTTTTTTTTTTTTAATAAGAGGTTTAGCCAATTATCACTTGACACGTGACACCATCGTTCTATTCATAATCCCAAAATACGATAAAATTCTTGCTTGATGATGCAGTTGTAGTAAAACTTCTGGCCACCCACAAAATTAATAAAGTTGTGACTTGTTCCATGAGTTTATGTATTCTACTTCGTGGATTCTTTTTTTTAATTTTATGTAAGTAACCTACTTAATGTTTAATTTTAAAGTAGGTATATAAGGTCTAACAAAATTAGGTGAAACTATTTTAAGGGGATGGTCAGACCATCAAACTGAACAACTTTCTCTATGGGACCAATACCGAAATCGCGAAAAAAAAAATCTGCTGTCCCATACATTTAGGTCGAGTATGTTTGTATGGAACAGCTGATTTTTTTTCGCGATTTCGATATTGGTCCCATGGAGAAAGATGTTCAGTTTCATGGTCTGATCATCCCCTTAAAATAGTATCAGCTAATTTTTTTAGACCTTATATAGGTAGGTAGGTATATTGCTTAAAAAAGGTTACAAACTACCAATAAATATTTCTGTGTAACATTTTTCTCATAAAACAAAACTGAAAATAGCTTCCAATTAAAATAGTACGCAAAAAGTATTTCACCATTCCAATTAAATGCAATAAACACGCACTAATTACTCCCAATATATTATTATCCTTAATGCTATTTAAAAACCTGTCAATTTCAAAAATTTATTCGAACTAGTAGACTAGAAAAATGCTTCACAAAAAGCACCCTTTTAACGTTTAATCGACCATACGGGTTATAGGGCATAGGACCATACGCATATAAAGTATAATTTGTTCCTATTGGAAGGGGAACGAGGGGAAAAAGGGACCCTACCTGGAGAGGTCACAAGTGACCAGCAGACAGGTTTTTGTTTGCTAGTGTTGGGATGGGTCGTCAGCTGTTTTTTGTCGACTATCGATAAGAAAGAAGGAAATGGACTGTTTAAATTTTTTAAATTATTTTTGGATAGTTGTTCTATTGGTTTTTATTATACATTATGACCTTTGACTATTATATGAGGACTAGTTACGCGTGTAATTCTACTAACAAACATTTCTGCCTCTTTTTGCGGGGGGCGAGGTAACATGAAATCCGCAACTTTGGATTTTAATCCCGTAACTTTAGATTCTAATTTTGAACGTTAAAAATAATGAAAAGTAGCCTCGTGTGAACCCCAAACGTTCTAAGTTCGAAATTATTGTTTCACAATTAGAGACTGTATGAAACTTCAATGTAAATCATCATCATCTCAGTCGATGGACTTCCACTGCTGGACATAGGCCTCCCCCAAGGATCGCCATAACGACCGGTCCTGCGCAAATAAAATAGGTCCTTAATGTAAATGCACATGATTAATTGATCTTATACCGTGGCAGAGGGGAAATGCTACCGCAAGGCTAGTCCTTATAATAAATAGTCAAAGATTATGACTGATGAAAATGTTGGGTTGCTTGGCTTCCTAAATAAAGTAAATTTATCTTCCGTAAATCAAATTTGAAATTCAACAGCAAAGGAAATATCAATCAATTGATTGCTTTTTTACACAAAAACAATAATAGGTACAGACGGAAGTATCGACATTATTATTCGTATAAATAGTTATGTATGTGTGTGGAATCTCTGGAATCAAAATAATTACATAAGTAGTATCACAGTACCTACCTAATTTCATGTTTTCTACTTTATTAAAACATATCTTTTGTAATTTCGAAATTACAAATATTTGTGTCAACAAATTTAGAAATGTTTATTCAATCTTATAATAGCTAACTTCTTTCTTATCTGTACAATTTAGACAAGGAAATTCTTTGAATAAATCTACCTAGGTATTTGTCGATTAACTCTGATCTATCTGTCTAACTTCAACTTACATACTTAATTTAAAATCCAATTCATCATCGATATCGATAAAGCCGGCACATCACCAAACAACACGTTGTCGCGGCAGCCGGTTTGACATTTCACTGTCAAGGCCTCGCCATTACCCCTATCTAGTCCACTGTGAGTACTATACTGTATCAACTGTATTTTTGAACAGGAGTGCGATTTTTGAAACTCATTTATTGAACTCAGCAGTTGAAAATGTCAATTTCAACTGCTGAGTTCATCGTATGAGATTCAAAAGTCCATCCTTTTTTGGAATTTCTAACACATTTTCAGCAGGGTGATATTTAAAAAAAGTAGAGACTGGCTTTACTCATTATATGGAAGCACAAAAAAAATGTTCTTTTCATACTAAATGCATTTAAGTAGCTGGAGTGCAATTTTTGAATCTCATACGTTGAACACAGCAGTTGAAAATGTATGGAGATACACATCTTTCTACTGCGGATTTGACTTTAAAAAATAGCACTCCTGTAGTATGATTTTTGAAAGTCAAATGATAAGTAGAAAGATGCATTATCTCCATAGTAATTTTGACATTTTCAACTGCTGAGCTCAGCGAATGAGATTCAAAAATCGCACCCCTGATCGAATATATTATATGTATGAACATTTTAAATACTTTATTGCGAATTTCCTTTATGTTTCTTGGGAAAAGTTCGATTCAGTACAAGTATCATGAGAAAAAAAAGCTATTGAAGAATGATGACTGTCTGTGACTACATCTCAAGGAAAGTAGTCGCAAGTCTATTCTTATTATCATCTAGTCAAACACAAACAGACAGTGGGTACCTCCGTAACTGCAAGAATGAGTTATGCGGGTCCCGTCACATTCTCACCCCTAAAACTATAAACATTTTATTGTTAACGGCATTTTTATTAAAACACGTGCCGGATGCATATGTATGTCAGTTTTAGTTAGGCCATGTTAGTTCTGTCGGCAAATACAAGATATATTGTGAGAAGCATTAAGTTTAAATTGGCAAGATTTAAATGATCACTATAGCCATTGGAGAAGAGTTGCAATTAATAAAGTTATTTCGTTTCCAAAACTAGTGGCATTTTATCTAAATGTCGCCATAGTTTTGCATAAAAAAACAGTTTTTTTTTTCGAAGCTCCTTTGTGAAATTTTTTCAGTACGATGATCTAATCTAAACCACTCCTTTAAATATGACGGGGGCTTCTGACAACCCCCAAAGGGAATATGTTGGTCTGTTTATATATTACATAGGAACAAGGTAATGTATTACACTCATATTTTTCAAAGTGATTGTTAAAAACATCGATAAGTGAAGAACATCTCTAAAGTTTTATCACAAAAGAAACATAATAAAGGTCATTCTTCGCTCGATATCGACAAAGGTAATGCGATCTGAAACCGGCCTTTGTATTTATTTATAAGTTAAAAATAATACATTGCCTTAACTATTTATACTTTACCGCAATTGTGAAGCTAAAAAAACATATATCTACAATCGCGGCATAGTTAAACTCATGGTCATGATTTCGGGATGGACAGGGACATTGCCAGCCAGCTCAGTCCAGGAATCCACCAGCCTCGCGCAACTCTCTAACAAAAAAAACGTTATATGAAACGTGCACCGCCGCCATAAAATTTCTTTGAACGGTTGCACGCGTTTCATACATTATGGATCATCGGTCACGACCAGTTTTTAGTTCCGAATGGTAGTTCCGACTCCGAATGGTAGTGAGTTACATTCTCTTTGGAATCCACCACAAAAATTATAATTTGTAACACTTTTACTGTCATCATCAGCCTTTTACTATAACAAATGAAATATTAAAAACAACACAACACAACACAACATGGCTGTAACATGTTTAAAAATCAATAATATTTGAAATGAAGTATTGATTGCCAACCAGCTACCTCGTAATGGCAATGCGTTTCATTTAAAAGAGTTGAGTGGCAATCACTGTTCTTTTTTGTTTGTATTATATATGTACAACGTGTTAATGAATAAGCGCAAAACCTCATACACCCAAACTGATTTATAACAAAACGAGCGTTAACCCGCGACTTCGTCCGCACAAATTATATACCAGATTTTAAGTCAGATCATAAGCTATCAAACAAAAAAAGTTTCATCAAAATCGGTTCAGTAGTTTTTGCGTGATACTCGTTCAAACAAACAAACAAACAAACACACAAACAAACAGACAGACAAAAAATCCAAAAATTGGTGAAATGGAATCAGGGACACCTAAAAACCATATCGTAACTTTTTTTTTGTTAATATCTTCAATGTACAGACAAACTTCCTGTTACAGTTTTATAATAGTACGAGCGTTAACCCGCGACTTCGTCCGCACAAATTATATACCAGATTTTAAGTCAGATCATAAGCTATCAAACAAAAAAAGTTTCATCAAAATCGGTTCAGTAGTTTTTGCGTGATACTCGTTCAAACAAACAAACAAACACACAAACAAACAGACCGACAAAAAATCCAAAAATTGGTGAAATGGAATCAGGGACACCTAAAAACCATATCGTAACTTTTTTTTTGTTAATATCTTCAATGTACAGACAAACTTCCTGTTACAGTTTTATAATAGTATAGATAGATAGATAGATAGATAATTAGAATGAAACAATAATTTCATTATTTTGCTAGTTAACATTTAAAGTTATTCGCATTTTAAGTTTTGAGGCAAACATGATTTGTTATCATTTCAGCAATGGATGAAAGCGCTAACATAGGTTCTAATGGATACATTTTAATAATCTTGTTTTGGTAGTGAGTAGGGTGAGTGTGCCCGTGCGGTTGGTTGACTTCGGGTTAAGTAAATTTTAAATTTTACAAACCAATTATTTATATTTTGAAAAAAAATTACCTATGTTGAAACCATGATAAATCGATTCTGCTTTCGATTCTAAACTACTTTCTAGTTTTGCGTTAATTCATTAACACGTTGTAGAAATATTTAAAGAACTTTAAAACATACAGCACAAAACACAAATGTCTTGATAAAAGTAGGTAATAATATAAATTATAAGGCAGCTTAACAAGTGTTTTTAATAACTGACCAAACAAACCCCGGCCGTATCGGCAGCCATTTAAAAAATAAATAATTCTGCTTAATGATCCATGTTATCGACATCAAAAACCAATTTAATAGCATAATTGCGAATTATAAATTATGTTTCATAGATTATTAATTTTAAATCAATAATTATGATCCAGTTAAGTAGCAGCTTACAGTTCGTTCTATGAACAACGGTTTATTTGCATTTTATTATGTTCCCACGAGCTGATTATACCAAAGCATGACTTAATGCACTTGCTGTTAATATACGAGTTACAAAATTTACAAATAGATCATTTTTACGCGAGCTTCAAACTATCATAGCATATGAGAAATAGTGGTTTCGTGGGGATACGCCCTTATGGCTAAAAGCCAGCGAATTACCTATTATCTGCAGTGAAATGCAAGAATCATTCGTACAAACAGTAATTTACAAGTACATAGATAGGTAAATTATATCGTATTCACTATTTAATGGGCGATTTTCAACAGGTTTAAACCTTGTTCAATATGCCTCGATAGATGGCGTAGACGATTTCTTATAAAAAAAAAAAAAAAAGTGAATATCACTGAGTCTGAGGCGTCCGTTGACGAAGTATTCTTTTCATGTTTTTCCTTCTCATTTAAAAAAAACTATTTTATATGTATTTTATTAACAGTGAGATAGCACATCCATCTCTCGTCAACGCATCTCTCTCTCTCGAATCATTTTTATTAATTTTTTATTTTTGGGAGGGTTTTTCCCAGCAGTAGTATGAAATAGGCTAAGGAATTTTTTTTAACCTTTTAGAAAATCCCCATTAACTGTGTTTCCCGGTTTATAAAATGACCACCTTGTAGAAACTCGTGCGTAAGTCACGTAGGAGACGACAAAAGGTATGAACAAAGTTTCCTTTGGAGTGTAGACAAAAGACAAGGGACCAATAACCACTTGCAACATAATCCAGAAACCTAAATAGTGTTGTGGCAAAGTTTGGTTGTGGCGAAGTCAAATGTCATTGTCCACCCCAAAAAGGAATACGGATGCGGTGTATTGTATGAGTTTAACATTAGAGCCCTTCAATTTGGGGTTGAATTCAAGGTTAAAAGCACCTGCATACAATGAATTATTTAACACTGCATCGCTAATTGGTCGAGCTCGGCCGGGAATCGAACCGAAAACGTTACGGACGTTAAGTTTTAGGGGTAGGCTACCCCGAATGAATAAAAAGATGTTTAATATAATAAATTATTTAAAATTCATTTCTCTAATTAAAATAGTTGAAGATACGTACGCATATTAAAATTTTTTTTTTTATTACATGAGTGGACGCTAATAGCATTTTCCCCTACTGAATAGATGAATGGGAAACCGCAATCAGGCAAGTATCAGAGGCAAGGTCAGATTAAGTTTCTGCTCGAGATTTCTCGAAGCGAGAATTTTCGAGAAATCTGGCCTGATGAGAGAGAAAAGATGAGACGAGAAAAAATGTTCCCTACGAGAAATTAGTTCAAAGAAAACTACTTATAGAAACGTGCGCGGTGCGTATCACGTTTCAAATAAAATATTTTATTTTTTTATTCTTATTTTATTCGGAAACTTATAGCTTACAATTGTCGAAACAGATATAATTTACCACACACCAGCACGGCTAGCATGCCACCCACGACAAAGCGTTTAAACGAGAAAAACGTCAAGCGCGCTCTTTCTGGCCTACGTAAAATAATAAAGATGGAGGCACATCTCGATTTTTATCGTTTTCTCGGGGGTGGCATGCTAGGCCTACAGGGGAAATGCTGGTAAGTTCACGGGTAAATCTTTGTTTTTTGAATATTTTAATTCAGTTTGGAAAATAGGCACCAATAAAATGGAATATTGGGATGCGAAAGTTTCTTGGAAACAAAATATCAAAAGCCATAACTAAAAAAGAAGAAAACTTTTTCCTTTTTAATCGAAGTATTTGGCTTTTTTAAACGTAATTTTTTTTTGACAGATAGCTGCCAGATATGTAATGAATTCTTAGATGTAATGAAAATTCTTTGGTTGTATGAAAAATAGGTATGTAGATGAGAAATTAAAACTTTTTGGATTCCCCGAATGTTGTTTTTAATAATAACTTCTCTTGTTTTTCTCTTGATATATCAATCTCAATTTTACTATTCGTAACATAAAAATATTAATTAAAATCAAATCTTTCCTTTTTATAATATTAAATTAATGAAGTGTAGGTACAAACTTTTAATTTTACTTTCATCTACGGTTACAAAATAATATTTATTTTGTAACCGTATTTCTGATGTTTTCGTATGAGGTCGGTGATTTTTGAAAAAGTCCTTATAGTAATTTATTTTATGAAACCATTAAATGTTATTATAATAAGTTAATATACGCTATGTTGTTATTATACGCTATTATAATAAGATACCAGAGGATATTCTAAACTTGCCAGACAAAAAGTTTAAGTCTCATGTTAAACAAGTCCTCTGTAAAAAGGGCTACTATAAACTCGATGACTATTTGAATGACCAAAATGTCTGGTCTTGACAATGTTACTCTATGTAATGCAATATTGTATTTTAATTGTACTTTGTATATTTTGATTTGTTTAAAAGATGTGTGTTGTAGAGTTTCTGGCCGCATCTTCTCTTAACGAAACACCTTCCGACGCGGTGGTAGACTAAAAAAATGACGTCAAAAAGCTATCTATGTGATATTATTTTGAATAAAAAAAATTTGAATTATTCATATAAATAAACATCTGGTGATTAAAAATTGGCCCTAAAAGTCTGTTACTATGTTATTATAGTTATTGAATAGCACCTAGGCAATCGAACTTTGCACGGTGTCTTCAGAGTTAATCTGAATAGGTTTCGTTTCATCCCTGAGAAAATCAGTTCTTACACAAAAAAAAACGGTTTCTTCTATTTTTTCGTAAGTAAAACATTATCTAAATACAACATTTCATCCAAATCCGTGAGAGCCATTTCCAAAGTCAGCAATGTAAAAAAAATTATTTAAATTTGTATCGCAATCTGAAATCGCTGAAATGGCAAAAAAAA
Source organism: Agonopterix arenella (assembly GCA_927399405.1). NCBI lineage: Eukaryota > Metazoa > Arthropoda > Insecta > Lepidoptera > Depressariidae > Agonopterix > Agonopterix arenella. The sequence continues at coordinate 1,437,363 of OV656700.1, read as the reverse complement.
GTGTTTTTGCGATTTCGGTTTTGCTCCCATGGCCAAAGTTGTACGGTTTGATGGTCTGAACTACCCCTGGAAATTTTGACACGGTAAAAAAATCGTCCGGTATGATTTGAGTCTATTCTAAACTGCAATGCCTACTGGACTCAAATGTATGAAAGAGCCAATTTTTTTTACTATTTCACGTTTGCTCTCACAGTAAAAGTTGATAGGTTTGTTGATAGGTTTAAAAAATCACCAATTATGAACAAAATGTTAATCAATCAATTTAAATGCATAGGTACGTTTTCTTTCGTTTCAAATTCGCCTCAACCACTAAGGATCTGGTCCTCGGTTGCCGGTGGCCAGTTGTCATTAAGGTGGAATTAGGAGAGATTAAAGCGGTGCATTTCACTGGACCGGTTCTGATCGGTCAGGAACTGCCAACCTGTTAAGAGGCTCTCACTATCTAAACGCTGGGCCGGGCCATATTTTGCTGGATATTAGAAGCTCTTTTCGTTATTTGAAAGACATAAAAATTAATGAAAAATATTGCAATGATCTTATTTGCTATGAAACAAGTATATTTCTATTTTTTTAATAAAATACAATAGGAAACCTGTGTTCAAAGGAAAGCCTAAATATTTGAAAGAGTCTGTATTAATATGCATCCACTTGAAGTCTAAGTTGGAGTCACTTTTACTTGCGACATAGGCACCATTATAATATTAAGATGCTTTTGCTTGCTTGAGATCATTACAATGTATGTGCCTGAGAGCGTTATTATTTTTTTTTAATCTAATATTGTTATGAACTAAATTATTTTAAGACCAATATTTTTTATGATAGATAATTTAAAAATTTGATGCGAATTCTTATGATTTTCGAATTTGATTTCCTTTGATTAGAAGGCACCACGATGACATAATGAAGGAGCCAGTCAAAAATAGGTACCTACTAAAATTATGTACCTAGTTTAGTAGAGGTGAGGCGGCTCCGGAAGGGTCAAGGGCGTTCGGTCGGGGATACGTCTTAACTAAGCTAAGCGTCCGCTGAACACTGCGTGCAATTTTACTCGAAGAATGAGCTGTTTTAGTTAGGTACTTTTTATGTATTTCATGCATGGTGTAAGAAGTACTTACTATCTCTATGATTTCATGTAATCTAAAAAGAATATAATTTACTAAGTCATTTTGATGGTAAGGTAACGAGTACACTTGAACTTGTCTATGCCAAACTTGGGGTCCATGGGGGTGTAAGCATAGATACAACCGTACCGTACCTATAGGTACACAATTCTATCGGTATAAAAAAAAATATACGGTCGAATTGAGAAACCGCCTCCTTTTTTGGAGTCGGTTAAAAATAGACAAATGCCAGGTAAAAGCGATTATATTTTTCACTTCAGACCCTCGGACCTGTTGTAGCTAGGTATTTTTAAGGAAAAATCTGTAACAACGGTAACAACGGGCTGATGTAACCTCAGGGTTAAAAGCTCAAAAAAAGAAAAGAATAAAAAAATTGTAACAACCCTTTTATTTTGTAGATTATTGTTATGAATAGAATTCTGGTAGACTTAACTAAAATCAACTTAAAACAAAAAAAAATAGTAAACTCTACTAAAGTAAAAGGGTTGTCACTTTTTTTTTTTGCGTGGTATAAGTAAATTGCAGATCATAGATCGATACCGAAAAGCAAATATTTTGTGATTTTGACAGTTCGAAGCGGTTCTGTAGGTTTGATGGTATAATGATATAGTTTGGGGCACTGCTAATGAAATGTAAATATCACTGATATTAATTCCCTTCGTGAAAATAGACGTACCTATTCTATAGATTCTGTAAGAGTGAGAGAGTGGAGTGAGAAATTGTGTAATAAGAGATAGATGTAAATTAAAAGAAGATGTAGTGACAAGAATAGAGAAAGGTATGCTTCGTTGGTTTGGTCATGTGGAGAGGATGAGTGACAGCAGATGTACCAAAGAGATATATGTTGCTAATGTGAGTGAAAGCGTCGGCAGAGGGCGCCCTCGTAGGACGTATGCTGATCAAATCAGTTGCGTCCTACAAAAAGGGGAGGTGCGGAGTACTCGAAACCGACGGGCATGTATGAAGAGATGTATGGATGTGCATGAGGCAAAAGAAGTATGTAAGGATCGTAGTAAGTCGCGCGCCCTGGTCTCTGCCTACCCCACTGGGAAAGAGGCGTGACGTTATAGATAGATAGATAGATAGATAGATTCTGTAACTTTTTATAGTTCCATAGATTTGTTTCGAAGCATTTTTTAAGCATTAAAATTGTATAATAATCCAACATCTGCAATTAAAAATAACCCGTCATAATTGCTAGTAAAGTAAACGTGATGCCATCTACCTATCTGATACAAAATACCATCCCATGGGAAGCACACGCTATTGTTTCATTAAAAAGTCCCGCAAAACAAGCCATTTTGGTACGTAAACCGTCGTTATAAGAGTCTTTGAAATGAGACTTTTAAATGAAACACATTAACAATAGTGGGAGAATTCCTTACCCTATGCTAATCTGTGCAATTATGTTGGCTACCGTCTAGTTCAAAAGAAGACACTAGAAATATCTTCTATATGCTTGTGTTATAAAGACTAAAATGCCTTGATTTAAATGACGTCGTAGAGCAGAGTTAAGTAGTTAAGTGATAGTGGTAGACAGAAGCGAGTGATAGTAGAGGTTTTAGTAGTTCATAGTTAGATTGGAATCGGTTTAGTTGCTACTATTGGAATTTTAACAATGCTTTCTGTAAAATTATTGCCTTATTTCATCTAAGTAGACGTTTCAAGATGATTTTATTACATACCAATATCTATGTTTTGCTGTTTTAAGCATCTAGCAGTTTTCTGTTAATAAAATTATTTTATTCGAGAAAAAAGTTGCAATCGATATGTCAATGAAAATTGACCTTATGTAATACAATGTTAATTTGATATTAGAGTAGGTACTTTTTATTATTGTAGTTTGGTTCTAATTATTTATTTAATATTCATGATTTATGAATGACTACCTATCGAAATAACACGCATCAAAGCAAGTGTCAAGCAACCCCGAAGTTGCTGTTGTAGCCTTCGTCAATGTCATGGTTTTGTTACTTTTTGAAAACAGTCAAAATATGAAGCTTAGTGACATCATGTGCATCTTAAATAGGGATTACTCTTGTTTTACAGCATAGCGTGTGTATTATCTACTTCTTCTTCTTATCGTGTGGGCAGAGCCCTGGTGTCAGAGTTTTTTCAGACCACCTTACGGCCTCTGACGTGGTTTTTATGTAACGACTACTACCACCAGAGATAATAGCCGGGACCAACGGCTTAACGTGCCATCCGAAGCACGGAATCATTTCTCTTTTCAGACAATCAGGCAATTCAGCCTGCAATGTCCTAACCAGTTGGGGAAAAACGCACAAAGTGACATTTCACTAGGTGTCCCCGTGGGAATCTAACCCACGACCTCCGTGTCGAGAGCCAAAGCTCTTAACCATTAGACCACGGAGGCAGTTAACTTAACAGGTCGTATATGCCCACATAGAATCCTATTGTTAGGATAAAGGTTTCTCATTTTGCTTATTATCTCTTCTTCTTCGGGTTCCTCTCTATTATTGGAGGTTGGCAGCTAGCTCTGCATGCCTATTGCCTATATCTCATCTCCGAAGGAGCTTATTATAAAATGGATTTACGAATTAGGCAAGGATCTAAGTATGTACCTATGTAGACATTTAACAACTACTTGTAATAATATTAGAGAGTTTTTGATCAATTTTTTGAACGCAAAATACTTATTTAAAAAACCGAATTCGTCGTCCAAAAACAAGTAGCTCAAACATTCAACGCCGAAATTCTCTAACAAGCTGTTTTGTAAAACCGAACCTGCCGACAAAAACCTAAGAGCATACCACCAATATTTGTTCCAAAGAATTCCAGCGCCTGAGCACTTGTCAAGAAGCAAATAGTCCATACAAAGACTTGAAAAAATAGAGGAAGAAAAACAAAAGGTCGGAACGAGAGAGGAATACGAATGAGAGAGGATACTATGTTCCTCAGACAGTATTAAATAAATCATTATGTATTCAACACACGACGGTTTCCGATAATAATAGAAGGGCTCCAGGGCTGACGGCCGCATTACATCACATAAACGCTAAATAAATAACTAACCGAAACTAGATTTCTTTACCTCATAAAGTTTTATTAAAATACCAGACGTCTCGTCATTAATGCAAGTTAACATCGGCACTCAATTAAATAATTCGACAAAAAAATGTACAAAAGCTCACGTGAGAGCTTCAGAAAAAGCTGACACCCCTAGCGATCCAGTTGAGCAAACGACGCGCGCCGCTGCGCCCGCGCCGCCCTCTCATTGGCCGATGCAACTCGACGTGGCGGGCGTTAGAGGGAGACCGGGCGATGAATTGGCGGTAGCGCGAGTGGGATAGACATGCTGCAGCGACGGATGCGAGGGTTTCCGATCGTTGACTCCTTTCAAGGCCATGGGCAAGTCAGTTTTTATTCCGTGTCATCGTAACGTCTGTAATACTGGACAGAAGTGACCTTCGTCACTTTCTTTTGAGGTCGATTATTAAGGCCAAGGGAAGTTGGATCTGGTTGGCATACTGAGGGTTAAGAACAGATAAGATCGTAAAATTCGCAAATAATAATGAACATCGTTGGATTGATTCATGGATTAATAAATCGTGTTGTTGGTATGCAACTCGCATCAACAACACGATAATACCTACCTACGTTGATGAATGAAATTGCATTAGCTCGTAATCTCGTGCTGAATTTGCCGTATTTACTACCTACGTATAACTAACTGTCATAATAATAATATAGGTTAAACAAACTGTGGTAGGTCCCATTTTAATCTATATGTAGATACAGATAAGTACAATAACAAGGTAGAATTAAGAGGTAAACAGAATATTAGTTAAAACTAAACGTACCTACATAATTTCTTTACAAATCAAAACATAATAAACAAATATAAAAGCAGAAAACACTACATGAAATCGTACGTACATAACATCACTACCATAATCTCTTACGGGGTGATCAGCACAAAACTAACCATAGTAACTGATACAGAAAAAAAACTATCTTTACAATTCCCGTATTAACTTACATTCATTTAGCAAGACATAAACAATTTTGAAAGAATATGTAGATGACACGATTGTATCAAGACCTCCGCTTCCAAGTACCTAGTAGACAAAGTTGTATTACGTTATGCAACACAACCTGCCCACCAAATAATTTCTACTCTACACGTGTTTCGCTCCACCAAGGAGCATCCTCAGGAGTTAGACCGACGAACGTTCGAAACAGAGTTGTTACTCCGCCGAGCGTCCGACACCGAGACAATTTTGAAAGAACTACAAACCAATAATAATTAGTACAAACTTAATTAAGGCTCAGAGGTGCGATTTTTGAATCTCATACGTTGAACTCTGCAGTTGAAATTTATGGTTATACGCATCTTTCTGCTGCTGATTTGACTTTCAAAAATCGCACTCCTGGAGTATGATTATTGAATGTCAAATCAGCAGTAGAAAGATGCTTATATATCTTCATAGTAATTTTGACATTTTCTATTGCTGAGCTCAGCGAATGAGATTCAAAAATCGCACTCCAGAACTTTTAAAATTATAACCAACTATTACGCTTAGTCACGTCGTACGACGCCCAAGGAAATAAATAAGGTAACATAAAGTTGCTCTTGTAGTATTGTGGACGAAAGCCTAGCACTCTACCAAGTCATTCCATCCTGAAATATTCAATATGCTGAAGAAAGCCGTGCTACAACTAAACGCTCAAAAAAGAAGTTGGTAATTGTAGCACCAGTTTCTGACCACCCAGAAAAGGAATAAAAAGATAATAAAAAAACAGTTTCGAGTGACTTACAGCGCACAGCGTAAACCACTGAAGATAGAAACATATTTTCTACTATGAAACTATTTTTCGGAAATCAATGTTGAAGTTTTCCTGAATCTATGCGAACGAAGTCACGGACAAAAGCTAGTGTGTAATAAAGAATGAAGTAAATAATCTTATACTTCCTTTCACGAACTTAAACACGCGCGTCCCTAACCTACCCTAAGAATACCATTCAAAAATAGATAACAAGGTAAACGTTGTACAAACAGCTGATAAAATTTAACATACGGGTGTTATCGCTCAACTTCTTGTCTATGGGTCGACGCACTTTATCAGGGCTTTGAAAGAAGTTTGTAAGGATCGAAAGTCAAATGAATGCAGTTGAAATGCGCTCCTTACGAAGTATGTGTGGAATTGGTGGAAGTTGAAGGATGATGTAGTAACTGGGATTTAGAGGGGTATGCTTAGATGGTTCGGTCACGTAGAGAGAATGAATGAAAGAAGACTTACGATTGAAATGTATCTAGCAATGGTGAGCGGAAGTGTTGCGAGAGGCTGTCCGAGGAAAATATACCATGCTCAATCTTTTCCGAAAAGGGCAAGTGCATGCTGAGGACGTGATGAGGAACGATGGAAAGAAAAGATGTATTAATGTGGTTCAGTTGAAGTGAAAAAAGTTCAGTTGCCAACATTACCCGTTTAAAGTTAAGAGTCGCATTCTTACTGGGCGGTAGCTTGTGCGTTTGCCTGCTCTCCGGCCTGCCACGAAGCTGCACCCTTTTGTGCCGGGTAAAGCATGTGGTTTTGTACAAACATAATCGTTCAGACCACCTAATTATTACATAGCAACAGTAGCATTTTTCAATTTATTAATTAAAAGAAATCTATTAGAATTCAGTGACGTTTTACTGATAGTTTGTTATAGCTGACTGTTCTTGGAATTAGGTATTACGATAGAAATATCCATAGTTTATCCTACTCTAGCCATAGACGAAACTAGATAATGAATGTTATTGTTAGAGAATTCCTTTCACTGGCCATTATTATTCAAACATAAGGAACAGCGGTCTTTTCCTGATATGTCTAGAATCATTCATTTTACACAAATTATAGAGAGTTTAGATTTATGTCATTTCGAATCAATATAAAATTGTGTAGTTTTTGCTACGACTTCTCTTCGTTTCGTCTACGAAATTGCTACAAGCGCTACAAACTCGATTTCGTTGAGAATAGGTTAATAATTGGATTATTCGTTAGTATTGTTATTATTCATGATAGCACCCTTTTGCCCGCGACTTCGTCGACATTGGCTTTAAAAAAAGTATCCTATGTGTTAGATCCAATAGGAAATAAAACAAAAAACAGTTGGGCAAGGGTTCAAAGATACCAGGTACTAATATATGTGCTTATGTGATTGTGTATTTCAATGCTAGGCTTAATTTAAGATTTGTATGGAAATTGTTGAGTCTACCAACTTACGTTAATATCCAAAATATAATCAAACTTCGAATGTAAAAAGCGCACTAGATTATATTATATCCTCGTAATCCAGCACGGCTAGCATGCCACCCACGACAAAGCGTTTTAACGAGAAAAACATAATGCGCGCTCTTTCTGACATACGTAAAATAATAAAGATGGAGGCAAATCTCGATTTTTATCGTTTTCTCGGGGGTGGCATGCGAGGTCTACTGAACATGTTATGTATTCTATAATGTCCCTCAAGAGTCCCTGAAAAGTGCCCTTAGATAGTTTGAGAGCACTTTTGAATCTGCAATTTTTCTATCGTGTTTTGTTACACCTTGTATTGTATACATATTAATACGTATACAAGGTGTAACAAAACACGTATAGTTAGTTATAGTATATAATGTCTAACAAAATTAGCTGAAACTATTTTAAGGGGATGATCTGACCATCAAACTGAACAACTTTCTCTTTGAGATTGGCCCTATCCCATTAAAGCAAATAAAATTTCGATTTCTATTTCTAAAATAGTTTCAGCTAATTTTGTTAGACCTTATATACGTATCTATCTATACTATTATAAAGCTGTAACAGGAAGTTTGTCTGTACATTGAAGATATTAACAAAAAAAAAGTTACGATATGGTTTTTAGGTATCCCTGATTCCATTTCACCAATTTTTGGATTTTTTGTCTGTCTGTTTGTTTGGGTGTTTGTTTGTTTGTTTGTTTGAACGAGTATCACGCAAAAACTACTGAACCGATTTTGATGAAACTTTTTTTGTTTGATAGCTTATGATCTGACTTAAAATCTGGTATATAATTTGTGCGGACGAAGTCGCGGGTTAACGCTCGTACTATTATAAAACTGTAACAGGAAGTTTGTCTGTACATTGAAGATATTAACAAAAAAAACTTACGATATGGTTTTTAGGTGTCCCTGATTCCATTTCACCAATTTTTGGATTTTTTGTCTGTCTGTTTGTTTGCGTGTTTGTTTGTTTGTTTGTGTGTTTGTTTGTTTGAACGAGGATCACGCAAAAACTACTGAACCGATTTTGATGAAACTTTTTTTGTTTGATAGCTTATGATCTGACTTAAAATCTGGTATATAATTTGTGCGGACGAAGTCGCGGGTTAACGCTCGTAGTTATATATAGTTGTTTCATTGGTTCTATATCTGCTAAGCAATACAAAAGTCGTGCTATTACCTACAATATAAATCGAAATCTTTATGAAAAATAGAGCAGTTAAAATAGGCACTAAATAACTTCCCTCCCATATTGAATGACATTAAAATATCACATTATAAATTCCACCTATGAATTCTAGACCTTAACGACCAATATGCCATTCAAGTTTGAGCTTTAGTGTCATAGTTTTAAAGGTTGTAGAATAGTGACTGTGAGAGGCGCCCACGCAAAAAATTCAGTTGATTCACTATGAGAGTTGTATTCTGTCGTATCAGCATTAAATTATCGTGCTTTCTTTTTTATTGTAATTCAATATTAACTACCTACCTTTGAGGTATTTCGTTGATGCTTTTAGTTAAGGTAGGTAGGGTACGTTCGTTATGATGGAGTCTCTTTTATTTCATCTACTAATTGAATTGACCCCTCATAGCTCAGTCATTTTACGGTTTGAGCCGGGACTAATTAATAACTGATATTTTTTTCGGTATACTTAATATTTAAGAGCCAATTTGAGCTTACAAATGCACCAAAATTTAAAAAATATTGTAAAAAATTAAAAAATAAAATGGCGTCAGCAACAGTTCCAAATTTAAAATTTAGCTATTATCTCGTTATAAAAAACCTGGTGGAATTATTTTTTCTCCCATATATATTTATATAAGGTCTAACAAAATTAGGTGAAACTATTTTAAGGGGATGATCAGACCATCAACCTGAACAACTTTCTCTATGGGACCAATATAGAAATCGCGAAAAAAAAGTCAGCTACAATACAAACCTACTCGACCTAAATGTATGGGACAGCAGACATTTTTTTCCCGTTTTCACTATTGGTCCCATAGAGAAAGTTGTTCAGTTTGATGGTCTAATCATCCCCTTAAAATAGTTTCACCTAATTTTGTTAGACCTTATATATATTTGCTCCCATAATAAAAGTTGTTCAGTATGTTGGGTAGAGTATGATAGAGAATATATCTGACTATCCTACATATCCTATCCAGACTGTAACTTTTTCTTAGAGGATTCCAATTGGAATAAATAATAGGAGCACGCAGTCCGTGGGTATGTACATTTTAATAATTTTATCTGTGTACAATCTATCTAATCTAAACTATTATAAAACTGTAACAGAAACTGTGTCTGTACATTGAGGATTATGTACAGACACAGTTTCTGTTACAGTTTAGTTACGATATGGTTTTTAAGTATCCCTGATTCCATATCTGTCTGTTTGTTTGTTTATTTGATCGAGCATCACGTAAAAACTACTGAACCGATTTTGATGAAACTTTTTTGTTTGATAGCTTATGATCTGACTTAAAATCTGGTACCTATATAATTTGTGCGGACAAAGTCGTGGGTCAACTCTAGTACAATATATAAATAAATACAGGATGTCGACTAAATTATACGTGATCAAATAAGACAAGTCTAGTCTCTTTAGTCATGCTCCTAAAACGAACCTTATTCGATAAAAATTGAGGTTTATTATCCATCGAACTTGGTGAAGACGCAATCCTTGACCTGGGTTAAGTATATACCTACATATCATCTAGTTATGTACAAAAGTATTTATCTAAATCAACGAACTATTTTTTAACTTCTACTTAGGTTTAAGTTTCAAAGAGAAGTAATATAAAGATGTTGCTAATAATAAAACAACATAAATGAACAATAAGCTATAAACAAACCCTTATGCTTTTAAATAAATTACACAAAGGACTACCCTAATTGAAGAGGCGCCTCTGAATTTAATTAGCAGAATTTCAACTCAACTTCCAATTCAAAAATACTATAACTAACATTTTCCAATACATTTTAAACCTTACTCCAATAGGGGTAGGAATTAAAATAAAAGGTGGAAAGAAATTCAAGATGGCGTCCAACTCAGGCGCAGCATTTTAGTTCCTTTTTCAAAAATACTCGTTCAGCATTCCCGCAGTCGATTTCAAGGGGTGGTACGGACTAGTCGTGTTAAATGAACATTAATAAAAGAGAGTGTTTAAAAAGTCTCTAGCAAATTTAATTTTTTTTTAAACTAAATTACAAATAGATTCTCAATTTCATATTTTATAACAAGAAATATCGTAATAAAATACTATTCTTCCCTCAGTTTCTCGTAGCCATAATAACGTGGACCATTGTGCGGTTGTTTGTAAAGGATATAAAAGTTAAAGATATATTGGTTGGGGGATATTTTTTGTAGTTTTTAGTGATAGTGTCTGGTGTTAGTCAGCCGTGAGGGCCGGGGGGGACGGAGGGACGGAGGGACGGAGGGAGGAGGGACCGGAGGTTCTAATTGGAAGAAAGGTTTTATAGCCGCGCTGTTTCATGTCCAGGTACATTGTTTATCAAATTGTTTTTTTTACGCTTCTTGATAAGAATTCTTATGTCTCTACAGGGTGTAAAATTAAATGGGACAAGGGGTGCTTCAGACCATCAAACTGAAAAACTTTTACTATGGGACCAACACGGATATCGCGAAAAGAAATTCTGCTGTCCCATACAAAACTGCAAACACGAGTCTCGACTGAAATTTATGGGACAGCTGATTTTTTTTTTCGCGATTTCGGTATTGGTCACAGACAAAGTTGTTCAGTTCGATGGCCTGAAGGACGTCCCATTTAATTTAACACCCTGTATAGACATGGCTTGCAATAAATTAGGATGAGTTATCAGACTTATCTATACCAGGCATCGTCATCATCAGGCCTCACTGCCTCCGTTGTCTAATAGTTAAGAGCATTGGGCTCTTGACACGGAGGTAGTGGGTTCGATTCCCACGGGGGGCTCCTAGTGAAATGTTGTCTTGGCGGCAAAACGCATGAGCCTTCTCGGAAATGGATATCTAAAACCGGAATATCTTAGGTTTCTTCCCTGCAACGGTATCGCCTACTTCATTGACCATGTATTTGAGGGGTGAAGAAAATAAAAATGATTGGGGCTAACACAAAAGATCCCACTGGGTCGAAGTGTTGCTGGCTTGCCAGCCCCCACAACAAGATATGATAAGATAGTAAAATGTTACTTTGTGCGTTTTTCCCCGGTTAGTTAGGACATTGCAGGCTGAATCACCTGATTGTCTGAAAAGAAAGATGATTCCGTGTATACCATACCATGTATATGAACCATGTAAATGACCATAACATTATGCAACGATATCCATGTATAAAGTCAATGCCATTATTCAACAAATGCTCTTCGAATCCCCGATTCAAGTCTATTGAATTATTAACTGACGTAGTTTTCAGTCGGTTTTCCATTGCCGAAATTAATTTTAATTTTATCTTTGACATCGTCGCACAGATTTTTATTTAGTCCATTCCTAACTGAAAATCAATAATCTAGTCTAGTTCTATAGTGATGATAAAATTACATCAAATAGAATTGGATAGGTATTAAATTACAAATAATAGTATCAGTCACTATTGTTATCCCTTGAGGGATTTTTAAAACCGCAAATTAGCAGGGCACAGTCAGCACAGCTATTTTTTGAATTTCATACATTCTCATTTCGTAGTTAACTCGTTTATTTCATCAGAACAATAAGAGACAAACAGTGACAAGTGTTGTTCGTAATGGAAAAAAGACCTATACGATAATACGAAACTAGGGAATTGATGATTGTCGTATATGAATTAAGATAATTACTTTCAAAAATAGCACTCCATAAAGAGGCCTATCATTATAATTATGTGGATGGAGTGCTGACGTGTGCTCTGTGCAGCCGAACATTCAAGGCGAAAATTGGTTATACCTAAATGTAATCAAAGGGAGACACAGACAGTGTAAAAAGACAATAAATTTATACCTGAAATCAAAACCTACTGAAACTACTTAGATTTCATCGTTACCATGAATGGTTTAAATGATTTCGCATCGCAGTTAATATTTATTAATAGGTATTTCATTCAGGAGATAAACAACAACTTCCCCATTCCATCCTAAAACCTACAACACATACAGGATTTAAAAAAAACACCCCTTTAAATACTATTAGGGTGTTTTGTTACACCCTGTGTTAAAGGTGAGCATCGCTACTACTGCCCATAACATAAAGATAAAGTAAAAGTAATTCTACCTAAGTTGTAGCAATGTTTCTGAACACCCTGAATTATTTAATATATTCCTGAGTATTAATATATATAAGGTCTAACAAAATTAGGTGAAACTATTTTAAGGGGATGATCAGACCATCAAACTGAACAACTTTCTCTATGGGACCAATATTGAAATCGCGAAAAAAAAATATCAGCTGTTCCATACAAACCTACTCGACCTCAATGTATGGGACAGCAGATTTTTTTTTCGCGATTTCTCTATTGGTCCCGTAGAAAAAGTTTTTCAGTTTGATGGTCTGATCATCCTCTTAATTAATGAAGCGGAAGATAGGACAGCGAGTGAAAAGTAATGCCGTGTGATTTGATTTTTCTTCTTGAATGATATGAACAGCGAGTAAAAGCACACGAAGTCATTGTAATACGTTAATTCCGCTAAAATAAAAAAAAGTATCACAATCTCGCAATGCCGCTCGTATTGTGACTTAGTAAATTAGGCGACGGGGGCTTCATTTATGCGGTCCATGCGCTATAGACGAGTCACCTATCTACGCTTTTATAATTTAATCGAAGGCGATAATCGATCGATTGAATCGATACTGTAAGAAAAACTGGTTTTTCGACAGTTTATTTAGGGACTGAAGTTTCTTTTTCCGTTTCCGATGGGTTACTGTTACAGTGTCACCAACTTATCTGTAGAATGAGCGATGGCGCAACTTTCTGTATCAAAGAATGATTTCATTTAGAGAATAATTTCTCGTACACCACTTTCGGCATGAATTTCACAAAAATACTCAGAAATACTTAGAAAGACAAGAACTCGATTGAACAGCACAGACTACATCGACTGAGAGCAACAAAATGAAGTTTTCAAAAGTAGTTTCGCTTTTGGCCATTCTACAGATAAGTTGGTGGCACTGTACCTATTTGCCTTCATGCCAAGGTAGAAAAATGAGCGAGCAGTTGAGGCGGAGCATATAGATAGACAGAATGGACGTAAGTATAAGGAGTGCCTTGTTTGACTACAGAACCCTAAAAAGCGAGTTCCTGAAAATTTATAAACACATCGATCGATGATCGGCTATTCACAAAATAGGACTTCAGATTCGTGGAAATCTAGAATTATCGCGTTCAGTACAGGCTTGTAATTACAGTAATACAATTACATTACTTTCTTTAATTAGAATCAGTAAGACGAAGACGAAAAACGAACATGCGATGGTAACATGATAGTAATGAGTGAATCATCAGGTTTTTAGTTCGATTACCTATTATCCAGACTCGTACACATACGAAGGGCGTCAGTGGCGCGTTGGGGAGAGATACGACTATCAATCATGAGGGGTCCGGGTTCAAATCCGTACGCACGACATGCAATGAACCAATTTGTTTTTCTATCTTATTCACTTATATCGAGTGCTCTCAAATGGCGAAGGACGACATCGTGAGGAAACCTGCATACGCTGACTAAAAAGTTCTGATGCGTAAGTGACTTCTCAAAATCTATCGTTGAGGGTAGGCCCAAAGAGAATGGAATCACTACGTTTTAAGAGTTAATCAAAGATTTTCGCCATGTTACACAATTCGAATGTGAGTTATTACTTATTATTGTTACCATCTTGAATACGTCAAAAGTCAAAACAGTTGAATGCACACACGGCGACACATCAAGCTATGCAAAACCAATTTAAGCTGGTCGCGTGACGTTATAGATTACTCGTCCTACACGCGGCCAGCTTATTTTGGTTTTGTATAGCTTGATGTGTCGCCGTGTGTACCTATTATAAATTTCAATATTAGTTCCAAAGCATCATCTAAATATGAAGACTCAAGACAACTGACACAAAATATTTCAAGAATAAAAAAAATAAACCGATAACATCACAGTAAAATAATTGAAACTGTATTTCCCTTTCTTTACAGTTGGTTCTTCCTTGCAGAAAACGTTTTAAATGAAACGCAAGTTGAATTAGCGAACGTTTTTGGTGGTTTTAGTTATGCCCAGCAGTGGGTTTTACTGGGCTGATGATGATGATGATATACCGTTTTAGTTCCTTTCAAATTGTTGATATTTCTTTTCCTTTCTTTTCAGTTTCGATAACCCAGAAAACATAGAAGAAAGATCAAATCGCTCCTCCATCTCGGAACGTACCTGGGCCTGGTAACTCCACCACCGTTGGCGCTGGTCATTCGCCAACGGGGGCAGAGTTCCCTCTCCTAGTTGCGAGGTTCTACTTAAGAAGAAAGAAGACAGAAACAGAGCCAAGAAAATTTAATGGGGAACTGCTACGATCAGAGGCCGAACAGAATGCAGACTCAAACCGGTAGCGACACGGTGTTGGCATCAGATATGCTGACGATGATGCGACAGAATACATATCATATAAATACTGGATGATTTTTTTGAATGTTCAGAAACTTTCAGAGGTTGTTCTAACCATCAAACTGAACAACTTTTACCATGGGAGAAAATCTGAAATCGCAAAAGCTGTTCCATACATTTGAGTCTAGTAGGTATTGCAGTTTAGTTGGTTTAGTATGGAACAGCTGATTTTTATTTTGCGATTTCAGGTTTGCTCCTACGATAAAAGTTAATTCAGTTAGTTGGTCTTTACCACCCCTGATGTCCTCAAGTCCCTGAGTCGCCGCTGTTGATCCTGTAGAGTTACAGCGGTGGGAATGAAAGCTGAGCCCTTTTAGGGTAGTAAAGGAACAAAAAACCATAGTTATCTAGATTAACCACCTAAACGTATTAATTACCCTATGTATCGGCCAAATATCAGCTGTGCGAAAATAACGTTGGTCTGGATGGACATTTATACAGGGTGTATACCAAAACACCCAAGTAATATTTAAAATGGAGGTTTAAACCATCAAACTGAACAATTTGCACTATGGAGACAGCGCCGAAAAAAATTCTACTGTCTCATACAAAAATCTAATTCTTCCTGACCCAAATGTATGGTATCATAAAATACAGGATGTTTTTTTTTCACGTTTCACCGGTTCGATTCCCGGCTCAAGCAGATGATTTTTCAAAAATCTTTAACTGCAGTTTTAATTAGATTTGAAAATAAAGGAATGTTTCCTTTCAGTACAATTAGCCATCATAAATATTAAGGGTACTTTCCCTCCAACCACGGCCTTTTTTTTCCACCCTGTATAGAAGATTTGTTTTTTTTTTCGGTTTCGTCTCTACGGGATGAAATTGATATCATTAGCATCCTTTTAAACTAAGTGTCTACCCATCAAACTGAACAACTTTCACATTATCGGGAGCAAACCGATCGGAGCAAAAAAAAAAACTGCTGTTGCATACATTTGAGTCGAGTTGACATTGCAGTTTAGTATGGAACAGTTGATTATTTTTTTGCTCCGATCGGTTTGCTCCCATAGTGAAAGTTGTTCAGTTTGATGGGTAGAATCTTAGTTAAAAAGGATGCTAATTATATCAATTTCACCCTGTATAGTGAACGTTCAGTTTGATGGTTTGATTTTAAATATTACTAGCTGTTTTTTTACATCCTGTAGATAAAAACATCATAGACATACAAATGTTTGTCCTTCCCTGGATTCTAACTAACGACTCTCGGCTTGTCTGGCAAGTAAAATACCACAGGCTATCGAGACCTCAGACTAAACTTAGATTGTCGAAAACATGGAAGAAACAATCAGCTATTATCACAGATTACCCCCAATAGATACCGCATACAAGGAAGCCGATGCACGCCACATATCTATGATTTTGCACTGATATAAGCAACGCGAGTGAGCGAGCTCGAAGTAGTGCGACCTTGAAATGTGTTTCGTGCCCCGCTACCCGCACCTACCGCCAAAAATGGTGACTTCGGGCGTGTACAAAATTTTTATCATGCGGTATCTATTGGGGGTAATCTGTGGCTATTATAAAATAAAACATAAAGATACTAACAAATGTTTAATTTAACAACATCCAGCGATAATAAAAATATCATATTATGTTGTTTTAAAAAATGGGAATATTGGCAAAGCGTCCTTAAAATAGGTGAGCTTATTTTCTAGCCGAGCGCAGCGGAGGGGCGACAGGTACGAGTACCATCGTAGTACAATAAATCGCATATAATATCCAGGGTGTAAACCAACGTTCCTATGAGCACAGAATAAATACTGTCTATGAGGTTGGCTTATGATTGACTAGATTACCTAAATCCAAATGTCAGGGCTTCCTTCAACAGCGCATTAGTTTGGCAATTCAGAGGGGGGCCTTCCAGTTTTCTCGGTACTGTGGAGGCATGGCTCAAATGGTAATTAAAATAGAGCTTTTCTGTTTGTTATATACTTTTATTTTCATGTATTGAGACTTTTCTTTCTAGCTCTGAGAACGATTTTCTTCGGACTTCCTAAAAATTTAAGCCCGCGCCGGATTTATTCGACGTTCCAAATTTATTTCAAATAAAAACCAACCAGCAAGCTATGGCTTATACAACCTCCTTACAGTACCTTACCGCATTGTGAGGTTTTGGAGAAAGTTTTATTGTTGTAGGATACATAGTCCGTGGTCTCTGCCTACCCCTATGGGACAATGGACCGCCACACGTTACGACTCTGACACACCTCTTTAGCCTCATTTACATTCATACATCTTTTCGATCGATCACTTCCGTCGATTAAGGGGGATTCGCACTTGCATCGATTTGATAGATGATCATGATTTATAGTTTTAGGTACTTGGCGAAGCATGTTGCGGATGCTGGAAGTGTATTTAGTTTTATTTGAATAATGAAATAATAGTCAATATTATGAATTCTACATTAGTAGGAAGATTCTAATTTTTTTTCTTTTTTTAAATCTACTATGCCGCTCTATTGTACCTTTTTACATGTTGTCTTCAAAATTCTAATTTTTAATACACAATTCTGAATCACTCTTATTATGTTATTAATCTTAGTTTATTTTTTAGGGACCTCGAAAGATCACGGTTAAAGGACAACCTGTAAAGTAATTATTTTAGCATCAGTCGTCCCAAAAGGTGGAATAATAAAGCTTTGTAAGCCAGCCTTATGAAGATCATTTCAATTGATATCAGAAATATCGCGGCGATATCGCGACGATGTCGTTCCATCACCACAAACTCTCAAAAATAGCTGGTGTGATATGGACCTTAGCATTTTCAATGTAAAATTAAGAAAACCTCACCAATCCTTATCCCCATTCAATGTGAAAAAATCACTACGAAATCCTGAAGACACCACACTCGATCCTCGAACAGAAAAACGGTAAAAGTACATTTTGTTTATTTCACTTTAAACACCTGGGTGATCAATTGCGTCCTATGATCACCAGGCAAGTTGATCACCTAGGTGATGAAAGTATACTTTACTCTAGAACTCGTCAGAACTCACCAATGTGTCGCCTATGTGATTAAAGTGGAAAGAACGGTCGGTTACATCCTTTTCCCCAACGTCCACCTTAAGGTGGTTGCAGAGGGATCACATTTTTTACAAAACTTTGACGCACAATACGCTTAGACGGTATTAATATAAGTAACTTTGTATATATGGAAAAATAGTTTAGATAATCGAGATGGCGCGTCACAAATAACATTTGCAATTTATATAATAATTACGAAGATAAAAAGCTTTGAAATTTTTCATACAAAATTTTAAAAGCTTTATATCTTCGTAATTATATTATAAATTGCAAATGTTATTTGTTACGCGGCAAATAGATTTAATAAACTATTTTACCATATATAAAATATTACTTTTATTAATTCCGTCTACGCGTATTGTGCGTCAAACTTCTTTATGGACTGAAACCACCTTAGGGTAGACTTTAGAACACCGTGGCACGTGGCGGCAAGTCGTTTCATACAAAAGACTATTGTTTTTCTATGACTTGTCGCTGCCGCGTGCTGCGGTCTTCTAGTCTTCCTTCAGATCCGAACATCCATTTCCCCGAACCATATGAATAGGTAATAATAGTACCTACCTATAAAAGCGAAACTATGGTTAAACCAACATGAGATCGGTAGGCGAATCTTGACATTTGACGCGGAAGTTTCGTTTCTATAGTGTACTATTATTATCTACGAGCGTGAACCCGCGACTTCGTCCGCACAAATTATATACCAGATTTTAAGTTAGATCATAAACTATCAAACAAAAAGTGTTTCATCAAAATCGGTTAAGTAGTTTTTGCGTGATGTTCAAACAAACACACAAACAAACAGACTGACAAAAAATCAAAAAACTGGTGATATGGAATCAGGGACACCTAAAAACCATATCGTAACTTTTTTTTTAATATCTTCAATGTACAGACACACTTCTGTTACAGTTTTATAATAGTTAAGATTCATATGCCCGAACCTCGATTTCCTCGAACGTCCAACTTATTTTTAGGTGGTCTATAAAATGTTCTGATGACCCCGAAATCGTAAAAACTCAAGTTCGTAAATTTATTACCACACGACCGTAATCCTTTTCAGGGTAGTCAGAAACTTTGATAAAACGTTTAAATCCTAGCCAGATCAGTAATAGGTAAGTGGCTAGCTTTAGGTATGTATCTAAAATCACTGCAAAAGAAACCTTGAACTTTGACTTGACACTTCAGCTGAGAGAGGGCTAGCGTGGTGGCTTTACACTATGTTGCCAATTGCATGCAATCAGAAGCACATTCATCATCGTAGAGTCGTTAGAAAATTTATTTCAAAACGACCGGTTGATTATATTCCACCTTTTCCTGCGACATATTTTTAACATCATCATATCAGCCGATGGACGTCCACTAGACCTCCCCCAAGGATCGCCATAACGACCGGTCCTGCGCTGCCCTCATCCAACGGGTTCCCGCCGCCTTCTACAGGTCGTCGGTCCACCGTGTTGGGGGGCATACCCACGCTGCGCTTTCCGGTACGCGGTCGCCACTCGAGAACTTTTCGGTCCCATCGGCCAGCGGTTCTGCGAGTAATGTGCCCCGCCCACTGCCACTTCAGTTTAGCAATCTTTGGGCTATGTCAGTTACTCTGGTTCTTTTATAAACTTTGCAATTATTTAAAATAGCGGAATTTTTTAGAACCCCTATTTAATGTAAGTATTTAAATATTACATTTAAAACCTTTCCACCCCTCCACTGCACAATAAAATATACTCCAGTACATAAATATAATTATTCTCATATATTTAGTATACAACTATCTAATTCAATATACAATGCTAAATCTAAGTTTATACCCAAAAAAGTCTATATCCTTGAAGATAATTAACTAAAAATAGACAACAAAATCAGGACAAACATATATATCAACTATCATACTTAGATTGAGTCTGAGTTCATTACTATATCAAAATGTAATTGCTATTGTTAATATTAAATTTAAATACATGAACTTCGAAATTATGCATTGAACTATACTGCCGCCCTAAACACGTATTGAGCTTTGGACATAACACACCTAAACCATAAGAATAACTAATACACTATGTAGAAGGAAAACTCTTGCACCAGATATTTAAATCTTTTTTCTAGTTATGCGGCAAGGCGAGCATGCCACCCACGACAAAACGAGAGAGAGAAACGAGTATAACCAACGGCGCTCGAAGTTCAACTTCTATAGCGTATTAGTTATTCTTATGCCTAAACATCGCATCATATTCGACATTCTATGAAAATTAAAGTGAGTATAAAAATAAACACAATTTTCTCCAAGTAGGTAACCCGCCATTGAGAGTGCATAGGATATGCTAAGGACGGCAGTACAGTTACCAGTGACTGTTACATTCATTGTTATATTCCTTTCAGTACAACTGTCGTAAGATATAAACAAATGGCGATGTGTTAAGTAGTGGAATGAAATAGGAACCTAGACTTTTTGGTCCATTAAAACAAACTTAAAAGAAACCTTAAACTCTACGAAACAAGTTGTATCATTCAATAAACGAAAATACCAGCAAAAATTATTGATGACTAATTTTGATATAGTCGTGAGCATAAATTATTATGGTTATAGTGATATAGGTACATTTCTTAGTTCAGTATAACAGGTAGTTATTAATGTCAATATACGTAGCGTATGTTTGATTTACACCTTAAGACAGTTCTATTGAAATGAAATATACTAAGTAATTTTGAACTAGGTATTTCAAGTAAATCAACCGTTTTTAATTTTAGAAAAAAAATACCGCTCCACAAAAAAAAGAACGTCGCCATTATTTCAATTAAAAAAAAAGGACCGAAGAAGATTAAAAAGCTATCAATATTTTAAACAAGACAAAGAGATCACAAAATAAACAATATATCACATAATTATCTTAAAATTCTAACTACAATGCGACAAGCCTTTTCGTTACGGACAAAAATTATTAAGGCTCAACTGGCCACGTCAACTTTGACCCATGAGTAGCTTCAATGTATGTATGCGGTCACGACTATATTCCCTGAGGGGGTAGTCAGAGATATTCTGATAACTCAGAACATCCACGTTTCACTAGTCGTACCGAAACTCTGTTCAATGTGACGGGTTGTGAGCCCGTCGCCACTTATAATTGACAGTGGGTACACATGCCTGAAAATTGAAGATTTTCTCACGATGTTTTTCTTCGCCGAAAAGCGGTAAAATTGGTACGAGTCGACCTGGACGGGGGTCGAACCATCGCCTCCTTCACGGCAGGCATGGTTACTCGGCACTCGACCACTACGTCTTTTTAGTGAGGAGGATCAACTTGTAAGTCAGCAAGCCAAGGTCAACACAGGAGCGTCAATATCGACCCAAGAGTGTCAACGTCGACCTAGAAACGTCAATATCGACTTAAGAGTGTCAACGTCGTCCCAGAACAATCATCTTCAAGCCGAGGAGCATCAACGTCAAAAGGAGTCAAGGTCGAACCAGGAGCATTAATGTTTACTAAACAGCGTCAACGTCACCCCAGGAATGTCAACGTCGACCTAGGAGCGTTAACGTCGTCCTTAGAGCGTCAATACCGAAACAAGAGTGTCAACTTCAGCCCAGGAGCGTCTTCGACAACCTTTAAGTAATCTTTCTGACCACCTGTTCTTGCCCCAAACGCAATCAAAAGCCTCTAAGGCAATCCATTAGCTGGCCGACGTCGGACCCACAATTTTACAAAGCCAGCGGAAGGCATTTCAGTTTTCCAGTCGTCACTCTTGGGTCTTAGAATACTAAGTTTATTTTGTAGTTTATCACCGCACGCATATTGCTCATGTGCGGAGAGCCTAGTATTCAAATGGGTTGATCAAATAGTGAAAAACTTTGTAATACAAAATCGCGCCACCGGAACAAAAAAAAGGTTTTCGCACTGAATCCACATTTTCAAGTAATGTTTTATTAAAACACCTACATTGCATTGAAAAAATACACAAAAAATAATTAACTTGGCACCATTCTAGACACGTTATGAAAACAGGAAAAAAATTAAATTATATACCTATTCAAACTTAAACAAAATGGGTTGAAAATAATAAAAATTATATTAGTTGCGGGAACGACCGTTAACTTTACTATTCAATAGACAAACCATCATTTTAAAACTGACTTACACCGCTGATACAGTTTACAAAGGTGTTTACACACCAAAAGTTGCCAATGACGCACCGACATTGTCTTCAGTGTGGATAGCCTTATCGGCGATATGCGCGGACTATTCGGCGACATGTCGGCGGGTCGGCGACTTTAGTGTGTAGACAACTTAAGGCTTACGAATGTACCTGAGCAGTTGACTATTTTCAAAACTAAGCTAACCAATCAGCCTAGCTAGCATGCCACCCACGACAAAGCGTTTAAACGAGAAAAACGTCATGCGCGCTCTTTCTGGCCTACGTAAAATAATAAAGATGGAGGCACCTCTCGATTTTTGTCGTTTTCTCGGGGGTGGCATGCTAGCTAGGCAGGATGCCCTATAATGGCGCGGCAAAATGTTCTGCTTCTATTTGTCGTTTGATTGCCGTTGGTAACAATAAAGGCCAGGCCACACAGAGGCGGTTTTGCGGGAAAGCGGGCCAGAGGCGGACCCGCGGGAAGCGAATATCTCCGGACCCGCGCGTATTTCTGTGTGGTAGGGTACATACAAACTCGAACATTACCACCACACCACACCATACACAACAAAACACACAGAAAACCGAGCGGGTCCAAAGATAAAAAGTTTAAGTCCCATGTTAAACAAGTCCTCTGTAAAAAAGGCTACTATAAACTCGATGACTATTTGAATGACCAAAATGTCTGGTCTTGACAATGTTACTCTATGTAATGCAGTATTGTATTTTAATTGTACTTTGTATATTTTGTTTTGTTTAAAAGATGTGTGTTGTAGAGTTTCTGGCCGCATCTGCTCTCAACGAAACACCTTCCGACGCGGTGATAGACTCAAAAAATGACGTCAAAAAGCTATATATGTGATATTATTTTAAATAAAAAAATTATGAATTTGAATTTGAATTTTGATATTCGCTTCCCGCAGGTCCGCCTCCGGCCCGCTTTCCCGCAAAACCGACTCTGCGTGGCCTGGCCTTAAGGCTTAATAAGGATGATTATGTAAGGTCTAACAAAATTAGGTGCTACTATTTTAAGGGGATGATCAGACCATCAAACTGAACCACTTTCTCTATGAGCCAATATCGAAATCGCGAAAAAAAAAACCTGATGTCCCATACATTTAGGTCGAGTACGTTTGTATGGAACAGCAGATTTTTTTTCGCGATTTCGATATTGCTCCCATAGAGAAAGTTGTTCAGTTTGATGGTCTGATCATCCCCTTAAAATAGTAGCACCTAATTTTGTTAGATCTTATATAATCATCCTTATTAAGCCTTAAGGTGGTTTCAGTCCATACAAATACTTTCAGCTAGTTTTGTTAGACCTTATATTATCAATTGTTTCTTGTGTCATCGAGAATCGTATGTCCGCGCGAAAGAAGATTGACGACACGACAAATACACGTGATCGTACTGTATCACTATATTATAACTGACCAGAGATGCGTTTGGCAACGAGGCAGCTAGCGAGCGAGGAAATAATCCACCAATAGCGCGCTTGCTCGATTACGTCATAGGGAAACTGGAGGGCTCCCATTAGTGGATTCCTTTATCGCACGTCGCCTCACACATCTCTTCCCAACTCCTGTAATACTAACTGTGATACAAAAGTGGCCACTCACAACACTGAACAATGAAGTCCAGTGCGTCTGAGGATGACTAATTTATTTTGGAACACGCAAAGAATTTAAGCAAAGAAGATAGGAGTAGGAAAACTGCGAGCAGCGCGTATCTATCTATACTATTATAAAACGGTAACAGGAAGTTTGTCTGTACATTGAAGATATTAACAATTAAAAGTTACGATACGGTTGTTAGTTGTCCCTGATTCCATTTCACCAATTTTTGGATTTTTTGTGTCTGTTTGTTTGAACGAGTATCACGCAAAAACTACTGAACCGATTTTGATGAAACTTTTTTTGTTTGATAGCTTATGATCTGACTTAAAATCTGGTATGTAATTTGTGCGGACGAAGTCGCGGGTTAACGCTCGTAAGGAATAGAATCAGTACGGGCGCCAAGACGGCGCGATAAACGTTTTAACACGCCTTTTATCGTATTTTCCGCGATAAGGCGGTATCTATGGAAAGTTAAATAAAAGACGCGGTAGAACGTTTACCGCGGCGCCTTGCCGCTCGTGTAACTATAACGAAAAAACTACAGTTGTCTTGCTAGCACATATCGACGAGCGACAATTCGATGCATAGATATTATATTCTTGATTTTAGTTAATCCCATTCTTGGTTTGCGCGAATCTATATCATGAGATAATAAATTTTAACCAACAACAGGATAAAGAGAACAACAGGAACTTGTAGCTGTAGAAAAAGATACAGGAATAGCGAATGCTCCGCCGACAAGAGCGTACCTCTTAAATATAGGGGGGGATAGGTGGGTTTTATCCCCCCCCCCCCCTAAATTCGAATATTTGTATGGAAAAATAATTACAACACTTACTTTTCTATGAATATCCCCCCCCCCCGCCCCGAAAATTAAATTGGGGACATTTAATTTTCTGGGGGGGGGATATACCCCTGAAACTAAAGTCTGGATACGTGCTTGTACGTACATAGTACTCATTCTTAGGGTTGGACCTCATCTAGCAGCACGGAATCGCATTTTTTCACGCTCCATCCTTTTCTGTCGTACGAGAACTTCATTTGCTAAAGTGAGAAAGGTATGCGTAAGGCGGGAATGCGATAGCACGCGGCAGCACCGGCAGTGCTGCGATTTTTCTCGCTGTGGCAAATGACGTTCCTGAGCGACCGAAAAGGATAGAGCGTGAAAAAATGCGATTCCGTGCTGCTAGATGAGGCTGAGATACTGTGCACGTCTAGTATGATATCTCTACACGCGCGACTCTGCTTTTTTCCATATTACACGCGGCAAGCGCGGCTTTCGCTCTCTGAAATGCGCGGGAGCAGGTTATTTTCTATGAAGCGAACACGCGTCGCGCGCGTGTAGAGAAGTCATCCAGCGCGTCATACTATAGCAATAAACGGCTTTGACTTTTAAATTAAAACAATTATGAATCTAATTAGGTTGAAAAAGAGTTAAAACTAACGGCCATTCTCGCAACGTACTATATTATAATATAATGTAAATCCATAGTTTATATTTAGCTAATATAAGATATTTACAAGTGACTCGTTGAGATAGATCCGATCGCTCTCTGTCGCCAGTGTCTTCATTATTTATTCTCACTAATATATACCTGCAACAAGTTATAGCAATTTTAATTATAAAGAAACTCAAATACAAATACAAATATTCTTTATTGCACAATTACAGGTATAATAGGTTACATTACAATAGATCCTCCATATACATGTGACCATAGTGCGTTTCGGGGAGGTCAGAAACATTACTACGATTACCACATATCGGCCCGATCGATAGCTATATTGGTAGGGATCCTGCCTTCTTAACCGCGGATTCGAATACTAAAGGTTTCAGAGTAGTGGTATAAATAATACATAAGAAACCTCATTCCTTAGTCGGCTCCTCGGTACAATCCGCCAAGAAATGGAGTGGGTCATTTAGGGCAGGATTAAGAAAATATAAGGTAAATAAATTATTGATTGATTTGTGGTTGGGCCATTGCAAGCAAGAGTCGTTCACCATCGCTGGTCCTTTGTGTTCGCCGTAAGCTCACCCATATTTTACGCATACCTCTAAACTTATATTTTTTCTTTTCATTCTCGGGTATGCAGGTTTCATCACGATGTTTTCTTTCACTGCCAAGCTAGTCAATGATAAATTCAACCGTACATAAATTCCGAAGAACTTAGTGGTACAGGCCAGGAATCGAACTTCCGCCTCATGATTAAGGCGCTAGCTCTCTTCCGTATGGGCTATCATCGTAGATCTCTCTTAGTCGACTTGTAGGTACAACACCTCCGCCAAGAAAAAGAGTGGCTCATTTTGAGCTGGATTTAAAAAAAAATCTAAGAATAAATTTTTACTACCGCTGGCTTTTAGCAGCATGGCCTCGAAGGGGTCGCTGCTGGTTGTGGTTGTAGTTGTAGCTAGGATGATGTACCTATGTAGTGCGGCAGGGCGGGGAGTGGGGATCCCGCTCGCCGGAGCCCGCGAAGCTGATGTTGAGCAGCATGGCCTCGAAGGGGTCGCTGCGCATTCGCTGCTGGTTCGCGACGGCCGCGCCGCCGCTGTCACGCACTAGTCGCGACTCCTCCTTGCCGTCCTGTGACCACAATTTTGATATAAGTTTGTTATGAGACCAGAAAAATAAAAAACCTGCTTTAGAGGCGCTACGATCAATTATAACCTTTAATGGCAAAATATGGTAAAATGTATGTGTGTAAAGTACTGTGTCTTGTGAGAAATAAATAATAGAAATAATAATATAATTTTGCCAAAAAAACTACATTATACCAATAAAAACCTCCGGAAAAAAAATTGTTACTTTTAGTATAGCACCCGCAATGCTATACAAAAAGTTACTATTGGTGATAAGGTCTATCAATTAGCTAAGGTTTCATCTTTGGGCAGCACAAAAAAAAATTGGGACAAACATTGAAGGAAAAGTTGCATTATCCTTTACCAAATAAAACAAATTTTGCCAAAAAAAAATTTGCCAGAAAAACGAAATTTGGCAAGTAAACGAAATTCTGCCAAAAAAAATATTGCACAAAAATTTTGCCAGAAAAACGAAATTTTTATTATAGTAATCGGACGAAAGATTAGGTAAAAATGCAAACGGAATTATGAAATCAATATAAAAACGCATCATTTTGACTTTTTTGCTAAGATTCTTTTTTGTGTTAAAACGGCACATGTAAAGCAATGCGTAAATAGGAACGTCTTAAATCATACATTATCATCATCATCATATATTTTTGTTGTTTTTTGTTACTAACACTAGCTTTAAGATAAATGTATACTAACACTATATGGACATCTTGTCTGAAATAAATTATGTGAATTTGAATCATACGAAAAGAAAAAACTAACATATTTTACCACAAGACAAAATGTGCGCCAACTGCGATTACACGACACTCCGTTTCGATGAGGTATAGGTATGGTACCTATACTAATAACATTTTTTGGGGGTCTTTTACCCATAGCTGGAGAAATTATCTTCTTTTGCCAGAAAAACGAGATTTTGCAAAAAAAAAAACCATATATTACCAAAAAAACGAAATTTTGCCAGAAAAACCAAATTTTGCCAAAAAAAAAATTTTGCCATAAAAACGAATTTATGCCCGAAAAACGAAATTTTGCCAAAAAAACCAAAATTTGCCAAAAAACGAAATTTTGCCAAAATAAATCCCGTTATTTATGTCACAGATCTAGTGAAAATGCTGTCACGTTGGACCTTGCGCGAGCGGCATTAACCGCAGCGTGTTGTTATCTTTTTATTACTAGTTTTTAATTATTTCACTTTCTGACAATATTTATGTAAGCAATTATAATGAAAGGATCTTGACCAATAGCAGGCTGAAGATCGTCATGCTTCATCACCATTCATTAAAATTTGCTTTGGTTGTGGGAGATTAAGTTAAGTTCTCGATCATACAGAGTGTCAGCAGAATGCCCAGAAACACATATTATTCTCAGATTTACTGCAATGCATCAGGTAACATATCAAAAGTATACCTACGTGCTTTGATATTATGTTGTCTATTCGGTTAGGTCTAGTTCAAATTAGTTTAATACGTTTAGGAGAATAAAATGATAACTACCCATTGATGTACCCATTTCTATAAATAAACTTTCTGATTTCTAATTTCTGACTATATTAACATTACCTTTTAGAGTTCAAGACTGACAAGAGTTTGTGGTGCGTGTTGGCGATCAGCTAATAAAGAAGCATTCAAACAAAGGAGAATGCCCACGTGACTATAGGACATTGTATCGCTATCAAATCTATTATGCTACATTTTAATATGGGCTTAGTCGTGAGTGCAAGTGTTTTTTTGTGCATAACAAGAAGTATACAAAACTAATAATTCTGGGCTATAAATCAAATTTTCTGGTCAGAAGTGCGATTTTTGAAACTCATACTTTGAACTCAGCAGAAAATGACAAAATTACTATGGAGATATTATGCATCTTTCTTCTGCTGATTTGACTTTCAAAAATCGCACTCCTGAAGTATAATTTTTGAAAGTCAAATCAGCAGTAGAAAGATATGCATATCTCCATAGTAATTTTGTCATTTTCAACTGCTGAATTAAAAGAATGAGTTTCAAAAATCGCACTCCAGGTCATACATGAACTCATACCATTGTCCCATGGAGGGAGGCAGAGACAGATTACAAACATAATAGGCCCAATAGGCTCTAGCTTTTGAGAAAAAAATATCCCTTTTGATGTTTCGGCGAAAGCAATCTACCTATGTTCAAGATAAAGGGCTCACCTCGGGGCGCGGGCTCCATAGCCTAACGACGGACTCTATGCCGCTGGTAGCGAGGAGGAACACGGAGGGGTGCAGCTGTATGCAGTTGACGATGGACTCGTCTCCGCGGAGGCACCGTACTATATTGCCGGACGTCCGGCTCCAGATAAACATGCTGCCATCGTCTGATCTGGTGGCAATAGACAACAGTTCTGTTAGGGTGTATTTACTGTCATGCCAGATTTAGGCATCCTGATGACAATCCGCATAAGGTGCGGGGTGTGGGATCGTTGCTTACGTTGCATGCTTTGTGTACAGATGCCTTGACATGCCGAATGTAGCCAGTCATATTGTCTATGTACGATTTGGGCGGTGAGAACAGTGAAATCGATCGTAGCGCAGAGAAAGAATGAATGAATGAAAACCTTTTCTCGACAAGCTGTATCGAATTTGCTTGAGTCTATGCAAATCTATACACTCGCTCAACACAAAAACTTAAAGTTTCTTACCAATCTTACCCAGCAGCGATGAAGTTAGCCTCAGGACCAAAGAAGGTGGCATTCTTGATATCTGTAGCTGTATTGCAGTGGCCCAGGAAGCGCAGCGAGTAGTCCAGCGCAGAGGATTGCAGCTGTCTCTCCAGCAGACTAACAATAGTACTATATCAATATCACTATAGCATCTTACCCAGCAGCGATGAAGTTAGCCTCAGGACCAAAGAAGGTGGCATTCTTGATGTCTGTAGCTGTAATACAGTGGCCCAGGAAGCGCAGCGAGTAGTCCAGCGCAGAGGATTGCAGCTGTCTCTCCAGCAGACTAACAATAGTACTATACCAATATCACTATAGCATCTTACCCAGCAGCGATGAAGTTAGCCTCAGGACCAAAGAAGGTGGCATTCTTGATGTCTGTAGCTGTAATACAGTGGCCCAGGAAGCGCAGCGAGTAGTCCAGCGCAGAGGATTGCAGCTGTCTCTCCAGCAGACTAACAATAGTACTATATCAATATCACTATAGCATCTTACCCAGCAGCGATGAAGTTAGCCTCAGGACCAAAGAAGGTGGCATTCTTGATGTCTGTAGCTGTAATACAGTGGCCCAGGAAGCGCAGCGAGTAGTCCAGCGCAGAGGATTGCAGCTGTCTCTCCAGCAGACTAACAATAGTACTATACCAATATCACTATAGCATCTTACCCAGCAGCGATGAAGTTAGCCTCAGGACCAAAGAAGGTGGCATTCTTGATGTCTGTAGCTGTAATAAAGTGGCCCAGGAAGCGCAGCGAGTAGTCCAGCGCAGAGGATTGCAGCTGTCTCTCCAGCAGACTAACAATAGTACTATATCAATATCACTATAGCATCTTACCCAGCAGCGATGAAGTTAGCCTCAGGACCAAAGAAGGTGGCATTCTTGATGTCTGTAGCTGTAATACAGTGGCCCAGGAAGCGCAGCGAGTAGTCCAGCGCAGAGGATTGCAGCTGTCTCTCCAGCAGACTAACAATAGTACTATATCAATATCACTATAGCATCTTACCCAGCAGCGATGAAGTTAGCCTCGGGACCTAAGAAGGTGGCCTCCTTGATATCCGTAGTGGTATTGCAGTGGCCCAGGAAGCGCAGCGAGTAATCCAGCGCGGAGGATCGCAGCTGTCGCTCGAGCACGCTCGTCGGTTGGGACTCCTCGGGTTCGCCCGTCGAGGAGTTGCCCACTGATTGAAACAAATTATTTAATGATTCATTGATAGATCCATTATTATTGTAGATAAATTGTGACATTTTAATGTAATAATTTGTAAATTTTATGTTATTTTGACAAGCTTAAAATTTGCACGCCTGCCTGAGCTGGCTCGATACGACACTTGTACTAAATAATACACGATGACGAGATTTATTGTAAGAAAACTGTATTCATACAAATAAATGATGTCTATTCTATTCTATGCGATTCGTGACGAAAGGGTAGGTTTTTATTTAATACGAGCGTTAACCCGCGACTTTGTCCGCACAAATTATATACCAGATTTTAAGTCAGATAATAAGCTATCAAACAAAAAAAGTTTCATCAAAATCGGTTCAGTAGTTTTTGCGTGATGCTCGTTCAAACAAACAGACAGACAAAAAATAAAAAAATTGGTGATATGGAATCAGGGACACCTAAAACCATATCGTAACTTTTTCTTTGTAAATATCTTCAATATACAGACACACTTCTGGTACAGTTTTATAATAGTTTAGATAATGCAGTGTCGACGAAGCCGAAGCATGTTGCGGATTTTTATTGTACAATCTTTGACGAAGCACGTTGAAGATTTTTTGACTGCCCTTTTTTGTGGAGATGGGCAGAACACTTGGCCAGGCGGTCTGTGAACCAAGGCAGTATCAGAGTGGTAGCAAAGAGAGGGACGGAGATCAATAGGCAGACCACCATTATTAGATTAGATTAGCATAAGACCGTCAGGAATAGCACAATAAAAGGAGACCTATGCCCAGCAGTGAATTTATGTAGGCTGATTTGATTGATTTGAGTCAGGCAACAATAGACCAGCAGTGGTACTGGTACATGTCACAGCTTACAATAATAACAATAATATAATAAACAGTTTATTTCAGACATGGTGTCCATAAAATTTGTTAGTATACAAAATAAAAGCTTAGAAAACTAATGTTAGTAGGTGCAGAATACTTAATAGGTACAGACAGTCACATGAACATTTACATTTTTAACATTTTATCAGCATGCAGCTGTATCCAACGCTTCAGCATTGGGGAGTCCCATCGTTCCGCTAACACGCTCAGGACACTGTTGGTGCTGGCTCGCAGGCGGGTCAGCACGGACGCGCAACGTTTCCTCATGATGGCGTGGAATCCGTCGGTGCGCGCCTCCGCGAACATGCCCGACTCGCTACACCACCGCGGCATCGGCAGCCCCATCAGTGCCCTGAACGCGTTGTTGCACTGGACCCTTAGATCGCTGTATGCCCTCTGCGTATAGTTGACCCACATACTGCATACTGCACCATACTACTGTACAATATCAATCCCCAAAAATTATTGTTGTAAGTGCATTATAATAGATCCGTAGCTAACCCTGACATAGGCCTCGCTCTTTTTGGGTTGTTACTGCAACACCTGCATAATATTGGAGACGCTTACTTGAGTCTATTGTGTCTTGTATTTTTGTTGTCTTACAAATAATTAAAATAAATTGCAATGAATGCAAAAATCTACATTGATTGATTGGAAACCAATTGCCTACCTTCATCAGGCTGGGTCTCCATAGACTCCAACGCCACATTGATATCCTTCTGAAGCAGGAACACAGCGTGGCTGTTCGCGTGCCTCGGAAACCGATCCTTGAAGTAGAGTAGACACTCGTGCGCCTCCCGGGCCCGCTTGAGGTCCATCAGACCTTTAGCTAGGCGGAAGTGAGACTTGACGTGCGAACTGTCAAGTTTAATCGCTTTGTAACAGTCTTTTATTGCCGCGTATGTGTCGCCTGACCTGCGAAACGGATTAGAGCTTTATAGCCCAGTCATTTTACGGTTTGAGCCGGAACTAATTAATAATTGTTTTTTTTTCGGTATAGGGTATGGTACATTTTTATTAAGCTTAAATTGGCTCTTCAATTTAAGCTTAAAAAATGTACCAAAATTAAAAAAAAAACCATCAGCAACAGTTCCAAATTTTAAATTTAGCTATCATCTCGTTATAAAAAACCTGGGGGTAATTTTTTTTTTACACCTGTTTAAGGCATTACCATTATACATACTTCAAACATGGTGTAAATATTTTTGTCTACTTAGATGGTTTTGAAGAATACATTCGAATTTTCTAAAAAAAAACTATTTTTTAATTATTTTATTGCTCAAAAATATTTGATATTGTTATATCAAATTCAAATGAGTGCATTGGTATTAATTTTAAAGCCTTCTGGGACTCACAATTTTGATTTCTATGTTGCGTAGCGAATTTTTTTAAATATATTTTCAGATAGTCTTTTTGTCACTAAATGGTGCCGGTTACAGTTTAAAACTCCAATTAATAATTTCTTCCCACCTCTCCTAACAAAACTCCGTAAAATGACTGCCATCCATACAGTTTTCAAACTCGGTGGTCGCGACAGTTTGAAGGTGCGTAACGAGTCGAAGTATAGTTTTTCTCAATACTTAAACCATATACAACCCATACAATGCCAAGTCATTGTCCACCTTATTGATGTCTCGTCGGCATCGCGAGCAACTTCTGAGAAGCTTTCCATTTACAGGATCCCTCAAACTTAACAACTTTCCCTATGGAACCAACATCAAAATCATGGAAAAATAATCTATATTTGGGTCGAGTAGGTTTGCAGTTTTGTAGCGAACAACTATTTTTTCACCAGTTCGATGTTGGTTCTATAGAGAAAGTCGTTCAGTTTGATGTTCTGATCATCCCTTTTAAAAACTTTCAGCATATTAAGAAGGGCCGCGTACATGTTTTATTAAATTTCTTAGTAAGTATCTTGTGATCACTGATCAGAGTATCGGTGGCGCGTTGCGGTTATTATCAGGCTTCTTCAACAGACCTATGATCTGGTTTAACGGTTACGCTAGCCTTAAAATTTTATATCTGAACGCTAGCGCCACGCTGTATAAGTAATTAGTTATACCTGAATGTTGTTTGACGAATGACTGATCAAATATTACGAACGTTTTCCTTCGTCGCTGAATCACGTTTGCATCGATGCAGTATTATAACGTTTGCATCGATACTGTATTGCGTTTGCATCGATGCTGCATCCCGACTGAATCGATGCAGATGCGCTGCAAAATGTCGCAGTGTGTAAAGGGCCCTAATCCAATTACCCCAGTGTTGCTTACTCTAAAATTGTATTTCTTTAATTGCCATCAGATTCTTGTACACTTATAGATGTCCACCGCGGTCGAGTTTTACTTTGAACCTTATAACTAACACAATAAGGTGCACTCACCAGCCCCTGCGCATGAGCGCGGCGGCTCGGTTGGAGTACAGTATGGCGCAGTCGGGACATTCCGCTAGCGCCTTGTTGTATATGTCCACCGCGGCCGAGTAGTCACCCTTGTTCACCAGGTCGTTTGCCTGTTATTATACAATGTACTGATTTAGTTTCAAGTTTAAACAAAACGGGCCAAGTCCATGTAGGGTTCCTTAATAATGTAGGTATGTGGACTTCTTGAGGACAATACGGTAACTTAAGAGCGTGGAATAGGTTGTTAAACTCAATTTGTCCCGGCACCCACAGTCGCGCCGCCTCGGTATGGGATTTTCTACATATATGTGAGTTACCTACGCACACATCCTTAGATTTTCATCAAACAAGTAGTCAAAAATGTCCTTTGAGGAGGGGTCCCCCTCACCAGGACTTTTATTTTCTTCAACCTCATATACCAAAGGAATGTTAAAACCAAGTTCCAATACTCCGGGAATTACTTCTCCTGAATGGCATTTTTCTGCTTAATATTACTGGTCAATTTTAGATTAGGCGGACAAATGCTCGAGCATGTTCGACTATGTTCTTGGTCGCATTTACACTTATCGCAAAACGACGCTAGTGTCCGCTGGATTAGATTTTACTGTTGCAATCTATTTTCATCTTTGTTCGAGTGAAATAAGGCTGATATTTAATTACCTCTTAAAAAGTTTTCCTACATTTTTACGCTTAATCTGAGGGTAACAGAGACAGGGGCACATCTCGATCTTTATCGTTTTCCGGCATATCGTATGCAAGGCCTAACACGGCGCCGCTGGTGCCGTTCCTGATCGCCTGCTTGAGCTTCCCCTTGCGGTACATTATGAAGCTCTCTGCTAGACCTGGCAGGCCACCATAAACTGGTAAACTCACCATCTCCTTGATCTGCAGCACCCTCGCCGGCAGCACGGGCTGGGGCTCGACGGCGCCGTTGGTGCCGTTAGTGCCGTTCCTGGTCGCTTGCTTGGGCTCTCCCTCGCGGTACGCGTGGTTGTGCTGGATTATAAAGCTCTCGACTAGCACCGGCCGACGCGCCGAGTTTATGTCGAATAGATACACCTGCGCAAGGAAGTACGTAACGATTTAGATACCTGTAGATGATATTAATAACTTGATAATATTGTATAAATAAAAAGATAAATTAAAAATTTTCCTTTTTTTAAACTTTTTAGAGAAGCGGGCTGGCGAGTTAACACCATAACACCTAGATAATAACCATGGCCGATGACAAACATAATTAATTATCCGTAATGTTTCGATAAATTGAAAGCCTATTAGGACAACATTCTTGTTTTTTATTTAAATATTGTTTAATTATTTAGAAATAGAACAAATACGATTAGGAGCCGCACAATAAGCTCGGTGCAGTCTTAACGCGAACTGAGGTAGTATTAAATGAATGAAATAACAGGGTCGATTACAAAATGATAACATTGCATTGTACGTGGCTTGCTCAGCATGTATATGTATTTTGACCAAATTGGTGACATAGGTACTTTATTCCTGACCATCATAATCATTTCCATGCAGTATTATAATATCGAACCTGTTCAGAGCCGAGGTTGACGAGTAGTTCGTTACCGTCGTTGCTGAACGCGACGTACGTCGTCGCCTTCTTCGGGAATGTCTGCTCATTTGGTTCCATAGACAAGTGACCTGCAGAAAAAACATGATTTAGATAAAAGGTTACAGTTTTTTTATTCTTGTTTTTTTTTTTTTTATAATTAATGGACTCTTGCTTGTGCGTTAGCACTGCATTTCCGCCAGTGTCAAGTGTTTATGGGAGAATCTATCTCAATCTTAGGGATTGTTTTTGGTCAAGAACAAGAAGAGGTTGAGGATTGCGGAGCCTCGTGGCAGGCAAAAACGCGACGCGCGAAATCCACGCGAGACGAGTTCTCGGGTCAGAACCTGCAACGTGACTCCTTTATTCTTGTTGTCAGTTTTTTAATCCTTGTTGTAACAGCTGTCAAGTCTGATAATACTTTAAAAGGAATCGCGTAGCAATTGGATTTACGGACTATCTATCGTGTAGATCGTGTGCTTTCTGGCTTGCCATGAGACTCCGGTATTTTGTAAAAGAACTAATGTATTTTTGTTCATAAAACAATGCTTGAAATGATGCTTCTCCCAAAACCCACTTGACATTGGCGACAATGCAATAGTCAGAGTAAAAGGTAAATTATTAAGTATATTAATTCATAAAAAATATATACATCCAATGTCTGTTTTATTTTTTTTCAATCATAGTTGTATTGAATTTCGAAAAATCCTTTCTAGTGTCTAGAAAGTGACAAGTATACGTGGCCCCCATTTGTCAAGATAGACAGTCGAAGCTACGAACGCGTCGAAAAAAATATCACCGAACTCTGGGATGATAAACCGTGTCGGTATACATGCACATGGAGATATTTTGTATGATGCCTCACGCACACCAACAATCTAAGAAATTTGGCCATTTATGTTTTATACGGTAGAAGCGTGAGGCTCTATCAAAACATATACTTTATCTAAGGTGGTCCCATAGTTTCAAATATAACAGCAGGAAAAAGTGTATGTACGTGCGTAGATATGTATGTGACGTACCGGGCTTCTCACCGATCCCCACTATCCAATCGTAGTCCGTGTAGTCCCAGCAACTCCCATTGCCGAAGTCCGTACCCCTTAGGGGTGCCCTTTGGGCAGGTTGCTTAAGTTCATTCACTGGTTCGGTAGACCTACCAGGGCGCTTCGCCGTCACTGGTGTTGTTCCTCCATAGTCCGCAGTAATAAGCAGTAGCTGCTCCCGGAGTAATGCTGTATTGGTCAATACGAAAAAAAAAAGACGTACCGGGCGCGAAGTAGTGTACGGCGGCGCGCGGTATGTTGTTGTCGGGGTCTCCGTGGCCGGCGCGCGCGCAGCGCACGTTCTGCCGCTCCCACATCAGGCGCGACGCCGGCGCCGACACCTGCGGGCCCACGCTCTGCTTCTATTAGCGTCATGTCACGTCTGACACAGACACGACCACAACCTGACCCTCTACAATGAACTATTAATAGAACAAGAACCCATGAGGATCTCACGGAGAGATTCGTTATTTTATTGTAAGAAAGAAAGAAAGAAATTTTATTTGTCAATGTAGGTAGTTTTTACAATAGATGTTAACATTTTTATGGTTCGCTACATTCTACCCGTAGGTATACAAATATGTAATATAATTTATACAATTCAATAAGGTAATTACAATTAATATTAAATATATCATTACATAATAATACATTTGATTCAAGTTTGCAAAATATTTCAAATGTCAAAAGTTAATATTAATTTCACAATGTCAATCAATAATTTATACCTACAATTAAATTGCTTATTTAGATATCTAGTTCAAATTGTCGTCCATAAATTCAGACACGGAGTACTAGGATTTGTTTACTAAAAATTGTTTTAATTTTCTCTTAAACATAATTACGTTTAAGTGCTTCAAGACCTGGGGAATTTTATTATAAATTATTGGTGCCATCCGGTAAATACTTTTCCGTAGAAGGGCTGTTTTACTGGGTTCTACACAAAGAATATTAGATTGTCTTTTTCTCAACCTTTCATTCGCTGGTGCTCTAATTTTAAATAAATGCGGATTTGTTTTAACAAATACCGCTATCTCATAGATGTATAGTGAGGGAAGTTTCTCAGCGCATGCTCCCAACATATAGGTAGGAATGATGGGCAACTATGAAGTTTGAGTCATGGTTGCTTTTCAAGGTAGCAGGTAAAAATTGTCTGGCCAGGGGTTGGAAGTATCAAAATTGTCGGGCTACTGAGGAAACATCTTCTAATAGTTACCCAAGAAACATGTATAAAATTCAGCTTTTAAAAGTACAATTTATTAAAGTTTAAGAATGTCTGGCATTGTCACTTTTTGCCAAAGCCATGGAGCATAGCATTTTAGGTGTCAAATAAACCGATCGTGTACGAACCTTTGCCCAGCAGGGGGAAACAAAACAGGCTAAATAAAAAAAATACTACATACTAAAACCACAGATATACTATAGGAGTACAGCAACTTCATGAAAACCCTCGAAGTGACACACGCACACAGACGAGCGCCACGTACATGGCCCGCTAAGGTACTTCAGGTCAGGAATCGAACCGCTGCCTGGTGATTGAGTTGCTCTCTTCCGTATGGGCTATCATGCTCTTATTAGTCTCTGGCGTAGGCTTAATAATAGGATCACCTTGGTAACCTGTGGTGGATAATGCTAAAAAACCCCACCAACCTGCAATCTCGCCAACTTGATCATCCTAGTGTCATAAAGCCTGACATAGAAGTCGTTGGCTCCCACGGCGAGCTGGTAGGGCCGGCGAGGGTTGACGGCCAGGCACTTAGCCTCCGCATACCGACCCAGGTGATTGAGCAAGTTCACCAGCACGTTGGCGGAGTCTGAGTTGCAGCGGTGCGCTGTACGCATGTCGTGTTGCCTGCGAACAATTCCGTACGTCATGTTTTTTTTGTATTTATTTTATATTTTTTACCTATTGAAGAAATTATTTAAAACTAATTTAATTTGTTTAGCAATTCGTCGAATTATCAATTCAAATTTAATTTTCAATTGCAATTTAAAGAGGTCGCAAAAAAAATCGAACTCTATGGTGAAAACCTTGGCTTAATTTAAAAAATAAAAATCACCTTGCCTTCTCTTTCTAACTCAACTGGAAACAGAAACGGCAACATCAAATGTCAAATTCTCAAAGAGAATGTAACTCACTACGTCATAAGAGTCGGGACTTCCATACTAAAAACTGGTCGTGACCGATATCTAGAATGTTTGAAACGTGTGCTACCGTTCAAAGGAATTTAATGGCGTCAGTGCATGTTCCATATAACCATATAATTTTTTTTTCTTAACGAGTTGCGCGAGCCTGCAAATTCTGTCAAACATGTTACAGGTCCTGCGAGTTACGTCGACGTTGTTATTGAGACAATTATCTCGAAATGGTTTTCGATTCAGCCTTCCCAAAAAAAAAACTTGACTTACCGAATTAAGCAATCAAAATCATTAGCAAATGCTATCATTATGAGGGATAACGTAATTTTAGGTCCGGTCCTTTCGGTCTAATGTTCTTCTACTCTTTACGTCTCACTAAAGTTTTTTTCAGTTGACCAGTTAGTAGGTACACTTTACCTACTAACTAGTCTACTGGATAGAATTTATAAATAGACTGCAGGTAGTCACAACAAAAAACCATCCTCAGCAGCAAACAACACAAGATGGGGATTATTAGGAGTAGTAGCTAGTCTCTTGGCAGGCACACCACTCTAGTTCTAGGCATCACTGATAAATATTGCGCGTACGAATTGTCAACTTGCTCTACTAACAGGTACTACTTAGAAGACCAGGTTAATCCATCAGGTTTTTCTTTCTAAACTATCTTTCCAGGACTGCCCAAAGGCAGCCCTGGCAGGGTCGCCATGCAATGATGTGCTTGATACTTGGTTGATAGTTGTAAAAATTATACGATCGTTCTAGGTTCAGATGTATAATGCCTCATATATCGAGGGAGCAATAATTTATATTACTAACTTAGTAGCTATGTACGTGTGGGGGGCTATGCACACACTACACCATTTGGTCTACTCAGTAGACCAATCACTCTATTACATCTACTCACAATATAAATCCATCCTCAGCCGCTGACCACACCAGGTGTGGGTTATCGGGAGCGGTAGCGAGTCTCTTGACCCGGCCGCAGTGGCAGGCACATTCTAGTAGCGAAGCGCCGCTGGTGATACTGCGCGCGCGCACAGTACCGTCGGCCGAGCATGTCGTTATCACATCGGGGGAGAGGAACTGGAAGTTACCAAAGTATATTATGAAGATATGGCGCTATTTCATCGCTCGATCTTGAGCATGTTTCGTAAGACACGTTTAGCAGTAGATTCTGGATAGTTCCGTCAGATGGCGGTGTGACTATTCGTTAAGCCAAGTCTGAGGGCTAATAAAGCGGCAGGTCGACCGCTAGCTTCACTTCGCGTTAGAGACCTGTGCACTGCAGTGGGACATGGTTGGTAATGATTATGGTGGCGAAACGAAGTCTCTCTCACTGGCACTCACTTAGTATAAATGTGCTAACCTCTTCTTGTGCTAAGTGCTACCAGTTTTGTATCAAGCGTCCAGGTATAACTATGTTACTTAATACGATGAAACGATTACCGTGTCGAAATTTCAGGAGTGGTTCAGACCATCAACCTGACCAACTTTTGCTATGGGAGCAAACCTGCAAAAAATCTGCTGTTTCATACATTTGAGTCCGGTAGGCATTGTAGTTTAATATGGCAGCAGATTTTTTTTGCTATTTCAAGTTTACTTTTATAGTTAAAGTTTGGCGAATTTGTAATTTATTTACGACAATCTTAAGAATGTTACATTAATGAGTAAGTACCCCACGCGGTGTGTGCGTGACCTTTCACCAACGTGTGTTGAAAACATCGTGAAACCTGCATGCTTCAATTTCAAGGCATGTACCTATTTGTAACCACTGTCCATTTTAAGTGGCGTCGCGACGGTTCCAATCCCCGTCACACGGTACTAGTGAAACGTGGATGTTCTGAGGTTTCAGAATATCTCTGACTACCCCCTCGGGGAATAAAGTCGTGAGCATATTATGTTGCATGCATTATTTTTAATAAAAG
Organism: Agonopterix arenella; assembly: GCA_927399405.1. Taxonomy (NCBI): domain Eukaryota; kingdom Metazoa; phylum Arthropoda; class Insecta; order Lepidoptera; family Depressariidae; genus Agonopterix; species Agonopterix arenella. The sequence goes on along the minus strand of OV656700.1, from coordinate 1,397,220 downwards.
TTTTTAAATTTTAATAAACCAACAAACAGATATAGTATACAAAGATCTAGGTGGATCAACGGTGTAGTATTATGATATTTTATAAATCTGTAGCTATGCAATAAAATTATCTTTCGACTCTGACTTTACATATTAAGTAGAAGTGAAATTTGGCAGTTGTAGCAAAGTTTTTGACAAACCGAAAAAGTGTATGTGTCACCATTATATAATATTGATAAACAATGCTAAAGTCAATGAAATGTCATCATTTACATTCATTAAGTTAACCTGTTACTTAATCAACTTAATGAGAATTAATAAATAAATGCAAAATCATTGCATGAGTCAGTAAAACACTAATTCTAGATAAGTCTAGTAAAGTCATTGTTTTCTTTTAGAACATTGTTGTGGAATATTAATGTTACCTTGTGTGGGTGACAAAAAATACATCTAAACAGCTTATGTTAGTTTTATAATAGCCTAGATTGTTTGCTAATACCTACCTCAATTTTATGAATAGCTAGCGGCGCCTGCAACTCCGTACGCGCAGACCAATGACTTTAAATACTCGTAACTTTTGATTAAGCTTCTGTGAAAACCCCATCCAAAACGGTTCAGTCGTTTTTAAGTGTGCACAAACAAACAGACAAAAAATTTTACATGATCTCAATGTATTCTAAACACACCCAATATTTTTTTTTACAAATATCTTCGACGCCAAGTTTAGCATTTTATTATATTTATAGATAATTTTATGAATAATAAATGTCATAAGTGTGGGCCTAGCATGCCACCCCCAAGAAAAAGACAAAAAATGTCTTTGTTAATTTGCGTATGCGAGCGCTTTCGACAGTTTTGTCGTTTTGTGGTTTTGTCGTGCGTGACATACTGCGGCTCTACACCTACAGTTATGTCTTACAGAAAGGTGCAGGGTACTCGAAACAATAATTAAGTATGTACGAGCAAATGTATGGACATGAAAGAGGCGAAAAAGTTGTGCAAAGATTGTTGTAAATGTAGCAACCTAGTTTCTACCCACCCCACTTGGAGAAAGGTGTGACATTGTAGATACATAGATACATTAGATACATACATCAGAGTAAGTGGCACTTCATTGAAATAGATGCACATTATGCACAGAAGGTTGAACCGACAGATTAATTGAATAAAAGTTTTAATTTTGTATAAAATGCAATTTATTGAATTAGGCATCCTGATGTGGAAATCGTTGCGGAAATCCATGACTAATAGATAACAAGAAGCGACACACGGCGGATCGTAGATACGGCGCCGTACGTTCCGCAGGTGTGTCGCTAGTCCACCCCTACATCCTTCGAGGAACAAATATTTTATATACTAACTATATAGAAGAACTAATTCGATTCAATAATGAAATTGTAAAAAAAGTTTTGTCTGCAGTATAATAATGTTCAATATCAAGTTTGGTTGTTAATTTTCATAATTTTATTATGAATGAATAAAAAAAAGATCGTACTGCAACTTCCGCTTCCAAACTACTACTACTACTTGCAATACCATCTTGTTATCTATTAGAAGCAGGCAAAGCAAAGAAACTAGCAAATTTAACTTAACTTACCCTAAACAATGTTCAAATATGGACCATACAGCACCTTTGCAATTCAAAAGAGATCCTTTCAGTAAACTGGCTCGGATTTGAATTTCAAATAAGTGCACCTTGCACATACAAGGCCATTATGGAGAATTAGATAGATTTATATTGTTTTTGTGTATGAAAGTGGATGAGGCGAGAGAAGTATGTAAGACTCGTGGGTTAAAGATGTTATATGTATATATGTAATATAAAATGTTTGTAGTGTACAAATAAAGAATATTCATTATACTAGGTGTTAACAAAATACAAATAAACATTTAAGGGGGTGGTTTAGACCATCAAACTGAACAACTTTCACTATGGGACCAATATCATAATCGCGAAAAAAAAACTGATGTTCCATACTAAACTACAAATCTACTCAAGCTAAATGTATGGGACAGCAGATTTTTTTTTCGAAATATTTATTGTCAGTATAAAAAGGCTCTCTAAAAGGAGGGTTTGCTCTCTGTACTTATACTATGTTTTTTGGTGTCAAATAAAGTATAATTGATTGATTGAAAGGGACAATACTAATAAGACAAAAATATTTAGAGGTGGATTTATTTTATTTTATTATGTTTGAGACTTTTAATCACAAATTTGTTAAGTGTTTATTGTGTATATCTAGTTAATCCCAATACCTGGGTAGTTGAATGCCACAGGTTCGATCAATTATACTTGCACAACAAAACAACACATCAAGCCAAATGTATTATTCTTAAGATTTCTTTTTGATTGCTTTTGTCAACAAAACGCTGACTACCTCTGACCTCTTAACAGTAATTACAACCTGAAATCTAATTAGGATTAAAACTTATACTTTCACTGCTTAGTTTGATTATAGCTTGTTTCTCAATTACAAGCTAGGCATGTTTTTCAGCAGTGAAAGTGTTCATACTTTCACTAAGTTTGAAAATTGCTTTTTTCGCAATGGAAAATTACATGCAAGGCATTTTTTTCTGCAATGAAAGTGTTAAAAGGTAGTTTTAGTTGTTGCATACATTCCCATTTCAGTTTAGGCATATCGATGTGAGTGTATGTATGTTTGTTTATGTTACCTAGTTATTTTTCATTTAGCCTACATTATAGTATGACTAAGATAGAAAAGAAAGAAGTTAATGTTCATTGTATACTATGTATACCTCTATTTTACATTTCTTAGTACAAAAGATGCTGGATCTCACCTTAACAGAGAATATATTCCCTATATGTCCCGTAGAAATGTTGTGGAGCTGCTTATACCGGTATGGATCCCACAGGATAACATGCAGGTCGTCTGAGGCTGAAGCCAGGACTCTTAAACACATTAGCAAATATGTACATCAATAAAACTATGAAATATAAAAGTTACAATTTAATTTATGCGGTCTACGTGTACTTACGATCCGTCGTGGTTCCATTCTAGGCAATTTACGCATCCCATATGACCATTTAGTTCTTTTTCAAGTCCTAATCTATCTATCATGCTTTGGGTCACCGTCAAGCTACTCTGGAACTTGCGGTCGACATCGCCGCGCTCCCGGGCGATGGACAGCCCCACAGTGCCCTTTGCCCAGGCTGCCTCCTCTCTCCTACCCATATTTTAACTAAATATTACACTCAATATGTCTGATCAACCATCACAATACGATTTTCAGTCTAACTGCGGCTAAGTCTATTTATAGTGAACGACATCTCACCGCCCGAAACTTCGAACTAAGCTAAGATACGTTTATAAAAATACACTGTTTTAAAGAAATCACACGGTGAATAAACAAATACAATGAACAAAACAGCTTATTTTTCTTCGTACGAAGCAGCAAATTCTTTTCGAAAATAAAGCTGAGCTGTCAAACCGCTGTCATTGACTGTGTTGCCATTGCGTAGCGATTCATAGTTAACAAAAAAAGTTATCTAATCTGTCCATGATAGTAGGCCTAGCAAGCATACGAAATACGGCACTGCTTAATAAACGGACAAATTGAGATTACTGTTTCATTAGCACTCTTTTTGGCATGCACAAAGTAACAAAATAACTGTATAACATAGAACGTTTTATTTTCGAATAAAAAACAACGAATTTTCTGATATGGATAATCTCACCTCTAATGTGAAACTTTCGTTTCATTCATTCATTATTCTACATTGAAAGTTTTGTTTGTGGTTATTGTTTTGACATTTTCATTTCATATGAATTTGTGAACACTGAAAAATTAGAAAAACACGCATTAAAATTTCATGATTTAACGTTGCGTACTAATCAGAATAAGGTATTTAATTTACAATATATCTCACGTCAATTATAAAAAAAAAACCCTAACCTATAACTATAATTTTAGCATAACAAGAACCAACAAAAACAATTACTCTTCCATTCCAGCACTTCAAACCACTGAAATGGGAGAACGCAAGGGTCAGAACCATTACTACCCCCCTGACTACGACCCCAAAGTTGGGGGGTTGAACAAATTCCTTGGGACCCATGCATTACGGGAGCGCGCCAGGAAACTCCACATGGGGATCCTGATCATCAGGTTTGAGATGCCGTACAACATCTGGTGTGACGGCTGTAACAACCACATCGGCATGGGGGTGAGGTACAACGCCGAGAAAACCAAGATCGGCATGTATTATACAACACCGGTGTACCAGTTTCGGATGAAATGCCATCTGTGTGATAATCATTTTGAAATCAAAACGGATCCAGGTGTAAGTACTTATGTTACAGAGTATTGTTAATATAATAGAGTTAGGGTTAATATAATAGAGGTAGCACACCCAATTATAGGGGTTCGAGTTAGACAACATGCCATGTACCAATGAATTTTTCTAACTTATGTACATAATACCGACTGCTCTCAAACTGTGAAGGAAAACATTGTGAGGAAACCTGTATACACTGAAGAAGAAATTCTGATGTGTATGTGACGTCTACCAATCCGCATTGAGCACGCGTGGTGGACTAACACCCATACACATACACCCTCCCTGAGGGTAGGCCTGTGCCCTGCAGAGGGACATTTATAGGCTGATGATGATGACTGGTATTAAAATGTGGATGATCTGAATATAGCATAATAAGCTGTAGTGGTCTAATGTATGGTCCGTAATAGTCTAAATGCAAGAGAAGATTCCTATTCTAAGATCTGTAACACCACTGGCTTTCCGGTGAAGGAAAACATTGTGAGAAAACCTTCATGTTTCAATTTTATGGTGTGTATTTTACGCACTGTCCATTATAAGTGGTAATAGGCTTCCTATTTGTGGACCCTCTCAAGTTGCATAGAGTTTTGTAGCTGTTACCTGTAACTTTGAAGACATGGGTCCAAGATATTTCTATACCAAATGTCATATATTTAGCAGTGTCACTGTGAAAATGTTACAAACCGAGACAATTTCACAATTTTGTAATATTAATTAGCTATGCTGGATCTCTATTCATTTCCACTTCTTATCACCATTTCCATTTCTTCTTCCACAACTTGATATGAGAATGAAGTTTGGACGTAACTTTCAGAAGAATGAAAAATTTGAATGTGCTCCACAAATTGCCAAATGATTATTGTAAGAACCTTCTCTTTTTTAAAGTCAGTTAAAAAGTAACTTTTTCTGTGGATTATTTTTTTTTATTCATGAATTAATGTTTGTATGTATGTAGGTTACAATTTAAAAAATTCCAGTTATTAAAGAACAGAGTTTTTCTCTTTGGCGATATTATCTTAAAAATTTCCGTTAATAAATTTCAGAACCTAGACTATGTAATAGTATCAGGAGCCAGACGTCAAGAGAACAGATGGGACCCCACAGAGAACGGGCAAATAGTCCCCGAGACCAAAGAGACGCAAAAGAAGTTGTTTGATGATGCCATGTTCAGACTGGAACACAAGACCGGTGATGAAGACGCTTCGAAACTGGACAAGCCAAGGCTCGGGAGGCTGGTGGGGAGGAATGAGTCAGTGTGGAAGGATGATTATGAAGCCAACTGCTCATTGAGAAGGAATTTCAGGGTATGTAGCTGGTTTCTGTTCCGTTTTTACCACATTCGGGCTCTCTGATGCACATGCACGTTTTGCTGACTTTGTAGTGGAGCCCAGACCACATAAATGCCTCTATTGATAAACGGGCACATCACAAATGAATTGGAAGGGCACTGAGTTAAAATATTGAACAGGAGGGGGATCACAAATGTGTTTGATCCACTAATTAGCTTAAGAATCAAGCCTCATTTCGAAGTCTGCCTGTACACTGTAGTGGGACTTACTGATGATAATAGTTTCGAATTAAAGAATGTCAAGCAGTGTGCTTTTTGGCTTGCACACACCATCTTTTCCGTTTTGTATGAGGAGAATGTGGGATAAGGTTTCTTTCAAAGGTCAGGTAAGGTAAAGCTAAGGTAAATTAATAATTATAACAATGTGATGGAAGGGTACAAATGGTGATAATATCAGTAAAAGCGATATGCAGCAGTATGTGTCCAAAAATTAATTAAGTAATTTCTTTGCCTCCACAGAAAAGAAGAAAAGAATTAGAAGAGGCATCAGTGAATGATGGTTTGCTTCTAGCTAAATCTTCTCTCGACATCAATCTCCTACCTGAAAACGAGGACGACAGAAACATGGCATCTCTCCTCTCCCTCAGACCTTCGAGATCTATAGAAGAGAAACAGAGTCAGACTAGGTGTAAAATTCTAAACAGTCCAGCCTTGCCAAGTTCCAGCGGACTTATCACTAGTTTTGGTGGTCTTAAAAAAGAAGAATCATTGAGTAAAAGTTATCCACTGTCGAGAAATGCGTTAGGTATTGCTATTAAGCGAAAAAAAGTTGAAGCGAAAATAGAGGAACCACATGATACAAATGGTATCAAGAAAGGTTCAAAAGATATACAAGAAAAATTTGAAAAACAACAATCTTTTAACAAAGAGTCAAAATCTGAAATGAAAATTGCAAGTGATTGTAAAAAAAGTGAAATTATAGAAACAGAATCAAAAAATGATTTAAGCATAAGTAATGAAAACACAGATGATAAAAAAGTTAACAAATTTTTATCCTTAGTTGTTGATTATAGTTCTAGCGAAGAAAGCACTGGATGTTAGGTAAGCTCAAGCTTTACAAAGATAATTATGATGTTATATGATTTTAAATGTGGAAACAAACACAAAAATAGGCCAGGAATTGATTCTTTGTTATTGTTTTAACAAACCATTTTCAAATTTAGTGGAGACAAAATATTACATGAGGAAAAAGCCCACATAGACCAAGCTTCAATCAAAAGTGGACAATCTATGAGCGTTGTGCGTCACATGATCATTTTGTGCTCGGGAATTATCTATGCCAATGCCAGTATGCTATGCCTATATGCATTATCTTGTTATAAGTCTATGCCTATGCCAATATGCATTATCTTATTTGAGATCCGATCATTGTCGGTAGAGCAGTCTTTATTGACACTGTGTTTTGAACAGAAGAATTAAAATAGTTTTTTTGTTATTTTAAATTAACTAAATAAGACTACTTACGAAATAAAATCATTTTTACTTAGATTAAAAACTTTTCGCTTACGCTCATTTTAACAATGATTTATTACGAAACCGCGACTTCGTCCGCACCACCACACCAGTTCCCATTATCGTAGCGAAATCAAATATATATTATACCAGTTGTTAAGTCTAATCGTAAGCTTTTATACACAAAGTGTCATCAAAATATATCCTGTAGTTTGTGCGTGATGCTCGAACGTCTACAGGGTGTTACAAAAGTAAAAATAAACATTTAAAACTTTTAAGGGCCATCGGTGGTTGACAATCAAACTGAACAACTTTCACTATGGGACCAAAAACGAAATCGCGAAAAAAAAATCTTTTGTCCCATACATTTAGCTCGAGTAGATCTGTAGTTTAGTATGGAACATCGCAAACGCATCGCATCATGGCGGTTATGGCAAATCTCCCCATTTTGGGGAGACCTATGTCCAGCAGTGGACGTCTATCGGTAGATATGATGATGATAATGATGGAATATCCGATTTTTTTTTGCAATTTCGATATTGGTCCCGTAGTGAAAGTTGTTCAGTTTGATGGTCTTAACCACCTCCTTAAATGTTTATTTGTATTTTTTAACAACCTGTATATGACAGACAAAAAAACTGTGATTTGGAGTCAGGGACACCCAACACCACATCATACCTTTTTTTCTGTAAATATATTCAATGTACAGACTTATGTACTGTATGTGAGTAGACTACCAAATTTTATAATACATACTTACATAATATTTATGTAAATAAAACAACAGAATAAGTTATACAACTTTTATTTCGTTTTCCTCTTAAAAAACATTTAGTAATAATAGTCATAGTTAACTTAATGTTTCGATGTAAGCAAAATAACCCGTACTGAGTGTGGTGTAAAGCTTGACTTCATAACATAACCTTAGACTTCCACTAACTACAGCCTGGAGGCAAAAGGTCGGGTGTCGAGATTTGCTTCTTTATTACGCGAGATAGTAAGAACTCTTTTTTATATTGTGACGACAGTTTGAACCTTTTCGACGTATCAACCAAAATAGCACATCCTATATTTTAACACTAGCTTACTTTATGAGTAAAACTGAACTTTTCTAAGATAGCGGAATATTGAATAGGTATTCGAAAGGGCACGACATCCGACACTTCGCCTCCTAGACTGTAGAAATGGTTGTATCGTAGAACAAAACCGGACGTAATGTTTGTCTGATTTATAGGAAACTTTAATAAACACTGAAGCCTTGCTCGGTTGCATGCAATTTGAAGTAGATTGACCGGTTAGTTTGATGTTAACTTGAAACATACACTCTCGTAGCAATTTTTTTTTATTAGCCTATTTCATCCCACTGCTGGGTAAAGGCCTCTCCCCTGCTCTTCCACTCGTTCCTGTTGTGGGCAACCTCTGGCCATTGGTCGTCAAATTTGTCCAGGTCATCACGCCGCCTCTTCCTCGGTCGACCCGGACGTCGCCGACCGTTTTCGGAGATCCAGGGCATGATGATTTTTGCCCATCTCTCAGGATGCATCCGACAGACATGACCGGCCCACTCCCAATATGGTTTGGCACTTTTCTCTCCGACGTCGGCTATTTGAGTTTAACACCTAGAATGCTGCGCTCCATCGCTCTCTGGCAAACCTTAAGCTTGGACTTTTGGGCCTCAGTGAGTGACCACGTTTGAGCTCCGTAAGTTAGGATGGGCAGGATACACATGTCGATGAGTCTACGTTTAAGCGAGAGCGGGAGTTCTCCCTTCATCAGCTCCTTCATGGACCAGAAGCTCTTTCAAGCATTGTCGACGCGTCGTTCGACTTCCTTGTCTTGCCTGTTTTCGAAGGAGACGATCTGGCCTTCACTCATCTCATAGCAATGTATATCGTAATTATGTTAAAAGGAAACCTGACGAAACCTTGTTACAACTCAATGCTCAAAAAGATAAACTCAATCCCGAAAAGGATAGCGGTCGTAAGTTTATTATATGTAAAAAATATAATGGAAATCGACACACAAAGATTTCTATTGGGCTTATCAAATCCGTGGTTTGTTCTACGAATACATAGAAATGTCTAGTACACAAAATAGTTCTGAAACTAGATGATAAAATGCCTTTCTAAGTACAGAAATATGTATGTACCTAATTAACACAATTATGCAGAATACATTTACTATTCTACACAGCAAAATATCCATGTGTTTGACAGCAAGCTTATCTATCTACTTAAAATATACCATCAATTATATAGACATCTATAGAACAATCTGAATTAGTAATATCTGATCATTCTTTTGTAGTGCTATTTAAAAATGGTCTTGTTTTCGACCTTACGTGATCGAATCTTTTTCATAAATTATACAAAATCACTCAGTGTTTTTGTACAATTTTGAAATTATACAAAATCACTCAGTGTTTTTGTACAACTTTCAAATTATACAAATTCACACAATCAGTGTTGTTATTTTAATTATACAGCATGCTTTTCAATAATTTTCCCAACAATTATATATTTTTGGGAATCAATGCAGTTTTAGTAGTTCCGATTTAGTAAACAAATTCTGATAGTATTTTATGTACCAAAGTCAACAATTATCCATTGTGTTAATTTTATATTATGTTGAATGAATGCAGTTTTAGTATAATGGTTTAATGGACTTTCCTATTGGGTTCCTGCGTACTAAATGTTTTGCGCATAAACAATAACCAGATATCACTACTAAAGATTGTACAGATAAATTATACAATTATAAATGCTTCGTTTAAGAAAATATATACTCAACATCCAATATCAACATTAACTAGTATTAAATATAATAAATATGAGGCAATGTATACAATTGCACAGTTATTTTCGTTTATAATCCGAAAGCTTGTAGTTAAAGTTGTTTGGTTTTACAGCATAGGCGAATTCTTATAATATTGTCAATGAATGAATAAATATAGACTGATTTATATTTGCTTTATTCCCAGCGTACTTTGTAAAATAGTTAGTATTTAAAACAGGTTTTCATATTGAAAAATGCCGTATCAGACAGCAAATGTAAATCGGTACTTATATTAGTTGGATATAAGATTCCTTCACAGCTTAATTTTTTGTGCGTTTTAGCATTCTGTTGATGTATAGATGTATTTATTCACTTAGAATTAAAATTAAAAATAGTTGACTAGAGTTTCAATGAGATCTGAAAATAATACTAACTTTATCAAAAAACTTATTTAAGGCTGTATGCTGTGCCTATCTGTAGAACCTTGCTAGAATCACTTTAGAGTCGAAGATCGATTGTAAATCGCATTCAATATTTTCAATTGAATTTCCTTACAGTGTAGGGGCTATAGAGACTGAGTGTGACTGACTTTTTATAACTCGCGCCAATTAAGAAACTGTTAATAACTATGGCAACCGTTCATCTCATACCATCTCGTACATTTTGTATGTCTGTCTTTCCGCGTAAAGCACAAAGAGTGTAAGAAAAAAATCAGCGGCCATCCATACCATTACCCCCCGTTATTTTTGTTAGGTACAGACCCTCCATTCCGGTCAGCTCTTATTTCAAAAATACCACCAGGAATAGGTATGGCCCGAGGCAAGGTGGGTTTGAAGAAGCCATTTACATAGCGATTCTTTATTGACGCGGCTTATAACACTGTCGGTCCTCTATTTTATATTCCATGTTCTGGGTCAACACGATAGCAACCAGCACAGGCATGAAAAATGAAGAAAGCACATAGCAAGGTATTTCGGCGTTGCCAGTACCAGCACAAAGCAAGGATATTATGGTAACACCAGCAGTAAGACGCGAGTTGATATGTTCAAGCAAGGAAGGTAACTAGGATTACATTAAACTTAATACTAAAGTATAAACTTGTAAAATATTAATGATTGGTAAACACCGTTATTAGGAGCATTTTGATTGTAATGTTTTTGTAATTGTACACGAAACATTTGGCTACAATTTACATTTCTTTTATGCACCTCGGAATTAAGTGCAATTATTTTTTAAATGACCCTACTTTTACATTCGTTTGTATTATATTATTTTATTTTGGAATGGTAGCTGAAGCAAAAAGTCGGAAATGCTCCTAACATATTTTCAATTGATTTGTATTTTTTTTGAGATCAGTTTAAGGACTCTTTCATTATTTAAATTCAATACAGACAGCATAATATCACCAACCAGTCGGCATTCCAATTAATAAGTAGGTATATGAAATGTCAACTCATGGCAGATTATCACAAAAAAACAATTAGGTTACATCCCTAAACATACGTCTGATCCAAAATACTCCAAAGTAAATTTTATGTGTCAACTGTTACTCAAATACCGATTCTAAATAAATAAAGATCATTTTCGACTGGTCGGCAATATACATAGTAAAACAGTCCTTACTACACGTAGATAAGTATTAATATTGAAACATTTAATAACACTCTTAGACTAGTTTCCTGTACCTTTAGCATACGTTCACTATTTATTCTGCTTCCCAATACCGATTCAATATCTCTCTTCTATTTATTTAAAACTTCCGACATGTTTGTCGACTCAGTGTAAAAGTCTCGTATTTAAGTAAGTAGCAACTACAGAATGTGTACGACAAGATTTAAATCGTTAGATAGACCCTATGCGTCAAAAACATGTGCTTAGTTTTGACGTGTTTACGTCCAAACAGCATTGATGTATTATAAAAAAACAGAGGTCAATGTCAAACAGCTTAAAATCCCAAGAGATCATAAGTTACATAATGGATCTAAGTGTAGGAACACACCTCACCTGTGGAAATTACGCGTGCATTTTATATCCCGGCGACACACGAGTTTGCGCCATTTGTAACGCCGCGAAATTTCAGCAGAATTCTGATGTGTTTCCACAATGCACGGTAACCAAACGATAGCCGAATGAAATTAGCATCTGTCCTGTGCTGCAGACAAGTCACTCTTTTCATTTTTTTCTAGCGCATATTACGATGCAAAGAGCCTTTCTATCGATTTAAATGTTTTTCAAAGACTTGCATGGTTTTTATTGTGGAAAACACAGCTATGATAACCTCCATGACCGGGATTCGAACCCAGGAACATTACTTTGGCAGCCCGGGCGTGGCAAACGTTTATTTTGGCGTTGATTTTTTTCAAAAACTTCAGCCAAAAGAGAGCAAGTCCATTTTTTATGACTTTTTATACCCACTATTACTGATTTCATTTAATTAAGGCCTGTTTCACCACTTTTGGATAAGTTCTTGTTAGCATATCTGACAGCTCGTTAAAAATAATTATTTTGTATGAAAAATCATCAATCATGAACTTATTCAGCAGTGATGAAACAGGCCCTACATCAAATTAAATTACCAAATCGACCGGCCTTCTATGTAGCAAGATTTTTCTTAGACTTACCATTTAAGCCGGGTAAACAGTTTTTACATTTCCCCCTAGCAATATGTATTTAGAAGCAATTAATCTAGCGCCATTGAAAACTTTCATTGATTTAAATCTGTTTAATTATTATCTTGAAACATTTAAGCCTTGTATGTCTGTCTATAGCAAGCCTGACTATATCAGGGATTATTCTGGATTATAAACTATTTTATTTATGATAGTTAGAACATCAGATTTATTTTTCAAAATAGCAACTAAAAAGAAAACCAAGGAAAATTAAAAATGGCACTATGTCTGCTGTCAACGTTTCAAAAGTTAACAGTCAACCAGGTACGTGTATACACATCCCAGCAGCTAGCTAGTGCTATGCCTCGTTCAGTCTACTGCTCGGTGGGGACGCGCTTGTCCTCGAGGGACAGGATGAGCGCGCACTCGATCTTGCCCTGGAGGTATGCTAATACTTCTGGGTCCGGCACTTCAATCGCCTTCTCGTCCGTTGAGAAGTAGTTCACGAGCTCGTCCTGTACAAAGATAACTTGCGTTATTATTGTGGTTAAAATTTAAGAGACTAGATAACGACATAGAATACATTATATTATTATAGATACAAATATCAATCACTCGGGTACAATTATTCATATTTATCATACAAATATTTTTCCCTTACGGGATTCGAACCCGCGACCCTCGGCACAGCAGGCAGCTTCACTACCGACTGAGCTACCGGGCCGTCTTAAAGTTAAAGTAGTAAACGCATACCTGTTTAATTTTGAGTATCAGCTTATCGCCCTGTATCTTGGGCACGCCGATGAGGTCGTCCAGCTTGACGACCCACTCGATGTGCCACGAGTTGTGCGTCCCACTCGCACGCACCATGAACAGGTGCCTGCCGGTACAAACATATTTCAATAGTCATGATCCTGGAAACGTTATCTCTGCCTGCCATGTGAGACCACGGTGTACAAAGAGACCAAATAAAGTACCCTTATAAAGCTTAACCAGAAAAATAAAAAAGCTCGCAACGTTGCGGAAACTAATAGGAACTAATTTTTGTACTTGAAGTGTAGTCATTATTAAAGGTTATAGTCGATTGTAGCGCCCCCAAAGCAGTTTTTTTTATGGTCAGGCTTTACTTCCGTCGATTCTGAACCCTATGGAACCCAATCATAGGCGTTTTACGACACAATCTTGGCCAGTTTGGAGATCTCTCGTGTGCGTAAAGAGGAGGATTGCAGTTGTGGTTAGGGCAGAGATGTGAAAGGTTTGAGTGTATCAATTTATTTGGGCATGTGCCCTTTGCAGGGTGTGCATAGCCCCCCACACACACATAGCCTTAAGTTAGATATCGTCGGTGGTTTGTAGAAAGGGCGAAAACGCCATTTCAAGTTTTTTACAGCAGAGTTTTTTTTTAGTTTCAATAACGGTTTATAATTATTAACGGCTACTTATTATCTTCTTTCTATACTTTTGGTAAAGGGTTAATATAGTTGCTAAATAACATAATAATTATTCCACCATTAAAAATCTGCATAACGAGATAGAGAAAAAAAAATGGATGTTCGCCCCTTAAACAGCAGTCCTTAAGTGAGCGTATTGTACATTCGCCCCATATTGCTATAATGTTATTATGGTTTTTAATGACTGATAATGACCGCGACTGATCTAACTACCAGCCAGTCTTCTTCCATCTTTCATAGGTTGTATTATAATGAAAAGAAATTAGAATTGTACGAAGTATTGTATTGCTGCACACAATAAAATTTCAAATAAAAGTATAATTATAAACAAACAGATCACGTTTTCAATATTAGTTGAAGCTTAATTATCTATGTACCTAGCACAATTTTGGTATTAGTACATTTCATTTTCAGTCTTCACTGTGTGGCAGCTCTTTATAAAAATGATGGTGGTTGCGCGAAATAGCACCAGATTTACACAATGACATCAAATCGTTATATTTAGCTTTTGTTATAGGTAGCCTTTCCTTATACGCTTTAGGTAATTCGGTTGGGGCACGTCTGCCTCTAAGGGTGGGTTTGGTACCTACATTCATGGTCATGAATGGAGAGTCGTAATCATATCTGTATAGTATTTCATTGGGTTCTGCCTTGGAATAACGCAGCCATTTTATGCTCAGCCAAGAAATTGCAGGACTTCCAGGACTTTTTTTAATAGGATGGTTTTTAGCCACTTCTTTAAAGTCGATGAAATCATCGTGGTGTAGTTCCTGTACTTGGCAGGGAGCTGGATGTTTGCGGGCAATTTTACAAATGGTGACCCATTCGCTGGGTGCATTTATTGTTATATTTTTTGCAGCACGCTCAATAGTAGAATGCATAGAATCACCTTCTTGCTGCGAGTGACCCGGTTCATAAAAAATATGGTCAATACAGTGCACATGGGGAAGACTTCTAACAGCTTCCACACAAGCAGTGGCAAAAAACTGGTTCCGGTTTTGGCCACCGCAACTATCACTGACAAAGAAAAATTTGTGTTTGTCGAGTCTGCTCGCAATAAATTGGTAAACGCAGGTTGCTACTTCTATCGATCCTCGTTTCCCTTCCACCTCAGTCCACATGTTACATACACCTTGATGGGACATTATGTCATAAATTGTTAAATTATAAGTCGAAAATTTTCTTTTATAGAATATGGCACAGGCTTTTCCTTTTGGACAATCAAGGACAGCTTGCATGTCAAAATTTAATACACAATAGTCTTGATTGTCTTTTCCTTTTGCCACAGCTTCATTTTTGACTTCCCTTGCTCTATCTTTTAGTCTCAAATGCTTTTGATATTCCTCCTTTTTTTGATCTTTTTCATCATCCGGTAAACTTTCATAAAGTTGACAAGTATTGCATGTATCTTTTCTTGGTGTATGAAAGCTTAAATTATAACCGTAAAAGTACTTTTTATACACGCTTATACTTATGGGCAAGCGATCAGATTCTCTGCAGGAATCTTTATACATATCGTACAGTTTGTTCATGTTTAGTTCGGCTGGTAGATATTTTCTCGTAGTTGATTTCCGACAATAGTGGGATTCTACAGCAGGTATTGATAAGATGTGGTTTCGGGCAAATTGTTCGTCTTCTAAGGTTGTTTTGTTCTTTGCAGGTTGGCGTCCACGGCAATCTGGTCTGACTAAACCTGAGTGATCAATCCTTTTTTTCAGCGCCATTCTCACAAACTTTTCTGTAATTCCATGAACGTTAAGAAAAAACTGCCGGCATACTTTTAATCTTTTCTCCGTTAAAGTGACGTAATACACGTAAGTTTTTTTTTACGTGAACTATTTTTGACTCTACGGCGATCAGGTTCAATAACATCAACGTGATCTGAAATATATTGTCGCTGTTGATCCTGATCCTCATTTTGTTCGCCAAGTTTCCAATAACTATCAAATATGGAATCCATTTGCTGCTGTTCGATAGATGTAGTGCATTTATACGGGCATTTTCTGCAAAAGAAAGTACGTCGGATACGAGAAAGCACAACCTTTCCCTTCAAAGTCTTATACTCCTTTCCAGCTGCACGAAGTTTTTTTTTATTTTTTCTGTTCTCAGATTGTTCTTTCTTTGGTATTTTTTTATTCTTTTCTTGATGTGCACGTTTCATGTGTTTTTTAATGTTTTTTTTATATTGAAACTTCTTTAAGCAAATATCACAAATGTAAGCCTTATGAAGTATTCCCGAATGTTCATCTAAAATATAACAGTTTTCTTCTTCAGGCTTAGCAAGTAAGTTGGGACTAGACAATGTAGGAGTTTCTTCAGGTACAACAGTCAGTGAACTGGAAATAGGTGCAGTGGCATAATCTTCAGCTTCAATAGGTAAGTTTAAATCACACAAAGTAGGATTTTTTTCAGGTGAAGCAGTAAGAGTTACACAAGTTGGCAATGTTGTAAGCGAACTGGAACTCTGTATGGAAGCATTATCTTCGGGAAGAGGTGGTGGATCAAGCAAAGCAGAAATTTCGTCGGTCGGAGCAGTAGGATATGTGGAGCCAGATATAGTAGCGTCATCTTGATCTTGAATGGGTAAGTTTAGACCACACAAAACACGACTTTTCTGAGGCGGAGCGGTAAGGAGCGAACTAGAACACAGTATAGTAGCATTATCTTCGGGAAGAGGTGGTGGATCAAGCAAAGCAGAAATTTCGTCGGTCGGAGCAGTAGGATATGTGGAGCCAGATATAGTAGCGTCATCTTGATCTTGAATGGGTAAGTTTAGACCACACAAAACACGACTTTTCTGAGGCAGAGCGGTAAGGAAAGTAACACAAGTTGGCAAAGCTGTAAGCGAACTAGAACTCTGCATAGTAGCATTATCTTCAGGAAGAGGTGCAATAGCATTGCAATAAGCTAGTGTTTTTAGTTCTTCAAAACTAGATTTATCATCACAATAAGTTTTTGGCGGACTGGTAGCAGAAGATGTAGTTTGGATATTTTCCAAGTGTTGAAAGTTCAGATCACACAGGATTGTAGGGCTAACATCACGAGGTAGATAGGGATCAGGGCTGTGATCTTGCAGTGCATATGAGTACAAGTTAGAAATATCTTGCGCAACATCCTCGTTTTCGAGGACATTTCTTGAGTGGTGATTGGTGGTATTTTCTACAGGTGCATTGTAAAACATGTTTTTCCTTTTCGTTTTTATCTTTACTTCACATCTGTTATCTGCAGCTGATCGTTTCAATTGTCTCATCCATGATCCTCTCCTTTAACAATAAAAGTACAAATTGCTATAATAAATTAAACGAAAAACCTATCACAATAACACAAAAAGCACAATATCACAATAAAAACTGTATTGTTACTTTTTTTATTTTATCTCTTGTATCAGACAAGAGATAAATAGTTAATAAATAAATAACGCTCACAGGCACATACATTGTAATGATCCCAAGTAAGCACTAAAGGCTTTTTAATATGGAAACCATACAACAACGGCACAAACATACAACATCCATGACCGAACCGGGATTCGAATCGAGGACCCTGGTTTGGCAGTCCGGCGTGGTAACCATTACACCAACCGGGTCGTTCGACTGTCGTACCATTTGCCTTCAGGGAGTTCCAATCACTCCCGGCTCCATCATCAGATCAGCTCTTTGGTACTATATTGCATTGTCACCGAAGATACGCAAGTATACCAAAATATATGAGCTCAATCGAACGTCATGAAGTGGTTCTAATTCAGCTCGCAAGATTTGACCCGAACATACATACCTACATACAAAAATTGCAAGTTAAATAAAAGCTTACAAACAGTAACTTCGAATTTCTTAGTAATTAATTACTACATCCTCCACCACCAAGAAGAACTTAATAATAATGACTTACTTTTCTCGGTTTTCACGTTCATCCATTTTTGAGGTTATAAACACTTTATAATCAATAATCGGTTGGAATTATTAATCTACTAGTCATACAGTAACCTGGTCACTATTTGAACTTTACACTAAATACGTTTAATTAGTAATGACAAGTCTAAACCAATTATTATTGTTAAAACAAAACAAAACTACAATGTACCGTTGGTACCGGTAACTTTTCTTTTGTTTTTTTTTTAATTTGACATTTGACATTTTGCTCAAAAGGCGAACGTGGGATGTTCGTTTCATTTCTTGTTATGCATAAAAGGCGAACGCGCGTTATTCGCCGTTTTACTTCGACCTAAATTTGTTGATTATGTTATGAAGTAAGGGCGAATGGGACATAATAGTCCTTTTTAAGGAACAAATAGTTGATATTCGCCGTTACACCTATTTAGTTTCGCACTGTTCCCGTGGTCTTATAGGTACGCCGTTTATACAAATCTAGAGTAAAACAAGCCGCTGTTCTACGTAAACAAAAAACGGTTTTTGCAAAAAATTGAATATTCGCCCTTTCTACAAACCACCGACGATATAAGCTATTGTTTAAGAGGATTTTGTTGCATTATACGTCTGAACTTGGAAGCTATCGTTTATCTCTACACCTTTGGAAGTCCCACACCGCATCCTTGTTATATACAAATCGGTTCCCTATTGGTTGGTTAACCGCCGAGTAAATGTACATGAGAGTATCCCCACAGCCAGTTTTTCTATTCAATCTTTTACCTAGTGTATTGGTGTGGTATGGTACTATGATTTATTTGTATGGCAATACTAACTGAGTAGATATGAGTAGGGTGGAGTTGGAGGAGGGTCCGAGGTGTGCGTGCGCGAGGTAGGCGTCCGTGTCGGCGTAGTGGCCGCGCCCGAGCAGCGTCAGCAGCTGCAGCCCGAGCGCCGCGTGCTGCGAGTACGGCCTGATACCCTGCCGATGAGCAAAAATGAGGCTGCAATGGTCTGTCTTGCGAGTCAGACGAAAGAACGAAACGAGATCCAGAGCAGTCTTAGAATCACTATGGTGAGAGTTTTTGCTATTTTATACAGGGTGTAAGTGACAGCCTAGCAAATACTGAAAATGTGAACTCAGACCATCAAACTGAACAACTTTCACTATGGAGCCTACCTCAGGAAACGCGAAAAAAAATCAGCTGTCCCATAAATTTTAGTCGGGTCGGTACAACAGTTTTGTATGGGACAGCTTTTTTTTTCGCGTTTCAGTATTTGCTAGGCTGTCACTTACACCCTGTATAGGGTTCTTCTTAATATGCTAACACTTTTTTAAGGGGATGATCAGACCGTCAAACAGAACAACTCTCTCTGTGACACGAACATCGAAATAGGGAAAAAAAATTCAGCTCTTCCATACAAAACTGCAAACCTAGCCAAATGTATGAGACAGCTGATTTTTTTTCGCAATTTTGATATTGGTCCCATAAAGAAAGTAGATTAATTTTGACGCTTTGATCATCCCCTTAAAAAGTGTCAGCACAATAATGCGTCATTGATAACCATTCATACAATTCATGGGGTGTGGGATCAGCCCTGCCATTCAGTGCTTTGTCTAGAGCGATGACGGTGGAATCAGGTCCATGTATTCAGTATCCACAGTAAGCGTCAGAATACCCAGGAGCGACGAGGTCTTACGCATCATCGTTGGGTCGAACAACTGGTTCGATGAGTGGAAAGGGGTGGCTATGTGGGCAGATTGGAGGCCACTGTCGAGACAACAACCCCCAACTGAGAGTTTGGGTCTAACAGATCACATCGGATATGAGATGCGTGTAACCATGTCCAAATACAATATTTGCATACCTATCAGCTTATTCGCTACTGCTGAAAATTTTAGTTTGCAACACGAAGAGAGCCTGCTTATATGATGCTACCATACGAATTAACGTTATTCTATGATGCTACTTTGTTTTTGGTCATCATCATCATCTTATTTAAGAGCTACGCTCTTGTCGGTGGAGTATTTGCCAATCCTGTCTCTTTTCCGCTAGTCTCTTGAGTTCTTGATACGATACGACATCAACCTTTTCCTTCACTTGGGCCAGATAACTCTGTCTAGGTCTTCCTCTGCCTCTCTTCCCCTCTATCTTCCCTGTTTCTCTTATCTGTTTTTGGTCAATAAATAATTTTTATTTATTTTATTTATTTACTGAACCCCCGATAGACTTTAAGAGTACCTAGAGACGTCGCCTAGCCTCCAGGTTCCTCCCGCTCCGTTCCACGCACGCCCTAAGAACATTCTCCACGCTGTTGGCTCCACGTTGACGGGTCATGGTCTTATATTAGTATTATATTACCTCAGTGATGGGGCAGTGTCTCGGTAGACGTCGCCTAGCGACTAGCTTCCCCCCGCTCCGTTCCACACACGCCTTCAGAGCGTTCTCCACGCTGTTGGCTCCAAGCTGACGCGTCATGGCCGCTTTCGCTGCCTCACGGCACACGTCTGGTGGAAATTATGATCATTAAAGTGATGGCGACAAGACCATTAAAAAAGAGATTCAATTTACTGCCAAAGGGCCAAGCCACACGATGCACCGTCGGCGTCGCACTAAGGGGTATTTGAGGCAAACAACCGGTCATAAGTGATTAAGTGGTTTGCGCGTAGCGTCGTGCCTCAATATGTGTTTGTCTCTCGCTCCGGCGGCGTCTCTTTTCATCCCTAGTCAGTCTTGCTGGTTGTGCATACGATGCGGCTCTGCAATGCATCGTGTCGTGCTCGTGCTACAGATTTTTGTCTGTAGAACGTCGAACCGCATCGTGTGGTTTGGCCTCTAATGTTTTAATGCGATACTGCATGTTGTCTTAAAGTCTCTGTTTACCATACTTTCTTACCATGCCATGCCATACACAAATGCAAGTAGTAATCTAATAATATATTAGAACCAAACTGAAAATAAATTAAAATTATTGGACTTTGATACAGATTATCTAGTCTTGATTGAAGTATTACCAGAATCTAGTTCAGACTTGTTTAGTATGACCAGATGATATAACATAATAATTACCTATTTACACACCACTATTTTTTAATTACCTACCACAAATTTTTCTAGTAAAAATAAAATTGTGGTGTATACCTAAATACAAACCTCCGTGACTTGGGGTAAATATTTTGTATTATGAATAGGGAATATTTATACCCAAGCTATGGACGTTTGTATGTTTGCGAGATTCGAAAATGCGACACACGGCTCAGCAGGCAGGTTGACTACCATCCGCTATCAGGCCTTCTTAAAAACTAAAGAATAGTAAATACATTCCTGTAACATCTCACTTCTGATTTTGTCATCAATTCATAGGACCAATGGGCCTAGCATGCCACCCGCCCCCGTGAAAACGAGAAAGATCGAAAAATGCCTGTTTAACTTTACACATGCCAAAATGAGTGTACATTATGGTTTTCTCGTTTAGTTACTTTGTCGTGCGTGGCATGCTAGAATCCCTCCAAGATTATATAAAAAAAAACTAACTAATATTAATCATGCGTCACAATACTCACGTCTCACAACAACATAGTCGTCATCTATCCGCGCAGGCGGAAACGGAAACCAGAAACAATACGTCAGAACATTACAACAGTGTACATACATCCAGTGACTAAATGTTTATCACTTTACAGAAACGAAAAATTTGTTAGATAGCAGAATAACTAAAAGACTAAAAAAAAAAAACGAGTTGTCTCATCCTTCTTAAAGGAAACATAAGGAAGTAAAAAGTGAGAAACATTTGGTCCACAAAAGTTATAGTTAATATCTAACAGCAATCATTTCAAGGGACTAACAAAGATTATAAGTAGTGTCCTAAATTTTAAATAACATTTTTACATGCACATTGCAATATCCATTCAATTGCAATCACTATCAGCGGAAATATAATTAATAACAAAAACAATTCAAAACATGTGCACTACCTGAAGTGTGCAAATACCTAAGTATACGAAACGTTTCGAAATGATAATGCCCAATAAACTAAGCTGATAAACACATCTTGCCAATGGGTAACATATTTCTGTTTTCTACTGTGTACCCTAAAACTCAGTGTAAAGTTGACTCTGCCCGGGCATTGCGAGCTCGGCTCAACTCTTTCGTATTACTTTCGGGCAAAATCTGGGCCGCTACGTATTTATGTTATAGTGAATAAAGACAATAAATAAGCAAATTGTTGATTTGGTCTTCAAGTACCTGAAGTTTACATTACTTAGTTTTTTTTTAAGAAAAAACAAGTGCTTATAGCACAAACGTAAACAAAACATGCGACAAAACTAATATTATCAAACAAAAACTACCTGAACAACAAGGTGCAAACTACAATATGAAAATTCACGATAACATTATGTCAGTCTTACAAAAATTTTCCTTTACATTAAAAATAACATCATAAATAATGACTTTAAAAGCTTTGAATTACAGTCAATGGCAGCCGCCAAGAATTTAATCTTTTCTTGCAGAGAATTGGGCAAGTTCATCCCATAGATATAGCGTCCATATTAAATTAAATAGCCTTAGGTCAAGTTTGTAAGACTAACATTCAAACTAAAACTCGCAAATCTAAAATAACCATAGTGCATTGTACAATAAGACACAATCTCACCAAACGTCGGTCTTGCGATGAGGCCAGTGAGTGCGAGCGCGACACTCGCCGCGTTGTGTTGGTCTCGCTCTATCACCGATTGAGGCAAGTCGTTGCTTAGGATGCCCTCGTCTTTAATTACCAGTTGATATTTATTAATTATAATAGTAGTTAAAAAATAATAGGGGATCGGACACTTAGTCAAATTAGCAACTTTTAATCGAACGTCAAAACGCGCGCGATGTATGAAGAATTGTACTAAATACCCACATTACTTTTTATAGTAAATTATGTATTCTAGCTAAAAAAACTAAAATATATGTTATGCAGTCCGCTCTCCTATTATTTATATCTAGTACCAAAGTAATATCACAGCTATAAAACATAAAAAAAACTGGAAACACTTTCGATAATAACGACAGCCGTATGACTTTTTCGGGATATAATAATGCCCACTAAAGCCTCTTAATCCATTCCAAGACTACCAAGGTATAGGCAGCAGCATTCACTAGTGTAATCTCCTTCTAACTGCATCTGCGGTCTTAAATTCATGTGTCGAGTTTGATGATTAACCCAAATTGCCGCTTTAGGCCCATCCCACCTGGTGTATAGCTGATAATGTAACGTACCTATCCTCCGCTTCAGACTGCGCACGGGCGTGGGTCGGTCGTGGAAGAGCGCGGCGGCGCGCGCGGCCCCGCTGGCGCACTGCCCGAGCAGCCGCGCCGCCCCGTACCCCAGCCTGAACGATATGTCCTCCGGCTTGCGAGGCGACACCGTACCCTGGGGGGGAGAGAACTTATTGAAGACAACAAGTAATCTTAGAAGCTTCTTCTCCTGTCCCCATGTCTACCTGTATAGACTTAGGTGTGGGGTGGTTTGTTGTACCTAATCCGCATTGACATAAAGTGTTGCTGTTTTGGAGGATAATTTCCCATTTTGTGAGATTATCCTAGATCCTGTCTACTCCAACCCGCAGACAATTCAGGGCTTTCCACACAGGACACAAGGAGGAATGCCTCTTTAACCGTCGGAAGTGCATAAAGAGATGTATATAAGTGGAAGAGCAGATATGTCATGTGAGTTGTTTGGGATCAAAAACGGACATAAATCCAGACACAATGGAAAATCCATTGTGTCTGGATTGTATGTCCGTTTTTTTCAACTCATATGTCAATATTGTAGCGTGTGGCGAGCCGTAGTCTCTGTGGGATGGCGTGAGTATAATGTATGTAAAACCTAAAATTCGGTGTCGGAACTGTCTTGGGGTCGAAAGAAAATTTATTGGTTTCGAGTTGTCGGAAGTAGTTTGTCGTTTTAACGGGTCGAATTGCCATAGGGTAAAGGTTTCGGGGTCGAATTAATGAGGTCGAGTTGTCGGGGTCAAATCCAAAAGGGGTCGAATTGTCGTAAGTTCCTGTTGACTACATCTTCTGGGAATATAATTCGAAACGCATCGACTTTACACTAAATATCAAAAATTTACATCTACACCTTACCAAATAAGGTTCATAATACTGCTTCATGCCCCTGGAGAAGTCGCCAAGAACGCTGTACGGGTTGCCGAGGATGTTGAGCCCCAGCACGAGGACGTAGAACTGCTGGACAAGCTGCGTCCAGTAGTGGCGAGATGCCAGGTCCAGTAGGGAGGCGCTCGTGATCGGGGCGTTACGGAGCTCTAGGTACGACATTCTGCAAAATGTTTTACCGTTTTAAGAGATTGAAGTTAGAGTAACCCCTCGGTCTGAAGGTATCGTACGGCAATTTCGCATGTAGGTCGTGAGCGGTCCGTTATTGGAGGCACTGACATGCAGGGTGCAAACATAAATGCGTTACATATTTTATGGGGTGCTTTAGAACTGAACTTTGATTATGGGACTAAAATTGAAATAGCGAAAAAGAAATCAACTGTTTCATACATTAGAGTCGAGCAGCCATTTTGCCATATCAATATCGGTGCCATAGTTAAAGTGGTGCACCCCTAAATTGTGTATGTATTTGTAATAATGTATCTGTACCTATGAGATCTATGAGATCTTCCCTGCTCTCCTACAGCAGGGAAGAGAGATCATCCAACCACTGGTAGTTAAAATCTTTAGAACGAGCTTTGCTTGGGGATACCTACCAGAGAAATGGACTAAGGTTAGGGTTACCTTTATTCCCAAAGCTGGGGATAAAGATAAATCACAACCCAAATCTTATAGACCAATTAGTCTTACCTCTTTCCTTCTAAAAACCATGGAAAAGGTAATAAACCTGCATATTAGAGAGACCTACCTCAAGGGTAGGCCATTGCACTTCAGACAACATGCGTACCAGAAAGGCAAATCCACAGAAAGTGCACTGCTAGAACTGGTCGACAGAGTGGAAACAGCTCTCGATGATCAGGAGATTGCACTCTGTGCCTTTCTGGACATAGAGGGTGCATTTGACAATACCTCTACTGAAATCATACTAAAATGTATGGATGATCGAAATGTCGACTCCACTACCAAAAAGTGGATTGAGGCAATGTTAACGACAAGAACAGTCAGGACCTCACTTCTAGGTAAAACCCTAGAGGTAAAGGTATCCAAAGGCTGTCCGCAGGGGGGAGTGCTCTCACCTCTGGCCTGGTCGGTGGTGGTGGACTGCCTCCTGTGGGACCTTAACAACGCCTACCTAGATACTCAAGGGTATGCTGATGACCTGGTAGTGATGATTGTGGGCCCATGTCCCAGCACTATATCCAGTCTCATGCAGACAGCACTACACAAGATAGAAAGGTGGTGCAAAAACTTCGGTCTTTCAGTAAATGCCGATAAAACGGTTATAGTACCCTTCACAAGAAGGCGAAAATTGGAGCGCCTTAGACCTCCAACACTCTTCAACAAATCTATACCGTTTTCCAAGGAGGTTAAATATCTAGGAGTAATTCTAGACCAAAAACTCACTTGGAACCAACACCTGGACCACATTGTGCGAAAGGCAAAAATAGGACTAGGGACATGCTGTCGCTTAGCGGGCTCCAGATGGGGCCTGAAACCGAGTTCGGTTATGTGGATCTACACTGCGATAGTGAGGCCTATGGTATCCTACTGCAGTGTAGCCTGGCATAAGAAAACCGAACAAGCGAAGTGTGTAAACACCCTAAATAGCCTACAAGGATTAGTATGCAGAATAGCAACGGGGGCAATGAAATCTACACCCACGGCTGCTATGGAGGCAATATTAGGTTTGCCTCCACTACACATCCATGTGCAGAAAGAGGCAAAAATTGCAATGCTCCGAGCCTTGGAACGAGGAGATTCCAAATGGAAGTCCTCTGTTATGAGAGGGTTACATGAAACTCTCTTAACAATTCCGATCATGTGTATGCCGAAAGACACCATGAACAAGGAATATAACTTCAACAGGTTATACAAGGTAATCCTACCCCAAAGAAAGGACTGGAACGGGAATACCCCACAATCCTTCAGCGCTGGAGATGTCGTCTGGTTTACGGATGGCTCCAGGAAGGACAACCGTGCTGGAGCTGGAATATGTGGCGGCAATCCAAGAATTAAAAAGGCGATTCACCTTGGACAGCATGCCACAGTATTCCAGACTGAAATGTACGCTATCATAGATTGCGTACATGAGAATCTGAAAAGATGCCCAAAGGGGAAACATATTGTTATTTTATCAGATAGCCAGGCTGCTCTAAAAGCGCTAGGATCTGATGAAATAGAGTCGAAACTAACATTAGATTGTGCCCGAGCACTCAACCAGCTAGGACGGACAAACTCTGTCACCCTAGGCTGGGTGCCCGGACACTGCGGTATTGATGGAAATGAGGCTGCTGACGAGCTGGCACGAAGAGGGGCGGAAGAGGACGCCATAGGCCCCGAGCCTTATTGCGGCATCTCCCGCAACACCTCTAGACGTGTGCTAAAGGAATGGGCCGTGGACCAAAGCCGTAAGCTCTGGTCGGATACACCAGGACTGAGGCATGCGAAAGAACTTGTGACCGGCTTTTCAAACAGACATACCTCGGATGCCATCAATTCAAACCGCAACGACTTAAGGCTCTTAGTACGAGCCTTAACAGGACACTGCAAGCTAAACAAACACCTACACAGAATGGGGCTTGTAGATTCACCCACTTGCAGATTCTGCTGTGAAGCAGAGGAAACGCCCATACACCTCCTCTGCGAATGCGAAGTGCTCATTCACAGCAGAAGTCGCCATCTAGGTGGATACATAATAACACCTACTGACATTAGGGAACTCCCCTCCAAAAGCATAACACGGTTCATGAAGTCCGTGGGCCTAGGAAATGACCTTTAGGTCTAGGGTGACAGCTACAATAGATCTATCCAGGTCGCAGTAGCTTTTGGTCATCGACCAAGCCCTTATAACCAAATAATAATAATAATAATAATCTGTACCTATAGGTAATTATCTAAAACCTGCCGACATGTCAACGACAGTCGCCGACCCAGCCGTACAATTTGTATCTTCGGGCTGTATCGCCGACATGACCGATTTCGGAGCATTTTTTAAGGCTAGATAAAAATAAAATGTGACCTAATAAATTTTAAGAGCTTACCTTATGACAACATCCTTCATATCGCACAGCGAGGACCCCCAAGAATTAAACAAGTACTCCAATAAATCACTATTGAACAACTTAGGCCGGTTCTCCTTCTTGTTCCCGATCCTCGTCCTATTAGGACTGTTTGCGTTCTCCGAGTAACCTCTAGAAGACAAGCTTAGCACCACTTTTACGGGCGATAGGTGAACAAACTCCATTACGACATTCCGTCGAGCTACCATCTGACTTTTGATAGCTAATATAGGCAACGGCATGTGAACTAATGCCAAATCTGCTCTTAAACGCACCGCTGGTTTTTCTTCCATCTTCCAATGGTTTAGTATATCGAAAACGTAATTTACGAATCCTCTATCTAAGTTAATACAGTATTCCTGAACTAGTATCTTTAAATATTTGTATACGTCTTGGTTTAAGGAAGGCCGGTGTTGTTTTAGTGTTACGATTTCAATGCATGGTTTTAGGTCTCGGTTTTTAACGTTGCCAGGTAAGGGAGCTGGGTAGAATACACTTGGGAACACAGCTTCGTTTAGCTGGTTATCTATCTGTAGTCTTTGTAGCTTCAAATGACAGTATGTATAAGTGTCAGATTTGCGTAACTGCAACCAAATGCCGGGGTTATACGTCCTTCTTAATTCGGAGAAGAATGGTTTTGTCATTTGCATTTTTTCTAGATCAATATGAATGTATTCTTTTAATTGACACTTCTTTTGCTCTTGTTGATATTTTTCTTCGATCCACGTTGTTAAGTCTGGTAGCAACTGCTTCCATTTTCGACTGACGTTAACTTCCCATCTAGGTAAGGAATCTGATACGCTGACGTAAGCCA
This sequence comes from Agonopterix arenella, assembly GCA_927399405.1. Lineage (NCBI taxonomy): Eukaryota > Metazoa > Arthropoda > Insecta > Lepidoptera > Depressariidae > Agonopterix > Agonopterix arenella. Next base: position 1,369,409 of record OV656700.1, on the reverse strand, counting down.
GTTCTTTTATACCGACGCCGGTTTGGACGCATACTGACAAACTGACACCAGTCAAAGACATGTAGACTTCGTAATTACTCTTCTCTGAATTGATTCTTGTTCTATATAAGTACGCGATCCTTTCATCTTGTACTAAAGCGAAGACCCTTTGATACCCGTCCATGTACGATATCCAGTAGACTATAACCTTGTCCTTTCTCATCTTTTTGGTTTTAGTCTTGGCTTCGAGTAGTTCAAAGCTGTCGGAATCGTCGCTGCTTGAGGTGCAGGGTTCTGGTGACTTGGGGGTGAGCCGTTTGAGAGTTGAGGATAGTTTAGAGGTCACGCTGCTTGTCGCTACGAGGGTTGAGTGTTTTACTGAGTGGAAGCTTACTTTTTCTTCGCCGTAACTGAAAAAGGAAAAGGTATTGTTCAAATCTAACTTTTTTTAATGGAATCCTACTTGCTTAAATTTCGTAGCATTGTCAATCAATAGTGGCAATGGGTTCACAGCCAGTCGCACTGGACTGGACAGAATTTGAACTCTGCTAGTGAAAAGTGGATATTCAGAATTATACTTACTATATTTAGAATATAATTATCTAACTACTTCACGGAGAATATAGTCGTAAGCATACGTTATGATTATTTTTTAAATCTGAGGCTACAGAAAAACACAAAATGCAACATAAAGGAGACCTCCAAAATTTATAAAAATATCATTCTACCCTATCATCCCCCCATTTTGGGGGAGGCTTATGTCCATCAGTGGACGTTTAATGGCTGATATGATGATGATGATCATTCTACCAAAAGGTTTTTAGTCAACCCTAAAAGAATCTTGCGTGAAATAATTTTGGAGCGAATCGACTATGAAATACGTAAGGAAGGAAGGATAGACACCCAAACGATCATATAATGATTATACACTTTTTCATTAATCCACATTTTATTTGTGGACACAGACCAATAAAATCCTAGAAGTGAAGTCGTCCCACCCTCAACAGTGTACTAACCCGTCCTGATTGAAGTCTGCCACGAAGCCCTTGCCCTTGTTGTTGTATATGTTCCACATGAGCCGGCGCTCCTTCGCCGGGTCGTCCCATGTATACATCATGGAGTGGTACGGACTCAGTAGCGCCACCTGCATTCACATATATCACTTTACTACTGTAAGAAGCCATTAGAAAGTAAAACAACGCTTAAATTTCAGGGTTCAGCGTAAGTTTCTTCGGTACCTAAACTTTAGATTCAGAACCTATATTTGTGACTACCAGGCACGCTGTAAACATAATCATTTTTTGTCGTTACAAAAGCGCAGAGAAGCTGCTGATCTCACCCTGTTGTATAAAATTGTGACGCCAGCTTTGGACTCTCCTGAACTATTATCTCTGTTTAGCATCCAAGTCCCACCCCGTAAGACTACAAGGCGAAATTATCTCAAATTCCATCTGCCGATTGCTCGTACTAACTACACACGGAACTCTTATATGTGGCGAGTGTGTAGCAAGTTTAACGATACCTACTCTCAGAAGGTCGACTTATATAACTCTAAAATAAGGACCATAAGAACAATGATCAATGATGCATTTTTGGGAACCTAAAACTATCTGGATACGATCACTTTTATTTATTTTTCTTTTTTTGTTTTTAATGGAGGTGTGAGTGACGTTGCAGACACAATGGTAATGATATGTAACATGTATTTACTATTTGTGATTTTGAAATTGTTAAGTACCTATATACCTACCTACCTACTGTATTCTCGTTTTCGCTAATGTATCTTAGTATATTAACTACAGACTGTTACCTAATTTCTTTCTTCTTGAAATATTTTAATTTGTTAGTAATTTGTAATTGGCTATTTTAGTACTACTACTGGTGAAAACTTGTAATTGGCTCAGATTGTACTATAGCATTAACAGAACTATTATTGTGATTGTTGGCTGTAAGTTTTCCGATTAAAATAAAATAAAATAAATACATTGTTTTGATCCCTTCCCACCATCGGACAACCAGACATACAGCGAGATTATACAACTAAATTATAGATATTGCAGCAGCACGCATAAGTAGATTTCCTTAACCTACTTTAATACGTAACTAGTAAGGTGCAAAATGCCCTGTCAACATCTGATTCCCAAAAGTTAGAACTTAACGGTAAGACCAGAGTGATAGGTTATTAGACAAACGTGGTCAATTACCACATCGACACATTAAGTAAATTCAACACACAATAAAGATTTCATTTCATTAGGGATCAAGTGCCAAGCGTCATGGTCAAGGGCCTGACTAAAATAGAATATAAAAAAAATCAAACTGATGCCACTAGGCTTTTTCTTATTATTATTTCGTAGCTAGGGCTAGACCACAGACCAAATAGCTACCGCGACCTGGATATATCTATTGTAGCTGTAACCCTTGACCTAACGGTAATTTTTCTAGGACCTCGAATTTCATGAATCGTGTTATGCTTTTGGAGGGGATATCCGTAATGTCAGTCGGTGTTACTACACCGTATCCACCTAGATGGCGACTCTCTTTGTTATGGATATCAGACAGAAATATAGATATTAGAAATAGGTACGCTATATATATTAATACTTGGGGCACTGGGTCACAGAAACCCTAAGTGATGACATGGAAATCGATAGGGAGCGCATATATCTGACAGTTAGGTGTAATATCTTGTCCCGAAGGTTTGCGCGATGCACAAGTAATGTAAAAATCACTCTTTTTAGGGCATATTGCCAATATTTTTACTCGTGCGCCTTCTGGGTTAACTATATTCAGAAGGCTGTTAGAGATCTGCGAGTACAATACAACAATGCATTCAGGATAGTATTGGGGCACCCGCGTTTTTGTAGCGCACCACAAATGTTTGCGGAGGCGCATGTGTATGGATACCATGCCATATTACGCAGAAGGGTCACCTCCCTGATGCGTCGCGTGCGGGGCAGCGCCAATGGTCTCCTGAAGGCATTGGGGAAAGAGTCAATAATCCAATGATGAGACACTGGACCAGGGCTCATGTACGTGCCCTGGTCTAAGTTTTTGTGATTATTATTATGTTTGATGTGTAAAAAAAAGATTGTTAATTGTGATTTAATTTATATAATTTAATTTACTAACTTAGTTCTAAGGCAAATTGTTACTAATCTTTTTTTTTTCTATAGACTACAGTCTGAAATAAATATATGATTCTATTCTATTCTATATTTTTTAGAATATTTTTTTATTTTATTTTATTTTAACACTTTATTGTACACACGGAAATATAAATGAAAACAGCATAATAGACAATTACAAAGGGCGAGCTTATCTCTAAAGAGATTTCTCTCTCTTTTAGAATACCTCTTCGATCCCATTTCATCACCCTCTGAGAATATCAAGTCAATAGAGAACATAGTCGTGAGAATATGCTGATACAGACCTGTCCCGAGTCAGCCTGGTGCAACTTGAGGAACAGATCCTCGCATAGGTTGTCGATGCGCACCGGCGCGTCCCCGACCGTGAACGGCTTGAAGGTGATCGTGAACGGACGGTCCGTACCACCTGTCACTTCGACGCAGATAGCTGACTGTGGAAACAATAAAACATTTAAACCACAGGTGGCCTCGAAACAACAATATTATTTTTAAAAGTAGTGGTCGTAACCGTAGTAGTGGTTTAAAAATCCTAAGCATCACTACCCCATAAGCCTATACAGGGTGTTAGGGTAAACAGTTGCATTACTTTAAGGTGTGATTGTACCCATGATACTAACAACTTTCCCTAAGGAACTTATAGGAAATTCGTAAAATTGTTTTGTATAGGAATGCTTGTATTTACTGTGTATCTGTGTATATTTGTATGTAACAATAAGTGGAGAAATATTCTTATTCTTATTATTATTCTTATATAGTTAGGCGGTTGCTCTATTACATCGTATACAAGGTGTAACAAAACAACCTAGTAATATTTAAAGGGCTGGTTCAGACCATCATGTTGACTCCATAGTTTGATGGTCTAAAACTAAACCACCCCATTCAATATTATTATGGTATTTTGCTACACCCTGTATACATACAACAACTATCAACAACGAAAACTGTCTTTTCAGCAACAAATATGGAATGAGTTTGTTTACTGACACAGAAAGTTAAAATGATGTCGAGACTACGAGATGCGTTGAAATATTTCGTAGGAAAAGGTTAACTTTTAGACTAGAAAATCCATGGATCCATTGTTAACTTTTATTCCTTGGGACATGTTAGGAAGTTAAATAGAGTTTAATTGACTGATTGATTGAAGGTTATATCTAAGCATTAAAATATGCTTAGGTATTGCGAACCAAATTATACTTTACTGTATTATTGATAAGCTCTAAAATCGATCATGGATGTATAACTCCTATGATTGTCACTAAATATTTTGTAATTATAAGACAAGAAGCGATTCGGTTACGTGCCATTATCCCAAACTATTAAATAACTGTGACTTCATATAATAAAGACATACATTAACACCGAAAGTAAGCGACAAAATTATACAACAAATTGCATAATAAACACCAAGTTTGTATCGACATGAAGGCTCTAACTCAATTCACAACTTTCATTTCCTACGTTATAAGAATACCGCGACAATCTCTCTTGTTTTAGTTCACTGAAAACCTTCGTGTAAACCTGCTAAATTTAAACAAAAAATCAGACCTTAAAACGCAGTTTAAAGACCAAAATGGGACCAAAAATAGTGTTAATAATTCTAGTGATATTCACAGTGATTTTACAAACGAGAAGTGACACGAACGGGCATTGTGAAAACTGCCGCCGAATGCCAGAGTACACTAGGATAAAACGTGCCAAGTACTACGGCCCACAAAAGTTTTACCGTCGACCACCTATCAATTACCCTACGAAGGGTGTTTTCTCGTACACCCCACCGCCTGGTTATATGATGGACGAAGAAAAATATCCTGCAAATTTTCGACCCCTGATCACCCATGGTGATGAAGATATAAATAACTTAGTCAAATATCTATCTAAAAAGGATTTAGATAAGATTATTGAATTCGCTGGCGAGAAAGGGAGATACAGTGAGAGTAACAGAGATGAATATAGACCCAGTAAACGACCGGATTTCAGGGCACAAGACGATGATAGTGACACATTTTCTATAAATGGTCCTTACATAAATAAACAAGGATATGCTAATGTTAGAGATCAACCTAAAGATTACCAGGAACCCGAGCAGAATCATTATGAACATTCGAATATAAACTATGTTAACGAAGCATCAAAGCCTAGAATCCTTTATACAAATCCGCCAGACATCCCACCGCTTAACCAAGAACCAAAAGTTTACCAAAACCATCCACACTTGCGTGTTGCAAGTATAAACGAAGCAACACAACCTAGAATTATCTATTCACATCCACCAGACATCCCACCGTTACGAACTCCAGGACCAATCTCGTTCTTAAATCAAAACGCACAAGGTAGCATATTCACTGACAGTACAGTGATGAAGGAAGAACCATTGCCGAAGCCTTCTAATTTACGAGAAGATGATTACGAGATATCGTATACGAGTAACTTGGCGAAAGTAGTGAAGTCGGAGAGTAGTTCGTACAAATTGGAGAATTTCGGCGAACTGCCGCTGATGAATTATTACGATTCTAAACTTCATTCTGTCAGTTCGTACAGTGTGCCACATTATACTGTAAGTATATTAGATAATAATAGTGTTAGTAATTTCTTCGCATGGTTGTCGTACGACGCGACTAAGGGCCTTGTAGCCAACTATCATCACTTGTACCGTCATCCGTCTGCGACCGCAGAATAATGCGCGCAATAAGGCTATATCACGCCTTTTATCTCGTTAGTTCGCGCGATTAAAGAGTTAAGGCGCGATAGCTATATCACGCTGCCATACTACGGCCGCTGAAATCATAAAAATGATCAAATTTAATCTTGTTCTAATTGCACCTTTATACGCTGGTTGATGGCTGCAGAAAGGTTTCTGTCCACCCAACGGACAGTACAGTGCCGTACGCACGACATGCCAGCCATGTACAAATTAGTTTCTCCAACTTACTCTCAAACGGTGAAGGAAAACATTGTGAGGAAACCTTCATACGTTGATTATGATATTCTAATGCGTATGTGATCCACCAATCCGCGTACAGCACTTGTGGTAGAAACAGCCATACATATTTATTATAGCCCTGTGCCCCATGCAGTGGAGACGACAGAAGCTGATGATGATTTCACATTTGGTCGACGTTGGATCAGATTAGCTTAGCTCAGTAGGCAGTACCATGAAAAATGGCGTAATATGGCGCGTATGTCCAGTAGTGGGTGGATGTGTGGCAAAGCCTCACCAAAACGTTCCAAGTGGAATGACACTACCATACCCTTTCTCGAAGCGATTCAGCGTATTTTTGAACCATTTTTGACATTTCACATATCGAACTATAACGAGCTAAATTAGTAATCATCAACATTTTTAAACAGCAAAATCACTAGCAGCACTTGTTTTTCCACAGGTCACATCACCGAGATCACCTCCATCATCGTCACAAGTGGAGCTGGCCCCAGAGGGCGCGACGGGCAAGGACCAGAGCGACGCTCATCTCAAGGCTATCAGAATCTGGACCCACAAGTCTAAGGGCACCGCGTACACATTGCATGATGACGGCACACTCTCGCTAGAGAAACCCAAGTACGGGAGGCCGTGACCCGCCTTGCAACCTTATTACAAATCTTCGATTATTGTAAAGTACAGTTCACTCAAGTTCAAGCTTGGCAACCAAGAAAAAACTAGCTGTGTCCGGCGTGCGTTGCAACGTTTTTACCCCGACACATACTAGACAGTTTTTTTTAACTTTACGTCCTATTTTCAGACCTACTGAATATACACACAAAATTTCATAAGAATCGGTCAAGCCGTTTGTTACAAACACCGGACACGAGAATTTTATATTATTAGAAAGAAGAAGGAGAGATAGATTTTGTTCAATCAATGCCACAAAAACAAAGCTATTTTAATTTATTTTACTATCAATTACTTACTGTACACGATATATTAAATTATTTGTGGATTGTTCTGTTTATATATTTTCCAAATGTATAAAAAACTATCCTCAATTCTGTTACATTTGAACAAGGTACATCAATTTTTAAAAAGGGGCAAAAAAAATTCAAATCGCTTATAATTACGTGTTTTATTTTGGAGCAGCCGAACTTTGCTCCCATACAGTTTTTTGCGCCCATAGTAAAAAGTTGTTCAATTTGATAGGTAGAATATGTGGTTTAAATATTAATTGTACTTTTCCTTGCACCCTGTATAGTGCACTCACATATTCGTATGACTCTGCTATTCTAGGAACGATAAATTGTGTTTCCAGTTTTTTATTAGTACTTTATCCAAATTACAACTACCATTTTTCTATTTAACGTGTAGCTGTAAAGTTGTAGCAAGTTTCACTTGTAAAACAGCAAAGATTTTCAATTGGTGATAGGTGGCTAGCCATTTGCTCATAAAACACTGTTTAAGAATTATCTCCCTGCAAAGATTCGTTAAGTTTAATAACATTGAAAATTTTAAGCTTTAATTAAAAGTAGGTAAGCGCATTAAAAATATAAGAGTCAGTCAGTAGATACTAACTTATTACTTTGTAAACTTTTATTCTAAATAAAATAAGAAGTGTAATTTAAATTATTTTATTATTGGTGACTATTTCAAAAATTCAAAAGTGTTACTCTTTATTAAATGTTGTTTCTACAAAAAATCACAGTCTTTTACTCATTTAAAATACTTATTATAATATATTTAATATTACAAAATTTCACTAACTTTTAATCGTGAACATTCGAAAAATAATGTACCTGAATACCATACACAATAAATGATTTTGATTTGATTTGATTTGAATAAGTATATACCTATATTTATGTTGCAGAATTAAATCTGAAATATAGCAATTCAGAATCATTGTCTCGCTTTGTATAATAAAATATAATCACTCAATCAATATAATCACCACACTCACCCCTTTATCCATCCTGAGCACAGTCAAGTGATGTTTAGTGATGGGGAAGTGTTGCGACACCACCGCAGAGTCCCTGTTCAACAGTGAATGAAGTTAATCGATAGGTTTCATTTTAGTACGTTAGATTGAAGTCCTAACTGAATTCAATAAAACTTTCATGCGGCGTTTTAATTTTAAAAAATGCCATTAACATTTTCTCGATTAGGTTAATGTTAATTTATAAATGATGGTAGCTTTTGGTGCAGTTACAACAAACTATCACTTTTTGTGTTAGGTATTGCCTAGATTTGAATTTCGACTGATTTTTTAACCGACTTCAAAAAAGGAGGAGGTTTCTCAATTCGACCGTATATATATATTTTTTTTATGTCTGTTCGCGGATAACTTCGTCGTTTGTGAACCGATTTTGTTGATTCTTTTTTCGTTGGAAAGAAGCTATTCCAACGATGGAAACCAGAAACCAGAATGGAATCCCAGAGAAATCGAGGGGAACCTTTGAAAATCGTAGTGCCGGCTAGTGCGTCTGTTAATTTAAAGCACTTCTATAAAATTGAACTAATGAATTCACCACTGAAAATTGTGAAATAAACAATATTTTAACAAAAAATTAAAACCGCCTTCAATAAAACTAAAAAGTTAAAAAATAATATTGCAGCTGATGACTTTTTCGTTCGCATCATAAGAACATTAATGTGTTTTATAGAAGTCGGTGTCAAGCCAAGCGAAAAAACTAATGCAAGCCCTGTCGCGAAACGTACCGGTTTGACAGCGACTTCGATAAAACACATTAATGTTCTTATGATGCGAACGAAAAAGTCATCAGCTGCAATATTATTTTTTTAACTTTTTAGTTTTATTGAAGGCGGTTTTAATTTTTTGTTAAAATATTGTTTTCATTTCACTCATCATCATCATATATCGTATGGCATTTTTTGTCTCCCTGTTTGGATCCGGGGAGGTCTAATCTTGTCGTTTTACTAATCTTGGAAAACGCCTGATTGAAATAAAATTTCGTACACAACACAATAGAGAGAATCGGAAAGAAAAGACACAGCAAGGCTGAAGAAGAAAGCGAGATTTTATATTTTTGGAGCAATCGCTTTTTTTATACAGGATGTAACAAAAGAGGGTAATCATATTTAAACAATAGGTAGAAAACAATTTTCACTTTGGAGCTAACATCGAAATGGCAAAAAAAAAGTCACACCCCCCTAATAAACCGTCAACATATTATATAAGGTCTAACAAAATTAGTTGAAACTATTTTAAGGGGTTGATCAGACCATCAAACTGAACATCTTTCTCTATGGGACCAATATCGAAATCGCAAAAAAGAAATCTGCTGTCCCATACATTTAGGTCGAGTAGGTTTGTATGGAACAGCTGATTTTTTTTTCGCGATTTCGGTATTGGTCCCATATAGAAAGTTGTTCAGTTTGATGGTCTGATCATCCCCTTAAAATAGTTTCACCTAATTTTGTTAGACCTTATATAAAAGACCCTGTAGATTTAGGACACAGTACCTATACTTGCAATGCATGGACATGGAATCAGTCTGAGGCCAGAACGGAGTGCACTGCTGGGGCGTGAGGTCTATCCAGAGGTCAGCCGCCTCGTTCTCCTCCATGAACCGGAGGTGCCGGCGCGTGTCGTTGAACACCAGGAAGTAGGGGAGGAGCGTCACTATCTTGGTCAGCTGCGGGCATAGCTCTGAGAGGGTTACCTGTCGGAAGATGTGCTGTTAATTGTCTGATCATCAGGAAGTCAACGCAAAGTACCAAAAACGCATAGGGGCTTTATATGTGTAGTGCCATAATACGCCTAATATATAAAGGGTGTAGGGGACAGCCTAGCAAATACTGAAACAGTGAATTCAGACTATCAAACAAAACTGAACAACTTTCACTGAGAACCATAGGGAACATTAAAAAAATCTGCTGTTACATACAAAACGGATATAAACGTCTCAAATGTATGAAGCAGCAGATTTTTTTGCCTTTCCTGATGATATGACTGTATAGTGAAAGTAGTTGCGTTTTAAGGTGTCAATTCACCGTTTCAGTACAAGCACGCGATTTGCCAAAACCTTAAGCCGCAGATGGCTAAAACCTTCATATCTAGGCACAAAATAATTCAAACTCAAACTCAAATCATTTATTCAATATAGGAGCTTGAAGCTCATGTGACGGGGTTATTGAAATTAAAACTGTATCTTCCATAATTTGTTTATATTCAGTATTACAACCATTTCGCTGTCACATGTGTCGCCGAGTGCGTACGGAAACAGTCTGCTCTCGGGTCGGGCTAAGGGCCCGCCCGCTAGAATGCATCTTGAGATATTTAAAATACAATATACTTGTAACTTTGTTACTATAGGTACGTTATACAAAAATAGATGGATAGATGTGAGTAGGTATAATATTATAGACGTGTGGCGGTTGTAGATGAAGCGCTTGTAACATTCGGCCATCCTGCAGTCGCTGTGTCCCACTGCGATTGGGTTGTTTACTTCCTGGTTTGTTCTGTAACAAAAATGTACGCAGTAAGGCTTCTTTTGTTGTAGGCAATTAGTTACCCATTTTAAACAAATAATGATGAAAAAGGTCTCATTCATTCAACGTCCCTTAAGTGAGCGCCACTTTTGTTTATTTATTTTTGAGTGAGTTTGTGGTTAAGTGGTAACTTTGCTAGTGAGAATAATGTCAAGTGTTGTTTGCATAGGTATACTTTGAATAACACATTATTTATTTTCTCAAACTTGTAACTAATGGGGAGAACTCAAAATTCTTTAGTTATCGATGGGTAGGTACTTCGTTGTTTTTGTATGGTCTTTTCAATAGGTATTTGTTTCGTTTTAAAGTTTAATTAAGCTAGTATGTAGTTATGTAGTCCACACATCTAGTTAGGTTAAACTAGATATTATAGCAATGGTCACACAGATCTAGATAGCCGTAACACACAGCATAGCTAAACTAGATATTTCGGTTTCACACAGATCTAGGTAGCCGCATTACACAGCATAGCTAAACTAGATATTAAGAAGTATTTCACACAGATCTAGTTAGCCGTAACACACAGCATAGCTAAAATAGATATTAAGAAGTATTTCACACAGATCTAGTTAGCCGTATCACACAGCATAGCTAAACTAGATATTAAGAAGTATTTCACACAGATCTAGTTAGCCGTAACACACAGCATAGCTAAACTAGATATTAAGATATTATTTTAAAAGTATTTCACACAGATCTAGTTAGCCGTATCACACAGCATAGCTAAACTAGATATTAAGATATTATTTTAAAAGTATTTCACACAGATCTAGTTAGCCGTATCACACAGCATAGCTAAACTAGATATTAAGAAGTATTTCACAGAGATCTAGTTCGCCGTAACACAGCAGAGCTAAACTAGATATTAAGGGCCTATGTTGACAAATAATTGAAGCGAAATGGGCGTGTGATAGCTTATATTACTGCCTGATGCGAGAGAAAGAGATGGGGCGGCAAACGTTATTTAATTGTGATTGTACTATTTATGTAAGTTCAATTCTGCTCTAATCAAAATTTGTAAAATATCAATCTCTTTTTTTAAATCAAGTCTCGTTTTTCTATTATTCACCGTTTAGCAGTTCCAAGCGTTTATAAATAAAAACGGAGGCTACTTTGGCTTGTTTTTCTATCGAGAAAATGTGTTTTAATCATGTTTTGGCAGTAATCAAAACTTCAATTATATGTTAAATTTACACATATCCGCTAATCATACTCCTACTGTTAGTACTTCATGATATATTATGACGCTTTGAAGAATCCAATTTTTTTCAACAGTATTTCACACAGATCTAGTTAGCCGTATCACACAGCATAGCTCAACTAGATGTTACAATTTATTTCACACAGCTCTAAATTATTATTCTACGTTATTTATTTCTCTTCTTCCATTCTTACTATTTCTCACAGTGGAAATAAATTAATATTTTCTAATTATTTGGTCGCCTGCTATTTTGTTAAGTACAGTTATTTTCCTGTTTTCCATTTTGTTTAGGTAAATAGGTACTATTAGGTACTACTCTACTAGTAACTAAGTAATGAATTTTATTATAACTTGCCAGTATCATCATATAATTATTATCAGGATACAATACAATAGGTTTAAATGGACGAAGTGATTTCCTTGTAGCGACTGTAGGTACTAAACTATCGGTATCCTTTTATATCTTTGTATTGTTGATCGTATAGCGATGAATTAAGCTATCAGTTTTGGAAATACTGTAGGTAAGGCCATGCAAAATTACTTATAATTTCATTGCCTGAGCACGTTCATTCCGCGTTATAAATATCACTTTTTTTTTCAAAAAAAAGTAGTTAATCTTAGGATACTATGTACATTTCTTCTTATTCTTATATTGTAAATAATAAGTTATTAAAAATGTTGATTTTATCATTGGTGAATACGATTAACTATATGATATTTCGTGCATTTTCTTGTCTCTTATCCAATTTATTAGACGTTTTTAGATTTTTATCTTTGTTAACTTTCTACGTTCGTTCGCTTAATTCATTTCTTTTATTAGAATTCGTAGAAAGGTAAACAAGTAAAAGTGAATTATCAAGCTTAAACATCATTTGAAAAAGAATGATACCAGTAAGTAACAGAATAGTGTTAGAAATAGTGTGGCGCCATTAATACTGCATATAACGCCAATCAATTTATCATCTCAAGCAGTTTCAAGTGCGCTCTCAATCGTAGTATTAATAAGTCCATCTATTATTGTTCGTTCCACAAGCTCTATACCTGAACGTTAGAACGAGAGTACTCCGCTCACTGCGTTATGCATAATTACGTTTAAATTACATTTTCAATATCTACTGATGAATGCTAGGTACACCTCGATCAGAAATAATGCGCTGTGGATTGCCAAATTGTGATTACCTTTCATTTAGATTTTTGTTTTACTGTCTCAAATAGTCTCAATAACCCTGACTGCTTTAGGAATCAATTACTTACCTCCAGTGTATAACTATGATAATATTATTGGAACAAGCTCCATTTCGATAGGTTAGGTATAACTCAAACTCAAATCTCTTCCTATGTAGATATTGTTTTACATTATTATTTTTATAGAGTTCATAATTGTTTATAATATCTGGATTATTCGTAGGGTAAGTACTAACTAAGTGACTCTACTACCGCAAGAGTTTCCAATTCATAGTTATGGTAAAAATGGTAAAATTGCTCTTCACTACTAGTCACGCGGCTAAAGTATGCAACTGGTCGTAAGGAAGCATCTGTTCGATACTGAAGTAAAATTCAAATTTTCACCTAGGCCTATCACGCCTAATTAACTGGCATCGGTATTTAACTACGTTTAAGCTTTTGGACCGTTAATAGTTAGAACAGATTATTATGTTAATTAAGCTTTTAAAGGTTTGAACGCCTGTTTTTGGTCGGACCCCACTCATTTTTTTTAGATAAGTGAGTGGTCGATTCTGGGTCGATTTATTTCGGCTAAAAATAGAATAGGATGTCATAGGATGTTTTTTTTAGGGCGCACGTTGCCTGCTGAATAATTGACACAAGTTTTTAGGAAAGAACTTTTTATAAATTTAGATTTTAGTGATTTTAGTACTTCTTCTAATAATCCTACACCTTCGATTATCTTATTAAACATGGAATATTAATGTCATACAAATTATATTGCCAGTTTAGATTCTAAGTTTCGGCTGGTGCGTTAGCTAGACGGCTAGAAGGAATGTGTTGTAATGGGTAGCGATCTTTAACATTGTGTGAATTGAGCGCTCGATAATCTATGCAAAGCCGATGAAGGAGCTATTCTTTTTAACGAAAACTACATTGCTAGTTTAGGTACTCTGCGCGAAATTGGGGAGTTGACTGCATCAAATATATTTGAGTTGTATCTTCTCAGCAAAATACGTTTAAGAATAATGCTAATAAAAGGATAATAAACTATAAAAAAATATCGAAACGACGACGAAAAACTATGACGTCACTATTCATGATTTAGTACAACTTCTCATACAAAGCTCGTGTTTTGACGTTTAATAAAGAGTTGCTGATTTGACTAATTGGAAACTCGCGGTTTCCCGCATAATACCTGCTTCTTCTTCTGCAATGAAATGAGATCGTAAACTTTTTCCTTGATTATTTCGTTTTCTTTAATACGATTATCGATAAGATTTATAATTAGTGGACTGATTTGTCTGACCTAATTTTTATTTGCATTTCAAAAATATCACTGCATGCAAGGTCACTGCTATGTTCAGTAAAAGTATATCTGTGTTCATTTAACAGCTCTAAAAGTTGTTTCGATTGCATTTCGAGTATTTTTCTTCTAAATGTCTTAACCTATAGAGTAAAGAGTGAACATTTTCTTATTAGAATTTAGCATTAGCGATTTTTTTTTTCATTACTACTAAGACATTATTTTATTTCTGCATGAGTTATTCATTTATCTGCTGACCATTCTGGTACAATTCAAACATGATTGTATGTATCTCTTAAATTTACGATGGCGTTTAGATGACAAGATTGCTTCTGAAATACAGTAAGATACCTATATAGCCCAGTGAGAAAAGTAGGTACACGTTGGCTTACTAACACATATGCAGTCGGGTAATAGTGGTGTTTGATGAATATGTACGGTAGGTAGGTAATTAGGTACAATTGTTTAGTTCTTCGGTAATACAGAACGACTTCTCTGATAACACAGAACGAGTTTTGTTAGAAAATTTGGTGTCAAAAGTGCTATTAATTACATCATCTTCGGTTTTTATTAAGTTTAACCGTTTGTGACGTTGACGTTGTAATTCAATTAATATTGGATTGGTAAATTGTTTAACCTACACAATAATTAATATCGAAGTATTTCTTTATGATCTGTATTTGTAACTTCAGCTCAGCTATTAAAAAAAAAATGTCTGTAAGAATTTGTACACCAAATTTTTTTTTAACTGATAGAGTACTGCCACCAAAATCTTTCATGATGACATTGGATAGTGAGATAGGTGATTGCCATGTATTGATTAATTTTCAAGGTGATAATATTTATCTTCCCTTATCGATTTAAGCTGCTATTAATGGTCACTAATCTTTATTTTCTATTTATATAAATCTGCTACGTATTTGATTTCATAAGTTAAATATAATATTGACTCGTACTGTACCTCGATTGGCTGCTGTAGCTCCAGCGATGACGTCTCCCCGCAAACCCTGCAGTGCGCCGCGCCAGCAGGCTGTGCCGGCGACTGCGTGGCCCAGGCGTTGACAGACCTGACATCTCGCAATCCGGAAGTCTCAGGATTCATGGCCCGTCCTCCGACAGTATAGCAAATTTTCGGCATTACATTAATTTTCATGCTGCGCCGCCAGTTACTTTCCGTTCCTCGATACTGCTGTTGTTTTATGATGTTTATTTGTTTGTATTTCTTGTATGTAATAATTTTCCAGTGATAGACCATGTTAAAGTTGCTCTGAAGTCTCACAATTAACTGCTTTGGAATTGGTTCGTAATTCAAACGGTAATCCTCTAACGTGGCAGGAAATTTTCTTCTTCTCCATCAAGGTTGCACTTCATAGAATATTTCTTCCTTCTGGCATTTCTGCATATCGTCTAACTAAACAATCACTGTCGCTGCCCCCCGTAATGTGTCTGCATTACAAATGTACGAGTTCCGGTCGTACCTAACTCTCAAGTTGATAGATCTTATACAGTCATCCTCTGATATTTGTTGTCTTCTTGCCTGGATCAAATTTGAATAGTAATTCTGCGTCCATGTGAGTCACTTGATGCTTCTTGCAGTTCAGCTGATCGTTTCGTAGTTCCGTTATTTTCTTTTACACAAAAAAAAAAATTGTGATTTTCCTTTTTCTCAATCCATGAAAGTAGGGGCCCAGCATTTTCCGTTATCCCACTTCTGAGATGTGACGGGGTTATTGAAATTAAAACTGTATCTTCCATAATTTGTTTATATTCAGTATTACAACCATTTCGCTGTCACATGTGTCGCCGAGTGCGTACGGAAACAGTCTGCTCTCGGGTCGGGCTAAGGGCCCGCCCGCTAGAATGCATCTTGAGATATTTAAAATACAATATACTTGTAACTTTGTTACTATAGGTACGTTATACAAAAATAGATGGATAGATGTGAGTAGGTATAATATTATAGACGTGTGGCGGTTGTAGATGAAGCGCTTGTAACACTCACTTATTAAACGTTAAATTGTTTTTTGAAGCAACCACCGCGTCGGAAAATGTTGTCGCTGGAGAGAGGATTTTATTTTATTCATTTTAGGAAAACTTACGGACTAATTACAGGATAGTAGGCTATCAACATTTTTATAAAACAACATTGCCAACTAAAAGTTTCCACACTGGATGTCGCCAGAAAGTCTACAAGATTGTGTAATTGGCAATTTTTCTGTTCTAAGTATCATAAATCATAAAACACTTACATAAAAGTATATTTAAGTGTTTTTATAATACTTAAAACACACAAAAATCACAAACAACAAAACGCAAAACAATCAAAATTATTTAAAAAAAATTACTAAGTTACTTGAGGAATCTTAAATTCTGTAATGAGGACGCCATTGAACGGCAAAAGGCCTTTAAAAATAGCAAAACAAAATCTCGCGCAGCAGTACTGTCACTGTACTGTACGTACTGTCAGCAGCAGCCGGTAGCTGGTCCTGCGCTCGGTGTGGGCGCAGACCACGAGGCCGGGCGCGGCGGCGCAGAGGCGCGCGGAGCGGGACCAGGCGGACTGGTGCGCGCGCACGCGCAGGCGCGACGTGTCCGCGCGCCGCCGCACGCTCCACAGCAGCGGCTCCTCCGTCACCTCGTAGCACGTGTCCGAGTGACGACCCTGAGTGGATGTGCATAACTGTTTGTTAGTTATCATTCATTTCGATTATCCTATATCACAGTTTATACCTCATAGAATTTATGGGCGTCCACACCTGGCGAAGCGCAACCTTTTTCCCTATAGACATATTTACTGTCAGCGAGGAGGAGCAGTACTTTGACAAAAAAAGGATTTTATTTCATTTTATTTCCAAACAGTTGTAAAACTCGTCGACCGCGACAGATCATCCAGTATTCTGCGTCAAAACAACAAAGATAAATTAAAATTAGACTTAAAGTGAACACCACACAAATTCGTTCTTTTAACCGCCTCGAAGAACTTCCCAAAGAACATTAAGCGAAAATTTTCAGACGGTTCAGACCTTGATCTGCAGCGGCAGGCCGGTCTTGTTGATGATCCAGTGCGGCGCGTGCACGTAGAGCTGGCAACACTCGCTGCGTTCCACTCGCACGCACACCCCGAGCTGCTTGTTGCCTCCATCTGTCTCGCACTCGGTGCTCATGCTTACGTTCTTCTCTGTCACATCTGTGATAGGACCAGAACTTTAGACCATACTAGCGTTAACCCGCGACTTTGTCCGCACAAATTATATACCAGATTTTAAGACAGATAATAAGCTATCAAACAAAAAAGTTTCATCAAAATTGGTTCAGTAGTTTTAGCGTGATGCTCGTTCAAACAAACAAACAAACAAACAGACAAACAAAAAATCCAAAAATTGATGATATGGAATCAGGGATGCCGAAAAACCATATCGTAACTTTTTTTTTGTTAATATCTTCAATGTACAGACAAACTTCCTGTTACAGTTTTATAATAGTTTAGATAACTATGGACGAGTTACACATTCCATTACTTTAGATTCTAATCTTGATTGTTAAAAAGACTAGTTTGAAGTTATTATTCCACAAGCATAGGCTGTCTCGTTTAGTGATAAGGTATGAAATCGTATTATGCAAATGCACATGATCAATTGATCTTGTAACTTGACAGAGGGGAATGCTAACGCGAGTATGGTCCCTAGTTATATAGTCTAAGGACCAGAATAATTAATTTCAGGTCACGTATTCAGACATTCATATTACGGGTATTTACGGGTCTTTTCGAGGTGGCGACAAACTTTACTACAACTAGCAAATATAAATTTTTTTGAAGCGTACCGTTATAGCAAATATCATAATTAAACTTTACATACAAAGGATCAGCCTATATGCTTTTCACTTTCAGGGAGCAACCTCTATTCAATTGTTAAAACCTCTTACCAGGCGACAAAGTAAAGCTTCCAGTCCACGGTAACCCCATATAATGTATATCGAGCGTCAGCCGATGCGACTTGTTCAGCTCGAAGGTGTACGTGTGGGTCCTCTCTCCCGCTTCAATGCGCGCGCGCCACTCCACGGCAGAGCAGGACAGCTCCATGGCGTAGGGCAGCCGGTTGTAGAGAGCCAGGGGTGGCACTACTCGGATGAGATAGTTCGGTATAGCGCGGGTTACTTTCTGCGATTGGCACCCTGTGCGAAAGAGATTAATTAAATAGTTTAATGAATGAAATATACTTTTACTATAAATATACTACTGGTGGCCTACAGTGTAATGTTTACCTTCCGCGATGCGCCCACGTTTCACTTTGGCTCGTGTTAATTTCGTAGGTATGTTTTTATCAACTTAACAGTGCGCGATGTATGGAAGTAAAACTTCTGTACGTAATACTAATTATTTATTCTGAAAAAAAACATGATAACATACAACATAGATTTACTATACCTTCGACAGTCAGTATCCTCATAGCGAAGATCCGCTGGTCATTGTCAGCTTTAGCCGGGCAGATCATGTCGCGAGGCGTGCCCAGGTCGTTGGCCAGCTCCATCCACCAGATACCCTGGGTCGCTGTCTGGTAGCTCCTGGTTAAAGTCAAAGTTATTTATTATCTGGTGAACAATGTTATTAAGCTTTTATACCTTATTCCAGGTCTATTATTATATTTGAGAGCGGCTTACTTGACTTCCGTTTCCGAGCGAACATTACCCTAGTAAAGCGCCATCTGGTGGACACAATCAGCAGCCAGGCAGTGGGGGGCACGGCCAATGAAGCCGGTGCCCGCCATTTTATTTTCATTGGCGTTTTGAATTCCTACTGAGCGGACATGTAACGGAAAGCGCTGCCTTCCCGTTACCGCCATTTTTAAATATAAATTTTAAATTTCCTTTTTCTTAATATCGATTTGTTTTTCGATGGTTAAATGATTAATTTGCATAGTTATTGCATTAACAAGTGCCCTTAAATAGTAAAGTGCGTATTTTCGTCGTCGTGTCGTCGGGTCGCAGGAGTGATGGAGTCTTCGAGGGTGGACAAAGACGCGTTTGTTGCAGAAATCTGATAAGTAGACGTCGAGCATATTACTTATAGATTACAATTTCCATTGTTCGTATGGTGCAGTATGCTGAACATTTCCAAACAATTCTGAATGTATGGCGGTTGCATATTTCTGTGCATGAACCGTTAAATGTTACACTGCAGAGAAAAACATTCCTAAATCGTTTTCGTCTGGTTTAATGAATGTGATTGAGTGGCAATCTATATGTGTGTCGTTAAAGCTAACTAAGATGTTCGTAGTATTATTTTTCCTGTGTTTCTACCCCCGTCCAGGGAGGTATTTGTAATGTGTCTATAGGAACAGGTCTGCTGCGGATGAAGCGCAGAAGCGAAGACATTCAAGACTTAATATCCAGGCTTGCGCTGTCCGTGCGTAACGACAGTTCACCAAGCAGGTATCAGGTTAAGGTACGGTAACATAAGTGGCCTGGGGTCGACACTCGACGATTATCCCACCGTTTGGTTACTGTAGTATATAAAGAAGATTAGTAATGTCGTCGCATTGCTATTTTTCTGCCTGTGTAAAGCCGATACTGGACAAGCTACCGACCCGGTACGGCACTCCCTGCCGATGTTCGCTTAGCTCACTGGTACCATGCGGCGGGCGGTCTCCCCACGCACTACCATTACCACGATGATCTGCCGTCCACGCTCCTGCTGGCTGCATGATACCGTGATGATCTGCCGCCCACGCTCCTGCTTGCGGCATAATACCGTGACCTGCCGCCTACATTCCTGCTGGCGGCATATTACCGTGATGATCTGCTGCACACGCTCGTGCTGGCGGCGTAATACCGTGATGACCTGCTGCCTACATTCCTGCTGGCGGCATAATACCGTGATGACCTGCCGCAAACGCTCCTGCTGGCGGCGTAATACCGTGAAGACCTGCCGCCTACATTCCTGCTGGCGGCATAATACCGTGATGACCTGCCGCACACGCTCCTGCTGGCGCCGTAATACCGTGATGACCTGCTGCCTACATTCCTGCTGGCGGCATATTACCGTGATGACTTGCCGCCCACGTGCCTATACTGGGGGCTCAACACCACGACGACCAGCCGATCACGTGCCTACTGCCTGGTGGGTCGGTATCCCGCGTGGCATCTAGCATCGGGAACCAAACACAAGGTAAAAGAATGGAGGGAATTAAGTGTCCCGGTACCTATCGGACATTAATTGCCCCCAATCTCCCATGACATACGCAGAAAGCCATTTCCATAAACTTTTTCTTTTCATGTTCTGTAATGGTCATCAAATTTTATGTCTGAAACTTTCCAGCGTACCGACTGCTACCTGGTCATCGTTTCTAGATGCGCCCGTATCCACGGAGGACTACGTAAATTTGAAATTCCTAATAAGATTAAAGACATTCATGATTTCGCGCAGGAATCGGAAAGCATTATCACGCTGTAATCACCGTTCGTGGTTTTTATTTGGATTCTGTCGTCTAAACGAGTCCCTTTTTTGTTTTAACAAGCTTTTATTTAACTTGCCCTGTTAAATGGGAGGATTCTTTGTTAAATGTGGGGTACCTACCTGCAATACCCACATACTAATCTAAATAAGACGATCCTAATTCGAACCTGTTGGGTGGTCCTCTTTGGTAAATATTACATTCAGTGAAAACAAGATTATGCAGAACTTATAAATCAGGATGACGTTCCGGTGCTCGAAATAATATATAAACTATACATAAGTGCTTAAGGGATCCAGGCTGTCCGTTTAACGAATATTCACTTATAAAGTTGCAGTACAAAGATCGAAATAAAAATGTTTACAGAAGGTCACGTAACTCTGTTCTTTCTGGCAATCCAATCCAGAATTTAGTAACCCTACGTTTGGTAAAGTTCAGTTAATTATTGGTGCCTTCTCCAAACACCAACATTTTCTATTTTTGCAAAGGATTCTAATCATTTCAATCGGAGCAGGAGTATCTGATGGTTACACAATACACGTTGGACGAATACCCAAGGTTGTTAATCAATAATTCTATATTTTGGTTTGTAATATCATGCAAGCAGTTTCAGAAAGTCACACATTTTCTGAAGTGCATTCTTTCAAAAATGCATTACTTTATAAATAATATATAATTATATCTACCTACTTTATGTAATAAAATAACTGATAGCTAAGCTATCTTTATATGTGGCTTGATGCGTCGGTCTGCTATTCTCCCACACAATTTTGTCCCATTAATTGATTGCAGTATTAGCACCACGTAATAAATAATGTATGCACGTTACACAAAAACTGCAAAGAAGGAAGCTGAAAGATAGCTGCCTATAAGGTGTGTTCTCGGCATATCAATTATACCGCCGAAGGGTTCTATTCTATCCGATATTTCGTCATGCTTCGTATTGTGACTGTCGCTTTCCACATATTTAAATACTTGAAACCTGAACTGAAAAACATATGTGATGAAATCACACATAAATAAAATCCCTTTTACGAGGGTAGTTCATCATTTTTGTGATGTCGTGCCTGCGCGATATGCCTAGGCTTTTGTGAAATGCATTCTTATGACCGTGGCCATGCCGTGACTATGTTTTCCTGGAGGATGTTCCGAATCCAGTCTATACGCTGTACGCTCATAATGTTTCTTATCTGTCATGTGCGTGTTGCGTAAGGTTACAATATTTGAAAAGCCGTTATTGAAAGACAATGGGTTAAAATCTTATACTTGAAAAGTTAGTCGTTTTCGTTTTTAATACTAATTCAGTATAAATTAAATAGTACGATTGAATCTTTTATGTGGAGTGAGCTACCAAAACATGCTATTCAGCTTGGGTTGACAATCGTTTTTTATGACATCATTTTATCAACTATCTTAATTTATGCTAACCGAGTGTTATCGGTTGACTCGGCATCTTTCAAACATTCTAATCGCTTGTTACATACCTACCTGACCTATATGCATAACTTAGGTAATATCCTTATTTTATCAGTTGGTGTTTTTATTATGCTGAATGAAGTCTATTATATTATTTGCTGATCAATCATCAAAACTTGTTCACGGTGACCGGTGGCTTGAGACCTGTTCGTACCGGAGGGAATTGATTCCTGCCGAATAATGACTTGCAAGAATTTTTGCCTCACCCTTAGGCCTTAAATGTAACCCAGAGCCAAATAAATAAAGCTTCGTTATAACTGCTAAGCTATTTGTAATATCTAGGTGTTATGAATGTCCTCTGCAAGGAGACTACGGATATGTGCATGTATGCGAGCAGAATTCTTAGATGAAATACTAACTTTGTTATATTGTCGCTATCGACATTCATACAAATAACAGTGACAGTTTGTGTATTTTACATTTGAAGTTTCTTTCTCAGTCAGCTTGTCACCCATTAATTTTTTATTACGTCCTACGGTACAAATCTACCTAGGTTTGATGATGAATTATTATTGTCACGCGTCGTATTTCTGGATTCATCAGAAGTCTGCAAAGCGAGTCGGATATTTGCAACTGACGGCTGACGAACCATCTTGTTGTAAAATTCAGTTGAACCTCATGAAACCACCACTCTCAGCTGAATGAACCCATTCACTCACTGCTATTCTATACGGTGCTGTACGGTGAAGATGAAGTCCGTTGAGATCAAGTCACGGCTTTGACTGTCGTTGCTCCCTACATTTATCTTTTTATCGATGTCAATATTACATTGTGCGTTCCTATGCCATTGTCAATGGTATTCTAATATCTTGTGATTGCAGTTTTTATTAGTATCAGTTTGAAATAATGTGGTTCTCACACGAAACCACTCAAATTCAAAAACAAATTTGGGTCACGCACCATGCCAACCATATTCATAAAGAATGTTATATAAACTTTTTTGGTTTTCGCACAAAGCAAACCAATTTGAAATAATCAATGAACTTCGTATAAATCACATTGGCGTCAATCCAGAAGCAATCCAGCAGCCGATACCAAACACTTCTCAAATATAATAATAGACCTGGAATAAGGTATAAAAGCTTAATATAACAATTTTACCTGTAAATAAAATTATTATTAAGCATACTTACCTTATTCCAGGTCTATTTTGTACACCTGTCTGCTGTAATATCGTCCTTCCAGATCTTAAAGAACGAAATCATAAACTATTTTTTAAGGCATAGCAGGATATGATCGTGCTGGCGTAGTGGGATAGTCGTGCTCGCTCTCTGACACGGTCACACCTACACTAGTCGTGTTGTTTGCTCGCATTCTGCAGCACGATCACGCTGAACGCTAGCTGAATTCAAATCTTCAATGAAAATAAAATGGCGGGCACCGGCTTCATTGGCCGTGCCCCCCACTGCCTGGCTGCTGATTGTGTCCACCAGATGGCGCTTTACTAGGGTAATGTTCGCTCGGAAACGGAAGTCAAGTAAGCCGCTCTCAAATATAATAATAGACCTGGAATAAGGTAAGTATGCTTAATAATAATTTTATTTACAGGTAAAATTGTTATATTTTACATTTCAAATCAAATCAAATGAAATTAGTATTACTACAATAACTTTTCGACGTCCGCGTCCATTTAAATTAAATTAAATTAAAAAGTATGTATTTGTCTCTTATGAGCTTACCACCGCTTTGGAATGTGTTATACAAACAATTTGGTCGTATAGTCCAACATTTATGACTATTGAGTTTTATCAAGTTATATTTCAGTTATTTATGTTACTCTTCGTCATTGTTGGACTATACGACCATTGTTTGTTGGGAGACACACCTTTATTACAATGACTTAAGGTCTACATCCTCACACACACGTAATATAAAACTCACTCGAAGTTAGAAGGCAGTAGGAACAGCTTGCAATGATACGCGATGTACAGAGGCACGTTGTACGTGTCCTGAGGCGCGATCACCGCTAGACTCATCTTGTCGTCGAACGGGTTGCTCAGGGTACCTTGGAATATTATAATAAGTCGCCAAATCTGTACATATAAAACAATTCCTGACAGACAACGCCCAGCCTAAATAAACCACTGCAGAGAGAAGTATGAAATTTACATATTCTGCAGCGGATGTAAGGGTCCACTAAGAATGGATTTTTCGAAAATCTGCGCCATCAGGTGTGCAACATAGTACGGGAGCAGATCTATTCCTGCTATTATCTATCTACAGATCATATATATCTGCCATATTGAAAGTAAGACTCACCTATAAGTTCTACACCGACTGCTTGCAAGTCCGTCTTTTTGTAGAAAAGCTCTAACGCGTAAGAAGTCTCGTTGCGAATCTGGACAACCAACGAATTTGATCAAACAATGCACGAGGCACAATAACATTGTATTTTATGAACCGGTAGTAAATAATACTGCCGGCAGCCAAGGTTCAAAACCACGGCTGCCAACACGGAAACCAAAAAAGGCAGCGGGCCAGAGAACATTTTTCTTTTGTCTGCACGACCCCTATTTTTGTGTAGAACTCGTCGACGAAAACACTTTCGGTCATCTCTCATAACCAGCTCAAGCCAACGACAAAATTTCATTTCCCCGACCCGGTTCAGAAACTCTTCTTGTCAGAATAGTGAGATGAAACCATACCCATTAACACATGCGCCCTTGTCACTTCATAAATGCTAACCTATTTTTTGAGCCGCATTGACAAAAATAGGTAAGCATGTGTAATACTGAGGGCGTGAGAGTGAGATAAGACTGGCCTGCTACCTACCTTTTTCATCGGCGCAATACAGGTCGCACGGTGTCATATTCTAACACCTATACATACAATATATTGTTGTTTGTTTTTTTGTTTGGTCCGTCATGGGAGCGCCCTGTTGCTGCTGCGGCTTTACACGGACCTCCTTATGCGGACTCTAAAATGTTACCTACTGCCTTTGTCTGTCACTGTTTATCCTGTATTGTTCTGGTGAAATAAATGAGTTATCTATCTATCTACTGTCATCTTCTACGAGGAGGTGAGGTAGAAATTGGTGGAGGGCGGGAAGTGCCCGTATTGTATTTAGATAGTACCATACTCTTTCTTATACTGTGCCACTACGCTGGTCTGGTGACAGAGGCTTAGTGGAAGCAAATAGAACGTACCTGTAAAGGTGACCTGACGACTATCTTCCTGGTGTTGTACTTGGAGGTCCTCTCCACCACGACGTAGTATCGGGTGCCGTTCTTGCTCGGGTGTAACACGTGCAGTTTTGACACTGTTCGTTGTGGACAGAGGATCTGTAACACCGTTTTGTTTGTGTTATGCCTGCCACATACATACATCCGGAATTCCGAAACGGTATTTGAATTTTGTACCGATTTGCCCCCTCCAGAATTCTGTTCGGAGTTACTGAGGCATCAAACCCATACAAAATCACAATTCCGAACCAGAATTACACGTTGATCGTTGTCCACATAAGGGCAGCATTAAATATTAAAACAATGAATATCTTTTGATATAAATAGCATTTAAAAGATTAGCATGTAAATGTAAGTGGGATATTTCCGAAGCCTAGAATACGCTTGACGTATAAGTAGCCACCCCAAGTAATGACGTCACTCGGAGAGGCTCTATTGTACATACAATAAATTATAAAGGGTAAACCACTCACAGTAAGCTGATCCAAATCGTGAATCCTGACAGTGAGCGTCTCGTCGGTATACCTCCTGTAGAGCGCGTCGACGGGCGGGGGCGCGCAGGGGGACGAGTTGCTGAGCGGGGGAGGCGGCGACATCGCACCCTCGGGGAAACCACCCTCGAACCTACTGTAATGTGTAATGTCACTTAAGTAAGTAGTGGGCTCAATTTAAGCTAGATATCTGAAGGTTTGCAAGGAGTTTACTTATATACAAAAAAATTGGAAAACTAGAGAGAGTTTTTGGCGGTAATTTGTCAGCTATGTTTGGAGTCCTCATATTTTATTGAATTTTTATTGTTTCTAGTGAGTTTGGTTCGTAAAATTGGTATTGTTTTGTGTAACAAAGTGCCGTGTAAGTGAAAAATATACAGTTCAGTGAAATATGATGGTGTATGGGTCGTAAACAGGAAAAGTGTTCCGTCATTTGTAGCGCGGCAAAGCGATCGGTTCACCTCTTTCCTGTGGACTTCTCTGCGTTTCCTGCGTCTTTCGATTGTCTCCAAAAACCCCAAAGAAGCGTCAAAACGTCGAACACTAACGTTTTAATTGCTATAAATCAGAGAATTTTATTGAAGACATCGATCGGTTGTATGGGATGTTTAACCTTTTACCTTGAACTGTACCAAAAAAAAAATTGGAAACTAGAAGAAAAGACAAAAAATGCTACTTTATGTAATATGCTAATAGCTCACGTATAATACACACATATAACACAATAAGGGCCAAAGAGCTTGCGGTCTCTTAAGCTGACGTTAGTATACTAGAGAGGCTTGCGAGCACTTGCGTTTTGTTTATTAATATTAGATAAGTACTACATAATTGTAAAATAAATTGTTACCAACAACACATGTATTTCAATTTATTACACTTACCAATCCCATTCGTCGGTCAAATCCTGCATTTCAGGTTTAAATTCTTTGGCATCATCCAAGAGATCTGCTGACGAATTATCACAGCCTACAAAACAATACACGTCATAAAGATTATATAGACATATGATATGCTCTCGGCTTGGGGAAGATATACATAATGTGCCTACTCTACATTATAGTACACATTCAAAATAAGTCCACCACCACACACATCGACAACCACATAAACACACACACCACCACATCAACATTTCACTAGCAGTGATCAAACTCCCCAACGGACCCTGTGCCTCCGTGGTCTAATGGTTAGGAGCATTGGCTCTCGACACGGAGGTCGTGGGTTTTTCCCCAGTTGGTTAGGACTGAAAAGAAAAATGATTCCGTGTTTCGAATGGCACGTTAAGCCGTTGGTCCCGGCTACTACTATCTCTGGTGGTAGTAGTCGTTACATAAAAACCACGTCAGAGGCCGTAAGGCGGTCTGAAAAAACTCTGACACCTGGGCTCTGCCCACACGATAAGAAAGAAAGACTTAACAAACCCTAGATGAACACTGCTTAAAATCAAGTTAATACCAAAAAGGTAAACTAGGTTATTGACTCATCGGGCGTCAGCATAGCTGCTTAGTGGGTCAGCGAGCAACCGAAGTCTTAGCAGATATTCCTGACTACATGCATTGTACAGACCCAACATGCACTATATTTTAGTACTTTCCTTGTATTTATTTTTAATGGACTACTTACCTATCTATATTTAAATTTGCTTTTATGTAAATAAAGTTTTCCAGTTCAATAAGACATTGATGGTACATACCAGGCGTGCTAGGACGGCTAGTATCAACGTCATAATCAGCTATCGCTAGCACCCTGTCGTTGCCTGCTAGATCAGTTTCCGCTCTGGTCTTCAGATGAACTGTTGAGCCAGGACCTGCAGTCAACAATTCATAATTAATAACATTAAAAACGACCATAGAAACTATTCGAAACACCACTCTGCGCTCCATGAATCAAATACTTGATGCAGATGGGAAGGGTGCAAAGTTGAAGAGGGATTTATTGATTGGGCCGGAAATGTTAGTCGAATGCATACAGAGCGGTGGGTAAGGATCGTAACCCAATGGGTGCCCGCGGATGGAAGTCGGGGTACGTACACACCTAGAAAACGATGATGATCACGAAATACACTGTGAAATGATTGAGATATTTGCTTAACAATGGGACGATATACATTAATAAAAACATGATAGTCACAATACAGGCGGTTGGACTATATTTATTTTATTTATTTGATAAATTTTAGGGAAACTTACGGACTAATTACAGGACAGGGTATCAACATTTTTATAAAACAACATTGCCAACTGAAAGTTGTTACAACAAATATGTATAGTAATGTTGTTTGCCCTCCACGGTCCCATAATGAATGAAATGTTTCAGCGATCTTACTCATACTTTTACAAGCGTTTTTTTCATGAGACGTGTTATTCTGATCTTGTTGTCAGCTGATTAACGCGTAGGCATAGTACCTATATCGTTGAGCAGTAGCAGCGGTGTGTCGGCGGTGACAATGGCGCAGACGGTGGCGGTCCTGTCGGTGCAGGCGGCGGCCAGGGCCAGCAGGGCGCGGGCCGCGGCCGGCGTCACGGTCAGGTTGAGGGGGGAGCGCGACTCCAGCATCACGTAGGTGCACTGCCGCTCCGTGAAACTATCCGCGTCGGCTGTCGAGTCTACGCTTTGGCGCACCATGTGCTGGAATTGGAAGGGTGTCATTATTTTCCGTCAACAGTTATAAACAGGGATCTTGCATTATGGTCTGTCAATCAATAAAAATCGAAAAATCACACTTTGCTGAGTAAAGTGTTACGGGTGACGTTTGTTAATCTACCGTTTCAAAGTTACATTGGAATTAATTCTTAATTCAAAGACAAAATTTGATCATGACTAGTGCCTTTATACGGAGCTTCAGCTCGGATCACTGTGAATAACACTAAACTTAGTTGTTTTAATCTTGACAGAGTTGTCTGGCACAGGTGATAGAAAAGGTTGATGTCATGTTTGATCAGGAACTGATGCCGGCCTAACATGTCTTACTCCATTCATCTCTTTTAACCGTCATATCAGCACTCACTCCTGTTTTTTACTCGTGTCATCCTCCACATAATCCACCAATCTCTTCTTAGGTCGTCCTCTCTTTATGCAGTTATCCACATTCATATTTAAAACTCGTCTTATAATATGACGCTCCGCATCTTACGGGAATCGATTTTCGCGTAGTTAAGACGTTGGGCCTATGTAAACAGACGCACCTGTATAGCGACCTCGTCCTTGTTGTTAACGTCACCGTCGACGAACGTGACGGCCTTGTCGTTATCCTCACGCTCGCTCTCACACTCGGGCTCGCTCTGCTCGGGCGCCGACGAGTCTTCGTCGTTGCTAAGCTCTTCGGCGCTCGAGTCGCTGTTGAAGTGAAGAGTTTGTTAATTTTGCATTGTAAAATATAAAAACCAAGAGGCCAACTCCCTCTGAAATAGCAGCAGCTGGTAGGGCACCGCATTTCACCTCTAGCATATTGAACCCCGCCGCATTGCTCTATGTCCGAAGACGGAATGATCAAGGGCTGTGATCTAGGCTGTGATACATCCTCCATCGATGGATGGATGGATTGAACTTTATCTAATTTGGCATAAGATAAAATGTCAATTAAAGTGACAGAACGGGTAGTCACCCCGCGGTGGTTGTACTGTCATTCTCACCCGCCAATTGGATTTTTTTCTTATCTTACTGTAGATATAGTCGAATATGCTAGGACAAATGCCGCGCTCTGCCGCGGCCATCGGGGGGCCAGTGGGAAACGACCCTTAGAGATAAAGATAAACAGTACCTATGAATGTAAGAACTAGTCGATTTCAGGATTGACTTTTTTTTTAAAAGACAAGCGTTCTAGAATCGGAAGACTCTTCTTAAGCAGCAAAAAAAAATCTTTTCAGATTAAAGGAAGCTGGTAAACATTAAAGTAAAAAAAAACCACAACCTTATTATATCTACATTACGATTCTTTCTTACACTTACTCAGTAAACAGATGTCCAATAGCAGCAGACAGTTTATCCATGAGCCCGCTCTCGTTCTCTGAGTCCGACTCGTCATCTCTCGTCAAGAACGCCATACCATCTCCCAACTCAACTTGGACCTTATTGTCTCTACCGTTAGGGTTCTTTATGAATGTCATTTCGTTGTCGGTGTCCCCCTCTTCAGCCGAGGTTTCGGATTCGAATTCGTTGCGTTTCTTAGGTTTGCTCTCGGTTGTAACTTCTGGGACAGCTTCTTGTTGGGTTGTGTCGAGGCGTGATGATATTGAGTAGGATTTTGCCTGTGCAAAAGAATGGATAATAAGTACAGAAGCAATAAAAGCTATTTTAGTAACTCCTAAATCCCAAAGATCATACTAAACAACAGCAGGAGCAAAGCCATCGTCGGAGCCCTTACCGGGCACTACGCCACAGGCACGATGATGCATAAAGATGAAGCTCAGCCTAGATCCCAGCTGCCGAGCGTGCGGAGACTAGGAAGAAACCATGGAACATATCCTGTGCGACTGCGATGTCTTGGCGGCTAAACGCACGTGCCTTCTGGGACATAGATATCCAAAACTGGGAGATTACAGGTTTCTTCCTATGGCCGGTATTGCATGATCATTAAACATTGTTTTTAAAGGGTGAAGAAAATGAATGTCTAGGGGGGCAATGCAAGAGATCCCATTTGGTAGAAGAGTTGCTGGCTTGCGAGCCCCATTAAGATAGTAACTCCAAATCAAATCATGTTTAAAATAGCATCTGACCCAATTTGGAAGGGAAACTTTGAGCATAGCCCCCTCTAATCTCCTTGTGATGTAGAGGAACCCGAAGGAGATGAAATATCATCTTTGACTATGCCTTCTCTGCAAATATAGTAACGAGAATATGGATGCGTTTTAGTAGTGAAGATGACCTGGAACAGCGTGGCGCTGAGCTGCCAGGGTCGGTGCAGGTTCTCTTGTATGACGACGGGCTCCACGAGCGGCTCCCAGGCGCCGAGCCGCTCGTTGTAGCACGCGGCGTGGAGGGTCAGCGTCGCCGCGCCGTGCAGTTGCCGCGACCAGTCGTGGAGGGCTACTTCTGACGTCAGCTGTAACAACGAATTGTCTGTTGTAGAATCGGTGGTCTGTAGAATCGGTCGTTTGTAGAATCAGTTATTTTTTAAATTTCACATTTCAAGCATCGGTCATATACAGAGAGCATGTAGAATCATTAGTCATTCTAGAATCGGTTAGAATAAACCGAATAGCTAAAAAGCCACATGGTTTTCTAGGGCTGAATACTTTTTTTTGAAGGTAGCATATATTTCCATATAGCCACAAAAATAGGTACATATACGCACATGTTACAACATCAAGATAAAGAACAATCAAGCAAGACCGACGAGTAAATCAGCTGGTAATTCAAGAGTTAATTCATCTCAGTTTTACTCCCATTTGTGTAATCAACTTCGCACAGAGCTTATAATTTTGGCATACAATACAGAACGCATAACTACAACAGTATACTACAGTGTCCACTCATGGTTGCTATTTTCAAAAGGTTTATAGGTAGTCAGACACTTTGCTATGTATTAAATACTTTGACTCCGTATATAGGGACTAGTTACGTGTGTAATTCTACTAACAAACATTTCTGCCACTTTTTGCGGGGGGCGAGATAATGAAAATGAAATCCGCAACTTTGGGATTTATTCCCCATAACTTTAGATTCCAATTTTGAACGTAGTGTCGCGTGAACCCCAAACGTTCCAAGTTCGATTTTATTGTTTCGCAATAATAGGCTGTCTCGTTTAGTGATAAGGTATAAAATTTAATGTAAATGCTCATGATTAATTGATCTTATACCGTTACAGAGGGGAAATGCTACCGCAAGGCTATTCCTTATAATAAATAGTCAAAGATTAAATAGCAAGAGAACCTAACCTAACCTTCAGAATGAGCACAGGAACCCTGAACCGATGCTCCAACTTGCCAGAGCACCTTAGCGCTGCAGATGGACATGTTGAAAGTCTCCGCGCCGGTACTTCAAGTGAAACTTTGATATTCTGAGTCTTCAGAATATCTTTGAAAACCCTCTTGGGGCATATAGTCGTGAGCATATGCTATACTAGGTACGCTACAACATGTATGCATGCATAGCTTTTATGTTACATATTTAAGAACTCTCTCGGAAAAAATAGCTTGTTGATTACAAAAACAGCATCGAAATCGGTCCACCCGTTTGGGAACTACGATGCGACAGACAGACATATAGGCTTCAACCTACAGGGTGTTAGGGTAAACAGTTGCATTACTTTAAGGGGTGATTGTACCCACGATACTGAACAAAGAGAAAGTCGCAATTTTTTTTTCATCTTTTTATACAAACGTTCGTTCAGCTGATAATATTTATAATTTTTTTGTTAATTCCCTATAGGTTTCTTAAGGAAAGATGTTCAGTATCATGGGCGCAATCACCCCTTAAAGTAATGCAAACTTTTTTCCTAACGCCCTGTAGGTTGAAGCCTATATGCGTTGCCCCTCTTTTTGCGTTGGGGTTTAAATAATCAGAGGGTAGGCATTAACAGGATTAGGAATGAGTTATAAGTATTAGAGGAAACTTCAAAGTAGCGCCAGTAACCGAAAAAGTGCGCAGTAATAAATTATCGTGGTATAGGCATGTGATGCGGAGAGATGAGTGTCATAACGAGTGTTAAATATGAATGTGGGTGGCTGCATGAACAAAAAACGACCAAAGAAAAGATGGATGGATTGTGTGAAAGATGACATGTGTAGAAAAGGAGTGAACGCAGAAATGATGGCTAAAAGAGGAAGACTACATATTGCGCCGACCCCAAGTAATGGGATAAGGGCAGGAAGAAGAAGGGTAGGCACAAACTAACCTTCAGCATCAGCACAGGATGACGGCTAAAAGAGATGAATTGAGGAAGACTACATATTGCGCCGACCCCAAGTAATGGGATAAGGGCAGGAAGAAGAAGGGTAGACACAAACTAACCTTCAGCATCAGCACAGGATGAAAGCTAAAAGAGGAGAATTGAGGAAGACTACATATTGCGCCGACCCCAAGTAATGGGATAAGGGCAGGAAGAAGAAGGGTAGGCACAAACTAACCTTCAGCATCAGCACAGGATAACGGCTAAAAGAGATGAATTGAGGAAGATTACATATTTCGCCGACCCCAAGTAATGGGATAAGGGCAGGAAGAAGAAGGGTAGGCACAAACTAACCTTCAGCATCAGCACAGGATGACGGCTAAAAGAGATGAATTGAGGAAGACTACATATTGCGCCGACCCCAAGTAATGGGATAAGGGCAGGAAGAAGAAGGGTAGGCACAAACTAACCTTCAGCATCAGCACAGGAACTCTAAAGCGGTGCTCCAATTGCCAGAGCACTTTAGCGCTACATATAGACATGTTGAAGGTCTCCGCCGCCTTCACGTTGGGGCACTTAGGGGTCGCATAGTTCTCCTCGGGGTTAACCAGCACGTAGGGGGTTAACTTCTTCGGCGACCAGAGATCTTCGTCTATCTTCTCCGGCTTGGAGTTGTAGGTGGGGTTGAAGGGTTTTTCTTCTTCTGGGATTATTAGTTCCATTGTTATTTCTTCGATTAGATCTGTGGACACAATTTTGAAAGTTGATATGATTTAATATCATTATTAGCACCACTTCTGAAATACGGGCCTTCCTTGGTGTATGGCATGCATTGACATGAGATTAGTTTACCACGCTTAACGCGGCAGGGCAGTAAAGTCTGGCTTATATTCGATAAAAGCTATAATTAAAGTAGTAGTAGTAGTTAGTATATTTGATTGATTGATTGATTGATTAAAGGAGATTGAATAGCATAAAAGAGTTTCTTTTGGAAATCACGCCGAGTTTTTGCATCGATACTGTAGATATACTCTGTCGCCGGCCATGTTCCTTCGCCCACGCAGACGCTAGCATCGTTAGCATCCTTTGACTACTTATATAGGGACTAGTTACGCGTGTAATTCTAAGTACAAACATTTCTGCCACTTTTTGCGGGGGGCGAGGTAGCATGAAATCCGCAACTTTGGATTTTATTCCCCATAACTTTAGATTCTAATTTCGAATGATAAAAATCATGAAAAGTACTCTCGTGTGAAACCCAAACGTTCTAAGTTCGATTTTATTGTTTCGCAATTATAGGCTGTCTCGTTTAGTGATAAGGTATAAAATTGAATGTAAATGCACATGATCAATTAATCTTATACCGTGGCAGAGGGGAAATGCTACCGCAAGGCTAGTCCTTATAATAAATAGTCAAAGTTAGCATCAGTATTGTAGGAATGCTGCATCTCGCGAAATGGCAGCCTTCCATACCCCGATTGTATCGATGCTGCAGTGCTACTTCATTAAGCCAAGTGCCAACACGCGATCGTAGCAATTCAGAAACGTGACTGCGGGCCATAGACTCAAGTGTTTAAAACTGTATCTGTTTGGTTTTTTTGTTGGTAAAACACTACGAAAAAAACTATTGGAGCGATTTTGATGAAACTTTTTGAGTTCAAAAACGAAAGCTGTACAAAGCCAAAATCTATAAAAAGCCGCAAATCGATGTACAGTATAGCTGTCTGGTACACGGGCACTTAAGGTGGTTGCAGAGGGGTCCATTTTATACAAAACGTTGACGCACAATACGCGTAAACGGTAGTAATATATATAACTTTTTATATATGGAAAAATAGTTTGGAATATCTAGATGCCGCGTAACGAATAACATTTGCAATTTATAAAATAATTACGAGGATATAAAGCTTTGAAGTTTTTCATACAAAATTTTAAAAGCTTTATATCTTCGTAATTATATTATAAATTGCAAATGTTATTCGTTACGCGGCATCTAGATTTTCTAAACTATTTTTCCAAATATAAATTATTACTTTTATTAATTCCGTCTACGCGTATTGTGCGTCAAACTTTTGTATGGACTGAAACCACCTTAAGGATAGAACAATAACTTTGACCGACAGTTCTTCAAAATATTTCGCTTAGATGTCTCCATCATACATTTTTGTATGGATTTTTTTTTAAATATACGATTTGTGCGTCAGGCTAAGACTGTATACATTTTATCTGGCAACAATGCTAAGAGCCGGTGCAGTAGAAATCACGTGCAAAATCAAGTAATCCATAAAACTACAAACCCATAACAGTATGAACAGTGGTAGCGGCCAGATGTACTTCGATGTCAGAGACCGACACCTTCACCTTAACGCCCTCTTCAACGTTCTTGAAAATCTTGGAGAACTCCACGTCGCACGGCTTCAGGACCAGCTGCGGCGGCAGGTTCTTCAGTTTCGATTGCAGTTTTGACATTACCTGAGAGCAGTTTTGTGAAATAAATAAATAAATAAATAAATAAATAAATATCTTGGACATTATCACACAAATTATCTAGTCACATTTAAAGTACCTGGACTTGTATTATGATGACTAGACAACGATACGTTACGAAAGTTACGTTATACAAGACAATTTCTATAAACCATACGAAAAGGAAAGATAGAGGGGAAGAGAGGCAGAGGAAGACCTAAACAGAGTTATCTAGCCCGAAAAAGAAGAAAAAGGTTGATGTCGTGTCGTATCAACAACTCAAAACACTAGCGGAAAAGAGACAGGATTGGCCACAAAACATTATAAGAGTGGTTAGAAGTGCAAAGTAGGCGCGGAACGTGTCGCCACAGGTTATGCAATGATTTGCATAATACCATAAGGCGCGCGGCGTGGTGCGAGCGAGAGGGCATGATTAATTGTTGCAGCGTGAGCGGGAAGACAAGTGGCGACAGCCATCTCCCAAGCAAAAGCGCTACTTTGCATTACTAAACCCTCTAATAATTTTCTGTGGTATTGGGGAATACTTTACCGACAAGAGCGTAACCAATAAGATGATGATGATGGTGTCATAATAGCCTGTGGGATCCCACTGCATTGCAAAGGCCTCAAGAATGAGAGGGAGTGGGCTATACTCCACCATGCCGGCCCAGTGCAGATCGGTGGAGGCAAGATAGTAGTCATTGTAATGTAAAATGCCTAGTTTACTTTCTGAGTTAGTTTGTCAGGCCCTGTAAATTATAGGTTTTTTTTTATTCCTAATTAATGACAGGTTGCTTACGTCAAGAGTATTATTCTATGATCAAGAACAAATTAAGCGTAAAAATGGCGGAGCCACGTGCAAGCCCAAGATACGTGATACGTGACCGCCCACCGTCAGACTTGCAGCGCGACTACAATAGGTCGTTTTTTCATAAGCTTTATTTTGACACACGACAGCACTGAAATTTTTTTTTTGTTTCCACAATTATTTTTTGTTTACTGAAACAAACCATATTCCTTAGAATCCTTAGATGGTTTGTATGACACCCACGGGGAGAGATGGTATATAGTTCATTCAAAGCCGGAACCACGCAGCCTTTAAAATAAAAATAAACGCATCCCACTGCAGGCCACAGACGCCCTGTCAATAAGGGTGAGATATAAAAAGTAAAGTTTTAAACACTAACCTGTAACCCCGCCAGTGAGACGACCAAGCTCTCGCTGTTGGAATGGTATGAGTAGTCCACCAGTAGCTCGGTCCTCAGTAACAGCGCGTGACCCTCGGTCTTGGTGAGGTCGGTGAAGAACATCACTTCCGGCTGTCGGAACTGGATGGAGATTGATAGGCCTGGAGTTTCTTCTGGTACAGTTGTCGCTGAAATTTCCCGATAATGTATCAAAAATCTTCCTAAGCGTGGAGAAGGAATGGTTTGCTTTAAGCTAAGTTTTTGCACAGCTTGGTTGGTGAGGTGAAAATTGGCGGAGCAGGGAATATCCGTACTGCATGCCGATTTCTTTGCAATATAAACAGGCAGTAGATTCCCAGTAACCTCCCATTACACCTGCCGATCCGGGGCTGTGGTTTCGTCCAATTAAACTACCGACTCTTCTATCTAGGTCTTAAAATTTTTGGTGTCATCCGGTCCGGTACTAAAATTGCTCCATCTTCAATTAGATTTGAAACAGTACCAATGATATATTTGGGAAAAGCAATCCGTTTTAAGGTCAAAAGATTTTCTCACCAGCAGAGTAATATCCGCTGGTTGAGTCGCTGGAGCTCGGGAACCTGTTGTTGTTGCCAGGTTTCGAAGGATGCAGGTCGCCCACGTACCCGTGGTTCACCACACCACCATCCATGGTCTTCTCGCCTGCAGAACGAACCGCAAAACTCATTAGTGTATGATTGACGTAGCTTGCTTACGCAGCTGATGGTGTTCAACATAGAAGGCAAAACCTGAATTAAGTAAGGCAAAGCCTTTCTATAGGATTCTCCTACAGGGCATAGACCTCTTCTCATGGATAAGTGTGAGATGGAGTGGGCCACAGAACATTATGAGGGGATAGAAATGCAAAGTAGCGCTTTTACTTCGGAGATGGCTGTCGCCACTTGTCTTCCCGCTCACGCTGCTAAAATTACTCATGCCCTCTCGCTCGCACCACGCCGCGCGCCTTATGGTGTTATGCAAATAATTGCGTGTGTAGTATAAAGGTTAATGATATTTTTCCTTACACCCTGTAGAGTAAAACTTAAAAAGGTAAAGCCAATATTTTTTAGGTTTGTTCTGTGCACCTGGTAAAAGGACAAGAATCTGATTAGGTAAGGTTCAAGCTGGTCCTGTCCACCCTCACGTCAGACTGTGGAGTATATGCCGTGTGACAGACAGACAGACACTGACCCGGCATGGCGTCCAGCAGGGTCCTCGCCAGCTGCAGCAGGAAGGGCAGGGCGAGGTTCCACCGGGTCCTGTCGACCCTCACGTCGCAGCTACGGCCAGCGCTGGTGGCTCGCACCGACAGGTCTATGAGGGGAGGTCGCCTGACCGAGATGCCGACCGTTGAATGAGTTGCTCCTCCTTGCGATTGGAAGATGCTGGTGACAAAATAATTTTATATATGATAATGATTTCATAAATAATTTTTCACAATCAAAAACGACTCCACTGCTGGTGAAATGCAAAGAGGGTGAAAGGGATGGGCATCAGTACAGGTTTGTCGTTGCGATATTCTCACCATCCTCAAAAAAGGTGCGTTACAAGTCAAGTTGCTTTGAAAGTTAGCTCTTCTTTCCTGTCACTAACCGTTTAATGACGACACTGGCATCAGGTCTGATATCCTCGACCAGCAGACTCTGCAGACTCGCCTTCAACTCGCTGCTGGTGTCCGAGTAGTAGTCCAGCTGTAGGGTAGTTTCACCGGCCGTCATCTTGGCCAGGCCGTGGTTGAGGTCTCGTACCGGAGAACTGAGTACTTCATCCATGTCGGAGAATAATTTTAACTCTATTCCTTCGAGGGTGAATCTGAAAGAGGGGGAGAATGAAAATCAGAAAAATATTCCTATCAGCATGGCCTTGACCTTTGGGAGGCATACGTGGAGTTGAAGCCAATACGTAACCCGTAAGATGATTTAATATAAGTGGTGATTTGACTCCAAACGGTAACCATGCTTCTAACTCAATGGAAGTGCATTCAAAACAGTCCCCGGTCAGTGTAGGACAGTGTAAGGAGTGGACTTTATTAAATAATAACTGGTCTTTAGGGTAGGGCTGCTAGTTGACTAGGTATATAACTAGATTATGGAAGGTACTATGTCGGTAAACACGGAAAATATGGCAGACGGTGACACGGCAACTCAACAAATGGGCCCCCAAAATCGCACGGAGCAACATTTTCTGAGCTGATTATAGCAGAGGCGTGTTGCTGGACTTTAATAGTAAATTATTGTAAAAATGTAGTCTAACCTGACAAGGACTTCTTTCCTGATGGGTTCACCTTGAGCGAAGAACGCTTGAAGCTTCTTCACCGACGCATCAGCCGGTGCTGTCTCGACCGGCGACGAGGGGACTATGCTTCCTGTTGCAAAATAATAGTCTTTTTCTGATATTATGTTTACCCGAAGGTTTCAAATTTACCCGAAATTTGAAAGCATGCGCATCGACTGATGATTGTTCGACCAGCGAAAGAAGTGTGTCAATATCGTAGCAGGTGGCGATCTGTTGTCTTAGTCTATCCTAATATAAGAGCTCACTAGGTAGAAACTCACGTCACGTGAAACTTTCTTCATATAAGGTCCTTCTTAATATGCTGACACTTTTTTAAGGGGGTGATCAGGCCGTCAAACTGAACTTTCTCTGTGGCAACAATCGAAATCGCGAAAAAAAACCCCTCTTCCATACAAAACTGCAAACCTGCTCGAGCCAAATGTATGGGACAGCTGATTTTTTTTGCGTTTCATGAGGTAGGCTCCATAGTGAAAGTTGTTCAGTTTTATGGTCTGAGTTCACCGTTCCAGTATTTGCTAGGGTATCACTTACACCCTGCAACTGTCTTTCAAACAGAGACATATGCTATCATAGCATGTGCGCAGGAGAATATATACAGGAAGGTAACCAACAAGACTATATATATCCTCAGTGACAGCCAAGCAGCGCTCAAAGCCTTGAACTCCTACTATGTGAGTTCCAAGCTAATTCTGAACGGAGTGAAGACCCTCAACAAGCTTGGTCTTCACAATACCGTAAGATTAGTTTGGGTTCCGGGACATACCGGCGTCCAGGGTAATGAGAATGCTGACGAGCTGGCGAGGGCTGGGTCAGAACGAAAGATGGTTGGCCCAGAACCAAGTGTGGGAATCCCGGCATGCAGTATAAGAACGGCCATTAGGGATTGGGCTGATAAAGCACACAAACTGGAGTGGTCTAGCCTTGTAGGCCTACAACACTCCAAAAACTTTATCAGCAATGTGACAACTCGCGTCTCAAGATTCATACTGAATAATAGCAGGAGCAAGGCTCGCGCCATAGTCGGAGCCCTCACTGGGCACTACGCTACAGGCGCGATGATGCACAAAATGAAACTCACCCTGGATCCTAGCTGCAGAGCATGCGGAGAGGATGAAGAGACTATGGAGCATGTTCTTTGTGACTGTGATGTCCTGGCGGTAAAACGCATGTGCCTCCTCGGAGATGGATACCCGAAACCAGGAGATCTTAGGTTTCTTCTCCTCAATGGTGTTGCCTCCTTCATTGACCATGTATTTGAAGGGTGAAGACAACAAAAAGTATTGGGGCTAACACAAAAGATCCCATTGGGTCGAAGTGTTGCTGGCTTGCCAGCCCCCACAACAAGATAAGATAAGATACACCCTGTATCATCATCATCATCTCAGCCGATGGACGTCCACTGCTGGGACCCTGTATGAGGTATACCAATAAAATACGTATCCTATAAAATAACAAACTTTAAATAATTCACGGGGCCGTAGTGATAGATAGTGTCGTGCACATAGCCAATTTTCGGGGGCATATAAAACTCTAAACTCACCAATGTAATGAGCCTCGCTAAGATTATCAGTCCACACAGCCAGCACGGTGGCCAGGTCCTTCTGGCCCAGGTTGATGAGCACAGCGTCCATAGTGACGTCGCACTCGCACAGCAGCATGTCCCTGTAGGCGGAGAGGGACGACATCTGTTGGTAGCTGACGGCGCGCTTGAGGTCGCAGCGTAGACGCAGCGGTTCGAGTATTGGCTCCTGTGGATATCATGTAATTTAAACTTACCAAAGAAATAATATTGTGGGGAGAATTGTTTGCTATTGACCTTGAAGGATTCAAAGAAGTCGAGGATCATTTCTTTGACCTCTGATTTCTTATCAACTTCACTTTTACTTTCTTCTCTCCTCTTACTGTTGCTTCCTTGTTTATTTAGTACTCACTTGTGTATGTTTAGTTAAAATATGTATGTACTATATTTTAATTTTTTTAAATTAAATTTATATGCTCATTGTCTTTCTGGATTTTTTTCGAATCAGAAATGAAGAGCAGAAGAACTGACATAGCCCAAAGAATTGCTAAACTAAAGTGGCAGTGGGCGGGGCACATTGCTCGCATATCCGATGGCCGATGGGGCCGAAAAGTTCTCGAGTGGCGACCGCGTACCGGAAAGCGCAGCAACGTGTGTAGGCCCCCCACACGATGGACCGACGACCTGGTGAAGGCGGCGCGAACTCGTTGGATGAGGGCAGCGCAGGACCGGTCGTTATGGCGATCCTTGGGGGAGGCCTATGTCCAGCAGTGGACGTTAATCGGCTGAGATTATGATGATGATGATGTTCTGTTTTGGAATGCAATAAAGAATAATTGAAGGAATTTCACCTGAACTTCTAAAGTGCCAGCCAAAGTCATGACAGCTCTGGACAACGTGATGTTGACCAGTTTGATTAGTACGTTGTCTATGACCGGATTCTGTACGGGACTGCTCGCTTCCTGGTTAGTGTTCACTTGTTTGAAGAAGTTCTCGATTATCAGGTCACCTGCAAGATATAAGATTGTTTTTTTTTTTTTTTAGTTAATGTTTTGTATCTAACTGCACGGAATATAATAAACTGCAAAGGTGCACATAAATAGAGAAAGGAATACAGATATTTGCCGTGTGGTGTCGGCTAAGAATAGCACCATCCCATTTCCTCCCGTGGGTGTCGTAAAAGGCGACTAAGGGATCTACCGGAGGATGGGCAGCAGCATCCTCTGAGTACACACATACAATCCAACTGCGATCGCCAACCCGCCTGCCAAGCGTGGCGATTATGGCAAATCCCCCCATTTCGGGGGAGGCTTATGTCCAGCAGTGGACGTCTGTCGGCTGATATATGATGATACAGATATCTTCAAAAATAATCGTCATGGCTTTCTAAAACTACAAACTATGGTTAAGTATAAAATTCATTCATACTTAACCATAGTTTACTGGTAGGTTTACTGTGGCAACATTTTCACAAAAATAAACAGAAAATAAAAAAATACGAGTGATGTTGGTAATTAATTACGCAAAAACAATTTTAACTAACCCATGTTGAGCACTAACAAATTGGGAGAAGCTGGCTTCTGGGGCAGCAACAGGACTGGCGCGTGAATCTAAAAAGAAAGTAACAAATTCATAGAATACATAATTGCTGGCTACATACCGGGATAGACCCCCGTTTGACGCAAACGAAGTCGCGGGCTATAACGCATAAAATAATAATAAAAATACCTCAATGACGAGGTTAAGTCGGGCGCTCCAACTGCGAACTCCCTCCGCCTGTTTCTCAGCGGCTCGCTCGGCCGCCACAGCCGCCTCCGCCGCTACTGAACTTGGGATCAGTGGCTCCAGGAATTGCTGCAATTTATTCATAGATCTGTAGGTCAGTAGGCAGAATATCAACATCTTGGTTGGACGATATTTTAAGGGACACGGGCACAGAGTAGTTAATAGTACGGCGCGGGTCAGGCATTGAAGACCTTGATGAAGTTGCTCATAAAGATAGAATGCTTTCGCCTCACTGAAAATTATCTTAGTATGTAAGAATTACTTAACATTTTCGTGGTGTTTTAAAGTGTACGCGCATGTCGTAGTCACCTCCTGTTTTTAGGCAAGAGAGGCGGAACGGAGGATGAGGGAAACGAGCGCTTTGTCTTCACTTCGGAGAACACCCTGTATATGTATAGATACCTGTAGATGATGCAGCACGCAGTAGAACAGCACGACGTGCAGTCTCCCCACGTAGACCCTCAGTTGTCCGTGCGCCTTCACGTTGTCTCGCTCCTCGCCGTAGAACCGCGGCGCTGCACGCACGTACTTTATCTCTAACACTTTGTCTTCGTCCGGCCATACTAGCTGCAACAAAGATTTTACTTTTAACTTTAGGTTAAGTAAAGAAACGGAAATGCGGCACCGTGAAAAAAAATCAAAGATCGTATGCATCCGCATGCCTGGAATAAATATAAACCTAGTGACCTTCAGGACAAAACGTGGATAACATATCCCAAGGCATTTAAATGTGAAAAAAGTTAGTAAGTGATAGGCTGTAAGGCAAAGAGCCTCCTCTTACAAAGAGGAGTGAATGGGAGTGGGCCTGTTACTATGTATTCACAGACACAAATTAGTGATCAACTTGCTGTCAGAGAATTTTCCAACTACCTAAGGGTGAAGACACTTTTATCGACGGCCTTCGGCACATTGCCGGTTGATAAGGAACACACTAGTCCGCATTACGTCGTTCGGCCGCGTTGTAATCCGGACGCAGCAGATGTGTTCGGAGCCGAACGGCCGCGTTCGCATCCGGAAGCAGCCGAACTGAGCCGTAGAGCTCCGTACGCAACAGAATAGTTACAAATAGAATGCAAACATCTTATATTGTTGCCTTTTGAACTGTCCATCAGTTCAGTGGTCGAAGCCGTAGTTTTTACTTGTATTTTGCAAGCAATCGAAGAAGAACGATGAAAGACATCTTTTTCGCGGTCTATCGCCGCCCTCCGCCGTCGGACGCCGTCGGTAAATGTGTCTCAACCCTTAATGGGCCTAACTTTGCTTACCTTAGGATAGAGAGTGCAGTCAGTCAGGTCATCCAGGTGCAACGAACTGAGGTATAGTTTGAATATCATGCGATCGTTCGCCTTGAACACGCAGTCGCTCTCCAACGCCAACAGTCTCATCTCCATGAGCGAACTGTCCATGTGGGACAGCTTTATTGATATTGATGATGCTCTGCAATAATGATTCTTGTGTTATTAGGCGAAAGGATTCAATTAGCGTGCAGACCGTGGGAAAATTTTACAGGGCCACTGAATGCAGTAAACAGAGTATAATGATGACGGCCACAACTAATTGCCATCGCTGTAACTCGTGTAAACCAGAATCAACAGCGGCGACCACTCACAACACTAGACCACAGTATAAAGTATGCTAATCTTTTTAGTATCACCCGCTACAAACCAATAAGCAGAATTAAGCAGAAAGCTTGTAGTTGTAGCAATGTTCCTGCCCCGCACCGCGATTCCTTTCGGCGATTTCGTTTTTGTACAGCGCTCGATAAAAGCAACATTATCTTTAGGTTATTAATATGTGTTATTACCTGACAGAATAGCTGAATTTGGTGGCTCCAGAAGGAACGGGCGGGTCCGCTTCGGGTCTCATCAAATACTCCCACAGAGTTTGAGTTTTCGGCAGCACAACCTTTCTCAAATTGAGCGTATGCCGATTTTGTATCCTGTAACAAATTCAATAAGTTGAAATTCGTGTGCCTTGCATATCTTTCGAATTTGACCGTCTTCTTCAACGTGTGAAAGGTTCGTGTCTACTCACTTATCTGCAATGTACTGTAGATACTTGTAGAGTTGATTGAGCGCGGACGCGTGAAGAACTAGAGACACAGGTCCAGTGTCGGCCACCAGGGACTGCTCAACGCTGTGGAAGTGCGACTTGAACTCCGGACAGTCCGCTCGTACCTGCCAGTTACGTAAGAAACATGAAT
Source organism: Agonopterix arenella (assembly GCA_927399405.1). Lineage (NCBI taxonomy): Eukaryota > Metazoa > Arthropoda > Insecta > Lepidoptera > Depressariidae > Agonopterix > Agonopterix arenella. Next base: position 1,325,269 of record OV656700.1, on the reverse strand, counting down.
CATTGCTTGCCGTGTGCTCTATAGGTAAGTGAATAGGTAGGTAGGTAGATCTCGTGACGTAGTAGTGCCGAGTAAATGCCGTACAGAGACAAATATTCATACAATCGCGCGATGCTTTACACTCCGAGGCGCGGCGCTGTACACGTGTCCATTCACCGACCATTTGATAGTTTATCTCGTGCGCCTATGGGTGCTTCGGAAGTTGAATATATTCTCCTGCACAGGGCTCGAGTGGTAGCAAAGTCTGCTCTTACGGAGAAGCATGACTAAGTGGATCTCACGCTTCTTCGTAAGAGCAGACCTTTGCCGTCCTGTAACATCCTACAGGCTATTATTAACTTTAATTGTTTTTAAAGTGTACTTAACAAAGACGTACCTTCCTATAAAGCAAGTTGAACAATTCCCCCTCGCTGGTGACCAGCTCCAGGTACTGTCCAGTGCTGCTGTGATGCTGCTTGTCCGTCAGCAGGGCCTGGCTGATGCAGAGCTGGACCGCCGGCCCGTACTCCATGAGAGCCACGTCAAGGCACACCTTGGTGATGCTCAGCATTATGTATGGACGCTCCTTTTGTTCCACTAAGCGGGATAGGTTGATTACTATTTCACCTGGTGGAGATAGATATAAAGGGGTTAGATAATGCTCATATTATTGCAATGTGTTTATTACAGGGCAAGATTCCTCTCCGTTCCAGACTTCTTCTCAACATTATTCGTAAGAGCATACCTCTGCAGTGGGACATAAATACATACATAAACTCCGCCTTTTTCATAGAAGAGGTGGCAGAGACTATGGATCTCCACTTCGGGCGGTTCTGACACACCTCTCTTGCTTCCATCCTGTATTGGGATCCTGTAAAATTTACGTTTTACCTAGCGAGAAATTCTGCAACCAAACAATAAAGTAGTAAGGGCAGTAAAGGTGCTAGGCGAAGCCGGGTTGGTCGAAGGAGCGCGCGCATATCTCATGAACACAAACGTAACAGTGAACACAAACTCACCGACAATAAACCTCAGTAGAGTGTTAATGTTGTTGCTAGGGGAAACGTTGTCGTCGAAGCCGGGCAAGTCCACGGAGCGCGCGTATATCTCCATGTCCTCGTCGCTATGTTCTGACGATACGAACACGTGGTCGGATTCTGTGAAGCCGAGCTTAGCGCTGGCCTTGTCAAAGGTTACTTCTGAGGCCCTGGTGGAAGAAAACAATCGAATTATGAACTACCTGATTCTTTTGAATTCTTTAAGATACTTTAGGATGAGGTTTAATGCATAACATGATACCTGTAGGGCTAGCATGTCACGCACGACAAAGAACGAGAAAGCCGTTATACGCGCATATTTTGAAATGCATTAAGCGACAAAGAGAGAAGCATATTTAAGTCATCGTAGACTAAACATTAAACGTTATTGAGTTTTTAAATGTGTAGAAAAGAGCAGGAGATGTAGTTGAAAATAGGACCAGTAGAAATCAAATGAGGACTATTTAGTTTCAGAACTAGTGTGACCAATAAAAATTATAAAATTAAATTCAACTTATGACTAGATCTTTATAAAATTTTTATAGTCGCTTTAACCGCTTGCAGAACGAAATTTATGAACTTATATGTTATATCGACCATATCAGTGGCAGGCAGTCTGCTCCTGCATGCTTCTTTTATTAAGGCGAAGCCGTGTTCTCTCTTCTCTGGTCCCCCCTTAGATAGATCTTTCTTCATACTTGCTGAACTGGAAAACCAATGTCCTACTTCAAATATTTAAAGCAAACTTACCTATTCCTACTCAAATAAGCAGCGACAATCTTCTGCCTCAAGGTCACCAGCTCGCCATAGCCCGGATCAGCAGACACCTTATCCTGCGCCAGTATTTCTTCCATCTCAGGGTCTTCCATGTCCTCGGCGTAGTCTCCCGAGTCCATGAACGAGACCGGGACGGTGTTGGGGACGGGGATGGGGAGGTTGTCTGTGAAGTCGAGGAGCTGACCGATGATACGGTCTGAGAGGTTCAGCTTGAAGCTTGACAGCGAGACGTTTAGTTTGTATCTGTGGAGGAGAGGGAAAAATTTTGTCACACAATTTGTTTTTTTGGAAATGAATATCATTGACACATTTCCAACTGAGTACAGTACCCGGCGAACATCTTGAAAAACGGGCGGGGGTGAGGGGTATGCGCAGTAGCGGTTTCACGTACAAATTGTATTCTGCATAGCCACAGCTTTGCTCACGAAGTTTGACGGCAACTATACCAAAATATTTCTGTCTCAAATAGAACGCTGCCGTCAAAGAATATACAGCCCAACTTGGCAGTATCTACTCGAAGCAAATGTAAGGAACGACAAATTTTCAATGTTTATTCCATAAATAAATAAATAACGCTCACAGGCAGATACATTGCAATGATCCCAAATAAAGGCTTAGGCTTTTTATTATGGGAACTATACAACAACGGCACGAAAATAAAGAAAACGGCGGCAAACAAACCCATGACCGAACCGGGATTCGAACCCAGGACCCTGGCTTGGCAGTCCGGCGTGGTAACCATTACACCAACCGGGTCGTCGGTTTTAGCGAAAGTTGTTCGGTTTTACGTACTTCAACAACAAATAAATTGGACTTTTATAATTGGGAGCGTCTGTGGCGCGTTGCGGACAGCTATGGACACTCAATCTTGAGAGCCAGGTTCGAATCCGCACGAAAGACATGCCATGTACCAATGAGTTTTTCTAACTTAAGTATGTTAATACCGACTGCTCTCAAACGGTGAAGGAAAACATCGTGAGGACATCCTGCATACGCTGAAGAAGAAATTCCAATGCGTTGTGAAGTATATCAATCCGCATTGGGCACGCGTGGTGGACTAACGCCCATACACAGTCCCTGAGGGGAGGCCTGAGCCCTGCAGTGGGAGTGGGACGTATATGGGCTGTGATGATGATGATGATAATAATTGGTCCACCCTAAACGTATAACACCACAAACATCGTCCATCCCATCGTCTGTGTGCATCAGTTTTTGAAATAGAAAACTCAATAACTATAAATTGAGTTGATTGGTATCAAAAACGGCTATCTTTTCCAGACACAACGGATTTTCCATTGTGTCTGGAAAAGATAGCCTTTTTTGATACCAAACGACATAATTCTTTTGTATTTAGAATAACCTAGGCAGCAGCTTATAGTCCTTCTTGATGCTGTTGGAGAAGACGACCTGCATCTTGATCTTGGGCACCAGATGCAGCTCCGAGTCCGCGTGCTTGCGCTGTTCTCTCCACGGCTCCGCCCACTCACAGAATAACACCTGCGAATTTGGTAAATGTTATCAGATTCCGTCTTTTTTAATGAGGAGTTTTCTGACAGGTAGTAAAACGTAGTTCAACATACCGCAATAGACCGCGATGACGTGAGGTGGAAATTTAGGATAAAAAGTAACAAAATAAAATGCATATCCCTGAATGAGACGCATCCGTTGAGTATCGTCAAGTATCTGTTCATATTTTTCTGCTTACTCAATAACACGAATTTTTACTATTTTATTCTTACTTTATTCTTTCTAAGTTTGCTCATCCATCTTTCGTCAACGCCCTCTATCGATCCATTTGGAACTATTTTTAGTGGTTTTCGTAAAATCCGTCACTTACTTTGACTATTTTATGAACTTTCAAAGACGAGTTAGCGTAGTGGTATGGAGTTCCCGCGTGAGGAAGTTTGGAAAACTCTTCCAGAGGTCGATTTTATCTCTTCATAGTTCTATCTTTAGTGGTTTAGGCTGTCTGTCTGTCAGTGAGACAGTAACAGACTTCTTTTTTATGTATAGATTGGAGGCTGGCTATAACTTCCTTATGTAAGTTTTTAATAGGTTCTTTACCTGACACGAGCACTCAGCATGGAGCCGGTCATAAAGGCGTTCTTCCAGCTCCATGCACGTGGCGTCTTCTAGCGCGAGGTTCGAAGGTTGCAGGTCCGACTTTATTATTATACGACTTATATCGAACACCATCACTTTACCCGCTCTGAAATATATTAGAATAAATTTAAAAATTTTCATTATTCGATCGACTTGTGCTAACATCAAACCGATCTGCCTCGTCTTAATCGAGAGACGCCAATCATTTAAATCGATTGATTAGTTCAGATTCGATTATATCAGTGACATCCGACGATTGGTCGATATATTCACGAGGTCGATCGATGATTTTGAACCACAATCATTGATCGATACGTAAGCTATTACGCCAAAAGATCGACGACGTCTTTGTCAACGATCGATTATTTGGTTTGTTATAATAACTATCTGATTCAGCGTGGAGTATGACACACACGTTTATTTATGTGAGGAGGCCTGGATCCTGTAGTGGGAAATACTTCCAGTGCAACTAATAACAAACCCCCCCACCCCCCCTCTCCCTCACCGCCGTCGTCGTAAGGTTGCCCGACACGTCATCACGTCAATACAACTGAATCCCAAATCAACTGTAAGGGGTCCACAAGTAGGGATATTCTCTATTTACAGCTCCGTACTCGGGCACGACAACGCAGGGCGCCTTCACATCCACACCTTGTCAGCGGCTGCGACAACTCCTCGACGAGCTCCTCCGAGCTCACTGCACAGGCTAATGATGTCACTTACTTGGTAACAGCTCCATACTCGGGCACGACAACGCAAGGCCCCTCCACATCGAAGTTGACGCTGAACACCTTGTCAGCAGCCTGCGACAACTCCTCGACGAGCTCCTCCGAGCTCACTGCACAGGCTAATGATGTCACTTACTTGGTAACAGCTCCATACTCGGGCACGACAACGCAAGGCCCCTCCACATCGAAGTTGACGCTGAACACCTTGTCAGCAGCCTGCGACAACTCCTCGGCGAGCTCCTCCGAGCTCACTGCACAGGCTAATGATGTCACTTACTTGGTAACAGCTCCATACTCGGGCACGACAACGCAAGGCCCCTCCACATCGAAGTTGACGCTGAACACCTTGTCAGCAGCCTGCGACAACTCCTCGGCGAGCTCCTCCGAGCTCACTGCACAGGCTAATGATGTCACTTACTTGGTAACAGCTCCATACTCGGGCACGACAATGCAAGGCCTCTCCACATCGACGTTGAAGCTGAACACCTTGTCAGCAGCCTGCGACAACTCCTCGGCGAGCTCCTCCGAGCTCACTGCACAGGCTAATGATGTCACTTACTTGGTAACAGCTCCATACTCGGGCACGACAATGCAAGGCCTCTCCACATCGACGTTGAGGCTGAACACCTTGTCAGCAGCCTGCGACAACTCCTCGGCGAGCTCCTCCGAGCTCACTGCACAGGCTAATGATGTCACTTACTTGGTAACAGCTCCATACTCGGGCACGACAATGCAAGGCCTCTCCACATCGACGTTGAAGCTGAACACCTTGTCAGCAGCCTGCGACAACTCCTCGGCGAGCTCCTCCGAGCTCACTGCACAGGCTAATGATGTCACTTACTTGGTAACAGCTCCATACTCGGGCACGACAACGCAAGGCCCCTTTACATCGACGTTCACGCTGAAAACCTTCCGCCTGCTGACCGCGTAGGTCAATACCGCCTTGCTGATCACAGCAGCCTTGTCAGCGGCCAGCGATAATTCCTCGGCGAGGTCTTCTGAGCTCATCGAGTGCGTTTGGAAGAAGTTTATCAGCTCTGTGAACGCGTGCTGTGGAATAGTGATTAGTTAGTATTTCATTACACTTTTTGCATAAAAACAGCAATAAGAATAAGGGAAACACGATTCAGACTTCTCCAAGCCATCAGGTTGGTTACCTCAACATAGAGCACTTCCACGGGCTCCATCAACCAGCACACACCGTAGTCAGCCTCGCTGCTCAGAGGGTTCCTCTCCAGGTCTACCGCCAGCAGGTTGGTAGTAGTCGCTGATCCTCGCTCCGACGTCAACAGCGGCACCAGCTCGTCGGAGGATACGCCTTCGATTACTATGCTCTCTGTTCTTGCTGATAGCTGCGAAGATCAAAATAACATCAGAGATATGCAAATGAACAAAACACATGCAAAATGTTTATCAACTATTCATAATTGTACGACATTAGATATTGCAAAAGCAATATCAATGTAATTTATTACTAATTCAATTATCAAAAGACAAAAGAGAAATTGAAAAACCCTATGAATGAATATGAATGAATGAGTAACAAACCTTATAAGCTTTGGCAGAAGGTCTAGTTTCGAGGGAGGCGAGGAACTGTGTGAGGGTCACCACCAGGACCTCCTTGTTTCTGTTGATGAGCGTCAGCGAACAGTTGGCCAGGGTCAGGTTCAGTTTGTGCTCTGGAATCATACGATATCATAAAGAACATAAGATCGATTTATAGCCACTAACATACAGGGTACTTCTTGATAAGGCTAACGGTTTGATTAGACCGTCAAATCAAACAACTAACATTGAATCCGGGAGTTTAGTTTGTTGGTCTGATCATTCTGTTAAAAAACCGTCAGCATATTAAGAAATTGATATCATTAGCATCCTTTTAAACTAAGAGTCTACCTATCAAACTGAACAACTTTTACTATGGAAGCAACCCGATCGGAGCAAAAACTAAATCAGCTGTTGCATACATTTGAGTCGAGTAGGGTGCATAGGATTGCAGTTTAGTGTGGTTCAGTATGGAAAAGTGGATTTCATTTTTGCTCCGATCGTTTTGCTTCCATAGTAAAAGTTGTTCAGTTTTATGGGTGGACTCTTAGTTTAAAAGGATGCTAATGATATCAATTTCATCCTGTAGATAATCTTGTCATGGAAAGATGTCCACCGCTGAACGTATTCCTCAACACGATCGATTATGCATCCGCGAGATTCATGTACCAACACATGGCGTACTCACGGTTGGGCAAGGTGGGGCTATTGCCAAACTGGCTTTTTTAGAATTTTGGAACGCGAATTATAATATAAGTAACAAAATAAAATACGTAGGTATTCATTTGATAACTTTCAAAATTAAAATTACCTTGCGAAACAATGTATTATGCATGAATCGAGTGCGAAATTTTAGCTAGATTTAGCCAAAGCCCCCGCAAGATTGAAATAGTGTTGGGAGTGTAGTGAAGGTAAATAAAAAGATGCAGTAAATGAAAAGCATTTTTAACTTTCTACTACTTATCGAGTTTTTACTTTTATTTGCTTCTGCCCCACTCTTTACACAATTCTGGGTACGGCCATGTACCAACAGACGTTGGCCAAACCTACATTCACAAACAAAACTCACCGATGTACTGTTTACTCTTGCTATCTCCCTTCGCGCCCCCCTCCGCGTAGCCGATCAGCTCACAGACCTTCTTCTTCTCAGGGCTGGACAGGTGACTCCAGAGGCTCTTGTTCCGTTCTGTCTTCACGCACAGTTCCACACGCTGCTTAGTTTGATCTGAATCCGGCTCGGGATCCGAACTCGGGTTCCACCAGTCGAATTCTGTTTCTACTACTTCGATTCGATCTGGTTCTTGAGATAGGAGCTGTGAAAGGAAAACTTTGTTTAAGAATTGGCAAGAGCGAAATATGCGAGAAAGACAAGTACACAAGCTCGATGCTTTTCTTTTCCTTCGGCTCAATCTCTCTCACCCGTTCACTCTTCTACTGTCTTTTTTCTTACAGTTTAGAAAGGGAGATGCCTAGAAACGGTACTGACAATAATGTAATGTAATAGTGACGTCTCACTCAGAGTTGATCGGGATTGGTGCAGCCGGTAGGATAATTCATCAATACATCTTTCATTCATCTATCAGCTGTGTCATCTCATCTCACCATAAAATTATGATAAATCTAAAAGTGTGCAAACTACGTGAAATGCTATCAATGATATTACTAAATCAGTCTCCATGTAATTCGAGACTGGCGCAGCTGGTAGGACACCCCACTGTTCTTTTTTTGCTCTATCAGAGAAAGACGGCCTTAATTGTCTCGCTATTAAACAATAATAAAACTAGTCGGTAAGCCAGACTGGCCCCAAACTTGGCCTGCTCCCTGGTGATGACCACGGAGACGATCGGCGCGCTATCCTCGCACTGCAACAGGTCCAGCTTCAACTCCGTGTCATTGTGGCTCCGCAGGGTGCTCTTATTCTGCTTTTAATTATCTTATAACGCTGTTATAAGACTAGTTCTGACCTCAAACTTGGCCTGCTCCCTGGCGATGACCACGGAGACGATCGGCAAGCTGTCCTCGCATTGCTGAAGGTCCAGCTTTAGCTCCGTGTCGTTGGGGCTCCGCAAGGTGCTCTTATACGTCTGCTTGTACTTATTGTAGTTCTCTCGGTGCTTCTTTATGAACGACCACGTGTAAGGACGGACTCGCTGTTCCAGGACAACGTTGAATGCGTAATGCCACCATTTGTTTGCGTTGTTAGTTAGTGGTACGCCTGGATGGAGATGGCGGTATTTTCTGAAATTTTCGGGGTTTTGTTAATCAGGAAAAGTTAAGACATCGTTTTGAGTTTTGGAGCAAGACAGGTTGTATATATGACATAAGTCAAAGAACGGATGAAGAAAGAAGAGATATTAAACACCCTGAATGAATGCATTTTGATAGCCAACTTCGGCTACGCGACTGCTTTATTAAAAAAGTAGTCAGGTACGCAGGATATTTTTAAGTGCATAAGTATGTGTGCACTGAATACAGATCAGTTGTACTCTCTGGTCCACCTGAATCCGATGGAACGGGAAACCAAAACGATCAGAGGTGGGGTTGGGTATATTAGTTATAACCGGCAGCCACACAGCGAGTGCATCATCAACCTGAAGGAATAAGTCTCCTCTTTAGACAAGTGCTATGCGAAGCCAGACCCCATACGGCCGAAACACGATAGTACAAAATAACTCGTAGTATCTACAACGAAAAATAAGTTCTTGAGTGGCGATTTTGGACTGTTAGCTCTTACAAAGTTCGTGAAAGTCATCAATTTGATTGGACGAAAGTATGAAACTTTTACCAATTATAAATAGTGGAAATCATGTAGAGTTTAAAACCATCTCACCTGTTCAATTTGATCCGTGTAAAAGAGGCCATAAGGTTGGAAATGGATAGATACTGTCGTCTAGACAGCTGAAGAGCGCTATCTTGTAGCACGGCGTCTAACAGCAGTCTCGGCACGCGAGCTTCTCCTGACCGATTGATTAGAACCTTCACTTTGCACGTCACCGGTTTCAGCACTGCGGAGTTGAATAGATAACATAATAGTTTCCGATCAAAAGGACATTCAGATTCCTGTTCTTCTGGCCTGGATCCCAGATAATGTTCGAGTCAGGAAGAGGTGGCGTGGCAGGATATTTTTGTCATACATTTTTTCATTTTCAAGACAAGTGGCCAGAGTTGGCTCGTAACAGGATATTAAATTAATCTCTTACTAGTTGTATGAGCCCGACCAGAGCAATAAAAACATCGCCATGTTGCGGAAAATTATTGGAACTAGTTTTTGTACTGGGAACACTGACATTAAAGGTAATAGTCGCCCCCGAACAAGGTTTTGTATATTTCTGGTCAGGCTTTACCCAGTTTTACCATCAGCCATGTACATGAAATTGATATCATTAGCATCCTTTTAAACTTAGGGTCTACCCATCAAACTGAACAACTTTTACTATGAGAGCAAACAAATCGTAGCAAAAAAAATCAGCTGTTGCATACATTTGAGTCGAGTAGTCAGCGGCGGCGGGTGCAGTTTAGTATGGAACAGCAGATTTTTTTTTTACTCCGATCGGTTTACTCCCATAGTAAAAGTTGTTTAGTTTGATGGGTAGACTCTAGTTTAAAAGGATGCTAATGATATCAATTTCAAATTGATAATTTAAAAATTATGAACGTAAATTAAAATAAAGATTTCTCTGAGCCATACAGCACTGTTTTTGTTTGGTGAGATGCGGGTAATATAAAAATAAAAAGCATAGCAAGTTTATCTGTGCCGATTATCTGTTTTGGCATTGGGGTATGGCTATTGGCTACACCAAAGGATGTTGCGACGAAAATAGACCTTAAGAATAAACTCACAGAACTCAAACTCCTCGTGATGCATGGAGAATTTGTCCAGGCCAGTTAGCATGTAATGTTTCCAGTTGTAATACTGCATGGGCGTGATGTGGGCGGTCTCCGCGTCGCCCAGCACCGTCGCTATGGGGTTCCAGTACAGTGACAGTGATTCTATGCGGAGCATTTGGTATACTGTAGAGGCATTCGCCGGTGTCACTGAGGGTTTCCATTTGCTGGGAAATAGAAACGGGTGACTTTTTAAATGTCTGGAAAGATTAGATGACTACAGTCGGCAAAGTGGAATCATGACCCACGTTCTCAATATTTCGTTCAAGATAAAGGTTCAATTGTCTATTGAAATATGTCAATATTGTCAAGCTAATTTCAATTTTGACGTATTCATAGATATGTTTACGATATTGCCTGAATAAATTGTTGGCATTTCATCTCGAGCGCCTCCCTCCTTCGAAAGACCCTTTAAACAGTTGACAGAACTGTTAGATGGTGGTGAAACTTTTCTTTAAGCTAGGCTAGAGGACTAATATAGGCTTGAAAATTATAGGACAGCAAGTTAAAGCCTCTAAATTAACTCTACCAATTCGCACTTGGGCCCACGTGGTGGATTAGGGCCCACTGCCTCTCACCCTTCTTCGTTTCCTCTGCAATGGGATCTCACCTACTATTTACTGCGTAAATTTTTTCGACTAAGTAAATGTTGTAAACCCCGACCAGAAAAATAAAAAAGCTTGCCATGTTGCGGAAAATCATTAGAACTAATTTTTGTACTTGGAACACTGACATTAAAGGTGTAGTCGATTGCAGCGTCCCTTCTTCTTCTTCTTATCGTGTGGGCAGCGCCCTTAAACCAGGTTTTTTATATTTCTGGTCAGGCTTTAGAAAGATTCGCTAAACTTACCTATTGGTAGTCTCAATAGACAAGCTCTGCAAGCATAGTCCACACGCCAAGGGCCCATCTTTAGAACTGATAGAATCTTCGTACCTCACGTGTACATTCCTTACGTAAATCTGCAAATTATTCACTATAGCCGTGAATAGACTCTCGAAGAAATTCTGAGGCCCTTTCAACACCTCGCTCTCAGCTTCCAAATCCTGCAAGATCTTCCTCTTAGCAGCCCTCGTAAGTCGCTTCTCCCGTTCAGGATCGAAGTAGCTGTTAGATATGGCTGGTCCAACAAGGACCAAGACGTCTTCGATGTGGACGATGACAGGTTGGGTGTAGAGGCCGGACCATGGTATCTGGAGGTTGATGCGGCCGATCGTACCGATTTTGACATCGATGGGGAGATCGAGTTCGTACTGTGAAAAAAAAAATGGTTATGTAGGCATGCCATTGGGCCTATAGTGTGACTGCTGTTCCGTGTCATACGCTATCTCCACACCTTCGCACGATCTTAGGCGGGCCCGTTGTACAGTGTCGTCTATCAAGTGATTGTTACTAGTCTACTTTATAGAAGCGTCAATGTATAGCGGGCTCGCGTAAGCTCGCGCGAGTATGTGGAGGTAGCATTCGGTATAGCAGCTCGTTCTCTATGCCCGTCAACGTTCGATTTTTATTTTCCGCTGAGGCCTATGGAAATGTTGATTTGTCATCTATTCTGTAAAACGGGTTTGCGTTTATGTTGTTAATATACTAAGGCTGGTTTTAGAGCTTGATAATCTGTCCATCTGACCATGTACGAACCAATCAGCGGCGTGTAACCCGTCAGCGCAACACTAAACGCGTCTCTTAATTGGTTCACTGTCGGTGCGTTGCGTACCGTCGGTCGAGTTCTAAAACCAGCCTTAGTATTAACTTTGAAACCTATAGGAATTTTTTCAGCGGCTAAAATCATTCTTAATATCAGGCAGGAATATCAGCAAGATTTCCTTTTGAAAATATACTGATTGGTATAGGTAAGTATAGAAGACGTAGACATGGCTTTTTACGACATTGTAACTTTAGTGACATGAACGCTCGCGCGAGCTTAGACGAGCTCGCTGTACATTGACGCTTCTATAAAGTAAACTAGTAACAATCACTTTACAGACGAGTCGATGTACAGCGGGCTTACCTAAGTTCTCGCAAGCATGTGAAGAATAATTATGATTATAAACTTACCAAAGCTTCAGGCTTTAACTTCAAGTCGGTAAGATTGACATCTCCTGAGAAGATGCCCACGTTCAGGTTCTCGGTGTCCAGATCCTGCACATACTTGCCCAGCAGCCGGTTGAGGATGCCGGCGACGGCACCCTCGAACATGGTGACGGTTGGAAGCTAACCTGCTGGAAATGTTGAATTTTAGCAATATATGTGATAAGGTCTTTCTTAATATGCTGAAACTTTTTAAGGGGTTGATCAGACCGTCAAACTGAACAACTTTTTCTATGGCAACAACATCGAAATTGCGAAAAAAAATCAACTCCCATATAAAGTGCAAACCTACTCGAGCCAAATGTATGAGACAGCTGTTTTTTTTTCGAGATTCCGATGTTGGTCCCATAGCGAAAGTTGTTCAGTGCGATCAATGAGTTTTTATAACCATAGAGTCATCAAAGACTACTACTACGGCTACTATCTCTCGTTACATAAAAACCACGTCAGGGGCCGTAAGGCGGTCTGAGAAAACTCTGACACCAGGGCTCTGCCCACACGATAAGAAGAAAATCAAAGCTTAAACATGGCACATGTCTCTAATGTCACCTTTGAAAGCATCAGTTATGTCCAGCTGTCATACATTGCCGCTGACATTTCAGACCTTTCAAATGTATTCGGTTACAAAGCAGTAATGTAAAACAACTGGGCATAACTTAGTGGTCCTTAATAGCTCACTGATGCGAAGTCCTCCTTGTATAGAATGTCATTGAGTTCGATAGTGTGAAGCACCCTCTAAAGTAGAGAGAGATACATTAAAATGCACACTGATGCTGTAATGACCCAGATATTGCGCACTAGTTACCCACAATAAACTGTAGTAAACAGAATCCTAACCAGATTGAACCTGTCTAAATCTGGAGCACTTCAAAGAAAATATATTTATTTCAATTTGAAACCAACTTGCCTGGAGATTGGAGCGACGTAAACAAGTTATCAACTTTCAATCACGTACCGAGTACGTGCTTGTACTTTGAGAAATAGTTCGGGTTATCAAATAAAGAACTATAAAACTCACGACCGTATTCCCTTTCGGGGTTGTTAGAAAAGTACCTATTGTTTTTAATAGCTATTTAGGGTTTTGTAAAAATTCGGTGTTCTACTTTTTCATTTTAGGTTTTCATGATAGCGAAATCTTAAATTCTGTGATGAGAGGGCCATCGCCATAAAGAGGTAAAAGGCTTCCTAGGATTTTTAACAAACAAGGTGTAACAAAGTACCTTACTAATAGTTAAAGGGGTCGTTAAAACCATCAAACTGACCAACTTTGACTATGAATGAAGCCGAAATTGAGATTTAATTTTTTAGAAATCAGCAGGATACATTTGAGTCGAGTAGATACCTACTGTAGGTTTTGTATGGGACAGCTGATTTTTTTTATTTTTTTCTTCATAGTGCAAGTTGTTCCGTTTGATGGTCTTACCTTTCAAATATTACTAGGCCTGTTTTGTTACACCCTAAATCAATCAAAGTAGGTAAAAAAAACTGCGTGTACCAATACCTGCTGAGGATTATTAGAAATGATCCACATAACCTGTCTAAAGACAACACAAATCAGATCACTTCATAACATTTACTGCACTGTGTCAAGATTTAATATTTAACAATATCAATGAGCAATAACATTGCGAAAACTTATGTAAACAAAGGATATAGACGTCGTAGGCCAACTACACCTTTATTAATACTTTATCTTTATTATCAGCACTGATAAAACATTCGTGTACTACATATCTTACAATCGATATATAGCGCATCATTGTGGAAAATTTACATTGGGAACAAACACATTAAATATTCGACTATTAAGGGGAAACACACATACACATTGCGATTGTGGCGATTATGGCAAATCCCCCCCATTTTGGGGAGGCTTATGTCCAGCAGTGGACGTTTAATGGCTGTTATGGTGACACATACACATACATACATATACTCACACCACCATCCCACAGGGGTAAGCAGAGACCATGGCTCGCCACACACTACAATTCTGACATGCTTTTCACGCCTTTCAAACATCTCTTCATGCACTTTTGTCGGTCGAGGGTGCTACGCACTTGTTCTTTTCGGAGAAGTCCATAATTTGGTCGTGCCCTCTCTCGACTGTTCCACTTACATTGAATCGATAAATCTCCATAGTCTCGAGTCTACTCTAAGGGGAAAACATTGTGAGGACACCTGCAAACGCAAAAGAAGAAATTCTTATGCGTACTACCTATGTGTATAGTATAGTCTACTAATACGCATTGGGCTCGCGCAGGGGAGTTGTTGTTGTTACCTGCATCGAATTCTCTCTGCAGTGATTCTCTCTGCGGTGAGTCTCTCTGCAGTGATTCTCTTTACGGTGAGTCTCGCGCGGTGGACTAAAACGCCCGTACCTTGAGAGTAGGCTTGTGCCCAGCAGTGGATCGTATATAGGCTGATAATGATGACGAAGGGGGCATACTCCACCATGACCCTCGCGATAAATAGTGAAGGTATAAAATTCGATCGTAAGTTTGTGTTATTTATTAAAAATTTAAGAACAGGCAAGAAGTTCAGATCGCTTCCATACTTAGTTATTTTAAGCAATGATTTATCGATCCATGTATCGTAAGTAATGGAGCACCTATTTATTTTTAATGAATGGTACCTCAGTGTGGTAGTATTTTTAGTTCGATACCGTGAAACATTGAAAAATACCGCAACTGCTGCATTATAGTAGTTGGCACCTACATACTTTTCATAGTTTTTATTGAAGTTCGAGTTTCTCAAACGATTAACCCATGATTTACCTACCTAGTAGGGCTATTGTGTTTCGATTACCATATTCAGTTTATGTTTCCTATTGTGCATTGTATTTTCTTTTGGTGTAAATAAAGTATATTTCATTCATTCATTCATTCATTATAAGACCGATAAAGTATGATGACTGTACCTACTAAGTAAGCAATTTTTAAGTAATATTTTGTATGTGCGATTATAATATCCATGGTCTGATATTAATTAACTAAATATTAAGCAGAATCGCTAAGAACTGCCAAAAACACCATGTCGATTTGATGCCGATTGAATCGGGTAGGTACTCGTAGGTACACACGGCGACACATCAAGCTATACAAAACCAACATAAGATGGCCGCGCGTAGGTCGTGTAACGTATAACGTCGCGCAGCCAGCTTATGTTGGTTTTGTATATTTTGATGTGTCGCCGTTCGTACACAATAAGAATAAGTACTAGACCCTACGTTTGGTTACTTTCTGCAGAATTCGTTCATTTTCGATTTCGGTCTGTGTTTATGGTACTGACTCCGACGATGCAGAGTTATTTTTTTAAAATACTTTTAATCTTCAAATTTTTCAGAAATTCACAAATAAAACCCGGAACTTCAACTACTGTGCTTTACCTAGGTAGTTGTAGCAATATTCCTGATCACCACATTAGAATAAATATTGTGAATTGATCCAAGAAATGTTAATTAAATTGTTATCAAAAGGACGTGCAAGGCTATTGCATTTTATTTTCAATTTCCCCCCTAACGCCTAGTCTAACGAGGATTGCAAGAAACGTGATTTGCATACCAATAATCATAAGTATCTATAATTTGTAAGAACAAGTATCCGTAACGCACAGAAAAAATGCTAGTACCTACTACGTACATAAGTGTGTGAAAATTGTGTGTGAACTGTCTCTTTTGCGGGTCTGCTGGAAGAAATCTCTTCAGAGATAAGCTCGCTCTCTGTACAATGTTTTCTTACCTATATGTATTTTTATGTCAGTGTGTACAATAAAGTGTTATAATAAGAAGTTTCGCTTCCATACAACGCGGAATAAAGTACAGTAAAAATAAATAACTACCGAAATTCAAAAAGAAAAGTGCACGCATTGCGGAAGTTATATACTAAAGTATTACCAAGGTTCCTACCTATACCTAGGTGTACACTGGATCGGTATAGGGTAAGTATAGGTCACCTCTAGTTTTCCCCGACGCGTCGCGTAAGTTACGCGTTTTGATACCTTTCTTTAAGTGACTAATTGGTACCAGCAGCGTGTCGTCTGCCTTGAATTTTTATGTCAGATGACTCAGTTGTGATCTCTCAGGGAAATCTAGCTCGCTAGCTCGCCGTAACGTTGAACTGATTGCCTAGTCTTATTTGTCAGGGTCCACGTTTCCGCACCATTACTGGCAAGACGCAAGATTGAAACGCCTTCGTTTTCTGACATTGTCGTAGTAACTATCCTACTAATATTATAAACGCGAAAGTTTGTAAGTATGGATGGATGTTTGTTACTCTTTCACGTAAAAACTACTGAATGGATTTTAATGAAACTTTACAATAATATAGCTTATACATCAGAATAACACATAGGCTACAATTTATAAAGATATTGTGTGAATTTTCCAGACGAAGCGCAGACGAAGTCGCGGGCACCAGCTAGTTTAAAATAATCTGTGGTAGGGCCTAGGAGAATGATTAACAAATGTTCCCGACCCGAATATGGTTATTTCAAGTTCAACCACTATAATAGGGTTTGAAATTGTTGACAGTTGCATTAATTTAAAGTGTGATTGTACTACCGATGATATAGTGAACAACTTTCCCCAAGGAAACTAAAGGAAATTTGCAAAAAAAAATGGGTTTACCATACTAAATCAGCTGATAGAACGTCGTTATGAAAATGTTTAATTTTTTTAGTCATTTTGGCGAAGCGTGTTGCAGATTTGAAGTTTGTTCTTTCTTATTCATTTAATTAATAAATAATTGTTTAATAATTATTGACTAATCTCCCTTCGGTCTCTTGGGCAAAGTTGTTTAGTATCATAAGTACAATCACCCTTTAAGGTAATGTATGTCTACACTTTCACACCCAGGAGTGCGATTTTTGAATCTCATACGTTGAACTCAGCAGTTGAAAATGTATGGAGATACGCATCTTTCTAATGCTGATTTGACTTTCAAAACTCGCACTCCTAGAACGCATTTTTGAAAGTAAAATCAGCAGTAGAAAGATGCATATCTCCATAGTAATTTTGACATTTTCAACTGCTGAGCTCAGCGAATGAGATTCAAAAATCGCACTCCTGGCCCGGTATACATTCAATATACAGGGTGAAATTGATATCATTAGCATCCTTTTAAACTAAGGGTCTACCCATCAAACTGAACAACTTTTACTATGGGAGCAAACCGTTCGGAGCAAAGCCGAAAAACGTCGAAAGAAATTTACAAAATTACGGTCCCTAATCACCAATAAGGCCAAAAATTATCTAGTTGAGAAATAAAATTTTAAATATATAAAATTCTTTTAAGTAGATCTCTTCAGAGATAAGCTCGCCCTTTGTACATGTTTTCTCAACTTTGTGTATTATTATGTCCGTGTGTACAATAAAGTGTTATAATAATATAATAATAATAATAAGTAGTCGTATACCGTCATAAATAACAATTAACCTGACACACATGTATAGGTAAATAGATAGGTATAGAGATAAATTAAGATGAATAGATGAAAGGTCACGAAGCAAGCGCGATGTAATACGAATTGCTGTTTGTATCAATGTTCGCTTATCTAAAAATAGATCTGGAATCAAAGGCTTCTATGTCCTTACCTAACATCCTACCACAGAAAATAATCATCAAATTTAATTTTAAAATGGAATCGTAAATCCAAAATTGAATACGTAACTTAAATACCACGTAATCATCAACATTAGCGACCGAAAAAAAAGTAAAACAAAACAATTTTCACCACAATTCCAAATCTGAGCCACAGATCAACAAAACATACAGAATAGATTAGGCTGTTAGTAAAAGAATAATAAATACCTTTAAAACATGATTTAAGCCAGCAATGCAGTTGGTAATTCCACTTGCTTGATGGACATATGACGTCAGGGGTAGTAGGAACGGTGGTGTGCCTGACAGATGTCATTAAAGGCGCATGCGCGGAGCCCACGCATGCGTAGAGCTTACAAGAAAGTTTTATTTGTGATGAAAAACCGTGGGTGTAGGTTGCAGCTCGATATTACGAGCTGTTTGCAAGGATGCTACACTAAGCATTAGCTATACAATATGTTCTACATTGTATAATAGGTACTTGGTTTATTTGCACTTAGGGATTTCACGGACTGAAGTATTATGTCCTTACGTTGTTTTGATATTGCACCAAAAGCATTTGTGAAACATACACACACGTATACGTAAACTTACGACTTTATTCCTATTTAGGATGAATAGAAGCTGCGCTGCATCTACCAACTGTCATTGTAAGCAAGGTTCACTTAAGTGGTCATAGGTGGATAGCCTTTCGCCCACACTCTAAAAGAAATCTAAGGCTGGGCCACACAGAGAGCAGCTGCAGAACGGGTGCAGACCGGCTGCAGGCCGGCAGTAGTTGTAAACTATGCTGGAATTATATGCGAGATGTCACACTGCGGCTACCGTTCCGCAGATGTTCTGCAGCCGCGCCGGACTGCATTCAGTGTGACACCTCGCATATAATTCCATAGTTTACAACTACTGCCGGCCTGCAGCCGGTCTGCACCCGTTCTGCAGCTGCACTCTGTTTGGCCCAGCCTTTATCCCTTAGTCGCCTCCTACGACACATTCAAGAAAAACTGAGGTGGTAGCCTACTTATATTATATTGAGAAAGAGAATGGAGGTATATACAATTACGGTCAGTACTATACTATTATTTTTTCTGTGGCAATAATGAGATCAATGTAAGAATTCAAATTCTAAGTCAAATAACTATTTTCGGAGAAAATGCGTGTAACAGATTATTATGGGAACAAAAGTGTTTGGTGCATCACACGCTACGATTCTTTCTTCTCAACAGCGAATCTTGCGAAGAGACATTTCCATGTCGAAGGAAAATCCACAAAGAAATATGTAATTACGGCGGAATGTGGAGCACATCCCTAAGTGCCTAAGTCGTAAAATAAAAGAGGTCACAAGGCAAACAGTCTGAAGTAGACATCAGATGCCTTTGAAGAGGCCGGTTTTATAGCCTTCTCGAAGGGTAGGTGAATAATAATGTGGCTTAGACAAACTAGACATGTTAACAGATTTAATTTTAACTTGTATCTACACACACACACACACACACTCACACGCACGCGCGCGTGCGCGCACAGACGAACGCACACACACATTGCCACAGTGGTTAGCTTCATATCATAAAGTTAGTACGTCGTTCTATCTCAAATATCAAAAGCTAGTACTTATACCACTGCATTTGATAATTATAGCAATGTTTCTAACCACTCCGCAAGATTACCGGCGAGAGCTTGATGAGTAGTTTTTTTTAATTTATTTATTTAACTGTACCAAAACCTGTACTTTATGTTTACCAAAAAAAATCTTTGGTTTATAATCTAGAATACACAATTTCTCTCCACTCCAAAACGGGAGCGGGAGACCCACGGTTGCTGCGTGACGTTAGTCATCAGTCATCACACACTAATTGGGTACAGCGAAATCAAAATTAGTTATGTTAATGTTTAACTACAAAATATCATTATTTAAGAAATTTATATCAATAATAATGAGTGCATGCAAAATGAATACCCACACAACCACTATCTGACAAGGGCTAATCACGTATTACTTTCGTATATTTCTGGTAACAGTAAAAATTACAGATTTAACTTTCTGATATCATTCCTCCTGTCTAACTGTCCGACGGAGTCTTGGGGAAACAATAAAAAGACGAAAAATATGTTTTTCATGAAAAATATGCTTTATTTTTATGTTTTGCTGCAAATATTGAAGACCTGGATTTATTTCTCCAATTGCTTTAAGGTGGTTTCAGTCCATACAAAATTTTGACGCACAATACGCGTAGACGGAATTAATAAAAGTAATATTTTATATATGGAAAAATAGTTTAGAAAATCTAGTTGCCGCGTCAGAAATAAAATTCCAATTTATAATATAATTACGAAGATATAAAGCTTTTAAAATGTTGTATGGAAAATTTCAAAGCTTTATATCTTCGTAATTATTTTATAAATTGCAAAAAATGCTATTTGTTGCGCGGCATCTAGATTTTCTAAACTTTTTTTCCATGTATACAAAGTTACTTATAATAATACCGTCTACGCGTATTAAGCGTCAAAGTTTTGTATAAAATTGACCCCTCTGCAACCGAATAAAGACGAAATTGTTATTACGGTCGACTATCGACCGATGTGTTAAGGAGAGCGTGGTAGCGTCAGGCAGGCATTGCAGGACCCGTAGGGCACTTGGGGCGCGAAGCAGTCGTCCGGGCATACTGGACACGCGGCAGCGTACTGCCGCGGGTACCTGCACTCCGATGACTGACTCCACTGCGAGGGTGGAGCGTTCTGCACGAGATGGACTCAGTTTAATCACAATACAAGAACAAAGAAGATTATACAGGGTGTAACAAAACAACCAAGTAATACATAAAGGCGTGCCTCAGACCATCAAACTGAACAACTTTCACTATGGAGCCAACTTCGAAATCGCCAAAAAAAACTGCTGTCTCATACATTTTAGTTGAGTCGGTACTGCTGCTGATTTATTTTTCGCGATTTCGAAGTTGGCTCCATAGTGAAAGTTGTTCATTTTGATGGTAAGTATTTCCTTTACCCCTTAAGTATTACTTACTAGGGTGTTTTGTTACACCCTGTATAGGTATACGCATATTAAGTATATGATTATGATAATATTCCCCGATTAGATGGAATATCCATACTTAAATTATAAATGCGAAAGTCCCCGTTTGTCTGTGTTCACGGCTACAGCGCAGAACCGATATTGATGAAATTTTGTAAAGAGGTAGCTTGAACTCTGATGAAGAACATAGGCGTGACAATTCCACGCAGACAAAGTCGCTGGGCCACTTAAGTTTGTTCAGAATTTCCACATTTCACTGAGAGTGTCGAAACAATATTATAGGTACCTAACACAATACATGCCTAAAATTAAAGCGTATTGGTTTCCTCACGATGATTTCCAGTACCGAAAAATTGGTACCTGTACCTGGTACTGGTGTACTTGGTACCTGTCGGCGGAGATTGAATCTTCGCTTTCAGCACGAAAGGCGACATAGATATTTAGTTGCTAAATTAGTTCTAAGTATACATACCCTCAAGAAAGCAGACAAAGTACACATCGAAATGTCATAGGCCGGACAATTCAGGTGGACTCCCTGAGCAGGCAAATCGAAGGTCAAACAGGCCGTCTTTAGATATTGAACGGCTGCCGCCCATGTTGGATTGTCTTTGGCGAACTGCTCGAAGTGGGCTGACACTTTCTGCTTATTTATTTTATCACCATTCATCCAGTTAGATTTTCGGTAGATGCATGTTAATTTTTCACACTGAAAATATACAAAATTTATTACATAAGGCTAGAATACATATTTTTAATACCTTTGGTGCACTGTAACAGATTCTAACCAACGAGAAGATGAGATCTACGAGTCTACAAAACTGTAATTAGACCGATCTTAATGTACGGATGCGAACTTTGACTACTTATAGGATTCGAAGCCTGGACACTGACATTAAAAGAGGAAAAAGAGCTTTTAGTGGCCGAACGGAAAATCTTTCGGAAGATTCTGTGACCGACTAAGAAAGAAGATGGGAGCTGGCGAATAAGGATAAACTAGTCTCTACTCCCAACGTACTGGGAGGGATAAAATCTGCTCGACTACGCTGGCTCGGACACATAGAACGGATGGGGGAAGATCGCGCGGTGTAGAGAACGTATCTGGAGCGACCCTCTGGGCGTCGTCCAGTGGGCAGGCCCAGGTATCGCTGGATAGACCAGACCAGAAGGATCTCGAGAACCTGGAGGTGCCCAACTGGACTGAGATGGCACAGAAAAGAGATGAATGGCGTGCTTTGTTGTCGGAGGCCAAGTCCCACTTCGAGTCCCTGAGCCGGCCCAGATATCGCTGGATAGACCAGACCAGAAGGATCTCGAGAACCTGGAGGTGCCCAACTGGACTGAGATGGCACAGAAAAGAGATGAATGGCGTGCTTTGTTGTCGGAGGCCAAGTCCCACTTCGAGTCCCTGAGCCGGCCCAGATATCGCTGGATAGACCAGACCAGAAGGATCTCGAGAACCTGGAGGTGCCCAACTGGACTGAGATGGCACAGAAAAGAGATGAATGGCGTGCTTTGTTGTCGGAGGCCAAGTCCCACTTCGAGTCCCTGAGCCAGCATAGTAAGTAAGTGAGAATACATTTTACGGGTATCGGTCGGCATCGGTAACTGTTGGTAACAACGAAGATCATGCTTCTTCTTATGGTGCCATCTGCTATCGAAGGTTGGCTATCATTAGAGCTAATAAGACCCTGCAGCCATTAACAGTGAGATCATGTCAGCCCGGCGAATAATTTTAACCCTGGAAACTAAATGAATTCTATTAAAAAATCATCGAGTTTGATGTTGCATGGACTGTACAAATAGCTGGTTTGTAATCTTAGCTCCCAATCACAAGCAAAACTTGTTGTGTCTTCGGTCTGTTAATATTTACATTTCTTTTATTTCACATAATTAAGGTCTGTGATTTTCGGCAGGTATAAAATATAGACATGTTTCAGAGCTAAAATTAAATTTGGATACTTACTTAACTATTATTGGACAACTAAAAAAGTAGTGGAGACTATAAAATCTCTATTTTCTAGCTACAACTTATCAATACAAACACTAAATTAATGTTAAATAATTTATACAGATGGCTGATGCTTCAGAGTTTTTATAGCGTTGAAGAGTTTTTAAATTTTAAATAGTATAATGTAAAATAAAAATAGAATGTTAATATTGTACCTAGGTTTAGTTTTAAGTTCTTACACATTTGCATGCTGTTGCTACATCTGAACAGAAGAAGCTTGTTTTTTATATTTTACCACCTTTTGTATACCTGTCTTCACGGCAAATCTATACTATTATAAAACTGTAACAGGAAGTTTGTCTGTACATTGAAGATATTAACAAAAAAAAGGTACGATATGGTTTTTAGGTGTCCCTGATTCCACTTCACCAATTTTTGGATTTTTTGTCTGTCTGTTTGTTTGTGTGTTTGTTTGTTTGTTTGTTTGAACGAGTATCACGCAAGAACTACTGAACCGATTTTGATGAAACTTTTTTTGTTTGATAGCTTATGATCTGACTTAAAATCTGGTATATAATTTGAGCGGACGAAGTCGCGGGTTAACGCTCGTAAATTATATTTCTATTTCTATTTCATGAAAATATCTCGGTCTACTCATAAAAACTATTTAATTTTTGACTATGTTTAATTTATGACTATGCTTTAATTGTTGACTATGTTTTAATTTTTGACTATTTGTTCTATTATATTTTAAGTTGACATTATTTCCAATTTAATTAAATTCAATTACATGTAATCTAATTGTAAAATGCACTGTTGCTAAAATTGCTGTGCCCTAACAGGGTCCCTGAGAAGCGCTGTAACCTATTTTTAAAATCTGTAAATACCTCAAGGATGCAATAAAGTTTATGATTTATGACTATTTATTAACCGACTTCAAAAAAGAAGGACGAGGCTTCTCAATTCGACCGTATATATATATATTTTATTTATTATTAAGTACCAAATAATTGATTTTATAACATTGTGTGTTAAAGTTGAACTTCAACGAATGACACCTACTGGAATTATTTTACATAGGTTTTTTTCGCGATGTCGATGTTGGTCCCAAAGAGAAAGTTGTTCATTTTGATGATCGGATCATCCTCTTAAAAAAGTGTCAGCATATTAAGAAGCACCCTGTATACGTCCCACTGCAGGGCACATGCCTACCCTCAGGGAGGGTGTATGGGCGTTAGTCCACCACGCGTGCCCAATGCAGATTAGTAGACTTCACATACGCATCGGAATTTCTTCTTCAGCATATGCAGGTTTTCTAGCGATGTTTTCCTTCACCTTTTGAGAGCAGTCGGTATTACGAAGGTACTGAAAGTTAAGTATTTACCGCGAGTTTACTTTTAAAACAAGATAAGTACGTTTTTTATGTTTGTTCCTTTGTTCCACATCGATTTATTGCGGTGTCAGACGATAAATTGTAACCAAACATATGATTGATTTGATGCAATGATTGTTGGCAGACCTAATAAATAAAATATACATTTTTATCAATAATGTAAGTAAGTACTTACTTCAGAAGAACTAACACACTGCCTTAACATGTTTGACGATACTATCTTGGGGTTGCCGATACAGCCAATAATCTGAAAAAAATCAAGGTTCCCTGTATTACACCTAGTGGGTTACATTCATCATTTTCAATGTCAATCTGAAGAATCAAGGGAATGGATGAAACCTTATCTCACAAGCAACAATTAGATATTATATAATCGTATGCCCATGTTTGGTTCGAAAAAGTGGGTCGTCCGGCGGCCAGATGGTTTGATTTCATCAAGAGTAGCGTCGGTAGGACCTGGATGCGATTGGTGCATGATTTGCATGACCGATTGATGACAAAATAGATAGGAGGGCGGAGGCTAATGCCCAGCAGTGAGTGAATACAGGCTGATGATGATGTCATACAAACTGAGCACTGAATGAGAATAACATTCAAACTCATTTCTACTTATACAGCCTACAATACATCTGTCCAGGTCGCGGTAGCTATTAGTGAATGACCAAGCCCTTACAACCAAATAATTTCTACTTATAAACAATAATACACTTACGGTAGATGGCATTTCTCTGCAAAAAACAGGTGCTGGTGTAGTGCTGGGTATGGGTAAATCCGCGTAACACCGCTGAAATGTTTTCAAATATAAGTTTTGTTATTTATCCAACAAAAAAATCAAATGACGATCTGCGTATGTAGGTACGACCCTCAAGAAGTTCATGTTAACAAATACCTCAGTGGCGTAGCGTGGGTTTGTGCCGCCTAGGACACAGAATGATTTTGCCGCCACCTTATCTTTATACGAGACTTACATAAAAAAAACTGAGCGAGCGTAGCGAGCTCGAAATTTTTTGCACATCTATTCGAATTGTGGTCAGACATTTTTTAGTTTATCCATGCAAAAATAGAAACTTAGAGCGAGCGAAGCGAGTTGGACTTTTCTCCTCAATACGAATCGGTTAGAACCAGAGCTTTTTACGCAAAAAACATGTGCAAAGTAAGTAAAAGCTACGGATTGAGCGAAGAAAGTTCTACATTTTTAGCCCCACGTCTTAGCTGTGGTCAGAACTCTAATATTTTAAATGTAGGCTTAGTAATTGTAGGCAAAGTAATACAGAAATATCCGAAACTGAAAAAAACTCTGACACCAGGGCTCGGCCCACGCGATAAGAAGAAGAGCGAGCGAAGCGAGCAAAACCACCGCGCAATGGTGGTTACCATGCCCGTGAAAGACAAATATAGCTCGCTCCTTTTTGGACGTAGAAAAAATAAAAACACACGACTTCAGGATTTTTCATGTATGTGTTTAATACCACGTTCAAAATAAACCTAATTAATTGATACTCGATCACTTTTCAGTATGAAGGTAATCGCTACTAATCGTATTTTAATTACTAGGTACTTAATGTACTTTATTTTATTACTTGTCTGCTTTCAATAAAGATGGCTCCAATAAATAAAAAACTAAAGTATTCAAAAAAATACTTACCGAAATCGCAAACGCAAAAAACAGTATTCTCAACATTTCTACACAACCACTTTTGTTCGTATCTCTAAAATAATACGCCTTAGTCGTATGGTTTACTAAAAGTTAAGAGTCGTTCCGATGTAGATTACGATATACGCTGAGGTCGGAATCGTTTTAAACCAGAGCGGTTTGGGGCAGTTTGCAAGTGAGGACCTTAATAAAGCCATGTAGTTATGCCAAAACAAAATATAACATGTTAAGATAATTTTCACATGAAATAAAAAAACGTTTATTCAAATTTATAATATTACCACAGAGTACATTAGCATTTTCACGTCATCACAATTTTTTACTTAATCCATAAACTTAATAAGTACCTATATAACGACAGGATATTAAGTTTATGACGTAATCACTTAAAATAATTATAAAAGATACAGCCAGAAACTCTACCAAGACACATAGGTACTACCATACTTACCTAAATTAAATTTTTTCTGCATTTTAGCTCCATAGTGAAAGTTCTTTTTCTCCTACGTATCAGGTTTCAATCGATAAAATAGAAAATTTACAAATCAAATTCCTTAAATAACTTAGTATCGAAAAACTAACTTACACTATTTACAAACTTATGAGGAAAAATGTGCCCATTTAAAACAATCCGATCGGCGACTGCTAACGCCATTGTGACCAGCGGACTTGATACCCCACATCTACTATCTCAAATTAGTTTCAGCATACCCACTCGTCGTACAACTATGCCCAAAACCGTCCTTTTATGCATTTATGTATTTGTACACGGTGCAAGAAAAGAAAAACAAATACAAGAACAAATATGTAGGTATGAAACTTCTAGATCAAATGCAATCTACGTGATAAACGTTGAAGTTAAAGTTAAAGATAAAATAAAAGAAAAAAGTAAAAATAATATACACACCCCCCAGACATACACATACATACAGTTTTTGATAGTTAAAAACAAGAATGTCCCATTGTAGTCCTGATTGGCTTTCAATTTATCGAAACATCACGGATTATTATGTTTTATGCTTGTAGCTATTATTACTTTTGGCTAGTGATGTGCCGAGTCAGGTAGTACTCGAGTACTGATTCGAATATCTTATAAGTAGTCGCATACTCGAGTATGTTAAATAAGTATTCGGATGCAAACATGTAGTACTATTTTAGAAAGTTACATGTTTAAATCGGCAGTAGAAAACGTCAAAATTACTATGGAGATTAAATGCATCATTAGACCACGATTTTGAATCTCACTCACTTCAAAAATAGCACTTATGGCCCGAAATTAAGAGTATAATTGACATTTCAGATTGTTTATAGTTAGTAGGACAGATGGACATTATCAAAAAACAACAATATTATTATACTTATTATGAGAAATGCAATCCATCCATCGTATATAGAATATTGAATACTAGACTCTAGATTCGAGTATTCAATCAGAGTCCGGGACTCGAGTTCTGATTCGAATATTTTTTAACGAGTACTAAAGTATTCGAATACTAAAAAAGGTCTACTCGGCACATCACTACTTTTGGCGGTTAAAGATAATAACTACAAACATTATATTCATAAAAACAAATCCGCAGTGACCCAATAAATTGAAAATCAGCAATGACTACAATGTGACATTCTTGTTTATGGGAAATATTGTTTAAAGATAAAGAAATAAAAAAATACGATAGGGGGCGATAAAGTAAATAAATTAGCTAAGGAAGTGTTAATATTATTCCTGTGTTATATTTTTTGTAAAGCTGTTGGTTTTGTCAATAAATAAATAAGTTAATAATAAGTTGTTCAGTTTAATGGTCTACTAAACCACCGTTTTAAATATAACTAGCGTGTTTTGTTGTGTGTTTGTACAAGTTAAATTGAACACAAGGCAAAATAACCATGGCCCAACATTTTGGTCACTGAGCCTTTGTTATACAGCGACTCCAATAAAACAAATTAATGTTCTTATAGATGCGAATTTAAAAGACCCTGGTTATCCTGGTTTATGGTTAAGTACCTTTTTTTAATTTTGAAGTCGGTTTTAATTTTTTGTAAAATAAAAAATTATTTCAAAATTTTAATTTTGGGTCGAAATATCTGTGGTTGTCAGTTGCTATTGTCAGAAATGGGACCACACAGGAAGCACCAGCTTTCAAATAAAAAAAAATCATCAAAATCGTTTCACCCAATCAAAAGTTCTGAGGTAACAAACATAAAAAAAACAGTCTAATTGAGAACCTCCTCCTTTTTATTTTGAGCTAATGTGGAAACAAAAAAATTTTTTTTAATGAAACGACATCGATAATATCGAAGTTCATAAGTGCGAGTAGCCCATCGAGTAACACAGACAGGGGTCACGATAAAAAGGTCAAATCCAACCAATCAGATGGCTAGTTTCAATGTTTAGTTTATCAACACGATTATGTGGTTATTAACCTTGAAAAGAATCAAGGTATATGTTATGATATAGACAAGAATATGTAAGTACCTACACAAATTAGCTGACAGTTACATTTAGACCTATATAGTCACAGAAAAGGTAATCGTAACTATTATAAAACTGTAACAGAAGTATGTCTGAACATTATTGATGATAATTAGAACAAAAAAAGTTACGATATGGCTTTTAGGTGTCCCTAATTCCCCACACAAGCATTTTTTTTGCTAAAAAGGAGATTCCATCACCTGATTTGTATCGTAGATTAAGTTACTGAAATAAAAACTTTTTATCTTTTTTTTTTTTTTAATTCCAAATCACAAAGGACACTGGGCAAAAATGTATGGCCACTGGTCCAAGAGCCAGCTGAGAGCTAGCTGGTCCAGCTATGTTACATGTAGGAACAGTTAGAGGATACCCTAACTTACATGGTGTGCAAAGGGCATCAAAATATTTTGATGCCTGGGCATCAAAAAATACTGGATGTTTAATTTTTACATGGTCGTTTTTGGAAGAAATCATTTTGATATTATGGTCTGAAAAGTGTAATCTGTTTCGGGACGATCAGACACTTAGCTACAACCACTAAAAGTTATTATTAAGAGCCTACCGAGCCTATTGTGCTGCCCTAAATCGTATTTTTTTTATTTCTAATCAATTAAATAACATTTCCAAAAAACAAGAATGTCACATTGTAGTCCTGATTGGCTTTCAATTTATCGAAACATTACGGATTATTATGTTTTATGCTTGTAGCTATTATCGTTAAAAACGCCATAAGTGGCCACTTTTGCCGTTTTTAAAGATAATAACTACTAACATTATAAAAACAAATCCGCATGTGACATTCTTGTTTTTTTGAAATATTGTTTGATTGTTAAGAAATAATAAAAAAACGATTGGGGGCAGCACTATAGAAGGCTCACGTGTACTATACTGGCAATTTCAGGAAGCAATAACGATTTTCTCGTTTTCTCGGGCTAAAGATTCTTTTGCATCAATAATACTATCCATATAAAACAAGAAATTCAAGCAGCAGATAAAAAAAGCGGTGAAATGTTACATTTGTATGAAAAGACGGTAAAAAAATAGTGCCGCATATAAAGAATGTTTTAAGTGTGTTTGTTTGTTTGATCGAGCATCATGCAAAAACTATTGAATCGATTTTGATGAAACTTTTTATAGCATAAGAAACTGGCGGTCCTGTGGGAAATGAAGGGCATTGTCGTCGGTGAGCGAAGACTAACAAATCTTCGCTTCGCCGATGATATTGTTCTTGGACAGCTGATATTTTTTCCGCGATTTCAATGTTGGCCCCATAGAGAAAGTTGTTCAGTTTGATGGTTTGATAATTCTCTTAAAAAACCGTCAGCATATTAAGTTGAACCCTGTATAGGTAGAAAATATGAGCGTAAATGTTGTTAGGTAACTGATTGTTTTGATTCTTCATGGTTTTTTGGTTCAAGGAATGAAACGATATACACAAATAACATTTGTACTCTGTTTTTGCATCTCTAAAACTACACATTTATTAAGAATTTTAATAGATTTAAGACACAAGTAATTATAGCCCGACCAGAAAAATAAAAAACATCGCCATGTTGCGGAAAATCAGAGGAACTAATTTTTCTACTTGAAATATTGTCATTAAGGGCTATAATCGATTGTGGCGCCACGGAAGCAGGTTTTTTTCTGGTCGGGCTTTACCTAATTAGCAGAATATACAGGGTGTCCCGTAAACCGTCGTCAACCCGGCGGATGCTGATAGGTTAGGTCACGACTAAGCAAAATATCAAAATTTGACTTTAGTAAAAGTGTCTTAGTTTTCGAGATGTTCACAGTTTTAACCTGTGTTTTTATACTGCATAGAACATTTGTAGCCGTGGCACTCAAAATAGTGACTAAGGTAAAAAGTTTCACGAATTTCATAAAACTGTCATTATTCCGAAAACTAAGAACCTTTTCCTAAAAGTAATTATGTTGACAGATTGATTGACTGATTTTTTTTATTTTAGTATATTCTGGCTAGGCATGAACTAATCTATCAGCATCCACCGGGTTGACGTCGGTTTCGGACAGCCTGAACATTAAAAAAAATTACAAACACAACACAGCAACATATATTCTATTTGTTTTTCATCTGTTTTTTCCGTGAGTTTACTGGTGCAATGTGGCGGAACTGGAAGCTACGCCCTGGTAGATAGTGGTGGCACCAGACAGGCATTACAGGAGCCTTCGGGTACTTGTTTCTGGAGACAGTAGTCCGGGCACATAGGGCACTCCTCGGCGAACTGACGCGCGTACCTGCACTGCGATGTCTGACTCCACTGCGAGGGTGGAGCGTTCTGCAAGAGATGGACTCAAGTTAATATACTACAGGGTGTAAACCACAAAGATCTAGAGAGATGCCAACCAACTCGCCTAGTGCGTAACCTAGTATCGCATTACCACAAGTACCACGCGACAGAAAGTATTTTGTTAGCTTGAATGTGCTCATTATCCATTGCGGTATCAGAACTCAACGTCAATATCATACCAAAAAGTAACTTAATTTACTAGTTTATCAAATCGGCACTCTTCGACTATAGTGGGCTCAGTGAACTGAACTGAACTGATTTATAGTGGCTTATCGTTTACACAATAGAGGCGTGATAAAACCAAGTTAGGGAACCTATACTTAAAGGGGTGCTTCAAATCATCAAATTGAAGAAGTTTCACTATGTTGTTATTTGTGTAATTTTACATTATTATAAATTACGAGCGTTAACCCGCGACTTTGTCCGCACAAATTATATACCAGATTTTAAGTCAGATCATAAGCTATCAAACAAAAAAAGTTTCATCAAAATCGGTTCAGTAGTTTTTGCGTGATACTCGTTCAAACAAACAAACAAAGACCCAAACAAACACACAAACAAACAAACAGACAGACAAAAAATCCAAAAATTGGTGAAATGGAATCAGGGACACCTAAAAACCATATCGAAACTTTCTTTTTTGTTAATATCTTCAATGTACAGACAAACTTTCTGCTACAGTTTTATAATAGTTTAGATGAGTAAAGTGGTTGGACCAGACAATTTTTTTTCCTATATAAAATGTACGTAATGGCTACTCGACCCCAATGTATGGAACAGCAGATTTTTTTACTGTGTAGGAGCAGTCAGAATCGTTAGGTTGACACTCCGTACGTATACGCATGGACCGGGATCGATTCATCTTTTGCATGCACGGACTCCGCGACACGCCGAACCACCACAAAGTGAAAATCAAATATTTCGTTGTTAAACTAGCTTTAAGGACAGAATAAATACTACCCGTACTTTAAGGATACTTACCCTCACGAAAGCTGACGAAATACACAGCAGCATATCATAGGCCGGACAATTGAGATGAATTCCCTGAGCAGGCAGATCATTGGACAAACAGACCGTCTTTATATTTTCAACGGCTTTCTGCCATACAGGACTGTCTTTGGCCAACTGCTCGAAGTGGGCTGACACACTCTGCTTGTCTATTTTATCACCGTCCATCCAGTACGATTTTCCGAAGCCACATGTGAATTTTTCACACTGAAAATATAAAAAACTAGCATTAACCCGCGACTTCATCCGCACAAATTATATACCAGATTTTAAGTCAGATAATAAGCTATCAAACAAAAAAAGTTTCATAAAAATCGGTTCAGTAGTTTTTGCGTGATGTTCGATCAAACAGACAGACAAAAAATCCAAAAATTGGTGATATGGAATCAGGGACACCTAAAAACCATATCGTAAGTTTTTTTTGTTAATATCTTCAATGTACAGACACACTTTCTGTTACAGTTTTATAATAGTAAAGTTTAGATTCATCAGTCATCAAGGGACAAGACATCGTCGATTTTTTTCTTGTTCTGACAGGTTTGCCCATACTTAAAGTTGTTCAGTATGATGGATAGAGTACCTACTTATGTGGCTTTTTAAGTAGACTACACACAAAAACAAAGCCCATGAAAATTTTAGGTTGCGAAACTTCTTACAAAGACTTATTTTAGTATGTTACTGAGAGTTTCTACTAGATACCTATTGCCTATCTACTACTTTGATATTACGGTGTTTAATTATTATTTTTACCGTGTCGACATTTTCAAGTGTGGTTCAGTTCAGACCATCAAACTGAACAACTTTTACTAAGGGAGCCAACATGAAAAAGCAAAAAAAAATCTGCTCTTTCATCCTAAACTGCAATGCCTACTAGACTCAAATGAAAGCAGTGTTTTTTTTTTTTTTATCTTGGACATTGTCACACAAAGTTATCTAGTCACATTTAAAGTACCTGGACTTGTATTATGATGACTAGACAACGATATAGAATACATATATAGATACAAACATCCATGACTCGGGTACACATATTCATATTCATCATATAAATATTTGTCCCTTACGGGATTCGAACCCGCGACCCTCGGCACAGTAGGCTGTGCTACCGGGCCGCCAATTTTCGATCCAGGATTGCTCGTACTAAACTACTCTACGTAGTAAAAGTTCTAATTAGGCCTACTGCTCATTAGACCTAGTATTTATTCTGTGATTAGACGTTTCGCGCTATTGGACGTTTTGCTTCTTAGACCTTCTGATCGTGAGGCGTCTGAACCACCCCTGAAAATTTCGACACAGTAAAAAGAAATCATCCGTTATAATAAGTAAGTAAGGTACTTACCCCAGAATAGAATGAACACTGCCCCATTACATTTGGCGTCATTATCATGGGGCTGCCGATGCAGTACAAAATCTGAAAATCAAGGTTGCCTGTAGATAAATGCCTGTGTTTGTGCCTCTTGTATTTTTATTTCTGTATTTTACTGTTTATGTTTTGGTGTAAAATAAAGTATATTTGATTGATTGATATATAATACTACGAGCGTTAACCCACGACTTTGTCCGCACAAATTATAGACCAGATTTTAAGTCAGATAATAAGCGATCAAACAAAAAAAGTTTCATCAATATCGATTCAGTAGTTTTTGCGTGATGCTCGTTCAAACAAACAAACAAAAATTGGTGATATGGAATCAGGGATACCTAAAAACCATATCGTAACTTTTTTTGTTAATATTTTCAATGTACAGACAAACTTGCTGCTACAGTTTTATAATAGTTTAGATTTAATTATTATAAAATTATTTTTCATCATTCTCAAGAATCGAGGGAATGGGTGAAACCTCGCCTCACTGTTGATCAAAATAGGAGTAGTTAATCCAGCGGCCAGTAGGGCTATTGTGTAAGTTAAGGTAAAAAAAATCATACGGCATAGGTATGAAAAAAATCTTTTCTTCGAAAACATCTGCCAACATGTATGCAACTCATGAGATCTATTTTATTTATAATCGTTGTTATTATCTTTGAAATCCGAGTAGTTAGGTATGCTAGTTCCAAGTAACTTTAACTTGAAGTAAACAAGGGCATATTATGTAAATCAAAGTATGCATAGAATAGATATTTGTTTCATCATCATCATCACAGCCTATATACGTTCCACTGCTGGGCACAGGCCTACCATCAGGGAGGGTGTATGGGCGTTAGTTCACCTCGCGTGCCCAATGCGGATTGGTAGAGTTCACATACGCATCGGAATTTCTTCTTCAGCGTATCCAGGTTTCCTCACGATCTTTTCCTTCAGCCCTCGATATACGAATACAAGCATGTAGGTATCCAGCAAGCACGTATCCAGACTTTAGTTTCGAGGGGGGACATTGAAATTGGGGGGGGGGGGGATATTCATAGACAAACAATGAAAAAGTACGCACTGTAATGACTTCTCCATACAAATATTCGGATTTCGGGGGGGGGGGGATAAAACCCACCCCCCACCCATTGGGATTTATCCCCCTCCCGAAATCCGAATATTTGTGTGGAACAGTGATTGATTACAGTTATATTGTACTTATAAGATGCAAATAAAGTTATTTTTATTTTTTATTTATTTACTTTATAATTTTTTCATCGTTCCCCATCCCCAAAAATGAATGTTTCCGACCGAATCCAAAGTCTGGATACGTGCTTGTCCGAATATTTGTATGGAACTGTGATTACAGCGAACATGATTGTTTGTTTGTTATACGTATTAATACTTACGACAGAAGGAATTTCTCCACATAAAACAGGTGGTTGTGTAGCGATGGGTAAATTCGCGTAACATCGCTGCAATAGTTCAAGATATATGATTACTATGTAGAACAATAAAAAATATGTCTTCTTGCTGTTTTATCCTATCCTACTAATCTAAGTAGGTACTAAAGTCTGGTTATATTTTCAATACTAACCAATTTAAAGTCAATTAATTTTTTCAAAAACAATTTAGAAACTAATCTCTATGCTCCAAACAGCAACACGCTTCCTCAAAAACTTAATCCTATACATTCTAAATCTGTAACATGCTTCGTCAAAAACTTAATCCTATACATTCTAAATCTGCAACACGCTTCGTCAAAAACTTAATCCTATACATCCTAAATCTGCAACATGCTTCGTCAATAACTTAATCCTATACATTCTAAATCTGCAACACGCTTCGTCAAAAACTTAATCCTATACATCCTAAATCTGCAACATGCTTCGTCAAAAACTTAATCCTATACATTCTAAATCTGCAACATGCTTCGTCAAAAACTTAATCCTATACATTCTAAATCTGCAACATGCTTCGTCAAAAACTTAATCCTATACATTCTAAATCTGCAACATGATTCGTCAAAAACTTAATCCTATACATTCTAAATCTGCAACATGCTTCGTCAAGAACATAATCCTATACATTCTAAGTCTGCAACATGCTTCGTCAAAAACTTAATCCTATACATTCTAAATCTGCAACATGCTTCGTCAAAAACTTAATCCTATACATTCTAAATCTGCAACATGCTTCGTCAAAAACTTAATCCTATACATTCTAAATCTGCAACATGCTTCGTCAAAAACTTAATCCTATACATTCTAAATCTGCAACATGCTTCGTCAAACTTAATCCTATACATTCTGCATCTGCAACATGCTTCGTCAAAAACTTAATCCTATACATTCTTTATCTGCAACATGCTTCGTCAATAACTTAGTCCTATACATTCTAAATCTGCAACACGCTTCGTCACTTAATCCTATACATTCTAAATCTGCAACACGCTTCTTCAACATAAAGACTAAGGCCCACTCAAAGGTCCAGCTCCACGCAACCCCGGCTCCATGGCCCCCATGAAACTAGCGGCATTTCCCCTTTGGACGGTCAAAGACAACCTCTGCACCAAAAAAGCACCAGAGCGCGGATCGCCGCCTTTAGCTCTCAACCGCCGCCCGATCACGCGCACAAAAATTTTGGCCTCGGTACCCCATGGACCCGCAGTCTCAAATGCGACCGGTACGAAGTCGTAAGCCGGTACCAAATTACTGTACCTGGACCGCTTGAGTCTAGCCGCATTCTCCGCCGCTGAACCCGGGGCACGCATGGTCCGATCCAAATAGGAAGGAGCAAAGGTGCTCACGCACGTGGCGTCCCAAATGAGACAACGGCCCCTTTGCCAGGGGATCAACGTAAGACCATCAAGGCATTTGCCGTCCATGCGGGACAGACCAGGCGGCTCTAAAATGCATGGAACATCCACTGACACCAGAGCCCGACGTCATTCAAAGCCTGGTGTCGCGGAAACCTCCCCACACACCGCCGACAACTAAGTCCATGATGGCCGTTAGCCTCCACCCTACAACCACAGATGCAGTTATGTGATGTTATGTTATGTTATGTGATGTGTGTGTCTCTATGCTTGTATATTGTCAGATTTTCGTTCAAATATACAGTTTCAATGCCAGAATTAATTTAAAATTTGTATGGAAATCTTTGAGGCACTGTAACTTTAAAACTATACATTTTAACGAAAATCTGACTTCATACAAACAGAGAGATTCCTAGATTTTTTCTAAAAATGTCTTTGACTTTAATTGGTTAGTATTGAAAATATCACCAGTTTATTCCGAGAATATACCCTCTTAAATACAGCCACACATAAGGCTATCAAGGTCGC
Source organism: Agonopterix arenella (assembly GCA_927399405.1). Classification (NCBI taxonomy): domain Eukaryota; kingdom Metazoa; phylum Arthropoda; class Insecta; order Lepidoptera; family Depressariidae; genus Agonopterix; species Agonopterix arenella. Next base: position 1,289,028 of record OV656700.1, on the reverse strand, counting down.
AATACATCTCAAGTACTAATTCTAATGATCAGACTAAATTTAATAACTATTATTTGTTTTCTCATATCATATCAAACAGTCCGGTTCACCTACATTATTTTAAATTAAATCCTACTCAGTTTTATCGTAAATCTCCGTACATTTTTTTTTCTCCAACTAAATATTATAAGCCTGTCCCTCGTTTGCATTGGATAAGGACCATTAAAACAAGTACATGACAAATATTTAAAAAAATACTCACCGAAACTGCAAATGCAAAAAGCAGGGCTCTCAACATTTCTACACAACCACTTTCGTTCGTAAGTATTTCTAAAATAATAAGCCTTGGTCAGGTCAGATGGTTAACTAAGAGTTACGATATACTTAGGCTAAGTTCGAAATCGTTTTATCGCTTACTTTAGGTAAAACCACAAATAATAAGACCCAAGACTCACTTAGGGTCCCTGAATCAGCGCAATAAGTAACAAATAATTGAAAACGTGTGTCGGGCTTGCGCTAAGGATTCCGGAGAAAAACCATTTTTTTGGTTGTATTGTTTGGTGGTACGGGAGTCCGACTCGCACTTGGCCGGTATTTGACTGCTCCAACGCTTCACAAGTCTTTATATTATAGCTACAGAAAAGACGCAGCCAGAAACTGTACAACTATACAACAATTAAACTATTATTATTGTTAATTTTACACAGCTAGTATAAAATGAATATAAAAGACTAGAGTTAACCCGCGACTTTTTCCGCACAAATTATATACCAGATTTTAAGTCAGACAATTAGCTATCAAACAAAAAAAGTTTTATCAAAATGGGTTCAGTAGTTTTTGCGTGATACTCGTTCAAACAAACAGACAGACAAAAAATCCAAATATTGGTGATATGGAATCAGGGACACCTAAAAACCATACCGTAACTTTTTTTTTTGTTAATATCTTCAATGTACAGACAAACTTTCTGCTGCAGTTTTATAATAGTTTAGTTTAGATACTTACCTTGATAATTCAATAGCTGAAAAATTAAAGAAAAATAATGCAAATCATTTTTGCCATTTTGTATGTCAAGGAGCGTATTATACAAAACGACAACGAAATTATCGAAATTTGCAAGTGGGGTAGATCTTCTAGGAATACTCGCACGGGTCATGATAATGATAAAAAGGGTAATGAGGACTTAGGGTTTATCTAATGACTTGTGTCAATATCTAGTTTCTAAACAAGATTATGTGAATATTATATTTAGTAAGTATTAATAAAAGCCACAGAGAAAAACGTGTCTCCTGTCAACGCCCGGAGAGGAGTAAGTGTTGTTTTTTTCTCCATAGAACACTTTCCTGCCATTTTTTGCGTTGCTATGACTGCCTATGACAATAACAGTAAAACGCATCGAATTAGTAGCCCATCGGGGCTAGATCGGGGCCGTCGCGGGGGTGCGGCTTTGACAAAGGGGAAAGTATGGGAAATTATGCGTAAGCCCGCTCCTTCCTGTCAAGAGTACGTGTTTCTCTATGTTAAAAGCTGTAAAACCCAACTGAAAATCATAAGTAATGATAACAATAAAATAAAGCTTGCATTTCATCATCATCAACCTATATGGTCCTAATGCACAGCACAGGCCAGACTCAGGGAGAGTGTATGGGCATATCATAATTATTGTATGGGCGTTAGTCTACCACGCGTGCCCAATGCGGATTGGTAATTTGGTAGGTTTCACATACCAATCAGAATTTCTCATTCAGCGTATGCAGCATTCCTCACTATGTTTACCTTCGCCGTTTTTAAAGCAGTCTTGCCATGTATTACGTACATAAGTTAGAAAAACTCATTGGCATATCATCTGAGCGGATTCGAACCCGGACTTCAAGATTGAGTTTCCTTATATTTTTTTCGCGATTTCGATGTTCTTCATAGAGAAAGTTGTTCAGTTTTAGGGTTGAACCTCATCTGGCATCAAGATAGACGGAACGCGATCGTGCGCGGCGGTGCTGCGGCGTGCGGTCGCGTTCCGTCTACCTTTTTTTCTTTTTTTGCTCTAGCAAATGACGTTCCTGAGTGACAGAAAAGGATGGAGCGACAGAAAAAGGCGATGCTGCTAGATGAGATTTAACCCTTAAGCTCCTATACAAAACGACAACGAAATTATCGAAGTTTGCAAGTTCGGGTAGATCTTCTGGGAATACATGATAAAAAAGTGAATTAGGACTTAGGACTAATCTAATGACATAGTTTGTCAATAAGATAATGCGTAATGTTTTGCATTTGAATAGTTTGGCAGTGAAAAATGCACTGCGCTGCGCATCGCCATGTGTGCGCCGCGCCGACCCAAACCGTTTATACCATATTCATAATCATAAGATAGGTGCAGGCTCGCGCAACTCTCTAACAAAAAAACGTTATATGAAACGTGCAACGTTTCATACATTCTGGATCATCGGTCACGACCAGTTATTAGTATGGAAGTCCCGACTCATATAACATAGTGAGTTACATTCTCTTTCGTGCCAGACGCCAGACATAGACGCAAAGGTGTTGTGTTCCAAGTGCAGTGTAGCTGTCGCTTTCCTCCTCTATAAAGATATAGGTAGGTCATAATAATTGAACAACAACATCTACATTGCACCAACAGTGCACGGCGCTCAGAGCAGCATAAATTTGGGCTCCTCGCCACTTTTAATGGACAGTCGACACAATACACGCCTCGTAATTGAAGCCGTATTAGTTTACAAGATGTATTACTTCACCACAGAGTTACTGACAAATTCCATACAGTTCCTTAAAATTTAACACATATAGGTGACAAAATGTTCAACTTTCGACGCTGACTGTACATAAGACACATGTCCAATCCAGACATAAACGCACATTACGAGAAATTTCTAACAGAAAAATTCTGCAGCTCACCGGTATGCACTCCGTGCATACATTTTGTTTTAGAAACCACAGAATAGGTAATAGTATATAGTTCTACATACTAGAAACCTTAGGAAACCGCCCACTGTTAGAAATTGTTGTTAGAAATTTGCCGGACACAATAATGTAGGTCCTAAACGTCTAGGAATGCGGCTATGAAAGCTAAAGAAACACACAAAAACAGTAATAAAAATATATTGTACGTTCCTATATTTATCACATAACATCAACAACTTTCAAGTAAAGAAATCCTTCTTTAAAACGGGTATAGATTCGTCATCTAAAACATTAGAAGGCAATGTATTATCAAAGTGTGGGTACTTTGGATGCCACCAATCAAACACGAGTATTTTAACTACAGTGTCCAGGATGACGGAGCATTCCGGGACAATGTCCCGGCAGACATGCTGGCCGCTGTTGAAACCGAGGTGGACTCGGTGGTGGCGGAATCCTTGAGAGAGTACCACACTTACTGATGTTAACGTCATTCCCATTAGAGGAGGTACTTCGTAGAAGCTTTGGCAGGTGACCTGGAATATAGAAATTAAGATTTTATAGATAAAGATATAGTTGATTATACTATTGACATGTAAAATTTGTGATTTTTTTTTTCATTAGGAACCAAACAATTTATTATGTCAAAGCGAAAAGGAAATAATTTGCAAAGGTAACCAGCATCAATTGCATAATACTCATTGAACAAAAATATTATTATGCATAGCAATGGGTTGAAGCGCTTATTATTTACTTAATTTGTAAACTAAAATGTAAAAAAAACCATAAGATTTATGTCATTTTCATTTACTATTAGAACTAGAGGAATCTAGAAATCGTACACTGTTTTTTTTTTGACAATAGAAAGATGTTACAAAAGGAAAATGAATTAAAACATGCAATAATAAAAATTAAAGCTACTTATCTTTTTTTATTAATTTACTTTTTAGTGCAGTGCAGTATTGAGATAAAACACACAAAAGCAAGGTGCTGTTAAAAAAATTAGAAGCTGCAAAACCCAACCGAAAAACATACGTTTTCAAAGATAACAATAAAATATAACACCAGGCGAACACAAAAACAAACGAAAGCTTAGCATATTACAACTATTTGGAGAATAGAAACATTTATGTGTGTGAAGCCTGACCAGAAATAAAAAACCTGGTTTGGGGGCGCTGCAATCGACTATGACCTTTAATGTGAGTGTTCCAAGTACAAAAACTGGTTCCAATGATATTTTTATTTTGAGGTTTTTTATTTTTCTGGTCGGGCTATAATATGCTTTCCTTGTTTCATGTGAATATATTTCAATGTATTTACATTTGTAAAAGCTTTGGTTGCAGTCACGAGATATAAGAACTGTGTACACACGGCGACACATCAAGCTATACAAAACCAAAATAAGCTGGCAGTGCATAGGTAGAGTAACGTATAACATCGCGCGACCAGTTTATGTTGGTTTTGTATAGCTTGATGTGTCGCCGTGCGTACCAAGTCCTGTTACTTAATATTTATTCAAAACTACAGCCAAACCATAAAACATGGTTTTGTAGGACTATAATTAAAAAATGTATTTCGAAACTTATTATTAAATAAATTCTTTAAAAAAGAACATGCTCATAGAGATTGTATTTATATGCATAAAGGACCAAAAAACCAAAAACCATACAACCACCACAAACCAAACCAAAACAACCAAACCATAAACCAATAGAAATAATTAATAGAAATCTGATGAGAGAACAAAAATTACAAAGCTGCATTAATTTCATAGGCAGTAATTTTGTTTTTGTATTTAGAACAGTTTTGTATGTTTATAATTCCATTCCATTGGAACTCTTGAATAGAAAAGAAGCTTTATTTTGTGACTTCAAATATTGAAAACCTTATTATACTGAATAATTATAAAACACTCATACCTGTAAAACTTGAGCATCTTCTTCAGGATTCGCATCTATCCGTCCCAATTCATCAATAAAGTCCATTTCGTTCCTCCTATACGGAGACAACTTTTTAAATTTGAAGTAAACGGACCAATACCCTGGTCCTTTACTGTACCACACATTCACACATCTTCGTTTGACCAATAAATGTGGCTTACTATCCTGAGTCGCTTCTCTCGCAACTCGTTTAATAAATACATTGTACGTATGATATAGTGCTCTGATAACTCTTTGCTGTAATCCGTACAGTTTGTAGCTATTTTCTAAGCGTAATCGCTGAGGTAAATTTGGATGGTTTTCACAGTAACGTTTGTACAAATTCCTCCAGAATGATTCTCGTTTTGTTATAGCGTATGTAGCTTTGTTAATGCCAGCGAAATAACCTATGTCTTCAGGTGTGATGTATGGGGATATTAAGTACCAGACGATTTCAGGGTAGACAATGCCTGGACGGTCATTTATGTCTATCTCAGTCTTGGAATGGTTTCTTTTCTTCTTGTAGACAAAGTTTTTGGTTCCATCTGCGTTGATCTCTTCGATAATGTCGAAGTCATCCTCGTTGATTTGGTCCCAGGACAGTTCTGGTGTGACTGCTTCAGTGACAGATTTCTTGACCCTGCCCACTGGCTTAGGAGCATTTGCGGAGTCGTTTATTGTGAAATCTGGAAGGTAAGATAAGATCAACGATTAATAGATATTGCAGTACAATATGGAATTTTTGTAAAAATAATCATTATTCGCAAATCATTTGCATGAGTACACAAAATTATGAAGGAAAAAATTAATAAAATATTGTAACTAGCTTGTTCTTCTTATCATGTGGGCAAGCCCTGGTGTCATATTTTCCAGCCCACCAGATACCTAGCCAGATAACTAGCCAATCTGCTCACAACCATATCCTAGAAGGGTAAGAATAATTGATTGCTCGATAGCTTAGTTAGTAGTGAACATGTATTTTATTAAAACTTGAATATTTGTACCAGTCATATATTTGAACTTAGAGTCATCATTATACGAGTTCAGGCTAGATTCTGGTACTTTTAATGGGACTAAATAATCTGCATGACAATGTCCAAGATTGGTATTTATTTATTTATATTCAGAACAAGCGTTAACCCGCGACTTCGTCCGCACAAATTATATACCAGATTTTAAGTCAGATCATAAGCTATCAAACAAAAAAGTTTCATGAAAATCAGTTCAGTACTTTTTGCGTGATACTCGTTCAAACAAACAAACAAACACACAAACACACAAACAAACAGACAGACAAAAAATCCAAAAATTGGTGAAATGGAATCAGGGACACCTAAAAACCATATCGTAACTTTTTTTTTGTTAATATCTTCAATGTACAGACAAACTTCCTGTTACAGTTTTATAATAGTATAGATATTACTATTTCACTGGTGTGTGGAGGGTGTGATACGTAGTGAGCCTATCATTGATAATGGACACAACACACGCTAAATTGAAGCATGTAGGTTTCCTTCATTGACTTACCAACTACTGAACGTAGGGTCCGCGCTCAAAAGTGTCCGAACCAAAAGAGCACCAAAACGTAAAAAGAGAACCAACCACTGCTGGGCATAGACCAATTTATATTGCGCCAATCTTCACGGTCCTGTGCACCAATCTGATCCAAAGCCAACCCGACACTCTCACAATGTCATCAGACCAACATGCTGGTTGTCTGCCTACTGACCTCAGTCCCTCTCTAGGCCACCACTCAGATATTGCCTGGGTCCACCGGCCCTCTTGCCAAAAAAACCCTTGACCTAAAACCTTATAAATGAGTCTCTCTGAGATCGAACTAGCGCCTTCTGGAAGGATGGCGATGCTACTGTCACCGCGCAACCACGGTTTGCACAACTTGCATAACTTTATCTTTATGTGAAATGTCATCGAAATAAGTCCAGTGGTTTCAATGGGGTAGACGACGGAGCATGTAATATCTACTAAATAAACGAACTAGGATAACAACTAGATATTCACCTGGATTTAGGTTCTTTTTTTGACCCTTTTTCTTCGGCATTTGCCGTGTTTATAGTAAACGAAAGGTTAGTAATGTCCAGCATTCGCGTATAAGTTTCGGGTAGGGTTAAACAAACAATAACTTCTGCTGGGTTATAGGAAATGCATACCCGATGATAGAAACTTTATTATGGTCTGGAAAATATCACAAGAAATAACTGAAAATCTTTAATTTTACAATAACCAACAAACACCAAAACACTTCACGGTTTTTTTTTTACAATTTTCTTTTTTTTAATGTTATGTTAGATTAGAACTTGGAAGGACAGATGATAAAAAGCCATACGGCTTTGCAACAAATGATTTTTTTTCAGCTTTTCAGTTCTTATCAAGCTCTGTAAACTCTACATTATATTTGAATAAAGCTTTAATTTACTTTTTCATTAAGTGGTTTTTGATGTGTTGCGCAGCGCATCTCGCGCTGCATAAAAAGAATTTGCAATTTCTAAACCAAAAATAGCTGTTTGGTATTGCAAAAAAGTATAGCTATCTTTACAAACTTCATTCAAGAAAACGTCAGTGCCCTCTGATGACGTATTTTGGAACTATTTTATCTCAAAGATTAGGGAAATTAATTATGTAGACATGTCACAGTCACAATCAAAATAATATAGTTTATTAATACTACATTTTTATTTATTCAAATAACATAATAACAACAGAATAAAAATAACATAAATAAAAAGAGAGCGAAGGCGTGATAGCGCAATATCATGCTCCAATTCTTTCTTTCTTTCTTATCGTGTGGGCAGAGCCCTGGTGTCAGAGTTTTTTCAGACCGCCTTACGGCCTCTGACGTGGTTTGCTGCAATGCTAGCCATGCAGGCGTGCTATGTATAGAGTGAAAGTGTGTTATTTAAAAGTAGTACTTCATATGCGCAGGCGCTTCAAGCCCACGGTTTCGCAGTCCGAGGAGCCTCGCGCTTCAAAAATCTTACAGCCTTCTTCAAACTCACCAAAAATATTTAGCTAGGACCAATAAAAGCCACAGCTCTGGCCACAGGCAAATTAATGCTGTTAATCTCTTTGGCTCTGCTCCCTCTAGGATAATTATTTATTGCACTGCATTGATGCACTATCTGAGTTATGGCCACAGGGAAAGCATATTGCTGAAGAATTTCGAGCACGCTCCTTTGATATTTTAATGTGTCACACAGGGACCGAACAGAGGTGTGTTACTAAACGGTCTTATTTAGCTTCACTCTGTACTACACAGGGTGTTAGGGTAAACCGTTGCATTCATTACATTAAAAGGATTGTACATAGGTATGATACTGAACAACTTTCCCAAAGAAACAGGAAATTCGCAAAAAATGTTCGACTTTTCATACTAAATGTGACTGCATTTAGTATGGAAGTATCCAATATTTAGGAATTGAGCTTCGGTAGCAAAATTTAATCTTCTATCTATAAAAAAAAATGTTTATGTCACTCACTTAGCAGTACATACATTTTATGATGTTCAAAATGTTAGTTATTTTTAGAAGAATGCTGTGACACTACTTAGGGGAACTCTGACTCTCAAACAAAGAAAATCTGATCTATGAGAGTTTTTTTTTTTTTTTTTTTTTTTTTTTTTTCGAATTGACCAATACAGCATTGCTCAGGGAGCATCGACTGCTTATTACTGCGGACTATGGGGGGACCACACCAGTGACGGCGAAGCGCCCTGGTAGGTCTACCGAACCAATGCATGAGCTTAAGCAACCTGCCCAAGGGGCACCCCTAAGGGGTACGGACCTCGGCAATGGGCGTTGCTGGGACTACGCGGGCTACGATTGGGTAGTGGGGATCGGTGAGAATCGGCCAGCGATGTGCCGGTAGCGTCTGTAGGCGCCAGAAGGCAAAAGAGTGGGCAGAGATCGCGACGAACCCCCCCGGGGACGGTGGGGATTTCGATTTTTACGACGACGGCGCAACAAAGAAATGATTGTGTTACCGCCGGCGGTGATCGTGTTGTGTGTGTTTGTGTCGGTGAGTCGTGATTGGAGGGCCGCTATCATAGCGACCGTGATCGGGTCGTCCGGTTCGTCTAAGACGTTCCGAGGCCGACGCTTTCGAGGCTTATTGTGCCTACAGCACCGGTAGGTGGCATTTTTTCTAATAAGAGGGTTAGAATGACGTGGGAGGGCGGAGAAATAGTCCGTAACCATAGATTTGAGTAGTTGCTTGATGGTAGGCAACTCCAGATCGATGTTAAGGTTCTTATTACGTAAGAACATAGGTGCGCCAGTCGCGGTACGCATGAATCTGTTTTGGATCTATGAGAGTCAGCGCTCTTCACATTTTATAGATTGTAAATAGTTAGTTGTAGGAAATCGAAGTTGTGTGTCACATGAAAACTGACAACAGTGAGTGGTAAAACATGAATTTAAATTAAAAACAAATGAAAAGTTAAAGAAAAAAAATATATCCTTATAAAAAAGTTCCGTGACTGGCTGACCTGACTGAATGACTGACAGACAACGCGCAGCAAACCACTGGAGATAGAAACATGACATTTTGAAAATATATTCTACAGTGGATGTAGGGGTGCACTAAGAAAGGATTTTTCGAAAATCATCCCCTAAAGAGGTAATCCACGCGGAAGAAGTCGAGGGTCAAAAGCGTGTTATTTTAATAAAAATCTGAATTCAGAATATTCTGAACATTTGATTTTACAACGCGTCTGTTGAGCACCGATAATATGTACCTAGTATTATGCCTAATTACTGTTCTGTATTTTTGCCTTTATACTCTATGGTGGAATTGACGTTCCATTCCAAGATGGCAGACATGCCGCTTGAGCCATGATAGTACGGAATCGTAGGAGTTCAATTTTTAGGTGTGTCTTTCTAAATTTCGAACTAGAATGTCTCCCGAAATCCTGATTAAAGTCCTTTACGAACGTTCTGACAATGTGAAGCTACGTGGAGCGGTGCCGTGCGCTAGATTTAGGTAACGTTTGTGCCGGAACATATGTAATAAAAACTGTGATCGAATTTGTGTTGTCCGGTGTGTCGTGAAACGTTTTTCTGGTTAGATGGTAAATTAAAATGTGGAATATGATGTGCGACGTGATGCCCACGATATCGGAAGACAGTATCAGCCAGCGGAGCTCGCAGTTTTCTGGCGAAGATGCGAACTTTGAGCAACTTATGGTTTCGATGTTGGACGAGCGAGATAAGCTCGTGGACAGTTTGCGGGAGACTCAGGAGCGGCTTGGGGACTCGGAGCTGCGGCTCAAGGAGGTGGAGAAGGAGCGGGACTCCTTGCACAGGCAGATCGCCGCCAATTTACCTCAGGTTAGTCCACCACTCATGTCCTGTCAGTACATCTACTGTAATTTGGTATTTTGTAGTAAAGAACTAAAAGTATGTAAATATTGGAGTGTAATTATTGCACCAGTGATAATGTGGAAAAGTATTGTTTAGTATGCGTCTAGGTTAGAGAATATTCTTTTGAGAATTTTTATAGTTACATAAATTGGATGTATGGAGATGAACCAGTCAATCAAATTAAGATTTTCGCAACAACTAAATAAAAAAATTTATAGTTGAATGTAACCTCCAAAACTGATCATTAGGCATTCTGCTTACTATATCATAGTTTCCAAATCAACCCGTACCACAAATATTGGCACACGTTGAAATCAGCAGTAGAAAATGACCTAAACAGTCTGATGTTTGTATATTCATTTGGTCATAATTTTGATTGTCACACAAGCACATCATCACACAACCAGACTTTGGTTTGGCGCGGGGGGGATATTCATAGAAAAACAATGAAAAACAAAGCGCTGTAATCACTTTTCCATACAAATATTCGGTTCCGGACTCCCTGGATATGTGCCTGGTGTCACAATTTAAAAATAGTACTTCTTGACTTGAACGCACAACCTCTGGCTCACAACGCACAAGCCAGAAGCCAGCCCCATCATACACTATACTTGTATTACATTAATGTCATTGATTCAGTATTGAAGTCGTAAAGGTGAACAAATTTTTACCGTCATCTGAAACAGCTAAATCTTTGTGAAAAGCACCTACATCTAATTTGTTCAACTTCAGTTCCTTCATCAGTGAATCTCAACCTTCTATTACAAGGGAGTGTGCGAAGAAATGACGGCTAAAAGAGATGAATGGAGGAGGATGACATATTGCGCCGACCCCAAATAATGGGATAAGGTCAGGAAGAAGAAGTAGAAGAAGATCTTCCATTACATTGCACACTTTATTATAGGGTATTTAATTGACTAACTACATAAAATATATTTTAGTTTATTTTCTCAGTAAAAAACATTTGAAAAAATGCTAAACATTTTTAGTACTACTATTATTATGATTATGACCAATGGGACTTGACACCCTTAATAAAAAAAAGATCTTTAGAAAAATGGGAATACCATTTCGGGGAACAATCGCTGACCGTTGGACTTTGGTACAGGACTCTCCATAGTAAGCCACATTGGTTGCCCTAGTTTAGTTCGGCCAATCTTGCTAGGAAAACACTAGTCTCAGCATTTAAGGAGTGCATTTGACATGTAAAAATATTTTTATGAAATAAATGATTATTATTATTGATTATTTAGGCTGCGTTTGGGGCATATTCCAGTTAATAAGTTTTATCATCGAATGTGTATTGAACCCTCCCCACTATGCACAGTGTGCAATAAAGTGGAGGACCTTATACATGTTATGCTGGAATGTGTCCAGAATGCAGATCTAAGAGTTAGGTTTATAGCAACAAACAACTGTCACGATGGGCAGCTCAACTGCTAGTTGGCTGACCCTGTCTAGCAAGGCGGGCCAGTTGGGATGTCCCTTGCCCTAGATCGCTAAAAAAATACATGTATAAACCTATGAGGCTGACATTGTCACCACGCATGACAAAAGCTTAAAAAAAGAAAAAAAAATGACCAATGGGGCGGAGGTGAAATTGCAAATTTTGTTCTCCAGTCAAGGTTTTTGCCAAGTTGTTTGCCGGCTATAATAACAGGATACATAATAAGTATAATCACTATAAATATAACATAATAACTATTAATAGTATTGAACATAATAACTATAAATAGTATTGGAATATTCATGTCACTAGTTACTGTTTAGTCACTAGTTAAATTTTTCATAGAAAGTGCATGTTTTGACATCCGATAAAGAGTTGCTGATTAGCCTAGTTGTCAACTAGCGGATTCCCGATATTTTGGCAGTATCACAACTGCAAAATAACTAAGCTCAAATTCATAATTTGGCAACCAATTGTGGCATAATTTATCAATGGATCTATTCATAAATACATCAAAGTCATTCATAGCCGTACAGACGGCAAGAGGCTAAAGTCAATCGACTTTGGTGCCCTGGCAGAAAGGCAAGTGCCTTTCGTGGGAAGCAAGAAGCAACGTGCGTCAGCACTTTCGCCTCCAGCCAGCTGCCATACTCGTGGGACACATACTCGGCCCTGGTGGCCGATTATCTTTTTGTACCTGTCGCCGTTGAGACCACGGGGGTTTGGGGTGCCGAGGCTAAGACCTTCGTTGTAGAGATTGGCCGTCGATGAGGGAGCGAAATTGTGACCCCCGTTCCAGGTCGTTTTTGGTGCAGAGGGTAGCCTGAGCAATTCAACGTGGTAACGCTGCTAACATTATGGGCTCCTTTGCGCCGGGTTTGACAAGGGGCGGGTTATTTGACTGGGCTTGTATTCAGAAGATACATCAAAACTGGTCACCTAATTATGAATATGAGTATAGTTAAAACTGGTATGTCACATTGCAAGTTTGACCATGAGCGGTTGTGTCATTCATGTGGTTTGTATTTGAGCTTACCATGAGCTTCTGCCATATCTTCTCTTCAAAAAACAATACCTACTTGAGATTGATAGATAGACACTCCCACATACTACCTATTTGACATTAACAGAAATGCAGTGCTAGTTATAAGTAAAACGCTGTTGCCATAAACAAAAAAAAAGAACTGTTACAAGTCATTATTAAAGGGCCATTAGTTATTTTGTCTAGAACTTATTAATTGCAGATAATTATGTAAGTATATTTGTTTTGTTTCATGTCATCCCTTCCAATCCTGAGTCCTGTTCCTGAATCATCCTAGAACTCCTATCCCAATAATGAAAACTCATTTGAAGATTTATCGAAGAAGTAAAGGTTTAGCGGCATTGACCTACAATGCGTTCCGATTCAATATACACATTACATTTATTGAGTAATTCTAGTAAAACTGAATTGCTGTAACTAACATCTGTTTTATTTTATTTTATAACGAGCGTTAACCCGCGACTTCGTCCGCACAAATTATATACCAGATTTTAAGTCAGATCATAAGCTATCAAACAAAAAAAGTTTCATCAAAATCGGTTCAGTACTTTTTGCGTGATGCTCATTCAAACAAACAAACAAACACACAAACAAACAGACAGACAAAAAATCCGAAAATTGGTGATATGGAATCAGGGATACCTAAAAACCATATAGACACACTTCTGTTACAGCTTTATAATAGTATAGATAGATAAAGGTCCCAAAAAGGAGTGAGTGTTGAAACGACGGCTAAGAGAGATGAATGGAAGAGGATGACATATTGCGCAGACCCCAAATAATGGGAAATGGGCAAGACAATGATGATGAATAAAGGTCCCTTATGTATCTTTGATCGTCAATAAAAAATTACAATAACAGTAAACATGATGTTCTATTTTGAAATAGGTATAGTACCTATAGGTTTCTGTTATTATGTTATTGCATTAAAGTCAAACAACTTAACCGTTTACGCCTAAAAATTTTATTTCTCACACAAGATTTTTGTCAACTTGTTTGCCGGCCATTATACCATAAAAGACACGACAGGACAAAAAATATTGTCCTTGGTTTTATTTGGGTTCGAAAATTTGTTTTTTTTATCATACACATTTTCGATGAAATTAGCTAAGGCTTATATTCTGTTAGAACTAGTCGGTCTCAGCATTTTTTAGTATGGCGCCATAGCTTGAAAAACTTATTTTCATACATTTTTAATGAAATAAAACTTACAGGTACAGCTTTCGTACAATAATAATAAATGATTAGACGGTCAAGTTTTAACAAAATATAGCATTAGTTTTTGTTCGCCGGCACTTTCGCATTAGGACCAAAAATGTATGAAACGCCTATGATGTCCTTTGTAACCTATTAAATTTTGAGGTGTAATAATTGTGCCCGCTGTGTGTTAAAAGTGGCAGTTGGATCTGTACCTGTCACACTGGATAGAGTTTAGGTACTTTGTGTCAAATATGGATAATCAGAGTTCTCATTGAAAGAATATAGTTGTAAGCATAATTAGGTATTATGTTTATGCTATCCTAATTAAGTACTGCAACAAAAAAGCAATTTATTGCCATCCTCATGTCAACCAAAAGATGTCCACTGCTGAACATAGGCCTCTCCTAAGGATCACCACAACGACCGGTCCTGCACTGCCCTCATCCAACGGGATCTCACCACCTTCACAAGGACTTCGATCCACCTTGGGGAGGGCTACCCATTTGCCATCCTTGTTAAGCCCGTTACTGGGATCCCAAATTATAATGTCATTAGTTGTAAATCATTCATCAATAGATTTGAACATGAATAGTTAATATACAAGGCACTCCTTAGCAAACAAAGCGATATTGAGTTACTGGGTCAAGGAGCCTATAAATTGCAAATACTGTGTTCAGTCATTGGAACAAAAGTATGTTCTATTCAAAGAAAACTTATCATTCTATTTTATACCTTTAATATTCTAGTGAACCCAGAATTATTTAGAAATATTGGATCTATTGGGATCACTGCCACCCCCTGAGACCGAAATTGGCAACTTTGAAGCAATGGCAGCCGTTTAACGTCTTCACTATTATAAAATCTGTAAAATACTGCGTTTGGTTCGAGCATCACGCAAAGACTGCTGGACCGATTTTGATGAAACTTTTTGTGTTTAATAGATTATGATTAGACTTAAAAACTGGTATATATTTTATGTAGCTACGATGACGGAACCAGCATAGATAAACTGGAGCTGGCCGAAGTCGCTGGCAAAATCTAGTTTGTTATAGCTCATGAATATATATCCTACCAGAAAACAAGCTTCATGCAAGAAGGGCCCCGGAGTAAATCTCGCAATTTTTTTTCGCCTAACTTTTTTAGTGGCGCGAGCCGGAAGGCCAGGTATTGGTATTTCAGTACTGCACGCACACTCACAGATGCACATCCGCACTTGTGCGGCAACCGCTCCTGTAGTAGGTAATTAAATCGGTTCACTTGTATGATGGCCTATGTCCGCAGTGGACGTCCATCGGCTGAGATGATGATGATGACTTGTATGATGTGTCAGGATGTGGCGTAGTGAAGCTTCAGTGGAAACTATCACTGCTGTTAAGCTACGCTAGGTCCAGTCAGTTTTTGGATGGGTGACCGTCTTAGTAGGATTTCATCTTGAGTGCCTTCGTGTTTCGGAAGGCACGCTGAATAGTTGGTCCATTATAGATCCTGTAGGAGGCAATGTACCTAACCTATTCTGACAGCAAGTTGACAACTTACTTGCCTCCAGCACTGGGAACTCTTGGTTGGTGTGCAAGCCTCTCTCTTCCACTCTTATTCGTCGCATCCTCCAGGCTTACTTAACCTTATTATTGGAATACATAATGGTTCTTAATTACATTACAATTTTTGCAGATTAATAAAGATTACATTAGCATAAAAGCAAAACATTTCATTTTATTTCAGTGGTATTGGATGGATTTGTCATATGCTAAAATAGCCTCTTTCTTGTTTTTTAATGGTACTTAGCTGTATCTACCCACTGCAGGGGAAGCATCTTTCCAATTTTCCCATCCTTCTCAATCCTGCGCCAATCGCGTCCAGGACATACCAACAATTCTCCCGATGTCATCAACCCACCTGGCTGCCGGGCGACCCACTTCTCTTTTGCCTAATCTCGGCCACAACTCTGTTAAGGTTACTTCATCTGCACATCACTAATATTATAATAACAAGTTCGACCTAACGAAAGTGATAGTAACAAACTAATTATAAATACAATAACAGTGAAGCGTGTGAATTGCATAATTGTGAGAGCACTGATTCTATTCATATTTCATTCACATGATCGTGAACTGTTAGCGTCATTAGGTCATGTTATCATAGCCTTGATAGTAAACATTGGTACTTTAATCATATTAATCTAGATAAATCAACCGGCTAATATAATTGATTGATTGAGGGCTTGGTCCACATATTTAGCACACCCACCTTTTTTTTGACTGCCTTTCCTGCTGTTCTGAGGGTCGCGGGTTTGATAGATAAATCGGAAACCTCTTATGATTTGTTGGCATTCTCGCCTCATGAGAAAATCTTGTTGTTATCTATCTCTTATCTCTTTGACTATTTGTTAGAAGGACTAGCCTTGCGGTAGCATTTCCCCTCTGCCACGCTATAAGATCAATTAATCATGTGCATTTACATTCAATTTTATACCTTATCACTAAATAAGACAGCCTATAATTGCGAAACAATAATTTCGAACTTAGAACGTTTGGGGTTCACGCGAGACTAATTTTCATGATTTTTAACGTTCAAAATTAGAATCTAAAGTTATGGGAATAAGATCCAAAGTAGAGATTTCAGCACGCCTTATAGAGACCACTGGTGATAAGAGGGCTGGCAGTTACCTTCGTCAGCGCATAAGCTTGGCGATACAGAGGGGGAATGCTGCCAGCGTTCTTGGAACCGTCCCCCAGGGAGAGGCTTTGGAGGAGGTTTATAGGTTGTAGGTCCCCCCTGACGAAGCTTGTTCCAGATATTCAGGATGTATTTATTGACGAAACGAGTTGTGGATCTGAGTGATGTACTTTCTTTGACGAAGCCTGTTGTGGATGTGAGTGATGTATATACCTATGACGAAGCCTGTTGTGGATATGAGTGATGTATTTTGTTTAATAAAATTCAAAAAGTGATTAGATCCAAAGTTACGGATTTCATGTTACCTCGCCCCCCGCAAAAAGTGGCTGAAATATTTGTTAGTAGAATGACACGCGTAACTAGTCCTTATATAAGTAGTCAAAGATCTATCTAGGTATATCTATAACGAATAATAAAACTAAACGTAAATAATATCCCACTAATAGTGTAAATGAGAAATTGTTGATGTTTGTGACTCGATCACATATAAATAAACCCATAGAGAATGTTGTTCAGTTTGATAGTTTGATCATCCTCTTTAAAACCGCGTATAATAAAATTCCTGTTGAGACATCAGTTTTAGATATCTTCACGGCGAAAAATACAATTATATTATTACTAGCTTTTAGCCGCGACTTATAGTGAGAGCTATAGTGAGAACGTCGGTGGCGCATTGCGGAGAGCTATGGACACTCAATAATGGGGGTCCGGGTTCGAATCCGCACGGACAACATGCTATGTACCAATGAGTTTTTCTAACTTATGTACGTAATACCGACTGCTCTCAAACGGTGAAGGAAAACATCGTGAGGAAACCTGCATTCACTGAAGAAGAAATTCTGATGCGTATGTGAAGTCTACCAATCCGCATTGGGCACGCGTGGTGGACTAATGCCCATACACCCTCCCTGAGGGTAGGCCTGTGCCCTGCAGTGGGACGAATATAGGCTGATGATCATGTTCCCTGCAGTGCCCTGCAGCCGCGACTTTGTCCGCACAAGTTATATACCAGATTTTACGTCAAATCATAAGCTATCAAACAAAAAAAGTTTCATCAAAATCGGTGCAGTAGTTTTTGCGTGATGCTCGAACAAACAAACAAACAGACAGACAAAAATTCCAAGAATTGGTTATTTGGAATCAGCGACTCGTACAAACCATATCGCAACCTCCTTATTTTGTTATCTTTAAAGTACAGGCAGACTTCTGTTACAGTTTTATAATAGCTGAGATTATATTCAGAATGTGAGAGGGTACCGAGAGTACCGAGAAAGGACATCCCAAAATTCAAAGCAAAGTAAAGCAGTAAAGTTGATGTGCTTATCGGTTTAGTTTTTAGTAACATGTCAGTAGGTTATTTGGTAATCGATCTTCCTGTTAGTGCCGTACGAGGCGACTAAGGGATATGTTTTTTATGTAGTGTTTATGACAGAGAAAGGATATGCAAGCAACCTAGCATTGCTTCACTAGTCCGCTGAAACCTTAAATAGGATAAAAGTGAAAAAACTGCTTTAAAATAGAAAAGATTGTTGTAGCAAAGTTTCTGACAACTCCGGAAGGGTTTATGGCCGTGACTATACGGGGTAACTACTTACTTTTATTTTATTTTTATTTATTAGCAAAAATACAAATTTAATGCAGTAGATATATGTAAACATCACTTAAACTACGAGTGTTTGTATGTATGTGATGAGTGATAAAAAGAATCAATTGTTTCATACAAAACTGCATATCTACTCGACTTGTGGGACAGCAAATTTTTTTTGCAATTTCGATGTTAGTCACATAAAAAAAGTTGTTCAGTTTGATTGTCTGATCATGCCCCTAAAAACTGTCAAACAGGGTCTCTGTTTGTATGTATGAAACTGTATGAAAATGTACAACTCTTTAATTTATCTGAAAGTTGAGTTACCAACAGAATAATCTCCACAAAATCTTACCTTATTTAATTATTTTAAGACCTAATTGGTTTTTAAATTCACTGTATTCCAGAGCAATTTGCTTCCAGAATGACTAAGAGTTTTCTGCCCCATGATTTATGATTTTATAAATGAATAGAAGCAATTAGGAGAGATTATTTGATGCACATTTTGCGTTGGTAGCTTTGTACATTTTCTTTTGATGGTGTTATTTAGGTATTTTACAAATAGCCCGACCAAGTTAAGGTTTGCAAAGGGGTCAATTTTATACAAAACTTTGACGCACAACGCGTAGACGGTATTAATATAAATAACTTTGTATATATGGAAAAATAGTTTAGAAAATCTAGATGCCGCGTAACAAATAACATTTGCAATTTATAATATAATTACTAAGATATAAAGCTTTTAAAATTTTGTATGACAAATTTCAAAGCTTTATATCTTCGTAATTATTTTATAAATTGCAAATGTTATTTGTGACGCGGCAACTAGATTTTCTAAACTATTTTTCCATATACAGGGTGTCCCGTAAAGCGACGTCAACCCTGTGGATGCTGATAGGTTAACGGGACATCCTGTATAAAATATTACTTTTATTAATTCCGTCTACGCGTATTGTGCGTCAAACTTTTGTAACTGAAACCACCGTAAATACAAGTAGGTAGTAGGATATCTCCCTTTGCAGGATTTCTTCAGGGCAAAGCCCTTGGGTATGGAATCCTAAAAAACCATAGATAAGGTACCTAATAAGAACAAATAACTACGTGTAATACAGAAAATTGTACGGTAAAAATATAAGTAAATCTTTCAGTAAATGAACGAAAAAGAAAGATTCGTATCAAAGCAGGATGTTTTGAAAAGTGGAGATTGCTTTAGTTTGAGCAAGAAACTTTTCCTAATAAGTAATAACAGGCCAGAGATGTATTTTTATTTACAGCAGAACAGAGAAAAAATATTTACGTACCTACTAGTAGAAAAGTGAGATGGTGTTCTGTTACCTGTTGTATTTCCTCCAAAACCGTAAATAGAAATAGCACACACACAAATGTCATAGTATGTACGCGTAGTGCCTTGTACCACAATCACAGAATAGGTAATATACAGGGTGTCCCGTAAACTGACGTCAACCCGGCGGATGCTGATAGGTTAGGTCATGACTGAGCAGAATATAAAAATTTGACTTTGTATAAAAAGTGTCTTAGTTTTCGAGATATTGACAGTTTTAACACAGATACTGCATAGAACATTTGTAGCCGTTGCACTCAAAATAGTGACTAAGGTAAAGAGTTTCACGAATTTCATAAAACTGTCCTTATCTAGAAAACTAAGAACCTTTTCCTAAAGTAAAATGCTTACACTTAAAATGCGTACAGCTTATGTTGGTTTTGTATAGCTTGATGTGTCGCCGTGTCTACATAGCCACCGTATAAGTAACAGTATCTACTACTACATAGTACGAGTAGTTCAGCGCAATATGACAAACTACTTGACTTGTCTCAACCAAGATTTAAGAAGAAGCGAGGCCCCTCTAACACGAAAATTCTCCAATTGCACTTCAATTAAAATATATTGAAAGATATGATACATGATTTGAAGTTATTTAATTGAGACAAGATTACAGCCAATCAGAATTAAAGTCATCTAATGCTATTCCTTTGAATCATTGAAGCAACATCATTATGTTAACATGTAAGTATCCGGTCTAAAATAATTGATCTATTTTGGTTTCATCAGATGAACCAAGACGCGCTTAAACTATTTAATAGGCTCACGTGTTTTCTATATTTAAAAACCATGGATGAAACAGTCGAGGAAGACGCGGCATCCAGCGCGCGTGAACCTGTTTATACCTACCGAGTCCAGTGGACTTTGTCTTTCTTTATATTTAGTTTCCAAGAATGACTCTACCAATGCCTCTGGATGAAAATGTCCACCACTCTGTCCAAACTCGTTAAATTATCTTTGTTTATTCATTATTTCAATTAATTATGGTCACGTAATGTAATGTGTGATTTGTTTGGCATGAAAAGCATCTCCCTGTTAGGGATACACCTATTGATTATTTGTGGTTGGGCTATTGCAAGCATGGGTCGTTGTAACACTGAGACCAGCGCTGGTCCTTTGTGTTCGCTCCAAGCTCACCCATATTTTACGCATACCTCCGAACTTATGGCATCTCTTTTCATTCTCGGGAATGCAGGTTTCCTCATGATGTTTTTCTTCACCGCCGAACTAGTAAATGATAAATACAACCGTACATAAATTCCAAAGAACTTAGTGGTACAGGCCAGGAATCGAACCGCGGGCTCATGATTGAGGCGCTAGCTCTGTTCCGTATGGGCTATCATCGCTCCAGGGATATACCTAATCTAGGGTTCAAATATCCACGATAAATGATAGTTAAACTCTGATATTGATAGGTTCGAGATTGGGCGACAGGAAGAAGAATGTATAATATTACTTACCTACTTATTCTGTGGTAATATACCTCTAGGTCGTGTCTTCTTTTTGGTTTAATCTAGGATTATTTTGTGCGCCCTTTCCTAGAAAGAATCCATTCACATCTTTATTACTATTAGAATTCCATTTATTCTGTCTAATTGACGGACATTTATGGTAATTTTTCCGGCTTCCTCTGCGGAAATGCCTTCTAGCATCATAGCCTAGTCTTTTGAACACAGGATAGACACAAGGCTTGCAGCTTTGGGCTCGGAACAAATGTAGTTTTCTCGTCCCGTCATTGGTTTAATTATTAAAAAACATAACCCTCCTTCTGGCGCTGTCGGGTAAAAAATTATCGTCACCAGATTGTCGTCACCATCTGCCTGTATCGTCCCCTATGTCCCCACTTCAGGATAAGTCGTATAGTGAAAAGTATTCAAACTAGAAGTAATTTAAACAACCCATGAGATAGTGTCTATCTCAATGTACTTTTTTTTTGGTATGGACACTTAATCATGGGGGACCGGGATCGAATCCGCACGGAAGACAACATGTAACAATGAGTTTTTCTGATGTAGGTATACCGACTGCTCTCAAACGGTGAAGGAAAACATCGTGAGGAAACCTGCATACGCTGAAGAAGAAATTTTGATGCGTGTGTGAAGTCTAACAATCCGCATTAGGCACGCGTGGTGGGCTCACTCACACCCATAAACCCTCTCTGAGGATAGGCCTATATGCCCTACAGTACGTGGTAGGACGTATATAGGCTGATGATGATGACGATTAGGTAACATCAATTCTGAGCATCATCCGTTTATGATGGTTACCAATGTAACATTTAAAATATTGAAGGTACTAACACCGTCCTCTTACCTAATTAGGTATCATGTTCATACACGGCACTTCAAGATCTACTTGGTCTGTCCCAAACTCAAATCTGCTTCTGGCCCCCCACTTCTGGTCTTATCGGTTTTCCGCTCCATCAGATTCTGGAGGAAAAGGAAGAAGAAACGATATCGGTTAGGGAGGGTAAGGAAGAAACGAGACTGCATTATAGGTTTGAATCACTCGCTCATACTCTTAAAAATATGTACCTAATGTGTAGCTGTTGTTGTAAATAAACAGGCGCTGTATTAAAATCTCAAATCACAGTCTTGTCTCGTAGACTCGTATACAGTACATCCATCGACCATTAACACTAATGCCTGACTATTTGCCTAAGTGAAAAATGAGCAAGCAGAGAAGCTAGAAAATGCAAAGCTGACATTATTGAACACATATTATATCTGTTGGCACGTCGCAAGTCGGCTTTATTGCTTGTGTATGACTATAGTGTTTCCTGTACGTAGTGGCAGTGGCGTTGGGGAAATAGTAGGTTTAGTAAACTTGAAAAATAAATTCATCTTCATTGGTCCCTATAAATGTCACTTATTAAAATCGACAGTATATGTGAAAAATTCACCCATGGGCGTAACAACGATTTTTTTTAGAAGCGACCACATCCAGGTCAGTTCTGCAATAAAATCTAAAACCTGGAGCGTGCCAAGCGAGCTCGAGATTTTACAACATTATGATAGGTCTTTAAATTATGATTTAAAACCTGGAGCGAGCCAAGCCAGCTCGAAATTTTACAGCAATACGAATAAGTATGTCTTAGAAATTTGATTTAAAACCTGGAGCGAGCGAAGCGAACTCGACATTTTATTCCAATATAACTAGATCGTTTCATGTGAACGTGTAGTTAAGTACCTACTAGTTTTTTTATTGTTATTATAATGTCTGTGAACGTAGTCAATAGAAAATCCCACAGAGCGATATGGCCTCAGGCCATGCTCTTCAATAAAGATTTAAAAAAAAAAACTGTTTGTGTGTGCATGTTACATCTTCACTTTTAAACTGCTGCACCAATTTCAATAGAAGCAAAGGAGTCGGATTGATTCTCTATTAATAGTTAAAAAAATCGAAAGCGAAAACGAGGACATGAGCAAGTGATGAATTAAGTAGGCGAACTTCCTGCAGTGCCACGATACTCTACCCAATGTTCGTTGACACTACAAAGCCATGTAATGAATTACAAGCCAACGTAACGGTGAAAGATGGCTAACGCTGTGCAAATGTAAATTACGACTCAAATGACCCTTGCAAAGTTTTACTCTTTGAGAGTTGTGCTTATTTTATTACTTGCGGAGGCAGTTACGTTAAATGTAAGCTAATTAAGTGGCAAGCCTGTTCGGTATATTTACACTGTGTTTTTTGCGAAATCTCAAATCATATAGGAACATATCAACATACGTATTATATTCCGAACCGATAGTGTTATGATACAAACTGAAACTTATCTCAAATAAATAAACATGTAAAAACATAATCTATAAAAATCTCCTAATTTGGCAGGTAGCATAGAGGTAGGCGTAACTCGTGTCAACGCTCCGGGCGTTGACAGGAGTCACGTGACGCTCTACGGTAGGTAGCAATGTATTTCAGATTTTCGGAAGTCGTATTTGTTTCATTAGAAACTCATATTGTTATTTCTCAGATTCGGAGAAATAACAATATTTTATTCTATTTCTGGTACCTAAATATCAGAAGCAACAACAAAAATCCAGATAAATTCTTGAAGCTATCGAAACGAATTATACTGCGATTCAAATAGTTTTTCAAATAATCTTCTGCCGGGGTAATAGTAACTGTTTGCACTTATAGACTAAGAGATAAGTGTACTTTTTGTAACCACCAGCTGCAAGGCTGATTCAGTGTTTATGAGGTGTAGAGTATCTCTGTGATGGGGATGGACCAGGTCTGCCTCCATAACTCCAGTCGGTTTAGAAGTTACTGATGTTTAAAGGCCAGTAAAAAATTGAAGAATAGAAGTATGCACTGTAGCTATGTGAACAGTACTAAAACTGTCATGGTTCATCAGTCGGTTTAGGAGATACAGCCGTTCAAAGGTCCGACCTTTGAAAGGCTGTATCTCCTAAACCGACTGGCAGTTCATGTCAGTTTTTATACTGTTCACATAGCTACAGTGCACACTACAATAATATCATACGATTAGCCTTGCTGCTGATCGTTAATTTTTTACTGACCTTTAAACGTCTGTAACTCCTAAACCGATTGAAGTTATGCAGGCAGACCTAGTTCATCCCCATAACAGAGATGTTCTACACTCCATAAACACTGAATCAGCCTTGCTGCTGATGGTTGCAAAAAGTACACTTATCTCTTAGTCTATTATAAGAATCACGATTCAGAAGGCTGGTGTTTGTCTAAAGAGAATAACAGAGAGGGACCTTAATTCTGCTTCTGTTCACACGTCCCATGTTCTACCCTTATCAATAATTTGATTTTCTGACAAACTACCTATGTAATGCTTTGTGTATGGGACCTGGTTTCCTAAAATAAATGATTTTTATACTTATTTTATTTTTATCACATTCATAATTTTACCTGGCAGATACCGTGGAAATAAAGTCCCCTGATTATTATTAAAACCAAACCCATAATCTTTCTCGTAGCTTAGACCACAGCGGGAAATGCATCTACGTTGAAGAACTAATCAGGGCGTGACAGCTTCTCTTTCATAGAGCCCTGCTGCCTAGCCTAGGTCTTAGTGCCGTAATATCGTTGCGAAAACTACTAGATACTT
This sequence comes from Agonopterix arenella, assembly GCA_927399405.1. NCBI lineage: Eukaryota > Metazoa > Arthropoda > Insecta > Lepidoptera > Depressariidae > Agonopterix > Agonopterix arenella. The sequence goes on along the minus strand of OV656700.1, from coordinate 1,264,464 downwards.
ATTAGAATTTGCTTTTTGTGACTGACATAAATAAATACGCCTTCCGTATGTTCCACGTTCAGTATGTTAAGAGTATTTAGTCATCATTATCACAGCATACGTCCCACTGCAGGGCACAGGCCTACTATAAGGGAGGAAGGGTTTGTATGGATGTTAGTCCACTTCATCGTGGGGAAACCCGCATACGCTGAAGAAGAAATTCCGATGCGAATGTTAAGTCTACCAATCCGCATAGGGCTAAAAGTATCTTATCTATTTATATCGTCACCCCTCTTTCCCTGAGGTGTACAGAGACCAAGGTGCGTCATTTGCTATGATCCTTACATACCTCACCTCTTAAACCCATACGTAGTACTAGTATTTATTCTGTGCCCATACATCTGTTCATACATGCCCGCTGGTTGCGAGTAAGTACTTCGCACCTCACCAATCTGTAAGACGTGCAGTAGTACCAGGTTTATAAGTCTCCCCGATGTACCTGCGCAGTTGACAAATTTAAATAGCGCGCGAAATTATATTGACCAATCAGGATGTGCCACATTCTATTCGTTTACGCTATTGGCTATTTTTTTCCTTTCCGCGTTCGCACCCTTTGATTACTAAATGACTTTGGGGTTTGTGCAAACGAAGATTGACGAGCGGAATAATTTTCATGGTTGTACTGTAACTGAATTGTTCAGAGTACTTACGTGCTATTCTAAAAGTAAGCACTCATTAAAATACAGTTGGTCGTTCGTTGTGAAGTTTCTGACAACTACGAAACCGGGGTTATGTTTTTTGAATTTATTGCTAACGTACATAAATGCAGGCCCGATAGATCAGTTGGTAGTGAACCTGCCTTCTGAACCAAGGGCCTTGGGTTCAAATACCGAAAATCGAAGCGGCAAATTTTACCTATTAGGTATATGGTGAAGAAGTCATTACCTAACTAATCGTATAAAGATGTACGAGTTTTCCTTTTTGTAGATAGTGATAACGACAGTTATGTAGGTATGATCTAATTTTGTTTACTATACAGTTGCGTAAGCGCCATTGAAGACTTAGATTAGGGTTGCCAACCCTACTATATAAGGTCTAACAAAATTAGGTGAAACTATTTTAAGGCGGTGATCAGACCATCAAACTGAACAACTTCCTCTATGGGACCAATATCGAAATCTCGAAAAAAAAATCTGCTGCCCCATACATTTGAGTCATGTTGTGTTTGCAGTTTTGTATGGGACATACATTTTTTTTTTCGCGATTTCGATATTGGTCCCATAGAGAAAGTTGTTCAGTTTGATGGTCTGAGCATACCCTTAAAATAGTTTCACCTAATTTAGTTAGACCTTATATAATATAGTATCCTACTATATTAGGGGCCCTACTACTATAATTCTGAGAAAAATATATAGTAGGCAAAACTACTATATTTTGATAAGCAAATAATTTATAGAGAATTTAAATACATTGGTACTCAGGTCCAATTTTCTCTCTTCATCACATTTATTCCATTTGATCTAGACTGGACCGTGCAGATATTTCCTAAACAATTATCTACTTACTTAAACTGCTGAAAAATTACACCAAGTATGAGATGTAAGTCAGATTTATATCATTTTTAAAAAATAATAATTTTTTTTGTATTTACTCCAACGACTTCTGCGTTTACAGGATGCATTATTTTCTATTACGAATACGAAATGGAGAGACGATTGTTCCTTAAGAATAAAAACTTGGTATTCAAACCAAATTGTAGAAAAAAATTATCTTTTTGAATATTTTAAAATAACAAATTCGAAAAATACTATACATTTTTTTATTTGTCTCCGATCAACTATATTTTTTCGGGCACTACACACGGGCTTAAAATACTATATTTGGTCTAAAAAAAGTTAGCAACCCTAACTAAGATAGTCCTATTAAAATAGGCCTAGTAGGCCTACCATGAACTTACACTGTAGTAAACTACAGTTTTTGTATTTAATTTCGTACAGCGCTTCTAGTGGTTACGTTGAGAACTAATTCTGTCATACAAAATTGACGCCGCAACTAGTATAACGTACAGTGAAAACTCATGGTAGGCCTACAGTTTACAATGACGGAATTAAATGAGTAAACAAATTTTGGTGTAAAAAACTCGTGCTTATCATTTTAAGGTTGAGTAAAGAGAACGTTTTACTACTTCTTACTTACTTTACTAAGAAGAGGAAATAAATAACGAAATAATATAAAAGATTTTGATCGACGTAAAAGTTTTTATGCGGATAACACAAAAATTCCATTACAACTATTATCGATATCTAATCTAAGTTTTGGCTAAATGTGTAACCTGATCAATAATTTAAAACATTAACTCCAAACTCATATCCATAATGCCTCGCCGGGTTCTTAGAATTTTGAGTCACTACTCACGATGAAATACAATTGAAACGGTCACCCATTCAAAAACTGACCTGACCAGGCGTTGCTGCACTTCCATGATGGCTTTAAACAACGAAAAACTATCGATCAAATTATACAACGTTCTTGATCAAATTATTGTCATGTAAAATCTCAGGAATTTGACATATTTGGGAACGAGGAGGAATGATAAGCGGGTGCAAATAACTTTGTACCTTATTGCCACGCAGATAGAGTAGCTATTAATTTAATTCTGTTTCTCTGCGATTTTCCTGTACTGCATACAATATGTAGGTACATTTATTATGTGGCAATACTGAAATAAAAGTGGTTTCAGACATTAATTTGCTATGATTGATATGACAGGGTGTAAACTTAGATGCGTTACATACTTAAAGGGATGGTGCAGACTATCAAATTGAACAACTTTCACTATGCGGGACAAATATTGAAATGACGAAAAATAGGGTTAGACAGTTCTAATAATACTCGAATTATTATTATTCGGTTTTAAGGGCTTGGTCAATTACCAATAGCTACTGCGACCTGGACAGATCTATTGTAGCCGTCACCCTAGACCTAAAGGTCATTTCCTAGGCCCACGGACTTCATGAACCGTGTTATGCTTTTGGAGGGGAGGTCCCTAATGTCATTAGGTGTTATTATGTATCCACCTAGATGGCGATTCCTGCTGTGAATGAGTACTTCGCATTCGCAGAGGAGGTGTATGGGCGTTTCTTCTGCTTCACAGCAGAATCTGCAAGTGGGTGAATCTACTAGCCCCATTCTGTGTAGGTGTTTGTTTAACTTGCAATGTCCTGTTTAGGCTCTTACTAAGAGCCTTAAGACGTTGCGGTTTGAATTGATGGCATCCGAGGTATGTCTGTTTGAGATGCCGGTCACAATTAGTACTAGAAGTAGTACTCGAAGCATCTAAAACAAAACCTAACCTAACCCTTACACGTTCCCGCGTCGGGAACGTGTAACTATATCTGAGAGAGCGTCTGTCTGAAAGGGAACGGCCGACGCGACGCGCACTGATTATCTGGATAACGTGCTCCAAGCGACAGGAGGAAGCGGGCTCACATAGTTTTACACAAACTCTGTAAGTAATAAGAGAAGACAGTCGAAGTTACGAACGCGTAGAAAAAAATATCACCAAACTCTGGGGTGATAAACCGTGTCGGTATACACGCACACAGAAATAAGTTGTACGACGCCTCACGCACACCAACCTAAGAAAGTTGGCCACTTTTGTTTTATACGGTAGAAGCGTGAGGCTCTATCTAGCCATAGGTACTTACTTTATCTAAGGAGATCATACCGTACGCATAGTTCAGTGTTCGCGGCGGCGCGCACGTGGACTGGGACTCTACGCGCACATTCGAACTTCGCAATTGCGTGAACGTTTTTGTTCCAATGTCAACTCTATTATAATGAAGTGCGGACCAAAACAGTATATCTAAAATCGAAAGTCCGGGTACAGGGCCTGTTTCTACACGCCCATGCGCGAGCCCCAACACCATCCTGAGCATGGTAGCGGATAGACCTGGACTGTCCCTACATTATGCACAATTGCACAGTAACAACCTTTATGTTGATACTTATGTTTATGATATTGTTACTACCTACGTGTTGCTGGAAATATTGTTTTAAAATACGTTTCCAAGAGCCAGAGCCACTTTCAAGAATATTTTTTACTATCAATTAATTATTGTACCCGATAAATTAAATTATTTGTAGATAGTTCTGTTTATATTATTTCCCAAATGTTTAAAAAAGGCTCTTCAATTCTTTTCAAATTTTGAACCTACATCAATTTGGAACAGCCGAATAGGTCACACAATTCCGGTGGTGGAAACTTTTAGTTGGCAATAATGTTTTATAAAAATGTTGATACCGTACTATGCTGTAATTAGTCCGCAAGTTTTCCTAAAATGATTAAAATAAAATAATTTTTTTTCTGTGCTTTGGAGGGCACGTTAAACAGATCCCGGATAGGTGCCGGAGATGAGATATAACCGACTCAGCGAGAGAATATAAACGCTTCTCTCCATTATATCGAGTCAAATCCAATTCAAATCTAACCCCAACGTCCCATCTCCCAAAAAGCATAAGCAATTAACTCAGTTTGTGTATGTACTCAGATTAATCTATACTATTATAAAACTGTAACAGGAAGTTTGTCTGTACATTGAAGATATTAACAAAAAAAAAGTTACGATATGGTTTTTAGGTGTCCCTGATTCCATTTCACCAATTTTTGGATTTTTGTCTGTCTGTTTGTTTGTGTGTTTGTTTGGGTGTTTGTGTATGTGTTTGAACGAGTATCACGCAAAAATTACTGAACCGATTTTGATGAAACTTTTTTTGTTTGATAGCTTATGATCTGACTTAAAATCTGGTATATAATTTGTGCAGACGAAGTCGCGGGTTAACGCTCGTAATTGATAAACTCGCAATATGGGTTAATGCAACAGTTTTTGACCATCGCATATGAATTAGGCCTTCGATTAATCAAATTGGGTAAGGTTTTGAACTCTGTGAAATGGACCATCTTTCCCGAATGCCCCGAATCCCTATTTTTTAGGGCTCCGTAACCAATGCGTGCCAACGGGGCCTTATTCATAAGCCTACGTTGTCCGTCCGTCTGTCTTACCTGTAAAGGGCTGTATCTTTTGAATATAGAATATGCATGTGTTTTTATCAAGATTTTTTGTTTTTGCTCTATCTATATCGTAGAAACCGCAATACATACAAACGTCAAACTTTGTGTGATTATAGTAAAGTCTAAGGTAAGACAACAAATAGCAAAAACCGGCCAAGTGTGTGTCAGGCTTGCGCTAAGGGTCCCAAAGAAAACACAAGTTCATTGGTAATATTGTCTGGTGGTACGGAGCCCTCCGTGCGCGAGTCCGACTCGCACTTGGCCGGTTTTTTATCCGTTTTCAAGATAAGTCAGAAATATTCTTATTATCAAACAGTTTAAGAGTACTATTAATAGCAGTTAAAACGTAAATTATAAAAAAAAAATGTTGAGTAGAAACCATCAAATATCGATTATCGCTTGAATATGCGGCGAGGTCGTTTTAGCAATCAAAAATCATGGGCTATTTACCAACTGTACACTTCAGATGGGAATGATATTGTGGAAATTCTTTGAAAAGCCTTATGTTCTGGTCATTAACGATTATAATAGATCTATTTTGAAAAACATTCCCATTCTTATTTCAACTTGGTGCATGAATTATATTATACAAAGCGTTAATAATGTGCAATTAAAATTAATACATGATGTAAACTTAAATGCATTACATAGGTACTTTATAAGGGCTTCAAATCATCATACTAAACATATTTTACTCAGGGACCAATTTTGGTCGATTAGCTATTGACATTTTCTACGGAACAGCGATTTCGATGTTGACTCCGTAGTGAAAGTTTTTCAGTTTGATGGTCTGCAGCTTATGAATAATAGACTATGCTACTCCCATTGTCGGAAGCAGTCAAGTGCGCAGGAGATATTTAGGTGCATAAATGTACGCGCAAACGCAAGTGCACCGAGCACCGTGCAAGAGAACCGCTACGACCATAAGTAAGATATCTGCTGGTTGCCAGCCTGTCGCCCGAAGAAGGAACACAACTTTACAGTCCCTTTCCATTAGTCGCCTTCTACGACATCCATACGGAATAGATGGAAGAATAATTAATACTACACTGGCCTGCTAAACTAAGTATCACACTTTGGAGTGTTTCTTTTTTGGTACAATTCAAGGTAAAGGGCTAAAAATCCCATACAACCGATGTCTTCAATAATATTCTCTTATTTATAGCAATTAAAACGTTAGTGTTCGACGTTTTGAAGCTTCTTTGGAGTTTTTGGGAGTCAATCGAAAGACGCAGGAAACGCAGAGAAGTCCACAGGAAAGAGGTGAACCGACCGCTTTGCCGCGCTACAAATGACAGAACACTTTTCCTGTTTACGTCCCATTCACCATCATATTTCACTGAACTGTATATTGTTTACTTGCACGATACTTTATTTCGCAAAACAACACCAATTTTACGAACCAAATCTCACTATAAACAAAAATTCAATAAAATATGAGGACTCCAAACGTAGCTGACAAATAACCGCCAAAAACTGCCTTTGGAGTGTTTTTGTTTTTTTTCTTTTTTTATTCAATTCTAGGTAAAGGGTTTAATATCCCATACAACCGATGTCTGCAATAAAGTTATCTCATTTATAGCAAATAAAACGTAGGTCAACGTTTTGACGCTTCTTTGGAGTTTTTGGAGACAACCGAAAGACGCAGGAAACAGGAGTGTTTTTGTTTATAAAAAAAGTTTTTTTTCAGGCATTCCTTAAAAGAAGATAATCTATGAGTTTTTAAATAAAATAACAAATAAAAGGTTCGTATTGTTTTTGTTTCGAAAATACATCTTGTGCACTTTAAAGGTTATTGCAATTTTAAAAGTGTGGTACCACAGAGTACTATACAATTTTTGAAGGCCAGTGTAGTTATTCTATGGTCTGAAGCACCTTATTTCATATTGTAACGCATTTCATCTCACACCCTGTATAGAAAATACCAACAATCAGCGTGTTAAGTATTGTTGTTTGACCAATGTGTAAACCATCTTAGTTCATCTCGCCACGGTGTCTTGACTTTTAATACTTATGGTTTCTTCGGCAGTATTTTAACAAGGCTAGTTGTAACAAAGAGTCTGATCACCTCGAAAGGGAATTTTAGTCGTAGTCTATAAAGTACCTATGTATCCGCAAAATAAATCCGCTTTACAGACTTATGCAAATTTGGGTATAGGAATCCTATCCTATCCTATCCTAGCCTAACGCAGCGTGATTGCGAAACTATCCAGTCAATGGGACACTTGTTGTAACACTAACCAGTATTATAATAACCAGTGGGCCTAGCTCTTTGTGCCTCTTTGTTTATACGAAAGCGAGCGCGCATGGCGGTTTTCTCGTTTTGTCGCTTCATCGTGCGTGGTATGCTAGTGCTTACCCTAATGCATGAGAGGACTTAAACGACACCTCTCACCCCCGCCCCATTTTGGTCAAGTTGTTTGCCGGGTGGTGTATCAAATATGCCGTTATATTATATGTCGAATACAATGGTCAGTAAAATATACACAATGAACCAAAAAGAAAATAGAAAAGAAAACACTGTTTAACACTATAGAAAAGGTCAACACTGTCGTAGAATACGAAACGTTAACATAAACGTTCTTTATGTATATTCGGATTTTTTATGTGCCTACTTTTATTTTCTTTTTATTTTTTGCTAGGTACATTCAAAATAAAAAACTTAGTTAAACCTCTTTGGGAAAAATCTTTTTAGATAAGTGTAAACTTTTTGCTTTTAATATACTGGCCTTATTTCACAGAAAAAAATGTCTACATAGCCATTTGTTGAATAAAAAAAGAAAGTTTTTTTTCCTCTAATGGCTGCCAACAAATTTTTTTAGTATAAATTGCCAGAAACTTTACACGAAATAGGTGAAATGGGAATACAATCTTTTCACTGAAAATAATCTGTTTGGCGGAAATTCTATTCTAGTAATATTCTGAAATTCTTGATTTACACGAAAAGATCCACAAAATTCGTAATTTATTGTACTGTGTATTTGCCTCAGAATTCCACGAAGTATTTTTTGTTCAGCGGTAATTGTCGAATAACAAAACCCGAATGATTCCAAAGCTGCGACTTAAGGTGGTTTCAGTCCATACAAACGTTTGACGCACAATACGCGAAGACAGAATTAATAAAAGTAATATTTTATATGTGGAAAAATAAGAATCTAGATGCCGCGTAACGAATAACATTTGCAATTTATAATATAATTACGAAGATATAAAGCTTTTAAAATTTTGTATGAAAAACTTCAAAGCTTTATATCGTCGTAATTATTTTATAAATTGCGAATGTTATTCGTTACGCGGCATCTAGATATACCAAACTATTTTTCCATATATAAAAAGTTATATATATTACTACCATCTACGCGTATTGTGCGTCAACGTTTTGTATAAAATGGACCCCTCTGCAACCGCCTTAAATGAACTTAGGTACCTACCTGCTTTTAGAACGGCAGTACTAAAATTTAACGTTCAATTAATAACGTAAGATTTCCATAAAAAATTTAAATTATACGAAATATGTTAATAAAGATTCCAGCGGCGGCGTACTAATAAATATTTACCCAAGTGATGTGATGACCTTTTAAGCGATATAACGTAGGTGGAAGGAACCTCATAATACTCGTTACCTTTTAAACCTACCTACTAAATAAAGCCTATAAAACTCTGAAATATATCTACATTTTCGGTTTTTGAGGGTTCGCGAATCGTGATCATATACATTGCTAGTTCTAACTGTTTGTATTATGTACTATAATGACCGCGATTTGCGAAAAAAAAAACTTTTCACAAACACGACAAATTATTAATGATAATTATCCTTTATAAAGAAATGCTCTTTTTGCTGTTGTCAAAAATGTCACGGTTTTCCCCGGTTTTTAAACTAGGTATTTAGTTACTAGTCGTCAAATTGCGTGTAAGAAACGGCGTGTGAACGTGGCGAAACGCGTGTTAATCGATTAACAATTTACATACAATTTACTAATGTTTACTTTATAAATATCTGTTGGATCTTGTTAACAATAACACGACATTTGATTGGCGTGAGATCTTGAAGTAGTGCTGCCAAAATAAACTTGTTTTTAATTTTAGGACGCATTGATTGGTGGGCCCTGGGGCCCATAGAGAAATTACGCGCATCTCTAGGCTGGGGCCCCATCTATACTATTATAAAACTGTAACAGGAAGTTTGTCTGTACATTGAAGATTTAACAAAAAAAAAGTTACGATATGGTTTTTAGGTGTCCCTGATTCCATTTCACCAATTTTTGGATTTTTGTCTGTCTTTATGTTTGTTTGTGTGTTTGTTTGTTTGAACGAGCATCACGCAAAAACTACTGAACCGATTTTGATGAAACTTTTTTTGTTTGATAGCTTATGATCTGACTTAAAATCTGGTATATAATTTGTGCGGACGAAGTCGCGGGTTAACGCTCGTATTTTTATAAAGTTAAGTAAGTACTAGAATGAAATGTTTTTTCTACAAAAAGCTTGTAAAATCACAGTCATAATTTCTTTACAAAACGATTCGATAAGTACTCGGAATAGAATATGCAGTTGGTAATACAGGGTGTAAGGAAAACTATCATTAACCTTTAAACCTACCCATCAAACTGAACATCTTTGAGCAAAACTGTCCGAACAAAAAATAAATCTGCTGCTCCATGCTAAACTGCAATACCTAGACGACTCAAATGTATGAGACAGCTGATTTTGTTTTTGTTCTGACAAGTTTGCTCCCATAGTAAAAGTTGTTCAGTTTAATGGGTAGAGTACGTGGTTAATGATACTTTTCCTTACACCCTGTATATTTAGCAGGGTGTAACAAAACACCCTAGTAATCCTTATTAAGGGGCTTCAGACCACCAAACTGAACAACTTTTACTATGGCGCCAGCCAATCAGCTGTCCCATACATTTGAGTCGAGCTGGTACTGCAGTTTTGTATGAAACAGCAGATTTTTATTTCGAGATTTCAATGTTGGTGCTATTGAGAAAGTTGTTTAGGTTACGTTTACGATAAGAAGTTCATCGCGTATGCAGGTTTTCTCACGTTGTTGTTCCTGCCCCGTTTGATAGCAGTCGGTATCACAAACTAAACTCAAATACGGCATCAATATTTACGTAAAGCGGTTCCAAAAGATACATTACCCATACTTAAGTACCTTGGGGGAAAATAACCATGGAGGCTGTGCAATCCAATGCGATAGATAAATGGTAATGATTGGAGTCAAGATTAGAGTGGCCTAATAGCCTCTCCTGTAGAAAGCGAAAAATTCTTCGTCTATGGTCTCTCCAGATCCAAGGTTTTACCACAGTATAAGAAAGAGTATCTATTACTAGATGCAATACGGACACTCCCTTCCTCCCACCAACTTTTAACCTCACCCCCTCTATCGCCCTCTGGTTACCCGGCAGTTATCTAAGAAGAAGTAAAAAAAAACCACTGCAATAAAAACAAAAAAAAAGACTTAAGGTGGACGCACAATACGCGTAGACGGTATTAATATAAGTCACTTTTTATATATGGAAAAATAGTTTAGAAAATCTAGATGCCGCTTAACAAATAACATTTTCAATTTATAAAATAACGAGCGTTAACCCGCGACTTCGTCCGCACAAATTATATACCAGATTTTAAGTCAGATCATAAGCTATCAAACAAAAAAAGTTTCATCATAATCGATTCAGTAGTTTTTGCGTGATACTCGTTCAAACAAACAAACAAACAAACAAGCACACAAACAAACAGACAGACAAAAAATCCAAAAATTGGTGAAATGGAATCAGGGACACCTAAATTTGTTAATATCTTCAATGTACAGACAAACTTCCTGTTACAGTTTTATAATAGTATAGATTACGAAGATACACAGCTTTGAAATTTTTCATACAAAATTTTAAAATCTTTATATCTTCGTAATTATATTATAAATTGCAAATGTTATTTGTGACGCGGCAACTAGATTTTCTAAACTATTTTTCCTTATATAAAATATTACTTTTATTAATTCTGTCTACGCTTATTGTGCGTCAAACGTTTGTATGGACTGAAACCACCTTAAATAACAGTGGATACGCATTACGCTCAACGAGTCACGTTATTGATAAGCGTACGATGTTGTAGGAAACTACTCAAGTTGGCGAGATTCCGATATTTCACTTCGTTAGTTACTGTCTCTCCGACGCAGCTCACGCCTAAGACATTAATCAAGCAGTAGCAAAGCGACAGTATATTTTATATATTCAAATAAAGAATAAAGCACGTGATTGTGACTTATAAAACAGTTCCGTGACTGACAACGCACAGAGAGAACGAAAAAAATTATACCAAACTTGGCTCAGTTCCTTTCTCTTGAGTTCAGTTCTAGTAGGGTTCTTGACACGCCGTATTTTGACTTTACGCCATCGCCACCAACCATATTTGGTATTTAGATTTAGTCGTACTGGAATAGGTACTATGCAGGGTAATATGTTAACGGTTTTTTAAGGGGATGGTCAGACCATCAAACTGAACAACTTTCTCTAATGGACCGAGGTCGAAATCGCGAAAAAAGTGTTCTGTTCCAATAACTGCAATTGACAACATTTAATTTTAAGAAAGGTACCAAAATTAGAAAACCGTTTGGAGATTATGTGATTCAAAGCTTATATCAAAATTATCAGATTTTTTTATTTCTCGAGTTATTTAAAAAATACTGAAAAATTAAAAAGAGGTTTAATGAGATTTTATTCCTTTCCCTGCTTGGCTTTTTTATTGTATTGGACAGTTCTAATTTTTGATTTAATTGCGGCCAAGGCAAGGTATTATAGCCATTCATCCAACGTTTTTCAGAAAATTCAAAAGTAAATTATAAACAGAAATATCGGTCAAAAATTTTATCGGAAAAATACTTATTTTTATTTAACCTATTTTTATTTTTTATATTTTTCATTAAAAATAGGTGGTTAAAAAAATTTTATGTTATCAATTCTGCTTGTTTTTGAATGTTGGTCCCATAGAAGAAATAGTTCAGTTTTTATGGTCAGATCATCCTGTTAAAAACCGTCAGCATATTAAATTGGATACACGGCGATTCTAGTAGTAGCGACCGATAGCCACAATTGCGTGTGATTGCAATCATGTAAGTAATTTACAATTATCTGGATTACTTTGGCCTACTACTGCTTGATGAATCTTTCGTGTCTCAGGGGATCATATTGATCACATAAATAATTATTCAGCCGTGTTAGTAATGACGTATGATACGAGTGGGAATACGGTGTTTGATTCATTTATAAACACTTCACGGGTAGATAATTGTTTTGGCGTACGAAAACTACGAATATCAGAAAATGGCTGTCGAATACATTCGTCTATGTATTCGTTATATTATAGCATGCATATAATATATCTATGATATATAGCGAGTTGTGTGTGGTATTTTCGTTTTTGTTAAATTCAGGGCAAAGGGATCTAGCCCATACAGCGGATGTCTTTGGTAAAAATTTTTCAACGTTGGTAGCACTGATCTTGTATGCACGTGCGATGCCGCCAAAATCACCTCACAAGTTAACTTGAACCAAAGAATATTTTCTGTTTTCGTATTTATTTGAGATTCCTGTTATGTTGGTCGCTTTACGCATCTGTTTGGCATACAATTCGCGTGAAATTATGTCACAAATGTCACTAAAACAAATTTTTCACGAATATCAAATAACACGAAATACCAAGAGCAATGGCGTCAAGCAAACTTTTTTTTTTCTTTTTTCTAAGTACAATAAGTACACTATGGGCTATAAGTGAAGTAAGTTGTGAATAGTTAAAGTGTACTCAGCATCACTTAATTTCACTAAATACGAGTAAAGTAGCTTTTCGTCCATTAACTCGAGACGAGGCCTCTTGGACGAGAAAATTTGTGAACAGAGGCACCTACTTGTTACGACATTCAGTTTATTTTACGTGTTAAATAGTTAAGAAGGTGAATTTAGTGGGGTTTTGAGAGAATAAGTAAGATCTTCCACGTTCTGTTGATTTGACCGAGAGCGTGGTCCAATTCGGTATGATAAGTTTTTTTTTTGAGGGCTGAATCGAAAACCATTTCGAGATGATTGTCTCAAAAACAATATTTTCTATGTCTGAGATTTTAAAATGAAAGGATTTCAGATGTTTTAATAAAGTATAATAAAGTAACGTCGTTTTTCGGTCCGACGAGTGACGTCACTCGCAGAATGTAAACTTCTTGGTAAACTTAAAATATCTATTAGGTTGGAATGATTTACCAGCGTCAAAGAATTTAAAAAAATTGCCCCGACATGGGTCTTGTCAGTGCCCCAAGTTGGGCGCCAATATGTTCCTCAACTATAGTACTCAGGTACAAGTGAACTGAAGTCCATAATGGAGGCCTATAATCGGCTTCCTATTAGTTGTACATGTACCTGGACAACTCTTAATGTTGTATAAAGCTCAGGTCCGATCTTGTATGGATTACTGCTGCCAACTGTGGAATGGCTCGGCCAAGTATCAACTAGCCAAACTCGACTCGGTTGAACGCAGATCCAGGAGGCTCATTGGTGACAGTAAGCTGGTGGAGACTAAGCTTCATAGCCTAGCCCACCGCCGGAGAGTAACCTGCTTGTCGGTCTTCTAAAGAGTGTACTTCGGTGATTGTGCTCAGGAGCTACATAAGCTCATTCCGCCTTCCCCTTTCTACTATCGGATATCCAGGCGCACCGCGAGATATCACCCCTACTTGGTTAAAATCACACATATTCGCACTAAGCGCCTTTCAACGTCTTTTATAATGCTCACAGCCAAGCGGTGGAATGCTCTGCCTGTGTCAGTATTTCGCTTACAACCCGAATTTCTTTAAAGTACTAGTGAATAGGCTTCTTCTGGGTAAGCTCGCTACATCTTCTACCCCATCTTTGTACTGAGGACTAGATTGAGGTCAAGAGCAAACCAATCTGTAATAAAAAAAAAGTTGTATAAACTTTTAATGTCTCATAGCAGTTGTTGGTCTTCCACAGAAAATTCAATAATTAATAGTTTTAGATTAGAGACAGATTCGACAGTTATATTACAATTCTCGCTAGCACCCACTGCCTTTACGTGTTTCCATTTGCAAAATTAATAATTCAGTATCTGAAAGCATAAAGCACTGAAAATAAAATTAATTATTTATTTTTGTATCTCAGCCATCTCCTTAAGATCACAGGTCGTCGTCAAGGCAACCGTTCGCATAAACTGTTTGTCTTTTGCTCACAAAATTGTTTATTCAATACCTAATATCAGGAAGCTGGTATAGGTATTGTTTATACTTGGAAGACAGACTGCCAGAAGCGGTGAAACATGAAAATATTCCTTGTTGGTCGGTAATGTACGTCCTTCTTTCGTATATTTCTGTCATTGTTTCCGACGTCATTTTTGTCCCTTTCTAAT